>OX424494.1:6124449-7488143 GCA_949152395.1 Agrochola litura | reverse complement strand
CTGGTGCAGATGTTAGTGTTATTTTTAAAAGTCTTAATACTAAATTGCAGGTAACTCCAGTTCAAACTGAGTTAGAAGGATTTCAAGGGACAAAAATTAAACCATTAGGTATGGTTAATTTAAGGTGTAAGTATAAAAATATTGAATGTTGTGAAAATTTCATGCTTGTTGAAAGCCAAAATATGCTATTAGGTTTACCCGGTTGTATTAAATTGAATTTATTAAAAAGAGTACAAAAAATCCACGAGTATAGAAACCCATCTACACACAAGAGTCACTACAGGACTTCCTGGACTCCACGAGACATCAGTTCTGGCATATCACTCAGCAGTCTCGCGTTGCTTGCCCGATTCTTTAATACTACATGAAAATACCACTTTGGGAATAAACGATCAACATACTCCCCAAGCAGGCCTTTTAGCTCAATAACTTTTGCAACGGACGCACCATTATTCTCCATATGGGCATCCACCTTAACTCTCGGTGAAGCGTATATAAGAAAGGATTGAGATACACATTCTCCTTTAGCAATAGAATCACGTGCCGACAGGGAGGACATAATCAATAACTCACTCAAAGAAAGAATTCTTGCTCTGGACAGATACTTTTCAACAGATTCCGCAACCCGCCTAGACACGCAAGTAAAGTTCAGTATATATGTAGGTGAAATTATAGGTTTCAAAAAAGTTTTTAACTTCGATTCTAGACGACTCAAGACGCTTTCATATTGTAATCTTCCTAAATAAATGAGATCTTTAACAGCACCTACATCATCTCTCAACAGATAAATATTTTGAATGATCAAAATGCTATATGAATATTCTGATCCCAAAAAGAATGGCACAATAAAAGCATTAGATGAAATTATTGACTTCCCCGACGCACAATTGACCGGGTTAATCAAAAACTTCCAAAAACAATATCCCGCCGAAGAAACACTGAAATCAACAAAGTTGAGGAAATAGACTCTGAAGCTTGTATTAATAGAATTGTGATTATTGAAAAACAAAATAAGAAGTTAAGATTGTGTTTAGACCCTACAGATTTAAATAAATATATCATAAGAAAACCAAAACATATGTCTACTGTTGATGAAGTGGCTTTTAAGTTAAGAGATATGGAAGTATTTTCGGTTTTTGATCTATCAGAAGGGTTCCATCATTGCCCACTTACAGAGGAGGCTTCATGGAAATGTTGCTTTGCTACACCATTTGGAGTGTATAGATACTTAGTTCTTCCCTATGGTGTAACCAATGCACCTGAAGTCTTCCAAGATCAGATGGAATTTTACTTTGGTTCTATACCTAATGTGTTATGTTGGTTCGATGATATTGTAGTCATGGGCAAAAATGAGTCTGAACATGATAAATCTGTTGCTGAGTTGTTAAAAAGAGCAAAAGAGATAGGAGCAGTTTTTAACAAAGATAAAATACAGTACAAGCAAAGAGAAGTTAAGTATATTGGTCAAATATTCAGCAAGGAAGGTATGAGAGTTGATGGTGACAGAGTAGAGTCTTTATTACAGTTAAAGTCACCTAGTTCTAAGGAAGAATTACAAAGATTAGTTGGTTCATTTAATTATGTAAGGAGATATGTACCTGAGATGGCAGAATTAATGTCACCCTTATGTAAACTTTTGAAAAAAGATGTAGAGTTTCAGTGGTTGCCATATCATGAGAAAATGTTGGATAATTTAAAGTGTAAAATTTCTCAGGCACCAGCTTTGAGCCCATTTTGTACTGATAAAGAGATAATTTTGCAGTGTGATGCTTCTAAAAATGGAATTGGGTGCTGTATGTTTCAAAAAGATGATAAAAATATGTTAAGATTAGTTGCATGTGTTTCTAGAACTATGAATAGTGCTGAAATTAATTATAGTCAAACTGAGAAAGAGCTATTAGCAATTTATTATGGTACACAAAAATTTCACAAGTTTGTATATGGCTGCAATTCTGTAAGTGTCCAAACTGACCATAAGCCTTTGTTACCGATTATGTCAAAACAGATCAGTAAGATTGGTTCACCTAGATTAAGACGTTTAAGGTTAAAATTATTAAATTACAGTTTAAATCTTGTTTATGTTCCTGGGAAATTTATACATTTTGCTGATATGCTCTCAAGGAATAGTAGAAACTTGATTGAGAAAGATGTAGAGATGTTGGAAATGGTACATTCAGTTTCAGTACATTTACCTATGACTCCAGAAAGGAAAATTCAATTCCGATTAGCTACTAGTAAAGACAGAATTTTGACAGAGATTACTAAGTATTATTTTAGTGGATGGCCTGTTGAATCAAGGGTTTCCCCAGAATGTAAACCATATTATAAACTTAAGGATGATATCTATGTGGAGGCAGGATTAGTGTTTGTTGGTTCTAAAATAATTGTACCTGAATCTTTGAGATCTTATGTGCTAAATTTGATTCACCAAGGACACCCTGGGGTAAATAAAAGTATTAATAGAGCTAGACAGCTATTTTATTGGACAGGTATGTCTGAGAATATCAAAAATTTTATTGTTAAATGTAGAACATGTGAAAAATTTAGACCTAGGAATTACCATGAGCTTGCATGCACGTGGCAGCCCGAGCCTCGTGGACGTTCATTCATAAAATCAACAAAGTATTATTCGATGCGTACGTACCTACTCTGCGGGAATTGTTCTAGAATATAAGATTTATGATTATCTGTGGAGATGATTAATCTATGCTCAGTGGAGCGTCTTACGGATGGAAGCTCAGTCCAAAATTAAATAAAGTTTATACTGATAATTTATTCAGTCTTTAATTATAAAACATGGCGCAGCCGTAAAAACGTGTCACTATTCTTGCGATTCATAAGTTATAAATATGGAGAATTGTGTGAAAGTTTTGCCAAATTTTGACATGCGGTCGAGTAATGCCGGCGATGAGTGGCCATTGTGGAAACAATGTTTTCAGGATTATCTGATTGGCATTGGTCAAGACGAAGCCGCAGACAATGTTAAAGTTGCTCTGATGAGGAACATGATGGGGATGGAGTCCGCCAGAATTCTTGCAACCCTTCCTGTGTCTAGTGAGAAGATAGTGAAGTATGAAAAATTTATAGACGCGATTGATAAATATGTTCGACCTATGGTGAACGAAGTTTTTGAACGTTTTAAATTTAATGAGAGGAAACAGCAGCAGAACGAAAAGTTCGATAATTTTTTAACGGATTGTAAAAGACTAATCAGTTCTTGCAATTATAAAAGCACAACTGAAACCATCGAGGATCAACTCTTGAGAGACAAAATTGTCCACGGTATAACTGACAAAAACTTGCAAGAACATTTACTCAGACAAGAAAATTTGACTCTGAACAAAGCTGCTGATTTATGCAGAACTGCAGAACAAAGTAAAGAACAAGTGAAGATAATGAATCCAGCCAATAGTTATGAAATTGACAGAGTAAAAACAAAAAGTCATAATAAAAATGCAAGTTACAAAGAAGAGAAAAAGTTTAATTGCAACCGATGCCAAACAACACATGGTCCAAGACAATGTCCAGCATATGGGAAAAAGTGTAGTAAATGTGGAACTTTAAATCATTTTGCAGTGTCATGCAGAGTCAGAAAAGTGCATAATATTCAGGAGCATTGCGAAGATTCATCACCAGAGTCATCATTATTCTGCGGTAGGGTCAATAATGGTCAGTGGACCGAGAATATATTAATTGAAAATACAAATGTGAAGTGTCGTCTTGATACTGGTGCAGATGTTAGTGTTATTTTTAAAAGTCTTAATACTAAATTGCAGGTAACTCCAGTTCAAACTGAGTTAGAAGGATTTCAAGGGACAAAAATTAAACCATTAGGTATGGTTAATTTAAGGTGTAAGTATAAAAATATTGAATGTTGTGAAAATTTCATGCTTGTTGAAAGCCAAAATATGCTATTAGGTTTACCCGGTTGTATTAAATTGAATTTATTAAAAAGAGTACAAAAAATCCACGAGTATAGAAACCCATCTACACACAAGAGTCACTACAGGACTTCCTGGACTCCACGAGACATCAGTTCTGGCATATCACTCAGCAGTCTCGCGTTGCTTGCCCGATTCTTTAATACTACATGAAAATACCACTTTGGGAATAAACGATCAACATACTCCCCAAGCAGGCCTTTTAGCTCAATAACTTTTGCAACGGACGCACCATTATTCTCCATATGGGCATCCACCTTAACTCTCGGTGAAGCGTATATAAGAAAGGATTGAGATACACATTCTCCTTTAGCAATAGAATCACGTGCCGACAGGGAGGACATAATCAATAACTCACTCAAAGAAAGAATTCTTGCTCTGGACAGATACTTTTCAACAGATTCCGCAACCCGCCTAGACACGCAAGTAAAGTTCAGTATATATGTAGGTGAAATTATAGGTTTCAAAAAAGTTTTTAACTTCGATTCTAGACGACTCAAGACGCTTTCATATTGTAATCTTCCTAAATAAATGAGATCTTTAACAGCACCTACATCATCTCTCAACAGATAAATATTTTGAATGATCAAAATGCTATATGAATATTCTGATCCCAAAAAGAATGGCACAATAAAAGCATTAGATGAAATTATTGACTTCCCCGACGCACAATTGACCGGGTTAATCAAAAACTTCCAAAAACAATATCCCGCCGAAGAAACACTGAAATCAACAAAGTTGAGGAAATAGACTCTGAAGCTTGTATTAATAGAATTGTGATTATTGAAAAACAAAATAAGAAGTTAAGATTGTGTTTAGACCCTACAGATTTAAATAAATATATCATAAGAAAACCAAAACATATGTCTACTGTTGATGAAGTGGCTTTTAAGTTAAGAGATATGGAAGTATTTTCGGTTTTTGATCTATCAGAAGGGTTCCATCATTGCCCACTTACAGAGGAGGCTTCATGGAAATGTTGCTTTGCTACACCATTTGGAGTGTATAGATACTTAGTTCTTCCCTATGGTGTAACCAATGCACCTGAAGTCTTCCAAGATCAGATGGAATTTTACTTTGGTTCTATACCTAATGTGTTATGTTGGTTCGATGATATTGTAGTCATGGGCAAAAATGAGTCTGAACATGATAAATCTGTTGCTGAGTTGTTAAAAAGAGCAAAAGAGATAGGAGCAGTTTTTAACAAAGATAAAATACAGTACAAGCAAAGAGAAGTTAAGTATATTGGTCAAATATTCAGCAAGGAAGGTATGAGAGTTGATGGTGACAGAGTAGAGTCTTTATTACAGTTAAAGTCACCTAGTTCTAAGGAAGAATTACAAAGATTAGTTGGTTCATTTAATTATGTAAGGAGATATGTACCTGAGATGGCAGAATTAATGTCACCCTTATGTAAACTTTTGAAAAAAGATGTAGAGTTTCAGTGGTTGCCATATCATGAGAAAATGTTGGATAATTTAAAGTGTAAAATTTCTCAGGCACCAGCTTTGAGCCCATTTTGTACTGATAAAGAGATAATTTTGCAGTGTGATGCTTCTAAAAATGGAATTGGGTGCTGTATGTTTCAAAAAGATGATAAAAATATGTTAAGATTAGTTGCATGTGTTTCTAGAACTATGAATAGTGCTGAAATTAATTATAGTCAAACTGAGAAAGAGCTATTAGCAATTTATTATGGTACACAAAAATTTCACAAGTTTGTATATGGCTGCAATTCTGTAAGTGTCCAAACTGACCATAAGCCTTTGTTACCGATTATGTCAAAACAGATCAGTAAGATTGGTTCACCTAGATTAAGACGTTTAAGGTTAAAATTATTAAATTACAGTTTAAATCTTGTTTATGTTCCTGGGAAATTTATACATTTTGCTGATATGCTCTCAAGGAATAGTAGAAACTTGATTGAGAAAGATGTAGAGATGTTGGAAATGGTACATTCAGTTTCAGTACATTTACCTATGACTCCAGAAAGGAAAATTCAATTCCGATTAGCTACTAGTAAAGACAGAATTTTGACAGAGATTACTAAGTATTATTTTAGTGGATGGCCTGTTGAATCAAGGGTTTCCCCAGAATGTAAACCATATTATAAACTTAAGGATGATATCTATGTGGAGGCAGGATTAGTGTTTGTTGGTTCTAAAATAATTGTACCTGAATCTTTGAGATCTTATGTGCTAAATTTGATTCACCAAGGACACCCTGGGGTAAATAAAAGTATTAATAGAGCTAGACAGCTATTTTATTGGACAGGTATGTCTGAGAATATCAAAAATTTTATTGTTAAATGTAGAACATGTGAAAAATTTAGACCTAGGAATTACCATGAGCTTGCATGCACGTGGCAGCCCGAGCCTCGTGGACGTTCATTCATAAAATCAACAAAGTATTATTCGATGCGTACGTACCTACTCTGCGGGAATTGTTCTAGAATATAAGATTTATGATTATCTGTGGAGATGATTAATCTATGCTCAGTGGAGCGTCTTACGGATGGAAGCTCAGTCCAAAATTAAATAAAGTTTATACTGATAATTTATTCAGTCTTTAATTATAAAACATGGCGCAGCCGTAAAAACGTGTCACTATTCTTGCGATTCATAAGTTATAAATATGGAGAATTGTGTGAAAGTTTTGCCAAATTTTGACATGCGGTCGAGTAATGCCGGCGATGAGTGGCCATTGTGGAAACAATGTTTTCAGGATTATCTGATTGGCATTGGTCAAGACGAAGCCGCAGACAATGTTAAAGTTGCTCTGATGAGGAACATGATGGGGATGGAGTCCGCCAGAATTCTTGCAACCCTTCCTGTGTCTAGTGAGAAGATAGTGAAGTATGAAAAATTTATAGACGCGATTGATAAATATGTTCGACCTATGGTGAACGAAGTTTTTGAACGTTTTAAATTTAATGAGAGGAAACAGCAGCAGAACGAAAAGTTCGATAATTTTTTAACGGATTGTAAAAGACTAATCAGTTCTTGCAATTATAAAAGCACAACTGAAACCATCGAGGATCAACTCTTGAGAGACAAAATTGTCCACGGTATAACTGACAAAAACTTGCAAGAACATTTACTCAGACAAGAAAATTTGACTCTGAACAAAGCTGCTGATTTATGCAGAACTGCAGAACAAAGTAAAGAACAAGTGAAGATAATGAATCCAGCCAATAGTTATGAAATTGACAGAGTAAAAACAAAAAGTCATAATAAAAATGCAAGTTACAAAGAAGAGAAAAAGTTTAATTGCAACCGATGCCAAACAACACATGGTCCAAGACAATGTCCAGCATAGGGGAAAAAGTGTAGTAAATGTGGAACTTTAAATCATTTTGCAGTGTCATGCAGAGTCAGAAAAGTGCATAATATTCAGGAGCATTGCGAAGATTCATCACCAGAGTCATCATTATTCTGCGGTAGGGTCAATAATGGTCAGTGGACCGAGAATATATTAATTGAAAATACAAATGTGAAGTGTCGTCTTGATACTGGTGCAGATGTTAGTGTTATTTTTAAAAGTCTTAATACTAAATTGCAGGTAACTCCAGTTCAAACTGAGTTAGAAGGATTTCAAGGGACAAAAATTAAACCATTAGGTATGGTTAATTTAAGGTGTAAGTATAAAAATATTGAATGTTGTGAAAATTTCATGCTTGTTGAAAGCCAAAATATGCTATTAGGTTTACCCGGTTGTATTAAATTGAATTTATTAAAAAGAGTACAAAAAATCCACGAGTATAGAAACCCATCTACACACAAGAGTCACTACAGGACTTCCTGGACTCCACGAGACATCAGTCCTGGCATATCACTCAGCAGTCTCGTGTTGCTTGCCCGATTCTTTAATACTACATGAAAATACCACTTTGGGAATAAACGATCAACATACTCCCCAAGCAGGCCTTTTAGCTCAATAACTTTTGCAACGGACGCACCATTATTCTCCATATGGGCATCCACCTTAACTCTCGGTGAAGCGTATATAAGAAAGGATTGAGATACACATTCTCCTTTAGCAATAGAATCACGTGCCGACAGGGAGGACATAATCAATAACTCACTCAAAGAAAGAATTCTTGCTCTGGACAGATACTTTTCAACAGATTCCGCAACCCGCCTAGACACGCAAGTAAAGTTCAGTATATATGTAGGTGAAATTATAGGTTTCAAAAAAGTTTTTAACTTCGATTCTAGACGACTCAAGACGCTTTCATATTGTAATCTTCCTAAATAAATGAGATCTTTAACAGCACCTACATCATCTCTCAACAGATAAATATTTTGAATGATCAAAATGCTATATGAATATTCTGATCCCAAAAAGAATGGCACAATAAAAGCATTAGATGAAATTATTGACTTCCCCGACGCACAATTGACCGGGTTAATCAAAAACTTCCAAAAACAATATCCCGCCGAAGAAACACTGAAATCAACAAAGTTGAGGAAATAGACTCTGAAGCTTGTATTAATAGAATTGTGATTATTGAAAAACAAAATAAGAAGTTAAGATTGTGTTTAGACCCTACAGATTTAAATAAATATATCATAAGAAAACCAAAACATATGTCTACTGTTGATGAAGTGGCTTTTAAGTTAAGAGATATGGAAGTATTTTCGGTTTTTGATCTATCAGAAGGGTTCCATCATTGCCCACTTACAGAGGAGGCTTCATGGAAATGTTGCTTTGCTACACCATTTGGAGTGTATAGATACTTAGTTCTTCCCTATGGTGTAACCAATGCACCTGAAGTCTTCCAAGATCAGATGGAATTTTACTTTGGTTCTATACCTAATGTGTTATGTTGGTTCGATGATATTGTAGTCATGGGCAAAAATGAGTCTGAACATGATAAATCTGTTGCTGAGTTGTTAAAAAGAGCAAAAGAGATAGGAGCAGTTTTTAACAAAGATAAAATACAGTACAAGCAAAGAGAAGTTAAGTATATTGGTCAAATATTCAGCAAGGAAGGTATGAGAGTTGATGGTGACAGAGTAGAGTCTTTATTACAGTTAAAGTCACCTAGTTCTAAGGAAGAATTACAAAGATTAGTTGGTTCATTTAATTATGTAAGGAGATATGTACCTGAGATGGCAGAATTAATGTCACCCTTATGTAAACTTTTGAAAAAAGATGTAGAGTTTCAGTGGTTGCCATATCATGAGAAAATGTTGGATAATTTAAAGTGTAAAATTTCTCAGGCACCAGCTTTGAGCCCATTTTGTACTGATAAAGAGATAATTTTGCAGTGTGATGCTTCTAAAAATGGAATTGGGTGCTGTATGTTTCAAAAAGATGATAAAAATATGTTAAGATTAGTTGCATGTGTTTCTAGAACTATGAATAGTGCTGAAATTAATTATAGTCAAACTGAGAAAGAGCTATTAGCAATTTATTATGGTACACAAAAATTTCACAAGTTTGTATATGGCTGCAATTCTGTAAGTGTCCAAACTGACCATAAGCCTTTGTTACCGATTATGTCAAAACAGATCAGTAAGATTGGTTCACCTAGATTAAGACGTTTAAGGTTAAAATTATTAAATTACAGTTTAAATCTTGTTTATGTTCCTGGGAAATTTATACATTTTGCTGATATGCTCTCAAGGAATAGTAGAAACTTGATTGAGAAAGATGTAGAGATGTTGGAAATGGTACATTCAGTTTCAGTACATTTACCTATGACTCCAGAAAGGAAAATTCAATTCCGATTAGCTACTAGTAAAGACAGAATTTTGACAGAGATTACTAAGTATTATTTTAGTGGATGGCCTGTTGAATCAAGGGTTTCCCCAGAATGTAAACCATATTATAAACTTAAGGATGATATCTATGTGGAGGCAGGATTAGTGTTTGTTGGTTCTAAAATAATTGTACCTGAATCTTTGAGATCTTATGTGCTAAATTTGATTCACCAAGGACACCCTGGGGTAAATAAAAGTATTAATAGAGCTAGACAGCTATTTTATTGGACAGGTATGTCTGAGAATATCAAAAATTTTATTGTTAAATGTAGAACATGTGAAAAATTTAGACCTAGGAATTACCATGAGCTTGCATGCACGTGGCAGCCCGAGCCTCGTGGACGTTCATTCATAAAATCAACAAAGTATTATTCGATGCGTACGTACCTACTCTGCGGGAATTGTTCTAGAATATAAGATTTATGATTATCTGTGGAGATGATTAATCTATGCTCAGTGGAGCGTCTTACGGATGGAAGCTCAGTCCAAAATTAAATAAAGTTTATACTGATAATTTATTCAGTCTTTAATTATAAAACATGGCGCAGCCGTAAAAACGTGTCACTATTCTTGCGATTCATAAGTTATAAATATGGAGAATTGTGTGAAAGTTTTGCCAAATTTTGACATGCGGTCGAGTAATGCCGGCGATGAGTGGCCATTGTGGAAACAATGTTTTCAGGATTATCTGATTGGCATTGGTCAAGACGAAGCCGCAGACAATGTTAAAGTTGCTCTGATGAGGAACATGATGGGGATGGAGTCCGCCAGAATTCTTGCAACCCTTCCTGTGTCTAGTGAGAAGATAGTGAAGTATGAAAAATTTATAGACGCGATTGATAAATATGTTCGACCTATGGTGAACGAAGTTTTTGAACGTTTTAAATTTAATGAGAGGAAACAGCAGCAGAACGAAAAGTTCGATAATTTTTTAACGGATTGTAAAAGACTAATCAGTTCTTGCAATTATAAAAGCACAACTGAAACCATCGAGGATCAACTCTTGAGAGACAAAATTGTCCACGGTATAACTGACAAAAACTTGCAAGAACATTTACTCAGACAAGAAAATTTGACTCTGAACAAAGCTGCTGATTTATGCAGAACTGCAGAACAAAGTAAAGAACAAGTGAAGATAATGAATCCAGCCAATAGTTATGAAATTGACAGAGTAAAAACAAAAAGTCATAATAAAAATGCAAGTTACAAAGAAGAGAAAAAGTTTAATTGCAACCGATGCCAAACAACACATGGTCCAAGACAATGTCCAGCATATGGGAAAAAGTGTAGTAAATGTGGAACTTTAAATCATTTTGCAGTGTCATGCAGAGTCAGAAAAGTGCATAATATTCAGGAGCATTGCGAAGATTCATCACCAGAGTCATCATTATTCTGCGGTAGGGTCAATAATGGTCAGTGGACCGAGAATATATTAATTGAAAATACAAATGTGAAGTGTCGTCTTGATACTGGTGCAGATGTTAGTGTTATTTTTAAAAGTCTTAATACTAAATTGCAGGTAACTCCAGTTCAAACTGAGTTAGAAGGATTTCAAGGGACAAAAATTAAACCATTAGGTATGGTTAATTTAAGGTGTAAGTATAAAAATATTGAATGTTGTGAAAATTTCATGCTTGTTGAAAGCCAAAATATGCTATTAGGTTTACCCGGTTGTATTAAATTGAATTTATTAAAAAGAGTACAAAAAATCCACGAGTATAGAAACCCATCTACACACAAGAGTCACTACAGGACTTCCTGGACTCCACGAGACATCAGTTCTGGCATATCACTCAGCAGTCTCGCGTTGCTTGCCCGATTCTTTAATACTACATGAAAATACCACTTTGGGAATAAACGATCAACATACTCCCCAAGCAGGCCTTTTAGCTCAATAACTTTTGCAACGGACGCACCATTATTCTCCATATGGGCATCCACCTTAACTCTCGGTGAAGCGTATATAAGAAAGGATTGAGATACACATTCTCCTTTAGCAATAGAATCACGTGCCGACAGGGAGGACATAATCAATAACTCACTCAAAGAAAGAATTCTTGCTCTGGACAGATACTTTTCAACAGATTCCGCAACCCGCCTAGACACGCAAGTAAAGTTCAGTATATATGTAGGTGAAATTATAGGTTTCAAAAAAGTTTTTAACTTCGATTCTAGACGACTCAAGACGCTTTCATATTGTAATCTTCCTAAATAAATGAGATCTTTAACAGCACCTACATCATCTCTCAACAGATAAATATTTTGAATGATCAAAATGCTATATGAATATTCTGATCCCAAAAAGAATGGCACAATAAAAGCATTAGATGAAATTATTGACTTCCCCGACGCACAATTGACCGGGTTAATCAAAAACTTCCAAAAACAATATCCCGCCGAAGAAACACTGAAATCAACAAAGTTGAGGAAATAGACTCTGAAGCTTGTATTAATAGAATTGTGATTATTGAAAAACAAAATAAGAAGTTAAGATTGTGTTTAGACCCTACAGATTTAAATAAATATATCATAAGAAAACCAAAACATATGTCTACTGTTGATGAAGTGGCTTTTAAGTTAAGAGATATGGAAGTATTTTCGGTTTTTGATCTATCAGAAGGGTTCCATCATTGCCCACTTACAGAGGAGGCTTCATGGAAATGTTGCTTTGCTACACCATTTGGAGTGTATAGATACTTAGTTCTTCCCTATGGTGTAACCAATGCACCTGAAGTCTTCCAAGATCAGATGGAATTTTACTTTGGTTCTATACCTAATGTGTTATGTTGGTTCGATGATATTGTAGTCATGGGCAAAAATGAGTCTGAACATGATAAATCTGTTGCTGAGTTGTTAAAAAGAGCAAAAGAGATAGGAGCAGTTTTTAACAAAGATAAAATACAGTACAAGCAAAGAGAAGTTAAGTATATTGGTCAAATATTCAGCAAGGAAGGTATGAGAGTTGATGGTGACAGAGTAGAGTCTTTATTACAGTTAAAGTCACCTAGTTCTAAGGAAGAATTACAAAGATTAGTTGGTTCATTTAATTATGTAAGGAGATATGTACCTGAGATGGCAGAATTAATGTCACCCTTATGTAAACTTTTGAAAAAAGATGTAGAGTTTCAGTGGTTGCCATATCATGAGAAAATGTTGGATAATTTAAAGTGTAAAATTTCTCAGGCACCAGCTTTGAGCCCATTTTGTACTGATAAAGAGATAATTTTGCAGTGTGATGCTTCTAAAAATGGAATTGGGTGCTGTATGTTTCAAAAAGATGATAAAAATATGTTAAGATTAGTTGCATGTGTTTCTAGAACTATGAATAGTGCTGAAATTAATTATAGTCAAACTGAGAAAGAGCTATTAGCAATTTATTATGGTACACAAAAATTTCACAAGTTTGTATATGGCTGCAATTCTGTAAGTGTCCAAACTGACCATAAGCCTTTGTTACCGATTATGTCAAAACAGATCAGTAAGATTGGTTCACCTAGATTAAGACGTTTAAGGTTAAAATTATTAAATTACAGTTTAAATCTTGTTTATGTTCCTGGGAAATTTATACATTTTGCTGATATGCTCTCAAGGAATAGTAGAAACTTGATTGAGAAAGATGTAGAGATGTTGGAAATGGTACATTCAGTTTCAGTACATTTACCTATGACTCCAGAAAGGAAAATTCAATTCCGATTAGCTACTAGTAAAGACAGAATTTTGACAGAGATTACTAAGTATTATTTTAGTGGATGGCCTGTTGAATCAAGGGTTTCCCCAGAATGTAAACCATATTATAAACTTAAGGATGATATCTATGTGGAGGCAGGATTAGTGTTTGTTGGTTCTAAAATAATTGTACCTGAATCTTTGAGATCTTATGTGCTAAATTTGATTCACCAAGGACACCCTGGGGTAAATAAAAGTATTAATAGAGCTAGACAGCTATTTTATTGGACAGGTATGTCTGAGAATATCAAAAATTTTATTGTTAAATGTAGAACATGTGAAAAATTTAGACCTAGGAATTACCATGAGCCTATGTTATGTCATAATATACCTAAGCAGAGATTTAGTAAAGTAGGGACAGATATATTAGAGTTTGCTGGTAAATCATATTTAGTGATAGTTGATTATCTGTCACATTGGCTTGAAGTAATTCCTTTGTTAAATAAGAGTTCCGAATCAATAATTAATGCAATGCAAGAAGTATTCACCAGATTTGGTTACCCGGAGACCGTAGTTGCTGACAATAATCCATTTTTGTCATACGAGTGTAAACAGTATTATAGGTCTAAAGATATTCAAATTTTAACTTGTAGTCCACATTACCATAGGAGTAATGGGTTGGCAGAGAAGTCTGTACATATTGCTAAGACTTTGTTAAAGAAATCTAATGATGAAAACATTGATTATAGAGATTCCATTTTACATTATAATAATACGCCTTTAGCTGGCTTACAGGTTTCACCATCACAAATTTTACATAGTAGACGCCTAAGAACGAATGTACCGACTAGCAGTATAGCTTTAGAACCAAAGATAGAGAAAAATGTTGATATTTTGTTGAATATGAGAAAGTCTGTAACTAAAAACTTACATGATAGGAAAGCTAGAAGGAAGGAACAAAGTTTTGAGATAGGGGAACAAATAGTATACAAAACTGATAAGGAAAATGTTTGGAAAAAAGGAATAGTATTAAATAAAGCTGAAGAACCTAGATCTTACATAGTAGGTGGTGATTCTAAACCAGTAAGACGAAATACTTACCACATGAAAAAGTCTCAAACTAAGGTAAATCATGGTTCTAGAGATATGTTTATAGATGTAAGCAATAATGGTTGTCAATTAAATTTACCTAGCTGTTCACAAAGTGTGCCTGATGCACCTGATGTGACAAATATTATTAGTTTTAATAATACTCAGAATAAGAATAGTTCAAGTTTGCATCAAACTAGATCTGGCAGAATTATTAAGCCTCGACAGATTTTAGATTTGTAATGTGTGTGTTTATTAGACTGAATTATGTGTATTGTTGATTGGGTTTAATGTTCACAAGTTTATTAATTAATGCTTAAGGGGGAGGTGTTCTAGAATATAAGATTTATGATTATCTGTGGAGATGATTAATCTATGCTCAGTGGAGCGTCTTACGGATGGAAGCTCAGTCCAAAATTAAATAAAGTTTATACTGATAATTTATTCAGTCTTTAATTATAAAACAGGAATATTTCCGCGTAAGTAGTTATCTACTTGTGACTACTTCGACACCTCCATGCAATAACATCGTAACTCACTTTTTGTGATTTTATAGGAGCGCGATTTTAAAGTTTGAAAAATTTTAGCAAACTCAAAACACCCCGTACAATTTTTGAAGCTGGCTCTATTTAATATAGTTTAGGCGGACTATAAATAGGTATGGTTAAGTTGTAAAAGAAAAATTGTTTTCATGGGTTTTCATGACTTACGTGAAAAACAAAACAGTGAAATGACATATAAGTTACGAGGACAAACATTGTATGTCTGAGTTACAATTTAGTTTTTTTGTAGTTTAATTTATTTTTGTGGTCAGATAATTGTAACTCCAAGGTGTTAAGTTACATAAAATGTTTTTATATAGTAAAAATTAAGTTAATTCATGCAATCCAAAACAAATCTGTAAATACACATCTCATAATGCGATAATGTATTATTATTATACGTATTTTTGTGTTTGTTATTATGTTGTCTTATTAATTTGAAAGATAAAAGAAACAGTTTGTAGCACTTAAATATTATTTAATGAGATCACAAAATCAGAATCAGAAATGACAAAATAGCAGAACTTAACTGAATACCTTCTTATATTATTCAACATAAAATTAAGACACTAAGTAAGTATCTTTTAAACGTAAGTAACAATTTTTTAAACATATTAAAAAAACAAAAAAAAAACTTATTAAAAATATTAATTTTCTTCATCACTGTCATTGTCTGTAGCTAGCTGAGTGGAATGTGGAAGATTTAAATAAAAACTATGATAAATATCTGGTATTGCCTTACATTGACACAAGCTTACAAGGTCCTTATACTTTGCTGTTGATATTGGGAGCACTTTATTATACAATAAAGGAATACTTTGTCCTTCGTTTAACTGTTCACACTGAACAGTCCCTTGTGCTCTTTTCGTTCGTGTGATTCGTGAAGTAGGTTTCATAGCAAGGTTAATAGATAAGTGCTGATCACTGAGAAAATCGTATTGAAAATAAATTAAATCAGGGTTTTCCTTTTCTATTTTAATGTGTTGTATTTTAGTCCATGTCATCTTTTTTCCAGAACTATTCCAGTCCCAGTTTAGTTTTTTCTTTAAAAGACATTTATAATCAAGAATCAGGTTTTGATCTAATTCAGTAACGTCATAAGGAGTCCCCGTAGTTTTAGCACATCTGATCAGGGTGATCCATTGTTCTGGTACAAAAATAATCTGATTTTTCTTCCGGCGCTCTATCAACGCGTGCATAGCATCCCCTTCAGATTGTGAGTGTCCTACTTCAAAATAGTTATGTGTAATTGTTATTCCAAATAGTTTACATGCATGCGAGTACATAGCTATTATTATTCGATTGCGATTTTGTCCGCCACAGCAATCGGAAAAGAAATTAAATATACGGAATCCTTCTTCGTATTTCTTTTTGATAAAAAGAAACACAGCGCTACTAATTTCTGAGGATCCTTTCTTGCCAATTGTCTCATTCCAGACGTACGAGTATCCTTTGGCCTTTCCTATATCATATATAGTAAAATTATATACCGCAAACTTCCTTTTGTAGTAAAAGAGCGAAACTTCAGATTGGGGTGTAGTCAATACTTTCTGTAAGTCATATGAGGCTGTAACAATTAAATCCGATTGTTTTGACTGAGACTTACAAGTGTCTTTCAACTCTCTTACCACTGTTTTGTTCGCAATATGCAAGGAATACTCTAGCTTCATGTCTTCTTTTTCGTACTCAGTCCCTCTCTTATAGCGGTCGCAAAGAATACAAAGGTCCTTCTTAGGTTTGTGGAATTCAATATTGTATTCAGTATAAAATATGTCCTTATATTGCCTAGAATTTGCCACTTGTTCCAACGGACGATTTTCTTTCATCCAATCGACGTAAAGCCTGTACAATGCAGGGTATGTTAAAGTTTCCTCAAAGTAGAGCTTTGAGGTTCTTTTTCTTACATAATGTGAATCCACTGTAGGAATTAATGAAATATGAGCCCTAACAGATTCTTTAACTTCATTTGGTATCACATTTTTCCGATTACTATGTCGCCCCCTCAAGTCTCCTGTCATCAGTCCGGTTCCGTCTTTGTCTATTTTCTTGTAAATTGTTTGTAGCCACATATCACTAATACACAGGGTATCAAGAAACATTTTTTTGCAGACCCTTTTTCTGTTACCATCTTCAAATAAATAATACTGAAAGGACCAGTGGCGCCGTGACTGTCCAATAACTGATGCTGTTATTTGTTTTCGTGGAACTCGTTCTACAAATCTACAAATAAAGTCTGCTTGTCTTGAGTGATCGGCCAAACCCCAAAAATCTTTAAAAATTGCACTTCTTGTCGTTTCCATTACTTTTTCTTTGCACTTTCTAATACAGGTATTATTACAACCACTCCTCATACTTTTCTTTGGTACTAAGATTCCGCTTCTGTTTATGTATTCTTCGCCAGAATTTTTCTTTTGTTTCGTGATGTTGCGTTTCCAGTTTTTTGGATTATGGTCTCGTTTTCTACCTGGGTTAGTTTTCTTCGGAACAGTCTTTTTCACTGTCCTTGGTGTCACTTCAGGAGCTGTTATATTTTCAGATATAAAGTTTGTAGATGTTGGTATCTCTTGTAAAGGCGTATTACATTCTATGGAATGTTGAGAACTATGTATTGAAACATTGTGTTCGGAAGGGATATACTCAGAAACATCAGGAGAAAATGGTTCTTTTATACTGGATGAGGTGGACAAGTCTTTATAATAGCGTACCTGAGCATTGTTCCGTATATTTTTTTTGAATGAAAGTAAATCGTCACCATGTTCGAGAAAATGGCTGTCATCATTTGGTGGAGAAATTTTCTGGGTAGCATGATCATCCGCCTTGGACGAAGTCGAAGCTTCCTCTTGATCTAAAATTTAAAATAAGTACAGATTATAATAAAGTTCATTCAACATTTCAACTTAAATAGCACCAGCACCTATCTGAATAGCACCAGCTCGAATAGTTTGGTGCTATAATAAAATACCAAGCTATTCGAGCTACCAAGTTATTCGAATACCTCATCGTGTCGGAACGTAAAGCCTCAGTCAAACTGATGCGATTATTTATTTATATTAAAAAACAATAAAAAATAAATAAGATAAATAATAATAAAAAGTAGTTTTTGTTAAAAGCAATAACAAAAATCAAAGTAAAACTCTGTATTCAGTTATTTGGTACAAGTTGAATTCAGGATATCTTTAATTTTGAACTGACTGAAGAACTCCGATGCGCATGCCAAAACTTAAATAGGTATTATTATGCTAACACTGAGAATTTATAATTCAAATACAACTTACCAGTTGAAATTCCACTTAATGATAATGCCAAATTTAAGATATTTTGGTTACGCTTCATTTTATTATGGTTTTACACCATAAACACCGCAATAGTCACTTTGTACACCTTCTCACTTCTATTTACCAAGCAACGTAACAACACCGAAGTTCTATGAGCGGGAGTAAACTACTAAATAGAACATCGCAACTCGTCTTAACTTGTCGTAATGCACTAAAAACTAACGTAAAGATCCGTGCAACATCATTGTAACTCAACTTACAATGCAGTAACAGTACATTTTATGATCATAAACCGTAATTTTATCATGTACATAGATTGTATCTAATGTTACAGTTTTGTTGCACTTGATAAACAAGCTACTCATAATATTTTCTATAAATTGTAAATAAAGTTGAAATTATATTGTTGACAAAAAATATTTTTTGGATTAGTTACAATACTTTGACGTTGGTTTATTTTAGAAACGAAGCGGAATAGAATTACAATGATAGTACAGAAAAAATGCATTTTTTTTTACATAACAATGCCGTTGTAACTCAATTTTTGGAAAAAAGTGAGTTACGATGTTATTGCATGGAGGTGTCGATATGTGCCTTACAGTCGTACTTATAAGAGCGAGGCCCCATTAGTGCGTTGCGCTGCGTTGCGTCGCGTCATCGCAACGGAACAACGCATTGTATGCCACACCTGTGTTGCGTTGACGCTGCGCCAACGCAACGCAAGAGGGTATGCACGCCGACGCAGCTGCGTCTCAGTTCAGCCTTTGCTATGGATAGATACAAACGTGTTCTTTTGTTGCTTTTATTACGGCACCGCCGAAATAAACGTAGAAATCATAGAAGATTCTGGATATCTCCTTTGATAGCATTAAGAAATAGTGATGGTCAGTTTTTTATGCAGGAATATAGGGAGTTATTATTAGATGAAAAGACTTTTTTCAATTTTTAGGGTTCCGTACCTCAAAAGGAAAAAACGGAACCCTTATAGGATCACTCGTGTGTCTGTCTGTCTGTCCGTCTGTCTGTCTGTCTGTCTGTCTGTCTGTCTGTCTGTCCGTCTGTCACAGCCAATTTACTCCGAATCTAATGAACCGATTAAGTTGAAATTTGGTACACAAATGTATTTCTGTGACCCAAACACGAATGTGTAACGTAAATAAATTAATTTTGAATATAGAGGTCACTTTTGGGGCACAAACCAGAATTTAAAAAAAAAAAGTTTTGCTAACAGTACCGTGTGACATATCAAATGAAAGGGCTTGTTGCGAGGATCTTAAATATATTTTTTATATAATTTTAAAATAAATACTTTTAAAGATATTTAAGAAATTCAATGAAAATTGACCATTCCCCCCCCCTTATCTCCGAAACTACTGGACCAAAAATTTTGAAAAAAATGCGTAGTATGGCTCTTTACTCATAGATTACAGGAAAACCTATAAGAAGTCTATGGTCTTAAAATAACATGGTAAATCTCTCAATATTGTGCGTACAAACTTACATTTCGTCGCTCGGCATCCAATAGGCCCATCTCTCTAGCTACTATAATATCAAAAGTGTTTGACCGTCTGCTTAACACACAAATAAATAAAACTGTAAATGTTCTTGACAACCAATTCGGGTTTCGGCGTGGTTTGTCAACAGAAAGTGCAGTGTTGTGTCTTAAGCATACTATCACATACTTACTATACACAGCGTGGGACGCCGATTTATGCTAGCTTCCTCGACTTATTCAAGGCTTCTGATCTGGATGCTTATGACGTATTGTGGAGAAAGATGTAGAAGGATAGGTTGCCAACGGAGCTTTTAAACATCTTTAAATAGTGGTATGGTAACCAGATCAATAGTGTACGATGGGCTGGAACTTTTTCCAGGCCACACAGGTTAGAATGCGGGGTGAGGCAGGATTGGTGAGCTCAGCGGCACCAGAGTGGGTTGCTATATAGATGGTGTTTGTGTAAATAATATTAGTTATGCAGATGATATGGTGCTTCTGAGCGCGTCAATCTGTGGCCTCAGAAAGTTGGTCGCCAAATGTGAGCAGTATGTCAAAGCACATGGTTTGATGTATAACTCCAATAAGTCGGAGATCATGGTCATTGAGGCTGGGGGTAGACCGGGTTATGTACCACCTGTATTACTCAATGGGACTCCACTACAAAGAGTATTTACGTTTAAATATCTTGGTTATATATTGACCCCTGACCTCAATGACGGACTCGATATTGAGCGGGAACTAAGGGCGTTGTTGGTAAGGGCGAACATGCTGGCTCGCAGGTTTGCACGCTGCTCACTTAAAAAGTCAAAATTACTCTGTTTCGAGCTTATTGTACAACGTTTTACACGTGCAGCCTGTGGGCTAGATATACCCAAAGGTCGTGCAACGCCCTTCGTGTCCAATACAACAACGCTTTCAGGGTATTGGTGGGGCTGCCCCGTTTTTGTAGAGCATCGGGAATGTTCGCAGACGCACATTTTAATTGCTTTTACTCAACGATGTGAATGAGGTGTGCATCCCTGGTGCGCAGAGTACGGGCCAGCTCCAACAATATCCTAAAAAAGATCGCTAGCAGGCTGAATTGCATGTACATCAATCACTGTAGTGCCATCTCCCATGGGGTGAAATAAATTTAAACTAGATTACGTGGGGCACTCAGAAAGTTATGTGATACTAGAAAAAAATATAAATATACAGGTTATAATTTTTTTTATTATATCTTTTCAAAAAACTCTCCATTGGCGTCTATACATAGTTATATACGTCTAAACCAATTTTCATAACACATTTTCCAGTCCGCATCAGACACCTCTCCTTCTCAAATGCAGCCAGTGCATCTTCAGGTGATGAAAACTGTTTTCCTTTGAGTTGATTTTTTATTTTGGGGAATAAGAAAAAGTCGCACGGAGCCAAATCAGGACTGTAAGAAGGATGACCCATAAATTTGACTGGTGTGCTGTCCAGAAAGTCCCTTGTATTGAGCGCCGAGTGAGCCAGCGCGTTGTCGTGATGAAGTGGCCAGTGTTCGGTCGCTTGCTGCTTGCAGTAGTAAAAACTTCTGGCAAACATTTGGTAACATACCATTCAGCATTGATGCTCCTTTGATCTCGTCAGGGTACTGACATCAGATATCCCGGCAAAGAAAAAAAACTTGCGATCAAAATTTTGCCTGCACTTCTAGCTCGCTTCACTTTGGTAGGCGTTGGTTCATTTTGAAATAGCCACACTGTCGACTGACGCTTCATTTCTGGATCATATTGATAAATATCCCGTATCTTAAACGCGCCGAGATGAGCCTGCTACAAATTTTGCTATCATGTCTCGGCACCATTCTACCTGAACCTTCTTCTGAGCCTGCGTTAGATTTTGCGGTACCAGCGTGAAACTATCTTCCTTACCCGAAGATGCCCGTGTAGAATTTTATGCACACTTCCCGATCTAATCTGCAGTATATGCTGAACCTCTTCATATGTAATTCGCCTATTCTCTTGAATAAAAATTTTCACAGCCAGCACGTTTTGTTATGTAACACCGTCATAGGGCGGCCACTTCTTTCTTTGTCCGCCAAAATTACTCGACCACCTATAAATTCGTTGAACCAGCGGAAAACAGTTGCTTTAGAAGGGCTTTTTTCTATGAACACCATTCGAAGTCTTTCAAACGATTCTTCTGGTTTTAGTCGACATTTGAAATCGTACAAAATCATCGCGCGAAAATGTTCTCGTTGTGAATCCAGTTTTCAGTAAGATAGAGTATTTTGATTTTGCTGGTAAAAAAATGTGGAGGGAATTTCGAATTTGGAATGTTATGTTTTTTTGTAATAAATTGTCATAGTTTTAATTGACATCAAAACCAGCCAGTATCCTATAGACAAAAACTGTTAGTCGCAAAACTTTCTGAGTGACCTGGTTAAATAAGATAACATAGTTCATAAGTTTAGTTACACAATGAGTCCTTGTTACTTGCATAAACAAAAATATCTGGATACCATTTTTTTTTGAACGACGTTTTTTAGTAATTGAACCTAGCTAAATCGATTTATCGCTCCCGAAAGCCCTGCATACTAAATTTAATAAAAAATCTTGGAGCCGTTTCCGAGATTCAGATTATATATATACAAAAATTGCTCGTTTAAAGGTATTAGATTTATATTATTATTATATTATTACCGCGGATGTGAATTTTTTTACGAAAGTCAGATTTTTGTTTGATTTCATTCTACACGTTCAAATAAGTGTTCCTGCAATTTTAAAAAAACGTAAAAAATGTCACATTCGCGGTATTGGATGCCGAGCGACGATTTGCAGTTGGAATGTATGGGAGAACATGTTTTTCAAGTACAATTTTAAGTTTGTGCTTGGGATAAATAAATTCATCTCAACTACGGAACCCTTCATTGTGCGTAGTCCGACACGCACTTGGCCGGTTTTTTTAGAATGAGTGTGGCCAGCTTTAATAATTTGGTTGAAACCTTAAAACCACATATCAAAAAGCAGTATACCAAATTCAGGAACCCTTTAGAACCAATTGAAATGATTGGTATTACATTGAGGTAAGTAATTCAAATATCATAATACTCGTAATGTTAATCAGTTATTAATTTATTATCTTTAAAAACAGTTTAATTTAAGTATTACTATTAGGCAACAAAGCAAAGTTATAATCTTCTTCTTGACTATCATCAGTAAAATTATTAATCGTAGTGTTGGTTGAGTAGGTAGCTTCGAATTCATCTGTTCGATACGACGATGGCGATGGTGACTGGGCATGTTGTCCAGTTTGATATCCGCGTGACTGCAATGGTGTTGCTTGATACTGTTGTCCAGTTTGATATCCGCGTGACTGCCATGTTGTTGATTGAGTCTGTTCCCCGAACCGAATTTCGGTAATGATATTTATAACTTTGCTTTGGAATGTCAAAGTTTGTAATTCCGTAAAGCTGTCCAAAGAAGGCAAAATTCCTTTGAAAAATGATAAGTGGCGGTTTTCTTTCTCTTGCAACGCTTCTAATGCTTGCGCCTCGAAATCATCTATTGCTTGGTTTGATCTCTTACGGCTTGCAGGTACGTAGCGAGAAGGACCTGGGGGTAACGAGGACATTTCTTTTGTAGGAAATGGAGAAGATGATGCTGTGTTTTCATTTCGTTCCGTTTCTTCAGACACCATTTCAAGGCTACTGTCAGTTTTATTTTGGGCAACTTTCATCAAAAACAGCAACTGATTGTAATAATGATATTTTTTCAATTGTTTTGCCCCTGATCCAGACGAACTGTTTTCTTTTATTTTTTTTACGTATCGAAAAAAGTTGTCCTTCACGCTTCTCCATTTTTTCACAACCTCGTTACCTGCAAAGAAAGAAAAAAATGTGTAAGTACCTAACTTGTCTACACTGACCAATCTAAATGGGCCACCCTGTTTATTTTTTGTGTTTCTATTTCAGGTACTTAGGCAGCGGAAATTCGATAAACGACTTGCATTTCAAATTTAAACGTGGAAGAGCAACAATTTCTAGAACTATTTCGTCAGTTTGTCAAGCTATATGGAAATATGTTCGACCACAGTACATAGAAGAGATCACAGTAGAAAAACTACAAAATATTGCATTAGATTTTGATCTCAAAGCTAACTTTCCTCATTGCTTCGGGGCAATTGATGGGAAACATATACGTTTAATAAAACCAGACAAAAGTGGCTCTCTGTTTTATAATTATAAAAATTATTTTTCAATTGTTTTGCTGGCGGTTGTTGACTCAAATTATAAGTTTGTTTTTGTCGACGTGGGTGCATATGATAAGGAAAGTGATTCTACTATTTTTAGAAATTCGACACTGTACAAGATTTTAATGAGAAATGAATTACCATTGCCTGATCCTCAACCACTTGGAAATGATCATAATAACGAGCCACCAATCCCTTATGTACTCGTCGGTGATGAAGCTTTTGGTTTAAGTAAGCATGTTATGCGCCCATACGGCGGATCCAATCTCAATGTGAAACAAAGAGTTTATAATTATCGCCTTAGCAGAGCTCGTAGATACGTGGAATGTGCATTTGGGATCATGGCAAATAAATGGCGCATTTTACATAGGCCAATTGATACGTCATATGATTTAACTATTAATATTGCGAAAGCATGTTGTGTTTTACACAATTTTGTTATACAACACGATGGGTTAAAACAACAAGACAATATGGCAATAAGTAGGTTCCCACAATTGAGACCCCATAGCAATGAAGAATCATTAGCCGAAAATTTTATCAGAGATCAATTTGCTAATTACTTTATGAGTCCAGAAGGGGCTTTACCATGGCAGTTGAAAAAGATATAAATTAACTTATGTATTGAATTTACAAATAATATAATAAATAACAACTCACCAATCTTGTTCTTTTTTTGGTCCTCAAACTCCTCGTAATCTTGAAATATTTTTTTACAAACAGCTACCCATTCATTCGCTTTACGAAATTTATCACTGTAATGTTCGTGTGATTTATCCCATATAATGGGTCTTTCTTGGACCAAGGATATGAGAAAATCTATATCAATATCCTGCTCACTCATGGTAAGATAAAAAATGTCGTTACGCTCGTCTAGCTTCCTCCTCTAGCAGTGCATCACTGTCCGTCGTCGCAGCGGAGCTCCGACAACGCAGCGCATCACCCTCCCTCCCGCTTCGTCTCTTGTCCGTCGATCCGTTGAAACGTCGCGCGCGACGACGCAACGGTCTAATGGGGCATGTCATAAAAAATGTATGGAAAACGACGCAGCGACGACGCTGCGACGACGCAACGCAGCGCAACGCACTAATGGGGCCTCGCTCTAAGGCTGCAATTAATTTAAATAGCTAAATTTCTCATACTTGAGGCAAGACCGGCGGCATATATTTGTGTGATGGGGCTGTAAACATTTTCGATAAAATAAAATAAAAATATACATTCTGAACCATGATTTATTTTGTTACAAAGCAATTACTAACTGCTAATAATTAATGTATCCGACATGACGAGAAATCGAGATTTTATTTAGTACGGATTCAATTGTTTATTGCACATAGATAAGTCAAAAAGCAGTTGAATCCGTCCAAAATAAAATCATGATTCGTCATGCCGGATATACTTATGTGAGAATAAACCAATAGAGTCTGGCAAACGAAAGTTGATCCTGAAAACACGCGCGAAATTTAAAAAATATATACTGTTTATCCTCGTACATAGTGCGTTAACACGTGTTGACACTTGACATTTTATTTTATTTAAATGAAATTAAATTTCTATTATCAACACGTGTTATCGCACTATGTACAGGGATAAACAGTCTTGTTTTTTTTAAAATTTCGCGCGTGTTTTCAGGATCAACTTTCGTTTACCAGACACTAGTTATTATTTTCTTACAAAAAGATACAAAAATAAACAGTCTTCTTACTTATTTATGTAAAATTAAATTATTAAAAGATATTTGGTTGTAATTTACCAGTTATATAGCTTTAATTTCTTACAAAAAGTTAACGAATCACTAAAGTGTTACATTTTTTTTAATAATAAGAATAATGTTATTATTTATCCGAATTATTCTCTATAAAATCCGTAAAGTACGTAAACAACAAAAACAATGCAATCTTTTCCCTTAATCATGCACACAGCCGTAAATTTAACAAATCACTAAAATCAGTCTTATTTGTTTTATTAAAAATAAGAAAATATAGTTACCAGAATGATTCTCTATGAAATCCGTAAAGTACTACAAGTAGTAGTCTTTAATCACACAAACCCGTAAATTTAGCCGAAATAGAAAGACAAACTGATAATAAAAAACAATATTACATAATTATTGACTACAAGGTATATTTTTATTTAAAAATATACCTTATCTTCAATATTACATAAGTAATATTGTTTTGCATTCACAGTCTCTATTTCAATTTTTTTAACTATCGACACTGTGGGTACATCATCACGATCTTTTCTCTTTGTCATACTAAAAACTAGTTGTGGTTACTTAACAGTTTTTAAGAAATCTATGGAATAGTATGTTTCGTCATCCACTACTTTGATTTTCTCGATAAATCCAATGTAATAGTTCCACTTTTGTCTCATACGGTATCTCACAAGCACGGAATCATTGATACTGTAAGTTTGCTGTAAAATGTCATTGTCACTAGGATTATTAATTTTATCAGAAACAATAGTTATGGAGTCGGATGATGGCAGGCGGTTTCTTTTCAATGACTTTCCTGTTGAAGTAGTTGGACCAGAAAATGAAGTAAATCCTTTTGATGTTGTATCTGCATGAGATGCAGGAACGGAATATTCTTTGTCATTTTCAGGATCACTTAACGTGGTAGCAAATTCACCGTCAGGTGTTGTATCGTTGGAAGATGTTTTTCTTTGTTTTTTTTATTTTTTTCTTGCTTGGGTTAATTTTCCCTGGTTGGTTTTTGCTCATGGTCGTATTTTTCTTTCCTTGCAGTTCTTTTTTTATTCTTTCTGGAGGTATTGTTTGTCGTTCACCTGTTCCGTTATGCTGTAAGTTGTCATTGTTGCTAGTATTTTCTTGATGCACAACGCTAAATATATGAATTTTATCAGATGGGATAATGGAGTCAGTTGATGGCAAGCGGTTTCGTTTAGCATTTCTTTTCAATGACTTTCCTGTTGAAGTAGTTGGGCCAGAAAATGAAGTATCTCCGTTTGATGTCATATCTGCATGATATGCAGGAACAGAATTTTCTTTGTCGTTTTCAGGATCACTTAACGTTTTGGTAAAATCGTCGTCACTCGTTACGTCAGGTGTCGATTCGTTGGAAGTTGTTTTTCTTTGTATTTTATTTTTTCCTTTCTTGCTTAGGTTAGTCTTCTGTGGTTGATTTTTGCTCATGGTCGTATTTTTCTTTGCTTTCGGTTCTTTTTTTATTCTTTCTAGAGCTATTGTTTGTTGTTTACCTGTTACGTTAATCTGTAAGATGTCATTGTCACTAAGATTTTCTTGATTCACTATATAATTGTCTGCAAAACAACTGACTTCATTATCGAAGTCATAGTCAAACAGTGATCTATCGCTGATGTTCGTATCGCTATATAGACTCATTATATCAGATATACTAGTTATGGAGTCAATTGATGGCAATCGGTTTCGTTTCCTATTTCTTGTTATACCCGTCTTTCCTGTTGAAGTAGATGGACCATAAAATGAACTATCTCGCTTAGTTGTCACATCTGAATCATCGTCACTCGTAATGTCAGGTGTCGTTTTGTTTGATGGTGCTTTTCTTTGTGTTTTCTTTTGTTTTTTTTTTGTTTAGGTTGTTAGTCTTTGGTTGTTTTTTTTTCATAGTCGTATTTTTCTCTGTCTGTGGTTCTTTTTTTATATTTTTAATTTTTTCTTCCATTTTACGCTTAACAACGTCATTATGTGTTATAACTTCGGCTCCTGCAGCTATTTTTTGTCGTTTACCTTTTACATTAACTCCAGCTTTAACTTGCATCAAAAGTAGTTCTTCAAAAGTTACTAGTCTGTTTTCTAATATTTGGATTCTATTACTACTATTGTCAACTCGTTTTAAATCCTTATTGGATACGAAAGATTCTTGTTCCAGTTCTTGATGAGATTCTTCTCCTATAAACTGGTTTTCTTTTAAACTTTTGGCACCCTTTTTCTCTAAATCATCATTCTGAATACGGTCGTCAGTTACAAAATGTGCAGAACAGTGCTGATTGCTAATGCTACGATAAGAATTAATGCCAATTACTTGTATGGTGCAATTTAAGGCTAACGAAAGCAAACTTTGTGGCTCGTATGTTGTAGCAACGTACAAAGATTCGTCATTGTAACAAACGAGTCTTTCTTGATTATTGTGGTCATATTCATGTCGTTCTTGGGACTTAAGAACTTTGAGTTCTTTCCAACGTCTTAGCTGTAACGAATCAAACAGACTTTCTTTGATTTCTTCAGAATTGAACGGGTAAATTCCAGCCTTGCGGAAGCCATTTCTTAAAACTTGACTATCAATTTGAGCCCAAACCACTCCAATTAACCTCGCAAACTCTTTCTTTGGGAGCTTCACTCCGATATTTGAACGCTGCCATTTTACGAGCATTGGATCCCACCGATCTTTAAATGATTTCATGACCGCTACATCCAGCGGTTGTAATATGTGACTAGTATGCGGAGGTAGTTTAAGTATTGTTATATCTGCTTTACGCGCTTCCTCGATTATATTTAATCCTACATGAGTAGCGTGTCCATCATAAATAAGAAGAATCGGACGTTGATCTCCAACAGCTGGCAAAAAAACTTTTTTAAAATACATTTCAAAGACGTCGGTCTCCATCCATCCTTTTTAGGGTTCCGTACCTCAAAAGGAAAAAACGGAACCCTTATAGGATCACTCGTGTGTCTGTCTGTCTGTCCGTCTGTCTGTCTGTCTGTCTGTCTGTCTGTCTGTCTGTCCGTCTGTCACAGCCAATTTACTCCGAATCTAATGAACCGATTAAGTTGAAATTTGGTACACAAATGTATTTCTGTGACCCAAACACGAATGTGTAACGTAAATAAATTAATTTTGAATATAGAGGTCACTTTTGGGGCACAAACCAGAATTTAAAAAAAAAAAGTTTTGCTAACAGTACCGTGTGACATATCAAATGAAAGGGCTTGTTGCGAGGATCTTAAATATATTTTTTATATAATTTTAAAATAAATACTTTTAAAGATATTTAAGAAATTCAATGAAAATTGACCATTCCCCCCCCCTTATCTCCGAAACTACTGGACCAAAAATTTTGAAAAAAATGCGTAGTATGGCTCTTTACTCATAGATTACAGGAAAACCTATAAGAAGTCTATGGTCTTAAAATAACATGGTAAATCTCTCAATATTGTGCGTACAAACTTACATTTCGTCGCTCGGCATCCAATAGGCCCATCTCTCTAGCTACTATAATATCAAAAGTGTTTGACCGTCTGCTTAACACACAAATAAATAAAACTGTAAATGTTCTTGACAACCAATTCGGGTTTCGGCGTGGTTTGTCAACAGAAAGTGCAGTGTTGTGTCTTAAGCATACTATCACATACTTACTATACACAGCGTGGGACGCCGATTTATGCTAGCTTCCTCGACTTATTCAAGGCTTCTGATCTGGATGCTTATGACGTATTGTGGAGAAAGATGTAGAAGGATAGGTTGCCAACGGAGCTTTTAAACATCTTTAAATAGTGGTATGGTAACCAGATCAATAGTGTACGATGGGCTGGAACTTTTTCCAGGCCACACAGGTTAGAATGCGGGGTGAGGCAGGATTGGTGAGCTCAGCGGCACCAGAGTGGGTTGCTATATAGATGGTGTTTGTGTAAATAATATTAGTTATGCAGATGATATGGTGCTTCTGAGCGCGTCAATCTGTGGCCTCAGAAAGTTGGTCGCCAAATGTGAGCAGTATGTCAAAGCACATGGTTTGATGTATAACTCCAATAAGTCGGAGATCATGGTCATTGAGGCTGGGGGTAGACCGGGTTATGTACCACCTGTATTACTCAATGGGACTCCACTACAAAGAGTATTTACGTTTAAATATCTTGGTTATATATTGACCCCTGACCTCAATGACGGACTCGATATTGAGCGGGAACTAAGGGCGTTGTTGGTAAGGGCGAACATGCTGGCTCGCAGGTTTGCACGCTGCTCACTTAAAAAGTCAAAATTACTCTGTTTCGAGCTTATTGTACAACGTTTTACACGTGCAGCCTGTGGGCTAGATATACCCAAAGGTCGTGCAACGCCCTTCGTGTCCAATACAACAACGCTTTCAGGGTATTGGTGGGGCTGCCCCGTTTTTGTAGAGCATCGGGAATGTTCGCAGACGCACATTTTAATTGCTTTTACTCAACGATGTGAATGAGGTGTGCATCCCTGGTGCGCAGAGTACGGGCCAGCTCCAACAATATCCTAAAAAAGATCGCTAGCAGGCTGAATTGCATGTACATCAATCACTGTAGTGCCATCTCCCATGGGGTGAAATAAATTTAAACTAGATTACGTGGGGCACTCAGAAAGTTATGTGATACTAGAAAAAAATATAAATATACAGGTTATAATTTTTTTTATTATATCTTTTCAAAAAACTCTCCATTGGCGTCTATACATAGTTATATACGTCTAAACCAATTTTCATAACACATTTTCCAGTCCGCATCAGACACCTCTCCTTCTCAAATGCAGCCAGTGCATCTTCAGGTGATGAAAACTGTTTTCCTTTGAGTTGATTTTTTATTTTGGGGAATAAGAAAAAGTCGCACGGAGCCAAATCAGGACTGTAAGAAGGATGACCCATAAATTTGACTGGTGTGCTGTCCAGAAAGTCCCTTGTATTGAGCGCCGAGTGAGCCAGCGCGTTGTCGTGATGAAGTGGCCAGTGTTCGGTCGCTTGCTGCTTGCAGTAGTAAAAACTTCTGGCAAACATTTGGTAACATACCATTCAGCATTGATGCTCCTTTGATCTCGTCAGGGTACTGACATCAGATATCCCGGCAAAGAAAAAAAACTTGCGATCAAAATTTTGCCTGCACTTCTAGCTCGCTTCACTTTGGTAGGCGTTGGTTCATTTTGAAATAGCCACACTGTCGACTGACGCTTCATTTCTGGATCATATTGATAAATATCCCGTATCTTAAACGCGCCGAGATGAGCCTGCTACAAATTTTGCTATCATGTCTCGGCACCATTCTACCTGAACCTTCTTCTGAGCCTGCGTTAGATTTTGCGGTACCAGCGTGAAACTATCTTCCTTACCCGAAGATGCCCGTGTAGAATTTTATGCACACTTCCCGATCTAATCTGCAGTATATGCTGAACCTCTTCATATGTAATTCGCCTATTCTCTTGAATAAAAATTTTCACAGCCAGCACGTTTTGTTATGTAACACCGTCATAGGGCGGCCACTTCTTTCTTTGTCCGCCAAAATTACTCGACCACCTATAAATTCGTTGAACCAGCGGAAAACAGTTGCTTTAGAAGGGCTTTTTTCTATGAACACCATTCGAAGTCTTTCAAACGATTCTTCTGGTTTTAGTCGACATTTGAAATCGTACAAAATCATCGCGCGAAAATGTTCTCGTTGTGAATCCAGTTTTCAGTAAGATAGAGTATTTTGATTTTGCTGGTAAAAAAATGTGGAGGGAATTTCGAATTTGGAATGTTATGTTTTTTTGTAATAAATTGTCATAGTTTTAATTGACATCAAAACCAGCCAGTATCCTATAGACAAAAACTGTTAGTCGCAAAACTTTCTGAGTGACCTGGTTAAATAAGATAACATAGTTCATAAGTTTAGTTACACAATGAGTCCTTGTTACTTGCATAAACAAAAATATCTGGATACCATTTTTTTTTGAACGACGTTTTTTAGTAATTGAACCTAGCTAAATCGATTTATCGCTCCCGAAAGCCCTGCATACTAAATTTAATAAAAAATCTTGGAGCCGTTTCCGAGATTCAGATTATATATATACAAAAATTGCTCGTTTAAAGGTATTAGATTTATATTATTATTATATTATTACCGCGGATGTGAATTTTTTTACGAAAGTCAGATTTTTGTTTGATTTCATTCTACACGTTCAAATAAGTGTTCCTGCAATTTTAAAAAAACGTAAAAAATGTCACATTCGCGGTATTGGATGCCGAGCGACGATTTGCAGTTGGAATGTATGGGAGAACATGTTTTTCAAGTACAATTTTAAGTTTGTGCTTGGGATAAATAAATTCATCTCAACTACGGAACCCTTCATTGTGCGTAGTCCGACACGCACTTGGCCGGTTTTTTTTTGTAGCAGCGTAGGATGTGCCGGGATAAGCATACGGAGATGTCCATTCATCCCAAACGTTTTTGCCCTTAAAAATTATTAGTGGGGGTGTTTTTTGTCCTAATGCACTGGCGCCAAGCAAAACAGTAGTGTTTTCTCTACCAGGCGAGGAAATGACTCTTGTCGCTTCGTGTCCTTTCATGCCAACAATTTTTGATTTTTTGGGATCATTCGAAAAACTAGTTTCGTCTAAATTCCAAATGGCGGCTGGTTGATTCAATAAATTTAATTCTTTCAATGTATTATTAAGCAATTCAAAATATGGGTAAACTATAAATGGGTCTACGGCTTTCTTACGCGCGTATTCCACTGCCTGGGGTTTCTTCACGGAAAAATGATGTCGTTTTTTGAATGCAGTAAACCACGCCTGCCCTGGAGCTCCATTTTTGAAAGGCGTCGATATGAGATTACGGTTTACATACTGGCCAACCATTTCTAGGACCTCTTTTTTGGTCAAACCGAAACCATATTTTTCCATTAAATGTAGTAACGAAGCTAATTTTGTTTCGACTTCCAAAGTCAGCGCAGTGCTTCTGCCAAGAGAATTGGATTTAAATCTCCTGTTTTTCACATGGTCCATAATAGTCATGCGAGGAATATTATAAATTTGCGCAGCTTTATAGCCACTCAGATGGCCATTTCTAACAGCTTCTGCTGCTTCTTGTAACTTTTGTTTCGAATATGATCCTTTGTTTGTTTTTCTTTTGTAATTGCTTACCATGATTGCAAGCAAAGATATCTGAAAAAAAAAAGATTTATTTCTCCAATATAATGTGGATACCGTAGGGCAGTCTTATGTGCAATGTTTTGTATCGCGCTAAACCTTTTGTATCGGCCGACCCAAAGCAAAAAGGGGATAGGTACCATTTAGGCACAGGAATAAAAAATACTTGAAAATGAATTAGAAGTTAATTATTTATACGTACCGTTTTTTGTGGAATGAAATAAGTAGGTTAAAAACAGTAAGTACATTCGTCTTCAGGGTAATGATCGTAAATTGCCATATGCAGACAGCTTTGACACCAGAAAAAATCAAAATGTAATAACAATTGTAAGTTCCATTTATGTATCATGAAGTGGGGTGGTAAGTTTAAGTCTGTGTAATAACCACAATGATAACATCTTCTAGACAGTATAAAATGTGTCACAAGCCATGGCCATATATGCTGATTTAAAAGTTCGAAATCATTTCTAGATAAAAAACGATCAACATCCAAAGGCATATCCATTATTTTTTAAGTATTTCTGTAAAAAAAAAAACATTTGTTGGTTTCTCTCGCATAGTCACTATACCTATCTAACGTCAGCAACGTGCAAGCTAAACCGCTGCATTTGGGGTGTATATAAATCGACCCTTCAGGTATAAAAGGCATCAGGGCGTTAGGTAAGGCATTTTTACACTCACTATCAATAATTATCTAGAAACAAAACAAAATGCCTTGATGACCCTTTGAAACCTGAGAAATCGAAATATAATGATTTAAGAATACGCGCACGCTACAAAAAAGGTTGACGATCTGTGCTTCGAGGCAAGACCGGCTTATGACGGACTTACCTCGTGCGTCTTAGACGGTCTTTCCAACTATTGCATTTTAAGGATACATATTTATTACACTTGATATTTCAACATTCTTAGTCATTGATCAATTCAATAAAAGAAATATATAGAAGGGCTATTTAACTACTTACGTAATATACACTCTACGCTTCACTTTGTTGGATTCGGTACTTTTTTTCTTTTTCACCGCAACACATGACACTCGTTGTTTGAGATCACAACACGACTAAAAAAGGAAGTCAATTTTCTTCCGCAGTACGACTTACAGCGACATCTATGATTCTGAATTCGAACTAGAACCACAATACTGTTTTACCGAACGAGATGGAGGCGGCATAGATAATCATAAACCAGCGCTATGGCGTTCAGACGGAGATGCCTTGTGTACGGACTTCCCAGCATTGACCTTAGTTAAAGGTAGTTTTCAATCACACAACAGTTAACTCAAACTCAAAGCGTTTATTTCAATCAATACATTTACAGGCACTATTGAATTATCACTATAACACTTAGCAGGAGTCTTTCAGTTTGAGTTGGTGACGCTAGTCGCCCATTCCAAAACGAGTAGGTCTCTGCTGGAGAAGAACGGGCAAGAAACTCCAGGGATACTCTTTTAAATCAAAACATTATGTTACAGGGTTCAATTATTTTACAATTACAATTTTAGTCCTTTCTAACACTACTTTTGTTGTTATTTTTGTTAAGCCGGGTCTCCCACACCCGCCATTGTGTGTCCGACCCTTTTCTCTCTCGGCGGAGCGTATTTCCCTTTCCGTGTTCAACTGGCGACACCGGTCTCGCGAAATCCACACGCTTTTGTTTTACTACGGTATCCTACGATCACGTGTTCAATTCGCGTCAACTGAGCACGCCTTTGTGATCAAGTGGCGCTGGGTAAGGTTTAACAAAATCGTGTGCAGTTGAACTGAACACTTTTTTGACTTGACTCTTAGAGCTCTTACACACGAGCGGCATGTTCCCAACGGCAGAGGTAACTGCAGCCGTCGACGCGCGTCGGCGGCAACCGTCGACGCGTCGACGGCTTCCGTTGACGCGTCGACGGCAGCCGTCGACATTTCAACTTTGAAGATCAGCGGCAGCCGTCGTCTGCTCTCTTAGTATAGGAGTCAGTTGTAAAATGGATTCCGAAGAAGAAACACTGTTATTGCTTTTACTTCGTCGACGCCGACGGAAACGAAAAATAAAAACACGTTCATTGTGGGTTCAAGAAATATTAATCAATAGAGATCAAGATGGGCATTTTTTTACTCTATCCACTGTTACGAAGAAACGACCAATGATAGAGAACCGAAATGATAGGTAGTAAGTACACGGCTAGGTCGTGGGTTAGATCCTGACACTGAGCCTGAGCACTCGCACACTTAGGATAGGCAGGAAGGGTCCTAGCACGTGGTAGTACACGTCAATAGCCGTGGAGAACGCCTGTCAGCACAGGCGCGCGGCGGTAGGCCACAGGTAGGCAGGCATTGGCCACACGTGGAGATCGCCTGTCAGAACAGGCGCGCGGCGGTAGGCCGCAGGTAGGCAGGCATTGGCCACACGTGGAAGGTCGCCTGTCAGCACAGGCGTGCGGCGGTAGGCCGCAGGTAGGCAGGCCTTCGTCAGCGTGCAGCCTGAGCCCGTACAGAGAGCCCTGAAAGGCGCGGTAGGAAGCGCATGTCAGGTGGGTGCGAGCAGTAGCAGGCCGCATGCGATGTATTAGCTTCTTCTCCCTTTTAGTGGCCAAGGTACGGTACGGGGAAGCAGAATAGGTAGTAGCTAACACATCGCAGCGGCTTACAGGCAGAGGGAGCTAGTGTGGCACAGTGACAGATGCAAAGTGAGGTTAAGTATGGTGAACACGCGAGCATAGAATACAAGATAAATAGATAGCAGATGGCTTGATTAATAGCTTTTATTATAATAATACCAATGTGGAACTCACCCTAGGTCGGGGCATACAGTCCTTGAGGGTCACCTCCTTCAGGAAGGCAAGCGGCAGTCGAAATGACAGTGTGCTTAGAATATTAGTGTTGTGCCACGTTTGTAGTGATGTGGTTAGTTACTTATTGAGAATCACTCGACTAATTGTAGTGAGACCGCTCACAACGCTACAATAGTAAGACATTTTGTACGTCCATAATTACAACTAATACTTCAGAACACAGCGATTCTGCTTTTTGTTTAGTATTAACTCTAACTCTTCTGGCGTCAAATTACCTTTGAACGCAGTACATGTGTCGCATTGGTCTTTGCGTGGCTTGAATATTGATATTTTTTCAGTCTAACAACAGTGATCTCCACTCGAGACCGACACATGGCTAAAGCGGCCACCCATCCAAGTAGTGACTCTCCACTACTTAACATTGGTAATCGCCAGAACCATACGCCGACCATGCGGCCATCACTGTCGCTATTAGGCTAATTAGTAATCACAAAAATACGAGGGTCAATCAAAAAGTTCTTAGAAGTGCAAATATTGTATAAAACCTTTTTGGGAGAAGTTCGATATTCAAATTAAAGAGTGTCAATCACACAACATTTATGCAAAGTGTCATTCGTTTTTCTAAGTTCGTTCGTACGTAATAAATTGTTTTGTGCAACGAGTTGCGCAAAAACCCATAATTATGGATAAAAGTGAGCTATGTGCGGTTATAAAATATCTCAGTTTGAAAAAAAGTGTCTATGAAGGAAATTTTTTCGGACATTCAGCAAACATTAGGGGATGATGCTGTACCCTATTCTACGGTTGCGTACTGGATGGCTGAATTTAAAAGAGGTAGATTAAGCTGTAAAGATGACCCGCGTTCTGGGCGGTCTTCAACCTCTGTTACGAAGAAAATGTCAAAAAGGTTGAGAATCTGGTTTTAGAAGACAAAAGAATAACTATAAAACATATAGCTGAGAAACTAAAGATATCATTTGGTAGCGTTCAATCCATTTTAATTGATTCACTGGGGTTCAAAAAAGTGTCGGCAAGATGGGTGCCACGAATGTTAACCGACGAAAACAAAAAGCGACGTTTGGAACTTTCTAATTTCTAAAATTATCCGAATCACGCTGGAACATTTCGAATCTCGAAATGTTCCAGCGTGATTCGGATAATTTTTGCCGTCGCCTTGTCACCATGGATGAAACGTGGGTCCACCATTTCGATCCTGAAACTAAGAGACAAAGCATGTCTTGGAAACGACCATCCTCTCCATCTATTAAGAAATTTCGAGTTGCTCCTACCGCTGGCAAAGTTATGGCCTCTGTGTTCTGGGATAGCGAAGGAATCCTTTTTATTGATTAGGGTCAGGTGGGCAACAGTGAACCACAAAAAATTCAAAGTTGTGTCATGTACTCAAATTAAAAGTTTTCGTTTTCTTTTTTCATACATACCATTTAGTGTCTAATAGACTTAAGGTTTCTTTACAAAATTAAGCTCAAAAACTGATAGGTTAGACATTACCAAGTGTTTTAAAAAAAATGGGAATTGGTTCACTGTGTACACTCTTTGGTACACACTGATCCATGATGAAGTTCACAGTGAACCACCGTTGGACACGTGAACCATATCAGAATAAAACGAAGATAAGTTATATTTTAACTGGACTAATTCGGGTAAATCGGTCATCAATCAAAAATGCGTCATTAAAACAGAGATTTTTCATTCATTAAAGAAGGTTTATTGCTTAGAATGTCAAGAAAAAACAAAAAATAGAATTATAACTTAATCAGGATAACATACACAGCACATGTAATCACAGAAATAATTGTTAAGTTGGTGTACAAAACCTTTAAATTTCTGTAGAACAGTAACATAAAATAAAATATTCTAAAAAAATACAGTCAACGCGGTTTTTATTAATTGAGATCTACTTGTTATCAACTTATTATCTATCCTATAAAACCAGTCTCAAAGTTGCTTTTACAGCCTCAATAAAAAAAAAAACCCAATAATTATTTAAAAAAAAAGCCTAATATGTGAACTTCAGAAGTGAAATATTGACAGGGAATTTAAACGTCGCTTGGCGACGACTGCTTCCATCCACTTTTGGTTTAGGCAAAATATATTTGATATCAGTTTTCCGGACTCCTGCACAATCTGGTTCAAGAGGCTCGGAAAACTTATGATACACTTTACTTTTTAATTTTAAAAACGACACATAATAATCACAGTCATTTTTATCAGGTTCTTCTATAATCCTAGCAATATAAAATAATTTATTTTTCTTCTCTGTTTCAAGTAAAATTATTACATAATCTCCTACTTTTGGCTCCCGAGGTAAAGGCAAGAAATTTTCAGTTAAAATTATTTCTCCTTCTTCATCACTAATAAAATTTATCCTCCCGAAGAGGAACCACTAGCTACGAAAATCTCTTCATCGGTCGTACTAGTACTATCGCAATCGTTTGAAGTTGTTTTTTTCTCTTTAAAAATATCTCTTTTTTTCACGTTTTTAGTGCATATCTTTTTCTTGTTTTCTATTTCATTCTTTTCAGGAGTATCAGTAGCGATCATGCTTTTTCCTAGCTTTCTGCGCTTCCTGATTTTACGTGGTCCAGCTTTGATTGGTGGCCTAAACATACTTGGCGATATGAAAGTTCCATGTCCTCTTGAAGTCGACGGTATATCCAGTTGATTATCATATTTTTGTGGTTGAGCAGCGATGTCACTTGTAGCAATCGATGGGACATATAAAGGTTTCTGTGGAGCAGTGCCTATGACTGAGCAATTAACATCGTGGTTTGGTGTTTTTTCCTGAGCATCAAAAAGGGATGATATAATTTCTGAATTATCCTGAGTCATTTCTAAGAGTGATGGTGACGCACAGGCACGAGAAACTTGTGCTTCAGTTGGTTCAGAAATCGTTAATTCTGGATCAGGTCTATCTGTGACAGAACTTGGCAAAAAATCTACATCTGTGAAGATCGAGTTATCGAACGGATGAATCCCACATTTTCTAAAAGCATTTGTGATATTTATAGGCGTCATTGCTTTTAAATAAGCTTGTCCAACACATTCAGCTACGTGATATATTGTCAGCATTTGGCCTGGGTTACGAAGCAGCCACGAATCAACAGCTGCGTTGTAGAAAGATTTAAATGGTGCATTTAATCCAACATCTAATGGCTGGAGTTTTGCAGTTGTGTGTGGAGGTACGGCAAGCACGGTAACACCTGAGTTTTTAGCCAGATCCAGAGCTTGTATTGATAAATGGCTTTCGTGGTTATCTAATATTAGAAGTGATGGGTTGTCTTTTGAGGATGAAGTGTGCTTCACAAAATGTTTCATCACATCAACGAAGAGGTCTGCATTCATCCATCCCGAAGGTGCGGCTAAGCCCAGAGTACCCGGCGGAGCACCATGCAGCATATGGGTTTTGAAATTTTTACGAGGAAACACCATTGCAGGAGGCAAAGCTTGTCCAGATGCGGATATAATGGCACAAGTCGTAATCAAAACGCCTCGTTCACCACTGGTAATTTTACACACGTTAAACCCTTTTGGTGCTAGCACTTTTTGTGGCTTCTGGACAGTGGTTGTTGATGTCTCATCCAAGTTATATACTCGCATGCCATCACCGAAGCTATGATGTCGCTGCATAACTTCTTTTAAATTTGAAAAGAATATTTCAACATTGTCCCTATTAAAGGCTGTGGCTCGAGCTAAGCTACATGGCTCAGGTTTTTTAAGGCTAAGATCTTGATGGCGTGTTCTAAACGATCGCAACCAGTCTTTTCCAGCTATTCCATTTGCTTCCCAAGATATTGGTGTTTTAATTTTATTGGTTTTTGCCATTTGGTATGCCACTTGACGAACTTTTTTTGCCCCAAGCCCATAAAACATTAAGGCGCATTGTTTAATGTAATCTTTTAACAATAGTTCCTGGTCCTGGGAAAATACTGCATTGACTTCGTAATTAGGAACCAAGTTAGTGTTTTCATCCGACTGGATTTTTTTAGCGTACCTCCGTAGCGTAGGATATGCCAAGTGACACTCTTTAGCGGCCCTGCGTATGCTTGCACCATCTTTTATAAGCTGAAGTGCTTGCACCATATCATCCTTGCTATGCCCCCCAATCTTTCTTTTCACTGCCTTAGTTCGACCCATCCTGAAGCAAAAAAAGTTGTATCTATTTAACTAATTTGATGTTGAACTTTGGTACACAATGAACCATCAAGCGGTACACACTGAACCACGGTTCACTGTGTACCCTGCAATACTGAGTCACTGACCTACGTTATTTGACATTTGATGTTGAAAAAAGGCAATTGATCAAGGAATATGTTTAAAACATAATAACCAGATTATTGCTAGATAGTGACTTTACATGTATATAAAATTCGGTACGAAAAGCTCAGAAAACACGACTTTGAAGAAGAAAAGCAAAACTTACCTATTTTTACTTTTCGCGCGGGAAAACACAAATCGTCGCACCGCACGACCGCTTACAACGGGCGCTCGCCCTCAACTGGGGAGTAAGGGAGACGTAACGAAACACGTTGCTACGTGTCGGTTCCATGATCCGGTAACTACTAGTTTTGAATATAATAATACCGATTCTCTGTGTACCACTGGCTCACTGTAGCCCACCTGACCCTACATGCTAAAAGGCCAGATGATTACTGGACCCTATTATGTAAATTTAATCCCGAAAGTGCGTGAAGCGATTAAAGAAAAACGTCGTGGAAAACTGTTGTTGGGCGTGTTGTTTCGTCATGATAACGCTCCTGCTCATCGATGGGATGTTGCGCTCAACGCAATCCGCTGTGCTGGCTTCAATCTCCTTGACCACCCACCATATTCTCCGGACTTAGCCCCAAGTGATTTTCACTTATTCCCAAAATTAAAAGAGGAAATTCGTGGAACAAAATTTCACGATAATGACGAGGTTATGGCTGCCGTAAAGGAGTTTTTCGAGACTCAAGAAAAACATTTTTTTAGAAACGCGTTATTCTAAATGCATTGCATTGGAGGGAGATTATGTAGAAAAATAAAATATTTTTGTTCAAATCTTTGCATTTTTTTATATTGATTCAAATATTTTTTTTATTCATCCTCGTATTAATTAAAAACAATCGAATACATTTTAAAATAATGTACTTCTTCTAGACGCTTCACTACTTCATGTAGTAGAGATATCGACTCTTTTATTTGTTTATTGGACTCCCATAATGTTAGAAGGTCACTGATTAACACTTGATCCGGCTTTATGAATTAGATTCTGCTGTTTCTTGATTAATCTTCTTCAGTCTTGGCAATATCACGATTGGTTGTCGTTGTGTCTTCACAGACTTGGTTGAAAATCGTTTAACAATCGATGATACTTTTGACTTCATATGTGGTGAAGTCTGTACCATTTTTATTGCTTTGGTTATTGGCCAATGAAAGAAACCGCTCCTGTGCTCTTACTGATTTTATTTTTGATCTGGACCAATCCACCTGAAAAACAAAATTCCGCAGTTTTATAACAACTTAAAAAAATGTATATTCTGACATTTCATTCTGGAAAAAAAGTTTATTATCGACCCGCTAAAGTAGGTACTGAATTATCCATACGTAGTTATAAACAAATCGAATGATAGACAACTGTTTTGTTTTTCGTATAAATATAGACGCGAAAAAAAACCCAACAAAATCATCTCGACAAAAATGTTATGCATTGGTGTCGTAAAAAGTCTAGAAAGAATTGCACATTCAATCTAAAAACAAGTGTTATTTTTAATGGGCCTACCACACGCACAAGCTTCACCACAGTTTACACCACAAAACTGGCAGGCAGGCAAAACTGGTGAAGCTGTGCGTGTGGTTGGCCTATAATAGTTTATGGTTTTTTGTAGTCACGTTATTAATTACATTTCAAAGTGTGCTAATCTATGGTTGGCTTATGGCGTTTAAATGTTATTTGGCAAGTGCGTTAATTTTCATTACAGTGGAAGCTCATAAACTTTGACAACGAAAGGCTCGAACTTTAGAGAATGTACGGCAGTACACTTCTCCCACTTTCTTGTTAGAAATGGGGGGAATTCAAAGTTAGAAATATTCCACTGTACGGGAGAAGGGGGGAATTGGAGCCTACTAAGGAAAAAGTTCAATAAAAGGCAAAATTGAGGCGTCTAATTTCAAAAGCCGCTAAAACGATTTTTTTAAAACCCGTAAACAATAAGAAAACTTGTGACGCATTTCTGACGAAACAAACGCATTCCTATCAGGTATTAAAATCATCGTTAAAGGATAGGAAAACAGAATGGAACATATCTATAGACAATACTATCTTGAATAAAAAGTTATAGACTAAAATAAAATCATTATAGAGTGATTTGAAACCAACACGTAGTTTTAGAGGGTTATGATTCTGACAAGTGACTTTTTTGCGGGTTTTGCAATGAACATTATTGAAACCAACTTTGAAGTGTGGATATGCAACTACATCTTGTTTTTGTTTCTTTGAAATTATGATTTAGTACATGAAATAAAAAATAAATGTATTGATGAGATAAGTAATTTATTTCAAAAATAATGCCTAAATGCAATTAACTTCTAGAATTTAACGTCGTATCATTAGACTATTTACACTAGCAATCTTAATTTTTCAAATCCGTCCTCACACAGATCACATGCATCTGCAGAATCTCCATCATCGTCATACAAATTGTTAAAGTCCTGAGTCTGCGCTCTTTCTTGAATTTCTTTATAAAATTCTAAAATTTCAATGTCCTTCCAGTTGTTGCCAAAGTCGTCAAAAGCCTGACAACATCTTGTAGTTTTGCCCGTTTAAAAAATGTAATAATCAAATACTAAATGTAGGTAATTAACTAGCGCATTTTTTCAAAAAAATGTCCAACACTAATTTGTCCACATGTTAATTGCATTTGAGCATCAATAATATAATCGTCATTGAATAAATCAATTTTCCTCCTTTTAGAACTTTTCTTTGATGTGGAAGGTCTCTGAAGAATATCATTTCGATATGAAGACAATACAGAATCGTCCTGTAAAATATGCAATATTTGCAATAGGGTTACATGGCCTTTTGTTACAAGGTTATTTATTTTATGGTGCCACCCTTCTACGGCATTATTTGTTCGGTGGCGTTCGCCATACGCAGACCAAATTCTATGATAATCACCCTTCATCCAGTAATTATCAAAATATTCTTTAAACTTCATCATGGATTGACAATTCTCCGTCATTTCATTTTGAATATACACCCATCCTGAAACAATTTCATTTTCTGGAAGCAATGCCAAGTTGGCGCATAGCGAAATTATTCTTCTGTTCCGTTTGTCTTTACTTAAACCCAGGGTTTTTGCCTTGCGCCACAAACTGTTCACGTAATGGTAATAGCAGCCTTTGATTGTAACCTTCATTTTTTGTAACGCTTTCATTGTGCCTTCTTCGAAATCTATCGTGACTTTTGCAGGTTTCCACTCTGGAATTTGGGACACAATCAAATAAAATAAAATTGAATAAGCTTTTTTAGTCCTGTGACTCATGAACGCGTACACCAAAGGGATCACATTCGTGTTATTTATGTCACTGCCGATGTCCCCGTGAATAGTAAAAAGTTGTTGAAAAGGACTTGGACATGATTTAAAGGTCCCATCCATAAAAATATGTTTTATATTTTTCATAATTTCTCGGGTGTCATTTGAACAAAACACTAATATTCTCATTTTTTTGTGACAGAAATCAGCAAGTAAGAATTCTGAAAAAGTATTGGGAACCTCGACTTCCACTACAGTTTTCGCGCATATTTTTTTTACGTGTGCTAGCTTATTTCTGTTTCTATAAATGCTTGATTTTATTTGTTGAAATTCAGGTATACTACTTTTTGAAGCTAAATGCAGGCCTTGATTTTTTAATGTAATTAGAGCTCTGTTATAGATTCTTGGAGCTGGTTCTCTTCCCAATGCTGCTTCATTGCAAGCATTATTTATAATAATATTAACTGAATTTCGTGTTTCATCTGGATTACATTGGCCGCAGTGAGGTTTTATTTGTAAAGTTTCAGTGAGGTCCTTAAACAAAATAATTGTATTAGTTTAAAATATATATACTCGTACTTATGTCTACACGTTATAAATTATATTATACATATAAAACACTCAAGACTTACCATATTCAATGTTACGGATCCAGTACATTTTAAACTTTTATAATTTTTACACCGCCATATGCTTTGACCATTTTTATATTTACGCATTGAGTAATATTGATGTCCTTCTAATTGCAGAATTCTTCCTCGACCACTTTTAATAATTATTAATTCTTTAGACGTCATTGCAAAAAAATAAACAGTAAACTAAACAGGCACCACCAAATAAAACGTTGCAACTGCAGCGCATAACCAGTATAACACATCCATCATTTTGCATAGTTAAACAGGCTCAAACAGCATCTACCCTCAAAATGAAAATAAAAACTATAACCATACTCCTTCTGACGGGGTGTTTAGCTAAATGTTTATAATGTTTTTAATGCACATACCTACCTAGGTGCTGTAGGTATAGATGCATTTAAGGAAATGTACAGTGGACGACTTCCGGGTGATACGACGATGATTTGTGTAATCTGTATGTATTGTTTATTTACTATTACTATTATTTACTTTGTTAGGAAGCCAGCTTATAATTTATAAGTTTTTTCAACTGTTTATTTGATCAAAGATATGCTATAGATGTACAAATATAAGTACACGAATATATATTTTTTTACGAACCAAGCGTTTTTTATTTTATTACGAAATTAGTAAAACATTTAAATGTAGTAGAACTATTTTTAAATCTAATTAGTTCGACGGTCGAACAAATGAGGAAAAAAAATCTCACTAGTTCGACGGTTGAACAAATGAGAAAAAAAAAATCTCACTAGTTCGACGGTCGGACAAATGAGAAAAAAAAATCTCACTAGTTCGACGGTCGGACAAATGAGAAAAAAAAATCTCACTAGTTCGACGATCGAACTAATGAATCGAACTAGTGGGAATAAACGGACATATTTGATACTTAACGCTTAGATATAGTCGTTCGAAAATAGCAATAACTTTGGTAAGTTTTTCAAGTAGGTACTTATACCTTTCTTAAAAGCATCTAAAAGGGTCTCCAACGTCATAATCATGTTAAATAAGATTTTTTGCTACGAAACAAAGAAGAAAGAAAGAAAGAAAGAAAAATAGGTTTATTTGTCACAGAAACACGTGCATACATAAAAAACATGAGTAGGTAAACAAAGAATAACACAAAGTAGGTACATAATAAATCACGAGCATAAAACAGAATTTACTAAGGCGACAGCTGCACGACATTACTGCGACAAGAAGGCTTCCACTCAGCATGATGCTGTGCTATGGGGGACCCACAGCACAGCGCTGATTTTCAGTGGTCACCCGAAAAAAAAGATGTACGGAAATCAAGTCAGGTTCAGTGATTTTTCCATTAAATATGTAACAAAATAAAATAAACAGTGCTTAGAATATAAGACAACTGTACAACGAATTATAATAATAGGTAAATATGATTAAAAACATAAAAAATAAATAAAAAAATAATAATCCGCAGGCATCACCATACGTGCATAAATAATGCAGATTCCTAACTAAAACATATTATTACTACACGAGGATATACAAGTGTTTTGTCTCGCTCCCACCCTCACCCTCGCGTCACCTGCGCGCGCGCTCACAATCTAAAAAAAAAGGTTTTTTAGAATTCTATTGATCACTATAAACTGTTATTAAATTAATTTTATCTAGTTCTTTAAAACCGTAAAACCGGTAATATTGCGAAAAAGTATTTCCGAACGTTTGTTTATAATATGGCGTACCGGTCAACAATAACGTAGCAGGTCTGAAGTTGATACTTGGAGGTCAGACGGAAATGCTCAAGGTACAAATAGAAAACCTGTCAGGTTAACTTGCCAAGTTGACCTGTCCTGCATTTGGCAAGTATTTTAAATGTTCATGGTAGGGACCAGGACCCAGGACAGGACTATCCATTTCCAGCTCCTGTTGAATACCACGAGATGTAGATGGAAGTGGTTCAAAGTTGCCAGTACCACGAGATGTAGATGGAAATGGTTCAGTTGCCAATATCACGAAATGTAGACGGAAGTGGGTCAGAGTTGCCAGTAGCTAGCCGTTGAGAAACGGGTCTCTGAGACTGAGCAACAGCAGCTGAACTTGCTTGCTGATTAACTTGGCTCTGATCTTAATCCACAGCAACAAAATCGTCTTCTGAAAATACAACAGGATTCATGGGAAAAATTCCCGTGGCTTTGAAGCCAGAGATCCCTTTGTCTAAGCTTGCTACTCTGGCTTAACCTTTGTTCAACAATCCTGCAATATCGTAGGGTGTAATTTTTACCATATTCCTAGATTTCACAAAAAGTCACATCCAGAGGCTGTAACCGATGTGATGAATGTGGTGGAATAGAAAGCATTACAACATGGTTAGCTTTAGCCACTTCCCAAGCTTCCAAAGTACAATGGCTGTTGTGGTTGTCCATAATCAGTAGAACAGGTTCTTCAGCAGTGGGTTTTGAGTACTCAATGAAATGTCGCAGCCATTTAATGTATATGCTTTTATTTGTCCAACCATTATGAGAACATGTGTAAACAGCTCCTGGTGGACCATCTTTTTTTAGTTGCGGTGAGTGACGCTGTCGAGGGAAAATAAAAAGTGGCGGAATGAAGGACCCTGAAGCACTCATAGCACAGATAGCCGTGACGGTTCCTATACGTTTTTGTCCCCTAGGCGCTATAATTTTTTCTGTTTCCTGGACCGTCGTTACGCCAGTCTCATCCATATTGTAAATATGAGACGGCGGATAGTGGTATTTTACATAACATCATAACATCACGCCTAGTGGTATTTTGTCATGACATTTTCGAGATTTTCAAAGAATCGATCCACTTCGGCTTTATTGAATCCAAGTATCCTATTGATGCTTGTCGCTTTTAGCTTTCTAATACTTAGATCAGGATGTCGTCGGAAAAAGCCAGTTAGAAAGTCTCTGCCCGCAGACTTCTTGGCTTCATTAAATCGTTCTGCGACACCAAATTTTTCAGCCATGGCGTAACATAACTTACAAAACTGAGCCCTCGTCAGTCCGTAAAATTTATTTGACATTTTATTCAGCCAGAATAGCTTCTTGTTCCTGAACAACGAGGAGGAACAAGAAGCTATTCCTAGTTTTGGAGGACATTTGTGGCTTGTATCGTTGGATTTAGCTAATCTGAATCTCTTTTTCAAGGTGCTGTAGGGTATTCCAGTCTCTTTTGATACCTTATAAACTGATGTACCGCCACGCCGAAGTTTTTTGACAGCATTTTCTAAGGTTTCAACGGTCCAAGACGCTTTCGTAGTGGTGCGTTCCCTTTTTCTTGGCATTTGGGCATCTGAAAAAAAAAAACATATTTATTTACTTATTATTAAGGCACATCAACAACACAAACAAACATTTACAAATAACAGAGAATAGAGACATGGACTGTGTTTACGTCAATTACTGACGTGCACAGCATTCATAAGAAAAGAGATGAAAAACACAGCATTCACGTTATATTAAAAAGCATATGGGGCAATTGGAGCTACAAAGGGTAATCAGACCCTAATAAGCTCTGATTACCCGACTACCACCATTTAAAATGATATACTGAATCTTGCTTGTAACGAAATTATACGCACAGATACTCAAATTTGATAACATTAGCTATAAAATAAAACAGGTTTGATTGTAATAAACGTATAACTTCACACATACCTGGCCGATGAAATTTCGTAGTTATTATAAGCGCGGACCAAAAAAATCGACAAGCGTCCGTGGTCACACAACACGTGGCACTGGTGAGCACAGAGTACATTTTATATAGGGAGATAGAGGCGTCACTCGAACATTTCATGGAGCCCTCTAGCAGCAAGTAAATACAACAATCCATGAAGCAATATACGTATAGCTAGCCACAGAGTACATATTTATTGTAGCTAGCTTCAAATCTGCAGTAGGCCCTATCCTATTATCTTTCCTTTTAGTGAGGTTGTTGTTTTTTATATCAATTCAAAATAAAACATAAGATACAATGTCAGATACTTTGTTTCAATCTTTTTTTACAATAGTTGAAGGCCAACTCCTGAATTTTGTGTTCTGCATCATAATCTTTACGTGATCCACATAATAATTTATTTGTATCTTTACACCAATTGTATATAACACGGCGGGGAATCCCTCTGCCGTTTCTGACCAGTCTCCGGTGTAATTCTTCGTTGATGGTAGTTAAAGGTAGTTTTCAATCACACACAACAGTTAACTCAAACTCAAAGCGTTTATTTCAATCAATACATTTACAGGCACTATTGAATTATCACTATAACACTTAGCAGGAGCCTTTCAGTTTGAGTTGGTTACGCTAGTCGCCCATTCCAAAACGAGTAGGTCTCTGCTGGAGAAGAACGGGCAAGAAACTCCAGGGATACTCTTTTAAATCAAAACATTATGTTACAGGGTTCAATTATTTTACAATTACAATTTTAGTCCTTTCTAACACTACTTTTGTTGTTATTTTTGTTAAGCCGGGTCTCCCACACCCGCCATTGTGTGTCCGACCCTTTTCTCTCTCGGCGGAACCCAGTGTTGTTCAATACAAACTCTTATTACTTAGTGTGGTCAATGAAACTCACAAACAATGCTAAAATCCTTACTAGTTAATTCTTTTATAATTAAACAATGCTAATATTCACAAATACAAAGGTTATCAGAATTAAAGTTAAATTAGAAGCTTCATTACTTTCAACACTTTTTGGAAACACTTCCTGTGATTTAAGGAATTTAATCAAACAACAGTTAAGTCTTTAGTAAATTGCAGTGTAAAATAATCTTATTACTTTATCGTTTGTTTTCTATTATTGAAACTTATTTAGTTCTCGTATTAAAGGATGATGGTCAAAATGGGCGTAAGTCCAACAGAATTGAAATATATCTCAAATTAAAGCTTATAATTAGTACTCTATTTCATATTATGGCAACAAGTACCAAAGTCGCCGGAGAACAGAGATAGGGCCAACTGAAAAAGTTACATTTTTCTGTATAAATACTGAAGATTTGACTACATCTGTCACGTTTAAAAAAAAAGGTCGCGTTAAAAACATGGCGCATACGCAGGCAACAATGTTTGCTCGAATTCACCCCCACTGCTCCGCGCGCAAGCCGCCTCCCATGGTGTCACCGCCTCGCCGCACGCCGGTGTCGCGGACTCGCGGTTCAGTCGTTATTTACTTGTTGTTTGCTTGCGTTGTGTTTTTTCGGTATCATCAATTGATTACGACTTCTTGACCTCTGCTATTGTTATTGGACTACTGATTGGATTGCTTAATACGATTTCTTGACCCCTGCTCATTATTGGACTTGTTAACGCCTTCAGTTTTTTTTTTGGATTGTTACTGTGCTGATGTTAAATCATTTGTGATGGCAGAACGTCGTTGTGTTATGTGTCCGCGATCTATCTATCGACAAAGACGACATGTATTGGGAGAGAACATTCCCGATCGTCAACCTGAATTGGCAGTATACATACGGGAACATGCTTTGGGACAAGTAAGTACCTAGTCACTCATTTTTTATTATTCAGGATGTATTGATTTATTTGTAGTCGTGTTTGCGATACATGTCACGCTTGTTGTTTTCTTGTAAATTGTAGTCAAGTATTGAAAAAGAAATAAACAAGACGCGTCACGTCAATAATAAGAGCCCAGCAGCGCTCGTGATGATTATGAAACAGCAATAGGATTGTTATTACTGTCTCTGTCTCGCTCGCACGACATATGGCAGCGCCTCGCTCGATTGGAGAGATGGAATGGGACACAAAAGATGTATTGTTGTTGATTGTTTGTTGGTGAAATACTAAAAAGCTTGACTTAATCGTCAACTGGCGAGCGCGAATCTCGCGAGCGCGCGCGAGTTGGCACTTTTCGATTTTGCCTACTTTTTTTGTCGTCAACTCGCGCGTCTATATAATTTGATGTTTTAATGTATAGTCAGCTACAAAAACGTTATAACAAATTTAATTTAGTTAGGTACTTACCTACTATAAATGTATAAGAAACTTTATGAAATTTGATTTTTAAAATAAAACAAAATATACATCGTTTTGAAATCAGTTTATTATAAATCAACAGGACAAAATATAAATTATTAGTAGTATTTCCCTTACTAATTATCAACAATATCACATTGATTTGAGAATTTGGCTTATTATCTTATTATCTAGTATGTAAATTGTAAAAAACTAAGTAAATAAAATAGAAACAACGAAAACACTCCCCTCACATACTCGTATACTGAATATTGGTAAGTATAAAATAGTAAAGCTAAATATAGTAATTGACAACAAACTGACTTATTATTGCTCCCTAATAAAATCAATCTTAGGAACCATAGAAAGAGTCTTAGAAACTATAAAATCACAGATCACATATGGTTGTAAATGATTTTTACAAAAAACGCTAAACACTATCAATAAGTAGATTCATCAATTGGCTAAGTTATTACTGACGACCTACTAATAAAACTAATCACAGACTATACAATCACAGATCATGGTTTGTTATAAATGATTTTTATAGCAAACGTTAAAATAAACAGACTATGCTAAATTAAATCAAAAATCACAAGATCAAAAGTTCGATACATAAGTCAATATTTATAACCCCATGGATAAATTCGTTAACAGTGTTGGTAATGTGCTCGTCAATAGCACAAGTTTCTTTACATTTTGCAGTTATATTAGACTTCTTTAAGTATAAAGTCTGATAATAATTATCTTCTTCTTTTAAGATGGTCAAAAAATGTGCAATACTTTTGGGTTTGCTATTAATTTTTTTATTTACCGTAGAATGCCAGCTCTCAACCATGTTCGTAGTGCGGTGTTGGCTAAAATTACAAGACCATTTGTCTGCGAAAATGGAAGTCTCATTCAACCAAGTTCTTACAAAATAATCATTAAATTTTACAATATTTTTATCATTCGGACATTGAGACATAATATACAACCAACCATTCTCAACAGCTTCTTTGGGCAAATGTGCCAAAACAACGCACCTCTTTATATGTTTTCTAAATAGTACAGATTTTGTTATGCCTATTTCGTCAGCTTTCCGCCACAAACTTCGCGAAAAATGAAAGAAACACCCTCTAACGCTTGTTTCAGGGAATATGTCTTTGACTGCTAACATTGCAGCCTTCTCGAAGTCTAGTAGAATGGTTTTGGGATTAAACTGAGGAATTTGGCTCTTGATAAGGCGAAACAAAATTTTGTAAGTTGCTCTTGTTTTGTTACCCAACAACGCATAAATAACGGGTATAATATTATTATGAGTTTTACTACTTCCTAAATCAACATGTAAAGTGTACAACTGCTGGAAAGGTTTTAAACAAAATTTAAAAGTACCATCGCATAAAATGGTCAAATTTGGTTTTGCTAAAATTGTTTTACAATTTTCACTAGCGAATATTAAAATTCTATTGATTGTTTGGTAGTCGGCTAGTAAAAAGTTTGCAAATATTTCGGGCACAGTAACATTCTTAATCGACTTAAAACATACCTTTCTTACCCCCAATGACTTATTCCGTTTTCGGTAAAATTTGTTTTTAATATTTTTATGTGTAGGTATTTTTTTTATGAGGTCAATTCCTTTATCTTTGGGACCGTAGGGTTGAGACCGTATGTCGAAATGCATTTGGTATGGGTATAGTACAGTCACTTTTTACTTTTTCCATGCACTTGTCGAAGTTAAGCTCCAGTTCATTTGATACAAAATCAGGCTCACAGTCGTGCTTGTCATCTCGTTTGATGCAGTTATTGCTATCAATAATTAATCTTGCCTTGCAAACAGTCCTCTTCGAACACCTCCAGATACAGGAACCATCTTTATTTTCTCGGTCTTTATTATATTTGTGTCCTGCACGAAGTAGTATCGAACTTCCTCGCTGAGATGTAATGATGTCGTGTCCAGTTACATTTCTGGACGAACCTGCCTGTGGTCCACTTCCTAAAAATATTGTTTTTAATGACAAACATTTTCTAAAAAGCTAAATCACAAAAAAATATAAATTATCTATATAAAAAATGGAAAATCAACGTATATTTTTTACTATGGAATAAATATACTGTGTAAAATTGCCACGTGGTATTTATTTTAAAGTGCAATCGCACTATAAGAAAGTAAACGACAATCAAGTTAAAGTGAACAAAACAATTAAGTAACCGATAAACTGCTTAAGGAAACAATTTTTTCCAAAATTGAACACCCTTGACTGCTTCTGGCAACAATCGTTTCCAACAACCAATTTTTACTAATCGACTTTAAACTTTATGTTGTAGTTCATAAAGTCCTCGTGAAACGTTTCTAAACCATAGACTGATATATCATCCGACCTTCAAATACAAGTTGACAACATTATAAATCTAATTCTTAGTACACGATACGAAATAAAGTTGACGTCGCCATTTTTTTTTTTCAAGTTGTAGTTCCCTTAATGTTTTAAATATTTTATTCCACATGAAATATATCCATGTGTTATTAAATGTATCTAGTAATTAATCTAGTTTATAAATAAAATAAGAAACAATACTCTTGTCGATCTTAGTTTTTAGTAAAACGCATTTTTCCATACAAGTAGCTAATATTTGGGTAGTTAAAGTTTCAAGGTACTATCGGCCAAAGTTCCGCATGCTCACCTTAAAGGCGATAATCGCATAGCACGACTCACGACTCGATCGCACAATGCACGAGTTTTGACCAATAGGATGCACAAAGCGTATTTTAGTGGTGTTCGTATTAGTATAATCATGTATAGAATGTGTGACACTCACACTAGGAGCGTACTATGCTCACTTGTTTCTGCTAAGATACGAGTTTTTAATGGGCACGGCCAGCGCGGCGCGGCGGCGGCGTGAGCTCTTTGTTATTGAATTGAATTGTTATTTTATTATTGACAAGAATTAATTTTAGTACTCATATCTTCTGTTTGTTTGGTTTAGAAAATGTATTATTGATATTGCAGTATTTACAAAAATAATTTGTAATAACTAATAAACTACAATTTACATACATACATAAACTCACGCCTTCTTCCCATGGGGGTAGGCAGAAACTACAGAACGCCACCTGCTACGATCCTTACATACTTCTTTACAACTACAATTTATATGTATTAATCCACTTTAATATTTTCCTCTCTCTATCGGGTCTATAGATATAGGTTATTTATGAACACTTTCACTGCCTCTCCAATTTTCACCATATCCTATGTGATGCCGCATGCCGCAGCAACCGCACCATATTCCCTTCACAATAAGATGAGACATTGAAACGAACCGTTTTATTACAGTCCGTTCCACCGATTTTGACTTCTATTCCGTAGGCTTATGGATGGCATTAAAGGCAAAAAAGTGGTTACAATACCAACTGTTTACTGCAGCTGCCATTTGTCATGCCACCAACACAATAGCATTCAAAATCGATTGAACGGACATTTATGGTTTGTTTACCTTTTATCTCACGGCTCCCTGAATACGTTAGGTATAGGTGCGTTGACCGGCACTGCATGAAGGTATCAAATGTTTATATTGAATTTTTTTGTGTTTAATCGACTTTATTAAAAGTAAATAACTATCTAAATTTCTATGTGTTTCTTTATACTTGGGCAATTTGGGAATACTTGAAAATTACAGTAATATTTGAACCAATACTCTGCGCAGTTCATACAATGTTATCAGAGCTTTTTGTTTGTAGCTAACGCAAGGCCGCAAGCCGCACAACTCTTGCAACTGAAATAAAAATAAGTTCATTATCTAAGACCCATTGTTATTTAGTGGGAATGTCTGGAAATTCGGTTAAACAATAGAGGACGGCTTAATACAAGGGCCATACCTACGTTTTTTTATTACCTTAGGATTATCTCAAATGTTTTGCAGTTGTTCCTTGTATTTGGTTTAATACTTTTAACAGTAGGTAATTGTAATATTACCTTTTATTCATTAAAATAATACAGGGTGAAATTGAATTCATGGGCATCCTTTTAAGGGGTCATTGTACTCATCATTATGAACAACTTCAACTATGAGACCATACCTGAAATCGCGAAAAAAAAATCAGCTGTTCCCTACATTTATGTTTGCATAACTCGACAAAATGTAGGGAACAGCAATTTTTTTTTTCTCGATTTCATATTTGTTCCCATAGTCAAAGTTGTTCATAATGACGAGTACAATGACCCCTTAAGAGGATACCCATGAATTAAATTTCAGCCTGTATTACGAACAAGGTATCGTTGCAATTAAAATGCCCAGGCATGCCGTGCAGGATGAGCACTTTAAGACTGGATTATAATCAAACCAACACTTTACTCTTTTATAATTCATGCTCTAGTCAAAGTTTGACAATTCATGATTTTAAGCGAAATCAACGCTACAGGCGCGTTACCGGCATTGCATGTCAAGTTTTTTTTTGACAAATCTAACAATGATTCAGTTCCTACGCCACTTTAAAATTCAGAAGCTTATCAAGTAATTAAACTAAACTATAATTTGTGCCTTGGCAGCAGTGAGAGTGAAAGGATTGAAATAAAATGTTGGGTACTAGTGAAATATATATTTTTAGTTTGTGTTCATTTAACATTATGCAGGATTAAAGATTTATTTAGGTTGATATTTAAATCTTATCTGTATAATAAAAGATGTACAGTAAGTGCTTTTTGTATGAAACTATCGGCTGTAATCTCAGTGTGAAAAAATAAACAGTTAGTTAAAATCTACTTGAGAACAATTTTAAGGATTTGCTGTTGTAGAAAAAAAAACAATATAAGTAACTTAATTTATTTTTAATAGACTTTTTCAAAACATTAAAGATTCATCCAGAAATTAACATATTATAACAAAAAATTACACAGAAATTATCATCAAAATGCAAAATATTATAAGTGAAAAGATTCTTACTCATAATATCATTTATAAACTGTATTTATCTACACTTATATCGTAAAGTTCAAAATATGAAATCAACACAACAATGACAAACAGACAACACAACAACAACAGGCAAAAAGCCTGTCAGTAAATAAGATTAGGAGAATATTGCTCGTGCAGTTCTAATGAAATTGAAAAGTTTTAAGATTAGTACAATTTAAGAATCTTAATAATTTTTATAATTTGCAATAATTACATTACACTACAGACTAGGTTTATCAAGCAAATGAGATCAATTATTTATGAGGTGGACGGATATGATGACACTACTGAATATGTAAAATAACAAACTAACGAGATCGGGGCTTACGACAACATTGATTGTAAATAAAACAACAAATCCACCAATAAAGGCAACATGACATTAAATTGACATCAATAATTTTACAAGAAGACTTCAAAATCGTTGGCAATATTTTAAACTATGATTACGGTCTACAGTCTACCCTGTGACATTAATCAACGAAGTAATATAATACAAATTGGAATAATAAAAATAAACCTAATAAAAATAGCTATACAGGGTTATTTGCAAGCCGCCGGAGTCGCGGGTTGTTCGAAAGAGATACCATGGCCCTGGCACAGGCAACTGAAGGAACACGGGTGGGTTTTAGTCAGTAAAAGTTTGACACGACCTTCCGCTCCGCCCAGAGCGGGAGAAGTCATTTGATGATTAAACACTAATAAGCTCGTAGGACTATAATACTAACATCATAAATAACAACTTTTATTGTATGACTTTTAATAATTCATAAAAAAATAATTTCATAATACAATTAAAAATATTTATTTTGATCGCTCTAAATTTGAACAACTCTACGCGGTACCAAAATATGTAAGTAGTTAAATAAACAAACAGTGCGTTGCGAATGCAGGGTCGCAGCGGTACTTACTACAAAATACTGATCTAAAAAGTGTTATTACAAATATTACAACAAAAACTTGAAAGTTTACTTTTGGTATTCTAAAAAGTCATAGATCAAAAGTGGTTGTACTAATATAGTCCTACCAGGTGTTAGAAAAATAACCCTGTATAATGTAATTATCCAGTATGTTAATTAACGAAAGGCGTTCCCGTTAACCCGCAATAGTATAGCGTCCACATGCTACCAAAATATGACCATTCGAAAATTCACGAAAAAAAATCTGCTGTTCATTACATTTATGTTCGCATACCTAGCTTAACAAAATGTAGGGAGCAGCTGATTTTTTTTCGCGAATTTTTAAATGGTAATATTAATTGTAGCATGTTTGGACTATTGCGGGGTAACGGGAACGCCTTTCGTTAATTAACATAGTGCATGTTAAAAATTATATTAACTTAATATTTCGTCGCTGCTCCTCCCGCATCTATCACAGCATCGCAACGGCTACGCATGGACCTAGCCAGGACTTCGCACAAATTCGAACCTCTGAATGTGTCCCAAACTTGTTCGCAATGTGTGACAAGTGCTTCCTTCGTTCTTTCTGCTCTACTATCCCATCTCTGGACCATTAAACCCCACAAATTTTCAATGGGGTTTAAGTCTGGCGATCGGGAGGGCCATGGCACTGTTTTAATTTGTGGTTGCCCTCGCAACCACTCTTGAACAACCCGCGCACGGTGTATCGGGCAATTGTCCTGGAAAAAATAAAATTCTGGCACGTCCAGTTGTGGATACACCGTGCGCACTGTGGGTACCATGATGGTTTGTAGCACCTCTAAATACGTTTGGCCGTTTGCCCTCCCTGGTATAAAAGCGAGCTCGCCTGGTCCAGCAGCACTCATCCAGCCCCACATGTTCACTACAATTCTTCCCGATTCTGCATTTGGGTTCACATTTCGAGGTTCGTATCTTGTGTTATCTACACGCCATAAATTCCGACGACCTTGTTGGCTAGACCTAAAGCACTTTTCATCAGAAAATATGGCGTAAGAGAAATCGAAGTCCCTGTAGTCACGAGCGAATCGCACGCGAGCAGCTTTCTGCTCCTGCGTCAAAATAATTTTTTTTGCGGGACGTCTGTGATGGACTCCAGCTCGATGCAACTCGTTTCTAATAGTTTGCATCGAAACTTCGTATTCTTGTGCGAAACTGCGAGTGGGTGTGAACGGGTTCTCTTCGTACGTGGCTATCATATTATTTAACTCGTTTTCGTTTATAGCCCGGGGTCGAGGTGCACGAACGCGTTCTGTAATTTCTCCTTCTTCATATCTTCGCACCCAGCGGCGCACCGTTGTTCTCTAACGAAAAAAAAAAAAAAAACAATCAGCATCGATTTTTTACATAATATAGGAACTAAGTATAATAATACGAGTACACTACAAAAGTCTTATTCAAAGGGCACAACTAGTACACTATAAATAAAAATTATAAGTATTGAAATACTTAAGGTGTGCATTTTGGTTGACTTTATGATAAATAAACTCTTAACTTTTCTATAACTAATTTAAGTAGTTATAACATTCATAACTATATTTTAAAATACAAGTTGTAAATGCAATAACTGAAAATCTCTTAAGGGGTCATTACTCATCATTATAAACAACTTTTACTATGAGAACCAAACCTGAAATCGCGATAAAAAAGCAGCTGGTCCATACATTTTGACGAGTTACGCGAACATAAATGTAGGGAACAGCTGTTTTTTTTTCGCGATTTCAGGTTTGGTCCCGTAGTAAAAGTTGTTCATAATGATTAGTACAATGACCCCTTAAGAGGTTTTCAGATATTGCAATTTACACCTCGTATACCTACCTATGAGTAAGAAAAATGGCACAGCGTAAATTCCAACATTGTATGAAACTGTCCCAAGCAAATTTGTGCTTTATCTCTACTATTTAAAAGTGTACTACGTGCGGGCTGGCAACGTGGCATTTCTAAAGGTTTTTCGTGGTTAAATACCAACGATCACTTGCTTGGCCGAAAAAATAGTAAGTACTTGCTATTTTATCGGCCAGCCAAGCACTAAATCGTTAGTATTTAAAACTATGTGTGCTACTTTTTTTAAGTTTTTTTGGTAAATATTTACGAGCACAAATACTAACAAAAATTTACATTATTGTCAATTACTTTCCATCTGCAGTATTATGATAAAATAAATGTTAAAAATAATTATAAAAAACAATTATCTTGTGCTTGGGCGAAAAAAAATTGTAGTTTGAAATATAATGATCAAGCCTCTAGAAATGCGACGAATGCGCTCTGGTTTTTCTAATTAAAATGCGGCAACGACGCTGTGAGATAAGGCACCATTGTTTAGGTTGTTTTGGTTTAGGATTTATTATCGGGTCATAAAAGGCTCCAACAACGTCTTTGAAAGCAAAAATAAATAAAAAGAACAAACTTATTTGAATGCATTACTATAAGTAGGTAATATCTTATGAGACTTTTAATAAGAATCCATCTGAAAGTTATAATAATTTTATTATTTTTAGGGTTCCGTACCTCAAAAGGAAAAAACGGAACCCTTATAGGATCACTCGTGTGTCTGTCTGTCTGTCCGTCTGTCTGTCTGTCTGTCTGTCTGTCTGTCTGTCTGTCCGTCTGTCACAGCCAATTTACTCCGAATCTAATGAACCGATTAAGTTGAAATTTGGTACACAAATGTATTTCTGTGACCCAAACACGAATGTGTAACGTAAATAAATTAATTTTGAATATAGAGGTCACTTTTGGGGCACAAACCAGAATTTAAAAAAAAAAAGTTTTGCTAACAGTACCGTGTGACATATCAAATGAAAGGGCTTGTTGCGAGGATCTTAAATATATTTTTTATATAATTTTAAAATAAATACTTTTAAAGATATTTAAGAAATTCAATGAAAATTGACCATTCCCCCCCCCTTATCTCCGAAACTACTGGACCAAAAATTTTGAAAAAAATGCGTAGTATGGCTCTTTACTCATAGATTACAGGAAAACCTATAAGAAGTCTATGGTCTTAAAATAACATGGTAAATCTCTCAATATTGTGCGTACAAACTTACATTTCGTCGCTCGGCATCCAATAGGCCCATCTCTCTAGCTACTATAATATCAAAAGTGTTTGACCGTCTGCTTAACACACAAATAAATAAAACTGTAAATGTTCTTGACAACCAATTCGGGTTTCGGCGTGGTTTGTCAACAGAAAGTGCAGTGTTGTGTCTTAAGCATACTATCACATACTTACTATACACAGCGTGGGACGCCGATTTATGCTAGCTTCCTCGACTTATTCAAGGCTTCTGATCTGGATGCTTATGACGTATTGTGGAGAAAGATGTAGAAGGATAGGTTGCCAACGGAGCTTTTAAACATCTTTAAATAGTGGTATGGTAACCAGATCAATAGTGTACGATGGGCTGGAACTTTTTCCAGGCCACACAGGTTAGAATGCGGGGTGAGGCAGGATTGGTGAGCTCAGCGGCACCAGAGTGGGTTGCTATATAGATGGTGTTTGTGTAAATAATATTAGTTATGCAGATGATATGGTGCTTCTGAGCGCGTCAATCTGTGGTCTCAGAAAGTTGGTCGCCAAATGTGAGCAGTATGTCAAAGCACATGGTTTGATGTATAACTCCAATAAGTCGGAGATCATGGTCATTGAGGCTGGGGGTAGACCGGGTTATGTACCACCTGTATTACTCAATGGGACTCCACTACAAAGAGTATTTACGTTTAAATATCTTGGTTATATATTGACCCCTGACCTCAATGACGGACTCGATATTGAGCGGGAACTAAGGGCGTTGTTGGTAAGGGCGAACATGCTGGCTCGCAGGTTTGCACGCTGCTCACTTAAAAAGTCAAAATTACTCTGTTTCGAGCTTATTGTACAACGTTTTACACGTGCAGCCTGTGGGCTAGATATACCCAAAGGTCGTGCAACGCCCTTCGTGTCCAATACAACAACGCTTTCAGGGTATTGGTGGGGCTGCCCCGTTTTTGTAGAGCATCGGGAATGTTCGCAGACGCACATTTTAATTGCTTTTACTCAACGATGTGAATGAGGTGTGCATCCCTGGTGCGCAGAGTACGGGCCAGCTCCAACAATATCCTAAAAAAGATCGCTAGCAGGCTGAATTGCATGTACATCAATCACTGTAGTGCCATCTCCCATGGGGTGAAATAAATTTAAACTAGATTACGTGGGGCACTCAGAAAGTTATGTGATACTAGAAAAAAATATAAATATACAGGTTATAATTTTTTTTATTATATCTTTTCAAAAAACTCTCCATTGGCGTCTATACATAGTTATATACGTCTAAACCAATTTTCATAACACATTTTCCAGTCCGCATCAGACACCTCTCCTTCTCAAATGCAGCCAGTGCATCTTCAGGTGATGAAAACTGTTTTCCTTTGAGTTGATTTTTTATTTTGGGGAATAAGAAAAAGTCGCACGGAGCCAAATCAGGACTGTAAGAAGGATGACCCATAAATTTGACTGGTGTGCTGTCCAGAAAGTCCCTTGTATTGAGCGCCGAGTGAGCCAGCGCGTTGTCGTGATGAAGTGGCCAGTGTTCGGTCGCTTGCTGCTTGCAGTAGTAAAAACTTCTGGCAAACATTTGGTAACATACCATTCAGCATTGATGCTCCTTTGATCTCGTCAGGGTACTGACATCAGATATCCCGGCAAAGAAAAAAAACTTGCGATCAAAATTTTGCCTGCACTTCTAGCTCGCTTCACTTTGGTAGGCGTTGGTTCATTTTGAAATAGCCACACTGTCGACTGACGCTTCATTTCTGGATCATATTGATAAATATCCCGTATCTTAAACGCGCCGAGATGAGCCTGCTACAAATTTTGCTATCATGTCTCGGCACCATTCTACCTGAACCTTCTTCTGAGCCTGCGTTAGATTTTGCGGTACCAGCGTGAAACTATCTTCCTTACCCGAAGATGCCCGTGTAGAATTTTATGCACACTTCCCGATCTAATCTGCAGTATATGCTGAACCTCTTCATATGTAATTCGCCTATTCTCTTGAATAAAAATTTTCACAGCCAGCACGTTTTGTTATGTAACACCGTCATAGGGCGGCCACTTCTTTCTTTGTCCGCCAAAATTACTCGACCACCTATAAATTCGTTGAACCAGCGGAAAACAGTTGCTTTAGAAGGGCTTTTTTCTATGAACACCATTCGAAGTCTTTCAAACGATTCTTCTGGTTTTAGTCGACATTTGAAATCGTACAAAATCATCGCGCGAAAATGTTCTCGTTGTGAATCCAGTTTTCAGTAAGATAGAGTATTTTGATTTTGCTGGTAAAAAAATGTGGAGGGAATTTCGAATTTGGAATGTTATGTTTTTTTGTAATAAATTGTCATAGTTTTAATTGACATCAAAACCAGCCAGTATCCTATAGACAAAAACTGTTAGTCGCAAAACTTTCTGAGTGACCTGGTTAAATAAGATAACATAGTTCATAAGTTTAGTTACACAATGAGTCCTTGTTACTTGCATAAACAAAAATATCTGGATACCATTTTTTTTTGAACGACGTTTTTTAGTAATTGAACCTAGCTAAATCGATTTATCGCTCCCGAAAGCCCTGCATACTAAATTTAATAAAAAATCTTGGAGCCGTTTCCGAGATTCAGATTATATATATACAAAAATTGCTCGTTTAAAGGTATTAGATTTATATTATTATTATATTATTACCGCGGATGTGAATTTTTTTACGAAAGTCAGATTTTTGTTTGATTTCATTCTACACGTTCAAATAAGTGTTCCTGCAATTTTAAAAAAACGTAAAAAATGTCACATTCGCGGTATTGGATGCCGAGCGACGATTTGCAGTTGGAATGTATGGGAGAACATGTTTTTCAAGTACAATTTTAAGTTTGTGCTTGGGATAAATAAATTCATCTCAACTACGGAACCCTTCATTGTGCGTAGTCCGACACGCACTTGGCCGGTTTTTTTATATATAAATCTGCCTAGCCTTTTCCCAACTATGTTGGGGTCGGCTTCCAGTCTAACCGGATGCAGCTGAATACCAATATTTTTCATGGATTTGTTTTTAAATTGCAATATAAGGAAAAATGCAAACTATGAAATAATAATATTACTATCACTTTATTTATTTCTATATCTCTCCCTCTATCTGAATACAAAAACATAACTTACTTGCATGTTCAACTCCACTGCTATTTGGGATATATTTAACCCTTGTCTATGCAAAACAATAATTTGATTCCTTTCTTCCTGAATCAGGTTTCGGGTCGTCATGGTTGCACCACGTTAGTCACAGCCCACACACAATACACACACAGTCCAGGATACAAGCTAGGGTCAAGAAGAGGCTTTCGATCACAGTCCGGTATACAAGCAGAGGTCACAGTTAGGCAGGCAATCAGTCCGATAGAAATAAACAGGTCGTAAAATGAAATGGCGATAGGAATTTAAGGGAAGCGTCAACAATTAGCGAGAGCAAATTGGCACTGCCGCGCTCTAGCTAATGTTTGTTATTTTATGTTACTCGCTCATTACTCACACAAATGCATATTGTCTCTAATTGGGGGAAACTAGGAAGGGGTGTGGTTTGTCACTAGCTGCGCTCTCGCAGGAATATTTTCTTAAGTGAGCATGCTTAACTTGGGCCGATAGTACATAGGAAAATACGGAAACAAGATCTATTAAAAAACAGACACAATGTTTAGGCTTATTTTAATGGCTATTCAGAGCAGTTAAAACATTTGAAGTGCGCTTCTGGAGCGAGTCACAGTCAAATTTTTATTACGGCGCGTCGTACGCTCAGATGCGGTCAAAAATCACTGGCAAGCGACCCTCTTTGCATTTTTTTGCGAAGCAACCGAGCGGGTAAAGCCATATGTTAATTCAAAAAAGTAAAATAGTAAGAACAACGAGTTAATCTAAGGTTTAACTAATCAAGATGCCTGATAAAAGTAACAGAACACTTTGAGAGTATTACCCGAAAAGTTTAATTGTTATAAACTTACCCCCACAGTACATCAAAATCACTAAAAACTTCCACATTTTCACACCAAATGGCATTCTTATAGACTTAATAAAAACATTTATACTCTGTAAGTATGTTTACTCCGTAAGTGCACTGTAAACGTCAGCTTAGCTTACGTAACACTAACGTCACTAAAATAATAACTAGGGTGCTTACTCCTGATGAACTTCGAACGGCTAAACGATGTACCCGTCCCTGTCACACACACACATCACTTCCGCCATGTTAGACGTGACAGGTACATCGTTTGTAACTAAGTGCATAAGGAGTAGGCACTCAGTTTGCAAAATGAATTAGAAAGAGATAGCGCTATGACAGCTATACTGTTGTGCGCATGCGCGTTAGACGAGATAGTATGTGTCATTGGATGCGTTCCCCAGGCCTTCTCATTTCGGCCCTCTAAATCGTAATCTAAGTCAGTACTTCACAGAATCAGCTAACGCGGTCAATAAATAATTATTAATAGTTTTTGTTTTCAATCTCTTTTTATTTGACTGTACTTTACATAGACGCGCGAGTTGACGACAAAAAAAGTAGGCAAAATCGAAAAGTGCCAACTCGCGCGCGCTCGCGAGATTCGCGCTCGCCAGTTGACGATTAAGTCAAAAGCTTAACGCTTAAAAAATCTTAACTGTCGGCATCATACGTACCGAAGATTCTATGAAATTCATTCTTTTTTTGTTGTGATTACCTTGCACGTGTTTACCTCGGCTGCTTGACTGTCGTTCGGTAGTTATGCATTGTCTGTACGTTATTCCATTTAACGACAACTCTCAATAACGCCATAAAATGCGCAACCTCTTAAGTGTCGCTATATAGTTTACACTGTATTTAACGTTTTTCAGGTGGAGTTTGATAACGTGCATTCGGTATGCCACAGATGTTGGCAGCGGGCTATCAATGCTATAAGAAGAGATGAAGTAATACCACCCCAGGTAGAAGAACAGCCGCAAGAAGAACAGCCCCAAGAAGAACAGGCCCAAGAAGAACAACAGCCCCGAGAACGACAAACAATACATGTTCAAGAATACATGAAAGCTCCAAATAGGGCAGATCGCTGCATATTTAATAACTGTCACAATCTGACCCGTTGCAGGATTCCTCGAACACCATTTGTATATCCCTGGAGAGGCAAGAGCGTGTCGGGAACATTTGGAAAGCAATGAATGGAATGAATTAATTGATCATTGTAACGTGTCGCACGAGTTTAATGCATTCCAGTTTACCGATGTCTGTAATGTTTTTCAAGATGCCGTCAGTCGTGGTACTAGATTTAACTTTGATACAATGACGCAATTAGACGAGAACGATTTGAATTTTTGGGTGGGTTTTAATTATCAACAGTTTAATACAATTTTAAATCAAACATCATCTATAAGTGAGCGAAGTAATCGTCCCCGGACTGTCCTCGGTATATATCTGTGTAAACTAAGAACAGGCGAAACTGATGAGAGATTAGCGACGTTATTTGGTATGTCTCGTCGCACACTGGAAAGGAAATTGACGATAGCACGGGAATGCTTACAGGCAGATTTTGTCAGCAGGCATCTAGGATTTAACCACATTACAAGAAATTACGTTCTTGAAAGGAATCTTATGATACCAAAGGGGATTTTTGGTGACGAAAATAACACCAAGACAATAATCATCTGCGATGGTACATATATTTTTATAGAAAAAAGCAGCAACTTTCTGTTTCAAAGAAAGACCTACAGCTTACACAAATTCGAGAACCTTCTGAAACCTTTTATGATTGTCTGTAGCGACGGCTACATCATCGATGTCGTCGGCCCATATCCCGCGACAATGTCTGACGCAACAATCATGCAAGGCCTCATCAATAATGAGGAAAGCGCCTGGCATTGGTTTTTTCACCAAAATGATGTGATTATACTAGACAGAGGATTTAGAGACAGCGTTGAAAGTCTGGAAGAACATGGATATGAAGTGCATATACCCCCAACTAAAGACAGGAATGAAACACAATTGACAACCGAACAGGCAAATAAGTCTCGTTTAATAACCATTTGTCGATGGGTAGTGGAAGCTATGAACGGCAAAATAAAGCAATGCTTCAAACTTCTACGTCAAATATACATAAATCGCGCCCTGCCTCACATGTTTGGTGATTATAAAATCGCTGCAAGTCTTTTGAATGCTTTCCATCCCGTTTATGGAGATAATAGGCATGCAGTGGATATTTTGAATATAATTAACCTGAATATGAACACTCCTAATCGGCTGTATGAATATGTTGAAATGAAAAACCTGAACCGCCAAAGGAGAAACTTCATAAGATTGGATGGCAATCTCCCGTTCCTAGAAGATTTTCCACGCCTCACTGAGGAAGATATAGCGTGCGTTCAGACATGCGGGAATCGTGCGTTTACGAATCGCGCGGTTTCAAACCGCAAAATTGTGATGCTATTCAGACACGCACGGTTAGTATGCGATTTCGTGCGGGTTAGCGTCAGTTTCAAAATGGAGGTCGACGAAGAAGTGTGTTTACTGTGGTTGCTCCTTAAAAAAAAGAAAAGAAAAAGGCGGTATTGGGTGCATCCAATATTACGTGACCGACTAGTACATGGTCAGTTCGTAACATTATATCCCAAATTAAGAATGTATGATAACAAATTTTTTGACTATTTGAGAATGTCAATAAAATCTTTTGATGAACTAATTGAACTGATCAGGCAAGATATTTCATGCTCTGAAACGCATTTGAGGCCAAGCGTGTCACCGGAAGAGAAACTCGTAATAACTTTAAGGTAAGATTTATTTATTGTTCTTCAAAATCAGCATAAATATTTTCTATAACTGTAGAGGACTGAGAGCCAGAACTAAATTGCGATGGTGACGGTGACGGTGCCGGAACAGGAGGAGATGATCCAGATGTAGTAAAATATCCTTGCGGGCTTGTATACTGTTGTCCTTGCCAATACGTAGGTGTGATCTGCTGAGTATTGTAGCGAAGAGGGGGTGGTAAGCTTTGTCCTTTTTGTATCACTTGAAGTAATTTAATTTTGGTTGCTAAACGCCTATTTTCTGGTACTTTTCTGAGTTCTTTATATAACGACAAACAAAAGAGTTTGTCGTCATCTTGCTTGGTAATACTATTTTCTTGAAGTTCATTCTGAAAATGTTTTCGTGACTCGATACTTTTTTCTATTAAAACCGCTATTTTTTCTTCTGGCACTTGTGTTTTCTTACGTTTAGGGGGACGTATTTCAGTGGCTTCGGTTGCATTGGCGTTTAGTTCACTTGTCTCCTCACTTTGCCTTTCATTCTGTTCTTCAATATTAGTTGTAGTGTCTTTATTACTTACACTATTCTGCAGGAAAGATAATCTTGAAAAATACATATATCGGGCTCCTTTACGAGCACCTGAACCAGAAGGAGTTGTTTTTTCTTTTTTGTATTCTTTATTGTAGCAATCTCGTATGTTTTTCCATTTTTTTTGGAGTTGTACCTAAAAATAATAACATTATTAATAATATTCTTGTTTCAGATATCTTGGTACGGGTTGTTCATTTGGAGAACTAAGCTACAATTACCGCCTAGGAAAATCGACGATTACTGGAATTGTCCGCGAAGTATGTAAATCATTGTGGAATAAGTTGGTAAACATAGTCATGCCCGAAGCGACTGAAGATATCTGGAAGACAATAGCACGAGACTTTGAGAGATATGCAAATTTTCCAAATTGCATTGGTGCTATAGACGGCAAGCATATCCGAGTTATAAAGCCTGTTGATTCGGGTTCTTTGTATCATAACTATAAACATTACTTTTCCATAGTGCTCTTAGCACTTTGCGACGCCAACTATTGCTTTACTTATGTTGATATTGGGGCTTATGGCAAAAGCAGTGATTCTGCTATATTTAAAAATTCGGTTTTTTATAAACGCCTGACAGAAAAATCATTAAACATACCAACACCTAAACCAATATCTAATGTAGACCTAACACCAATGCCTTATGTTATAGTTGGAGATGAAGCCTTCGGCTTAGCAGAAAATTTAATGCGCCCATATTCAGGCAAATGTTTACCATATGAAAAAAGGATTTTTAACTATAGGTTATCGAGAGCCCGACGTAATATTGAGTGCACTTTTGGTATTTTGGCGAACAAATGGCGCATCTTTCATAGGCCTATAAATGTAAACATAGATTTTGCCGAAGATATAATAAAAGCTTCTTGTGTTCTACATAACTATGTGCGGACTAGAGATGGTCTAAAATTTAAAGATACTTTATATAATGCACCCATGACTAATCTCAATACCTTGCATGCGGGAAGAGGGACACCGTCATCTTTGAATATCAGAGATAAATTCGCTCATTACTTTGTGAATGATGGGCGTGTTCCATGGCAAGACACAAAGATATAGCTGCAACTAACATACCGTACTTGTAATGTTTAGGTACATAACTAAATGTAAACAAACGAAATATGGTAATACCGTTGTGACCTTCATTTGAAAAATGCTCGAAATGTCTGCATAAAGCAGCCGAAGTTTGTTTATATTTATTTAAGTACCTAAAGTATACGGAGAGTATAATATACGCTTCATAACAATAATTATAACATAATTCTGTCAATTATTTTTTGGTGAATAAACCTACTTACTTAAAATATTCTTTTTTTCCACCGTGTCTTCGCAATTTCCAAATATCTCCACCAACTCTTGCCAAGCTCGGTTCTTGATAATTTTATTTGAGTAATCATCACACTGAATGTCCCATATTGCAGGTCTCTTCTCCACCTCATCAATAAATAGTTCAGTGTCGAAACGATCCATGGCGAACTCACGAACAGTGACGTGCTCACCGCGCGGTATCCGCAACGCAACTGAACGCGAAGTAAAGACTCCATAGTAATAGAAACGCGCGGGAGCAGCGCGATTCTATTTTCTGGCGGTTGGGTTGCGGTAACCGCGCGGCTTGATTAACCGCGCGGTTATGTCTGAACGATTACTAACTAACTCATATAAATAAGACCCGCGCGATTTCCATGCGATTCTATAATCGCGCGGTTCCCGCCGTGTCTGAACGAGCGCATAATCTTACAGGCTCTGGGCACTTATCAGCAGAAGCTAGCCAAGTCATACGTCGCAGAGCACTTAAGCAATGGTGTTTACAATATTGAAATCAGCAGAGACGATGTGCTGAACGATCTCCGTGAATGCAATATATTAGTACCCAATGTGTGGTGGCTGCGAGCACGGATTCAGTCAAGGCACGTCAGAGCACGCACATATTTTTCATATATTTTGATTGACAGAGACCAGGTTGGCAGAAATTCTATAATACATTGTTACTGTACCTGCCTGACAGGAAGAAGGACCATTGGTACCTGTGCTCATATAGTTTCTATAATATGGTATCTTGGTTTGGGGCGACATGAGCCATTTATCGCCCCCGCGCGTCATTTGTTAGATATTGTCATAGACCGGGACAGAGTTTAGTTTTGGAGTTTATTTTCATTTAATTTATAATAAACACATGCTTTTCATTAAAAACCGTTCAAATAACATTTTATTTTATTTAATTATGCCCATCTAGCAATAAAACGATTCGTAATTATCAAAAGTTTTTTGTTTTATTTCATTTGTTTTAACTATGTTTCAAGTAAACCCGGTGGATATGGCTAGTGTTATTTATATAATTACGATTCTAGCATTGAGTCCCAAGAACTGGCACTAGTTTCAATTCTGTTGGTCTTACGCCCAGGTTTCATACAAAGCCCATGATCCTTATTACATTCAGTTATTGATCATAATATTTGCAATCCGCGCCATTTTCGTCACATGAGCAATATTACTGTCAAACAAGTTTACTGTCAAATGAGCAATATTGTTAATATGACTAAAAACCTAAAGACTATTTAAATAAATGTTCCCTTTTAATTTTAACTATAGTTTTAACTAAGACATGGGAATTGGTTTAGTAATTTACTCCGGCGACACCGTGAGTTCGATTTCACAATAAGAGCAATAGATGGCGTTGTGGTCTCAAAGGAATCGATATCATTCACAGCAAACGGTTGTAAAAGTATTCCACAGTAACCATAGATGGCAGGATCAACGACTTTATGGTGAATAACAATTATAATAAATAGTTACGCATAAGATTATGTTATAATCTTTACAAATAGACGCTTTTGCGGCGACATATATGAATAAATTAATACATAAATCTTCAATTTCTGAAACTATTTGATTTTTGTGGTCGTCGCATTTAATAAAACTATAATCTAATACAACTAAAAATATTGTTTTCATATACTGTCGAATGTTTTTCTTTTTACAATCTTTTTTTAGTAAATTAGTGAAAACAACTTGTATATTTGAGAAGCATTTCATAAGAGAGATGGAAGGATACGTAAGGCATGTTTTATTTTTAAAATATGCTCTAAAATGAAGATAACTATTTTCTTTGCAACTAAATTCTTGCAATTTTTGCATTTTTTTACTTTTAGTTTTCGCAATACGTATCCTGTCACATACTCTAATTGTGCTTTTATCTTTGGGTCTTGTCTCTTTGTTTCAAGATCTACAAAGATATTGTCACTGTTCACGTCATCAAAATCAACTTCCAAAGTATAACTTGGCGTCTCAGGTTTCTTAAAAAATAGTTTTTTCAGGGATTTAAAATTTAAACGTAGGCGTATAGAATCAAAGGCAGCTATATCCACCTAGGTATTTTTTTCGTAAAACAGAAAAAACTTTTTATTTTATTTTTACTGTGGCAACACGATGGAAAAAAAAACGAAAAAAAGGATTTGGAAAGGTGATACCACTGAACACACACACATCAGTCAATCCAATGATTAAATTACTTTTTAGCGGTAATTTTAACACCACTTAGCTGCATTTGATACCAACCAAAGGATTTAGCTGTTTTTGATTCTGATTGTATTGGATATAGCTGTTTTTGTTTGCATTTTTTTGGTGATGACGTCACAAGACTAGTGATGTATATTTTAACTTTGTCTAAAGATTTTGTCATATCATAGCGACAGTCAACGTTAAAAAGATATGTGTATAAAGTATATTCAAATGTATAACATAACCAAAATACGTGCATTTTGAAGTGTTTTGAAGACCCACATGTAAATAAAATAATATTTATGAAAAAGTATTATTTTTAATTAAATCTTAATTATTTAAATTGTTATACTCTCAAATTATCTTCTTCTTGAACCTCACAAAAATCTCGTATAGTATCGTTTTCTTCTTCAACTCCTCTTTCTTCTAATAGCCGAAGCTCATCTTCGTCTAGAGTATTCAACACGGCGTGGAAATATCTTAAATGTGCAAGATCTTTCCAAGAGTCACCATAGTGTTTTTGAAGAAGGTTTCTGACATCTCGCAACTTTAGTGGATTCACTTCTATGCCAGAAGGAATTATTGTTGGCCGTATAGCATCAGCTTTTTTGCTTGCTTTACACAAACTTTTGGGGTTTCCCGTGTCAGAATTGTAATACAATTCACCACGTACCAACACACTTCCTTGAGTTTTGGATCTTCGAAGAATAAATCTTTTACACTGAGAAATTTTGAAGTGGATTTGAGCCGGTGTTTTTACGACACTATGTATAGCAGTTTTCCAGTCAAGCACGGGTATATCTCGTAGTTTCGTAACTGTAGAGTGTTGACTGATTACATCGACGTACTTTTCTGGAGAAGTGATGACCTCCATTTTTCGGATACTTTTTTCAATATTGCCGAAAACTCGATCAGGCGGCATGAAAGAATGGCCTGTCACGGGAAACACTAGTTCCATTTGCTTTATTTGTCTATTTTCCAAAATCCAACGCATGCACATGGAAATCATAATTCAATTTTTGTTTTGGCCTGCACATCCATCTGCCACTAAACGGACGTGGGTTACATGAGTCAGGTCAGTTTTGTTGAGCCTATCGTATACAGCGGAAGCTTATTTGGTTTGAACCTTTAGCGTATTCATTTTCTGTCCAGATGTATGCAAATGTGGTGTTTTCATTCAAGGGATCTTTCGATGAACCCTGGACTACTGTAAAATTATACAGATACAGCTGTCTGCTGTAGTAACAACTCTGGTCGGGTACTTTTGGAAGAACCAAATTCTTTTGGCAATCGAATGAAAACGTAATCATTTGCTCTTTTTTATCTTTGAGTAATTTAAAAAATGCTTGTGCTCTTAGTTTGTGTATCCTTTTTTCTATCATCAGTTGGCTTTTCTTCGATGGATCATTTTCGTTTTTCAGTTTTTCTTGAAGTTCAATGCATTTCGAGCATACACCCGTCCTTGGACTCCCAAAACCAAGATTAAAGTCCTCGTTAAAGATAGATCTAAAGTAAGATGGTTTGACTGGGCTGTTTGGGTGCACTTGTTTAAAAGTTTATATAATTTTTTAACATTGAGTTCATTACGCTGCTGCGATGATCCTCTGCAATAATGTGCTTCAACGCATTTTAAAGACTTTAAAAACCCATGAACTGATTGTCTTTGTGCTGCATACTTCTGTTTCTTGTGGTCACCGCCTCTTTTTTCTGTAGGAACCCGACCAGATTTAAAGAAGTTTTGCATGACGAACTGAACACGATACTTCGTTATCTTTAGTGTATTTAAAAATACTTTCTGGCAAACTGGAATTGCCTTCTTAAGTGATTTTGCGTAAATTGTGTATTTAATCGCAAAATCTCTACTTTTTCTCGTGTTTTTTACGGGCCGCTTTCTAACTGTTTTCTTCGTCACTGAACAGCACTTTAATATTAACGCATCTTGAAAATGTTTGATGGGCTTTGAGTAAAACGATCTGTGAAAATGCACGAGATCTAGTATTTTTAATTGTTTACACGCAAATGATTTGGTGTTATGATTGCAAGTTATGTTTTCTGGCAAAGATTTCGCCGAGTACCTGTGAAACAAGTAAACGTGACCATTACTGTTATAGCCTATTTATTTTCATTGTTTGCATTATAATGTACCTAATTTAAAATAAGTACTTATAACAGAATAGGAATAATTCACACTGAACAACAAAAACATCGATCGATCGATCGAACTCCATCGGGTTAAGTACATCACTAGTCTAGGCTCACCTGTCAGTTTTCGCTTTGTTCGCCTTCCATTTCTCCGGCGGTCTTTTACGCTTTTTTCCTTTCCCTGGCAATGCTTCTACTACAGGCATTCACTTTTCATTTGTCGTTACACTCGTTTTTAATAAGAAATAGATGCGAAATCCTATTTAATTTCGATAAAAATCACACCCACGCAAACACTGTTTTGTATGAGATCCACCATCTTGTTATTTCGACAATGGAGACCTGTGATTGGCCAGCCGCAATTTTAGCTGTGTTTGTTTCCAAACAGTGTGGATTTAGCTACCTTTGGTTCTGAACCGTTTCTTTAACGTGAATTTTGGCTGGGATTTAGCTGATTTAGATGCCAAACAATTTTGTAAATTTATTCAAAATAGTATGAAGATTAAGATGGCATTAACAGTTTAAAAACGACTTGTTCTGGATATAGCTGCCTTTGATTCTATACCCCATTTTTATCAACCTCACAGTTGGATCCCGGCGAATGCGTATTACTAAAATTATTAAGTAGTAAGGAAGCGTAGGCTGCTTCGAAGTCAACACACGAAGGCGACGTATTACGATATCCATGGCTTCGAATGCAGCCAAAAAATTTTCTAGGGGGTTTCTGGTTGAAATGTCTCATCCATAGAGACGTCAGGTTATACTGTTTAGCTAAAACACCGACAAGATATTCAATATTTTCAACTGTCTGCAATCAATTTGAAATCGATGGTACTACACCAGAGTTGCGATTGCCGCCAAATTTCATTGTACTTATAATTTTCTTTGCTTCAGCCCATACGATTTTATGAGTTGAATTTGGAGTTACTGGTCCAAGCAGAGGTTTCCCCGCTCTTTTTTTTTAATTTTCGTAGCTCTCGTTAACGGAGTCGAACAAATCGTCGAAAAATAAAAGCAAATCTGCTGTTTCTTGACATTCTTTTGACAGAATTCCCATACCTGGAAAATAAAGATAAATTCATTAGCATCAACTTAATCAATCAATTTGTTAAATTATAATTAGGAAAATTCTTGATTTACATTTATAAATTAGCTATCCATATTTATTAGACTATGTCAATCTAAATGACAATATTTTATTTTAATAATTTCAGTTCAAAATTTGTCAAGAAGAAATAATGTAGTATTGCTATTAAAATTAATGATTTTATTATGTTTATTACTTACTTGCAAGATATCCCATATTTGCTGCCACAGAACGACTGAAAACCTGTGTGGCACATTTAACTTTCATCTTCGAAATTTTGTTTGGGACCATATGTCTGTCGGTCAATTTAGGCATCAGCCTTACACCCTTGTAAGCAGGATTTTCTTTGTAGAGTTCTATAACATGATCCCATTTAGCAGTCTTTTCTTGACTATCTATTTTAAATTTCAAATTTTTTGTTATTAAATTGTTCCTTATTCCTTTAATAAGGTGAGGAGGATCATAAAGAGGAATTACTTCTTCTCCATCTACCTCAAATATTTTATATTTCTGCACTTTTTCTGTTCTAAGGTATCTTTCCACTGTGTCTCTGATAAGCCAATTAATTGCACTTACATTTGTAGCACCCTGGTCACATACAGTTGCTATAACTTTTAGCCCAATTGCATGTAATCTTCTTATTACAAGCTTTATTTGTGAAGCCAATTCTGAAGCTGGTGTGGTGCTGGCACAAAATGTGTATGAAATTGGTTGTTTGTAATTTTTTTGCACACCTCTCACCATAAACACCAGGGCGTGTTCTGCAATTTTTTCATGTGTTGTAGTGCCATTATTAACAAAACCACTCACATAATCGGTTCTTCTATTATAGTCGAAGTGTGGGGTAAGTGCAACTTCGTCAAAAAGTAACATGCATAACTTTTCTGCTGCTTTAATTTTTTTCACTTTTTTTCCAGTTGTATAAATAAATTTTCGTTGATTCCTGGGTGCAATGAAGCCTGTGATATCATCCTGGTAAGTGTAAGTGGGGAAGGCAGTACAAAAAATTTTCTTAGCCACCTGTAGGGTCTAGGTCCCTGCTTATACAGTGCTAAGGACATAATTTTCTCATCCTTTGTGAATCTGCAACCTAATTTATGTTTCCCTGCCTCTCGGAATTGTAGCGTTGTGAATATATTTGCTGCTGATGAAAATTTGCTGAGTGCTTTCGTGAATGAAGCATTTTCTGATAGTTTTTAAGCTTTCTTTAATCTTGTCATTGCAGAATCCTTTTGTCCTTGTAATTTTTTAATCTTATTCTTCAGCATAATTGTGTCGAAATCAAAACTTCTGAAAATCCTTCTCTTGACATCTTGTTTGCCTGTAAGTACAAATTATGACTTAATTCTAATATAAAGTAAAGTAAAACTAAATAGTAGTGATGGTAATAGAGTGAATGATAGTGTGACGTTTAACAGATAAGAGTGAAAGTAAAAACATTTTGCGCCGTCTAAGTATGTTCCGTCCCAAGCCGCGTTTCCGAACGCGGCCTTATTTTGTCTGTTGAAGTTTGTGACAGTAGCTGTCACTTTGAATTTGACTTGCGAGTTGTTCGGCCGAATTGGACACGAAAAATGTGTGGGCCCTTTTTATTGTTGAAGCTAATTAATCTAGTTTAATCTTGGCTTTTGTAACCATAATTTAAGTTATCCAATCTTAAGGACAATGCAACTTTTCCCTTGACCACTGGCCCAAAAAAATTAAACCTGTTGTGCATAACTGAAACCTATGCCAAAAGTTAGTACTAGTCATCCATGACAACTTTTACTATGGGGTCAAATAAATCTATCCCAGTAAAAAAAATATACAGGGTAACAAACGTTTAGAAAAAGTGTCGATATTTATATAACTTACATAAAGGTTTTGTTTGTTTTAAACATTTAAAATATCGCCAATTGTAAACATATGGACAATAGAACACCTAAATAGGATGGATAGGATAGGATATTTAGGATCAAAAATAATACAACATAGTTCAGTAGACACAGATAGCATTTATTATTATTAATCATTATCAACTATAACGCTATCCAAATAAAGGGCAGGGCGGTGAATGGTGTCTTGGTGTCTGGCCCACGCAAGAAACCATACTATGGCCATTGTATGAGCGCAAACACCAATAGTTCTCCTGCCCGTCAAACAACTACAACAATAGTTACTTATACTATTTCTTCCCTGTGAGTTACCATCTATTAATGTATAGCAAAAATATTTTCTAGAATTTCTGTGTTGGCTTTTAATTCGCGCTCTCAGTAACCAAACATTCTCAAATGGCAATTCAAACTCGTCTAAACCTCTTAGTTGCGTATCTGCACATATTTCAATAATATAATCTCCTCCGCGGACATGCTCGCTATAATAGCTCGTAGCAAGTTTCAGTTGGTAAGTGCCTACCGAGTACAACATCAATTCGTCTTCGGACAATACAGGAAACTGAGGAAGATTAGGCAAATCCCCCGTAATGTTAAAAAAGACCGTTCTCTGCCTATTTAAGTTATTTTCGTCCACATAATCTGCCAATCTATTTGGAACATGAACTCGGTTTCTTATTATTTCCAGAAATTCTTCAGCCTGACGATTATCCACGAGAGGGATGTGAAAGGCGTTAATTAGTGCTGCAGCAATCCTAAAGTCCTCGAACATGTGTAACATAGATTTATTAAAATAAGTTTGTCGAAACAATCTATAATCTCGCTTTTATCTCCCGTTTACGACCTCAACGGGCCAACGGCATATTGTACACAACCTTGATTTATTAGCCTGTACCGTTGTTAATTGCGATGCTCGTCCACTATTTGACTCTGGCATTACACCTATAAAACCATAGGTTTCTAATTCACTAACCACATCACGGAAACCTCTGTCTAAAATAAAAACGTCGCCAGAGTTCAGATACCATGGCATAACGCCACCTTCTCTCTCTAATAACTCCCTTAAAATAGTAGCATCATTTTTGTTTGCAGAGTATGGACCTTCAACCTCTAAAATGTATCCGTCACAAGTGACAATCATGAATGGTTTTAAAAGATTTCGGTATTTATGTGGACTGTAAGTGTCTTTCTGAAATGCAAAGTTCGTGCTTTTTTGGACGTATATATAAGTAGCATCGCAAATAACAATTGCTTTTGAATAATCCGGCCTGCCAAATAACGTATTTGGTAATAGAAGATTTCGCCTTGCAGCTTGTTCGCGGCTTATATGATTAAAACCTAAATGTAGAGGCACGAAATCTTCGCATTGCCTAGCTAAGTTCAATTTCTTTTCCAGATTTTGACGCGTCATGTGAAATATGGAAGCCAATCTATCATCAGCTTCTCCAGTTCTTATTTTATACAAGAAAATACCTAATACAGTTTTAGGTTTTCTAGTTCTTCTAGACAAAGAGGGTGTAGCTTCTAGAATTCCAATAAATTCATCCCGCGTTCGACCTGTCCAGTAACGTAGTTCTGCTTCGTCAAATTCCTCTATTGCCTCAAAATCTAACAAATGTTTATTGTGGTTTTTTAATAAGCGAATTATATCGAGCATGTACTGCGGATTGAATTCAAAATGCCGGTTTGGTGCCTCCAATAACATCTGCCAACTATCAGTTTGCAAGTGATCACTGCAGACACGTGCGTTTAAAGGAATATAATAGTTATGTTCCATGATCATCTTAATTTTTACAGTTTCCGCAATTCTGTGTCGAGATGTATTTTGACATCCGTGAAATAAACACGAATTTCCTGAATTCGGACCTCGCGAAAATCCATTTAAATTGAAAACAGCATTGTTATTAACTAATACATTTTGTTCAATTGGTTGCCTTTGTTCTTCGACTTCGGGCTGTTCTTGGTCCAATAGGGGCTGGTTTTGTTCTGGAACTACTTCAGGTTGCAGGTCTTCTCCAGGTTGATGTTGTGCTTCATTTGGCACGACGTTTTGCTCTGAAGCGACTGGTTGTTCCTGTTCGACCTCAGGTTGATGAACAATAGGTCGATCTTCACCCTCCGCATTGCGCTGCAGAATACTTCCTCGTTGAGCTCGCATCCAACAACGCAAACAAACGTGTTCCTCGTTGTTATAAGTGAGCTAAAAAATAAAAATCAATTTTTGTAGAATCAAAATGCACGAACGGTAAATGTCAACCGGCAATTAATGGGGCTGTGGCAACAAGTTTATATGAAAACAAAAGTGTGCGGGAATTGCCAACTGTAATTCACGCGAAGCACACTATCTCTATACCAAAATTCATCGAAATCACTTCAACCGTTTAGGCGTGAAAAGGTACCAGACAGACAGAGTTATATTCACATTTATAATATTTTTGGATATTAGGAAAAACAGTGGTAATAGTAATCACTGAACTCACCTCATATGGGAGCGCTGATTGAATATTCTCGATGGCACGAGCATGTCGATAACGAATATTCGCAGTCAAAGTAATCCTTCGAATACGCAGTACAGATACACTGCATAACAAACACACTTGGCGTCCTCGCGGTAGGAACATTTTCCAAATATATGAGAGTCCGGTAATTGAAGCAAAATCAGAGTCAGGTAAACGAAGCAAATGTCAGAGTATTAAGAATCGATCGGAGTCCAAAGTTAACAGCACAGTCACAGAAAAAACCACGATAATCGCAAAGAAACGTACCGAAAGACAAGCAATGGACGACTGCGAAGATTTGCTTCCTCACGACTTTGTAATGGGTAACAAAGAAAACAAACAATAAGGATGCAGCAGGTATATAATGTCCCTTACGATAGAAAAGGACAACAACAAAAGCGCACACGCAGGCCTAAACAATTGCCGCAATATAATGATGCGGGAGAGAGACGAGGGGCGGGTACGCTAGCTACAGGCTACCTGACGCTCTACCGGCACAGCAGTACCGGCCATTATTTTTGTTAGGTAAACACCTACACTTTTCTTATATTCTGAATAATCTGTGTACGCTCATTTAACAGGAATTAACCATTAAACAATGAAATCAGCAGCGAAGTACTTCTGTGTGCGTGTAAACCTTTACGAATTACATTAGGGGATATTTTAAACCTGTTTAAAATAAACAAAACCTATAATTAAGTCCTATAAAAATCGACACTTTTTTAAAACGTTTGTTACCCTGTATATTTTTTTTACTGGGATAGATTTATTTGGCCCCATAGTAAAAGTTGTCAAGGATGATTAGTACTAACGTTTGGCATAGGTTTCAATTATGCACATTGGGTTTCTTATTTTTGGGCCAATCGGTTGCATTGTCCTTTGTCGAAGCCCCAATTGAGTTTGATACACGGGCTGAATTTGTTGGAAAACGTGTGAGGTTATCCTTGTTTCTCACCTCGCGGTATATGTGTTAAAAGTCGGTTTGCTGGCGTGTTACCAGGCTCACAAACCTTGCCATGACTTTAAGTAGAATTCTTGGACAGTGCTGAAGGGTGTGATTGAGGTGCCACGTGCTGGGAGCTGCCACGCGTTTTGAAGGCTTGTTCACTACACATTTACATACATACCACAATACACTATACACGCATTTTTACAGACATAGAATTGGCCTGATAAAATCACTCGCAGGTGGAAATTGGTAAGTGATAACACTATTATTCGTAATTTGACTGACATAGAGACAGCCCGTTTAGTGTACTTTAGCTATTTTCATAGTGTAATGTCGTACGGTATTCTGTTGTGGGGAAATGCCGCCGACATTCAGACTATCTTTGTTTTGCAGAAAAGAGCTGTTCGATCAATTTATAAATTAAGTCCGAGACACTCTCTCAGAGATAAATTTAAGGAGATTAAATACTAGAAACAAACACAAAGGACATGTCCAAAAATGTATGGACCAAAAACCCAGAATCAACAGGAATGAAATGTATACCAGTGGATTGACATTGAAATATAATATAATGTTACCAAGGGGGCAACCCTGAAATCGTTATAGTATAGGAGCTAGGAGCAAAATAAAATAAGAAAAAAAAATCGTTTAAAACAATAATAAAATAAGTTTACGTCATGTTGTGGCTTAATATGACGTTGTTTTAATGTTGTATCACTTGTGATAATTATCATCAACACATTTCACAAGCAACAGCAACATAATAACAACATCATATTAAATCACAACATAACAAACACTCTGTTTTTTGTATATTTTTTTTCTTTTGGCCCATAGATACTACAATCGTTACAGTACTGTGTGTATTATTGGTAATTCTGTGGCTAAAGATTGCAAATATAAAAATAATTGGTATAGTATAGGAGCTAAGAGCCATGTTGTGGGTGAGAATATCGTTGTTAATCATTTATTTTCATAATGTAAGTCTTATTGTGATAAGTTCTAATGATATTTCCTATAACAACAACGACATTCTAATCCACAATAACTTGTGTTACACATGAATGTACAAGCAAAAGAAATACTCTAACTTTTATACTTATTTTTGTTCGCTCATAGATACTACAATCAACGTATTGTGTGTTATTGGTAATTATGTTGCTTTGGATAAAAAAAAAATCAACAATTATTATCATAAAAACTTTATTGCCCAAATAATCAAAGAAAATACAGTTTGGAACTATACACAAACTATACACGAACTAAAAACATGTACGCGGTTTTGTTGTAATTGTAACAGTAATCTCTTTTATTAATTAATTATTTTCTGTGTCCAAACATACTAAGTCTAAAAATCCCGCAGGTTGAATCAAATCACCTTCGTTCCTCGCCCATGCAAGATAATATATGATACTTATAATATGGGCACAACTACCTAAAGTGCGACGCCCATGTATACAACTACAATAGTGCTCAGTGACCGCGTGACTATTATATGCTATATAACAATAGTATGTTCTTGTCGTAATGTGTCTTGAATGTATTCTGCATCGCATTAATGTGTGTTCCCTCTCTTCATTAAAATTCACTCTTTCAGGATGCCTGTACACTTCTATTGAGTACACACCTGTTTCTCTTATATGTTCATAGCAGTACGATCGAGCTAGTTTCACATGATATGTACCGATGGCAAAAATAAGCAGCTCATCAAATGTCATTCTCGGGAAATCTACAACATCCGTTGCCTCCATCCTGGTAAACGCAATATTTCTTTGTGCGTTCAAACGGTTATGATCGACATATTCGGCCAGTTGGTTTTGTCTATTTATGTTTCTTTCGATCATTTCGATGAAGTTCGCAGTCAGGTGACTGTCCCCATATGGTTCTTGCGTTGCGTTAACAAGCGCTGCAGCTATTCTGAAGTCTGTCATTGCCGTGGTTAAAGTGTTATTAAAATATTTATTTCTAAATATTTTAAAATCACGTTTCATTCTTCCGTTTATTGTTTCTACCACCCATCGAACTAGCGTCACTAGTCTCGACTTATTAGCAGCTTCAGTGCTCAGCTGACTTTCATGTCTACTTAATGTCTGTGGCGTGTAGACCCTGAATCCACATTCCTCTGCATCTGGCAGAGCGTCCCGAAACCCCCTATCTAAAACCATGTCGTCGTCGGGTTCAAAAAACCATCTTATCGGAGCTTCTTCCATAGGTTCGCTGTGATTATCCAAGATCTGTTTCAATATTGTTGCATCGGACGTTCTAGCATTATAAGGTCCTGTCACTTCTATTATATATCCATCGCAACATACAAGCATAAATGGCTTTACTAGATTGGAATATTTATGTAAACTGTAACTCAATCTCTGAAATAAGAAGTTTGAGCTCTTTTGTATGTATAAATATGTCCCATCCATAATAACAATGGCTTTTGTATGATCTTCAGTTCCAAAAATATAATTAGGTATAATTCTATTTCTTGCTATAACTTCATTCCGGGTAATATGGTCAAATCCAAGATGGCGTGGAACATAGTCATTATTGAGACATTCTCTTGCTTGTTTCATTTTTTGACATATTGCTGACTTGGATAGGCCAAAAACCGTCTCCAGTCTTCGGTAAGGTGCACCGCTTCTCAGTTTAGATAAATAGATACCCAAGATTGTGTTTCTGTTGGATCGTTCTTGTAAAGAAAAGGTTTCTTCTAATATGCTATAGAATTGCTGGTGACTTATACCGATCCAATTATGAAGTTCGTCCGGACTTATTTCATCAATTTTTTCAAAATCCAGCAGTTTTTTTTTTTCGAGAGCCTGAGTGTATAACTCTACTATATCGGGTTAGTAGTCGATTCGCACGAAAATTATTCGCATGATCGTGCGAATCGTCCCCTTTCAATAAAAATATTTTTTTAGTAGGCGATTCGCACGGAAGTATTTAAATTGCGTGCGAATCGACCCCTTCAAGAATTAGTAGTATGCGATTCGCACACTTAACAAAATGTGCGAATAAAAATCTAAGTACAGTCATGTACAATATTCTAGAATATTAATATTAAAATTCAATAATTCTCTATTCGCATCGCAGTCAGGCACAAAATACTAGTTAAGAGGTAAGATGAAAAGTTTTGTCAGTATTTAATATGAAAACTTATAATATGAACACCATAAATGAGAGATTTAATAAATTGCCGGTGTATTTTTATACAAATAATACTAACTGTTAAAGATAACAAAGAAACTAATAACAAGAAACGCCCTTAAGTACTCACAATAGCAGATCCCAAAAATAATGAAGAAATATTTTTTATTAGCTCCAGGGGATTAATTTTTATTGCGGCTTGCCGAGTAGCCCTTTGTTTTGTATTTTACTTACCACAAATATTGCCGGTACATGGCGCTTGAGCACTTGCACAAAGAAGTAGTTAAGCAATAAATCAGTAGTGGTAGGATTTGCCAAAAATATATTTTATCTTTCTGCGTATTTTAATCCTTTTAGAGTAGATAATAAATAAACCCAAGTCAAAACAATAGTACCTATATTTAATCCTACCCCGTAAAAAGCACCGGCATTTGCCTTATACCGAATCTACAGATAACCATAATACTTACGTACAGATGCCCCATCCCATACAAAGAAACGGGACCATCGTTTATTAATCAAGTATAATATAAACAGGGTATTCGCAATTATTTATTATTTAAATGTTCTATAGTTCAAATGTGTTACGATAACTTTGATACAGTGTATAAGATCTAGACGCCTTCATAAGCTGGAGCACAATAGAAAATCAGTTCTGACTCTGAGCCAACCGGGCAACCCTACCTCACTAAGTTGTTGTAGTTGTAAGGTTACGGTTGTACCTATGAACCATTCATTTCATGAGATTGTTTCCGTCGATTTCTTCCCTGTTTTGGTGACAGCGCCATCTATTGGTAGAACCTAGAGCCACAGATTTTGAGAGATCATAGAAATTGGAATTATGGACCCATTATTAGATTTTTCGTACAAGAGAGACTTTTTTAACAATTACATACAATATCCATATCATTTCTTTTACAATTGATATACGCACTATAAAATACAATCGATACAAGTAACGCCATCTATTAGAATTAATTAGAACAAAATATCGATTGTTCGCGTTGGGACCCCGTGCCGAAACTAAGATTATTATTCTGTTTTCGCATTTCACACTGTTCTGAAGTGCGGTCTGTGCTGTACCTACTGCATATTTTTACAGTTACAGTTTAGTGATTTGTTCAGTGATAGTGGATAGCACCATATCCACCGACGACATTGCACATGAGCTTCGCGATATCTTAGGAGATTCCGATGCGTAAGTAATTTAATTTACTATCTACTTATTAATTATGTATTAGTTATTTAGCACACTTAAGTAGACTTATTTAGGGTATTTTATTAGGTTTTCTATTTCAAAATGTATTCCAGCTATAAAATTTACTAAACGTTGTAAATTTTATAGCTGGAATACATTTTGAAATTCACTGGTTCAGCTAACAGAATGAACAAATAGATTCAATGTCTTTAAATACCTTTATGTATAGGGATGAAGAGGTTTATAATACTTCATCTTCTTCTTCTTATAAATAGCATTACTATATGAAAAATTATTACTCACAATTCTGTTATTTTAAGAAACATAGCCTACTAAATAAAACTAAAAACAATATTATTTTTATCAGAAGTTTTAGTGAAGACATTTATTTCTTCCAGATGACTTTGGCATCAACATCATTTGATTTTGAAAAAATATAATGGAAGGGCCATCAACGAGTCAAGGTGGAAAAGGCCAATTCGAATTTATTCAATCAGAGAGGGGCCAAGTAATCTTACTGAGGCACGGTTATAAGCATAACCAACATCGGAAAAATAAAAATGGCATTACAGTGTGGCGATGCGTTAATAGAAAACAATGTAAAGCATTTTTAACAACAAATAGTCAACATGAGATTGTCAAAGAAGATCATCATTTATGTAAACCTAATCATATAGATAATGAGGTCAAGCGTCATATAGACACATGCATTAAACGTGCACAGAATGAAACTACGAGCATGCCTCAGATTTATTCTGATGCGGTAATAAAACTTAAAGATGCTGGATACGATTTAGTCCAGAATATTCCTGACTACAAAAATTTGAAAAGAAGGCTATATCTACATAGAAACAAGGCACTGAAAGTTAGTAAAATAGTAGTTCGTAAAGCTAAAGATATGACTATCCCTCCGTGTTTCGAAGAATTGGTCTTTGCAGATTATAAATGTAAGCAAACCAGACTTATACTCTTCGCAAACAAGGAAGTTTTGCCATTTTTAAATAATGCTGAGAGCGTTTTTTGTGATGGGACTTTCAAGAGCTGTGTACCACCATTTTTACAGCTGTATACTTTACACATCGATGTTGGCAGTACTTCAACACACACTAACATTTTACCCGCCATTTATGCATTACTTCCTAATAAAAAAGAAAAAACATATGAACTATTTTTTAGGCTCATAAAAAGTCGTATACCTCAATTTGCCCCTACTGTAATTACCATGGATTTTGAGAAAAGTGCAATGTTAGCAATTCAAACAGTATTTGGTCCTCACACCAGGATACAGGGCTGCTTATTTCACTTTAAAAGATGTATTTATAGAAAATTAAAACAGTTAGGGATGAATAAATTCTTGATTTATAAAATACACGCATTACGATGTATAGCTCTCGCATATCTTCCTCAAGAATACCGATCAGATGGTTGGCTGTACATTGAAGCAGAAAATGAAAATGAACCAAAATTAACACAATTCAACAATTATTTTGTTAATACATGGCTAAAAGAGAGTGCCTACTATTCCGACAAGTGGACATTTTTTGATGTCATTCACAAAACTAATAATGCAATAGAAGCTTGGAACGCCCGATTTAATAAAATGGTAAAACCTAAACCGAATATTGTGATGCTCTTGAAGGTTCTGCAAAAAGATTCTCAACATTATTTAACAATGTTTCATAGAAACCATTACATCTCAGTAAAGTCATGTGAACGAATAAGACTGCAGAAAAGAATTGAAGACATTGTTAATCAATTCCTTCATGGTCACATAGATCTCCAACTTTGTATAGAAAAATTAAGCCATTAGGTCATGACTAAAAAAAAGACTGAAACTGATTATTCTTTATAAGAACTTTAAAAAAAAACAGTTTTAAAATGCTACATAAATAAATAATAATGTTACATTTTTAAGAACTTTGTACCTATTAATACTACAGATTACTCTGTTTAACAAACTGTGATTTTGTGATTGTTTTAACTTCCAGTGATGCCAATGCTCCTATCATCGTAAAATTTTTGTGTTAAGAAATATTTATAATATTGTTGATTAGTTAAGTGTTACATTTTTAAGAACTTTGTACCTATTAATACAACAGATGACTCTGTTTAACTGTGATTTTGTGATTGTTTTAACTTTCAGTGATGCTAATGTTCCTATCATCGTAAAATTTTTGTGTTAAGAAATATTTATAATATTGTTGATTAGTTAAGTGTTACATTTTTAAGAACTTTGTACCTATTAATACAACAGATGACTCTGTTTAACTGTGATTTTGTGATTGTTTTAACTTTCAGTGATGATAATGCTCCTATCATCGTAAAATTTTTGTGTTAAGAAATATTTATATTATTATTGATTAGTTGATTGTTATTTTTTACCTATTAGAGCAAAATATTGTTGTTATAGTAACTGTGATTTTGTGACTGTTATTTTATTACATTTACTATAATACTCCAAAATTGTACTAGTTAATACTTAATAGAGAAAAAATATTTTGTTTTTGTTTATTTAATTGCCACATTTAAAACCATACCTTAGCTAATTAAAACGATTTTTATATTGTTATTACGAATATTTAAAAAGATTTATATATTTATAGTTTCGTTATATTTTTCGTTGTTTTTAAAATTAGCTTTTAGACCATTATAACGTTAATTATTTAATTTTGACTTACCTTTTTAAACAACATTATTTTTAACAAGACTCAGGAGTTCATAAAAAGTTGATTTCGGTAAAAACTCTAATAAGTAGTAATTTGTGATGATTTAAGGTAAATGCAAGTGTACGGAAAAAGAGTACTTACTTGTAAAAATGCAAAACCAAATATTTGATTATAAATCGTACCTACTAACTGTGATTTTATTTGTAATCTTGGTTATAATTATGGTTTTAAGTTATTTAAACTGTGAATGATGTAAAATCACTTTCTGATAGATACAAAGTAAAATATAAAAACTTGATTTCCTTAAAAATCGTTTTATTTGTGTCCTGTATTAAAAGAAAGCATTTTGTACGTGATAGTACTTTTTTCTTGAAACTTTTCGATAAAGTATAGGTGTGTGCGAATCGCATACTACTAATTCTTGAAGGGGTCGATTCGCACGCAATTTAAATACTTCCGTGCGAATCGCCTACTAAAAAAATATTTTTATTGAAAGGGGACGATTCGCACGATCGTGCGAATAATTTTCGTGCGAATCGACTACTAACCCACTATATCGCGTAAGTTCTCGCCTCTGAAATCGTCTTGACGTCTGGCGATGTTTCCTGGTAAGTCCTCCCAAGTAGTATTCCTTAAGTGGTGTGAACATATCCGTGCAAGAGGTGGTATGTATAAATGAAAGTAGCTTAAAATATATACTTTCATTGAATTGGGCACAGCGCGAAGTTCCAAACTCCTACAACCGTCGACAATACATCGTCTTGACGTGTTTGCTGCGCGTGCGAAGCCAGGTGTAGATATCGATGCAGTTGGAGGTCTGGGTGGTGGTGGAGGAGGTCGTCTTAAGCTATAGTCTATGCGCTGCCAGCACGGATGACAAATAGCTCTGGAGCCATCAAATGCAATCTGTAATAAGCAATAACATTCCCTCGTTAGTCTCACATTCATTTTAAAGTACCTATTGTTTATGGTATACTATCTGATATGTATACAACGTGAGTTTTACATCTATAGCGAACACATGAAAATACCCGAAACTAGACTCATTATTATACCATACCTAATAGGTTGTTGATGAATCGACGACGAATATTACTCGTAGTTATTGTGCGTTGTCAGTTGTATTAGTTTAATTACTATTCTATACTAATCCAAATAAAACATGACGCAATATGATAACACGCCGTGTCGAGCGACGCCGCTGACATGGGGGTGTCGCCTTGATTATAAGTTAAGATGAAACCACATACTATATTATATGTAATTGAGTAACCATAGTACTTACTTCTTGTGGCGCTTGTAAAGTGCTGAACATATGCTCCACGAAGTCCCGGTGTGACTCCAGAAACTCGAGGGACAAAACATGATGCCGCCTTTGTAGAACAGAACGGGGACAAGTCACACAACGGTTACGTTCATCCATTTTAAACAATATCCAGTCGCAAAGAAAATCGAAGTCCGGTTTAAAGCGCCACAGTTTCGAATCAACAAGAAAAATCAGTGTCCAGTATACAAAAGCAAAGGTCAAGTTAAAATCCACGAAGTAAAACCAAGCACACAGATCACAACGAAAACAAACGAAGGACTGCGACGGGATATGGTCGTTACCTGCCTGCCACACCGCCCCGCCCCCCACGTCACCCCGTCCGCCGCGCCGCGCCCGCGCATAATAGCCAGTAGCAACTGTGTATTTTTTTATTTGCAATCCTTAGCTACAGAATTACCAATAATACACACAGTACTATAACGATTGTAGTATCTATGGGCCAAATAAAAATAAAAAAACATAAAAAAAAGAATTTTTTACTTATTTTATTTTGCTCTTAGCTCCTATACTACAACGATTTCAGGGTTGCCGCTTTGGCAACATTATATTATATTTAAATGCCAATCCATTGGTACACAGTTCATTTCTGTCGATTCTGGGTCATTTTTTGGACATCACCTTTGTTGTACCTACAACAAGGCTCAAGAAAATAGGTGGCTCGTTCAGATGTCAATGTATACGCTTTTATAATAAACTTCCAAGCCACGTACAAGATCTAAGCCTTAATAAATTTAAATCATTCATTAAACGTAAGTTGTGCCAGAAAGCTTTTTACACCGTTAAAGATTACGTTGAGGACAAAAAGGCTTGGGATTGAACTGCTCCAATTATAATTTTTATTTTTTACTTTCGGAACTTTGTTTATTTTGCAAACTTTAAAATTATATACACAATGACATGAATATTTACTTGTGAAGTATAATATTATTATTATTTTAATTATTTTGAATGTGAGGACTATGTGGGTCATTTATATATTTATTTATTTTTTCTCAGTTACTTCTAATGATAATCTGGCAGTTTTGAGTACTTTATGCGGCCTACCCAAATGTCCCTTCTTTGGTATTGTTCGTCGAATCGTTGAGCTCCTTTTAAGTTCTGAGTTGAGCTACACTATTACTGACAAATGCGTGCACTGACTGGACAGGTCCACTCAAATCTGTATGGTTCTTTCCTCAGAAGAGCATTTCAGACACAAATCTACATGGTCCTCAAATGAAATGCTCTGACCAAGATTATTTCTGGGTTTTTATATACACATTGACATTAATGTATTTTATATAAACAATGACATGAATATTTACTTTTAAAGTATTTTATTATTTTAATTATTGTGAATGTGAAGAATATGTGGGTCATTCCTTTTTGTTTTGTTTTTAATTTTTTCTCAGTTAGTTCTAATCATGGTCTGACAGTTTGAGTAATTTAAGTGGCCTACCCAAATGTCCTTTTTTTGGTACTGTTCGTCGAATCGTTGAGCTCCTTAAATTCTGAGTTGAGCTGCACGATAACTGACAAATGCGTGCACTGACTGGACAGGCCCTCTCAATCTGTGTGGTGCTTTCCTCAAAAGACCACTTCAGACACCAATCCACATGGCCTTCACATGATCTGACCAAGATTATGTCTGGACTTTAAAAGAGACTGAGACCTCTGAGTTTGTTTCGGCCTTTCTTCTCAGAGTAGTCAGATAGGAAACGCCGACCTCATCTAGTTTTAAAATATGATTTACGTGTAAAAGTGTTTGTACAAACCTACTTACAGAAATAAAATCATTTATTATTTATTACGCTTATTCTGTCTGTATGTCCTTTTAATTAAATTTGTCTCCGCGTATCGCGGACCTGTCAGTCTCAACTTTGAACCGGGTTGGGACTGAACAAAGTAACATGCGACAAGGGCAGGAAGAAAGTCTAAAAATGGAATATTAGTTCATTATTACTCATCACTGACAACTGTTAGTATGGATGGAATCAACACTGAAATAGGGAAATATATGTATAATCATCTATTGCACATTTTTGTATGAATGTGATGTTCTTTTTTACGATTTAAGAAAATAATCTTGTCGGGCAACAACAAAATATTTCTAATAGGTAGTCAAGTTTTTGGGAGCGTTATATTAATTAAATAAAAGAAGTAAAATTAGGTGTGAGCAGAAGTGCATGCTCTAATATAATGATCTAAGACTTAACCTATCGGTTACATGGCGAGACTAATGCTAAATTAACAAAATGCATCGAACCGTCTGGAAGGACCACCCTAAACTGCAATCATGCATTTTATGCTCTCACGGTGATCACTCGTTGCGGTTCAGGTTGCATAACTCCTCCCTCCTCAAGAACGAAATTATCAGAATTGTTCAGATTCTGATCATTTCGCCGACAGTTTAACAATTTGATCTTACATCTAAAAACAAGAAAGCTTATGAGTCCTAGAGATAGAATTACATATAGAATTACCGTACCTAAACTAACGTTTTTAGTGTTAACTGAACTGTCATTTTCACTGTATTTCACTTTGCTCATTTTCACCACTTGCTAATTCTTTCAACTCACAGAAAATCAACGAGCTCGTCATATGCTTTGTATCTCATATTCCTGTTACTATACTCCTTACTTTTTATCTTCCAGAGACACGGATGTTCACGGTACAAACGAATGAACTCTGTGATAGCTTCGACGCTCCAAACCGCCATTTTTGTAATTTACGTTTATACGTGATGCGCGCGTAAAACTGTGAGACATGCACTCGCGTCGAGGTGCCAGATCGGACTGTTAGATCCGCACATCTACACGTACAGTTCGGAGCGAGGGATGGAACGGCGCGTGGTGTTTCCCGCGGTCCGAACTGTACGTGTGCAGGGCGCTAATGTCTACCCAAACCTTTTTTCATTGTTTAAAAGTGCCAGGTAGTAAGCCGGATTCTTTTGTATCAAAATTCTGTTATGTTGTACTACCAGATGGGCCTATTCTAATAACATTATTTTAAGATTTTATGAACAAACCTAGTAGATGATATACCTTTTTGAATAGCTAAAGAGACGTAGAACTTTGTAAAGTTATTCGCAGAATAAGTTCCATAATTTTTTTTTTTTAAAGCCCATCAAAGTTAAGAATACTCTATTAGAAAATTCATAATGCTAACCGTTGTCGAGCAGTTTTTTAAGCTGTTAGTAGTAGGTTCAGTTTCTATTGATCATTTTTATTAATGGACATGTCTTCTAACTAGATAGATTCAGCAACCGTTCTCCTAAGACCGATTCGCCATTGGACTGTTCGTCGACAGGATGATTCATTTATTTCCGTTTCTCCAGCAGGGTTTTTCACCTATGGACATTTCGCCGACAGAACCTTTCATATGCGTCACTTTCGACGACAGCCCTTTCCAGCTACTAAATGTTTCACCGACACGACGATACACCTATAACTCTTTTAACTACAGACCTTTCCATCTACGACGAAGAATTCGCCGTCAATCTTAAGATAAACAATATTACAAAAAATGCACATAACTATCTACAGCTTACTGTGTCTTTACTATCGGCCGAACCCACTAACCAGCTATCTATCACATACTGGAAATAGAAAAACAAATGAAACAACAGAAAACCTATATAATTTTCATATTGTTTCATTTGTTTTGCAATCTCCAGTATGCCAAAGCTGGTGATAGGTAGGTTATTGGGTTCGGCCGTAAAAGATTAGGGCCGGCTATTTACCCTAGAGAATGTCACGCCAAAGTTGAGCCAAGAAAAAGGATGCAGCAGCCGTGTTATATTACATGAACCATTTGGAGTCAGTTCATATAAATAAACAAAACATAACAATAAAACAAACTACAAAAAAGCATATTTTTTAATTTACTGAATCAAAATCTGATCATGTTATTGTTCTTCTTGTTATTGTTCTCCTTTTCTTATTTGATTAAATGACAAATATGTGCCCAGCCACTTAAATAGGTTTTCATGTCCATCCCATTTTTATCAGATAAATGCCGCTCGATTCTTTCTTTATACCCTGTTTCACTGCGCTTACGCTTAAGTATTGGCTGATTTTCTCAATAATGCCTTCCGTGTGATGTTGTTCCTTTATGAATTCATTAATAGTTAAAAATATATTCCATTTTCGGCGACTGAATAATGAGTTCCAGCGGTTGTGCCATGATTCAAGGGCATTTTGCGTTAACGGCACATGTTTTATAAGACTGTCATTTACTGACCACATGCGAGGTGGGAAACGAGGTTGACGTTGTTTCACTGTCATTTTACAGCTAACAGATTTTGTGATTATTGTTGATCCATTAACATAATATTCATCGAACTACTTAATTACGTTGTTTGCTTCCTCGGGAATTATGTCGGTTTTTATTATATTGAATGCATCACTGATTTCTGTTGGCTCTAAAAACGCCAGTGCACCGATGTGTCGCATGTTATGAGCAAACATTGGATCATTGTTATAGCGGGATGCGAGACCAGCTGATTGAATGTGCCGATATATACTTTGTTGTAAATGAAAAAAACATAGTTTATTTAAACAGCGCGGGAAAACATTTTTGATGGCATTCATTGCCGCAAGTTCAAAATCAGTTAAGATGATGATTTCAGGGTTCAGTTGCACTTTCAACTTATTTGAAGCTTGACATTTTAAAATTTCTAGGAAAATCGTGTAACATCTTTCTGATTTATGCGAGAGCAAACCATATGCTAGGGGAGCTATTTTGTTTGTCCCTTCCGATGCTCCGACTATGGCATGTATCGTATAAATTTGACAAAATGGGAGAGGGCAGCTGTCAAATGTCCAATCCATTAGCCAAAAACTTGCCTCACTCAGCAATTTTAAATTTTCTCTCGTGCAAAAAACGATAATACATTGAGCATGTTCAATAAAATGCCCCATGAGAAATGGTTCACCATTAATCATACTATATTCTTCGGGAATCTCAACTTGCCGGATATCTTTTGGAATATTTGGTAAATTTTTATTCCGTTCTCGTTGTATCATCTTCCTCATCGCATCCTTATTAGGCATATGAGGAGAAGAAGTACTGGGTACAACTTGGATGCACCGCTGAATGATTTGTGCAGGTGTATCCATCGAGCTGTTGGCCTTTTCGTTTAAATTTTCCTTCAGTCTGAATTCTATCCGTTTTTCAGGATCTGGCAAATGTGCATGTTTATGATTTTGTGACATCACAATATGAATGTTATCTGCCGTGAACAGAGTTGTTATAAACACGTCACACCGAGCCGAATCTTTTCGCGAACATCGCCAGTAAAACTTCGCATCACGCCTATTATTTAGATGATAGCAGTAACCTTCATGGAATAAAATGTCTTTACCACGTTTAGACTTCACAAGTTCACAGTCACTCATTGTAATTCATTAAATAGTTAATTTAGACAAGACGAAGACGCACTACACCCAGAAACAAGTAAAAAAATATATTATTGATGATAATTATGAAATTACCCGCATTTATTTAATTTTTCTAAAATTACTCGGTAAGTGCTAGCGCCTACTTTATTATCACTGGCAACTTTTTAATGTGTTCCTTGTATTCAAAATAAATGAGTTGTAGCGCAATATTTATATAGATCATTTCCGGTGTAATAGATAGTAAATAAAGGATAATGATGCAACTGCCGTACATAGGTATAAGTGCGGTTTACGATAATTTTATCGTTTTATTTTTATTTAGAATAGAATAGGATGTAAGTAATTAAAACTACATAAATAAGTACCTAGGTAATGCTTGTTTTATTGGTAGGACAATTTTTTTTTAATATTAAGTTTTTTGAGTTGTAAGCAAAGTATAAATTCTCTAGGGCAAGTTGTTGGCCCTGATCTCTTAGTAAAGAGACAGTAAGCTGTAGATAGATATGTGCATTTTTTGTAATATTGTTTATCTTAAGATTGACGGCGAATTCTTCGTCGTAGATGGAAAGGTCTGTAGTTAAAAGAGTTATAGGTGTATCGTCGTGTCGGTGAAACATTTAGTAGCTGGAAAGGGCTGTCGTCGAAAGTGACGCATATGAAAGGTTCTGTCGGCGAAATGTCCATAGGTGAAAAACCCTGCTGGGGAAACGGAAATAAATGAATCATCCTGTCGACGAACAGTCCAATGGCGAATCGGTCTTAGGAGAACGGTTGCTGAATCGCATAAAAAAAACCGACTCTAGGAGCTCTAATCCCAAAGAAAACGACTAAAAGCCAAAAAATAAAGGATTTTTAAAAATAGTCTTTAAAATTTAATATCTCCATAACGGTTAAGTTTCGGACATATTATTTCAGAATCAAAATCATCAGAAATGACCTGAATAATAACTCCTTTAATATTCAGTACGACTTTCCCTGTAACCCTGTATATTAGAGGGGACGAATGGGTACCTTAAAAATAATATTTTTTATTAAAATATAAATTGGTCCCCCTACGAGGAGACCAATGGGCACCTATATAGGGGCCGAATCTACAACTTTTATGCTGGGGGACGAATGGGCTCTGACCCGCCAAGGAATAACGCTAACGTCATTATGCTGACGAAACCACGCTTGCACACTGTGCGAACGGTGTATTGGACAATTATCCTGCACAAATTTTATCTGTGGTAATTCTTCTCTTGGATACACATTTCGAACGGTAGGCAACATGGTCTCCTCCAGCACTTCTATATAATTTGCACTATTTGCTCGACTTGGTAGTCTGACCAGTTCTCCCGGATCGGCTGCACTCATCCATCCCCACATGTTCACTATTATATGACCAGATTGCATATTGGGCACTACGTGACCACTTGTGTATCGCGTATTATTTCGACGCCACAAACATAAGCGTCCATGTTCACTGGACTTAAAAGTTTTTTCATCTGTAAAGATGACATTACTCCAATCGAAGTTTATGTGATCCAAAGCGAACTGTAATCTTGCCCTTTTATGGTTTTCCGTGAGCAAGGGTTTCACAGCATGTCTCCGATAATGCAGCCCTTCACTATGAAGAGCACGACGGACAGTGTCAACACTTAGTATAGTGGTTCGTCGGCAGAAATCCATTTTCTTCATACTCCCTTATCATGGTTTGACGCTGCATTGTATTTATGAGTCGTGGTCTACCAGTTCTTTGATGGTGTTGTAAAGAACCCTCCTCTCCAAATCGTCGTACCCATAGAACAACTGTTTTTCTCTGCAACAATAAAACAGAAATATATAATACCCAATAATGATTATTATGTAGTATAGTAACTAAAAAATAATGCAGTCTTTTGTATAAAAGTGTAAAAATAAAACTACTTACGTTTACACCGGTCTCTCTGGCTATTTCTGACAAGTTTTTGCCTTGACTATGCATAGCAATTATTTTAGCTCTTGTAATGAAATCAATATTACAACGCGTACTCATTTTGGTAAAATAACTAATTTATCTGATTAGAAATAAAAACTAAACAAAAGGCACTCGAACGAGGTAATCGAAATGAACTTAGCGAACGATCAATTGAGCTTAGTCATAACTCTTCGATCTAAGTATTATTTATACTACCTACCAATTATTTATAAATCCATATTGAACCTACCCTCTCAAAGAAACCTAAAATTTCAGATACTTATAAATTGATATTAAATTTTAACATAGTTAATAGTTAGGAACAATATTCTTTAAAATAAATTATAAATTATTTGAATGTTTGAAGAGACAAAAACAACTATAACAATGTTTTATAATTTAAAGCAAAGCAACGCCATCTAGTAACAGCATGATTAAATTTTGTAAGTCGTAAACTAGTTTTACGCTAGATGGCGTAATTTTTCGCTTCACACGATTTTATTTCTTTACTGTCCATGGATTTTTGCGTCCGACTGTATGTACAAAAATATTGTTATTTCTTTAAAAATCACAGATTGTTCGAATACACTAAGTCATACATTTCTTTAAAAATCACATAAATCACAGATTGTTCGCATACACTAAGATATGCATTTCTTTAAAAATTACAAATTATTTCGTAACAGTAAGTATATTTCTTGTAAATGCGCCCTATGGCCAAAGACTTTCTCTTAACCTAACAAAAAAATTAACATTACTTATACTAAAACTTTAAAATGAGGTATTTTGGTTGATGTACATGGAACTTATTCCCATTATACAGTTTTTAAAATTTCCCTGTTGTTTAATATCTTAATCATCATCTATTAAACCATATGTTAAATTATGTATCGTCATAAGTTGTTCAGAACTTGTGTGCGTTCCAGTTTTATTATCGTCAAGATCACATTTCAATAATTCTACAATGATTTGTTTCATTGTAGAATTATTGAAATGTGATCTTATTGTTCACCGGATCCTTGAGATTTCATTTCTTATAAAAATAGGTGGAAAATTCTCTGTAAATAATAATCCGTGGTCACCCTAATCGACATAGTATTAAAGATGTATTAAAGATTTTTTTCAACAGCTCCTGAAATATAAACCTAGGATTTTTTGTTGTATTTTTGCTAGTTTTGACAAATTCAAATCTAGGTTTTACAAAAAACTTCAGACCTCTGCGATGCTGTATGTATTAAGAAAAATCCACAAAATAATCGAAGCGCACTCAAAAAGAGAAAAACGGAATAATTTTTTTATCAACAAATTTGAACTTTACATGAGTTGCGTTCCTTTTTTTTTCACTAAAATTTAAAACATCTACAAAAAATTAGCGTTGCATTATTGGATAATTGTATCCATTGTGTTATCTTGTAACAAACGTTACAAGATAACATAATAAATTTAAAAGGTGTCTCAAACCCTTAAACATCTCAATTTGTAAAAAAAAAATTGTTGTCATTTTAAGAAAATCTAAGTAAAATGGAACAAACGTTTAGTCTAAACCCATCAACATTTTGATAGCAACACCATCTATCAATAAGTAAATCAAAGTTCTGATATTAATATACGAGTAAATTAAAAATCTATTGAATTGAGTAGTGTATCTCGAAAAGCAGAAGCCTACCTAAACTGGTCGGTTATAATTTCCTTACTTTTGTTCTAAGCTATAGCACCGTGCTGGTGAGTCTAGCGCCGCAGGGAAACACGATCGAAGCGTGCCGAAGGCGCCCGAGTGAATACGAGCTGGAGTTTTGTCTCTAGCAGTGTTGCCGACTTCCACGGTCTGGATTACCCAAAAATGTAACAGAAAATCCCCAATTTTGGGGAAAATAAAATCGATATTCCCCACATTTTCCTCACAAGTTTTCAGCAAAGAAATAAAAGTACTGTTCATATAAATCAAATATATTTATTACGTATACTTAAGTATTTAATGATTTTAATCAAGGTATAGGCTCTTCATTGCGCCAAATTTGTTTTGTTAACATATGTAAATCATTTGACGGATACAATTTTAGGCTCCCTCCTTTCTTCTTAATACCTTCTCTAGTGGCCATAAGCACTACTAAAGTGTCATTGTGCAGGCGATTACGATTCTGTTTTCAATTTTTTCAGAACGCTAAATTTTCTTTCGACAGATGCGTTTGAGAAAGGCAGAATCAGCAATAGGCTTATTGCGTATTTCAAATTTAAAAACATTTTATGACCTGCACTGTTTTTAAGACAGAATACCTTAGCCCAGCAAAACAAGAGCAGAGTAATCTAGCATCGCGTGAGCCTTCCATTCGTCATCTAGTTTTTGAGATGCCACTACATTTTCAAGTATCGGTAATCGTTGCAACAACGGTTTAAGGGATTTGACTTTTAATTGCTGAGCTTCTGACGGATTCACTACAATTTTTGCATCTAGTATACTGTGAGCCCCTTCACTGACGACTCACAACTAAACTGGGCGGATGCTGGTCGATGAATGAAACAGAATAATATGTTGTTCTCAGAGAGTGCTTCCTTTATTCACTGTAGCGGAGCTAGAGCTGAACTGACTCTTTGTCGTGATCTGATGAACTATATCTTATGCCTTTCGAAAGAGTTCGCTACGCCCCCGCAAGGGGACGTGGCGAGCGGGGTCAGGGCGTAGCCTCTCGCCCGCGGAGGTTATACAGTGGCCCGCAAATGCGGGCCCCTCGTTTGGATGCCTTAAGCGGCTAAGGAGGTGAGTGCGGGGTTTAGGTCGCACTCGTGTGTTTGGTTGCACTGAATAGGTACCGTAGGAGCGCCGCGACGCTTATAGTGGCATCGCTTTCTTCACGACACCCCGGCGGTCCATCCCTGCCGAGTGAGACCCCCAGTTACCTGGGGGCGGCCCAGCAGGAGACGACCAGCGACGAGGGTGCAGATACTGCGCGCCTACGGGGAAAATATGTAGCTACCCCCCGCCCCGCTCACAGATCTAGCCGTTTACGGATTGGGGGGGGGACCGTCGCATGTGTGTGAGCAGCTAGTGTTGTTGTGTACGCTGCTCAGTGTCTATGTGTGACGCATGGCGGCATGGCACGCCCACGCCGCGTCGACACATGATTATGTAGGTGCACGTATAGTAGCGGTTGTCTCTATAGTTACGCGATGTGACTATATTAACTTAGAACACACCGCGCAACAGATGTGTGTTTACATCTGTAGACTCCCTTTATTCGAGTAAGCCGCGTGTAACCTGAGTGCAGCTACTCAAGGTGTCAAATTGGAGAGATGGGGGCGTCGTCCGCTGTCAGGTCGCGGGGCAGGGGTCGCCTCGCGTCGGGGGGTCGCGTATGTCAGGGCGCAATCTGCTTGACATGGGGTCACTCAGACGCGTCGGCACGCGCGATCATTTCCTTCGCAAGGCGCCGCACGAACTCGTCGAGGCTCTCGATCCCAAAATCCCTCTGGATGACATCGTTCCTCACGAAGCGAGGGGCGGCAACGATGATCCGCAGCGTTAAACTGTAGCGCGCGGAGAAGTCTGCGGCTGGTCTCGCTCGTGAGGGCGAGCCATGCGGGTGCGGCGTACGTCAAGATTTGGCGAATGTACCTACTACTTGTACACACCCAACTTGACGCGCACCGGGATTCGGGATTTGAGCACCGGTTGGAGTAGGTTGCAGGCGACCCTACCTTGTGCGGCGACATTGCGGATGTGGGCCCCCATCGTGAACCAAGGTCGATGGTCACACCCAGGTATTTGACCCGAGGCGCCCTTTTTTTTTTTTTTTTGTCGGTCATCTCATAGCCGGTCTATCTTGATCAGTCCTATGGATGCATCAAGCTGCTACACTCATTGCCTCCAGCCAGGGCACACATAAAAACTAAGCTAAAAGCTTAGGATAAACGCTCGCTAAGGGCACCCCCTGTGGGGTACGAGCCTCGGCTTAGGGCGTTATCCGGAGGGAGGACATCAAAGATGGGACGGGCTGGATCAAAGTTTTGATCATGATTATTAATCAGGGAATTTAAAGCTACGTGCACAGCTGCAACAACTGCTGGCACCTCGTTTTCGAGCAAGGGTCGGGGAGGAGTATTATTTACTCGGGGGCGCGGCGGTCGCGATCGTAAAGGACCTCGGCGGCGAGGTCGGAATGACGGGAGGCGTCTGTTTGTCTTTTTCGTCTTTTACGAGATTCTTGGGCATCTTCAGATAAATTACCAATAGGCAGAACAGCAAAATGTCTAATTATACTTTCCCCATGTATTAAGATTTTAGATAGATAGAAGATAGAATATTCTTAATTATGTACACCAAAAAAATTACAGACATTAATTTAGAAATTTTACATTATGTGACACAGAAGGCATATTATACCACATATATTTTATTACGTACAGTTGTGCGGTTGTGCGAGTATATTCACCAAATTTCTCTGGATTTACAGCAATACCGGATGCCAAAGTCTGGAGAATAACATAGAACCTTTTAATAAGTTCCTCGTCAACTCCTGTAATTTCTGAAGTGCAAGAGTAGTTCACAAAAAAACGCCGAGCTGTATTGCCGTCATTGCTGTTTCCACTTCCTTGTCGGGGCTTATCAACGTGCAATCCCATTCGGCTTCTAAATAAACTTTGTACAAGGTTTTTCTTGTCTTCTTTGCTTTTTTTATCTTCCGGAGTTCTCGCAGCCCATTCTTTAAATGAAAGGTTATATGAAATATGTAAAATTAACTCCATGCCCTGATCCACGCATGCAACGTAGACAAACCGTATTCGTATGCATTTATATTATCTGGCTTTGATTCAATTTTCTCCAAATTATTCATTTCGCTTGGTTTAGCCCCACACAGTGTACACACAGCTCCAGGACTTGTGTCAGTTAAAACTTGTGTAACTTTTCCATCCACCATAGTTAGGAATAGCTCGTGCCTTATTTCAATGACCTGTTCATCCTTGTGTATCTTTGAAGTTCGCAAATTTTCAATTTGACCCCTAATATCACCAACCACTGATCGGGTTTTCTCGGGCGTTTCTTTTGCAAATTCCATCAGGATTGGTCGGCAATAACGAACAAGCCGGATTTTTCCAAATAACTTCATTCGTTTCTGCGTCAGTCAGCTTTATCGGTACCAAAGACGCTATAAATAAATTTGCATCTGAGACTAAGTCACTCTCATCTGTTAAAACTTGTTTATACTCACTTTGTCCCGATGAACCATCACATCCCCACTTGGTAAACAGTATAAGAGTCATTCTTGTTGGGTCGTACACATTTTCAATCTTCAAGATGCGAGCAGTAGTGTGATCCAGTAAATCTTGTAGATTTACTTTAGCATATATATCGGTAATTTCAATGCTGGATGGTAGAGGATAACACAGTTTTTTAGCATTCGTCAATATATTGTATGATGGCAATATATCGAAGTTTTTGTTAGTCAGACTTGCTGTAATCCGTATCTGCCGTAAAATGTGTTGCATTGCGACTTTCATGCAATAATTTTTCCTTCATGATCCTTTTTTCATTTCTATCACCATTCCTTATCATTGAAACAACAGTAGCTTCTTTGAATTCTCCTTCAGACCGCAATCCTTGAACGTATGCATTATGTATATGCTCGATTCCATATTCTTGTACCAACTCCATATTCTTCCTTTTTTTCGATTTCTCTGATAGATCTTCATAAGACTGGTGGTCGTCCACGTTCTCCAGATGTTGTAGGTGTATCCATCGGTGCTTCTTCGAATTTGACCCTTAATTCACCGTCCAACCACGTTGTATTTTTACTAAAAAAACGTTCTTTAGTTCGGTTAGATTTGGTCCACCGATCGTTAAAAGCTGTTATAAGCGATTTTTGAATACGTCTTAGAACTAACTCACTTTTTTCAGACGGCAAATGGTGTTGTTCTTCTAAGTATTTTTGAATATCTTCTGATTTCGTTCCATGGTCAATGAAAAATTCGCATAATACTCGTAGAGGCAAAACAAATTCACTTATTTTGTTGTGAAGACTAATTATTATGTACACTAAAGTACACTAAAGCACTGCACACTAAAGTACTGGTAAATGACAATGTAAATCAATAACTTTTATACTAAAAATCGTGCGATTTTTTTTTGTCACTATCACTTTCTTAACCACTATCTATGAAGTTGGTTAGTAATGCTGATATAATGTACAATATCAACTTTAACCACCATTTCCTCCCTACATGAGAAACTTGTAATTCACACAGTGATAATAAAACATTAACCACATCTGTCTTAAAGATAAAAAAAAAATAAGACATTACCCAGTACTCCCACCTTACCAAAATTTTTAGTAAATAGTTAATATTATTTAAGAATTAGAGAGTCAAAAATAATCTAATTTTCCAAAAATCTCATCAATCACAACTTAAAATATTTTTTTGAAATTTTTCGATTCATTTCAAGATTCGGGCAAAAAATTCTTTTTGCCCTGACTTCTGTATAAGTTGCTCTATGTAACACTACCAAAATTACGTCATGGGTAGACACGGCTAACTGTCAAAAGTCTATTTGAAGTTTCTAATAAGGTTAAAATATTAGGCCCCGAAATAAAAATTCTATACCTTTCCAGTTTTCACAAAAAGCTTCACTTAAATTATTTTTAATTAGAGTACTTCCTAACGATTCTAACCATATAACACACATGTGAACTGGAAGAATTGTGTTCTACATAATTTTCATAATTTTAACCGTCAACTTGCAAGCCTCAGTCTAATAGTAAAAAAGTCGTAATAATGGATTTTAACTACTACATAATATGCATTGGACATTTAGTTAGACATGTGCATTAACGAAATATTCAATATCGAACTTTACGAAAACCTATTTTTGAGACGGTACGCACGGTTCTGGCCCATAGTGCGTCATCCTGTCAAACACGTGCAGTAGTGTTGGACGATATCGTCTTCCATCGTGTGGTGATTTTTAACCAACATATAACAATAGTACACTCTTGACCTCACGTGACGTGACTGGATACGGCCACGTAAATCCACGCATCTTCATTTATGCCATAATCTGACAAGTCGTCGATTGCACTTTCTCGGTACATTTCAATAGTATAGAGCCTATTTTGCAAATGCTCGCTGCAGTATGACTTTGCTAGCTTAAGTTGGTATGTGCCCAGGGACAGTACAATAATCTGCTCTTCAGTTATTTGTGGAAAACTTGTTATCTCGTTTACCTCCATTCTTACAAAATTAACCCTTTGACTGTTTAATCTTTTTCGCTCCACGTAATTGTGTAATAATAATAATTATTAATAATAATTCTTTATTCACAAAAAACATAAACTTTGACAATAGATAGGTATACAGAAAGGTAAGCAAACTTAAGTATTATTATACAAAAATGAGGTCGAAAGTCCAAGAAGAAATGTACCCTGCCCCCAAACTAGGAAAATCTTGTATCTTGGGCGGCTAGATACACCTAGTATCTACTTTTCCCTGATCCTTTTCAAGAAACCTTCGGCATAAATGCTGTTTGCAATGGGTTTATGGTTTTGGAACTTATGTAAGCTATACGTCTGACGCTGAGATAAATGTTTGAACTTTTGTTAATGAAGATGTAAGTTCCATCGCATAATAGGACAGTATATCATTTTCCTCATTTCCAAATAAAGCTTTTGGGATGATAAGATTTCTCTCCATTAACTAGTAATGTGATTCATTCCTAAGTGCAATATTACGTAGTAAACTAGAGCGGTTATCAGTTATTGTTCGTGAACACGAACAATAGCTGATAACCGCTCTAGTTTCCTTCTGAACATTGTAGCGTTGTGAGCGATCTCACTACAATTAGTCGAGTGATTCTCACTTAGTAAGTAACTAACCACATCACTACAAACGTGGCACAACACTAATTGTCTAAGGACACTGTCATTTCGATTGCCGCTTGCCTCCCTGAAGGGAGTGACCCTCAGGACTGTGTGCCCCAACCTAGGGTGAGTTCCACATTAGTGATATTATATTAATATAAGCTATTAATGAGCCATCAGCTATAAGAATCTTTGCCTTGTATTTTATGCTCGCGTGTTCACCATACTTAACCTCACTTTACATCTGTCATTGTGCCACGCTAGCTCTGCTCTTTCTCTCTCTGCCTGTAAGCCGCTGCGATGTGTTAGCTACCACCTACTCTACTTCCCATACCGTACCTTGGTCGCTAATGATGGGAAGAGACTGGTACATCGCATGCGGGCTACCTACTGCTACTGCTCGCACCCACCTGACATGCGCTTCCTACTACGCCTTTCAGGGCTCTCTGTACGGGCTCAGGCTGCACGCTGACGAAGGCCTGCCTACCTGCGGCCTACCGCCGCACGCCTGTGCTGACAGGCGACCTACGTGTGGCCAATGCCTGCCTACCTGCGGGGCCTACCGCCGATCTCCACGGCTACTGACGTATACTACCACGTGCTAGGGCCGTCCGGCCTACTGCGGAGCCTATACTGAACAGGCCCCCCTCATCTACCATGTGCTACCAAGGACGGTATCCTTCCTTTCTATCCTAAGTGTGCGAGTGCTCAGACTCAGTGTCAGGACCTAACCCACGAACTAGCCGTGTTACCTACTACTACCTATCTTAAATATAACGATTAACTTATCCAGCTGTTTTATTCTTCCTAGTAGAAAGTAGACTACCTAACCGATAACTGCCTGCGCAGCCTACTCTGCGCAGCCCTAGCCGTTACAACATATTGAACAACGTCACGTCTTTCGTCTAAATCTCCGGTTCGTAGTTTTTTAGGTATAAACCTAACGCAGTTTGCGGTTCTTTGTTGCATCTCTCGCTTAGTGATGGAGTTTGCTCCAATATGGCATTGAATTCATTGCCGTGGTGTCCGGTCCTAAAATACATTTCTTCGTTGCTCAAAGCACCTCTCACGTTAAAGTCTAGTCTAGGCCCACGTTGCAAGCTCATTCTCAACATGTCACATATATCACTAAATTGGTGTGCATTGAAGTTATGTGTAACATTGCACCATTGCAGGTCATCCCAGCTATTGCTCGCAAGATGTTGTACACATACTTTAGCACCATCGGGTATATATAGCTTGTATTCTCAAAAAATGTGAATCTTCAAACTCTGTGGAATGCGATGGCGAGTTTGATTATGGAAATTGTTAAAAAATACAATGCGTTGGAGTATTTGGAGCTCTCGTGTACTCGGGAATGTGAAGTTCTTGAACATTTTGTTCATCAGGTTCTTGCACATCTGATAGGGCAGGGGCAGGTGCAGGTATTCTAGTGTTATTTTCTATTCTTTGCCAACATCGGTGACCTACATTTCGAGTATCGTTGAACTCCACCTGCACGCGTAGCATGACCACCGTAGAAACGGGTTTTGTCGACGGGAAGAATAGACAAAATGACAGATTGTGATTGTTTATCTGTCATTTTGTCTTTAGGAGTATGAGGAACAGGGTGTAAAGTTCACTCATCCACCATAGAAAAGGGAGGATCCTCCGACCAGACGGGTGTTGTGTCTGGCGGGCAACTGCCCAATGGTTTGAAGTCGGAATCTTGTATATATGTCGATCGCTCGGTAAACTCTAACTGCGCGATGCAGGATTTGTGTCGTCATGTCTATGATGCGTAGTTCGTATGTGGCGGTGTAACCGCTACATGTCTATTCTTCTGTCGACAAAACCCGTTTCTACGGTGGTCATGCTACGCGTGCTGTAAAGGGTAAGAAAGAATATGATGTAGATAAATAAGGTTTGTTTAGTTCTTTTTAGGGTTTGTATTATTATACACCTTATACAACGGTTATCATCTGAATCGTGGAGTTATAGTACGAGGCTAAAATAAAAATGTACCTACACTAGTGTCTCTGTACTGCCAAGTAAGAGAAATAATACAGTGTAAACACTATAAAGCAACACTTATCGAGACTACGCATTTTATGGCGTTATTGAGAGTTGAAGTTAAATGGAGAGAAGAAAAATCAATAGGTACTTATTATTTTACTATTATAATATGTATTTACTAATAAAGTGAGCAACTAAGAATATGATAACGTGTAGATAATGCATAACAACCTAATGACAGTCTAGTAGCCGAGGTAAACACGAGCAAGGTAATTTATAAAAAAACAAAAGAATGAATTTCTTAGAATCTTCGGTACTTATGATGCCAACAGTCGAGGTAAATACGTGCTAGATAATAAAATAACAAACAAAAGAACGTACACAGCTGCAGTTCTCATTAAGAACTGTTTATTGCTTAATTATGACGTTTTGTTGTCGTTATTTATCGTGGTTGTGATACTAGTTCGCTCTAGTTCTAGGCAGAGGCCTGATTGGTTGTGGCACGTGGGACAATATAGAGTGTTCACTCTTTTTTTAGTAGTGTCCCAGCAGAGTTCACACCTTCTTCTTCGGTTTCTATTACTGTCTCTGGGCAAGTGCACAGGTAAATGAATTATTGTTTCACTTGCATGGGCCTACTACTGCCATTTGGAGGAGGTGGTAGCAAATTTGTAATAACCTCTTCTCTAAATTTATAATATTCCACTTTTTTATTTAATTTATTTTGGTACAAGTAGAAGGCATTCAGCATTATCATTTGGAAGATGTGAATGTCTACTTTCTTGTACCAATGCATGGATTTGTGTTCGCGAGTATGGTAAGCCAACATTTGGTCTTGCCTATCAACACCACCCATAAACTGGTTGTATTTTAAAACTATTTTTGGTTTTAAAATAAGTTAACCTCTTTCGTTGTCACAGGCTTTAATTCTGGAGAATGAGTAGTGCTGATAGTCAAGATGTCACGTTGGTCACGCCGCTTGCAAACACAAATACCGCTGCGGTTGTACCTGAAGATGCTCCCACCTTTTGACATTTTTTTTTAAATCACTGCTGGGTTTCCTTTGCGGTTGGTTCTCAGAGTTCCTGTAACATTCGTGCCATTACGCAACAGTAACTCTGAGAATCTAACACTATTGTAGAAATTGTCCATGTTCACATGGCGCCCTGTACCAAGATAATTTTGCAAAAATTCTGCCACCACCTTATCTGTGTGACCTTTCCCTCCTACATCTTGGTCACGTTTTCCCTTGTATACGTAAATTTTGAGGGAAAAGCCACTTGCTGTGGCCAGCATGAACAGCTTGATGCCGAATTTTTGGCGCTTGCCTTTCATATTGTTGGCGGATTCCGTTACGATAGATTCGTCTATCGACAATTCTTCGCCGGGATTATATGTATAATTCCGCCATTCTATTATTAAAATACTTAATCAAGCTGTCCAAATTATGCTGGCCAAACCGTAAACATTTAAATATTAACAAAATTAAATTTTTCGACATGAATTTGTTTGCAAATAAATTAAATAAACATTGTTGCCTCCAGTAGTCCGAGTATCGGTTAACTTTAATAGCTTCCACATTAAATAAAATACCTAAAAAATATTAAAAGTTTTTCCACGGTCAATGGTGTCCATCTGCGGATTCTTGCTTGGGGTGCGGTGCATTCCGACAATATTTGGCTCGTACACTCGTTTGTGGAACTCACAATTTGCTCCAAAAATGGAGTAGAAAATATAATTAAAAAAAAATCAAAGGGCGTGGCAACATTACTACTGTCAACCTGTACCTCTTCTCGGGAGGTTAAAACTGGAGGACGAGGGCCCTCCGATTCTTGCGCTACGTCTGTTCTACACCCGATTCTTGGTCGCTATCGGCGCTACTCATATTCTCTTCGAAGTCGCTGAAAAAATGTTGCTGAAAATTTGTGCCGTAGGATGTGACGACATATCTAATAGAATACTCAAAAGATTTAAGTACGTCATTGCCCCTCCCTTGACTCACATTTTTATTTAATTTACATCACTATTTGGATGATCATTTTTATTCTTGATGCGTTTGCAGGTCGCACATTGAGGTGGAGAACCTTTATTATTTATTGCATTCCTTGAAAGAATGTCCTGTTTCGCCACAGAGGTTGCAAGTAGCTCATTTCTCTGCAAAATTTGGCTGTGTCCGAACTGCTGGCAGTTAAAACACCTGGTTACGATAGGGAAATCTGTCCCTGGACGTGATCTCCAATTTATGAAAATTAGGCCTTGGTCCATCATAATTTTCCTGATATTAGCAGGAACTTCCAATATGTAGTTGCAAGTAGGACGATCTTTCTTTCCTGACTTATGGCTCAATTTATACTTTTTAAAAAGGACTCACGGGTAATGTAAAGCCTAAGGGAAGTAGCTTCTGTGAGCTTCTTATTTTGTCATTGTCGTCTTTGTTAGCCATCCTAATGATGACGCCTCAGTTTCTAGTTTTCCTTAGACCGCGTATATGGAGTTTTAATTCCTCAGGCGAGGTCATTTTTTATGCCAACTACTTGGTGTCGTCACTGGTTTTGGTTTTATCGCTGGGATATATAGCAACCAAACTGAGATTTTTTTGGGCGAATAAATTTATCAGAGCCTTTCTGCACCATGTTAGCGTAGGAAGTACTTTCTTTTTCGGTTCATCTTCGTTTCCACGACTTCTTTGAACTGGCAAAGGGATTCCGCAACATTTTTCTGCACTTGAAGGTGCTGGATGGTTGTGTGCGCCTGGGTGGACTTCTGCTTCAGGGATTGGTATAGTATAGCACGGCCATCTGAGACGTCCCGTGGTTGACTTTTCGACAGAGATTGGTGCCACGGAGTTTTTGGTCGGAATTAATTATTCCCTCTGCTACAATCGAGCAAATTTCGCTCAAAATTGTATCGATGGACCCAAGCCATCTCTGAATCTCTGACGTAGAGACGACTTCAGTCGGTAATTCGTTCTCCGTGGCTGCTGGCGGCGCTGGTTTTCTTGTCTGGTTTTGATCGGCAGGCGATAGCGTCGATGGGGGACTTCGTCGTACCAGTTAGCTGCCGCCGAAGGGGTTATCTCCTGGGTTAGACGTACTAATAACACCGAAAACGCTGATTGTCTATGAAACTATATATATATGCAAAAAGTTAATTGCCTCGTCTCCTTAGCTGTAAGCCCGTAAAACATGAGAGCACATTCGATTATATAGGCTTTTAATATTTCTTCCTGTTCGCGTGAAAAAATGGCATTTACCTCGTAGTTGGGAACAAATCCAGCATTAGCTTCAGTCTCGTGTTTTTTCACGTACCTTCTGACGGTTGAATATTTTAAATTGCATTCCTGTGCTGCTCTGTGGATACTCCTTCCGTTCTTTACAAGGTCTACAGCTTTTTTCATGTCGTTTGCATCATGTCCACCAATTTTGCGGATATTGGTTTTAGTTCGACCCATTCTAAAACAAAAAGATTATTATTATTAGCATTAGATCTTCTATTAACGCCTTTTTTGTTGATTACAATTTCAGTTGAAAAGTTTATGCATAAATTGTATCGAACATAATGAACAAAATTATTGTTACACAGTCAACCATGGCTCAAAATCATGGGTACCCTATGATTTTGAGTCACTGTGTGCAGCCACCACTTTTTAACCTATAAGGTTACATAACTATTTAACATACCAAATTCAAAGGATATTTATATATCTAAGTTATTAAGGAATAGTTACTTTACACATGGAAACAGTGCAATATAATGTAACTAAATATACAACGATTCTAGAAAGAAAATAAATGAAAACACGTGTACTTACTTTTTTGGGCTCCAACGACAAAACAATGCACTGTACGACCGTTACGGGCGGGAGCGCGCCGTCGACTGGGGAGTGCGGGAGGTGAAAAGGCAAGTTGTTACGCGATTGCAGTACGGTTTGACAACGTCGCGTTTTCGGGATATGAGTGGTGGTGCACTGTGGTCCACTGTTTACCATCTGACCCTATTTTATAGGTAATTATGTAGATGGACCAGTTTGAGGATTGATAACGAATAATCGGTGGAGTACGAATAACTCCAGATACCTATGAAATAAATAAATAAAAAAAAAAAAATGGGAACAAAATAATAAGTATTTTTAAATAATAATAATTCCTTGGAGTTACTCGGGAATTAATGTATGAGATTCTTATCTTTTTAGAACAAAAGAATGGAGTACTTTGGGAATAACCCCATGTTTTATTGGATGTTTGTTTCCTTTTAGTTCCGCGTTGCAATAATATGTCAGGGAAGCAAACATAATCACCTCAAAATGGTAAGTAAGTAAGTAAGTAAGTATTAAATACTAACGAAAATATTACAAATTAATAGCCTTGGAAAAAATAAGTTCCCGTTTAGTTTTTTCTCATATTTTGCCATAAGACATGAACCCTAATAGGTGGCATTAAGGTGTATTTTATTTGGTCACTGTCTAATTTATTGTACACAATTATTTTAATGAAATGTTAGTCCGCGCGTCAAAGTTTATTTCCTCCTAATTCCCGCACAGGTATCCATCCGTGCGTATGTGTGTGTTAGAGCCGTTTCAATGTAGTGTTGCGATTACGATATCTATCATATTTTGTAAACGCGTCCTTAAAATAACTTGTAAACACGGAATGTACATTGTACGGATAACAATTTCGGCACAAAACTAGGTACAATACCCATTTTGATTTTTTAATGCAGGCGTATTTAAAAAGTGGAATCAGCATATTTACAACAATTGGATGAATAAGTGTTAAAATCAGTATTTACAAATTATTACCTCTCAAGTTCAAGTCTCGTGGATGTCGGTGAGTATCGCGCACATAGCGTTCAAAATAATCACCTTCACAACCAACACAAAGTCCACACCTAAAAAGTAGCTGTTCATTCACTCGCGAAAGCACAGCAGAGTTTGTTTTTATTTGATAAAACGTCCAATTAATCTTTTCAATCAACATTTCGCGGCTTGTGATTACGCGACCCGTGTACACCAATGTCTTTACATGTCCCCACAAATAAAAGTCTAAAGGCGTGATATCTGGCGATTTAGGAGGCCAAGCTCGGGGTCCACCACGTCCTATCCATTGACCAGGGACCATTGTCTAATAAGTCTCTGACTCGGCGAGCATAACGCGCCGGCGCACAGTGGGGTATTTGACCATAATATTTTTTTGCCTGAAACTGCGTTAAGCGGGCGCCCGCTACGGGCACCCGTCGCCGTCGCGTGTCTACGCGCGTAGACACGCGGGTGGGCTCCGTGGGAACGCGACGGCCCCCGTTGCGGGTACCCGTCGCGGAGAACGGATTATTTTATTTACGCAGTGTCGCTAGTTCCATTTTAACGGTGTGCATGCACAGCCGTGTCGATGAAGAACTTAATATATTAAGTAGTACCTAGGCGACCGAGCTCTGCTCTGGTAAAAATAGAGAGTGAGAATGCTTATTTAATAGTACAGGATTACATTGCAAAACCACTGGCGCTACCGCGCGTTCTCACGCGCGGGCGTCCGTCGCACGGAGGCGGGACACGTAGCGCGAGCGCGGGACCCGCTTCCCCGCGACGGACGCCTGCGTGTGTCCCCGTAACGGAGCACTTTTTTACTCGTATGGAACCGCGCGGACGTGCGCTTAACGCAGTTTCAGGCCTAAGGATGTTATTTAAACAATATTTATATGCCTAAGTAACTAAGTTTAAAATAAAGCACAAAATAATGTAAAATGATTAATTTTTATTCAGAATCAGAGTCGGAACTTAATTCTAAACTTTCGTTTGTCGCTTCACTGGGTGATAATAATTCGAGCACGTCGCTGCTGTAAGTTTTTAATTTATTCTTTGTTTTTCTTCAGATTCCCAATATCAGTGGATCTGAAGTAAAGAGGAGCCGATTAATAACATCCATATTACAGGCTTCGCGTGAAAATTTTCGTGAGAAGCTCATGCGATACGCTCGTATGTGCTTGTTACGGGCCTCTGCTGTCTCTTCAGAGAGTTGGCCAATAGGAAGTATGGCTTCCTGAATTGCTTGGGCACCATGGCGTAACACGTTCTGCATTGTGGGTGACTTTGGGTAAAAACTGTAGAGACTGACATACAGTTCTTCAGTTTCCTTGGCATATGATTCAAATTTTTCTACATTGATCTTATGACCACTACATAAAGCATCTAATATCGTTTTAAGACGATAAATCAAGTTTTTGTCGATGCCTGTAATTTCAGCAGATTTTTCGTATTCCAGAAAAAACCGTCGGCTGGTATTCCATCATTAGTTGACCCGAAATTTGCCTTGGGCATGTCAACTAAGAGGCCCAAATTCCTTTTATTTTTATTTCCTTTTTCGTAGTTTTCACAGTTTCTTTTTCTGTTGCAGTCAATCTTTTATTCCATTTTTTTATAGGCAATTTGTAAGCTACATGTAACAGGCTTTCGAAGAATCGAATGCGTGCATGTAGTAAAGAAAGCCCAAACGACAAATGTTCTTTTCGCACAGGTCGTTTCTTTGTAAGATCGTTGAATTCTGTTGATGTAGCACCGCATAAGTAGCATTTCATTGTAGATTTGGTGTGCGTTGCACACCTTGCCATCCACTATTGTGAGAATCATTTTATGTTTGACTTCCGCATCCATACATTTTGTGTTTATCAAATCATTAATCTATTTAGTGTAATATCTGAAGTTTCATGAACAAATCGAATCAATAACAATGCTGAACTGAAAAAAATAAAAATGCATACCTGAGAATTCTCTGTAATATTCTCAAAAGGTATGTAAAGCCTGGTTTTATGCCAGTGCAAAAAAAAAAAACTATCTGCCTAGCCTTTTCCCAACTGTGTTAGGGTCGGCTTCCAGTCTAACCGGATGCAGCTGAATACCAGTATTTTACATGGAGCGACCTATCTGACCTCCACAACCCAGTAACTAGGTAATACGATACCCCTTGGTAAGACCGGTTGTCAGATTTTCGGGCTTCTGACGACCCGTAACGACTGTCAAAGATCGTAAAGGAAACGAGGAATAACCGTAGTTTTAAATACAATGAAAATAACTCTTTTAAATCAACCTTTATTTAAACTAGTATTCAGATTCATTGAGATACACAAAAAAGCTACCCTCGGTGCGCGAGTCCGACTTGCACTTCTCAGTGCTAGGCTGTAGATTTCGTGCCGCGTGCACTGCGTGCTCTACGTCCCTGCCGCCCGCGCAGGCTTCTCCCTCTCGCGCCACGCTGCGGATGACCTGTTGGCGTCGGCTGTCGCTCTACCACTTGTGAGTAGGTGTGGTGTTCGTCAGCTAAATGAAAATTGCCGCCATCGAGAGGAAGAAAGTCTCCTTCCTCCACGATGACGCAGACTTCCACCCTGAGAAAAAATTAATATAATTTTACATACATGTAATTCTGTGTGTATTCTTCCCATCCTCGCTCAGAAAGTTGTCAAGCTAAAATGGAACTGAACTGGACACATCTGGAATCTGGATGATCAATGGGCCAAACTCTATCAAAACACTAGTCCAAATAGCCCTAGATAGAGAGAAGTTAAAAGAGGGTAGGGAAGCCTTTGCCCTGCAGTGAGAAAATACAGGCTGATGATAATAATAATACATTACATGTAAATAACAAGGAAAGGTAAAAGTGCAAATTTGAAAAAAGAAAAATATAACTTACAGCTAACTACCATCCTCCGCGTCCTCGACAAGGGTAGGCGACACCGGTGCACGCGGCCTATCAAATAAAATTCTTTTATTACTACAAAGTTACTACAAATATACAATTATTTCAATGAAAACAAATTTTATAACTTACGGCTGCATCGCGCGTGGTCAACTTGCCGTATCCACCTCCGTTAATAAAGGCGATGTAACGATGCTACGTTCGTCGTTCGGGCTGAAATAAATGGTTCTCGTTCTCACAAATATGCTCAATTTATTTCGATCAAAACATGTTTTATGACTTACATAACGGGAGGCGAGGATCGTGACATTGTAGGACTTTGAGGAAGAACCAGGGGGATCTCCTCTCCCTCCTGGGTATATAACCCGAGGAGCGTCGATGGCGAGTCGACATACTGAAGAATCAAAGAAACTACTATTATTTTTCATTACTATTGAACCTAACGGCTCACACAAAATAACAAAAGAATACACACAAGACAACATAAGATTCCTGGCCATCCACTATAAGAGAAAAATAAATTCATTACCTCAAGAGCCAGCTCGATGTATTCCACATCGAGGTACTCCGGCTCTTGATATTTGCCGGCCTCGTCCTGCTCCTCGGGCTCCAAAAGTTCGAGGAACTCCTCCTCTGGGCCCTCGTCCTCCGAGCCACTTTCTCGGAGGAGCGACTCGGAGTCCTCCGGTACGGCCTCGCCCCGCCCATCATTCCAGCTCGACATGTCTAAAAAATAAGTTTAGTTCTATATTTCAGAATCACATTACACAACTAAAACTTTACAAAATATAAAATAAATAAATATACTATTATTTTATAAAATAAAATATTTTAAACTCTTTTACAAAAAAACATTCGATGTTATCGATAACTTTTATCGATATGACCTACGGCCTAGCGATTTTTTCAGCGCCGTTTGAATTTGACAGTTCAATGTAAACAAGAAAAATCATAACCGACTCTTGAAATACTCCGAGATAGGTTTTTATCTGAATGTATACGCCTCAAATATATGCAATTATGAATTATAATTAGTTTTTGCGTTGTATACTAGCCTCACAAAGACACAAATATTCATAAAATTGCCGGATTTCATCATCATCAACGGCGACTTGGATGAACATTATGTGACTCAAAATAATATATTTTATGATACTGTTTCAAGCGAGCTATTACCATAAATAAATACATAACTTATACACTTATCACTTATAATTCATTCACATACCTTATGGTTACACACCAAATCTAATACTATTTCAACAATAATTACGCAATGACTGCGTCAGCCATACTTTTTTACCCATTTACTTACACATGAAAATGCTTTGAAATATGGATAAAAATTAATAAAACGTCTCGAATACATAAAATAATTAATTAGAATTCTTTTCAGCATAGTTATTCACCGTATAAAGACACACATTCGTTGAAAAACAGTCAACACACACATACAAAATTGCGAGTCACATAATCGAAATTACGTAAAATTTTACTGGCTCGAACATAAGTTTAGTTGAACTATACACTAATAAATGATAATTCATTTACTTACCGAAGATTGAGTGGCAAAATCCTTCACAATGATTTTTTTATTCTCTAGAGACGCGCACTGAGTAACGACTATGCATCACAGAATATCAACGAAAAAAGGACGCGTTCATATTTTTTTTTTTACAGTGTTGGGCACGAAGTTTTTAGAATAGAATAGAATAGAATAGCATTTATTTGCAAATATGGGTTATACATAAGTAGGTAGTATTAGGTTTTCATCAGAGTTCTGCCATATTTCACCATTCGGCATGCAACTTTTATTGTCTATGGCTTATGCTCGGGCCACACCAACGGGAAACGCCGTTAATTATCACGATGATGGACCTTAACCCGTCGGAATAAAGTCTATCATCGCGATAATTAACGGTGTTTCCCGTTGGTGTGGCCCCAGCACTCCAAATATTCTTGCCAGTGTAGGAAAAATATTAGGCATCGATTTAGTTCCATACTTTATGCAAAAATTATAGTTTAATGGTGGCGCCTCTAGGCGTCGCGCGCTGTCGCCTGGAGGTATCACCGGTACTTAAGGGAATGGCGCGGAAACCGACCCGTCCGGGCGACGTCAGTCCTTAACACGTTAAACAGGTTTTTCGATTTAATGGTACATTGGTCTATTCTTTTTTATATTTAAAAAAAGGAATTCAACGCAGCTTTTGCTTTTAAAAAAAAGAAATGTTACAGTACTAGTTCTGAGTATAGATGCCTCTCATATGTGTTAGATGCCCTGATGCTGTTGTCACTATGAGGATAGTTGCCCTTAGGTATAAATCAAAGGACACACGGGGCAGGATGGTGGAGGACTGGGCTCTGGAGACAGGCCTGGTCGTCCTAAACCGGGGTTCTGTCCCCACGTGTGTGCAGATGCGGGGTGAATCGGTGGTGGACATTTCTTTCGCCAGCCCCGTTCTGTCGCCGCGTGTCTTTGACTTGCGCATCATGGATGGGGTGGAGACCTATTCCGATCACCGGTACATCCGGTTTGACGTCTCCGCCCAGACCTCGAGCGCGCCGGTCCGACAGGCCCCGAGTGGTCCGCGGTGGGCGCTGAAGCATCTGGACTGGAAGCCTCGATTGTGCAGGCCTGGGTGTCATCACCGGACAGGCCTGCCGACATCAACGACAAGGCGGAGTGGTTCCGGGAGGCCATGTCCAATGTGTGTGACATGGCAATGCCCCGGGTCCACCCTGGACGTGCTTCGCGCCAGGTGTACTGGTGGTCGTAAGAGCTGGAAGCTCTGCGCAGGGCGTGCGTAGCAGCGCGACGCTGGTACGCCAGGCACCGTAGGCTTCGTTTCCACCCTCCGGATACGGAAGCCATCCAGGCGGAGCTGTACGAGGGGTACAGAGCGGCGAAGACCGCCCTCCAAGCGGAGATCCTGCAGGCCAGGGCACTGGCCCGAGAGGAGATGCTGGAGACTCTGAACAGAGACCTGTGGGGACCATACCAGATGGTGCAGGAGAAACTCCGCCCATTGGCTCCCCCGCTGACGCAGTCTCCGGCCCCAGCTTGTGGGGACGTGGTGACCGCTCTGTTCCCGTCAAGAGGGGATCGTACCCCTCCGCCCATGGCTCCGCCTACTGCAGTGCCTGATGCGGACCATACCGCCGACGACGACGACGATGCTCCGGAGGTGACTGAGGTAGAGATGAGAGTGGCGGTACGCAAGATGAGTGCGAAGAATACCCCAGGACCCGACGGCATACCCGGAAAAGCCTGGGTCCTGGCCATGGGGGCTATCGGGCCTCGACTAAGGGGGCTCCTAATCGCATGTATGGAGAGGGGCCATTTCCCACTTCGTTGGAAGACGGGAAAACTGGTCCTCATCAGGAAGCCGGGGCGCCCAGCGGACTCTCCGTCCGCTTATCGGCCCATTGTAATGCACGACGAGGTGGGCAAGCTCTTTGAAAGAGTTATTGCAGACCGCCTCGTCGGGCAGCTGGTGCGGGTGGGGCCGGATCTGGCGGGGAACCAGTTCGGTTTCCGCAGGGGGCGCTCTACGGCGGACGCCATCATGCGCGTGCGGGCTCTCACGACGGGGGATGCTGTGGCCCGGGGTGGGGCCGTCGGCGGTGTCTCTAGACATGGCCAATGCCTTCAACACCCTGCCCTCGAGTTGCATCAGGGAGGCACTCCGGTATCACCGGATGCCGACCTACCTCTGTCGTGTGGTCGAGGCCTATCTGACGGACAAGGCCGTCACCTCCCCCGGTCACCAGGGAGAGTGGAACCGGCAAGAGATGTCGTGCGGTGTCCCACAGGGTTCGGTCCTGGGGCCGCATCTGTGGGACATCGGATACGACTGGGTGCTGCGCGCCGCCCTAGCGGTGATAAGACCCCCCTTTGAGGAGTGGCTTGAGAGGCGCCACGGCGTCCTCACCTTCCGCCTGACGCAGGTCCTCACCGGACACGGCTGTTTCGGGAGGTTCCCGTTCAGGATAAGGCGGGAGGAAACGAAAACCATTAACCAAAACCATTGTGTGGATCGCCCGGAGGCCACGATGGAGCATACGGTGGAGGTCTGCCAGGCTTGGGCGGAGCATCGCCGTGTCCTCGTGGAGGCGATCGGTGGCGGTGATCTCTCGCGTCCGGCCCTGGTTCAGGCCATGGTACGGAGCGAGACGAAATGGCAGGCCGTCACCTCCTTCTGCGAAGCGGTAATTGCTCGCAAAGGAATAGGCGGAACGCGTGAGGGAGAGGCAAATTTTGCGCCCTCACGCCGCTAACCGCCGCAGGAGGAGACGCCCTGGGCGGGAATCGCAAGCCGATTTCCGGCCACCGTAGGCGCGGGCTTGCGGACGGTGAGCTATGGGTAACTCGCCGTCAGATAAGGACCAGGCCCGGGTCGACGGCGCGTTGTGTTCCACGCGCGCCTCAAAGAGATGTCAGCGGAATCGACGGGGTCCCCCGGTAACAGGGCAACCGAACGGGAGAAGTTATTTGATAATTTCCCATCCAAAAAAAAAAAAGGAAAAATCAAAGCATATTTATCCCTTTACTGCATGATTTTTTATTTATGTTTGGAAAAACTATATGTGGTAGGAAACACTAAATAAATGAATACGTGTTTCAGGATTTTTCTTTTTATTGAATAGTTTTAGAAAATTTTACACTTTTCCCCTTTGGTTCAAATTTGGTACATTGAGCAGAAAATTAACTTTTACACTTTTTCTCTTTGGATCACATTTGGTACATTGAGCAGAAAATGAACATAAAAAAAATAAAGTAATATGAAGAAAAATTATGTAGTATGGAATAATTCGAAACAATTTCTTTTATCGTTGAGGCAAAGGCTGACTTTGCATTTTCGGCACTCCACATGAGATCTACCTTTGCATTCCGGGACCTTACAACGTTGCCTAGTGGACCAGGTAGGCAAATGATCTATCTTATCTAAACGAACGTCCTGGGATGGCATTATTGCTATAGGCCCTCTCATTTTTTTTTGTTGAATGTTAGTTTCCATGACACTGGAAGATGGTCGACCACGTTTACTACTCATTGCAGGTTTATTGGCATAGCATAAATCTTCAGCTACCGCGCACTTGAAATCGGCTAAAGGCAGCCACGACTCAGCATTTTCAAATCTGCGCCTGTATAAAAGCCATGCGTTTACTGCAGTCATATCGACCATATGGAAAAATATGCGGTGATAAAACTTTTTGAATCTAATTTGGATTCTATAATAACCGAGAAGAGCGTCTAATAGATCCACTCCTCCCATGTGTCTATTATAAGTCATCACTGCCTTTGGACATGATACAGTTTGGTAACTCTTTTCCTTTTTATTGTAACGTCGAACTTCAGAAGCCGGTTTGCTTCCGACGTAGGTCGAAGCTAAGTTCACGACTCTGTTGTCATACCAAGTTACCACAGAAACATCTATATCTTCTACAGTGGCCAGTTTCTCAACAGTTGCACCTCTCCCCTTTTTTTTCAAATCTTTTTCTGCAGGAACTTTGTACCCCGGAATACGATTGGCTTTTATTGTGCCTATCGGTAAAATAGCCTTCTTAGTAAGATAAGCCAGCAACGGCAAAGACGTGTACCAGTTATCAAAAAATAGTTTATAGTTGACTCCTTCAGGAATAGTTCTTGCAAGGCGAACAACAACATCACTAGAAACACTAATTTTTGGCAAATTGCTGACTGATTGTACAGGCCCTTGAGCATTTCGAAATCGTAGCTGAACCCTGAACTGCCGCTCAGCACAAAATTTTTATACCCCCATTTGTGGGGCTTTTTTGGGTTGTACTGTCGCATAGTCGACCTGCTTTTCGTCGGTATTATTTGCTCGTCCACTGCCATGTATTCTTCTTTAGGTACTGTCAGAAGTCTCTGTCTGAGTTGTTCCAAAAAAGGTCGTAATTTGTGAAGAGGATCATGTCCTGGTTGACCTTTGGGTACTTGCGTCGAGTTGGTGTTGAAATGTATAAATCTTTTTATTTCCTCAAACCTATTGCACGCCATAACTTTGTTTATTTTTGGGTGTCCTAAGCTTTCATTCCAATAATGTCTTGTTGATGGCAATTGAATTATAGACATGTATAGACACATACCTACAAACTGTTCAATTTCTTTTGCTGTGGTACAAAAAATCTTTTCTGGACGTTTTTCAATCGCATATCTAACGGTTTCTTGTTCTATGTATTGGAACATTTCATCAGTAAATAAATACTTGAAAAACTGAATTGGGGTTTCTAAGCTCATTATTTCGGCTGGCAAATCTAAATTACCGCTGAATGCGATTTCGGTTTCAACTTTTTCTAGAAATCCGTCCCTCCATCGAGGTTTTTCAGCTCTCGTTGCTCTAGTGGACGAATACGGCAATTGGGACAAAGGAGTATTATCGTCTGATTCTGAGTCAGATTCGTCAGATCCAGGAATATATCGAGGAGGTAAACGTTGAGCTCTCCTTACCCGATGTTCATCTTCGGACAGGTCTTCGTCGCTGCTACTTTCAGGAAAATTCTGGATAATTGTATGAATACCTCCGTAAAATCGACGAGGATCCATGTCGCAAGTTTCCTGTAAATAGATGTTTGATTAAATATGCATAAACCCACGTAAATAACAAAATAAGAGGGTACATCACAAAATAAGCTAAAAAACTGTACATTATAAATTATCACATTTCTGCATGCTGTACCAAATTTGTTCCATTCAGTTAGAACCACTTTTAGGTAATTATTACTTGATAAAACAATAAAACCTTACCTTAGTACCAATATTTTGATTACTTTCTATCCTGGAGTATTTATTTGCAAGCACTAACACTGAGATTTGTATTTTTTACACAATTTCGAAAATCATAAACTCGTTCCGCACCGGTTCGTACCTGTTCACTGACTTTGACGAAGGATGTAGTTCACACAAATTGCTCATAGATGGCGGTTTTATACATAAAATGAAGCTCGTATGGGACGAATTTGACACAGTATGCATAAAATAAGAAAATTTGTTTGCGTCTTTAAAATGTTTTAAGATATTTGTTTTGGTTCATTTATGAACCACGATGCGGTAAAGGGTTAAAATTAACAAGATTTATTTTAATATTTAATAATAATGAATAAGCTTCCAAAAAAAAAATCTTCATTTTGGTTTATTTTACTTCTTCACTTTGGTTTTAATTTTCATGTTTTTAGTTCTTACATGAATCAGGTTCAAAAAAAAATACTTCTTCATTTTAGTTTATTTAACTTCTTCACTTTGGTATATTTTACTTCTTCACTTTAGTTTATTTTACTTCTTTACATTGGTGTATTTTATTTCTTCACTTTGATTTATTTTACTTCTTCATTTTGGTTCTAATTTTCATGTTTTTCGTTCTTAAATTAATCAGCTTTAGAAAAAAAAAGTACTTCTACTTTACAGTCTACGTTGTTTTTTTCGTATTCATTCGTTTAATCCTACCGCATTCATTACAATAGTCGCCTTACATGGTACAATCCTCATGTAGCCATTTTTTACACATTGTATCCAATCTGCAGTTGATTTGGTCTTTTTATATTCTTCAAAGCATTCTTTCCATTCCGAATCATTGTATGCGTCTGACTCAGATTCATTTGAATTATTTGAGATCGACATTTTATCACTTGATTCCTTGTGTTCTATTCGTCTTTTCTTATCTTAATAATTTTTGCTGGAACTTTCCTTTGAAGCTTACCTTGAGATCTTCGATTTTTTTTTTTGTGCAGATCAGCTTCACCTGGTCGGCCCTGTTCGATGTCTGAATCAGTTTCATAAGAAATATCCGAGATTGTCATTTCATCACTTGATTACCTGATTTCTTTTGTTTTCTTAATACATTTGGCTTAAACTTTTTTTGGAAACTTGACTACAGGTTTTAACACATTTTTCTGTACATCAGCTTTAGCTGGTCGACATTTTTATTTTTACCACGTATTCCTTTGAGAATTGGAGTAGCTTTACCTTTAACTTTAGATTTCTTCGATTCGATATTTTTCTTTGTATTTTAAATTGCAGCTGATTGTTTTCCCCTCTTATGACATGGAACCGGAACAATTGGCACCGGCGAACATTCTTGCAAATATTTTCTTGGTGTTTCTAGTTCATCCATGTTGATAATGTTGTTATTCTGTGAAAGAATTGATGGGCTGGAATTTGAAAGTCTCTTATCTGGTTGATCCGTAATACAAGGAGTAATGTTGGATAGATTTAGGCCGACTCCCAGAGTTTGTACATTGGATGGACCTGGTTCCTGTAGAAGAGCTTCTTCATTTGTATAAAAAATATCGATTTAAATAGGAGTAATGTTAGAAAGGACTCTATCAACTACAGGAGTTGATCTATTAGGTGAATCCTGTTCCTGTTCTGGAGTATCATTTTGAACTGCATTGTCATCTACAGACCTTTGGTTATTTAAAGAAATGTCCGATATTGCCATAAAGCTCTCTGGAACTGCAGAAGGATTGAAAGGGTAAATACCACAAGCCCTAAATCCCGAAATCGCATTAGAACTCGTGGCTGCTCTGGTCCACGCATACCCAATAAGTTTTCCTGCAACTAATCGATTAATATTTCGTTCCTTGTGTGATACTACCCAATTTCTTGTTTCAGCTGCAAATAATGTTTTAAAAGGCTTAAAGAAACTACGATCCAGTGGTTGCAGGGCTTGAGTGGTGTGACTGGGTAGACAAAATTAAATTATATTGTTTTCTTCGGCAGTTTGAAGCATATCTATTGCATTCGTGTGAGAAGAATGACCATCCAGAAGCAAAATAATCTTTCCAATTGGTTTTTTGGGTACAAGATGTTCTTTCAGCCACTTGTGAAATAATTCCGCATACGAGTACACGTACGCGGATTTTCTATTTATATAGACTTCTGATCCGGGTGGGAGCCCATCCTGAAATTCTGGTTTCTTGTTTACTCCTTTGATGATGACTACTGGGGGGAGAGAGTTCCCTACAGCATTACAGCACGCTATTACCGATAGTGTTTCACCTTTTTCACCAGAAGTAATAGAATGGACTACTCTTGCGCCTCTTGTAGCAATAACTTTTCCAGAGCCGCCGAACGCTTACGCGTAGATGATTCTGGATAGTTCTTTACGGAAATTTCAACCTCCCGAATGTTCTCATAGCTTCTAGAACGTGGCCGCCCTGCAGGCCTAACATGACACACGCGACATATATCCACTCTCGCGCGACAAGTTTTTGTCTATTTCTGTAGTTTTATCGTTATCTGACAGCTATGCCATACAAAATACTCGACTCGTTCTGTCAAACTTGATGTTTTGTCGACCAACCCTAACATGACACGTTATTTATCTCGATTTTTGACAGTTCAACACGATATAATCAGTCATTTTGTCGAATTTAGTCGTCGTCGATTTTGACGACGATAGAAAGTAGACAAAAAGACAAAATTATGAGACATAAAAAAACTAGAAAAAAAGATGGCAGATTCATAGTCGTACTTATTGCAGCCAATATATTTTTTTTTTTTGCTATGTTGTTGTACACCAGTGTACTGTAGTGGAAGGAAGCAGTACACGTAGATGACTATTACTTTCAGTAATAACCAGTCGCTTTGCCAATTATGGTGATTAAATTAATTAATTAACGAAATCTATTTGTACAATAATAAACTTCGATTTGCGAAATTGCGATCGTCGGCCCATTTGTCATTTGTGGTGATTATCTAATGAGTTTAGATACCACTAATTTTAATTTCCGTCATTTTGTATTTTAATTTCAGCATGCCAAAAAAAAAATTTAATTTTAATCAAAAAGTCGGTTACATAAAAAACTAATCATAAATAATTAATAGAGAGAATAATTAAGAGAGAGACGTTTATTCAATAAAGTACATAATTCCATGCATAAAATTGAATGAATGAAACAGAACTTCAAGCCGATATTGCTATCATAAAAATAATTTGTTTTTAATAATTTGCAACATCGGTTTATCGTCGCGCGATAAAGAAGTGTCAAAGTGCCTTTGTCGAGTTTACTCGTCGTTTGCGGTCATGTTAAGGATTAGAATGACGTCAGAATCGTAGATAAATTACGATAAAACGAGAAAAAGAGCGTTCTCGCGCTTGTCATGTTAGCCCTGCTGGTTGTTTAATATTTTTTGTCGATCCCGTTTGCTCGAACTTCTTGACCCTAGCTTTGGTTAAATTAACACTTGGACAATCCGTATTCAATCCGTATTCGTGCATTGTGTTCACATATAATTATATAATTAATGTATACAAAATATTGTAAAACATTTTAAAAGAGTAACGGTGGAGTTTCTTGCCCATTCTTCTCCATACGAAAACTACCTTTTGGAAGGGGCGACTAGAATCAATTCTATTTTTTGTTTTTGACGTTCAAAAGTGCCTTTTTGTGCCTAATTGAAATAAATTTGACTTGACTTCAATTCTAAATAGGCGTCGTACAGTAACGAAGGAATCGTTATTTTTGTAAAATTGTTTTACACAAAAAGCACGCTGTTGTCCCGTGAAGCGCTCCATCGTGACTAAAACTGCATGAAGCGACGCACAAATCCCCGCTACCCGCGCGCCCCTCCCTTTAACGGTTTTTGAGAAATTAAGTGTTGCTATTTGCAAAAATGCTGGCCTATCCTGTGTCTATTGTCAGCAAAAGATAATGAAGAACAATGGCAGCTTTCCATACATTGTTTTATTTGAAATTAGCCTTCAAAACGCATAATGAACAAAGTAATGTGTATTCCATAATGGTTAGTACAGTATATAATAAACAATCATAATATAAGTATTATTAATCATAATATAAGCATAATTAATCAACTTGACAAAAATACAGAACTGGATATAGCAAAAATGTTAACAAAAACATAATTTTTAACAAAATTTTAACTAAGTTTTAATATGCTATTGATTGGTACAAAAATATAAATGATTCAAAGAATTTGTAGGGGAAAATTTTCAAAAAGAAATAATTTTCCCCTACGAATTCTTAACAGAAGCATATACACATGTAGCGGTTATACTGCCAGATATGAACTTCGCATCAATAGACATGACGTCACACAAATCCTGCATCGCGCAATTAGAGTTTACCGAGCGATCGACATAGATAAGATTTCAACTTCTAACTAATGGGCAGTTGCCCGCCAGACACGAACAACACACGTCTGGTCGGAGGATCCTCCCTTTTCTATGGTGGATGAGTAAACTTTACACCCTGTTCCTCATGCCACTAAACATATTTGTAAGACCATCTAAATTTGTTAACATATCCATATCATCTTTCTTATTAATATGCTCTTGAAGTTTTTTGTAGATTCTTTTCTATTTTGTGAATGTGAGAACGCTGTAGGCTTAGTGGATTGTAGACCTGTTGACCATTTTCTATTTTGTTAAGTACCTGGTACTTATTGAAAGGCCTACACTGTCCTCCCATACCTAGTAACACTGTTATTTGAAAGTATTGTAAAAGCCAATTATTTTTAAAAGAGTAACCGTGGAGTTTCTTGCCGGCTCTTCTCCATAGGAAACGACCAATTGGAACCGTGTACCTAGCTTCTGACGTTTCACAAGTGTCCATGTAGATTTATGTGAAATAAAATTTGATTTTTTTTGACAGCGTTATTGCACTTCCTTTTTTTTCATCAGACCAGCTAATCTCTCTAATTCATACTCTGTATTTTTCTGTTCTTTTACAAGTTCTTTCTTTGTTTTGTTTATATTTAATTTCCTCCTGTTGAGTAGACTATTCCAACGGTTATCCCAGCTTTCAATTGCATTTTGCGTGATGGGTATACCCTCGACAAAGCAATCCTAAACAGACCATAAACTTAGTGGGAATAGAGGTAGTTTTTTCTTTAAAGTAAATTTTAGTTTATTTAGAGAAGACTGATCTCTCACTCGTAGTATGTTCCATTTACGTAGTACTTACTAAACCAGTCTACTACTGTTTTCGACTCATTGGGTAGCACTTCACGCCGAATAAGTTCAAAGGTAGGAATGTCTTCAGGTTTCAAACTCGCTCACAAAATGCGACATATTTTAGCATTGGCAGTAAAAATATGTCGCATTTTGTGAGCGAATTCGCTGTCATTGGTGTATTTTGGGATATAGATCTACGTTCAATTCATTTTTGCAGTAAATTTTTATTTAATAATCAATCAAACTTACCTGAAGTGAAGTTCGATTTTAATTATCCTGTTTTCGTCGAAGAGATTTAAATATTCACCTGTAGTAGCCTCGTTACGCTTCGACTCACTTGCACATAGTTTGGCGCCATAAGAAAGAAAGAGATAGCATTATTTCCACAGGCGCCCGATCACACCACTACAGCATTCGTCATACAGTTCAGAATACCGGTCTACTGGACGAGCTATAACATTGTTTAGGGAAATGGAAGGTCCATCTGAATGTCAGGGTAGGGAGGGACCTTAAATCTCTTCGACGAAGACAGTATAATTAAAATCCAACTTCACTTCAGGTAAGTTCGTTTGATTATTCTTCTCTATAGGAAGCGACCAATTGGAACCGTGCACCTAGCTTCTGACGTTTCATAAGTGCCCTTGTAGGTTTATGTGAAATAAAATATTTTGAATTGAGTTGCTTGGATGACTCAAGCGGTCGCACGCAGTAGACATTCCCACCGGGAGAAGCGTGTGTGGTCGGGGACCGCCACGGTTGGGTCCGCGCCCGACTCGGTGATGTGGTGCACATGCTCCTCACCCGTGAGCTCGTGGGCTGCCGGCTGTTCTGCAGGCCATGTGTCAGGGTGGCCTCGTAGGAAGTTAGGCCCCCGGAACCACCGATGCTCGGAGTCCAGCTCGCGCGGCACGTCTCGCGTAGCGTCGTCGGCGACATTAATTGCAGTGGGCACCCACCGCCAGTCGCTGAGCTTAGTGTGCCCCTCGATGGCGGCGATGCGATGGGCTACGAGCGCGCCCCGTTACGCAACCAGGTGAGGACAGTAGTACTGTCTGTCCAGTACGTGATGTGATGCGGCTTGTAGTTGTGCTCGGCTACGATCGCAGCACCCAGGCGGCTGCCCAGAACTGCAGCCTGCAGCTCGAGTCGCGGGATCGAGGTGAGCTTCCGTGGTGCGACCTTTGTCTTCGCAGCCACTAGCGCCAGTGTAGCTTGCCCGTCCTCGTTCGCCGCGCGCCTATAGGCGACAGCAGCGTAGGTCGATTGGCTCGCATCCACGAACACATGTAACTCAAACCGTCTTATTCCAAAACACGGTCTAAATTTGGTACTGGGATTAGTACTAGCTTTAGTCATCATCAGCCTATAATGTTCCCACTGTTGGGACACAGGCCTCCCCCCTCTGTGACAGGGAGTGGGCCGTAATCCACCACGCGGGCCCAGTGCGGGTTGGTAGATGTCACATGTCTTCGAATTTTCGGTTCTAGGACATGCCGGTTTCCTCACGATGTTTTCCTTCACCGTTTTTGAGAGCAGTGGTGATGAAATAATTTACACAAAGTAAAGCGCCTGTCTGGGTTCGAACCTACGACGTACAACTCGTAAGTCGCGGCCGTTACCACTGGGCCGCCACTGCTCTTCTAGCACTGCATCTCTCTAGATAGATTTGTTCCATAAGAACAACAAATCTCTTATGGAAAAGTTCATAAGGAACAAATCCAACTTATAGTCGCGAATCATATTTCGATCAAGAAACAACCTGAAACTGATCTGCAAATTTCAAAAAACGGAAGAAATTTTGAATTTTGCGAGCTACAACGGATCCACCTTAAGGCGTGATAATATTAGCAGTATTTACAATAACTATTATTTACCTACCTTGCAAATCCTCAACATGCAGTTCTGGATTTTCCTCGTGTATTGCTTCGTATTGTTTAGTTTCTTCAAAACTAGGACCAGGTTAAAGGCGCGGGCCCACCGCGGTGCACGGAGAGGCTACGCGCGTGTATTAAGCTTCGCTTTGGAAGAAAATGTATGTGGTTGTGTCCACTGCAACCCACGGAGAGGCTACACATGAATTGACGTCATTGATACATGCGTGGCTTGCTCGAATAGGCGGTTACATAGCTCAACGCTGTCGAACGAACCACGACTATGTACAGCTCACTTATCGCAGCGCAGTTTTCAGTCATACACCTTGTGGAACGGACGCATTTCATGTTTCTCGTATATATCGTGTTGAAGTACTGATAGAATGGCATTGGCAATGACTTTGCTAGACAGTTCTTCTGACGATGAATAGAAAAAAGGAATACTAATTATCGGGAATCTATAAGTTCTGCTGAAAGACTCGCCATCGCCATTAGGTATGTTTTTTTTTTTATTAATTATTTTTGAATGGTTCGAGATTCAAACAGCTGGAAAAGTATCTTGAGGTTGAGGCAAGGGGCTGGCGTCAGACACGGGTCTCACATCAGGCAGGGGGTTGCAATCAGGCAAGGGGCTGGCGTCAAGCAAAGGGTTGGTTTGATAATTTGTGGCACTTCTATAGCCATAAGAAGACGAATTGGAAGGCGTGGAGGAGTAGTAAGTATTCATTGAGTCATAGGTAGAGATGTAAATTGAAAAAAAACAAAATGTTTTTTTTCACAATCTTGAAAAAAAACGTGAAAAAAAACTTGACACCGTTGTTTTTTTTCTACATTTGGTTTTTTTTCAGAAAAAATGAAACACTATAACTAAAGTGGAATAAAACACAAAATTAGATTGTTTTGTTTTTATTCAAGTCAAATTATGTTTAAATCAATGGGTAACATTATTATGAACTTAAAAAATACTTAATGTGTTACACTCATCTGTATCAGTACCAATCAGTAGCTACGGCTACGCTTGTTTTATCAGCATCGGAATAACGTTCTGTGTTTGTATTTGTTTCATTTGATTCTGAATCAACGACTATACTATCAGGGACTCTATTACCTTCTGCTTGTGATTCTTGTGATTCTCCTTCTGCTGATTGTACTGATTGCAATCTGAAATTGTGCGCAATGTACACTATTTTCCTTGCCCTGTCATTTGTCAGTCTATTACGTTTCTTGGTATGAATGGCGCTGTACGTACTAAATGTTCTTTCGCACGCAGCTGATGTAATAGGAAGAGAGAGAAACTTGACGGCTACTTTAGACAAAGCTAGCTACTTTAGATTTGCAAAGTCCTGCCCACCAAGCAATGGGATTCAATTTGTTCACCGATGACCACAAAAAAGTCTTAGAAAAAAACTCTTGTTTTGCTATGTAATTTGCAAGCTCTGCCAGTACTAGATCCTCTTCTATATCTGGTATCTTTATAGCAGCATTATAAATTTGTTCTACAGCAGCCGTTTATTCTTCTGGAGTCAGATCGCATCCTTTAAAATGAGGATCCAATAGGTTCGCGATTTTATGAACGTCATATATAGCGAATGCCTTTCTATTCTATCTCCTGACTTTTTTTCTCGGATTTTAACAGGGGGCTCTCAATTATGTTAAGACATGTATTTACTATTTAACAAAAAAACAATTGGTATTTTCTTATTGAACAAAAAAAATTAAAATAATATCAACTCATATACGATAACCGCCTTACCATATTTTTATTTTCCTACTCATGAAAAAAAACCTGCTCCAGAAAAAATACTGTTTTTTTTCATCTCAGAAAAAAAACCGTTTTTTTACAACTCTAGTCATAGGACAATGCTTCTTCTTCAGCACGAGTAATTGTTTCAAAAAAATCTCTTTGGACGCGTAGTTGTAAATACTTTAGTAGATCACGTGTCTTTTGACAGAGACTTTCAAATAAATGAGATAATGCATCTTGTGGTCGATTAGCATCAGTAATATGCTTTCTTATTTCATCTCTTTCAGCTCGTCTTTGCTCTCGATTTTTCTCTCGGCGCTGAATAATCTCAGTAATTTCCAGTTGCTTGCTGTTCTTGTTCCCAGATTGAATTGTAGATGTTGTTGAGAGTGAACATTCAGCCGGTGGGGGAGGTGATTCAACAATATCAATATCCGTAATTATTGTATCAGAAGTGTTTTCAGTGTCGTGTCCTTGTGTAGGATTCGAAAAATTTGAAAAAGTCTCGTTATTTTCTCTGTGTGGCAGTAAAAATTCTATTAAATTCTCATATTTCCACGGTTTCATATTTTGTGCTGCCTGTCCTGTAGTAGTCTTACGTCTTCGAAGAGCTTCTCTATGACTATCTCTTAATTTCTTCCAATGAGATTTCGCTTCCTAACCTAGAACAAAAAAAAAACATAATAATTGTATGTTACAGATATATGGCAACAGGAGATTCATACCACACCATAGCTTACAGTTATAGAGCAGGTAAAACCTCTGTAGCAAGGATAATCGAGGAAGTTGCCGATGCTATATGGGAGTGCTTAGCGCCTTTATATTTAGAAGTTATTAAAGATGAACATAAGTGGAGAAATATTGCTGAAAATTTTAAAACTTCATGTGACTTCCGTCATTGCGTTGGAGCTATTGACGGCAAGCATGTCACAATAAAAGCACCTCCAAACTGTGGATCAGATTATTCCAACTATCTTAAAGATCACTCAATAGTGCTTAGCGGTTACTGATAGTAAAAAAAAAATATAATGATAGATATTGGATCAAAAGGCAAATTTTGTGATGGGGGAATATTACGAGAAAGCAACTTTGGTCAGAAGTTATTTGCTGGTAATCTAAATCTTCCGCCTGATGAATGTCTTTATCGGAGATGAAGCATTCCCTTTATTATGTAATTTGATGAGACCATTTCCCAGAGAAAACAACATTACACAAAATAAAAGAATTTATAATTATCGTCTTTGTCGAGCAATACGAGTGGTCAAAAACGCGTTTGGAATTCTGAGTGTCCGTTGGAGAGTTTACAAACGACCTTTTGAGTGCAAAGTAGATACAGCCATAAAAATAGTGAAGGCAACTTGTGTGCTACATAATTATTTAATGGAACATAGTCTCACCTACAATTCTGTGAGAAATGAAGATGTAGCAGCAACTCCAGTTGAGAACCAACTTTTTGACTTAACACATTCGGGATTTAGAAGTTCTAATGACAGTTTCTTTATCAGGGAAGAATTTTGCAATTATTTTAATCTTACACATGTTTTGAGCTGGCAAAATGTAAACAGTACCTACCAGTAAGTGTGTAATAAATAAACACTAAGTTTGTAGATTTAAAAGTAATATTTTTCATTAAGCTAGCAACAAAAAAATAACAAGTATTTACTCACCGTTCGCCATTTCACATTCCCTCGCAGTCTTGTCCCAAGCCAAATCCTTTTTACCGATGTCTCTGTACGATATATCGCTCATTTTCCATAATCAGGGGTGTAGCTTCACTTTTTCAATAAACAACTCCATAATTAAACCAAATATTATTGACTAAATAAAAATAAAGCCGCCTGTCGTGGTCATCAAATGCACGCGTGCGCCACGAAACCTAGCAATTGACAAAATGGCGCAGGCGTCCCTTGCTTTCCCGCCCGTCCCACCTCCCCACACCTCCCGCAATGAAGCCCGTGTCCGTGGATTGCAATGGCACGTGCGTAGCCTCTTCGTGCGCCGTGCCACGCTATACATAGTCTTGGGTCATATTCGTGTACTCCAGTGGAAACTAAGACCCACGTTGTCAAACAAATTAATACACGCAGCTAAAATGCGCCGCGTGCCCGTGCCCAGCATGCGCCGCGGTGGGCCCGCGCCTTTAGGGTCAGTGAACATTTCTTTTTTTTTCAGTTGTAGGCATGGGAACGGGATTCTAAAAAAAATATTAAAATACTTGTTATGTTTTCACACTGACTGCTGTATTTTGACTATAATTGAATTAGATATTTTATACTTTGAAGGAATATTACTATGATCAAGATAAAATACATAGATTTTTTTATAACTTGTGAAAAAAATGTCTTTGTAGAAGTAATATGTATGTGCTATGCTAGTAGTCTAGTGTGAATTTATGACATTTACATTTTGAATAATTAAGTAATTATATCGAAAGTAGTACCTATCATTTTTCACCTTAGGACATAATTTTGAATTGTAAATTACATGCTCTAAAAGTAGACAGAGCAGTTCCTACATAAATAATGTATAATATGTAAAAATCAATCAATATTAATTAAATGTTAAATGGCTTATACAAGAAATTTTATATACCAATGCATCACTATCATAGTCATTAACTTCAATGACGAAGTCGTGAGGAGCAATCGCCATTCTTTCCAAGTCCTCAGGAGAAGGTGATGGTGGTTTTTCGCCACCGCCTGTCTTTGTTTGTTCCCTTCTATGTGAAGACAGGTTGGATTTAGCGGACAACTTCATCCTTTTCCAAGCTAACTTTAACTCTCCATCGGATCGAAGTTTACCTGTTATCTCATTGAATCTAAAAATAATAAATATGTTAAATAATACCACGTAAATAATAGACTGCTGTAGTAAATTAATATGTGATAAGTATTTATTTGACTGCCTCGTTGGTCTAGTGGTCGTAAGCGCTACTGCTGAGCATGAGGTCCTAGGTTCGATTCCCGGGTCGGGCAAAGTGTTATTGGGTTTTTCTATTTGAAATTTATCAGTAGCAGCTCGGAGTCTGGATTTGTGCCAGGTTGATGGCAATAGGGTCGCCCCCTATTACATGGGACTTAAACATAACTGGCGAAATGTCGGTGTACCTGCTACAGGGACACCTCTGCCCAACCCTTCGGGGAAACAAGGCGTGATGTTATGTATGTTATGTGTAAGTATTTATTTTCTACATCGTAGCAGTTTTCCGACAAACTACAATAATTGCAACTGATAGGCATTTTGTAAAAGCGGGCGAGTTTGGATTTTGGATGAGTTTGGACGAAGCCATCATAATAAAAACGTACTTATACACATAACAAAAGCAATAAGTATTTACCCAATCTGTATAGTCTTCCACTCCTTTATTTTTTTGCATATTAACAGACGTTTTCGTCGACTTGCCTTCAATAATATGTGCTGATTGAGCAATAAGGTGACGTAATATTTCCTATAGTAATTACAACATTTGCGTTAGGTAGTCGAAATACTATGATACGAAGCATTGCTTACCTATAAAAAATTCCATGTTTACTAACTTTTTCTTCAGAACTCCAGTTTTGACCCCTTTTTTTCTTTTGTTGTTCCATTTTATAATGTAGCTCAAATATAACAACTGACGAACAAACCACGTAACAGTAATAATGAGAACTATGAAGTGCATTTATTTATTATTTAAAGGACGAAACATTGACATTCAAATTACGCGCGCTGCCGTAATTTGTAAGTCGGTCCGATATTTATATTACTTTCCTCTATGGTCGCTCCACTTCACTCTAGAGGTGTTATTATAAAAAGCGCGTCAAAAGTGCAAGTTTTGCTTGTTCAAAATATTGTAACATAAACAAAGAACAATTTATGACATATTTTTGTATTGATACATAATTATTTCAGCATTTCAAGTGTTATTATAATATCAACATTTAGAGAAACAACGTTGTTATAGAATGCCATTTTTGTTGCTTATCTGTGAATATTATTTAAACTATGAACCTTCTTTGGTACTAACTGATCCTCGAAAAGTCTTCGTTTTGTATTAAGAACACTTTTTGAGCCTGGTACTAGCTTTATTACCGTAACAATCCTAGACCTTTAAGTCTTGGTTTAAACCAGTACCTAAGCAGTTTTTTGTAATAAAACGGTAAGGGTTTATCTTTAGAATAAACCATGTAGGGGAGAGTCCGGCAGTACCGTCACCAAGCTTTATGTAGGATAAAATAAAAATTCCCCATGTTGTATGTTAAATATCAGCTGAAATGTGTTAAGACATTTAAGTGCTGTAAATAATAACTATTAAATTTAATGAAATAATCAACTTTATTGATCAAATTTGAAAGCATAAAAATCAACTTAAAAAAATTTGCCTCCAGTACCGGCCAGCATAAAAATGATCATTTATACCAGGCAAAAATCACAAACGTACTGATTTGTTAACTCTGATATATTTGCACAAGCCTCATGGACCCAAACCTTGCAGTTCCCACACTGAATCCAATCCTCTTCGTAAAATTCAAGGCACAATGCGCACGCTTAGTATTATTACAGTGACCGAATCCAAAAAAACACTTTTTTGGCAAATCGCAAAAAACGATTTTGCAACTACGACTTGCGCTGTTTAATTTGCTATATATATGACATTACATAGATTGTTCAATTTAAGTTTAATTTTTCTAATAGTGTAGACATCAAAGTTTTGAAAGTGAAATTTTTGTTATATGTTATTTAGTTTCAATTATACAGCCTTTTAAAATTGTTTTTGTAGTTTTAGGTCTTTTTAATACTTAGTAATGGTAAATTTGCCAAAAAGTATTTAGACCTAATTTATTTTAAGTCTTTCTAATAGTAAAAACATATACAACTTGACTGTACGTCTTAGGTTTAAGTCTATTTATCACTAAAATAATTATGTCATTTTTGATTTCGGTCTTTTTTAATGATGTTAAGTCATTCTAATACTATAAAAATATACTAATTACGTTGTGCATTTTATTTAGGGTTCATTTATTAATAAAAAATAAAACGATATTATTGGGTTCAGTCTTTTTAACCGCTAAAGTCCCACTGTCGCCAATTGGTAACGGTAATTTCCAATACCGTAAAGCCCCACTGTCGCCAATTGGTAACGGTCGTTCCAAGCGATTTAAAACATTATTTTGTAATATAAATAAAGGTTAAAATTGTCTGTGGTCTATTTCACTATCGGGCGGATAAATATTCTTGTCAAATAAATCGACTAAAAGCAAAAATATTAATAGGCAACATTTTAAAAAAATGTTGAAAATTACATTCCCGCGCGGTAAAATGTCAGTCAAATGTCACTCCCGGGACGCGCGCGTTCGCTGTAATAATTCTTTTTTTAATGGTTTTTGTGTGTAAATCGTCGGAAAGTGGTGATATTTTCATTTTGAAGTAAATATTACATCGTTTTAGATAATATCCGCACTAAATAACATCATATTATACCTATTTTGACCCAACCAAAAAAGTGTAAACAAACAGATAAGAGAAAGTTCCCGTCGAAAGAGAAAGTTGTGATATTTTGTGGTTTTTCTGTATGGATCTGATCCGTAAGTGTTTTATTTCTTTTCTATATTACATGTATCATCGTATTAGACAACATTTAGAACAAAATAATACAAAAAAATATTTTTTTGGGACGGAGAAAGTTACGTAAGCATTAGAAATTCTAGGTCATCTAAAATCTAGATTTTTTGAATTTTTTGTTTTGAATGTTTGTCTCTAAAAACGCTTTTGTTAGATAACTTATCTATCCATAATGTACCCTGCAAAATTTCGTGTGAATTGGTTAGCTAGTTTTATCAGAAATCGTAAAATTAGTGGACAATAGACTCGCGAACAAAAACGCGTAATAAATCTTAGTAAACATTTCTCACGAAAGTTATAAGTATTTATGTTGGGTTCCTTATCTATCCGAGAACCGAAAACAATAGGCTTTATCGTTCGAGTCCTTCTAGGAAACTTGAGTATTTTGTTTATCTGAAGGTGAGTCATAAATCTTTGGCGTCGTGGGTGGTCGCGGGGATTGACAGATGATGACTCATCTGTCAAATCGGTACTTCAGCGGTTAATCAATATAAAATAGCAAAATAAAAATTATAATCAGTCTTATTTCTTATGAAATCCTACTAGACAGGTACAAGATAGATTCTAAACTTACACTTAAAATAGAACTTCAAAAGTTATTATCAATCTGCCATTTTGTTCTCATTACAATCTTAGTAAATAAGCTAAAAAATTAACATCATCAAAACAGATTTTGAATCCGTTAACTAATATAGTATAGAATCATAAAAATTTGAATAATAATTTGGTATTAAATTTTTTGCAATTAACTCGCGCAAGTCTTTCTTTTTGTTCTCGCTCAACACTTGTTTGCTTGTATAAGCCTTTACTAGTGTTAATTGCTCTAAAGGTAACATTTTAGTTCGTCTATTTCGAATACATACTTCAGAATAATCCTGCTGGTTGTATGTTTCTTTAATAAAAAAAGAAAATGGGCTCTTCTTTGTTACTTTAATCATTTTAATATTATTCCAAACTACGTTGTTTCCATCTTTGGTTTTATTAAAATTATAACCCCAATCTTCCTGTAATTTTTTAAAATCAAAGAAATCTTTAAAAGTACACTCATTGACTACAAATTTGCAACCGGATTTACTTGATTTTTTTATTATGGAAATATATTGATGTGGAGAATATATAGGTCCTGCTTTCAATTTTTTTTAAATTTCTTTTTCTATTAAACTGTGTATATTGTCAGCCTCGTTCTGTGTGTGGCCTTTGATTAAAAAATTGTGAGTTTTAATATTTAAATGTGTCACTGCGTACAGATATACTGTAACGATAAATTTGTTTTTATTTTGCCCTCCGCAATTATCCGAATACAATATTAGATCAATACCTTCTTCATTAGTATTTCTGGATTCACTGCAGTTTTTCAAAATAATTTAATAAGCATGAACCTATTTCGTTAGCACCTTTTTTGCGTCCGTTTTGCTCCAAAAATAACACTGCACATTGTTATACGAATCCTGAACTTGGCCTTCTACTTTTTTGTTTAAAGAAGCAACAGTAAAGTTGTAGCTATTAAGTTTACTTTTATAATAGAAAGCAGAGGTGTCCCCCCTAGGTGTCTGCAAAACTGCTTCAAGATCAAATAGAATTACTTTGTTATTATCATCAATCTTACATCGATCATTATATTTTTCCTGTCGGCTGAGGACTTTTTCTATATATGAGGGTTAAATGCGGATTCCAATTCAGCACCGCACCAACGTAAGTTTGGGCGTGATTTCATTGCATTTGGAGATATAGGTGGATTTCCCGCTGATGATCTCATGCATGAGGTCATACATTCCTCCTTCGAAATCGGGGAGCGTGAGACCTCTCATGTCAAATAACAAACCGGAGTGGCACAAATCGGTCAGAATATGATGTGGGCGCGTGGTGACGATGAAAGTTGGTACGGGTCTGTGACCAATTCGAAACCAAATTCTGTCTAGGAATGTTGCCTTTGAGTTGATGTCTTTTGGCGGGTTGAAGTGTACTACGTGCTTAAATTCTATCATATTTGAAATGATTCTATACTGCCCTGAATCGACCAGTATACCCCTGTAATTGTTCATTGCCGACATATTTCATATCCGTGCTAAGCGTTATTACAACCTATCAAATGCATGTCATATTTTTCTTTAATTAAAAGTTTTTCTTCAGCTGATGAATTCTGGAATTGTAAACATAGATCGCATTGATCTTTACGTGGGCGAAAGAATGAAATGTTAAACTGTGTTGTGAAAACTTTGTAAAATGTGCAATATTTTCCAGCAGGCTTGTTTTTTTGTTTTTGTATGTCTTCGAAATCTCTAAAGAGATCAATTATCGTTTTACTACCATCTATGAATTCACGGGTCGATGTTTGGTGTGTGTAATGGGAATCTGTTCTTGGAATAGAATTGATAAATTCTTTGATATCAGAAATTAATGCTTCATCTGACACATTACTAGCAGTCACACCTCTAAAATCAGTCTTTAAAGTCCCATGTTCATCGGTCTTACTTTTGACTGTACGAATCATACGATCAGAAATACCCAATGTATTAAGAAAAAAGGTTTTACAAACTCGAATTGGACTACCATCAACGATAAAATGAAAAGCTTTGTTACAATTTCTAGGAGCCAAAGCATTAGTATACTTATATTTGGGTGTAATATTGGTTAAGCATGACAAAATAAAAGATCGTTGATTATGGATATCTCCAATTTCCCAATAAGTATCAAAAATACGTTGCCTTTGTACAGAATCTATTTTGGTAGGACACTGCAATCTGCATTTATTATTACATGGTGGCTTAAGATGTCGAGCTTCAACTGTTGCATTTTTGCTATTAACGTAAGTTTTTCCCAAATTTCTTAACTTTTTAGCTTTAATTTGTTTCCAGGTTTCCGGTTGTCTAGTGCGCTTTCTACTTTTTGTCACAGTAATACCTCCATCAGTTGTTGTAGCTGCTGCTGAAGTGGACTCCTGTTCTCGTTGAGGTGATCTTTACGGCTCCGGAGTTGTATTTTCTTTATTATTATCAGGGTTTCTTTCCGCAGATTCATCACTAGAACTATCAGATGATGACGAAGATGAGCTTGATGAAGAAGAGCTACTACTGCTAGAACTAGAGCGGTGGATAGGTCGAGTTAGCAAATTATTAACCCTTTTTTCCTTTTCTACTTGGAATGTAGGATCACCGTCACTTAAATCTGCGTCACTTTCTTCGGAATTTATAGGCGAAATAAGATAATTTATAGGTGTTCTTATGCGGGTAGCATTCTCAGGTTCATTTTCGAGACAAACATTCAAAACAAAAAATTCAAAAAATCTAGATTTTAGATGATCTAGAATTTCTAATGCTTACGTAACTTTCTCCGTCCCAAAAAAATATTTTTTTGTATTATTTTGTTCTAAATGTTGTCTAATACGACGATACATGTAATATAGAAAAGAAATAAAACACTTACGGATCAGATCCATACAGAAAAACCACAAAATATCACAACTTTCACTTTGACGGGAACTTTCTCTTATCTGTTTGTTTACACTTTTTTGGTTGGGTCAAAATAGGTATAATATGATGTTATTTAGTGCGGATATTATCTAAAACGATGTAATATTTACTTCAAAATGAAAATATCACCACTTTCCGACGATTTACACACAAAAACCATTAAAAAAAGAATTATTACAGCGAACGCGCGCGTCCCGGGAGTGACATTTGACTGACATTTTACCGCGCGGGAATGTAATTTTCAACATTTTTTTAAAATGTTGCCTATTAATATTTTTGCTTTTAGTCGATTTATTTGACAAGAATATTTATCCGCCCGATAGTGAAATAGACCACAGACAATTTTAACCTTTATTTATATTACAAAATAATGTTTTAAATCGCTTGGAACGACCGTTACCAATTGGCGACAGTGGGGCTTGACGGTATTGGAAATTACCGTTACCAATTGGCGACAGTGGGACTTTAGCGGTTAAACACTAATAGGTCACTTTAAAATTAAATGCACAAACTGTTTATGTTGTAACGGTTGAACGAACACTGAATGAGTCTGTGTTATGTCAATCAACGTCACAAAAGTCGCGAAAATGAAAGAGACAGCAAAGACTGTAAGAGTAGGAAAACACAACGTATTGAAGAGTTTCTTAGAGGTATTTCATAGATGGCGTTGTTGTAGTCACGCCAGGTGCATTAACTCATTTTACGTAAATTTTGAGTTCGGTCACTATAATATTAAGCGTGCGAATGGACAAATTGTCTCTTCCTGGTTCGGGCTGTGGGGAGGACTCTGGTTTTCTTTTTTCTTATTTTTTCCTTTCTTGCTAACATCTTTTCCTGAAACCAAGTTCTTGCCTTTCTTGCTGATATCTTTTCCTGAAACCAAGTTCTTGCCTTTCTTTCAATTTTATGGCCGGTACTGGTACCCTAGAAAATAGTTTACAAATACATATTGAAATTAAACATATTTTATAATATCTATATAAATAATCAATACATACCAGGTTCAACTTCTTTTGAACTTGTTCTATAAACTTCGTAAATCACCCACAGAACTTTAGTTGTGTATCGTGCGTTCACCATGCGCAAGACAAATCGGCGTACTGTCAGTAAACGTGTCGCGACAGGTCGCCGCCGCGCGGGGCATATACTTATAAGAACGCATTACTTTAATGGCAAAAACCCTATTAGCGCCATCTCTTATTAAGTTCAGGAAACTCTAACTGGCCAGAACTGCATGCCGGCCGGTACTGGAGGACTTTCCCCTACCAACGTGGGATTTTTACAGTCTTTAACCTCTGTAGGTGTGTAGTCCATTCGCCCCTATGACACTGTTCGCGGATGACAGTACAATAACTATACCCAGTAATCAAAGGGATTTTTATAAAGAAGACATAAATAATATATAAAAGAAACGATAGAATGGTTAGACAATAATAATTCAAAAATAAATTTAAATAATACTGTAATTATGCATTTTAGCCAGCGCGCATTGACTCTTTCCAATCTTGACATAACATACTTACAATAGATCGCAATTAAATTGGAAGGCGCATGTAGATACCCTGACTAAAAGAATAAGCAGTAGTTCGTATGCCTTGTACATTCTGTCACGTACTGTTAACATAGGTGCGTTACTAACTGCTTACTATGGGCTAACTGAATCTGTTCTCAGATACGGTGTTATCTTTTGGGGTAACTCAACTGACAAAGAAGTTGCGTTTAAAGCACAAAAGAGATGCCTCAGAGCCATGTTCAAGTTAAAAACTACCGATAGTTGTAAGCCCTCCTTCATACGCTATAAAATATTGACATTGGCATCTCTTTAGATTCTGGAATCAGTAATGTTTATTAGATATAATAGTAATTTATTTTCGCGTATGGCAGATTTTCCCAAAAACAGGCGTAATCAAAGTCAGCTCTGTCTGCATAGTAGTAGGACTGCACTTATGCGCAAGAGTGTTTTTGCATGGCCCCCATCATTTATAATAAGTTACCAAAAAGTTGGAGGGAGCTCAATAATATACAATTGAAGAAACACTCACTCGGACAAAACAAATGACAATGACAAACATTCACTCGGACTCAACTGACTGAATTCCTCTGTTCTGTGTAGGGATATGATCTGCCTAGCAGCATCCATCTGTACTGAATTTAGACTTTTGAAACTAACTTCCTCCATGTCTTGTATTCTTTCTAGAACTTGTAGATCATCTACATCAAAATTTGCAGAAGCTTTCATTGTCGTGACTGCTTCATAATGTGTGGTTCTTATGAGTTCCTCAACTATTTGTTTGCGCAGTTCTTCTTGCCATTCATACTCAACCAGAGACCTTAGCCTAATCCTGAGTAAATATAACCTGTTTGTCTAAATAAGCAGGGTCTACTTTGCTGAAATTGAATCCTAAAGTGTCATTGCCGTGTCGCCAGATAAGGCCGAGAATTTACTCCTCCTTGTTGGGCAGAGTGTCCTTCTCTACTGGTTCGGTCGCGAGACCTGCGACAGCAGCCGGCTTGTTGGACGCCAACTTCTAGGCATGGGTAATATCGCTTTTACACTATATCAAATCGTATCTATGTATCGGTTTAGAATATCGGATATCGCATCTATATATTTCAACACCTATATATCAGCTGAATCTGTGTGGAACTCGGAAACGAAAGTGGTACTGTGATTTTTAGGTTTCAGCAGGCCTAGCCAAGTTACAAACGTTTCGTATCGAATCTCTTTCTACAATCGTTAACGCCTTAGCGTAAGCGATTTTAGAAAACGATAAGTTGGTAGCTAAGTTGACACGACTGAGTCCATCGCTCGTTCTACAACGTCTTTAGAAAAAAACCTATATTTTAGTCTATGGTGAGCGTTCCTATAAACGTCAAGCTAACGTCAAACTGACAGTTGTGTACTTTGTGTGCGAGTAAATAATTCTTTCAAAGTGATCACAGAAAACTTTGTACTTAAATACTGAAAAAGTGATAAAAAATTAAGCGAAATAAGGTAAAGTTCTTCTTATAATTGGATTATTATAATATCACAGTGTAGAATGTTATTTTAAACATTACTGCTGTCTCGAAATGTTATGTTATGATCCTGAATATGAATTAAAGATACCTTAAATGAAGTGAAAACTTTTATAGGATGGAATCTAGATCTCGAGCAAGCCCAGAACAGTTCGCAGCTTTATTAGAATTCATGGAAAGGTACGTAAATTATTTCGTAAATATCTTCCTTTGTTATTTGAAAATCTATCATACTCAGGCACTTGAAAGTTTTAAACATAAACAATGACGTGATACGCGACATGAACTAATACGTAAGAAACAAACAAAACGATTGTTTGACCCTTTACTTAGATAAGATAAAAGATAAAGAGATAAGATAATTTATTTGTCCATAACATAAGTATACACACATGGCATGCAAGATGTTAAAATAAAATTATAGCACAGTCATGTTTTGCCTTAACGGCGTACAAATATAAACACGTTGGTTATTTTTATCAATAGGATATAAACATCAAATAGATTAAAAAAATTAGTTAAAGATAAAAATTAGTCCCTTTGTTTCTCTGAAATAGTTTTAACCTATGTTCTAGCCATGACGATATAACGAGGCCCCAGCAAGGTCCTCAAGGCCGAATCAAAGCTGACCGACTGTGGCAGTAACTAGCAGAGTTACTTAACTCCCTTGGTGGAGGAGTAATCAAACCATTGGACAAATGGAAAAAAGTAAGTTTCTCACAAAAACCACTGTAAAAATATTATTTTATGGTTGCCTATTATTAACATTTAGCATTCTACAAGATGAAGTACTTACATACAACAATCAGCTTACTTCATATACTAGAAAATGATTGGAGAAAACATGGATGACAAAAATGAACAGACAAATAAATGTTAAGGTGTGAGCAGACTGGAAAGCAAAAACAAAGAAAAAAGCCTTGGCAATACGCTGTGAGGCTTCAGGTACTGGTGGTGGTCCAAGCAGCAGACAAACTCACTGCTTCAGAAGAGAGAATGTTGAGCATAATAATGGGTTTGACTGTTGTGATTGGTCTAGCTGGAATTGAGGAGAGAGGCTTTGATGTTAGTTTTTTTTTCTTTTCTTCATATTTTTCAGGCCCCACCATCAGAGAGAAACTCTCTACCACCACCGACCAGAGATTCTGTCCATACTGTCTGTCCGTCCCAAATTTCTGCCACAGATGAAATTATGCTGGATTTTATTCAAGGTATCTTTAAATTTTTTTTTTAAAGATACAATGTTTTAGCTGAATATTTCATTTGGGCACATTTTAATATATGACTGTAATTATTTATTCTCAGCAACAACTGCATCTACCGCCCGTCCTTCACTGCCTGCCACTCCCTCTGCAGAACTTCCACGTCATCCTCCACCACCAGTGCTAACGCCGCCGCCCGGCACTGCGTCTGCGCCGATGCCGTCAGCGACGTCGCCTACCACGTCCACATCACGGGGGGCTTCGCAGCGGCGGCGGCATCGGGCAAGCCCGTCGCCCACCACATCCACGCCACGGCGCCGTGGGCTGGTTCGAGCGCGCACACGCCGGATACAAACGCCCTTCGAACGAGCCACAAGCGAGTTCGTGGCTGTCGAGCATCGCTGGCTACAACTAGAGGCAGACCGGGAAAAAAATTATCACGAGAGGGAGATGGAAAGGTTGCGATTGGAATCGCGAAGAATTGAAATGGCAGAAAACCAAAATTTAATTTTAAGTCGTTTGGCTGGTACTGTAGACAATTTGATAGAAAGCACTACCTTCGACAGATATTATCCATTAAAATGTCTAACGTAGTGATACTGGTCTCAGCCGAGGGCTATGAACATTTCAATTTGCTTACATAATCAGAGTAACAACTTTTATTTCATTTCTTTGCTATTCTAATCCTGTTTACTTCTCCCTTCTCAAAATTTTAAATATACAAATTGTAGGTATCATTTTTATTTTATTTATCCTATAGGTGAATTGATCTTTTTAAAGACAAAACCTATTTTTTAAATTTAGAGTTGAAACTGTTAGAACGAAACCGATTTTTATGTAAAGTATTTGATAACAATAATACCTAAAATGTAGGCATTGCGTGAATTGTAAATACAAAGTATTGGATAACTGAAAAATCCTTCCTTCTTACATATCACCACCAAATTATTATGAATGTCAGTGTTTTATAAAAACAATAATAAACTCATTTATAATAAAGCTTGTTTTATTTATAATTTGATCAATGCTCAAGCCTTCTCTGCATGACAAGTTGCTCTGCAGTAGTACAATAATAGGCTGGTATTATTATTAATAATAATATAATATCTAAGTACCTACATTAGGTATATACCCCCCTAGGCACTAGGCCCCTACAAGCCACTTTTGAACATCGAAATTTACAAAAAAAATAAATGGTTCTAGTCGCCCCTTCCAAAAGGTAGTTTTCGTATAGAGAAAAATGGGCAAGAAACTCCACCGTTACTCTTTTAAAATGTTTTACAATATTTTGTATAGGTACTAATTAAATAATTATATTTGAAGACGAGGCACCTAGAATAAAATTACTATACCACAATAGGTAAAAAGAATTAAAAACCAGTCAAGAGCGAATCGGACTCGCGCACCGAGGGTTCCGTACTTGCCCATTATACCGCCGTAATAAAATTGGTATAATTTTTATTGGTTACAAAAATGGGCAGATTTTCGACTTTTTTTATTTTTTGGAATTTTCCCTTTATTTGTGCTGTAAGACTGCTTTTTGCCAAATTTCGTGATTCTAGGTCAACGGAAACTACCATATAGGTTTTCGACCCAAAACCTATATGGTAGGAAGTACCATATAGGTTTTGGGTCGAAAACCTATATGGTTGACCTAGAATTGTCAATTTTGGATAAAAGCAAGGTCTTACAGCACAAATAAAGGGAAAATTCCGATAAATTAAGGTAAATTTTGGTACTTACAAGTTTTCGCGAAAATCTAAATTTGCCCATATCTTTTCATCGTGTAGACTCAGGATCTTGATTTTTATTCAACTTGTTAGGTCCACCAGTTCCTGAGAAAATCGGTGGTGACTCACGGACAGACAGACGGACAAGAGAGTGATCTTATAAGGGTTCCGTTTTTTACCTTCTGAGGTACGGAACCCTAAAATTTAAGCAACAACAGATAAATGAATAATGTGATAGATACATGGTGCTCACATATTTATAAACATTTTAAAAGCAGACGATTTTCCTAAAATTTTACAGATAATAAGTCAGTGTGTGAGGAATTATCACAGAATGTAAAATCATGTCATGTAACAAAAAGTAATAAATTATACAATATTTTTTTTTTTCAATGTCAAAAAAGTTTTATTCATTAGACAAATGTGGTGTTTCAAATAATATAATCTAAGGAGCTAGTGAGATTACGCACCGGGTAGGCGGCCAGTCCACACTTGTCTGTGCCACCCGGCCGCGCTTCCTCAGCACATTGCACGCACGGTCTTCCCGAAAAGCGGGAATTTTTTTTTTAATTAAAAAATCGGGACCTCCCGCCGTTATCGGGACGTCTGGCAACGATGCTTAGTACTCACATCTGAGGACCTCAGAAACAGCGGACATTAGTCAACGTATTTTTTTCGAAGTAGTCCACTTAGAGCACCCGTCTTATACAGCAGGTTATTAAATGAAAGATATCGATAAAAATCACTAGAATGTTTATTAACTGCACATACTTACGTCCATACGAAACTTGTCTAGGCGAAATTAAATTAGCAACCAGTTTGATTTTGTCTAAATTCTAGATTATCCTATGGAGCAGGACCAGCATGTTTCCAAGCATTCTTATCTTGGATATAATAGGTTCTCTAATTTGTAATATGTTTGTTTACAAAGTGTACTTTTAATATGAGTTAAAAAATTTCTTTAATTTAATTGCAATATATCACAAGGTATTTTGTTGTACCTAACATTTAACACAGTACCCCATAAAAGATGTATGTACTTTAGATAATGGTTGTTATCAATAACTCATTATTCATTTAAATGGTAAATTAAATATAGGGTACACAAAAAGTTTAATTTATAATTAGGAAATGTAAATAAAATCTTATTAAACCTTAAAATAATCTAACTATAACCTATTCAATAAACATCTCAGCATGGCTCTTCCTTGGATTAGTTCACTTTGGATACCCACAGTTGCAGTGGGTGTAGGATCTTGCATGGTTATATCATTCCTATCGTCATGTGCAGCAGGAAGTGGTTGTGGTGGTGGTAAGCCAGCTTTCAAAGCTATGTTGTGTAATACACAACATGCCATTGTAATATTGCTAGCTACATGAGGATAATAGTGAAGAACCCTGTCTCTAAGCAAACATCTCCACCGTGCTTTGAGTAAACCAAAACAGCGCTCAATGCAGTTACGGGCTTGCACATGCTTTTGAGTGTACCGTTCTTCAATTGAACCTTGAACTGCATTGAGGAAAGGTATCATAAGCCAAGGCCGTTGTGGATATCCAGAGTCACCTGAAAAATTTGTTTCTGTAGACAAAACACAGTAAAATTCATATAGATTAAGGGCCTCGTTCACCACCTCCAAGTAAAGCGTTGATTAGTTACTTCCTAGTTGACGTTAATCGGCAAATAAAAAGTTACGAGTATCTTTGTCAATTTCACAAACGAAAATAATGCTCCGAGTAACAACTTACTGGTTGGGTGAATGACGTAACAAACCATACGTTACATTCGTTCAATAATACGTCAATGTTATTCGTCAAACGTCATTGGCATTGTCATTTGTGGTGTTTTTGTATCTGATTTGGAAAACGTGTGATTGTGATTATAATATTCCATATTTTTTTTATAAGCATGGATAAAGTTAAAAGAGACAGAAGTGCAAACTTTTCTTTACATGAGAGGGACATTTTGGTATCCCTTGTGCAGAAATACCAAACTGTTCTTGAAAACAAGCAAAGCGATGCTTCGACGTGGAAGAAGAAAGAAGCCGCTTGGGAAAGTATCCAAAACGAATACAATGCTCGATCTGGAGGCACATTCAGATCGATCAAAACATTGAAGGTCAAGTATGAGGGCCTGAAACGTACGGTCAGAAAAAAATCTGCTATAATACGCTCAGAACTTTACCGTACCGGAGGTGGTAAGAACACAGCACCTCCGCTAGATAATGTGGAAGAGCAAATAAAAGCTATGATTACTCTAAGCACCGATGGTTTGGAAAGTTTTTACGACTCCGATAAACTACCACAAACTCAAGAAAGTCAAGGTAAGTTTAATGATTATTATTTTATAAAAGAGACTCCCACTAGGGCACAAGCACTTTATCGCGGAAACATACAATTAATGGTAATTCAATTAATGTTAATCAATCAAATAGTTTTTTAAAGTTTTTAATGTTATGCTTTGTTACAGACTGCATTGATTTTCCAAAAATGGAAGAATTCGTGGAAATTCCAAGGATAGATAGGGATACAGCTGAGGTTGTAGAAAGTGAGGCTACTCAAAACCGTAAGTATCTATAATATGACCCGTCACGTACCTTTCTACATATAATATCAGAAGGTTCGAAATGTGCTTGCTATGTCGCACAGTCAAAGTCATCATAATCAGTCATCATATTTATTCCATCTTAACTTGCTTGATAATTAAGTAATACTGTATTTTTTTACAGAAGTTCTACTACTAGTTACAAATGAGTGTGAACCATTGCCGCCCACTACTACTGCAGAAACAGATCGGATAGATAATGTGAATGGTATGTATTGTTTTTTTAAGCTATTGCATAGCTTTTATCACGGGCTTTGAGCACGGCGACCGAATCAAGAAATTCCGTAACGAAAAAAACCTAACACCCCCACTCCGCCTACCATGTAATGGCGGTTCCCATGACAACGTGATGTTGTCATCGTTCCCATGACAACGTGATGTCATCGTTCCCATGACAACGTGATGTTGTCGAAGTTCCCATGACAACGGTATGTTGTCATGGGAACGTAGTTTTTGTTTTATGTCATCACGTCATCATCCCAAGTGTAGCGTTGACAAATAGGAAGTATGGAGGTAACAAATGCTATGCAATAGCTTTACCGCGGCAGTCCCCGAGTGCCACACGTTTTTTTTTTTTGTTATCTTTACTGATGTTATTACTTTATCATTACTGCCATTACTTGAAGAATATCAGTCATGTAAACTTAAGTTCTGCCTCTCACTGGTTGTGCCCCAGCCCAGTCTGATATTTACCGGACATGGCCACATGCTATTTCTTAACAAGCATTATATGAACCTAAATTTATCCTGCTAACAGGAGTATGTAAATGTTTATAGAACATGAGAGTTGTCTCTTCCATAAAAGTATCTAAAATTAATATAATATTATTATTTTTTGTTACAGACAAAGCTTTGCATGATACTCTAAGTGGGAAATGCGGCATAACTCCAACTACTTCAAATAAAAAGTGGGATGTCACTAGTAGAAGGAATTTAAAATCAAAGAAACATCCTGCACTGATTGGTAAGACATAATAATAGCACAAAGACACCGCTCGTCGCGCGACGAGCGGTGTCTTTGTGTCGCGCCTGTTTGTAGGAGCCTTTAGAAAGGTATATAAAAATTTACAATTTCTTTCTTAAATTAATTTCACTATTGTTTTCTTTATAGCTAATGTACCGAAAAAAACACGTTTTGATGAGCTGACTCGGGCCAAGTTGGAATTAGTTCAATTGCAAAAGAATTCTTGGAAACAGAAATCATTAAAAAAAAAGGTGTGGGAGTTTGAAGAAAATGAACGCAACAAGGAGTCGGAGTTTAAAGAAAAGAAGCAGGAATTAGTTCAATTGTAAAAAGAATTCTTGGAAGCAGAAATCATTAAAAAAAAAAAGGTGTGGGAGTTTGAAGAAAATGAACGCAACAAGGAGTCGGAGTTTAAAGAAAAGGAGCGCAAATGGAAGGAAGAGGAATATAAATTAAAATTTAAATGACTAATGTTTGTTTATTTATTGTCTATTATTATTAAGTAATAGTAAAAAATATTCTTGCACGAGTCTATTCCTAGCATCATTCAGTCCAGGGCTCTGTACTGCAATTTCTTCTTGAGTCTGTGTATCAGTAAATGAGTCATAATTTCCCGCAAAGTTTCTTTCATTTACATTGATTGCAATATTATGTAGTACGAAGCAGGTAACTATTATAGCTTGTACACGAGCTAATTTTAATGTTATCTGTCGTCTAAGGACGGGAAACCTATTTTTGCACACACCAAAACATCTTTCAACCGTATTCCTTGTTCGTATGTGTGACTCATTTTATAAGTTTTCTGCGGCGGATGATGAGTTCAGAAAGGGTGTCAACAGATATTGCTTTAACTCATATCCACTATCACCAAGAAGTAAGCCATCTCTAAATTGTCCACTTTCAAATCTTTGTTTTAAAAATGAATTATTGAAAATTGTCTGATCATGGACAGACCCTGGCCATCTTGCTACAATATCCAAGCATTTTAATTGGCTGTCACAAACCACCTGAACATTAATTGAGAAAGTACCCTTTCTGTTTCTATAATTTTCAGCTGAATCACCTCTTGAAATGATAAGTAGGTATTATCTACATTTAAATCTTGTACTAGGTAGATACCTAATGAAATTATTATTTTATTTATTTATTTAAATTTATTTATTTATTATTAAGTTATCTTCCATTAACATGACAACATTCAAAAATAAAACGTACCGGGTGACTTTATTGTAACATGGGTACAATCTAGAGCTCCTATTACCCTGGGGAATCTTGCGATTTCATAAAAACCATTTTGTGGTGTACTTAAGTCGTCAGGGAACTTTATTATAACTGGGCTTAGTTGAGCGATAGCCGCAGTAACTTTCTTAACAATACGGCTTGCTGTTGGTGGACTGACACCACAAAAATCAGCCGCACTTCTTAAATAGGATCCAGTAGCAAGATACCTTAGCGTTAGTAGTAGACCTGTTTTTGGTGAAACTGCTTGATTTCTGAAATATAGCATTTTTATTAGTTACCGACGTAACAGAAATCAACTTCAGGGTGTAGAAGGGATTAAATGTATGGCTACGTATTGTTCAGAAGTTCAGAAGATTTGATTGGTTATTAGTAAAATCACTTGAATAATGAAAAAAATACCACTCACCTTTGCGATTTAGGTATTATTTTATGTTTTATCAAGTGAAGCACTTGGTTTACTGTATACTTCGATAAACGAAATCTAGCAAAAAAATCTGTTTCATCTAGGTCCGTAAAATAATCAACACGGAATTTAAATACACGAATCCTAGGTACTCGCAACGAGTACCTAGGATTCGTATTCTTGCACGAGTCTATTCCTAGCATCATTCAGTCCAGGGCTCTGTACTGCAATTTCTTCTTGAGTCTGTGTATCAGTAAATGAGTCATAATTTCCCGCAAAGTTTCTTTCATTTACATCTATTATAGCTTGTACACGAGCTAATTTTAATGTTATCTGTCGTCTAAGGACGGGAAACCTATTTTTGCACACACCAAAACATCTTTCAACCGTATTCCTTGTTCGTATGTGTGACTCATTATATAAGTTTTCTGCGGCGGATGATGGGTTCAGAAAGGGTGTCAACAGATATTGCTTTAACTCATATTCACTATCACCAAGAAGTAAGCCATCTCTAAATTGTCCACTTTCAAATCTTTGTTTTAAAAATGAATTATTGAAAATTGTCTGATCATGGACAGACCCTGGCCATCTTGCTACAATATCCAAGCATTTTAATTGGCTGTCACAAACCACCTGAACATTAATTGAGAAAGTACCCTTTCTGTTTCTATAATTTTCAGCTGAATCACCTCCTGAAATGATAAGTAGGTATTATCTACATTTAAATCTTGTACTAGGTAGATACCTAATGAAATTATTATTTTATTTATTTATTTAAATTTATTTATTTATTATTAAGTTATCTTCCATTAACATGACAACATTCAAAAATAAAACGTACCGGGTGACTTTATTGTAACATGGGTACAATCTAGAGCTCCTATTACCCTGGGAATCTTGCGATTTCATAAAAACCATTTTGTGGTGTACTTAAGTCGTCAGGGAACTTTATTATAACTGGGCTTAGTTGAGCGATAGCCGCAGTAACTTTCTTAACAATACGGCTTGCTGTTGGTGGACTGACACCACAAAAATCAGCCGCACTTCTTAAATAGGATCCAGTAGCAAGATACCTTAGCGTTAGTAGTAGACCTGTTTTTGGTGAAACTGCTTGATTTCTGAAATATAGCATTTTTATTAGTTACCGACGTAACAGAAATCAACTTCAGGGTGTAGAAGGGATTAAATGTATGGCTACGTATTGTTCAGAAGTTCAGAAGATTTGATTGGTTATTAGTAAAATCACTTGAATAGGTAATGAAAAAAATACCACTCACCTTTGCGATTTAGGTATTATTTTATGTTTTATCAAGTGAAGCACTTGGTTTACTGTATACTTCGATAAACGAAATCTAGCAAAAAAAATCTAGGTCCGTAAAATAATCAACACGGAATTTAAATACACGAATCCTAGGTACTCGTTGCATCGTAGAATGTTCTAATTCATCCAGTTGGTGATCTATCAAGTCAAATAAATCCATTTTTATTCATGATTAAAATAATCGTTGGTGTTATTTGCTATGTGAACCTACACAAAATGACAACGGACAACTTTAGAACTGTCAAGTAAACACGCTAATCGGCAGATGTCGTGGCAAGTAAGTTACGGGTCAGCTAATCTTATGATTAGTGCTACTCGAACGTCGTGAAATTCGCACATGAAGTTACGGGTGACTTTAACTGGCGGTTAGCCTACTCGACACTTTACTTGAGGGTGGTGAAAGAGGCCCTAAATCTTTTTACTATTTTAAATATCTACCTAATAGCCATACTTGTTCATGATTTTGATGAAGTTCACGCATATATGATTCAACTCTACTAGAAGACCATATATGTGTATCATGTGTAGCTCCACCAAACTTTGCATTCAAATTTAAAATTAGGAGATTACTATCACAACTCTGAAAATAAAACTATTATTAAGAATTGATTTAACTAGTTTTAACATGCCATACAGTACCTATAAATAAATATAATATCTACCATTTGAAAATTTAATTAATGATACCCTTTTCTATTATAAAAAAGACGCTTTTCATCATTGGGCTTTACCAAAGCTACGTGGGTACAATCTATGCACCCACTTACACCAGGCAGGCCAAATCTTCTTTGGAACATGAAACAATAATTGTTCATTTAAATTACATTACATGTACATTGTACATATTAATTTAAGTATTGTTAAATCCTTTCAGAAATACTCACTCTTGTTTTATAAATGCTCTGTCTTGTCGTATTTTCGGAAACACAATCCATTTTGCCATGATATCAGGGTGGTTTAAAGCATCAACAACTTGTCTGATGCACCGACTAGCTGTGCGTTGGGCAAGATGTTGAGTGACGCCAACAATTCGCTGATAGGATCCTGTGGCTAGGAAACTAAGAGCACACAACTCCTACAAAAACAAAAACATTAAGGAAATTAAATGATAGCTAAGTAATAAAAAATTGCTATTACTATGTCAGTCAGCTTAATAAGCACTTACCTTAACTTTTAGGGGAATCTCGTTAGTTCCTTTTATTGAAGTTTTTTGTCGGATATCTTGACAAAGGGCTTGGAAAGTCATTTTGTTTAGCCGAAATTGCTGCACAAATAAAGTTTCCGGCATTTCGCGTATTGACTCCATGCACTGACGATTTATGTCTCTTTTTTGGCGCCTAAGCCACACTTCTTCATTATAAGCGCACCACAACATATTTAAAGTAGGTATGCACTTTAAATGCTAAATGGTAAATATAGTCCAAAATTATGGTAAATAAACAAAACACTTCTCGGTCTCAACACAGTTGTATCAAATAGACGCCATTTTTTATCGTTTACTCTGGGGTCCCGGCGATCGCTTAGCTATCGTTCAAAAACTTCGACATCCTTTTGTTAGCGCTTGTCAAAACTGTGACTTGGCTACCATTTCTATGGGATGTAGCGATCAACGTCGCAGAAACGATTACATTTCATTCTAACATTTTGAACGACCGATATAAGTTGTTGACTTGTTTACGAATTTTCTATTCGTTTGTTCTGACCATGTGACTTAGCGTTGTGATGATGTCATTCCTATACATTTGATTAGTTTTCTATTAGCGTTAGCGATTGTATATTGTCAACTTGGTTAAGCCTTCTGTTTTATTCGATTCATGTACATCATTGTATTTTATTTGTAACTGGATACTCGAAATCAGTCAATGTATTGTTTGGTAGTGTTGATAATATGGCACTCTGAAATGAAACTAATACAATCGTTTCGGTTTTTTAGATTTATATTTTTATCAATTATTTATAAAAGTCTAGAATTTATCAGTGAACTGAATTTTCCTTCATACTATTCTCAGGCTTAGGACTGACTGCATTACTAATAAGCGAATAAAGAAATTTACTGAAGGTTATGCAGGCGTATTTAAAAGTTCATAATCTTTCACAATCTTTATTTCCGGTTTTCGGTTAAAAATCAGTTCCTTGACTTTTTGTGATGTTAGTCGCGTCCGACGGTCACTAATGATGAGGCCCGTTTTGCTAAATATTCGTTCACAGGGCACAGATGAGGCTATCATCATAATTTATTTATTTATTTATTTATTTATTTAATTTTAAAGAAAGCTTACAGACTAATAACAACTATAAATATCATGCATAAGTAGTGACATTTGCTAATTACAAGCTTCCACATGTATTATATCTAATTAGGTATGAGTTACTTGCGTTAACCAGTTACAGCGATTTAAGTAAGTAAAATAATTACAATGTAAACATATATGTTGCGATAGTATACTAAGTATGTCAAGTCGTGCAGTGTCAAAATCACAATTAAAAGCTATTTATGATTGTCACCAAAATACTCCTTGCTAAGTATCTTTCTAATTTTGTGTGCGCTGGTGCAGAATAAATCGATTTCCAGGTGTGATGGTAAACTATTGAAAGCTATAACACTACGTATGCAGAAGGCGTTGCGCCTGTACTTTGTCGAAGTGAATGGTACTTGGAGTAGAGGCCGTTTTCTTAGGTTGTTCAGATTAGTGCGAAGAAGTATTTTGCTGAGTAGTTCGGGACAATCAACTGAGCCGTTTGCGATGTTCACTAAAAAACAGACATCACTGATATTACGCCTTACTTCCAACGGTAAGAAATGATATCGCTTACAACGGTGTTCATAGTCGACTGAGAATTGCCCAGCCTTAAAATCTAAGTACCGCAAAAATTTTCTCTGAACAGACTCAATACGAGATTTGTAAATCTCATATTGAGGGTTCCATACTTGCGAAACGTACTCAAGGTGGCTACGCACTAAGGAACAATAAAGAACTTTTAATGGTTTTAGGGAACGAAAGCTAGAACAAGCTCTAATAATGAAGCCCAAGGCTTTGAACGCCTTGTTGACAACTGTTTCCATATGATCATCAAAAAGCAGCTTGCTGTCGTGTACCACACCAAGATCCCTGATACTTGTTTCCTTACTTATGTAAGTACCATCTAGTGTATACCCTGGCCCAATAATAGATTTCTGGCGAGTGAATACTACGTGAAAACATTTGGATACATTTAGTTGTAATTTGTTGGTTTTGCAATATTGTACGAATCTGTCAAGGTCGGACTGAAGTAGCTCAGTATCAGATAATGTGCGTATGGACTTTAGAACCTTCATGTCATCTGCATATAATAGGATATGTGAGTTACTAAAGCATTTTTTTATATCCGAAATAAATATTGTAAACAATAACGGTCCTAAGATTGAGCCTTGGGGCACTCCCGATGGGACAGATTTCCATCCAGACGTGTATCCACGTAAAACCACAGCCTGCGTTCGATTATCTATGTACGATGAAAACCACCGATATAGATCACCATGAATTCCTGCGGAAAATAGCTTTCGAAGAAGCACTCGATGATCTATACGGTCAAAACATTTGCTGTAATCCGTGTATATCGCGTCGACCTGGCATCGTTCTTCCATCCCAGTGGTTATAATTTCGTTGGATAGTATCAGGTTGGAGGCGGTTGACCGTTTTCTGAGGAAACCATGTTGTTCGTTGCCGAAATGGCGTTGCATAGCTGAGTAAACTTCCGTGTGTACTACTCGTTCAAGAACTTTAGAGAAAAGACATAATTTAGATATGGGGCGGTAGTTTTCTATTTGAGACTTATCCCCCTTTTTAAAAATCGGTGTAATAAAGGCAGATTTCCACATCTTAGGGACAATACCCTCCCTCAGCGACCGCTCAAACAGCACACAGACAGGCGCCACCAAGCTCTTTGCACAATTAATTATGAATATGGGGGGTATCAAATCTGGCCCACCAGATTTAGATGGGTCCAAACCTACAAGTAGCTTGTATACCGTCTCCGGACACACGCTGACCGTACTCAGGTTCACCGAGCTGGCAGGATGAATGTCATTATTAACATCCAGATCGTCAGAATCTGAGTCAGGTTCTTGGAAGGTAGACTGAAAGTAAGTGGAAAAAAGCTCAGTGATACCCTCCCCGGTGTCTGCGGACGAGTCCATGTAGTGTAATACGTTAGGTAATGTATTACCACTTCTTTTGCTTTTGATATACGACCAGAAACATTTAGGATTTTTGGCGATTGAGGATTCTATTTTTTCCATATAAGCATCAAAACAAACCGCCTCTAATTCCTTAGCTCGGTTTCGCAAGAGAGAAAAAGAGTGGTAATCGGATAAGTTGCCGTAATTTTTGTATTTGTTATGGTATTTGTGTTTTTCTTTTAGTATTTTTATTAAAGCACTAGTGTACCAGGGGGGGTGTGTTGATTTTCTACATGGTTTAACGGGAATGTACAAGTCTCTGAGCTCGTATAGCTTGGAATAGAAAAGGTTAAGGGCTTGGTCCAGGGATCCAGCAGACAACAACATATTCCAGTCTATAAGATCTAGTGCAGACATAATTGCAGTGTAATCGCCTTGATAAAATATGTATTTTGTGTTAGGTTTCTCAATAAGTTTATGAACTTCAACGAAATCAGCATTAATAATCAACGGTTTATGGTGTACATCAACAGGCACCGCCAGCGGGTCATCACAATCCTTTACTTTTATTGCGCTATTTGAGAAAACAAGATCTAATAGTCTACCGTTGACGTTACGCTCACCATTAAACTGGGACAAGTTACACGCATTTATTGTGTCAAAGAAATCCAAAATACATCGAACGGACACATTCTCGGGGTACAATCCAGAACTATCATCAGACTGCTGCCATTCCACATCGCCGCCGAAGTTAAAATCCCCTGTTATTATAAATGTATCCAAGGGGTAGGCAGATACTAAGTTGTTAAGTTTGGCGTGGAAGTTTTGTAATTGAGTTAAGTACGAGTTACCAACATTTTCTTTGCACAAATACAGGCCACAGATATTGATATTGTAACTTACCGCTGGTCTAGATCGCTTCAGAACGATGGATACCCATATATCCTCGGCCGAGGTACGCCAGTCACATCTTTCCACAACGGTCAAGTCATTCCTTACCGCGATCAACACTCCACCTCCCCGTGTCTGTGCTGTTCGACAGTAATCCCGGTCCCGCCTCCAGACAAGATATCGTCCATCAAACAACTCACTGTTACTAATACTATCCACTAACCATGTTTCCGTAAATATAATAACATCATAAGAGTTCATGCAAACGTTACGATATAAACCGTTTGTTTTTGAGCGCAAACCTCGTACATTCTGATAGTATATATTAATCATTTTTGAGCTTAACAACAACAGTATTATAAACTTTAATAAGATAATAATTATATATAATAATTTGTAGTGAATTTAGTAAATCGTTTAATCTATACGAATGCATAGAATACCAACAATAAAAAAGTATGATGAAGGTAGAAGAAAGAAACTGGTAGGAATTTACTAGGCACAGCGATGCACAGTGTATAAAAACACGGAACTTTGAAACATTCGCAACGAATGGGTTAAGATAAGGAACAAAAGAAGCGACATAGGCTCGGTGAGTCACAACTGAGTAGGCTAAGAAAATAGAATTGCACTGTATTGATATCAAAATAAGGGGTAATTTGGCATAATGACAACAAACAACATGATAATGACATTTAGAAATGAGCTCACACGGCACTATTGAGCGACACAATAGTTGGTGGAATACGCTGGTAGCACTCACCTGTACACGGTTCTCAAACTTATTTTTAATGCTTGACACTGCACGACTAGACTCAGACATTTTGTTTATATTTATAGGTTTAGATTGGTATTGACATGGTTTTATTTTATTTTTATGAGGTCTTTTTCCGATTTTAACACTATTGTAGGAAACGTGTCGGCCTTCCTCGCATGTATTTTGGAGTGTTTTACCCAGATGTAGCGAAAATCCGTTTCTGCGGCCGCTTTTTTAGCTTTAGACAGCAATGCCTTGTTCTGTAGCGTCAGGTGGTCGTTGACGTAAATCCGTTGGTTTCCAGGTAGGTTTATTTGCCCTGTAGTTAAAGGAGCAGTCTTGAAAAGAAGTCTCGCAGCAGCAATAAAGTCCTCCTTCACGTTACGGCTTCAATAATCAGCTTATAATGTTCCCACTCTGGGACACATGCGTTTTCTCGGTGAGAGGGAGTGGGCCGTAATCCACCATGCGGGCCCAGTGCCAAATGTCACATGTCTTCGAATTTTTTGGTTCTAAGACATGCCGGTTTCCGCACGATGAGGCCATGATATTTCCATATTTTTGGACAAGTTTGGGGAGATGCGGGTAGGTAAATTTGTGGACACGCCACCGCTCGAGAGGACAGCTCCATTTGTCTCCGTGGAAGGTTGGCAGCTGATCGTCATTAATGTAGGTATCGATCTCTTTAATAGCCTTCGACAAAGGAGTCCCAACAGGGTGTTGCTTTTGGCCTATAATTTCATCCAGTATAGCCCGAAATCCATCAACAGTGTTGCTGCCACCGGCCGATGCTGACGGAAGAGACAATGACTGTTCTTGTTCACTTTTTTCAGCAATCATCGCAACTAACATTTCCTGCACTTGACTTTTGGTATTTCTGGCCTCATTCTGATCGCTAAATACAGATAATTTGTATCTGGGATCTGGGAACGTGCACGTATAAAATGTTCTGCTTCTTTCAATAAGACCGAATCTTGTCACCAGCCCTGTTCTAAGGCGATATATGACATCTTTTGTCGCTTCATAGAATGGCTCTACGATAAATTTATCATAGGCTGTTAAAATGCAGCGTGTCATTACAATGACTAAGCTCCCAGTTATGTATTTTTCACCGCTGGATGTTTCTGTGGCTTGATCAAACGGCTGTAAATGTTTTGTTAATTCAGATAGCAACAACCATTCCTCGTTCGTGATAATAGGTTAATCTTTTTTTACCGCCATTGTGGCCTTTACATACTGCTCCAGTTCTACGAAAGCGCCTAACCATATGGAAACTTGAGTTCCATCGCGTGGGTACTTCCTTGTATCAGACGTTTTGGGATACAGCCCGCCTGGTCGTCCGTTTGGGCCTTCAGTAATTTCTCCAACGCCGTGCTACTTGTCTTATAATGCCTAACGACTTTTTTTACTTTTTCCAGTAGAGGCTGAATGATTGTAAGGGCAACTTGCACTATTAAATTTAGGGAGTGGCCGTAACAGCCATAATGTTTCCATCCGACATTATTGATGGCCTTTTGGGTGTTAGCTGCGTTATCTGACACCGTAAAATTTATTTTATTGGTTAATCCCCATTCGGCCACAATATTAATGAGCATTTCTTTTATATTTTCACTGGAAGTCGTCTATCATATAGTGACCAGTAACGGCTATGAACGACTCGTTGGATCTCAAAGTCCATAAATCGGTTGTTGTACATACGGACTTATTGCATTCTAGGCGTAATTTTATTTTTAATTCCGCTTTGGTTTGGTCATACAAAGCTGGCACCATGATAGTGGAAATTGTTTTCCTACTTGGCAGTTGGTAGCCAGGAATCCACCGAGCAAACTTCCTAAAAGCTCTTTTTTAAACCAAAGAGAACGGTTGATAACTGTATACAGGATGAATTTGCATAGACGCGCACAAAGTACCTATGAATCAACCGCTCTGCGCTCCCGCGCGCCTCCTCGCACCTGCGTTGCCGCGCGCCGCCCCGGACCCGAGCTGCCGCGCTTTCGTTTACCGCGGCCCCACGTGCGCATGAAAACTTTGTAAAACCAACTTTCCCTTCATACTTTTATCGACTTAGGACGATCAAAAATACAATAACCAAAGATAAACTTTAAAAAAATTTACGAGATTATTTTTGTAACAATAAAGCAAAAGCACATAGGTACTTATTGTATTTTAGGCGTATTCAAAAAGTTGGAATCACGTTATTTACAATAATTGTCTTAATTACAACCTAAGTTGAAATCTTCGCTGCGTTTCACGTAAGTTTCTTGTCGTATTATACCATACAACCATGTTTAGTAACTGGTCGTTAATTAATGGCACACGACTATTTCCTCTCGTCCTAGGCATCTTACGTAATTACGTTACAGTCCGGTACACTAACACTAAAACAGGATAACTCATGTACATGACATAACAATTTATTACACGGTACACCATCGAATAATCGCAATGTTGCAAATTGCGTGCGCGACCGTGAACTTTCCTAGAAATGTTTTCGGGAGACTGAACGGTTCGGCCTCGGCGGGCGCGGGGCGGGAGCAATGCGGGCGGGCGGACAGCGGGGGGTGGTTGAGAACAGGGAAGGGATGCAAAATACATGCGCTGCTTGGCAACGTCGCCGCACGCCTACATCGTGGAGATTGCCAAAATTAGGTAAATGACCGCAAGCGCAAAGCGTTGCCATACTTCACGAAGTTATGAACTCTGCGATGAATGGATTTCATTTCTGACGCGCCTAAATTGATACTTAATTTTTTTTGTTGTTTTAAATTTATTTAATTTAACTGGAACGCCATAAAATCGTGTCTACGTGAAGACAATAATTTTGTTTGCACTATCTAAGACTATAAAGCCGCGTTTTCACTAGGCGACATGTCGCAGGTACTTATCGCTCGACATTCACGTAGTTGTCTCTGCAAAAGTTGTGGGACAATGTCCCGTGACATATGACTTGTTCACATTGGCCAGTCGTGATCAGTATGTTGCCCGAGGAGGTAGTGTTGTTCAGTGCAGCTCACATAATTATTCGGAAGACAATAGCAAAAGGTAAAAAAAAGAGGTGGTGGGTCCGAGAATATTTGCTACAAAGGGAAAGTTCAAGTTTAATAAGCAGTCGTCGAATGCGCGACGGATCTTTCGAAAATTTTACTAGAATGTCTAGAACCGATTTCGAGATACTTTTAAATATGGTTGGGCTGGCCATAGTCAAGCAAGATACAAAGTTTCAGAAATCTATCGACCCTCACATCAGACTCGCTATAACATTGAGATTCTTGGCAACTGGAGATAGTTATGGTTCATTGTCCTATACTTTTAGAGTGTCAAAACCAGTAATTTGTCATACTATACCAGAAATTTGCAAATTCTTTTGTAAAAGAGTAAGTATTTAATATTATTTAATCTCATGTACCCTTACTTACGGTAATAATACGACAGACGTTTACCGTAAGTAAGGGTTCGGTAAACTTTTTATTCATATTATTCTTGAATTTCAGACTCCAACCAATGTAAATGAATGGAAAGAGATATCTCGTAATTTTGAAATATAATGGAATTTTCGTCACTGCATCGGAGCGATTGACGGAAAGCATGTGCGCCACCCATTTCTGGCAGTGATTATTATAATTATAAAGAAAATTTTAGCAATTGTGGATGCCGACTATAACTTTGTATATGTTAACTGTGGTGCAAAAGGGAAATGTTCCAGGAGACTTCATTTTATAAAGCACTTAATGAACAGCAACTGAATTTACCAGATCCCGAGCCACTGACCCAAGGTGGTCCGAATATACCATACGTTCTGGTGGGAGATGGCGCATTTGCACTATCTGAAAATATGATGAGATCCCGGCATTCATGAAAAGGGAAGCTTAAAGCGGATTTTCAACTACAGGCTCTCAAGAGCAAGAAGAATTGTTGAAAATGTTTTTGGCATTATGTCTGTAGTGTTTCGCGTATTTCGTAAAGCTTTCCCATTACGTCCAGTAAACGCTGAATTAGTTGTAATGGCTTGCGTGTACCTACATAATTTCCTGAGACGTAATACATCTACAACCGCGCGTTATACACTAAATACCACATTCGATTCCGAAGACGCGGCTCGTAATATTGTGGAAGGTTCGTAGCGAAGGGAATTGACAAATAATATGAGAAACTTAAGTGGTCAAGGCAGACCTCCTCCTCAATCCGCTCAGGTAATAAGAAACCACTTTGCTGAATATTTCTCCAGTGCTCGAGGAAGTGTCCCATGGCAAACAAATCAATCATAATAATCTGTCAAAAATTTTAATGACGTTTTTTATAGTTTATGTTTAATAAACAAGTATGTACGAGCCAATAATGCTCATACAGCAAAAGTACGTTTACGCGTACCGAACTAATATTCACTCAATTCAGTCGTAACTAAAACACCGTCACGCGCTAATGTGCGGCTCAGATAACTAAACAAACATAACTTAGTTTCCATAAATAAACTATTAAACTTAACAGTGGTTTGGTGTAACTTAACTAACTACCTACAACAACTACCGGGGTATCCGTCAACGACGAGAAAACCCCAACATCTTTTGGTCCTTCGAGCCGGAGGTCACGGCAAATCATCTTGTGAGTCGTCGTGTCTCCTCATCAGCAGATAGCTTAGCGTGGTATATCCCAGTTACGTTAGCAAATCGGTGCTGTTGGCTTCCCACAAGCGGGTCTAACCAGTAGTATTGAGACGTTGCACATAACGTAAGGAGGGTGAGCTACACTGAGTGCCTGCCACTAACGAACCAGCAGAGATCACGTCTACTGCTACATTACTTATCAAGAAATAATCGGCGAGGATAACGTCCACGACGGTTACAACAGCGGAGATAACGTCTACCGCTACAAACAAGAAATAATCAGCGGGGATAACGTCCACTGCGATTACTTCAGCTCCGAAATCTTCGTGAGTACACACTATCAACACGCCAACCATTAGCAGCCACAAGGCATAAACAATGTCGACAGAAGACTACCCTGAATTTTTGGAACTTATAACTAAGCAGCAAAGCAGCTACGAGAGAATCAAAACTCTTCAAACTAACTATAAAAAGGATACTGTGAGTAGAAAAACCATAGACTACCTTAACAAGCGCATCGAAGCTTTACAATCCCTATGGGATGAGTTTCGATCGAACCATGAAATCTTGAAGAAGTACGAGTCTAAACAAAGAGAACATGACTACTTCAAGCAAGACATTTTCATCATAACGAGAAGCATGTTTGACGAAACAATGCAAGCTATGAAGCAAACACGAAACAAGTTGATAAACGATCCTGGATTTTCGGGTATATCAAAACCGAAAATACTAGAAACTCCCGGAACACCGCAATTTGATACTACTGGAGTACACGAACAAATCGGAGATGAAACGGACAAGCACCTATCAACGCTGTTACGCAATCAAATGTGTAACTTCAACGCCTTGAAGCGAGCAGTCTCCAAAACTGATTTGGATGGCATGAAAGAGAAGTGGCAACTCCAAGATCAAGTCAACATACTACGATCTAAATGGGAATCCATCGACAAGATTCACTGGGAACTAAGCTACTTACTGCAAGGGAATGACAAGGACTATGAAGCAAAGTTCGATCATTGGGAGCAAGTCTACGACAACCTAAAGGAAGAGCTAAATAGAAAAATCTTTGAAACATCCCACTATGAAAAAACAACACCGCGTATGGAATTACCGGAGTTCAACGGAGCTTTCAACAATTGGATCTCCTTCAGGGATTTATTCTTTGAGATGATTCATAACAATCCAACGCTAAACAAAACGCAAAAAATGAAGTTCCTAAAATCAAAATTGAAAGGTGAAGCGGAAAAGTTAATCAAGCACCTTCCAGTGAGTGCTGAGAATTATGACTCATGTCTGGACATTATTCAGCATCGCTACGACAACAAGCGATTACTTTTCACCTCATACATAGACACACTTCTCAATCAATCATCCATCGAAAAACCGAACTCAACTAACATGAAGAAGCTGTATGACACAACGAAAGAGTGTTTAAACGGCCTAGAAAACATTGACATCAATATTCCAGTATGGGGTCCACTTATCGTGTACTTACTATCCTCAAAACTGGATGACGTCACGTACGGTGACTACATCAAAGCAATGAAACATGCAAGAGAGCTCCCAGACTTAGAGGAGTTTATGGAGTTCCTAGAACTGCAGTTCATAACGCTGGAAACATCCCGTAACAAAAAGAACGGCGGAAAACAAAATTATTCAACGAATAACCAACATAAAAATTATAACAACAACAAGTCAACGAACTTTAAAGAGTCAGAAAAGTGGACAAAAACCTTCCATGCAACGCTGAGGAAATGTCCGCTTTGCAAAAACGAACACACGCTGAGGCAGTGTTCTACATTTTTGAACATGGATGTCGCAACGCGAAACCAAACAACAAGTAACCTAAACTTGTGCAAAAATTGTTTGTTTAGTCACGGCGGAAATAAATGCAATTCAACGAAAACATGCCGCACGTGTAACTTCAAACATCACTCCCTTCTCCATGATGATAATCTGAAAGGGCAACAATCAAAGCCGGCCACATCAACGGTGGCTGAGCGAACATCTAATCACATTAACGGTGAACAAGAGATACTCTTAACGACTCTTCAACTAAGGGTCAAGAACAAGGAAGGAGATTACGTCATCCTTCGGGCGTTACTGGATCAAGGTTCTCAAGTATCATTGGTCACAGAAAATGCTGCTCAACGGTTGAACTTACCCCGAAACAAAATGAACGCTGCGGTCACTGGCGTTGGCACTATAATGGGCAAGAGTAAAGGGATGATAAAATTAGAGTGCAAGTCTATACACTCTGACTATACATTCCAAACCAATGCGTTAGTGATGAGTAAACTTATCAACAATCTGCCAAACTCAACGATTAACACAGAAAACTGGACGCATCTTCATAAAATCAAGTTGGCTGATCCAGACTACAACATCTCTGGACCCATTGATTTACTACTTGGAGCAGATGTTTACTCCGATGTGATCTTAGGAGGAATAATCAAATATAACAATGACTCGCCAGTAGCGCAACAGACAAAGTTGGGCTGGATACTATGCGGTGCTACAAAGCAGTTTAACTGTCTAGTAACTCTAACAGAGCTAGACAACCTAACAAAATTTTGGGAGATAGAAGACATCCCTTCGGAACCCGAAATTACAACGACAAACGATTTCTGTGAAAAATATTACACAGAAACAACAGAGCGATTACGCAGCGGGCGTTATGTGGTGAAGATGCCGATGAACGTTAACTATGAACAACACCTTGGTAACTCGAAACCTCAAGCTGCAGCACAATTTCTTCATTTAGAAAAGAAAATGGCGAGACAAGAACACTTCGCTAAACTATACAAAGAATTCATCCGTGAATACATCGAATTAGGTCACATGAAACCAGTGACAGAATCCGATAGTCGAGTACAAGCCTATCTACCACACCACGGAGTAGTAAGGGAATGCTCAACAACAACCAAACTACGAGCTGTTTTTAACGCATCAATGAAAACAGACTCCGGGCACAGCCTGAACGATTTGATGGAAAAAGGACCTAATCTTCAAAAGGACATTTTATCCCTGATCATTAAATGGCGGAGCTATAAATATGTTCTAACGGCGGACATTGAGAAAATGTACCGTCAAATCCTTATTCATCAAGATCAACAATGTCTTCAAAAAATAATTTGGAGAGACTCCAAGAGAGAACCACTAAGAGAGATGCAGCTGTGTACCCTAACATATGGGACCAAAGTCGCACCATTCATAGCGATGCGCACTCTCCAACAGCTGGCCAAAGATGAAGGCAACGCTTTCCCTCTGGCCCAAAAAGCGCTACTTAACGAATTTTATATGGATGACGCCATAACGGGCCACCATACCATAGAATCAACGAAGCTACTGCAAAAAGAGCTAAGCGAACTACTAAAGAAAGGTGGTTTTGTTTTACGGAAATGGTCCACGAACGAACCATCTATTCTCAAAGAACTACAGACGAAAGAGAAAAGTAACAATAACGAGTTTAACTTCAAGCAACAGGAGTTCAGCAAAACACTTGGACTCGCATGGAATGACGCAAGCGACACATTCCATTTTATTAGCGAAGCGCCGAGTAATAACAAAAATGCACCATACACTAAACGCAGACTATTGTCAGAAATAAGCAAGATCTACGATCCGCTCGGATGGTTAGCTCCAATCACCCTACAAGCAAAACTGCTTTTTCAAAAACTATGGAGTGATAACTATCAAAATATTGGCTGGGACAAAAATGTACCGGATTCCATAGAAAAGGAATGGATCCAAATTAAATCCGATCTGCCAAACATAAAATACATAAGTTTACCAAGATGGATAAAAAACGAAAACAACAAGGCGATCGAATTGCAAGCCTTCTGTGACGCGAGCGAGAAAGCCTACGCATGCGTTATCTACAGCCGAACTGCGTCATCCACCGGCGCGTACGAAACTACACTACTCGCGGCAAAAACTAAGGTAGCACCAATCAAAAGGAAAACTACGATACCGAAGTTGGAACTATGCGCCGCAGTTTTGCTAGCGAAACTCATACAAAGGATAGCTAAGATCCTTGAAGATTACGATCTAAGGATTACCTGCTGGACCGACTCTAAAGTTGTTCTAGCATGGCTTCAGGGAAGTCAAACTAAATACGAAAAGTATGTAACCAATAGAACCACACAAATATTAAACATCGTGCCTGCGATAAATTGGGGTTACGTGAAAACGAACGAAAACCCTGCCGACTGTGCAACAAGAGGACTCCCACCGCAAAAGCTAGTCAACTTTACCCTGTGGTGGGAAGGGCCTAAATGGCTTAAGGAGCAAGAAAAACAAGCCCTTATCCCAAAAGAAACATATACCACAGACGAGGGTTTCCTAACAAACTGTTACACGACTAATAGTACGGAACCTACGTCCATTAAAAATGAATTAATCGATTCATTACTTGCACGACATAGCAACATAGATCGTATTACAAGAATACTCGCCTTGGTGATACGTTTCGCTGATGCATTACGAAACAAAAGAAGGTCAACTGGGTGCCATGAACTGAACTTGAATGAAATAAACAACGCACTATTTATAATTATCAAATCAGTGCAATGGGATTATTTCCAAAATGAAATAAATTCTCTCCACAAAGGTGGAAAACTCCTCAACAGAAGCACCATTTTGAAACTTAATCCATTTTTGGACTCTTACGGAGTTTTACGTGTTGGAGGACGTCTAAACCACTCAAACTTGCCAGTGGAAACGAAACACCCCATCCTCGTACCAGGAGAGGGAAGACTAACTCAACTTATTATTGAAAAGGCGCATCAACGAACCTTACACGGTGGAGCAAGATTAACGCTAGCTGACACTAGAAACAATTACTGGATTATCAGCGGCAATCGAACCGTCAAGAAAATACTGCGGCAATGCATTCGATGCCGTCGATATGCAATAAACCAACCTGAACAATTGATGGGCAACCTTCCTAAAGAAAGGATCACTCCATCGAGGCCGTTTTCACACACCGGCGTCGACTTTACAGGCCATGTGGATGTAAAGATAAACAAGGGTCGCGGGATAAAAACCTGCAAAGGCTACATAGCCATATTCATATGTATGTGTACAAAAGCAGTACATATCGAACTTGTTTCGGACCTATCAACGCAAACCTTCATCGCAGCACTAAAAAGAATGTGCGCCAGAAAAGGCACCCCAAAACATATCTATTCCGATAACGGAACCAACTTCGTCGGAGCCGCAAGAGCTTTAAAAGAAGAGTTCCAACTATTTAAAACAATGCTATCTTCAGAGTTCTTTAAAGAGATCAACGACCTCCAAATCGAGTGGCACTTCAACGCACCATCCTGGCCATCAGCAGGAGGCTTATGGGAAGCTGCTGTACGTTCCATGAAAGCACACCTGAAACGGGTAATCGGACAACAGAAGCTTACCTACGAACAATTTGCAACGCTTCTTACACAAATCGAAGCGTGCATGAACAGCAGACCGCTTTGTCCATTATCTGAGGATGTTGAAGATCTAGAATACCTCACCCCTGGTCACTTTCTCACAGGGAGTCCAACACTAACACTACCACTCAATGAACCTGAAGAAACGAAAGCTATAGACATCAGAAACAACTGGAAACTCATTGAGCTCATGCGTCGACACTATTGGGATCGCTGGTCGAAAGAATACCTTCATTCGTTACAAAACCGAAACAAATGGCAACAAACTAAAGAAAACATACAGAAGGGGCATCTAGTTCTCGTCAGGGACAGTAATCTACCACCAAGCAGATGGGCTATGGGACGCGTAGTAGAACTGCACCCAGGCAGCGATAACTTAGTACGAGTAGTCACGCTCAAAACACAAAATGGGGTACTAAAAAGACCCATAACTAAACTAGCCCCGCTACCTATAAACGAGGCATGCGGAAGCACTGAGTCTCATGAAGTGAGTCCAGAAACCGAGCACGGCAAGCAAAAGAAAGGGGCTAATAAAACCCAAAAAAGGGTAAACAGCTTGCTTATGGTGTTACTGGTAGCATTTACAACGCTATCATGTGGACTAGCAACACCCCTGCAACATTTTAAAATGACTCAATTAGCTGAAAACCAACCAGTTTACTTTGACCCCGTCGGGAATATCCAACTTATTCACGATGAATGGAAACTTCTGGTATACTATAACCTAACAACATTCTGGCAAAGTACGACAAATGTAGAGAAATTCGTGAATCGTATAGCTCAACTATGCGACACGATGCCTAACGAGCCATGTCACTCTACGACACAACAACTCAAGTTCGAAATGAACCAGCTGAACGAGTACAACATATTATTACGAGCTCAACATCAACAAAGAAGGCGACGTGGCTACGTCAACGGCGTAGGAAATCTTGCACGAGCCCTATTTGGTGTCCTTGATAGCGATTTCGCTGAAAAATACGCTCAGGACATACAAAAAATCAAAACGAACGAACAATATCTATTACAGCTGATAAGAAATCAGACACTGATTATCGAGGCAGAAAACAACGTCATCAAGAAAAATGAAGACTTTGTAAAGACGCAACTGGAAGTAATTCAGCAATTCATGAACGAAACGAAATATAACACGGCATTAATAGAAAACAGATTTCAAATAATGAAAACAATGAATGACGTCAACGCTGGGGCATTAACTGCGAGTTTACTTATATCAGTACTGAGAAGAAACCAAGAAATGCTCCTAAGTGCATTGACAGACATCTACAGAGGCAATCTCGATATGAAACTATTCACACCAGAGCAGCTATCTGAACAACTTCATTATATTGCCGGTATTATACCGAAAAGATTAACGTTACCTATCAAAAACAGCAGTGGAGCTAACATGAAAAATATTTACAAAATTATTTATGTTAAAGCCCGGCTCACCGAACAGTACCTACTCTTCGAATTACATATACCGTTACTAAGCGATGACGAGTATACATTGTATCACAATATAGCTATACCTAGACAGCAAACTACTAACCAATGTCAGGCGATAGAGACGACAACACAATATATTGGAGTCAACTTCGTAAAGAATACCTACATACAGATGGAAGAGGTTGATCTTCAGCAATGTACAACAATGACGGCGGACAATCACATCTGCCACGCTTCTACGACTATCAGCAACTTGCATGGAGCCACGGCATCTTGCGAAGCGAAAATACTAAGCCAAAATGTAAATAACATTACATGTAATTGGGTACCACAACAATGCTCTGATCAATGGATAAAATTACAGAGACCAAACATATGGCTGTATAATTGCATCAATGAGTGTACGACACGCATTGTATGCGAAAATCGAATTACAACAACAAGTTTAACAAAGGCGGGGCTCCTTGCCCTAGGTCAGGATTGCATACTTCAGCACAAAGACGCTACAATTTATTCACATAACGTTTTTAGTAGCAGTACCAATATTGGAATTACCTTGGAGGTACCTACTATTGACTCACCAAATGATATGTGGAATACGTTCAAAAACACAAAGATTGTGCTTCCGGAACTAAACCTATCTAATGAACACAGACTATTAGATGACCAGATAACCGCACAAAAGGGACGAGAGAGCCTACCCAACAACCTAAGTGTCCACGATATTGGCAACTACGCTATAAGCACTTTGCTGGTGGGAGGAATCGTCGCCGCTATAATAGTTTGGCGAATAAGAAGATATCTTCAGGCGCGTAGGAAGAACAATACCCCTACCAATACGAACAAGACTCGAGAGAGGACAGAAGATATAGAACTAAATGAGATTCCTGCCTACGCTAAAATACGTGATGGACAGTCAGAGAACGACCATCTGTCGCAACGAGCAATTGGAACAAGATTCAAACTATGATTAATTAATTTTTACGAATTATTTCTTCTTATTGTTTTAATTGCTTTTGTTAGTTTATAACAATTTTATACCAATGTATATTTAACTTGTAACGCAAGTTTGGTAATCTGAGTACGTATTTCTTTCCCTCGGGAGCATGTACGAGCCAATAATGCTCATACAGCAAAAGTACGTTTACGCGTACCGAACTAATATTCACTCAATTCAGTCGTAACTAAAACACCGTCACGCGCTAATGTGCGGCTCAGATAACTAAACAAACATAACTTAGTTTCCATAAATAAACTATTAAACTTAACAGTGGTTTGGTGTAACTTAACTAACTACCTACAACAACTACCGGGGTATCCGTCAACGACGAGAAAACCCCAACAAAGTAATAAATTATGTTTATACTTTATTAAGTATTTACATTAGGTACTAAATTAAAAGACTAACTAACTATCTGTATAAATAAAAACAAAACGACACTTAGGCGTCGAAGTATTCGTCCGCATCGCTGTCATCCGGAAACGTACCCAGAAGACTGTTAAATAAAAAGGCGTGCTCCTGATGCGACATTTATTTCCAAAAAGGCATAGACCAACGACGCGTGGCTAGATGAGAACCATAGACATAATGTTCTATCTAACCATAAAAGCAGGTACACACAACACCTCTACCCTTAATTAATAATATAGCAAAAGAAAACTATAGCTAAGTTTTTAACACCTTAATCTAACATCGAATACAATTGAACTCAACCTGTAAGCTAAGTACACATAAACTACAAGTAAACTAAACAAGTGTGGTAATGAACTAGTTAATCTGCTCGACCCTTAATTACTAATTAACATAAGAAAGAACTGTCCCTTAGTCTTCAACACCTTAATATAACATCAAATACAAATTTACTCAAACTGTAAGTACATATAAAATTATGAGTATCCTAACAATTACTTGTTAATACAAGACAATTAACAAGATAATGAACATATGCATCTGGTCATAAACTAACCCATCAGATATGTGTTAATGAACTATTACAACTGTTCTTATCCTAAAACATACATTAACCATTATAAACTATCTTAATCTATTTCCTCATGCCACCCGTATCGCACTGGCGGTTTACGTACTCTTACTGAACGGTTACTTCTTGTGACAACATTACTAGCATCCTCCCTATTGGCCGACACATTGGGTTCTCCAGGCGAACTACCAACTACTCCTGCGGCGGCCATCTTGTTCCACCCCAACTGCTGATACTACTGGTTTTGGGGACAAAACTAAACTACCTTTTCTCGAACCACCCACCCTCCGATCTAGATCCTCGCCACTAGTCATGGGGAATGATAACGATTTACGTGAATGACTATTGATTTCCAACGTTTTCGTAACCTGATCTAGACCAGTCTCCTTTCCGGGAATGTCTTTACCTAAATTTTCTGTCACCCTTAGCCTTAACTGATCGACATGTCTGTGTATTTCCGTACCTACGTCAGATCTAATGGAGTAATTTGTACTACCTAAGCGTTTAAGAATCGTTCCAGGTACCCATTTATCAGTGCCTCTATATTCGCGATACCATACACGAGCGCCCGGCTCGATCTCGCGCTGTGTCCCGCCCGCGTCTCGCTCGCTACGAGCTTGGCGCGCAGCGACTTGCGATTCTCGTTCTGGCTTTAGGTTATCCAACCTCATACGAAGACTACGACCCTGCAGTATACTTGCTGGACTATCACCAGTAGTAGCATGTTCTGTGTTCCTGTAGGCCAACAGAAACCTAGCCAGAGCTACGTCGACATTAAGATTCTGTTTAAACGCCTTTTTTATAGTACGTTTACAAATTTTTACCGCGCTTTCAGCTGCACCATTGGAAGCTGGGTGATATGGAGCTGTAAAAGTGTGTTCTATGCCATTATGTTTTAAGAACTGTTGAAATTCTAAACTCGAAAAAGGTGGACCGTTGTCACTAACAGTCTGTTTTGGCAGACCAAATTGCGACCACAAACTTCGTAGTACATTGATAACTGCATGTGCTGTAGTCCTATTCATTCGAACTGCTTCTATCCATTTTGAGCAAGAATCTACAATAATTAAATAGGTCAACCCACCTATAGGCCCTAGAAAATCCAAATGAAGCCTGGACCAGGGACGTGACGGCCAAGGCCATGAGCGTGGCACATGTGCAGGCGGTGCGTCGGCTACAGCCGCACATATTACACACGAGCGACATGCTGCCTCCAGCGCTTCGTCTATTCCTGGCCACCACACGTAACTACGAGCTAGCGACTTGGTCTTTATTATCCCCATGTGTACCTCGTGAAGTTCTAAAATTACTTTGGTTCTACATGACAACGGTATAACTACACGATGACCCCACATAACACAACCCATTTCGCTGTATAATTCGTTCTTCCTATTCAAATATGGTTTCAGTTCTTTTATTTCAACCTCCGATGGCCAACCATCCATTAAATAGCTTAATACGCGACTTAAAAGTGGGTCATGTTTTGTTTCTTTTTTAAGTACGTTATAGTCAAGCGACAGAGCTTCTGTTGCGAAATGCAAATATGTTTGCTCCGGTAAAATTTCCTCCTCCGCTGCTGTCACCTTTTTTTGTGAGTCAATTAAACGTGAGAGGCAATCAGCTGTATTTTTGTCCGTTTTGACATACTCTATTGAAAAATCATAAGCTGATAATTTAATTGCCCAGCGTTGTAAACGGTTTGCTGCCGCACTAGGAATACCTACATTAGGCCCAAAAATACTAACAAGTGGTTTGTGGTCAGTTCGAAGTACGAACTTCCTCCCGTAAAGGTACTGATGGAATTTCTCAATCGCGAATATAATTGCCAAGGCCTCCTTGTGAATTTGACTGTAGTGTAGCTCGTGAGTCGTGAGTGAGCGCGAGGCATACGCAACGACACGTTCCTCACCTCCTGGTTCGCGCTGTGCTAGCACGGCGCCTATCCCGCGCGCGCTTGCGTCTACTGTTAATACTGAATCCTTGCCCATGTCAAAATCTACTAACGTTTTTGTGCTACACAACAATTTTTTTATTCGTATAAACGCTATATTTTGTTCAGTTCCCCATTTCCAATATCTACCCTTTTTTAAGAGTTGGTACAGAGGTGATAACTGCATACTCAAGTTATTGATGAACTTCCCATAAAAGGTTACCATTCCTAGAAATGATTTTAATTCTGTGACACTGTTTGGATGAGGCATGGTTGAAATAGCTTTAACTTTTTCAGGATCTACCCTTACACCATCCTTATCAATAATAAATCCTAAATATTTTACTTCAGATGCTAAAAATTCGCATTTACTTTTTTTTATTTTTAAACCATTTGCTTCTAGTGTTTGCAACACCTCTTTTACTGACTTTAAATGGTTGGCCAAATCTTTATTCTTAATTAAAATATCATCAAAAAAAACTATTACATTTGGATTATCCTTGAACATATTTACCATTAGTTTTTGAAATATACCTGGGCTTGAGGATAGCCCATAAACCAAACGATTGTACTTAAATAATCCCTTGTGTGTGTTGATAACTGTATAATTCCTAGAGGGCTCTGCTAAAAGTACCTGGTTATACGCTTGGGATAAATCTAATTTTGTAAAAAAAACATTCCCGCTAAGGTTACTGAATAGATCTTCCATTTTTGGAATTGGAAATCTGTCAATCGCTAAAACTCTATTCAGGGTTACCTTATAATCAGCACATATTCTTAGACCACCGTCCGCTTTGCGTACCACAACTAGTGGCGTGGCCCAGTCGGAATGGTCCACCGGTTCAATGACCCCAGTTTTCAGCATGGCATCCAGCTCGTGATCAACGCGCTCGCGCAGTGCATATGGCAGAGGCCGCGCGCGACAAAATGTGGGTACTGCCCCGTCCCGCACATGCAGCTTTGCCATGCCTCCCTTAAATTCACCCAATGTGCCGTCGAATAGGGATTCATGCCTGGAAAAAATGTCATTGATTATTTTGTCCTTATTAAATGTGCTATGAGCTGTATTCTGATTGACTAGCAAATGGCATTTAGATATTTTAATAGGTATATTCAGTTCCGCCAACCATTGCCGTCCCAATAAGTTAGAAGAGCCTTTGTCCAACACATACAGATCTAATGTTTTAGTTACACCATTATAACTGACAGTTGTTTCTATGAATCCTATCGGCTGAATAATTGAGCCATCATAAAACTTGATGTTCAAATTACATTTATTCAAGTGCAAGTTGCTGAACAATTCATTATATACACTTTTACTGATGCAGGATAGGGCTGACCCTGTATCTATCTCCATCTTTAGTAAACAACTTTGTACCTTAACAGTTATACCCACCGGTTTATAATTGCTTAACGACATTTGGTGCATGGGCTCTTCATCGTCCTCATCATTCACGTTTCCTTTGTAACCATTGCCTCCTTCATCCAACGAGTATAAAGGAGCCCCTTCCCGGCTGCCTCGGGCTCCGCGTTGCCCGCGCCCTGCTCGCCGCCACATTGTGCGCCCGCTCGAGCCACGGCTGCTTCCGCGCCCACCACGGGAGGCTTGTTTGTGTTGACTATCGGCCGATCCCGCCGATTTACTCCGTCTCGTCTCATTGTACCCCGGGCACATCCTCCTCAAATGGCCTACTTCGTGACAACCACTGCAAACGAATTTTTTATATTTACAATCGTTCGCTTTGTGTCTATTATCACCACAATTCGGGCACTCATCGAGTTTATTTAGATTTTCTGTTGCTTCCGTACTACGCTCCACAGCAATGGCGTCTCGTTCCGCGGCCTCTAATGACAGCGCTAAGCTGACCGCTCGATTATAAGCGAGATCTTCTTCAGCGAACAGCCTTTGGCGGATTACATCGCTCTTTATGCCACAAACTAACTGGTCGCGTAAGTTTTCATCTAACGTTTTCCCGAAATTACAGTGTTTCGACAACTTTTTAAGCTGTGTGACCTATTCCGCAACTAATTCTTCCAGTTGCTGTCGCCGCTGCCGGAACCTAAACCTCTCGGCTAAGACTGATGGTGTTGGCTGCAGGTGTGCTGCCAATAACTCCACAGCTCTATTAAGTGTTAATTCAGCCGGTTTGATTGGACTTGCCAGTGATGACAGGAGCTCATAGGCCTCCTCACCCATCATTGAAATCAGCGTCGGCAGTTTGAGCTCCGATTTCACATTGTTGACTAAAAAGTACATTTCCAGTCGCTCAACATAAGCGGACCAGTTTCCCGTTGAAACATTGAACTCCCGTACTTGTCCCACCGACATTTTCTTCGGTTCTGCGCTATAATTTCACTATGAAACGTTTTAATTTTCCTCGTCGCCACTGTTAAATAAAAAGGCGTGCTCCTGATGCGATATTTATTTCCAAAAAGGCATAGACCAACGACGCGTGGCTAGATGAGAACCATAGACATAATGTTCTATCTAACCATAAAAGCAGATACACACAACAAAGACTAGCAGCATTGCCACGTTGAATGGCAATGCTAATTCTTTGGCCAAAGAACGAGCCAGCCCTCTGGTCACGTGAAGTGTCGACCAGTCGATGATAAATTTCCTTAAAAAGGAGACTCGTACTCGGGCCCCATGTTTCGAGCGTTTCGACCCCAAACGGCTCAAAACTGTAATTACCCATAAGGTTACAGTATTTGCGCCGCTTGAGGGTCTCAGCAGCCGCAGCAGCGGCGTCAGCACAGTCCACCGTGCTAGGAACATGGGATGGCGCAAGGGTATCGACACAGGTTGCTTCCCACACCAGAGGCCTACCCTTCTATGGCAACAACTTCATCCCGTCTGGTCTCTTTCCATCGTCACGTACCAAGCCATTTGGTTCTAATACCGCTGGTACGGTGACAAGGGCTCGACGAATAATGTCGTTGATGCTGGCGTGCCGTGCTATGCGACCTGCGCTACTGCAGCAGGACAGGCCATGGTGCTTGAGACTGCCGACAGCTTCACCGCAATGACACCGATGCGGAGCAACACAATGATTAATAAACTTAGTGGCCACTAAGTCTATTATTTTTCATTCCTTGGTAGGGCCCTTAGTCACATACAAAAAAAAACTAACAATATAGGAATAAGTTCTACATACAGTACCGACCAAAAGTCCATGAGCAATCTCACAAAGCAATAGACTGACGCTTCGGTTTGACTTACGACCTTCTTCTATAAGTTGTTACAATACTGTAGACACGCACATTACACACACACACTCACTTTGTCTGCAACCAATGACTAGTTCAATAATCATCATTCGTTTTTAGTTTCATTCGTCTTGTTCACATAAATATTAAAGTTTAGCAGGTAGACCACAAAAATTGACCGTACCAACTTAATAAACAACAGATTCGTTATTGCATGAATTTATGGTAGCGAATTTTTTAAGCACGTTTCAATAGGGTGTTTGTGAAATTGTTTAATATTATTTTAGTAATAGTATTATTTTAGGATTAAAATTTGAGGTTTAGTTTCAATCTTCTTTTCGTAAAGAAAATGAATACTTAAGCTTTAACCTCAATAACAACCAATATTTACTAAAGTCAAATAAAATGTAAAATAATTAATACAAATAAAATATAAACAAACTGCCCATATTTAACCTTAAAATTACCTATTCTGTAAGTAGTTTTTTACATTTTAAGTAGTCTAATATTCTTATTTATTACTTAATTACTTCGACCATGATCAAAGCTTAATATTTATGGTGAAAAAATCCATTAAAAATTTAAAATATTTCATAATTTAAATATGTCAAAATAATAGGAAACTGCTTCTAAGTTTCTTGACATCTATTTCACATCTTATTCAGCTGAAGTAATGATAAATAATTGTAGCAGTTTTTTAACTTATGTAAAATAAATTTAACGAATAAACATATTTTTTTTAATTTTGTTATCATATATCACGCATTTTTTATTCTAAAACCTTTATTGCAATAACAACATAAAAAAGCAGCAATATTTAAAAAATATTATTATCGAAAACAAAACTAATAATATTTGCAAAAAACCGCACTGTGTTTTACGAGATTAGAACCTGAGGCAGTTTGAATTCCATACCAACGCTTAACGCTTTCTGCTATCTGCACTTGTTAAGTTACTATCGAATTTTAGCAATGCCATTAACTGGTCAAGTTCACGCGCATAGTGCGTGTGTGCTAGCATATTTAAAGCGACGGAAATATATTGTTGTTTCGTGTAGCGCAAAACTGCGTTATCTGTGGTGTGTGTATCGTGTTGCTTACACATACAAATGTACGAGCTATACCGCGTGTTTTCAGCAATACGACTCTTAGCGTGCTCATGCACTTTTGAGCGCTTACTGTACATATCGTCACTGAAAAGGCAAAATTACTTAACCGCCACATTATTTACATGACGTTAAGTATATTTGCCTTTCCAGTGACGATATAAACTTTATCTCACCTATTATTAAAACTCGTGGTATTCTAATGTATCTCTAAATAACGTTTTAAGTATTTATTTATTATCCTTTTTTATATTATATGTTTTCAAAAGTGACAGAAAATCAACGTTATTATTATTATACCTTTATTAATTTTTTTACATATTAAATACATTTTTAAATATTTTTATAAAAATCATTAAAAAAACATTTAAAAATATTAAAAATAGTGGCCCATCGGCATCAGGAACAGGGTCCAAGCTGCCGGTGGTCAGGGCTCTAGAGAGAGGAACCTCCTCACTATGCGTGCCGTGTCTAGGAGTACTGCTTTCTGAATCAAGCCCTTGACCCAACCGCGCAATGAGAGCCTCCTGTTATTATAAGTATTATAATTATTCTTTGTTCTGCGTTTCTGATTCAAAGTGGGAAACTAGTTCCTGAATATTCTCAAATTGTCGTAATTCTGTGAGAGTTGGTTCAGCAGATGCTCCATTATCATTATTAACATGCATGCATTAGCAGTTACGATATCATCATTAACAGAATTTGTCGAATAGGATGACTGTTGAGAAGCAGAACAGTATCCATAACTTTGAGTATGGCTTGAATTACATCCCGTTTCGTATCCTTCGCTGTGAAAGTTGTTCATTCTTTATATTTCTTAACTCAGAAGCTACATATTCGGCGTAAACTTGAAATTCGTCTTTTGGTTGATCCATCCTGGTTTTTGCGCTCTTCATTATTTCATATACCTCACTCAGATCATCTTTTTTCCTTTTTTTTTTGAGTATCGGTAAGCGGCATCGGTATTGGTTGCGTTGGTAATGGCGGCGACGTTGGTGCCTCTGGTAGCTGCGTCAATACTTGCGATGCCGCTGGTATTTCTTCGTGTGCCACCGAACTTTCAGATGTCTATAAAAGGAAAAAACTGTCTAAAACAAACATTAAATCACAGTTTCGCAGGCGCAGAACAAAAAACAATAAATTGGGGGGGGGGGGGCTACGGCTACTACTTAACAGAACAAATACTTACTGAGCTATTTTCAATAAAGACGTTACATAACCCAACAAGAGGCACATTTACAGAATACAAATTATATTGTGCATAACCTAAAGCTTAAGTACTTAACCTAGAGTACAAGTTAAATGACTCACCTTCAAATAAACAAAATACTCAAGTTCCTCAGAAGATGTTGAATGTTATCATCAATTGTTTTCTGTTCTCGAATAGATAAGGGACCCAACATAAATATTTACAACTTTCGTGAGAAACGTTCACTAATGGGCCTACCACACGCTCATGCTTCACCACAGTTAGGCTTGCGCAGGCTTCTCGCATGAAAAAACTGTACACGGACGGCGTTACCACACGGCACAGTTAAGTACGCGCAAGCCACAGTCTTGTCGAAATCGTCGGCGTAGAGACATGTTTCCTAATGAAGATATATTTCTTCTTTCTCCCTTAATAAACTATGTTCCTCTTTCATTTTATTCATAATTTTTTTCGTAGGCATGCCTAGTTTTTTTTATTTCGATCGGAATAATCCTTCGATTTAATTTTCTAGAGTGCAGGCAGAGATTTGTATACCTAGACTTATTAATTCAGACATGAACTCGCGATTGTGCGTACGCAAATCGGCCATTTTTAGGGTTCTATGGAACCCTTAAGTATACGATCTCTCGTGTGTCTGTCTGTCTGTCCGTCTGTCACAGTCAATTTGCTCCGAATCTAATGGATCGATTAAGTTGAAATTTGGTACACATTATGTATTTCTGTGACCCAAATACGAATGTGTAACGTAAAAAAATGAATTTTGAATATGGCGGTCACTTTTGGGGGAAAATTAAAAATTACAAACTGTACCGTGTGACATATCAAATGAAAGGGCTTATTGCGAGGATCTCAAAATAATTTATTTTTATAAACAACATAACACATTTAAAGTTATTTAAGAAAATAGATGAAAATTTACCATCTTCGAAACTACTGTGTCTAAAATTTTGAAGAAAATACAGAGAATGGTTCTTTAGTCATAGATTACAGGAAACCTATAAAAAAGTCTATAGTCTTAAAATAACATGGTAAATCTCTCAATATTGTGACTACAAACTTACATTTGCAGTTGGAATGTATGGGAGAACATGTTTTTCAACTACAATGTTAAGTTTGTATTTGGAATAAATTCATCCTAACTACGGAACCCTTCATTGTGCGTGGTCCGATACGCACTTAGCCGGTTTTTGAGTGACGGAAGATCACGTAATCACCGAACGACTAACCTAGACTGCGGCTTGAACACTGAACGCCCAACCACACGCACAGGCAAGTACGCGCAGGCCGGGCTTGCGCAGGCAAAATTTCAAATAAGTCGAAAAGTGCGCAGGCCGCGCCGTGGGGTTTGCGCGTCGTACAGTTTTACCAACCACACGCTCAGTGTTCCGTGTACAAGCCGGCCTGCGCAGGCAAAACTGTGGTGAAGCATGAGCGTGTAGTAGGCCCATAAGATTTATTACGCGTTGTTGTTGGCGAGTCTATTGTCCTCTAATTTAACGATTTCTGATAAAACTAGCTAACCAATTCACACGAAATTTTGCAGGGTACATTATGGATAATTATGTAACAAAACCGTTTTTAAAGACAAACATTGAAAATAAAAAATACTAAAAATCTAGAATTTTTAAGACCTACAATTTCTAGTGCTTACGTAAATTTCTCCGTTCCAAAAAAAACTTTTTTGCCCTCTTTAGGCGAAAAAACAGTCTAAAATTATTAGAAATCTAATAATTTCTATAAAAAAGGGGACTTACTCATCAAATACCGACGATTACACTCTAAAATACCACAAAATCACAGCACGGTCACTTTTTCATTAAAATGTTTGTTTACACTTTTTGTTTGGGTCAAAATAGGTATAATATGATGTTATTTACTGCAAATATTATCTACAACGACGTAATATTTACTTAAAAATGAAAATAACACCACTTTCCGTCGATTTACACACAAAAACCACAATAAAAACGACCTTCAAGTTAGTATCACTTACATTTTGTTTAGGAATACTGTTAAGAACTTCGCCTGTTAGAAAATGTCCAGATGACAAGAAAGAATTATCGTTAGGTTCTGCTGTTAGAGCAGTTAATGGACGGGAGTTAAGTACGCCTTCAATCTCTACTAATACACTATTTAATTGCTCTTAGGTGAGCAAGGCTTTACCTACGATACGCTTTAGATGGTGTTTTGTACTTTTGACACCACTTTCCCAAAGTCCGCCAAATATTGGACTATAACTAGGTATGAAATGAAAATTGATACCGCGTTCAGCAGCGTATGACTGTACTAGATTTCATGTAATTGGTTCCTTGCCCCTTTAAAAGTTGATCCATTATCGCAGAAGACATCACTGGGCAAGTTTCGTCTCGGAATAAATCGCTTGAAAGCTGCAAGAAAGGCGTCTGTCGTTAAATCAGATACTAATTCAATATGAATCGTCTTTGTCACGAAGCATACAAATAAAACAATGTAACCTTTACTTATGACTGGTTTCCTGATACGACTATTTTTGACGGATACTGGTCCAGCAAAGTCCACCCCGACCTTCTGGATTGGGCGACACGCGGTGACTCGCTCGGCAGGCAAGGAACCCCATCAGCTGAGATGCAGCGACCGCCTTTAGTCTGAAACAGGTTACACATCTATGAATTACCTTTTTTACAGTTCGCAATCCGTCAACAATCCAAAATCGTTGTCTGGGGGCTTACTATGAGCTTTTAGCAAAACGTTCAATTTCCAGTCAGTTCAAAAGCAGGCCTGCTTCTGAATGGATAATATTCGTACTATGACGGTACTAAAGGTGAACGAATATTGAACGAAGTTGAATGGAATGCTTGTCTATGGCCTGCTGTAATGACATTTTCTTTTTAGTAAGCAACGTTCAAAAACTTAAATCGTAATCTATTTTCACTTTACCGGTTTTTTGAAAATAATAGAAATATGTTTTTTTTTGGGAATATACATGTTTTAACTACGATTATGTATAACACGTTACCTTGATAAATTATCTAAAAGCCCAATTTCCCGTTCAAAACAACTTTGTAACTTCGAAAGATTCAACGTGATTTTGAACGTGTGTTGGATATGTCATGCAACAATGCTGATGGCGCCAAATAAGTATTTTGTATTTTTTTACCCTTTATTTTAATTGTCGGCGCGAGACGATGGTGTCAACTCACACCTCGTCTAGTTCTTATCAGCGTGAGGCGAAGGTGGTTAGTCACACCTCGTCTAAGGGTGCCTGCCTTTCCATCAGAGATGTCCTATACAGCTATGCTGCGAGGATGTGGAAGCTGTTACGAAACTATGTGATCGTTTCCACTAATGCATCGACAGTAGGGAAGGCACGGGGAGCGGCGGCGACTGCTCTACACATAGCTACACCACTCGCGCTTCCATAGGTTCCATCCATAACACGCATCCGTCCATACAAAAAACTTATATCAACTATGAGTTTTTGTATGGACGGATGCGTGTTGTCTTCTATCCGTCAGTCTTATATCAACTATAAGTTTTTTGCATGGACGACGTTTCCACCAAGGCTAATGCTTGTGGACCAATTTGGTACATATCAAACGCATCCTGTCCATATCAACGTAGCATAGCACCTGTCTGGTAGGAAGGCTCAAACTCTCAAAATCACGATGGTCTTTGTTAGCGTGCAGAGCTTATTGATATTAAATCATGAATAAGTGTTTCCGATAGGAAAGGCGACGACGTGAACCTTATTGCGTCGAACGTGGTTGGTGGTCTCCTTGGTTATTGGTTTTCTAATTCTACAGATTTGCCTTTCCCTGTCCATTTCTTGATTTCTCTGTTAGTCCGGTTAGTGGATCATCTTAGGGAAGTTGTTTTATACTTAAAATAGCATTTTGTTACGATTTTTTTGTAAATCCTCTTCACAATGTCGTAAGTTTGTTTACTAACATGAAAATATCATAGTGGTGTACCTACTTACTTTACCAATTTTTAATTGGAATGTGGCTTATTAGAATAATTTTAATTAATATGGTGACTATTTTCAGTGACACACTAAGAAGTCGTCGTGTTAGTATGTCTCAACTGCTTCACTTATGGGAGTTCTTAAATACTCATAGAGAAATTGCAGTTGGTTATAATAAATCCACCCAAGCACGGGAGCATAACAAGCGAATGTGGGAGAGGGTTGCAGGCATTTTGAATTCTGCTGGCGAAGGAACTGTTAAGTCTGCATCAGAATGGTCAAAGGTATGTATACCATATTATCACTGCAATTTTCTCTTATTATGTTTCTGCTTCAATTATAAATACCTATCTCAGAGCAAAGCATGATAAAAAAAGGCTACTGAGAAGCAAGGGTTAGGAGTTTGATTTTATAAACATTTTCCATCTTGTTTGAGCATTAGATTGCATTAGGCATTAGGTACTAATTACTTTGTGTGATCAATATTATTTAATTTTTAGTACTGGGTAGACATGAAGGCAAAATTAAAAAAAAAGAACCGGCTCATCAATGATAGCAGAAGTAGAACAGGAGGTGGACCTGGGATAAATTTGGAACTTTCTGAAATTGACCGGAAGTTCCTCAGTATCCTATGAGAAGATCTGGGATCTGGACTGCCTGGTGTCAGGGTCGAACCGCAGGTGCTACTAGTGTTACAAGTAAGTGTACTTAACTGCAATGTGCAGGACCCAAAAACCTTATACTGCCGTGGTATATCTAAAATGCCATTATCCGACATCTGGCCGATTTTCAACTTTTGATGCTATATTAATCAGAAAATGAAAATCTATCAATCTGAATTTGCGATTTTTTGATACCTTGAATAGTTTTGTAAATAATTTATTATCAGAATGCCACTAAGTACCTTTTTTTTCGTGCATAATAAGCAATAATTCCATTAAGTAACTTTGTGAGTCTATACAGCCGTTTACAATAATAGCAGTAGAATCATTAGAAAATAAGTCTTAAGTGTTATAATTGTTAAGTTATATTGGTTTAACCGGTAAAAGATCCCGGGTTTTTCGAGGTTTATTCAAAACAAGGATTTGGTAAATAGTTACGGCACTATAGATATAACAAGGCAGTATAGGTATACCTACCTGTTTCGTTGTAATTTTTTTTTTTAAGGAACATGAAGACAATATTGCAGGTCCAACTAACATGGACACCTCCCAATCCACTACAACTGAGGAGCCAATTTACTTATCAGTTCCATCCAGTGAAGTAAGTAATTTACAATTATATTTTATTGTGAAAGTATACACTAAGTAATATAATTAATTGGAGTTAAAAGCATGATACAGTAACCAAAACTTTTATTTATAAGAAAAAGATGTTCAGATTAGAATTACTTACTACATTTAAAATTGAGTCTGGTGCATTAAAGAGTTTGGTGAACTTCATATATATAAAAAAAACTTAATTCTGTAGATTAAGTTACTGAAATCGATTCGATGGTTTTATGTATATTAAATAACACGTATAACATGAAAATAAATAATAATACCCTTAATATATTTTCATTTACAGGAATACCAACTACTTGCGCCAAATGATGTTATGGCTGACATTACGGCATCACAACACTCTGCTCAGTCGCCTGTTTGTGATAATGTACCTGTTCCCCCAAACCCACAACCTTCACCATCTAGGCAGGGTATAACAGGGCAGGGCGCAAGGAATGTACCTGTTCCTGCAAATCCACAACCTTCACCATCTAGGCAGGGCATAACAGGACAGGGCGCAAGGAGGCGCCTTGTACTACCTGCTGAAGCAGAGCCATCACCCTTATCTAGACAGGGCACAACACAACAGGGCCCGACGAGGCGCCGAAGACGGCAACGACAGCAGCTGAGTGCTGCAGATGCAAGAGAGGAGCTGGTTATAGCTACTCAAAGAAGGACTCAAGCAGAGTTGGCCAACAGCCGTTCTATAGAACGGATTGGTGATTTTCTTGGTGAAACAGTTTCTATATTAAGAAACATACAAGCCAAGTAAGATAATATTCTTTCACTAATTACATTATTATTTACATTACATTAAATAAATTCAGTAAAAGGTAGCTTGTCTAAATGACTGAAGGTTATTATAATTAATGTTTTAGTCACTTAAGAAAGTAGTGTGATATGTTCCAGCCTGGCCACAGTGCCAAAAAAATTCATGATTATAGCTGTAGACTGTATGGTTAGGTACCATTTGATCATCACACACATAAAAGAAAAAGTATTACTGCATTATTTCAACTGGTGAAATAATGTGGTACTGTTTTTTGTTGTTTGTGTATGTGATGACTTTTTTATCACTGTGGCCAGGCTGGAACATAACATATCAGAAAGTAACACATTTTAAAAAAGCAAAAAAAAATAACTATGTTGTTGAGACTAAGAGCGTTTTCGCACTGCATCTGATCCGAATCAGAGTTCAATCAGAGTTCATCAGATCGGATCTAGTGGACAACCCTTCATACAAATAGTACTATGGCTACTTCGGACCGACATTTCTCGGATTCGGATCGAACGTAGTGCGAATAAGAGATTCTAAATTTACAAAAATTTTAAGTTTCTGATGGTTCAACAAACGTGCATTTTTCTGCGATGGTAGACTATTTCGATATGATTCGCGTCACCGTCGCGTTTGCTATGATTAAGAACTCCTGTCGAATTCTGAACTACTCGGACATCCCCGAAAATGCACGTAGTCGACTGAACAACAAATTAAAACATGAACGTGTCTCAGGACACTTACTATCCGCCGCGGCGGTGCCCTCACAGGGGGCTAGGGAGGGGGTTGAAATGGAGTGCCAATAACGGCCCCATTACGCCTCCTCCAGGCGAACATCAACCACTGCGCCGCCGCTCAGGATCTGTTGCTCCAGAGCATGGCGCAGTGGTCGATTAACATCGCCGTGGTCGCTGAGCCGTACTTTGTCCCGCCCAGGGATGACTGGGTGGAGGACCTGAGCGGCTCAGTGACCCTCATTTCGTCGGCCACCGCTGGTACCCCGTCCCTCGAGTCTGTCAAGAGAGGACGGAGTTGCGTGGCAGCACGGTTCGGGGAGATTGTCGTGGTAGGGGTATACTTCTCCCCGAACCGAACTCTCGCCGAGTTCCACAACTCCCTTGTGGAGTTGAGAGTCGTCGTCGTCGGGTTCGGTTCCCTCCCCGTGTTCGTCCTCGGGGACTTCAACGCCAAAAATCTGGCTTGGGGTTCCCGCTTTACGGACACACGGGGCAGGATGGTGGAGGACTGGGCTCTGGAGACAGGCCTGGTCGTCCTAAACCGGGGTTCTGTCCCCACATGTGTGCGGATGCGGGGTGAATCAGTGGTGGACATCTCGTTCGCCAGCCCCGCTCTGTCGCCGCGTGTTATCGACTGGCGCGTCATGGAGGGGGTGGAGACCTATTCCGATCACCGGTACATCCGGTTTGACGTCTCCACCCAGACCTCGAGCGCGCCGGTCCGACAGGCCCCGAGTGGTCCGCGGTGGGCGCTGAAGCGGCTGGACCGGGAGCTCCTCCTGGAAGCCTCGATCGTGCAGGCCTGGGTGTCATCACCGGACAGACCTGCCGACATTAACGACGAGGCGGAGTGGTTCCGGGAGGCCATGTCCAATATATGTGACGTGGCAATGCCCCGAGTCCACCCTGGACGTGCTTCGCGCCAGGTGTACTGGTGGTCGCAAGAGCTGGAAGCTCTACGCAGGGCGTGCGTTGCTGCGCGACGCCGGTACGCCAGGCACCGCAGGCTCCGTATCCGTCCTCCGGATACGGAAGCCATTCAGGCGGAGCTGTACGAGGGGTACAGAGCGGCGAAGACCGCCCTCCAAGCGGAGATCCTGCGGGCCAGGGCACTGGCCCGCGAGGAGATGCTGGAGACTCTGAACAGAGACCCGTGGGGACGCCCATATAAGATGGTGCGGGAAAAACTCCGCCCATGGGCTCCCCCGCTGACGCAGAGTCTCCGGCCCCAGCTTATGGAGGCTCAGGCTGCACACCGCCGCATGCCTGCCTACCTGCGGCCTACCGCCGCGCGCCTGTGCTGACAGGCGATCTCGACGTGTGGCAAAGGCCTGCCTACCTGCGGCCTACCGCCGCACGCCTGTGCTGAAAGGCGATCTCCGCCTGTGGCCAATGCCTGCCTACCTGCGGCCTACCGCCGCGCGCCTGTGCTGACAGGCGTTCTCCACGGCTACTGACGTGGACTACCACGTGCTAGGACCGTCCGGCCTACTGCGGAGCCTGTGCTGAGCAGGCCCCGTACAACTACCATGTGCTACCAAGGACGGTACCCTTCCCTTCTATCCTAAGTGTGCGAGTGCTCAGACTCAGTGTCAGGATCTGACCCACGACCTAGCCGTGTTACTACTACCTATCACTACTGAATCTAATAATTATATATAATAATCTATCTAGCTGTTTTATTATTATGTTCCGGGTCTTGACATGTTTCTCAGTGTAATACGCTTCTGGAGATTCTGGTTCTGCATTCAAAATTGGTGTCATCATTGTTTTTCTGAGTGGATACCCAGCATCTCCTGAAATAAACAGATAAAATTACTTAATATTGTCATCAAGCATTACTATTTGAAATATTTTTATTATACAGTATTATGTTTAATTGTAAGGAAAATATAAACATAATGAATGTAGTTCTTTCTTAGTATTATTGTAATTTAAATTCAATTTATGCAAATATGAGGCTTTATTGTTCTATTTTATTTATGATAATATCTTTATCTAGAAAGTGAAATACACGTCTTAACCCTTAAATGCCTGAATATTCGATTTTAAATTTAAAAAATATTTATATGTTCTTCTTAGAAGATAGTAAAAAGGAAAAATAATCAAAAAAATCACAATAATATACTTATGAATTTATTTTGAAAAAAAAATGGGTATCAATTTTGATACTTTAGGTCATTACGCCTATAAAATGACATCATTTATTAGGCGTGAAACATGGCAAAACATTGGTTTTTCTTGTTGTCACACAAGGAAACCTTACATTTTTTACACATCCACGATGTGAGTTTCCTACAATTTCCATATTTACACTTATTTCTAGAGTCTTGAAATATTTTGTCGTGTCCAACACCATCCGAGCGAATGTCGGTCGAGGGTACGACTTGTACCCCAGCCCGTTGTCTTTTGGGGGTTGTTTCAGTTCGTATAGTCTGATCTTGGTGACTTGGCCTTCCTCGTTTATTATCTGGTCGACTTTGGTACCGGCACAAGGTATCGGCTAGTTCCGTTCTGAAATCGGCTAACTTCATTATGTCTTTCTGGGCTTTTCCTTTTTTGATGCTAACCTTTTTGTATAGAACCCATGAATTAATTATTGCCATATCTAATAGATGATAGAACAGCCTCATTGTCCACTTTCTGGACTTTATACGAATACGGTATCGACCAATGAAGCTATCCATCAAATCAACACCCCCCATGTGGGCATTATACTCCTTGATGACTCGAGGACAGGGGACTTGAACATTTTTTTTTTGTTTTTTGTCATATCGGACAATGGTCTCTGCTGGTTCGGAACCAACATAAGTAGACAGCAATAAAACTTGTTTATTGTCCTTCCAGCTTATCGCCGAGAAGTCCATACCTTCAAAGGTGGCAACATTTTCGTGGTATGTTCCTCTTGGTACAATAGGCTTTACAACTTCCTTTTTATCTGGCAACTTGCAAGTCTTGCCCAGTCTGTTTCTCTGAACAGTACCAAGACAATAAATGCCTTCTTTGGTTAGATAATGAAACAAAGGAATGTTGGTATAAAAATTATCAAAGTAAAGAACATGATTAGCATTCCTTGGGATAGGCCGCAACAATCGAACGACTGTGTTTGATACAGCTCCTAATTCTGGCTCGTTTGGTAATCGTTCAAAATCTTTTGCTCCTGAATAAACTTCAAAACTATATGCGTACCCCATAAGACAGCACAAAACATATAATTTAAACCCCCACTTGTGGGGTTTGTTGGGCAAATATTGCTTCATAAAATGTCCAATTTTGGTAGCACACATTTGCTCGTCTAATGATAGTCGATGGTCAAATGGAACACTAATTAATTTTTTATTCAGGTAGTCTATCACTGGCCTGACCTTGTGAAGTCTGTCGTGTTGAGGATGATCAGGTGGCAAGTGTTTGGTATCATCATTCATGTGGAAAATTTGTCTAATTTTGTCAAATCTGTTCCGATTCATGGTATGTGCTATTGGGTCAAATTTCACGTTGTTCGACCAGTATGACCTGACACTAGGGTAATGGTAAACACTAGTGAAAATGAGAATCCCAAGAAACTTACGTAATTCTAATAAAGTCACAGGTTCTGTAAAATTAGGATTCTTTTGAAATGCATACTTGTTAGACTCATTCACAAGAAATTTCAGTATTTCCTCATCAAAGAAATACGAAAAAAACTGAAACGGTGTTTCCAAATCGAGAATTTCTTGTGGGTACTCACTGTTTCCTTGAAAATCAAAAGCTTTTTGGACCAGATCCATATTTTTTACTTTCCATACAATATTTCGAGGATTGCAGGTGTCCAAAGTAACCGATCTTTGGTGAATGGTCTCTAAATTTTGGGAATCAGCAGATTCAAGTATCATAGGTAGAACCGAGTCAGTGTCAGGGACAGTAACAGGGTCTGCAGATAAATCTTCCTCGTCCTCTAGCTCCGCCTGAAGCTCTCTTTGACTGGGATAATAATCGATGTCATCTTCATTTTCGCTTGCCTCATCTTCCGATATTTCTCCATTTTCTAACTGTCTCAAAATATTTTCAATGTCTTCTGGCTTCATTTTTAATCAGTACCTATAAAGCAAATAGTCAAAGCGTTCACACCATCACCAAACCAACCATAAAACCCAAAAAAAAGAAAATATATCTCTAGGAGAAATATATGGTTTCGAAGAGTCCGGAATGCCTGAAGTATCAGAATTGATACCAATGCAAACCGCATTATTTTCTTCAACCAAAATGTGCTATTGGTAAAAATACTTATGTCATGGTAAAAACAAGATACTCACCTATCGCAAATGTATTTTTATTTTACAGAAAATAAAAAAGAAACAAAGATTTATTACGATAACTTTTAGCCAAAATACCACTGTCTTGACGAACGCGGCGGGAAAACAAAATGTCATATTTATTTCAACTTTTGACAGCTGACGTTTATTTTTTAAAATTCAAACTTGAAGAATTATAGCCAATAGTAAAAAACATTCAGTCAAATTTGAAAAAAGAACCGTATGATAGCGCGAAATGAAATTTAAATGTCCAGTATCAAATTTGAAACTTGAGGCATTTAAGGGTTAAGGGGTCATTGTACTAGTGATGCAATAAATACGAATATTCATATTTGCCAAATACCATTAAATTACAGAATATTTATATTCGCCGAATACTTTTATTACATTCGTAATTGGCGACTACCTAGAAAAGCATTTTAGATAAGTTTGAATTTCAAGATAAATCTGTGATCAGGTACCGTACTAATAATATTAACAGTGTTTGTACAGCATTTACTGTTTTTTATTTTACCCACATATACTACTGATATTTAGAAATGATAACCCAGGTTGCACCGATATTACAATACTGTATATTTTTAGTATTCATTTGTTTTTAACATTTTAGGTACCAGCAGTGCTCCTCGTTCCACGGGCCTCTGGAGATTGAGCGGCTACGCCGGCCTGGGGTCGTATCTCTGCTACCACGCCTAAACCTATCTGACGATCGCGAGCGGTGATGTACGGGACCACGTGTTTGCAGAGCCGCCACCTGTCTCGTTAACTCCGCTATGCTCTGTTTCAGCTCGCTGATCTCGCTGCAGGTGCTCGTACTTGCCACGGCGGGAGGTGATGTGAGCGCCGGTGCGGGCGCTGGCGCGATCTCGTGCACGCGGTCGGCTAAATCTGCGATAGACTGGAGAGCGAGATTAGGCTGCGACGCGATAACCGTCTGTATGTTGGTTGGCAATCTGCTCGCCCACAACGTGGACAGAAAAGCCTCCGGCACGTTCGCTCCAGCCAGGGTCTGAAGGTGTCGCAAAAATTGAGAGGGTTTGCGGTCGCCTAGCTCCTCGTGGGTGAGGATTTGTTGCACCCTTTTTTCGCGCGAATCAGAGAGCCTACGTATAAGCTCGGCCTTCAGCATTACGTACTTGTCCTGGGCCGGCGGGTTCTCTATGATGTCCCTTGCCTCCACCATATAACGGTGGTCCAGCTGGCCCACGACGGTATAAAATTTTGTACTGTCCGCGGTAATACCGGCGATCGTGAACTGACCTTCGACCTGGGCGAACCAAAGTGCTGGCTCCTCTGGCCAAAATGGCGGCAGCTTCACGCTGACTCTGCAGACGTCCTGCTTCTCTGCTGTCGCTCCTCCAGTCATCGCTCCTGCTCCGGCCGGCATGATGTACAAAAGAAACAGATATTACACAAAATACTAAAGTTAAGTAGCGAGATCTAGGGCTTGGAGGAAGCCTAGATTTCTGGAGTTTAGCGGGCCGTGCGTTCGAGTTCAGCTGAGAACGTGCACTGAGGTCACTGAACCCTGGGAATGATTTTTTGCAAATCATATGTGCGATTCGTTTCACTGTCTGAACGCACGCTCCGTTTCTCCCACATATTAAATAATTACATTTTAATTAATAGATGTGGAGTGTGAATATAATTGTTAGATTTGTTAAATATGTTTATAGATATTATGTGTGTTGTAAATATAGTAAATAAGTAATAGTTGTAAATATATTTTTGTTAGTCATGTTTAAGCAATAGATAATGATATTATTCCTCGTTTGTTGTCTATGTGAATGAAGTATGAATGTGACAGGTTGAAATGTCAAACGAGAAATATGATGTAAGAGGTTATGTATTGTTTGTGTAGTGTTTACAATTTTAGCTACAAAATTAAATTGGATTTTAATTTTCAAACCATATACGGTAACCGCTACAACATTAATTATTTTACCTAAAAGCCATAAAGCCTCTGTGGTGCTTAGGTTCTCCAAGTGAGGTCTTAGAGGATGATTGGACCAAATGAAAGAATCATGATTGGCTCCTGGATGACTAGCATCTACACTAATGATATCCATATCAGCATTACAAATCTGAAAATAATTAAGTTTGGTGTAAATTTCATTAAACACTATAAAATACCTTAGTATGTTTATGATACAATCAATGGTTGTAATCAATACTAAAATAACTCATTTAGGAAAGCATACAAAATTTTTTTTTTGTCATGGAGAAACCTGTTATAATAATTTGTTTAAAATAAATAAATAAACAAAAAAAAAATCATGAACTTTTGAGAAATAAATTCCACTTACTAATTGAACATTCAAAGAGTGATAATTTTTCCTACAAAAATACCTTTCTTCGTGTTCATTAGGTCTTACTATTGCTATGTGAGTCCCATCAATGCAACCTATTACACCTGGGATCCCGAACTTTTCATAAAATCTGAAAATAAAACATGGCATCATTTAATGACTTTTTTCATAGTATAAACAATATCTTATCACAATTTTTAGGGTTCCATACCCAAAGGTTTAAACGGGACCCTATTACTAAGACTCCACTGTCCATCCGTCTGTCACCCGGCTGTATATCATGAACCGTGATAGTTAGACAGTTGAAATTTTTACAGATGATGTATTTCTGTTGCCGCTATAACAACAAATACAAAAAACAGAATAAAATCAATATTTAAGGGGGCTCTCATACAACAGACATGATTTTGTTGCTGTTTTTATAGATAATGGTATGGAACCCTTCATGCACCAGTCTGACTCGCACTTGGCCAGTTTTTATATTTAAATTTATGAAGTTATTACTAATTGTAAGTACCTTAACTTATTTGCATTCCGTTCGGCTGCAGTTTGAGGAAATTTTATATATTTATTTCGCATAACTATGTGGTTTAAGGCAGCAGTAACCTCTGCCAATACTGCAGACACTGTTTGCTGGGCAACTTGTTGAGCACTCCCAGTGGGTTTTTGATAAGACCCATGTGCATAAACATAGATTGCTGTTAAAACCTGTAAACATTTAATATCCATACTGATTAAGTACATTTAATATACCTAACCTATTTTTAAGGAAAGTAACGGGACATTGAGTATTATGGTAAAGCATAATTATTATTTCATAACTGGTGAAATGTGGGTGTACTATAGGTACACCTCAGTCCAAACCTTTGGGGAAACAAGGCGTGATGTTATGATATAAGTATGTTATTATTTTATAAGTAGGTACCTACCTAGTGTTGGTACTTAACACATTTGTGTGGAATTCATAAAATAAAAAGCACTCACCTTTGTCTCTATGCTTAAATCACTAGACCTCTGTGGATTCGTTTTCATTAAAGGTTCCAAATCCTCACACAAACCACGGACTAAATCTTTTGATAACCTATAATGTAAAAAAAAGAAACGTAGTGTGAATTTAGTTTACATTGTACCTACCTATTAAAGTTTATTTTAGTTGTTGATTTTTAAATAAAATAGATTATATTTTATGCTCTTACCTATATTGATTTATAAATTCCCTTTCATTCATTGCAAAAGGGTTATTTATTTCTCTTGTGCGACGCCGTTGGTTTCTTGTTTCTTGTTTATGTTCACTTTCCAAATATTCAAATATTTCGTACTCGTCACACATCTTTAAAATTAGAGAAATATTATAAAATGTTGTTTGTTGTTTAAAGTAGGCACTCCACAATTATATACTCCTAATCTCGTAAGAGAGTAGTAATATTCCTTGGTAGGCACTTATGTTATCTTTTTTTGTACCAACTACTTCACAACCTCATCGAATCGACAAAATTATAAGTGGGTCCTCCTTCACAACAGCTTACCTCGAACCTCGATAAAATTATCAATGTTGTTTAAAATTAAAAATGTAACAATTATCAATTTTTTTACAAAACAATGTTGAAAAAGCTTGATAAATAGTAACTTTTTCAAGATGGTTTATTTTGACGTTAAAGACGTTCAACAATCGTTTTGCTGCTGTCAAATAGCGCGTCATGGTATGAAAACTCTATACAAAAAAAAAGGTGAACGGTTTTCGTAAACGTCAACGCAGCAGGCCTGCTATAAGGATGTCATAGTACAAAAAAGCAACGCAGTTCAATTTCTGTCCTGCTATAAGAGCTCGTGGTAAGCCCCCTGATGGAACTCAACATTAATTTTTGCCCTGCATGGAGCAGTTTCTCTGGGAAGATTTCAGGCACCTTTTCAGTATCCCAAAATGCCTTCAAAGTGTCATTTAAACTATCATTACATTCAGTACAATGCAAAGATATAACCTGATTGTTTTTATGTGTAACATTGGTGAGCCCGGCGACGATATGCCCAAGCGCTGTGTGAACTACTGAGGGTTGCTACTGGGTAGCGGTGCTTGCAGAACGGGACTGGCTGCCTGCAGGGGTATTCTCAAGCGGCGGCAACAGTATCTGGAAGAGGATATCAGCTCCAAGCAACAAGTTCACATCACCAGGCACATTAAAGTTTGCGTCGGCAAGCTTGCAGTTAGCAGGGAATGTAATAGATGACACATCAAATCGTGTTTAAACAATTTGGTTGTGATAGATTTTACCACATGACAGTTGACGTTTAATTTGAATGGATAAATGGTGGAATGAACCTCAAAATTTATGTATTTGTCAACTGATTTGGAAAGGTTAGTAATGCCAACAATGTTGGAGCTGGTGTGCTTAGGGACCAAGCCCAATAGGTCGAGTGTGCGCTGAGTGACAAAAGAAGCCTGCGACCCACTGTCTAGCAAAGCTCTGGCATAAATTATGCTGCCCGACTGCGTAACCAATTTGACTTGTACAGTAGGCAGTAGCACTGGAGTCTTGGTGCTGCAGGTGTTGTTAAGCGCCACACTTAATAAAGCTTGCGTGTCAATCCCATGCAACAATGAATTGTGACCCTGTTTGCATTCGGCACACTTGAAATGAAATCTGCATTTGAGCTGCTTGTGCTGCCCTAGACAAACTTTACATAAGTTAGATTTTTTGGCAAACTCTTTTGATCTTGACCTTGACTTGATCAGGAGCAGCAAGCGCAAAGGCTTCACACTTGAAAAGCTTCTGATCAGACTTACAGTATGGACATGCAGCTGGCGGCGTTGCAGCTACAGTGTGGCTGGCCAGCCGGTTACTCTGCGGCTTCTGGGTACAGTCACTGGCTTCCAGAGCCAGGGCGCGACGTCCTAAATACTCTAGGAATTCCAACACTGTGGGTTTTACCCGGGCGTCGCGATCCATTCGGAAGGCGCGGGAGGTTACGATGTCCAGCTTCCGCATTATAATGCAGATGACGACGCTTACTTAAGAGACTCGGTGTAACTGTCACTTTGCAGAGGCAAATTATTAATAAGGGCATGGGGCTCCCCATTGAGAAAACTCTTAAGGTAATATAGCTTTTCGACTGAAGATAAGGATTGATCTTTATTAATCATAGCTGTAAAAATATTAATAAACTCGTAATACTCCGTGTATTTACCGGAGAAAGTGGGAATACTAATGTTAGGTCTAATTTAATTTTAGAATTATGGCCTGACTTCGATTCCGAGGGCGGATTACCTTTCGCTAAAACTGTATTGACCTGGGTTAAGAGATCGATGTAAATATCTTCGATCACCCCGGGTTCCTCGGTATCGGCCTCATCTATAGATAAAATGTTGATACATAGGCTATTGTAATCTTGAAACACTTCCTCAAGGCGTGCCTTTTTTGCTTTTAAATTTTCTATTGATAAAGATTGTATATTACCTTCCAAACTCTTCTTTAGGCGTGTTATTGACGCCTTTGTATATCCTCTATTGGCAACACTATTTTAAATTTCATTGTAAATAAAAATAAGTATCATCATCAACTTCTAAAGGTCCCCACTGTAGGGGCACGGCCTACTCATTAAGGGTGTAAGTATAGCGCTAAAAATCTTCAATTATTCACGTTACTATTGGAGTCTGTTTTTCGCTACTGCATTCATTCCATATGCTTAGAAACGGCACCGTGTTTCTGTAAACTACGGTTAAACCAATTTAATCAACTGGCACACTACGGCTTGTCAAGTGGGTGGTGTATGATATATTTATTAATTCCAATCTAATTTCATTTATTTTTGAGAGTAATAAAATTTCAATTTAATGTATTTATATAACTCCAAACTAATTTCATCTAATTCCATTTATTTTAATAGTAATAAAATTTAATAAAATCTCGTTGATCTAAATAATTATTTTACTAGTGTAGCAGTTCATACTAACGTATAGGCATACCAAATAGAGGAGCGCAGACGGCCGTTCGCCACCGCGCGCCCGCGCATACTAGCCAACCTAAGTGAAAGGAATGCGAATCGGCCGGCTGCATCATCACGCTCTCACAACGTAGGGAGCACGGCAGATTCTACCTACATTACCCAATATTGTGTTAGTCCTAAGTATATTCATGTACCTTATTTATTTTGATATTATGTAACCAGTAATGTATATAAGCAGCGTCCCACAATAAATGACACAGATCGTTATTCGCCTTCTTATTCACAACAACCTCCCCTAAAGTGGTGACCCCGCGTTCCAAATGGACACGTCCGTATCGAGAGACAAGACTACGCCTGAAGACGTCGAAGCAATTAGCGTCCAGTCGCGCATACCTAAATTCTGGTGCAACAGATCTAAGCTTTGGTTTGCCCAATTTGAGGTTATTATCCACAACCAGAAGCTCGGCGATGAAAGCAAGTTCGCACTTGTCGTGGCTCAGCTGGAGATCAAGGACATCGACCAAATCAGCGATATCATCTTGTCACCGGCCAACTCCGGCCGATACGACGCCGCAAAAAGAAGACTGTTGGAGGTTTACGAAGAAAGCGACGAGGGTATTCAGTTACAAAAACTACTGAATGAAATGGAGCTCGGCGATCAACGACCATCACAGTTGCTTCGCCGAATGAGAAACCTTGCTGGGAAAAAGATGCCAGATGAGACCCTGAAAATGTTGTGGCAAGGACACCTACCTACTTCTACCCGCACAGTGTTGGCAGTGAGTGAAGAATCCAAACTTGACTCGTTGGCTGCCATGGCAGACAGGATGCAAGAACAGCTAAAAGAGGTAAACGCCGTGTGTTCCTGCCAGTGTCAACCTACCACGTCAAAGGCCCCAGCGGCAGCGACGCCAGCCGAAAAAGTGGCGACATCTGAACCTGCAGACCAGAAGCTCTACAGCATGATTAAAGCCCTGACCATGGAAGTCGCAGCGCTGAAAACGAATCGATCCCGCAAATTTCAACGCCGATTCCACAATCATAGAAGTCGTTCTAACTCGAAATCACGGGACAGAAGAAACGTCGTGTGCTATTTTCATAAGAAATTTGGCAAGGCAGCATACCGATGCAGAAGTCCGTGCAGTTTTAAAGGAATAACAAATGAGAAGTCGGAAAACTAAGGGAGACTCAAGCCGCGGCGGTGGCCGAAGTCGACGATTTATCCACATACCGCCTATTTTTACACGACAAATCAAGCGGACAAAAATTTCTAATCGACACGGGTGCAAATGTTTCGGTGTTACCTGCCACTGCACGAGATAAACAGCGGACACCAACCAACTACTTGTATGCAGCAAATGGTTCACAAATACCTGCATACGGCGAACGAACCATTGTTCTCAACATCGGAATGAGGCGTGCCTACAGTTGGCGATTTATGGTTGCAACAGTCAGTCGGCCGATATTAGGCGCTAATTTTTTGCATCACCACGCCCTAATGGTGGATCTCCATGGACGACGATTGGTGGATAAAAAAACCAATTTATCGGCACGAGGTTTCCTGTCACCCACAGCTGAAGGAAGCCTCCGAACCATCGACGACAAGCTTCCCTACCACGACTTGTTGGCCAAGTTCCCAGACATCACGAGACCAAACCTAAAAAAACTGGGAAATAGTGAAGTCGAACACTATATAGAAACCACCGGCCCGCCGATATTTACAAAAGCGAGACCACTATCGCCACATAAATATAATGCTGCAAAACAAGAATTCCAACTCATGATGGACCAAGGAATTTGTCGACCGTCTAATAGCCCATGGGCTAGTCCATTGCACATGGTTTTGAAAAAAGACGGTACCTACAGATCCTGCGGCGATTACCGTAGACTCAATGCAGTAACCACACCCGATCGATACCCGATACCACGACTGCATGACTTCACACATAACCTCCAAGGCAAGAAGATTTTCTCAAAAATTGATCTGCAGAAGGCCTACTACCAAATTAAAAATAGAGAAGAAGACAGCCGTGATTACACCTTTCGACTTGTACGAATTCAATAGGATATGTTTTGGTTTAATGAATGCAGGCCAGACATTCCAACGTCACATTGACAACGTGCTTCGCGGCCTACCTGTTTTTCCATTCGTCGACGATATTCTTGTAGATTCTGAGAACCAAGAAGTACACAGAAGAGAACTTCAAGAAGTGTTTAAGCGACTTAACGACAGTGGTTTAAAAATAAACGTCGCTAAGTGTATTTTCGGCCACTCAAAACTCGATTTCCTGGGATACACAATACGTCCAGAAGGCATTACACCGACGGAAGAAAAGGTACAAGCAATCCAGTATTATCCATTGCCAAAAACGATCCAAGATCTACGTCGTTTCGTCGGAATTCTGAACTTTTATCGTTCGAGTATACCCCATGCGGCTGAACATCAAAAAGAATTGAGTGCATACTTTCACAGCGCAAAGAAAAACGATAAAACGAACATACAATGGACCGAAGCGGCAAAAGAAGCATTCAATCAATGTAAACAAGACATCAAAAAATATTCATTATTGTCCTATCCGTCACTGAGCGAACCTTTCGCATTGAAGACAGACGCCTCAAACACATGTGCTGGTGCCGATATACAACAAAATATCAACGGCAAGTGGAGACCACTGGGATTTTTCTCCAAGAAGTTCAGTGACGCACAACAAAAATACAGCACATACGACCGTGAGTTGCTATCAATATACATGGCAATACGTCACTTCCGTCGTGTGTTTGAAGGACGAGAATTAATTGTTTACACAGACCACAAACCACTGTGTAATGCATTAACTTCAAACAAGTCTGAGACGCCCCGCCGAACAAGATACCTTGAATATATCGGACAGTTCACGTCAAATATTCAACACGTAGCCGGCCCGGACAACAAAGTCGCAGACGCACTATCACGGGTTGAAACAATAACATGCCCGACACCGATGGATTACACCGAGTTAGCAAGAAAACAAGACCAAGACGAAGAATTTAAAATACTAGCAAACAAAGGAAAGTACATATTCAAGCAAGAAGATCACCATTCCCAACTCAACTGCCGAACCCGTTAACTGCGAGATGTCAGCAAGCACTGCACGTCCATATCTGCCACCAGATTTTCGAAAAGTAGCATTCCGAGCAATTCACGACCTTAGTCACCTTAGTCATAAGGGCGACAAGGAAAATAGTCACTGCTCGCTACTGGTGGCCCTCCATGAATAGCGACGTAAATGAGTGGACTCGAACGCGCGATGCGTGCCAGCTTACTAAAGTGCAACAACACACGAAGACACCTATTTCAAGTTTCCAACAAGCAAACAGACTGGAGCATGTGCATATAGATATTGTTGGCCCATTACCTATTTCTGACGGCTTTCGATATTTATTGACCATGATAGACAGGGCTACCAAATGGCCTGAAGCCTTACCATTAGAAGACATAACCGCAGAAACAGTTGCAAATGCATTCTATGAGGGTTGGATCGCGAGATTTGGTTGCCCAGTAACCATAACCACAGACCAAGGCAGGCAATTTGAGTCTGACCTATTTAATAAATTGATGCAACGCATGGGAACTCGCCGCACGCGCACCACTGCCTACCACCCGCAGTGTAACGGCGTGATAGAACGATGGCACCGTTCACTAAAGACGTCACTCGCCGCAAGACTAAAATCTACAACATGGACACATGAGCTACCTACAGTGCTGCTGGGACTGCGCGCTTCGATAAAAGAAGATGTTGGCACAAGTACTGCTGAACTACTTTACGGTCAAACGCTGCGATTATCCGGAGAATTCTATGAAGAATCTACAAAACATCGTGATACAATTTCAAACTTCATGAATAAGTTGAATGGAGCATTAAAAAAGGCCCAGGCGCAACGGAAATCCAACCAATCCCGAGCGACATTTATTCACGATGACCTACATAAATGTTCGCATGTTTACCTACGCAATGACGCATCAAAAAAACCTCTGACGCCGACCTACACTGGACCGTACGAAGTGATCAGTCGTAAGGACAAGTATTTTACTATCCAGTTACGCAATAGATGCACCAACATCACTATTGACAGACTAAAGCCAGCTTTCCGGATCAACGCTGAGTCAGAAGCACCAGTCACAGATACGCCCGCATACGTCACACGAACAGGAAGGACATCGAAGCCCTGCGTACGTTTCACTAGCGGGGGAATGATGTAGCAGCTCATACTAACGTATAGGCATACCAAATAGAGGACCGCAGACGGCCTCACGGCCGTTCGCCATCGCGCGCCCGCGCATACTAGCCAAGTTAGCCAACCTAAGTGAAAGGAATGCGAACCGGCCGGCTGCATCATCACGCTCTCACAACGTAGGGAGCACGGCAGATTCTACCTACATTACCCAATATTGTGTTAGTCCTAAGTATATTCATGTACCTTATTTATTTTGATTTATGTAACCAGTAATGTATATAAGCAGCGTCCCACAATAAATGACACAGATCGTTATTCGCCTTCTTATTCACAACAACCTCCCCTAAACTAGCACTTACTTGATCTCCTATAAAGTCACCGAGTTTGTCATCTACACCTTCCAACACTTTCACAAATACTGTTTACAAAAATCACAGCTACACATTAATCTAATACACCCTGGGTTTTTGTTCTTATTATGCTTTGCATCATAACATTCATAACCTAATGCGCCATGTTATAATTATTACGTAACCAGTACAGTACCGACCAAAAGTCCATGAGCAATCTCACAAAGCAATAGACTGACGCTTCGGTTTGACTTACGACCTTCTTCTATAAGTTGTTACAATACTGTAGACACGCACATTACACACACACACTCACTTTGTCTGCAACCAATGACTAGTTCAATAATCATCATTCGTTTTTAGTTTCATTCGTCTTGTTCACATAAATATTAAAGTTTAGCAGGTAGACCACAAAAAACTAAGTAAATTATTTCGATTTCTGTGGGGTAGATGCAGTTTGTTACGAGTATTTAATTAATAGAACTTTTTTGGTTCGTGGATAATATTGGTGACGAGTATTTAGCGCAGTGTTGTGGTTATTAATATCAAAAAGCAGGCATAAAATATATTGAAGAGATCAGATCAGATCAGAGAATATTATTGCGCTGCGTAAAAGTGAAGTGAATATCTAATGAAACCGGACTAAGTGTGAGTGCCTTTAAAGTTTTAAATTCATTGTGAGGTTTAATTCGATTAGTGAATAATAAATAATAAGGTATTATGTGTAATAAAAACAATGTTTTTCTTTGTTCTAGAGAAATACTGTGAGGGTTAAGAGATATGAGGAAGGGGCTTATTATCGAGTAGCAGCGACGTCAAATGGTGAATGAAACAAATGGTTTCATACCAACGAGACATTTTGCTGAATTATTAAAAACACGTCATTATGAACCGTTCGCCGTGCACTCTGAAGGCTTGCATCACTGAAGACCAGCTAGAAAACCGTTTTTGACCTTAAAATATTGACCGTACCAACTTAATAAACAACAGATTCGTTATTGCATGAATTTATGGTAACGAATTTTTTAAGCACGTTTCAATAGGGTGTTTGTCGTATTTCTTGCAGATATACCGAAATTGTTTAATATTATTTTAGTAATAGTATTATTTTAGGATAAAAATTTGAGGTTTAGTTTCAATCTTCTTTTCGTAAAGAAAATGAATACTTAAGCTTTAACCTCAATAACAACCAATATTTACTAAAGTCAAATAAAATGTATAATAATTAATACAAATAAAATATAAACAAACTGCCCATATTTAACCTTAAAATTACCTATTCTGTAAGTAGTTTTTTACATTTTAAGTAGTCTAATATTCTTATTTATTACTTAATTACTTCGACCATGATCAAAGCTTAATATTTATGGTGAAAAAATCCATTAAAAATTTAAAATATTTCATAATTTAAATATGTCTAAATAATACAAACTGCTTCTAAGTTTCTTGACATCTATTTCACATCTTATTCAGCTGAAGTAATGATAAATAATTGTAGCAGTTTATTAACTTATGTAAAATAAATATAACGAATAAACATATTTTTTTTAATTTTGTTATCATATATCACGCATTTTTTATTCTAAAACCTTTATTGCAATAACAACATAAAAAAGCAGCAATATTTAGAAAATATTATTATCGAAAACAAAAATAATAATATTTGCAAAAAACCGCACTGTGTTTCACGAGATTAGAACCTGAGGCAGTTTGAATTCCATACCAACGCTTAACGCTTTCTGCTATCTGCACTTGTTAAGTTACTATCGAATTTTAGCAATGCCATTAACTGGTCAAGTTCACGCGCATAGTGCGTGTGTGCTAGCATGTTTAAAGCGACGGAAATATATTGTTGTTTCGTGTAACTGCGTTATCTGTGGTGTGTGTATCGTGTTGCTTACACATACAAATGTACGAGCTATACCGCGTGTTCACAGCAATACGACTCTTAGCGTGCTCATACACTTTTGAGCGCTTACTGTACATCACAGTACATGTATTATTTAGCCAATATGTCAAAATGTCAAACAAATATTTTTTGACAGCTGCTCTACGCGCACAGATTGTAATAAGTCTGCGGCGCGTGAGTCGCCGACGGCAAGAAATGTTGCCATTTTAAATATTATATTTGTATAAACATTTAGGACTAGTTTTGTATTTATTTTATTTTTGATTTGTTATTTCATTATATGCTGCACCGGTTGACGTCATCACGTCAGCGCCGGCTATCGCTGAAAACCAGCGCTGGGGCTCTGTCTCACATGGGGTCGCAGCTTTATGGTGAGCGATGGCCGTTTTGCGTGGATGTGACTCATATTTTCCCCCAATTTGTTATGTACGTTTTTTTTTTAAATCTTTCTTTGCGTCATGTTTACCGCAAATAAACGAATTTTCTTTCTTTTCTTTCTTTACTATGAAACTGCAAAACTAGTTCATTTAATGGCACCCCCCGATGGATATTCGTGGGTTATTTATTAAGTTTATAGGTAGTTGAATATGTTATTGCCACATCTACAATCATCGAGAACCTAATAGGTAGGTAGTTAAGTTTCGGGAGCGTTGCCGGAGGTTATTTAAAGCAAACGAGGAGTCTTGCTTAGACGATGGTTTATTGAAGACTGGTTTATAAAATACAATATTCTTAATCCTAAAAGTGCACTTATCGCTATAGTGAAATTTGACTTATAGCCTACACAATCTGTAGACTAAACAAACTTAATAATATTAATCAATGTCAAATTGAATTATTTAATTTATCGCTGTGGCGGCGGTGACACTTGAGTATGAGAGCGACCCTCCGCAGCGCACCTAATATAAACAAAAATCTAAGTACCTAATTCCCATGGAATGTACTTTACATAACTCTTACCCCCCCAAGTTCGAAATTATCGGAGGAATGATTACCACTGGAGTGCTTATCGTTACTTTGATTATTTCGATAGAGACTACATTAATTTTAAAAACACTTAAAATGCTTATAACCTGAGTATGTGCTTATGCCTACGGATACAATCACAATTACTACTAGGGTGTTAATGTTTAAACTTTTGACGTTATTAACTTTTCACTTTGTTTTTCACTACACTTTCACTGAATTTTACCAGGCTATTTACTTAGATGACAGTCCAGGTCAATAGTAACTTTGGTTATTCTTCTTGGTAGTGCGGTGAGGTTTCAGCGTGGCTAGCAATCTTCACATCATGCATCGTAGCGTTCAAATATGTGCCTTTTATCTTGTCTTTAGTTAGTTCGCTATTGTAGATTTTGGTAAGCATGATAATTATATTATACTTTATTGTACAGAATGTGCTCTTCTTATAGGCTTTATCTTGGCAGACTTAATTTTCACTGGTATAGGGTAACGAGAGTTGGTGTCGGTAGAAAATCTCATCAATGTCTTACTGCATGTATCTTCTATCGGTAGCTGGGGCTCGTCCTCGTAATACGAGTACAAGAATAACGCCTCGTAGAGCTCGTTGCAAGGCCAGGAGAGCAAGACCATTTTGAGAACCTTTTACTGAGAGGTAAGGGTATTTAGGAATAATGGGATATTGCTGTTTGGTTAAAAGGAATAGTTAAGGTATGAGATTGTTCTGTAGTATGTACTAAATTCATTATTTCTAAACGAGTACTTATATTTAAAATGAACGTTATTCGACTTCTCGTAGTATGTTTTTATCTCTAATATTAGATTCTAAATTATGTTAAAATATAAAACTTAAATATAAATCCTTAATAATAATCTATATATTAGCTGGATCTACTCTCAAGATCATGCTTGTCAATCTTTTGAAGTTGAAGGATGCAGATCCTGATAACCAGGTCCAGGAATGTGAGGAGAGGCCTTTGCAGGTCGTTTAATGTCTCTTATTGGTACTTTTGTATCACGATTATTTATTTTAACGGGACAAATATTCCTATTAATTTCGCCAGAAACTACAGCCTTTTGGAAACGAGGCTTATCTTTACTTCGCCTATTGTTTACTCCTTTTATAAATATGTTATCGCCGTCTTTGATGTCAAAAGATGTTTCACCACTGCGTTTTTCTTTTACTTTTTTCTTATGCTCTATTATTTTATCTGTTAGGTATTGGTAGAGATATTTCGTTCGCCTCATATGATCTTTAACTAGTTGTTGGGTGTATTGTCTATTAAAATCTACTGCGAAAGTACTGCTAGAGTCAGTATGTCCAAAGACAACTTCAAAAGGCGTAAGGCCTGTCACTGAGTGAATACTATGGTTATAAGACATAACTGCGTACGTCATCACGTCGGCCGCGTCCGTAATCCGCTGTTCATATTTAGCAACGCGATATATCTCTAAGATAGTTGAGGGGAAACGCTCTATTAACCCCATAGAGTTAGGGTTATGCGGTGTCCCTATGTGGAGATCTATTTTGTAAAATTGTAAAGCTTCTTTTAGCAGATTATTATTAAATTCTGAACCAGGGTCAGCATTTATTTTGTTCGGAATACCGTAAAAAGAAAAGTATTTAATTAGTGCGCGGACTACTTCAGGAGTGGAACGGTTGGATAGTGGGAAAGCCTGTCCTAACTTACTAAAAGCGTCTATTATTGTTAGAAAGTATTTACCTTCTATTGAAAAAAGATCCATAAACATTTCAGCAAAGGGCTTTTCCTGTGTTTGAGTCAACTGTAATTCCGGTTTAAAGGGTCTACGATCATATTTTAGTTTCTTACAGGTTTCATAAGAGCTAATCACGGTAGCAACTGTCTACTTCAGGAGTGGAACGGTTGGATAGTGGGAAAGCCTGTCCTAACTTACTAAAAGCGTCTATTATTGTTAGAAAGTATTTACCTTCTATTGAAAAAAGATCCATAAACATTTCAGCAAAGGGCTTTCCCTGTGTTTGAGTCAACTGTAATTCCGGTTTAAAGGGTCTACGATCATATTTTAGTTTCTTACAGGTTTCATAAGAGCTAATCACGGTAGCAACTGTTACGAGTATGTCCATATTTTTCCAATAATAATGCCGTTTTATTTTCATTAGTGTTTCCATAATGCCACGATGACTAGTTTTACCTTGATGGTACATGAGTATGACTGAACGTTGTTCGTGTTCATCCTCCAAATAAATAATTCTTTTGGTGCATTCATAAATTTTGATTGTATTCTTTTTAAATAATTTGATAACAGAGTCTGTAAACTGGATTCGGTGTGTTGGGTCTTCAAAATAAAAGAAATATTTTATTTTAGGTTTTATGTGTTCTAAAAGGAATTTTTTTACTAAGTCAGGATTATCTACAGGTAAGTGTATCTCTAATATCTTTTGCTTATCACGTGATGTATCTTTAACTGATATTTGATTTCTATTCCAGGTAACAAGTACTTGGTGCGGTTTCGTGTCAATAGCCTCTTCTAAAATAGGGATGCCATCAGTATCAATATCTTCCGCAGAATGTATTGTTTCAGGTAACGAATCTGCAGTGAGAGTACTAGAAGAAGCAGATCGAACTGGATAAGGTGGGGTGATATCTGAAGGTGATGGAGCAGTCAATGTTTCTGAAGAGTCTGTGTTTAACACTGGGCTATCAGCTCTTTCAGTATTACCGACATTACCCTGCATAGATATATTGTTATCATCATTGGTAAGTACGTTTAATTTTACGCGTGAGAGAGCGTCTGCATTGCTGTTTTGGCTACCTTTTTTATACACGATATTAAAATCAAATTCAGCTAATCTCAATTTCCACCTGGTTAGCTTGCTATTGGGTTCTTTAAGAGAATTTAGCCATGCCAAAGGTCGATGATCTGTGTATATTGTAAACTTACGTCCATACAAATAAGGGCGAAAATGTTTTGCGGCCCATACATATAGCCAACAATTCCTTTTCTATGGTACTATAACGCGTTTCTGCGTCGTTTAGAGTACGGCTCGCGTATGCAATAGGTTTTTCGTTTCCAATAGATCCTTGAGATAGGACGGCACCTAAGGCATAATTCGATGCGTCTGTAGTTAAGACAAAAGGCTTTTAAAATTCGGGGAACTGTAGTATTGGGGCATTTACAAGTAATTCTTTGCATTTCTGAAATGCATCTACGTAAGATTGTGTAATTTCTATCTTATTTCTCTTCTTCAGGCAAGAAGTGAGTGGTAGTGTAAGTTTAGAGAAATCTTTTATAAACTTTCGGTAATAACCAACCAACCCAAGGAAACTTTTGATATCAGTTTTTGTGCGGGGAAGCGGGAAGGCTAGTACAACTTTAATTTTGTCATCATTGGGTTCTAAGCCTTGCTTAGTGATCTTATGTCCTAAGTAAAGTACCTCTTTTCTGAGAAATTCACATTTGTCAAGTGTTACTTTGAGGTTATTTTGTCTGAGGCGGTCAAATACTGACCTTAATTTTTCTACGTGTTCTTGTAAGCTATTTGAATATAATATTATCTAAATACACAAGGCAATGGGTGCCTTGTAACCCTCTCAGCACGTTATCCATTGCGCGCTGGAAAGTTGCAGGCGCTGTTTTAAGCCCGAACGGCATGCGGGAAAACTCAAAATGTCCCGATGGGGTCGTAAACGCGGTTTTAGGTCTGTCTTGTTCATCTATTTCAATTTGATGATAGCCACTAGCGAGGTCTAGGGTGCTAAAATAAGTTGACTTTCCTAGCTTATCAAATAAGTCATTGATGTTTGGTAAGGGGTACTTGTCGTCAGTCGTTATTTCATTTAAACGTCGATAATCTATAACCATTCTGAATTTATTCTCGCCCGAAGCGTCCATTTTCTTTGGGACTAGATGTACAGGGGCACTCCATGGTGAAAAGGACTCTCTAATTACATTATCGTGCAATAATTTCTCAACTTGTTTTTGTATTTCAGCGTTTTGTAATGGTGGTTGTCGGTAAGGTCGAATAAAAATAGGCTCTTCGTTTGTAGTCCGAATTCGGTGTTTAACTTGGTTTGTAAATGTAAGGGGAAGCTGTTCACAGTAAAATATATCTATATTCTAAGCACAGCTTTTCTGAGTTAGTGTGATCTAATCGTAATTTTGATAAGTTTTGTTTGAGTAATTCGTCAATTTTATACTTATTTAATGATTCGACGGATGTCTCGTTTATTTCACAGACATTAACGTCATTAAGTTTAGTTGTTTTAAAAGGCTTACTAAATTTAAGGATCACGCTATTCTGTGAAGCATTCTGAATAACAGTTTTTGCGAAGGAATCTATGCATGTGACTATAGCGCTAGGCATACGTACGTTATTACCGAAATCTTTGAAGGCAATAATTGCATCGCCATTATCAAGATCAGTTGGCACTTTTACTAGTGTTTCTGTGCGGGGATCTAAAGTGATTTCACATGTGGGGCTGTATACTATAGGTATTTTTGTATCTCGAGTTTTTAAAATTTGAGCTTTCATGTCTATTGTTGCGTCCAATAATTTTAATAAATCTGAACCTATTAATCCATCGTATCGTCTATCGACATCGTACACGTAAAATTTATGTTTAATCCCGAACTTTTAAAAGTTTGTAGTAAGGGTATATTTATAACTTGATCGTGTGAACTACGCGCGTGGGTACTAATGACTTCAAAAGGTTCACTATATTTATAAGCGGAAAAGTATCTGTCAGTTTTAGCTGGGCTAATGAAGCTCCGAGTACTTCCGGTGTCAATCATTAACCGTGCGTTAATTTCAGGTATAAATATATGAGGTAAACGGTTAATACTGTTACAATTTAAATGTATTACCTCGGAATGTCGTTCATTGAGGCCGTTGTCGGAAAATTTTGGCAATATTCAGGATTTTCAATGAAAGAAAGCTGGTCATTAATTATTGGTTCTTCGCTTTTCATGTTCAAGTTTTCGTAGGCGATCTGTTCATTTAAATCGGTTACATATAATAGTTGATCGCTGTTGACGTTATCAGACTGGAAAGCTTGGCCTTTTATGAATACTTCGGGATAATTATTATCATTAGTGTAAAATATATTATTATTATCTGAATTATGTGTCATGTTATGTCTAATAGGACGGGCAGTGCGCATAGAAACATCATTGTCTTGTGAGTGAGGTAGATTACGTTGTGATTGGTATTGTGGTGGTATACCGAATTTAAATTGCTGGTTTGGTGCGTTAAAATTGGGTCTATTTTGAACGTTATTAAATCGCGGTCCAAATCCTTGTTGAGGTATAAGACCAAACTTAAAATTGTTCTGGTTCTGAGGATAACCCAAATTTGGTCTATAACCTTGCTGATAAACTATACTTTGAGGCTGTTGTACACCAAATTTAAAGTGAGTTTGGTTTGGTACACTAAACCTATAATTATTGGTATTAAAACCCGACCTAAAATTATTTTGGAGCGATTGTGGCAATCCATGTTTATAGTTTTGGTTAACACGATACCCGAAATTACTAGGCAACACATTAGGTTTCGATAGAGACGAAGATCTAAAACCTTGAGGGTTATTATTAGTAGGAGAGGAATTTTGCTGATGTTGTTTTGTAAAAATTGTATTTTTTTAATTGAATTGAAATTGGAAATTAACCTCTTCCATGACGACACTAAGAGCGTTTTCCAAGCTCGAGCAATTCCTGAGCCTTACGATTCGAATTATATCTTCTGGCAAATTATAAAGAAACACGTTAAGAGCTAAATTATTATAAATTATCATTTTTGCTACTTTCATTTCCTCACTAGCAAGCAAGTTGACTTTGGAGAAGAGAGTGCTACGAACTTGTTGAATTCTATTACAGAATTCCAAATAAGTTTCGTTAGTTTTGATTTTTAGATTTTCTAGCTCAATAGCCACGCAGTCCTCTGATCTGGGGTCCTAGTTACGTACGCTGCGGTCCGCAGCGCACCTAATATAAACAAAAATCTAAGTACCTAATTCCTATGGAATGTACTTTACATAACTAGGTACGTAGGGAAATGCTATGAAAACTGATACTCTATTGTTTACATTATATGACCGACTCCGCGAGAGATCAACTCAACCTATTAAATCTTTTAACGTTTATTATCTCTCGTTACATTTAGTTTTTAATTCGGGAGTTTTTAAATTATTTTATCCTTTTTCAATTACTTTTTAACCGTTGTGGGTTTTTTAAATTTTTTTAATTTTGCTTTTGGTTTTCAGAGAGCATAGATATTATGTACATAACGCGCCGCTCCGGGCGTTCGCCCGAATGACCCTATGGAAGATACGCCTCTGCTACAGCAGTATGTACATTAGATAAGTATTTGCAAATAAACTTTGCCCGGGGCTTTGTTTTAACTCAACTCGATATCATTACGTAGAATGAAAATAATAAGTAAAATAAAATAAAAATATGGTTGAGAAGACACCAATTTAAGAACCCTCACTAATTATCTACAAACCTATTACTGAAAACCGCATCAAAATCGTACTAGTAGTTTTGGTTTAGCACAAACAAATGTTTACTGCAGCGCTCCCTGGTGATTTGTCACCGTGACATCTATCTAAGAACATATAACAATAAAATTAAACTCGAACCCATCTCTGATGAAAACTGCATCAAAATCGGACTAGTCGTTTTGGAGAAAAATTACAAAATGGATTTGCACCTCCTCCCACCCATCCCATCCTCTCACCCCAAACGCATATACCGTCTCTGTTCCGTCTATTCCACACGTTTTTAGTCGCGATTAAAAATAGTCAGATTTAGTTAGAAAATCTAAATTTTAGGTGAAAAACGTCAAATTCAGAACCATCTTAGTGCTATCAAACTAAAATATAGTTAAGTTGTGTCACTTTAGTCTATTTCAGAATAGGAAATCGTCGTTTGACAAGAATAAACTAATCATTTTTTTTTAGTCTAGTTTAGAGGCATTTGTGACAAGAGATTCGGCACCAATGTTTGCGTTTTAGGTCATTTTTATTAAATGAGTTATTTCAATAAAAATTGATATTTTTGAGGCTTTTCTTCCTACGGTTTGAGTCCTATCTGGAACGCACATGCGCTGTGCTGCAGCGTCTGCAGCCTATCACGATAAAGTTTTAGGTAAGTACATAAAAAGCGCTTAGGGGATGACTAGATTTATCTGATTGATCTTACTCAAAACCTCCGCTGAAAACAATGTTATACATCACTACTGGCTTGCATTTGTTAATATTGTTTCTAATAGGGGATTTGAAGCAATCTCAGATTACAGTCATCCGAGATTGCAATAATATATTAATAAAAATAAAAAACACATAATTGTTATAAATGGTTTTATTAATCACCTTGTTCGTTAGGATTATCATAATATAATAAAACACTATCCAGAAATTGTGCAGGAGTCACTTGACTACCCTGGTGCCGTGCCCAACCAAGATACCATGTTATGCTCATAATGTGGGCACAGCAACTAACAGTTCTTTTGCCAACAATACAGGTGGAATAATATTGTGAAGTGTTACGGGATACTCGCAATAAAAAAACGACTTTGGACGTATGAGACTTGTATTACTGCCTACCTCGGCACTTCCTTAATATATAAAGGTACAACCCAATGAAAAAATGACTAAGGACAAGATGTACAAAAGAAACAGATATTACACAAATGATAAAAGTTAACGTAGAGAGAGAGATCTAGGGCTTTGAGGAAGACTAGATTTTGGAGTTTAGCGGGACGTGCGTTCGAGTTCAGATGAGATCGTGCACTGGGGTCGCTGAAAATCATTCCCAGGGGGGAATGATTTTCTGCAAATCATATGTGTGATTCATTGCACTGTCTGAACGCACGCTCCGTTTCTCCCACATATTAATAATTACATTTTAATTAATAGATGTGGAGTGTAAATATAATTGTTAGATTTGTTAAATATGTTTATAGATATTATGTGTGTTGTAAATATAGTAAATAAGTAATAGTTGTAAATATATTTTTGTTAGTCATGTTAAGCAATAGATAATGATATTACTCCTCGTTTGTTGTCTATGCGAATGAAGTATGAATGTGAATGACAGGTTGAAATTTCAAACGAGAAATATGATGTAAGAGGTTTTGTGTTTGTGTAGTGTTTACAATATTAGTTCCAAATGAAATCGGATTTTAATTAGCAAACTAAATATGGTAACCGCTACACTACTCCCCCCTGAGACCGTGGTTGGTAAATTACGGGCGATAGTAGTCCGGGAAATGTACCGTTCGCCCGGAACGGGTTTTCCTTTTGACGGTAGCGTTTGTTGGCGGAGCTACCTGCGTGTCTGTTGGCGTCGGCGAGTTAGGCGTGTTACTCTCATTATTGAGGTAAGCGGGTTTTAACCTATCTATTGTGACGGTACTTTCTTTCCCTTTTACCTCAATTTTAAAGGTTTTCTCGCCCCATTGCAGCACCTTGAATGGCCCGGTGTAAGGTGGGTCGAGTGAACGGCGCACGGCGTCATGACGTAAGAAAACGTGTGTTGCTGAAGCCAAGCTGCTGGGCACGTAAAACGGTTTTTCGCCGTGTCGACTCGCCGGTTCTGGTGGACAGCTTCGCCATTTGATGTCGGAGTCTCGCCGCGAAGTCGGTGTAGTCTACGGTGCCGGTGAGTGTAGGGAGTCCTGGGAGTCCCTGGGAGTCTTAGGGGCTAGCATCCCTTCCACTTAGAGAGATGTTGAAAAACAAAATACATCCTGTTACTAATATGCCTGGATTTAATTCTTCCTCTTAACGTCCAGGTTGAGTCCGATGTTGACAGCTCTTGCTGTAGGGCATGGTCCACCTCTTTACACACTCCTATGACGTATGAGCCATTTTCTCTCACGTGTTCTCATAGTAAGAACGGGCCTGTTTAACTTGGTATGTGCCCAAGGAGACAAGAATAAACTCGCTGTATGTTAATTCAGGAAACTCATTATCATTATCTCTTTCTACATCTATTGCTTGCGCCCTACGTAGATTTATATTGTTGCTAATCACATAGTTAATTTGTTTTCCACAAACATATATTGATTATTTTTTTGCAGAATTTCCTGAGCATCACTACGGTTTGCGATGGGAGGGTGGAAATCATTTTTTAAAGCGGCAGCCACTTCAAAGTGTACCATTACATTTTTTGACGCTCTGTTAAAAAAATATTGGTGAAAAATCTTAAAATCTCGCTTAAACCTTCCGTTGACTACTTCAATGACCCACCTACATATTGTAACTGTTCTCGATTGGCTTGGATGGTTGAAAGTTGAGATTCACCCTGTTGCAAAGAAGATGGTACATATGTCCTATAACTACATTCATTGAGCAAGGGCAAGGTATCCCGGAAGCCCCTATCCGATATAAACGCATCTCCAGATTCAAAGTACTGTCTTAGAACAGATTCATATCTAAACTCTTTATTAATTATCCACAAAACATCTACTTTCAGTTTCAATAGGTTTAGGTTTAAAGATATTTATTTCCCATAAGAACTAAATAACAGTTCACTTATAATGAGATACAGAGTTACTTTTAAATAATAATAAATAATATTTGCCTCTGGGGCGTTGGTGACGTTATAGGGTACATACATGTTTTTTTAGTTTCCTCTTAAATATACTAATACTATCATATCTCTTTATATTTTCCGGTAAATCATTGAACAGTCGTGTTCCCTCCACTAATACTGTTTTTCTGCCGTAATTAGTCAGTGCTCGTGCAGTTATTAGTTGGAATTTGTTTTTACTTCTTGTGTTGTAGGTTACTGTTTTTTTAATGTAGTTGTATGTTTGATTGTACGGAATTCGTGGTGATTTTTTTAATGAGAATGCAGGTGTAATATGTGTAAATTTGTTTGATATTTAGTAGTTTAGTTTTTTCGTATAATTTTTTTGTTGGATATAGATAGTGGTAGTGGAATAATATTTTAATGATTTTGTTTTGTATTCTTTGTAATGAGTTTAGGTTAGATTTTGCGGCTGATCCCCATACTTCGATTATCGACCCTTCGATAATCGACTTATTGTTCCGCCACGGTATAAATTTTCGGAAATTACTGTTACTGCAGATCCACTATCAATTTCAAATTTGATTTTTAAGCCGTCTATGGACACGATTTCTGTCATGGGTTCTCCCTGCTCTGAAGTGATGTTATAACATAAAACTCACCATCGTCGTCATCCTCACTCATGTCACCGGTCACCACACACTTTACTTTGCACATTTTATGTAAGTGACCCTTTGTATTACACTTCCTACAAGTAAAGTTCGTGAATCAGCACTGAGACGAAGCGTGGTTCTTTCGACCGCACACGGAATTCTTCTCCATTACCGGTTTCTTATCGGAACCCGCACTCCTGCCCTGCACCTTGAATAATGAATGTTCTTGCTGTGTGATCGCCGCCATCGTGGAAACGCCGGCGGCGGCGGCGGCGCCTGCCTGCGCGCACCGTACGCTCCGCGCCAACTCCACTGCCTTTGCCAGGGTCCTTGTGGGTTGTCCTTGGTGAACAGTTTGTCCCTCTCGGGACCCGCCAACATGCCCATTCGAAACGGTATCGCAATGCTTTCTCCACTTTGGCGAATTTGCAATGTTTCGTGAGGCCATTCAGTCTTGCCGCCCACTGCGCATGCGTGTCACCCGTTTGTTGCGTTGCCGCGTCAAATGCGCACCGCTTCCTGAATCCACACTTTGTCGGGGAAAAGTGAGTGTCAAGCAGCTTACAGATGTCTTCTACTGGCACTTCCTCCGGCTTTTTTGGCAAAGCCAAGTCAGCTGCGGGCTGGTAGGTGCCGTCCACGAGTGCGCTCAGTAGGATTGCTCGCCGTCTTGAACCCGTAGCGTCGTTTTTTTTTTCAGAAATATCGTTCGCCACGAACCATTGCCGCAGGCGACTTTAGTACGCCTGCCATTGATGCACTGTGTGGTCGAAATCACTTAATAAACCGAAACTAAACTGAGCCGTCGTGATATAGCGTGCGTAGTCGCTCTCGTCGCCACTGTTAGATATGGAAACGGGACACAAGTGAAACTCAGGCGGCTCTGTACGCACTGACGTTTTATGTTAAACATACTTGCGCGAGACCGCGGTGGGTAACGCGGGGAGCGGGGCGCTGCGCGGCGCCGTCTGCGCAGGTAGTCCATAAAGCCGCGCATCGCTACACACAAACATATTTACTTGTACACAATAGTAGTTATTTAACATAATGCCTGTTTTCCCCGAAGGGTTAGGCAGAGGTGTACCATATAAATAGTAAACCCACATTCCGCCAGTTATGTTTAAGTGTCATGTAATAGGGGGCGAGCCTGTTGACATCAACCGGGCACAAATCCAGGATCCGGACAACTTTCATGACAAAGTCTTGAGGAGCAATCGCCATTATTTCCAAGTCATCACGCCTGTCTTTTTTTGTTCTCTTCTATGTGTAGATAAGTTGGATTCAACTCACGAACAAACCACGTCACAGTAAAGCTCAATACACACAAAAGGCGAGTGCGTGTTGGACGCGGGTCGGCACGACAGTACGGCGGGCTTGTATATATTGTAATTCCTTGTATTATATGGATGTCAGCACACGTAATGCGTGCGCGAGTCGGGAGCAGGAGCCGCGTACCAAAATAACCAAACCCTCGTGAGTGTTGGTAGATCGTTGGTTTTAATTTCCAATTTCCCTAATTTGGATAATTCATATCGTCAATACGCACAGTTTTAAAATATGTATCTGAAATTTTACCATTGATATCTACTCTGTTAACAGATTTTTGAGCCGGAATTATTTTTGAAAAACTATTTTCCGCTTCATGACCAATTCTCATACATTTAGTACAGTTTTTGAATGGTGGAGTAAATTAACCTACAAAATGACGTTCCTGTTTACAATTATTGCAACGAAGGACTCTGGCGCTTGGATTCTTTGCGAGGAGGAGGATTCCGAGGAGTTTTTAACAGGCCGGTTTTTAATATTATTAGAGTTACGGTCATAATTTTGTTTTAGACTTCTTGAATTTCTTAAATAAGTGAGCAATTTATCCAAGTCCTCATACTGAGCCGCTTCGGCACCTAACCTAACAGCACGATCATCTATGCCTATGCCGTGTAGACCATATTCTACCGCTCGTTTACCACTTATACTACATCGGTTAATAAGAGTAATTTTGTCGTAAACATGTATTTAAAATCTTCAAGGGAGTCTCCGTAACGTGCACGCCTAGCCAACATATGTGCTAATATTTGATCGTAGTTCTCTTCCGAGGGAAAAGCCGATATTAATTTTCTCTGCCATTCGTCCCAAGAAAAGAGCACCGATGGTAACCCTTCATACTAACGTTTCGCTATGCTTTTAAGTTTAGGAGTGCATAATGCACTATTTGTTTTTCATTCCATGAATAAATGGCGGCACACTCATTCACTTTGTGCAGCCACATACTCATCGTTTACTCTTTCCTTGCAGGATCAAACTCAGGTATAGTATTGTTGAAAGAACCTAGGTTTTCATGACCCGGGGCAAGAGACCTCAATGCCTGCACTAAAATATTTAAATCACCTCTGCCTCTGTTAGAAGCATCAGTGTTATCTGTGATTGCTGCGGGAAGCTATTGCACGTTGCGATTAGTGCCGTGTTGCGGACTGCTGCGCCCGCCACTGGCTGCTGTGCTGTGGACTGCTGCAACGCCGCGGGCTGCGCGATCGAATGTTGTTTGGTAGATGGCAAGTCCGGCCCATCACGCGGCCTCGTGTCTACCGCAAACTATTCTGTCTATTCTTGTGATTGCTGCTCCAAGGAGTGATGGTGTATAGGGTCATCTGCACTTTTGACTGATTTCACTTGAACACTTCCCAAGCACTCTTTGTTTATTCACGTTTCTTGACCGAAAAAGGAAAAGAAAAACACGTATTAGAATGAGCTACTTATCCCACTTATAAAATTGTTGTAAAATAAAACGCTAGTTCATATATACTTGGTTTCATTTATTACAAAAAATCATAGAATTGCTATAATTACCTTATATTCATTGCATATTTATTAAACATGTATTAGCATTTTACACAGTTAAATAACATCAAAAATAAGTATAAGATTCATCACTGAGTCAGTTACTCGGCGATGATAATAACTCCATGAACGTCGTACACAAACTGAGCTCGCAATGAAGAAGATGTCGCCCCCGTTAGGGGGGGTGGCCAGCGAGGTCGGGGCTTCGCCCCTCGCCTGCATAGGCAACACGGTTGCTCGCCAATGCGGACCCCTCATTTTGAGTGTCTACAGCGGCTAGTGGTAGTAGACGCGGGTTAGCGCGTCCGTGTGACTGGTTGCTATGAATATTCCAATTGAATATCCCATGAATTTTTGCTTAGGTTTTAAGGGATGCTTAATTGTTGCAAATAGGTTACATTATCACGTCCTATAAAGAATACGTCAAATTATAAGTCACCCTGTATTTGCATTTCAGGTGTTATTATAATATCAACATTTAGAGAAACAGAACGTTTGCTTCAAATAAAGCCCGCGTGAACGAATGAAAGAATGCTATTTTTGTTTCTAATCTGTGGATATTATTTAAACCATGAACCATCTTTGGTACTAACTGATTCTCGAATAGTCTTCGTTTTGTAATTGGAACACATTTTGAGCCTGGTACTAGCTTTATTACCGTAACAATCCTAGACCTTTTAGTTTTGGTTTAAACCAGTATCTAAGCATTTTTTTTGTAATAAGACTATAAGTTTTACTCTTCAATACATTATAATATCGTTTATGTGATAACCGCATTTTAATAATTACCAATTATTTGGTGTTAAGGTTAAGCAGGCAAGTATTAAAAAAAAGTCCTTCCAAGAATAGTTCATTACACGAATTAGGTATTATACGAATGAGTCTTTTGCAGAATGAGGTATTATGAGAACGAGTCCTTTGAAGAATAAGCCATTCCGAGAACAGGTCCTTTTTTTCGTCGTAAGCCATTTTACGAATGGTCCTAAATCTACTAAACCATAAATATGTTTATTGAGTAGAATGTAGTTTAACATACCTGTCGTGGTGATACTCTACTCTCTAAAATATGTATCATAGACTGATGTAGTTCAAAAGGATTGTCTCTCAATATTCTGTCACTTTGTCTACGTAAAGTAGAAGAGCCACACAAAAAACACATTAGTGTGGCCTTGGTGACTTGAGTCAGCTTGTTGGCCATCACTGCCCGAAGCTTCTTGTTTATAAGCGTGATTGTCACTGCACATCTTCAGTAATCTAAAACAAAATATAAATCTTGTAATATGGAATTGGGAGACTTCAAATAGCACTGAATCAATTACCTATTGTATCTATCTTGTACTTTTAGGTTATCTATATTTTGTATGTGATTAAAAGTCTCTTTGGCACAGTAATTCTTTTTAATTAAGTAGAGTATCCTAATTACAGTTTTGTGTCGTCACAGCGAGCGTTCGGAAGCGACTGGTCGCAACCGTTATTCGTAGGAGCCATCGCACAGACAGTGTCATATGTACATGTGGATAAATGCTATCCCTACAATATTCCCCCCTTATTTTTAAGACATTATAAAAAATTAAAATAAATTGTCAACTTAACATAGTTACAAACTCAGTAGGTAGTATTTAATAAACACTAAAGTCGTACAACCACAAGGGTATTTATTACAAGTGAAACTTGATCCTGCGCTGCTAAACAAACAATTGTTATATCTCTGAACATCACCGCTCGTACCTTAGCTTACATTATGATAATAAAATATGATACTTACAGTAGGTACTTATTTTTATTATTCCGCGATTACAGCGAGGAGTGTAATTATGTTGGTACGGTTAACGAAACCTACGTGATCTTAAAATTAACTACTGCTAATGTTAACACTATTCACTTAGGTATATACTTAATATTATCACTATGCTACAGAAACAGACAACTCCCATAAAAACACAAAACACACAGAATTTACAGGCTAAACACGTTAAATTACACATAATCTGCCGTTGGCTGCGCGGCCTGTACAGGCCTATTCGAGCCCACAACAGCAACTTGTTTCCGCACCCAACCTCTCATCGCCGTATTGCAGCGATTCCATATAAAGTACAGCGATATCAGTACCAGGAAACCAGCAATAACAAGTAACCAAATGTTGAATTGGTCTAACTTATGTTCAATTTGTCCTCCAGATTGAGCCACAACAAGAGAGTAGTAATATGGCTAATTAATATTACGTGGTAACGATTCACGATAGCGTAATTAAATGTGACCTGTCATGTGTATACATAGGTATTAAATACCAATAACTATCTAACTAGGATCGTCAAGTCAGCAAAAATCGTATTGGTTTTTTTACTGTTCTGCCGCTACGTGTGCGAAATTGCTGTTTTTCTGGGTTACTAGTAAGTGTGTCAGTCCTGTCTCTAGGTAAGTTAATGTTTGGTATTGCATTATTGACGTCATTATCCGCACTATCCATAATGGTGTAGGCAGGTTTTAACCGATCAACTGAAATACTAGCTTTCCTATTAGGTAACTGAATTACGAAAACCTTGGGCCTTCTTTCTAAAACTCGGTACGGACCGTCATAAGGAGGTTTTAAAGGTCTTCTAACTTTGTCGTCCCTAACGAAAACGTATTGGACCTTGGATAGGTCCGGATGAACAAAGAATAAACTACAGTTACTGTGCGGTTTGGGTATCGGTTTAAGTGACTAAATCTGTTCCTTAATTTGCTCTACTAAACTACGAGGATCTGAAGGACTTTTTAGGGTAGTATCGTAAAAATCCCCCGGAAGGCGCAATGTACGGCCAAACGCTAACTCTGCTGCCGAAATTCCGGTATCGCTGCGGCTAGTTGCCCGTAAACCTAGTAAAACCGTAGGTAGCTCGTCTACCCATGACTTTCCATCTAAACGCGTCATGAGTGCGGCATTCAGAGTTTTGTGCCAGCGCTCTACTGCTCCATTGCTCTGTGGGTGGTATGGAGTCGTGCGTATTCTTTGAACGCCTAAAAATTGCATCAACTGTTGAAATAAATTGCTCTCGAACTGACGACCTTGGTCACTCGTTAACCTAACGGGATACTCATAACGACATATCCAGTTAGTGTATAAAATCTTAGCCACCGTGTCAGCAGTAATTTCACAAATAGGAAAGGCCTCCGGCCACCGCGTGCAGAGGTCGAATATGGTTACGCAGTACTTAAATCCTTCTGGTGAAATGGGTAATGTTCCGATTATGTCGATATGTATATGCTCGAAACGATCGACATTGGGAAACTGACCTAAATTCGATATCGTGTGTCGATCGATTTTGGATCGTTGACATTTTAAACACGTTTTTGCCCAATTATTTACGTCCCGATTCATGTATGGCCAAAAATACTTTTTATTTACCAATTACCGCGTTGCCCGAATTCCTGGGTGACTTAAACTATGGATACTCTCAAATGCTAATCGTCTAAAATCCCTCGGAATGTATGGTCGTGCTATATCATTAGAAATATTACAGTAAATCATTTTATCACAAGTAGGCAAGTATAATTTCTTTAAGCTAACATTATTGTCACACAGTTCTAAACTAAAGTTAATCACGTACTCATCGTCTTTCTGCAAGTCTGCAATTTTGTCATAGTCGAGTATCGTGGGACAGAATACTGTCTCTATGCGGGATAATGTGTCAGCTACAGTGTTATCGTTACAGCTTATGTGTCGTATGTCGGTAGTAAATTCACTTATACTCGTATATAACAACTGCCTAATCCGCCTAGGAATTTCGACACTATCGTTGCCTAATTTTGAGAATGCGTACGTTAGTGGCTTATGATCGGTGTATACTATTACTTGTAGACCCTCAAATAACTTTCGAAAGTGTTTTATTGCCATGTAGATGGCTAATAATTCACGGTCGTAGGTCGAGTACTTTTGTTGAGCTGCTGTGATTCCCTTGGAAAAATAGCCTAACGGTTCCCATGAGCCCTTTACCTGTTGTTGCAATACGGCTCCAACGCAAGAGTCGGACGCGTCGGTCATCAACGCAAGGGACGTGTCCGTCCGAGGGTGAGACAGTGTAGCGGCCTTTTTTAGACCGGTTTTACATTGCTCAAATGCCTCGCTAGCCTCTACTGACCAAATGATCTTACTTTTGTCCCTTTTCTTGGAGCTACCGAGATACTTATTTAATATAGCTTGATGTGACGCTGCGTTAGGTAAATGTGACCGGTAAAAGTTAATCATACCTGTAAAACGTCGTAGTTCCTCTATCGTCTCTGGTTTCGGGAAATCTACTATGGCCTTGACCTTCTCCTCTAACGGACGAATACCTACGGGCGTGATCTCATGCCCTAGAAACTCTAACCTAGATTGACCAAAACAATATTTAGCGAGGTTAATAGTTATGCCATATTTATCTAATCTCTGAAATATGATATCTAAGTGTTCTAAATGTTGAGTTTCATTCTCACTGGCTATAAGAGCGTCGTCGATGTAATTAAATACGAAATCTAGACCTTGGAACACTGAATCCATAAAGCGTTGAAAGGTTTGGGCTGCGTTGCGCAAACCGAATGTCATCCTGGGAAACTCGAAAAGTCCGAAAGGCGTAATAATCGCGGTTTTCTCTACGTCTTCCGGTGCGGTCTCTATAACATGGTATGCTCTGTTGATATCAATTTTGGAAAATACCCTTTTCGTAGCCAAAATGTATATAAAATCATGTAAGCGTGGAATTGGGTATCTGTCCGGCTTGGTGATCGCATTGAGCCGACGGTAGTCACCGCACGGTCTAATATCGCCGTTTTTCTTTTCGACTACGTGCAATGGGCTCGCCCACGGACTTTTTGAAGGACGACAGATGCCCAATTCCTGCATCTTTTGAAATTCTTCTTTTACTTGCTTGTATCTGGCTGGAGCAAGCGGTCTGGCCCTAGCGTAAACTGGGGAACCCGTGGTAACGATATAGTGACATATGGGAATTTGCGAAGTTTCCTTGAATGACATTGGTTTGGTAATACTCGGGTATTTTGATAACAAACTATGGTATGGGTGGTCACAATTAACAGACTGTACGGTACAAGGTTCACTTACGTTAACAATTTTTATTATGTATTGTTAAAATTTCCTACTTGTTATTTAAATTTAATATGTCTTTAAATTTGTGTAAATTAACATGATTTGCATGCCCATGTGACGGTAGAACATGGAGGACTTTCTTAATAAAACATGAATGTAATAATTACCCATGTTTGCAAAGTAATAAATGATTTGATTTGATTTGATTTGAATAACATTCAAATCGGTTACCTGATCCACAAGTTTTCTTGAGTTTATGTCCACTAGTAACTTATGATGGCTTAGAAAGTCTGCGCCTAAAATAGGTTGCTTGACGTCGGCCATGATAAAGTCCCATCGGTATGGTCTGCGTAATTTTAAGTTTAGTACTAACGATTTCACTCCGTATGTTTTAATTTCTGTTCCGTTTGCTGCAAATAGTTTGTAGTCACTGCACTCGAGGGAATGATGTTTTCTAGTGACGGGTAATACCGATACGTTCGTGCCAGTATCTACTAGAAAATGAAGTCCGCTGTTCTGGTCTGTGATGCGAAGGCGGTGACATGGAGTGATAGTACAGACCTCCGCCGCTGTCTGCACTTCCTTTAATTTCCCTGTCTTGATTTCCAGGTACATGGTTCCTTGCAGTTCTTCGCGTTCTCACGAAAACGGTAATGATAGAAACATACCCAGTCCGGGCTTTCCGGTGTTCTCCGAGTGCGCTGTTTTGACGAAGTCTGACTGCGATGACGAGACGCGGAGCGCGAGCGATTGTTCCATCGGTTATTTCGGTAATTCCCTCTAGATCGCTCTATGTCTGCCACTTTGACGCTTAGTTTTGCTATCTCCGCCATAATTAGTTCCGTGTCCTTGGAGGCGCTGGAGCTTGGTTGCTGCTGCTGAGAAATCTCATTTACGTGCGCCGTGCGTGTGGACTCCAAAACAGTATCAGCTAAATTCGCCAAACTGTCTAACTCCTTCGTATCTGAGACGGCAATGACTGCTCGGATGCTAGTAGGGAGATGACCTTGCCACATCATTTTCAGTGTTTCGTCTGGAATTTTGTCCTTCGCCTACTGGCGAAGGACAGAATTCCATTCTCATGTGACGTAAAAGCTGTGACGTTTTTTGGTCGCCCAGTTCCATCTCGCCCACTAGTTTTTGCAGTTGTCTATTTTAGATTCCTCGTAGGTTGTCAATAGGCGTGTTTTCAAGGCCTCAAACTTTTTAACCACTGGAGGGTCCATCAGCATATCGGTCACCTGTTGTATAGCCTAGTTCCTTCGATAATTTTGACACGACGATGTCGAATCTGGCATCATCTGACAGTTTTTGGGGTGCCAGCATGGACTCTACCCTGAAGAACCAAACGCGAGGTTGGTCGGTCCAGAAATCTGGAATCTTAGATGTCAAAGTAATGGCAGCCAGCTCCATAACCGTCGATGGCGGTGTGGCCATTTTCACTCACCCGCTTATTTCACGGTTGCACTTCAAACAATTTATAATTTTGAGTTCACACGTTATGTTCGCGGTTGCACAATTCACTTGTCGGGGTCACCAATTTAGGTTATCTATATTTTGTATGTGATTAAAAGTCTCTTTGGCACAGTAATTCTTTTTAATTAAGTAGAGTATCCTAATTACAGTTTTGTGTCGTCACAGCGAGCGTTCGGGAGCGACTGGTCGCAATTCGTAGGTGCCATCGCACAGACAGTGTCATATGTACATGTGGATAAATGCTATCCCTACATACTCATTGAAATCTTCTCTAGGATATTTAATTAGATCAAAGTTCAGCTCAGCGCTTTGGATTTTTTTTTCTACGAATTGACCAAAGTATGTCATGTGGTATTCTTTACTTTATTTCCAGACTTTAGCTGGCTTTCAACCGAGGATATGGCGGGGTTGGACATCTCTACACACCGTATTGCAGCGATTGCAAGCATCAACAAGGATCTCACGGTTTGACGACGAGGGCCGACACTTAAATTTCGTTTTTGTAACAGCTTTCCTGTGCATGATCCTTCTAATATCCTCGGTAATCCATGGTGCCGGAAGATGTTTGATTTTTACTGCACGAATGGAAGCGCGAAAATCGTACAGCTGCACAGTTGTCAGTCAGCAGGTTGACTTTATCATCTATCGACAACACTGAATAAACGAGCCCAGTCAATACTGTTAGCATCTCTTTGGAGTAGAATTTTAGGTTTAGCCTTAGGTGGGTGAATTTTGTAGGAGATGAATAATGGTCATGGTAAGAAAACATGTCAGCTGGGCATTGAACATGCTTGCTGGCATATTGAGGAGAGGAAACAGGGAACAGGTCCAAAAGTGAGGGATTACAGTTTTGAAAATGGTGTGTGGCATCTAAAGGAAAAGAATTGATAAAGGAGAACGGGCATTCTAGCCTAAGAACCAATAACAACATGCGATATATCATTGGAAAGATTTTTTTATATACTTCAACTATTGTTATGGCGGGAAGTTCCAAATCGCTGTGTGGAAAAAGTTATTGCATAATAAAGCCAGACTTAAGCAAATAATTTTTTTGAACTATTGATCGAAGAGAAGACGAGCGGTAATTGATTTTGAATAAGCAAGTATTGAAATCGCCCATGATGATTGTATGACTGTGAGAGGGTGTAAGATTTTCAAGGATTTTTTCAAATAAGGAAAATAAATTTATACGTGACGAAGGGCTATAATAAACACCTAGAAGGACTTTTACGTAATTCAGGTTTACTTCCAAAAAGAGATGCTAGCCATTGTTTTGTGGTGAAGGTTGTGCAGACATATCGACAGTTGAAAAAGGAATATGTGGACGAAGATATATGGCAACATCGCCGCCACCGCCACGCGCGCAATTATTTCTTATTAGTTGAAAACCCGGCAAGGAATAGAAAGTTGAAAGGAGACATGGTTTAAGCCAAATCTCTGAGACAAAGATATCATGGATGTTCTGACAGTCTAAGTTAGCTATCATTTCAGAATAATGTGCCCGTATCCTTTGGGCATTTATATGGACTACATTAAAATTCTTAAGTACATCAGAAAACTGAGATTTAAGGGTCGGACGAATAACTAACAAAGTTGTTATTGCTACAAGTCGACAAAAAGCTTTCGGTATCGCTGTCGTCATTGCTATTTGACATCGACACGATATAATTATATGAAAAATAATAATAAACGTAAAAAATCATTAATATAAATTTAAATATAAAAAGAGCAATTAATTAAATCCACCCGCTCGTTGAGTGTTTACAATGCAGGGGCGGATCCAGAATTTCACTTGGGGGAGGCCATTCTGATAAAGTTTGGAGCTAGGGTTAAAATCACGTCAGTTATGTTTATCTTTAAACCAGTGGAGGGTCTGTTGATATTTTGCACTCACATAAGGGAGAAGGTTTGTACTCAGTGGGGGAAGTACATAACGCTAATAAAATTGTAATTTTTTTTGTTAGTTCAGTAAGTTCTAGATTGGTGTTGGGGTACCAATGGGAAACGTAGTCCAGTATTAGTTTTGGGTCCCAAGTGGTGTTATATTTGGGGCGAGATGGCTTTTGCCTGTAAATACCTTTGAGTAGACGTTTTATTCTCTCGTCTGCTCCAATGTTATTCCCGAGGAGTATTAAAAGGGCAGATCGATGAGTATTGGTAGCACCGTATGATGCTCCGTTATGAAAGAGATCCACCAGAAAGGTTATGACTGATGATACCGAAGTTTCAAAGGTATTAAGGTTATTTTCGAGACAAAATGCCAGCAATATTTATTAGTGATGGAATATTGTTTCATAGTATTATCCGAGATGAAGCCTAGCATTAAGTCTAGCGTTACGTCCGGGGTAATCAGTCTCGTAAATGCTGTCCAGAGAGCGTCGCGGCCCCCAGTGTAAGGTTGCTGTGAAGCGGGTGATGCAATCTGTAATTTGAATGCAAAAGGTCCTCATTAGGATCCAAGAAAACAATATCTGACATGAGCATTCTTTTCAGCAATAGAAACCAAAGTTGGCCAGGCCAATAAGGAAAGACTAGGATGCCAGTGGCTGAGTCGTCAATGATTTTTCTCAAATATTTTGGGATTAAAGCAAACGGTGGAAAAGCGTAGAAAAAAGTTGATTGCCAACTAACTGTAAAAGCGTCAACTGTTATAGAATCAGGGTCCGGTCTTCATGAAATGTACTGGCTACATTTGGTATTGGTGCGGGAAGCGAATAAATCGATTTTTGGTTTACCTAACTTTTTAATTATCGTTTGGAAGGCCCAATCCGATAAAAAGACTGGTACTTGTCGTAATATTCCTGCGGGGTGCTATTTCCTTGCGTCAGTAAGGACAAGTCATAATAAAGGGCGGTCTCGTCCCTCTGATCGGAAAAGTTGTTAATTAATGCGTCACGAATCCCTTGCCAATTTTCGGGTATACCGTTGGAGTTTGTAGTTGTAGCTGCAGATCCCGTGATCTTATTTAAAATACCGTTTATAATACATAAATGTTAGCTCGCAGCTCGGGTAATTTCTGACATATTGTATTACGAGTTGATCGCATATTTTAATAAAACGAGTAAGAATATTCGGATTGCCATCAAAGTGGGCTGTGCACTGGGCGTAAAGCCTGAAACATAGTATCGGGGTTCAATGCCATTTCGTCACTCAAATAATATATCTAATCCTAAATTATCTGAGTCTATAAACCTATTTAAATCTACTTCCCTGGTCCTATTTACCTGTCTGGAAGAGACAGATCTTCTCCTAATTTCCCTTGGATGAAACATTTTGAATTAAAATTAAATAAAGGGGTGAAAAGGAAGGACTAGGAAGCAACACCTCAAAGAAAGTTTCAAGGACTTACATATACATGGTTTTCTGTGTATCGATGGCTGAATACGTCCTCAGCTGCGTCTTAAGTTCGGATATTCGACGAGGTACTTGGAAATACCGACAAACTATCGGAGTCCGCAGATTAACGAATTTTGAAAAGCGCGCTGCCTCGAATATCCTACCGAGTGCGCCAATTACGAATGTGACAGCCGGAGGACTTTAAAGAAAACCGAAATTATTTTAAATAAGGTTTTAATCATGTAAAATTACAATACAAAAAAAAAATACACGAACACGCCGTGTTCGAGTTCGCAACAAGTCCATCGTCATCCTGAGGATGCCTCGTTGAGAGGTGAAACACGTGTCGATTTCTTTCAGGAGTTTTTTATGGCTCTTTAGAAATAGCTAAGCGGAAAAGTTACTAAATATATCCACGTCTATTGTATTTTATAATGGATTTCCGCAAGGTCACGCCTGAATCAATTAATTATTACAATACAAGTAAACTTATACTAATTCCTAGGTCTAGATTTGGACGATGCGATGCTAGTACCGAAGTGTCGAAAATTAATTATCTCTAATATTACAATTATAGCGATTCTAAGCGTGGATACAGTATCAGCAGATCTGAAAGTAGGTGAGCGTTCGACGACACGAGGCGTCAATTCGTTGGTTCAGCAAAATGATGTATTACGATTTTGTGAAACATCCAATTGGTATAATTAGGTTACCATTTCGCTATTCGGCTGATTTGGTGTAGGCAAGGCACGTAACACGCAGAAAATATATTTTATTGTAATAATATTATGTAGTATTTTTTATAGTAACAGCATGTAATAGTTCCAAAAACCACTCACTTGCAATCAGGGCCAACTTCAACAGCAAGTATTAAGTTACCAACATGATTGACATATTCCTCTCCTTTCAACTTATTTTCCGTAATAACGTCTGCTTTTTTACTTTTCTTGGTCTTTTGCGCGGCCAAGAAGTATTGTTGTTTTCCATTTTAAGATTAAATTACACTAAGAAACATGTTGTAAACACCAGCAGTGAAGCCGCGAAAAACTATTTTAACCCTTTCCACCCGGGGTAGTAATTATTAAAGAATTTCCGCTTTTTAACTTCATTATCATAATAAGGTAGGTAAAAAGAAACGCTCAGATTATTTTCAGATTTTTATTATACCTAGAAGTACTATTTCTAAGACCTAGACTTACACGTTAGGAACTTTGATAGAAACTACAAAAATAATGAGATCCAATATTGACTTAGTAATCATTAAAAAGATAGGTTTTTAATTACAAATTAACCTCGTGGTATTCAGCAAAACAATTTTTCTTTTCATTTACACACAAAAACACGTTGCAATGAGAACATTTACTATGAGGTTTCGACTGAATCTTTTTCAAACTACAAACCTCACACCTTCCCCTATTTTCTACAAACGTTGGCCAATGGATGCCTCTATTACCCAAGCGAACGTCTTTTATAGTGGAGTAGTCAGATTTGCGTCTTTTGGAAGGGCCACCTTTGGAAGTATTATCAGTAGAAGTCTTTCTTTTCTGACTAACATCTTTCATTGTCATCAAGCCTTGAGTAACAGAGCGTCGAAAATCTTTTACGGTAGTCTGTTTCATTATAAGTCCATGAGTGACATATGAATTGACAAATGCGATGTCCAGAAGACCCCAAAACAACCTGTGCCACCATTTCGGAGATTTGCGATCTATACAGTAAAGGGCTCTCAAACGATCAGCTGTATCTACGCCGCCCATATAGCTATTGTAATCTTTGACAGCTACAGGGCATGTAATGGCAGACTTGGATCCATTTTTTTCTTTACGTGACACAGTAGCCGTTTCATTCCCATGAAAATTAGACACTATATGAACCACTTTGTTATCCTTCCATTTCCAATATCCAATGTCTAAATTTGAAAATCGATGATCACTGTCGCCCCTTTTCATTTGAGAATCAGCAAGCATATTTCCGGCCAGTCCTTTTCTATTACTTCGGATAGTTCCACATGCGTAGGTGTTTTCAGTTTTCAGTTTCTCAAGCAAAGCAACAGACGAGAAAACATTATCAAAGTAAACTGTCTTCCCTTTACCCCAATCTTGTTCCGTCAACTCCAAAACTACTTTCTCTCCCAAGCCATAGCCGGTAAATTTTGTTCTTCGTCTTTTCCTTCGTAAATTTGAAACTTCTTTATATAGCCTCTCTGGTCAGCAAGACACAACAACTTGTATCCCCTTTTTATAGGCTTCATAGGTAAATATTGTTTCAAGACAGACCTACCTTTAAATTTAATCATAGACTCATCTACACTCAGTTCGCGAGTACCATGATAAACCTCTTGAAATTTTTTATTGAGTGCATGAATCGTCGGTCTAATTTTATATAACTTATCTTTGCAATCTTTAGGCATTTGGGAGTTATCATTGCAATGCAGATGAGATAAAATAATAGCAAATCTGTCTCTTGCCTCTCTGAGTAGCATAAAGGTTACTTTGGTACACAATATTATCAACAACATCTCCAATCAATACTAAAAATATATCAGTCGGGTTGCTACAGTGAGCAAAACAGTCTTCTACTACTCCAGTATCTAGAACGTATTCCTGTAAATATGTATCTAGGTCCCTCTTTTTCCATTTACGGTTTGGTTCGGGTAATCGCTGATTTGTTTTGTGTGATGACGTATTTGCAGACGGTAGATCAATCTGAACACTAGATCCAGGTATTGGAGATGTTGGTTGGTGTTGGTGTTCTAGAGCTCTTCCAAAAACCTCATCAAAGCCTCTTGGTGAAGGTATATATAATATAATATAATTTATTTTATTTAAAAAAAATGTGTGGTACAGTCAGTGTGGTGTGTGGAGCAGAATTTTATTTTTATTTTTAAGAGACTGCAAGGTAAGTAAGGTAGTTGAATATTTTCCACTTCATCATCCGACACACCTGCTTCAGACTCTTCGTCACAGTCAGGAATCTCTTATAATGACAGGGCTTCAATTAGAGCAGTATTGTTTGTAATATCCATCTCAATGGCTAAAACAATAAAAAAAATAGCTCAGAACAATTATAAAATAAAAAAAAAAACATTCATTTATGATAAAACAACATACCCACTTCATCGAGTATGTGTATTATAAAAGCTTATAATTTTTCATCTTCTTTTAATTCTTTCATTCTGACGGTACTTTTAAGGTCATATCAGTTTTTATCAAATATTCATATAAAATAAAGTGATAATACGTTATAACAGCTTTTATAAATGCAGTCCGTGATATAAACAACGTAATTAGTAAAAAAAAAGCACTTACCCATAATATTCTATTTATAAAACTTTTTCAATTACACCGCACAGGAGAGTGATAAAATGTCCGACCGGTTGTAACTCGCTGTTCAAATTTTTCGAAAACGTCACGCGGTAATTCAAATAACGCGCTGTGATTGGCTTACGGAAACGGTACTCTAAAGGATCGTCAGTTGTAGTTAGCATAAGGTGATTTCGTACTTAAGTTATTAGACGAAAAATGTGGAGGTACTTCTAAGTACCGTAAGGAGGGAAAGAGTTAAAGTCAGTTTGTTTGACAGCTTTGTTTTTTTTAATACACAACCGATGTCACTGACATAACTGTTTTTTGGCGAAACAACGTTGACAAAGGTTGTTTATGAAGAATCGGTACAACGAATAAAGGCAAATATCTCATGACAAAACTTGTTTTTGAAGAAATATAATCAGAAAGCTTACGAATTCCTCTACAAGATGGCGTAACTAACTCATATCATGACATTTTTGACAAAGGTGGTTTTTGAAATAAATTCTTCAAATGTTTAAAAGAAACTGGCTGCCCTATTACTTGATAAGTGTTATTATTCAATTAATGATTTTTTGAATGACCCTAATCTTTAGATTTAATTATTGACATTGTGTATTTCTTTATTATTATGCTAGTTTTAAATTACTGTTTTTTTTTGCCAATTTTAATTTCACTTTTTGATTTTCATTCGATTTTTTGTTTTGTAATAACATTTATTTCAATGTTTGCATGCCTAATTGATAGATTGTACAGGGATCTCAACATTTTGTGAACACCTTTATTTACGTACACATGGCTACACATCAAGCTTATACATTTCCAGTTTATGCTGATCTCGCATTGTATAAGATTTCCGTAAAATGCGAGGTCAGCTTATACTGGAAATGTATAGCTTGATGTGTAGCCGTGTGAACCTACTTTCAAAGCAAATAAATGATTATGATTTTATGATTATGAAGAGCGAGCGAAGCGAGCTCGGCATGCTCGGGACTTGGGGCACCCCGACTCGGACAGATTAGGAAAGTTTTTTTTTTTTAAACCATTCAGAAATGCCGACTACGATGAAAAAAAAAAAGAAACCCTATACAATTATAAGATACTATAGACTATTGAATATTTGTCAAAGGTAATAATTGAAACGTTTTGAAAACGTTTTGTGGTAATGTAAAGTTTGCAAATAGTTCAAAATTTACTTTTAAGCAAGTACTTTTTTCTAGAGCCATAGTAATTAGTTTTATGACATTACAAAAAAGACAATTTTGAGGAGAGCGTTTTAAAGTTTTTTAAAGTTTAGACGTGAACAGTACGAAAACAAAGTAAAATAATAAAACAATTATGCATCTATTCATAAGACTAGTCCTTTAACTCCATCCATATCTCAATATGGTAATATTAGTATGACCACAACATTTTAAAAATAGCGAAATAAACATGCGACCCCCCATTTAATACATGCATTAAGTGAAAAACTCAAAATATTTTAACAGCTTTACCAGGCTGGTTCAAGGTCCAAAAACTAACAATAAACTAGTGATTCATAATTGTTCAAGCATTAAGTGCTTTGGTTATTAAATGACTGAGTTGATTTCCGAACGAATCTTTTCACATTGCCCGCCATGGCGCCATCTTTTTTCACTTTGCCGGCGACGATCGAATGTTAAACATTACTTATAATTTGTAACAATAAAAAAACCTTAAATACAGTAATTAAAATCGCCACCCGCATCTTTTATTGGAGAGACCCGCAGCTGTGCCCAATGTCAATAAGAAGTACCAACATATTGGCCCCTCAGAGCCGGATCCAGTCCAGACCTAAGGAAAACGCGCATAGAAGGTACGGCCAGCCATCCCAATTCTACCTCCCGTCCTCCTTGTCCACTGTGTGATACCGTGTTATAAACTGATTTCAGCAGTTGTAACCTGGTTCTTGTTTGCGTGCTCAACTCCGTACCTAATAGCGAAGCATCGGTGCTAAGCGCAGTGCATCAGCATCACCTTCACATTCATTCCGAAAACCGTGAGTACTCCATCCTCCTTATTGTCCGTCAAAATGAGCGAGGAAAAGGAATTAGTTAAAAAACGTGCCATAGTGAAAGGTCGCCTCACTAGGTTTTCGAATTATTTGTCTAGTATCGGAGGTGAAAGTCTATCTGATCATAAACGCATCGATCTTAAGTTACGGATTCAGGGAGCTACTAGCTTATACAACGAGTTTAATGCAATTCAGAATAACCTCGAGGAATCAGTTACTGACTTAGATGAACAGTTAACGCAGAGAGAACTATTTGAAAATAGCTATTACACAGCGTTGTCACAAGCCGAGTATTTATTAAATCAGAGCCAGGGTCCTGCCAGTTCCAATGCATGTAGTCACCGAGCAACGTCAATCAAATTACCAACTATTTCTATGCCTACTTTTGATGGTTCATACGAGCAATGGTTAAAATTCAGAGATTCATTTACATCGTTAGTGCATACCTCTAACGAAATCAGTAGCATAGAAAAATACCATTATTTAAAATCATCGCTCAAAGGAAGTGCAGCGTTAGTCATAGAATCAGTTGAATTCTCAAGCGATACTTATGAAATTGCATGGGAGTTACTTCTTAATCGTTACAATAACAGCAGATTGTTAGTACATAATCATGTCAAGTCATTGTTCACTATGCAGAGTTTAAATAAAGAATCACCTGTGCTAATTAGAAAACTAATAGATACTGTTTTAAAGAATCTACGCGCATTAAAGTTACTCAATGAGCCCACTGACACATGGGACACATTAGTTATCTACATAATAGAATCTAAGCTGGATCAAATAACAGAAAGAGAATGGGAACAGTACAAAGGCACATTATTTTCTGAAAGTAGTGATTCAAAGAAAAAACTCACAGTGAATGAATTAGTAAAGTTCTTAAAACTCCGGGCAGACATGTTGGAAACACTGCATGCGTCACATAATAAGGCTAATAGTGATAACAAAAAGCAAAATAATAACACACAAAATCAGTCTAAAATTCACTGCAATGTTTCCACCAATAAGCCACAGGAACAATCTATGCGTAGCCGTATTAAGAGACTTTGTTTGCTATGTAATACACGTCATTCACTTTATTCATGTCATAAGTTTATTGAATATGATTTAGAAACTAAACTTAAACTCATTAATGACAACAAACTGTGTATGAATTGTTTACGTTCGGGTCATACTTTAGAGAACTGTAGGTTTGGACCGTGTAGAAAGTGTAACCAAAAACATAACTCTTTGATTCATACGGATAATAACAATAAGTTTTCGAGTAATGTTAATGAGTCTTGTTCACTTCATGCGTCGAAAGGTACTAATGAGGTGTCGCCGCCGCCGGCTCCAGCGAATACCGGGAAAGCGCCCCTCTCCTCGCCTGTTACACCAAACAATATGATATCGACGATCCAAGCAAACAAAGTTCACGTACAATGCAGTCAATCAGCTGTTATGAATCCGGTTTTATTGTCGACTGCCTTAGTTGAGATTTTAGATAATAGTAACGATTATCATTTAGTGCGAGCACTTCTTGACAGCGGTAGTGAGCGATGTTTTATAACAAAATCATTATGCGATTTAATAAATGCGCCAGTAATACAGTCCACTCAAGAAATACGAGGTGTTGGTAACTCTGTCACACAATCTACGCAAATGTGTGATGTTGAGATTAAATCGCGGACCAACCCTGGATACATTACGCGTTTACAATGTTTTGTTTTACCAAAGATTACGTCGGCGTTGCCTTCAATGCCAAAACAATGCGCACAGTTTAATATTCCCGATGATATTAAATTGGCAGATCCGCAATTTTATGAATCTCAAAATATTGACATATTAATAGGCGCAGACAAATTTTGGGATTTAATAAATAACAAGAAAATAAGATTACCGAATGGACCTTTCTTATTAGATTCAAAACTAGGTTGGATAATAAGCGGACCTATTTCTAATTTTACGTGTCATGAAAGGTACATTCAGTGTAACTTCTCACAATCAATTGATTTGCAGTTACGATTGTTCTGGGAGCTTGAGGAGACTTCCATGCGTCGGGATATGCGCACGGATGAGGAACGGGCCTGTGAAAAACATTTCGTCGATAACACTACGCGCAATAACGACGGCAGGTTTAGTGTACGCATTCCTTTTAAACAAAGCCCCGACACATTAGGCGAAAGTTACTCGCAAGCAGAACGTCGGTTATTAGCCCTTGAAAAACGTTTACTGCGTAATCCTGATTATAAAAAGCTCTATAGCGACTTCATTCATGAGTACATTCGCTTAGGTCACATGAGTCGCGTTGACACCTACGGGACGCCTCATTACATTCTACCGCATCACGGCGTGTTTCGCGAGCATAGCACGACCACCAAGTTGCGTGTCGTGTTCGATGCGAGTGCTGCCACCAGTAATAATATTTCACTAAACCAATTGCAAATGGTAGGCCCGCCAATACAAGGCGATCTGATGGCCATCTTACTACGGTTTAGGCAGCACACGTACACGGCATGCGCAGATGTCGAAAAGATGTACAGACAATGTTTAGTTCATGAAGATCAACGTGATCTTCAACTGATCTTGTGGCGTGATGATCCTTCGGAGCCTATCGGTGTTTATCGGTTAAATACAGTCACGTACGGGACTGCATCTGCACCGTTTCTAAGTTGCAGGTGCCTGAAACAGTTAGCGGCTGACTCCACGGATCCTGACGTCATAAGAATAATTAACCAGGATTTTTACGTCGACGATATGATAACAGGGAATGATAACAAAGAAAGTCTGTTACATATTTGTCGAAATGTAGCTAACGTTTTACAAACGGGTTGTTTTCCACTACGTAAGTGGATGTTTAATTTTAATTTAGATAATACAGGAAATAATGCGTCTGAATTATTTAAAGAATTAGCACTAGGCGAAAACGTGCATTCGAAAACTTTAGGTATAAGTTGGTTTAATATTAGTGACGAATTTCATTTTAATACGCAGTTTGAAAACGCTAATAACCAATTAATTACAAAGCGTTATATTATGTCAAAGATTTCTCAAATATTTGACCCTTTAGGTTTATTGAGCCCTATGATAATTATAGCCAAAATTTTATTGCAGAAATTATGGCTTTTGAAAATAGGCTGGGACGATGAACTCCCTCGTGATGTCGTGCAAACTTGGGAGCGCTTTGCGAGTTCTCTGCCTATTCTCAAAGAAATACGCGTGCCGCGACACGTCGTAGGTAAGGAGCCTGCGCGTATAGAATTACACATCTTTACAGATGCCTCGGAATCCGCGTATGGGGCCTGTATTTATGTGCGCACAATTAGTCGTGATTTAAGCGTTACTGTTAGATTATATTGTTCAAAGGGAAAGGTCGCACCTTTAAATCCTGTTAGCATTCCGAGGCTAGAATTATGCGGAGCCTTGTTAGGTGCTAGGCTGTTTAGTAAGGTACGCGAATCGCTTAACTGTCACTTTGACAATATAATTTTTTGGTGTGACTCCACTGTTGTACTGGGTTGGTTGCACATGGCACCTAATTTATTAAAAACGTTCGTCCAAAACAGGGCAGCTGAGATTCATGAATTAACTAAAGAACTTCCTTGGTGTCATGTGAGAGGTAAAGACAACCCAGCAGACTTAGTTTCCCGTGGAGTCAGGCTAGAAGATCTTAAATCTAATAATTTATGGTGGGAAGGGCCAACGTTCCTTCATGATCCTAACTTTAATTGTGATCAAGTTATTTCGACAATTGCTGACATTTCTCAGGCTGATTTGCCAGAGACAAAACCTGAAAAGGCTGTTCAATTATTTCTTAGCACAACAGAAATATTAGTATTTCCCTTTGAGAGATTTTCCCAATACAATCGTATGAAACGTGCATGTGCGTATGTATTGCGTTTTATTCACAACATACGCCATAGAAATTATATTAATCGTGGACCTCTAACTGTAGTTGAACTAAGAGAAGCAGACGTTACATTAATCAGGTTAAGTCAGCAACAGTCTTTTGCAGATGAATATAAATTACTATTAAATAGCCAAAGTCTAAAAAGTAAGCACAGTTTGAGTAAGTTAAACTTATTTATTGATACTGATAAAACTTTACGAGTTGGAGGTAGATTAAAGGGTTCACGTGATTTTAGTTTTAATAAAAAACATCCTTATTTAATCTCATCAAAACATTGGTTTTCAGTATTACTGTTCCGTAGCGAGCACAAACGACTGCAGCACGCTGCCCCACAAGCGCTGCTATACAATATACGCGAGTCACACTGGCCAATAGGGGGCAGGAATCTGGCCAAGCGCACTGTACATGACTGCGTTACTTGTGCACGCTTGAGAGGTAAATCCTTATCACCTATTATGGGCAACTTACCGCAGGAGAGAATCACTCCTGGTTTTCCATTTTTACGTAGTGGTGTGGACTATGCTGGGCCAGTGCTCGTATTGAACCGTAAAGGCAGGGGCTCAAAATTGTTGAAAGGTTATATATGCTTATTCGTCTGCTTAGTGACTCGTGCAGTACATTTGGAACTGGTTAGTGACCTTAGTTCTGAGGCTTATTTACTTGCGTTAAAGAGATTTATCTCTCGGCGTGGCAAACCTGCTGAAATTATATCTGACAATGGTAGGAATTTTGTAGGACTTGCCAATGAATTTTCAAAATTTTTATCAAATTGTTCGGCAGATTTAATTGATTATGCGACTAGTCAGGACATTAAGTTTTCTTTTATCCCACCGTATGCTCCTCATTTTGGTGGACTTTGGGAGGCTGGAGTAAAATCATGCAAGCATCACTTGTCCCGCGTAGTCGGTAATGCACACTTAACTTTTGAGGAGTTTAGCACGGTATTATATCAGATTGAAGCCATCCTCAATTCCCGTCCTATTAGTCCCATGTCGACAGATCCTAACGATTTCCTTCCCTTGAGTCCGGCCCATTTTCTGGTTGGTCGTCTCCTGACAGCGCCAGCAACTGAACAGCTGACTGAAGTTCCTGCTCATCGACTAACACGCTACCAACGACTAGAGCAGATCAGGCAACATTTTTGGTCTCGTTGGACCAAGGAGTATATCTCAGAAATGCAAGTAAGAACGAAATGGAAGGAGAACAAAACTGATCTTCAGCCTAATACTCTAGTGGTCATCAAAGAAGACAACACTCCGCCACTGAAGTGGAGATTAGGACGCATCATAGCCACATTGCCAGGAAAGGATGGGGTGTCCCGAGTAGCTGATATCCAAACTTCTAGTGGGATCATCAGACGCGCATTTCCTCGAATTTGTCCTCTGTTCGATGAAATTGATGACAAGATGTTGGACGCGAGTGCTTCCAAGGCCGGGGGCATGTTCAAGCATTAAGTGCTTTGGTTATTAAATGACTGAGTTGATTTCCGAACGAATCTTTTCACATTGCCCGCCATGGCGCCATCTTTTTTCACTTTGCCGGCGACGATCGAATGTTAAACATTACTTATAATTTGTAACAATAAAAAAACCTTAAATACAGTAATTTAAATCGCCACCCGCATCTTTTATTGGAGAGACCCGCAGCTGTGCCCAATGTCAATAAGAAGTACCAACAATAATTATTAATAATGTTTATTTTTTCTATAAAACACAAACAGTTTTTCAAGCTACAATCAAATAAAATAATTTTTCAAACTAACAATAAAAAATTTAAGAGGACTAAGGCCAATTTTATTATAGAACAATCTTTAGTTATTTCTTAAATAAATTGGTTTCTTAATAATTACCAATTAGAATAATAATTACCAATTAATCAGTCTTCAGTTTGGTAACAATAATCAATTACTTACTGGTTAATGAGAAAAAATATATAAAAACTAAAATTTCGTCAACAATGGGCTGTTCATCCTGATCGTCAGACGATTCAGTGTCACTACTGTTGTCAACAATAGCCGCAGATGTGGATGGTATATCTTTGTAATATTGGTCGTATTCTTGTGGAATAACTCCATCTTTTATAAGTGATAACAAGTCTTTTTTCTTTCTTTGCGAAACCGGAATCCGCGATTTATATGCCTCTTTCAGAGATTTTTTTAGTTTGTTCATGCATGTTATTTTTTATTTCTTTGAAATGTTGATCAGTCAAATCGTATTTGTAAAAAATGGTGAGGGATTTTTTCTTCAGCTGTAGCCATTTAATTTTTAACCACTGCACTTGCTCATTTTTTGTATTTTTAGTCGTATTGGAATTCAAAGATTTTTTTAATTCCTTTAAATCATAGAATTCCCCGTGTTTCATAATAACAACATTGTAGGGTCTCGGCTTGATTCTAGCAGACCCTATCACCAATGCATACTCACGCAAAGTGAATATATGCTTTTATGTTTTCGCGCTCTTTCTATACACGCATGAATTGAATCCACTTCTGAATACGAATGCCCCGATTCCATAAATTTTAAATCGATCATGTCTAAGTGAGGTGTGTTATTGACAGCATATAAAGCCGCTAGAGTTACATATATATTGCGATTCTGACCGCCACATGTGTAGAAAATGATGCGACATGAGTAACAGTTTCGGGTAGACTACAAAGATATTTCAACAATATCGATCCGATTTCAGTAGAACCTTTTTTGCCATTACATTCGTCCCATAAATAGCAGTATCTCGTGTTGATAAGAGAATCTAGGATAGTAAAATTTGCGATAGGATAGTAAAAAGCGATAATTTGCGCAAATAATAGATTTTGCAATCTCTGGTAAAAGGTACCGATGGAATAGTTTGAAGATCAAATGTTATAATAGCCCGGAAAGCACCATCGGAATCCAAGCACCTTTGCTTATCTTCTTTTTAGGGTTCCGTAGTAAACAAGGAACCCTCATAGTTTCTTCATGTCCGTCTGTCTGTCTGTCTGTCCGCGGTCTAGCTCCGAGACCCTTAGTACTAGAAAACTGTAATTCGCCGACAAAACGGTAAAACAAAATTATGAAAAACATTTTTTTTAGGGTATCGCCCATACACGTAAAGTGGTGATGTTTTTTTTTTTATCCCATGATGTGTGGTGTTTTTGGAAAGGTCCTTCAAAAACATTGTGAATTTGGTAAAACCATTTTTTGATTCCGGGATCCGTTTGCGAAATATTAATAATGCGTCGGCGATTGTCTAGCGAAACCATTTTAAAATATTTTTGTCTGTTACTGTACGAACGTACTTTTTTAGTTATTCCGCTAGAAAACGCCAGGTGCCATAGAAAAATACAACTGAACACCTACGTTTTTGGTAGAAAGAGACGGATTAACGGCATTTCAATACGCACAAACGAAAGAGCATGACATTTAGTATATTTGGCACAAAAAAAGTGAAAATTGAAATTTTTGTAATTAGTACAATTGTGAACTAAGGTATCGATATGTCATACTATCATGCAAACAAGTTTCAGGAGTCTCAAAGCACTCTTCTTAAGGATTTAATCTATAAGTTAGGATTCTGTCTTTTATTGCAGTTGCAATGATTTCAACATTCTCAAAATTAGTTTTCAATAAACAATTTGATTGACGTACAATTACTTCTTACATGGTATCTATTATCAAATTTTCGTAAAATTACTAATAATTATTCATGACACATAGACTATCATGACTTTGAAAATGTGATCTGTTATCGCGTAGCGGTAGCTGTAATTAAAAACAAGACATCATTAGGATAATATAATGTTTTATTTATTTATTTAACTTTGTCAACTTAACCTATGGATACATTTTGATTATATGCTTATGTCGAGAGACACCGTTTGCTAATCTTCTCGTGATAGAAGATATGATCCTTTTTTAGAAGAAAAGAGGCACAGGCCGCTTCCTGCTATGGATACATGTTGATTATATGCTTATGATCTACGCTTTTATATGATATAGGCTTACATATGAAAGCAAATAATAACTCAATTCATATTTTGTGGGATATCCTCAAATTCCTTCCTACTTGCAGTTAAAAATTTAGCTAAATACCCCCAACCCCAAACCTCAGTATTATCGTCTGTTTTAATTTTTTAAATTGATCACTGCCTGACGCCATCTATTCATTATTATTAATTTTTTATGTCTTTTACATATCTCGAGACCTTGGGATCCCGGACCTTTGGAAGGCGTACCAAGGGTCGAAGCCAACTCGCAGAGGCCCCTTAGACGTTTTTTTTAAATGAAATGAGGCACCAACCGACGATTATCCCTGTATGCACTATACAAGTGCACCTAAGGACAACCTCCGGTTGGTGTAGGACTATTGCAGGATATGGAAACAAAGATATTTGACTATGGGTTTGGGTGGCTAAAGTGAACTGGTTACCTGAAACTATGGAAGGACTATGGCCCCTGCCTGATCAATGTTTATATGTACACGGATAAAATGGCAGGGGGTGATTTGCACACTCAATAATGGGCCCCCGAAAACTGTCGCTAGCACAGTGTCGTCGCGACAAGGGAGGAACATGTCCTGAGGTGCTTATGAGGAGTGGAGAGGTATTCCACGCCTATCAGGACAATCCCGGAAGTACGGTCAAGATCCCTACCAGCATCTTACTGGATACTTCCTTCTTCCGAGCATGTTTGCTCTTGCGAATCTCCACTCAAGCCAGCCAATAAAGGCGGGAGTTGTAATGAGGTGGGAGCTCTGTTCCTCGTCAGTGTTCACTCTAGCCGGCCAATAAAGGCAAGAAAGAGGTGAGGAACAAGACTTCTCCCGGGAGATAGGGTCCGTGGGGTCGCTACTGCCCAACAGCTCGCCACATGCTGCCCTGCGGGTTTTTGTATCTGTCTTGGTCTGGCTCCTCACCCTAGACCTGTTTCGGCAAAGTAAACTTTACCGGCACAGACCCAGAGTTCGGAGCGCGCAAGCCCCACCACGACGTCAACATGTCAGAGAAAAACTCCATAATAGGTTACAAAATCATAATCATAAAATGTTAGTGTGTTAGTAATAGAATTGAACAAAAAATTATATTAGTATTGTTAATATCTATACCTAACGGATGCCTATGGCTGTCCTTATCCACAGATTTTGGAAAGGACAGTCGAAACAGGCAGCAATAGCATTTATGATGCTGTTGCTGCTGCGTCGTAGACGGTGCAGCAAGGAGTTTGCTTTCTTGCGCATGATGGCTGGAAAGTCATCCGTACGCGCTTCAGCAAACATAGCAGACGCGCTGCATCGCCACGGCAGCCCCAACAGCATCCTAAAAGCGTTATTATACTGGGTGCGCAGGGCTCTGTAGGTTTGCTGCGTATGTTTCACCCACAGGCCGCTCGAGTAGAACGACTGACAGAATGCCTTAAAAAGTGTTATTTTCACCTCGTTGGTGCAACGTGCGAACCTGCGAGCGAGCATATTGCCTCTCACCGCCAAAGCTCTGCGCTCCCTCTCTATGTCCTCGTCATCCTTAAGGTCACCTGTTACTATGTGACCCAGATACTTCAATTTGTCCACTAATTTTAAAGCTGCACCGTTCAGGATGACAGGAGGAACATATGCAGGATAGTATTTACCTGCTCTAAATACAAGTAGTTCGCTCTTTTTGGAGTTGTATTGAAGCCCGTGTGACATCGCAAATGCCTCACATTGAGACACCAGATTCCTTAATCCACTGATTGAGAGGCTCAGCAGCACCATGTCGTCTACATAGCTAATATTGTTAACACATTTGTCATCAATGAAACAGCCGACATGGGTGCTACTGAGCCGCTCAATCAGTTTATCTACATACAGATTAAACAATAGTGGCGAGGTTAACCCCCCTTGCCTCACACCACATTCCAATTTATAGTCGTCCGACAAAGTATCGGCCCATCTCACCTGATTTCTCTGATTTGAGTACCAGTACTTGAGAAGAGAGGTACATTCCGTCGGTACACCCGAGCTTCCTAGCTTCTCCCATAGCATGTCATATGCTACGAGATCAAAAGCAGTTGTTAGGTCGAGGAAACACGCGTACACCGGCGTCCTTCTCTCTGTGTAAGTACCTGACAGTATGTTTCAGGCAGAGTGTGGCGCTCTCCGTCGACAGACCGGCTCTAAACCCGAATTGCGCGTCCTGCAGGTCGACGTGCCTCATGATATTACCATTTAACAGACTGTCAAGCACCTTGGCTGTTATTGTGGCAAGTGAGATGGGTCGATAGTTAGTTTTATCAGACGCATCACCCGTTTTGTTTTTCACAATGGGTACCACAATTGTACTCATTAATGGCTCAGGTAAATAGGAATGGCACAGAAATAAATTAAACATCATACTAAGCACTCTTGGTAAATGAACCCCTGCATACTTAAAGTGTTCTATACTGAGACCGTCGTCGTGACCAGGCGATTTCCCTCTTTGCATGTGTTCATTGCAGAAACGTTTTCAATATCCGAAACTTTATACACTTTTAATTCAATGTAGTGCGATCCCTCTTTAGAAGGATGATCCTGTCGAGAGACACCGTTTAGTTAGTTTTATCAGACGCATCACCCGTTTTGTTTTTCACAATGGGTACCACAATTGTACTCATTAAAGGCTCAGGTAAATAGGAATGGCACAGAAATAAATTAAACATCATACTAAGCACTCTTGGTAAATGAACCCCTGCATACTTAAAGTGTTCTTTACTGAGACCGCCGTGACCAGGCGATTTCCCTCTTTGCATGTGTTCATTGCAGAAACGTTTTCAATATCCGAAACTATATACGTATAGACTTTTAATTCAATGTAGTGCGATCCCTCTTTAGAAGGATGATCCTGTCGAGAGACACCGTTGGCTAATCTTCTCGTGGTAGAAGATACTAAAGTTGATACTTTTTAGAAGAAGAAGAGGAACAGGCCGCTTCCTGTGCTTCATCTTCACTATCCGCACCGAAAAGTTCCCTAGCCGTAGGTCTTGTGACTGGACGAATCTTTAGCTTTTTCGATGATGACCGTACCGGTTCAGTGCTCACTGCTGGTTCAGCTCGACGTGTTGACGATTGTTTTTCGCGTTTAGTTCGCTTTCTCTCTAGCTCTTCACCCTTTTCATCGAAGATCGGCATTCTGCTAGATGAACAAGACTCTTCTCTACACCGTTTCGTTTTCCTTTGAGGACGAATTTCTTCAAGAGGATGTGGGAAAAAGTTCATCAGCTTTTGACCTGAAATATATATTAAGAAAAAAAATCTTCATTTTACTTGTCTATGTCTACCTCTCTCTGCTAACAATTCTGTTGTATTAGAAAATAAAAATTAAATACTTTTTACAAAACTTGCAGATATTGATAATATTAGAGTACATCTAACCCTCATATACTCAATAAGACAACTTTTTCATGCCAATTACAAAGGTTAAGGTTATAAGGTATATAGTTATTATAGAGGGGGTGTGTAGTAGGCAGGGTAAATGAAATGTCATCTGCTTAAATACTCACAGTTGTATTGAGTAATACACACACACACAACACAGAAAACAGTCAGAAGGAGAACAGTACGATAGACAGTCACAATAGTCACGGCACAATGATAACAGTTTATAACACGTAAACAATAATAGGAGAACAAGATATCAAATAAATCATGCGCAGCCGAGAGGCGCGTAAGCTAGCAACGACTAAAGGTCACGGCAAGGTGATCGGACGATCGCTGCCTCGCACTCCCACTTCCGCGCTTGGCGGCTATGTCACGATGACGTAGCTCGCCGTGCGCGAGTCCAGTAGCATACGTTACGGGTGGAGCGTCATCAACCGACATGGTGAATGTGTATGTTTTATTAAGTACTTGTATTTAATAGTTAATATAAATAAATGTAAATAAATATTGTGATTGTGTTTGTATATAAATGTGTTGTGTTGTGTAAGTATATAATATACATAAATTAATAAGTGGTATGGTATGTACAGTAAGCGCTCAAAAGTGCATGAGCACGCTAAGAGTCGTATTGCTGTGAACACGCGGTATAGTCCGTACATTTGTATGTGTAAACAGTCAGACGTCTGTGGTGTGAGTGCCGTACACACACCACAGAGAACGCAGTTTTGAACTACACACTATCGTATCGTCACGGTTCGCGGGCGCCGCACTTATATTTCCATAACTTTTGTTAGCACGCATCATACTCGTACGCGTGACCTTGGCCAGTGTATCGCATTGCTAAAATTCGAAAGTAAATTATATGTGCAGATAGCAGAAGAAGCGTTGGTCTTAGATTCAAGATGGCTAAGGTTCTAATCTCGTAAATCACAGCGCTGTTTTTGCAAATATTATTATTTTTGTTTGCAATAATAATATTTTTAAATATCCTGCCTATTTATTAATGTTGTTATTGCAATAAAGGGTTTAGAACAAAAAATGCGTGATATGTTATCTCATCACCTGTTAAGCAGCCTTATAAAGGCGGATAACAATTAAAATTCTATTGTGTCTCGTTAATGACAGTGGAAGGGTTAAAATAAAAAATAAATAATATTTATTCGTTGTTATCAAACTGCTACAATTATTTATCATTACTTCACCTGAATAATATGTGAAATAGATGTCTAGAAACTTAGAAGCAATTTGTATTATTTTGACATATTTAAATTTTGAAATGTTTTAAATTTTAAATGGATTTTTTTGCACCATAAATATAAAGCTTTGATCATGGTCTAAGTAATTAAGCAATAAATAGGAATATTACACTACTTAAAATGTAAAAAAATCTACTGACAAAATTGTTGATTTTAAGGTTAAAGGCAGCTGTTCATATGAATTATTTTAAACTTTATTTGGCTTTAGTAAATATTGGTTGGTATTGAGGTTATAGCTTAAGTATTCATTTTCTTTACGAAAAGAAGATTGAAACTAAACCTCAAATTTTAATCCTAAAATAATACTATTACTAAAATAATATTAAACAATTTCGGTATATCTGCAAGAAATACGACAAACACCCTATTGAAACGTGCTTAAAAAATTCGTTATCATAAATTCATGCAATAACGAATCTGTTGTTTATTAAGTTGGTACGGTCAATATTTTAAGGTCAAAAACGGTTTTCTAGCTGGTCTTCAGTGATGCAAGCCTTCAGAGTGCACGGCGAACGGTTCATAATGACGTGTTTTTAATAATTCAGCAAAATATCTCGTTGGTATGAAACCATTTGTTTCATATTCATTCACAATTTGACGTCGCTGCTACTCGATAATAAGCCCCTTCCTCATATCTCTTAACCGTCACAGTATTTCTCTAGAACAAAGAAAAACATTGTTTTTATTACACATAATACCTAATTATTTATTATTCACTAATCGAATTAAACCTCACAATGAATTTAAAACTTTAAAGGCATCTTCTGTCTCAACAATACCTCTGTTCTATCAACAATACCCTTGATTAGGATTTATGTTTAGTAAAATCTAAATATATAAAAGCGAAAGGTCACTCACTCACTCACTCATTCATCACGAAATCTCGAAAACTGCTTGACGTATAAAGATGAAATTTGGTAGGGAGGTAGTTCATAGTTAGTAGACGTCCGCTAAGAACGGATTTTTGGAAATTCGACCTTTAAGGGGGTGAAAAGGGAGAATTTTGTTTGTATGAAAAATCTTATTCCTTGAGTTAATAAACTTGAAACTTGGCACGAATATTTATCTATGTAAATTATAAACTTTGCCATTTTTAGTTTTTCTAAACTACCCCCTAAAGGAGGATTGGGGGTATCAAAGTTTGTATGGAATAATTTTAACACGCGTTCTGATTAACTTAAAACTCAGTATTTATACTTAAGATTGCAAATAAATAAAAACTTATATCAGATTTTTTTTTAAATTTACCCCTAACCTGGTGAAAAGGGGTATTAATTTTTACAGGGGAGGATTTAACTGTCTGGCTTGGTTAACTTAAAAATCTGTATTAATAAATAATCAATAAGTCAAATAACGGAAACGTCACAATAGACTTTTCAAAAATTATTATCGTGCTATTTTTTATTTCGTTTAATTGTAAAAGGCTAGCCAATAGGTTAGAATAACCCAAATAAATACCCAATATTAACCTAAACTTTTTAAAGATTATGGCTTTATGGATCTAAGCAATCATAACATATACGTAGGGTGGATTTTGAGATGGGGCAATATGGGTATAATCATTATAATAACCTTAACCGTTGTCGCTAACAAACATTTTGATCTGTATTCACAGATTTTGAAAATAATAGTCAGAAGAACATAACCGCCGCCACATAACGGCAACACAACGGCCGCCACATTATAGCTGTAACAAAATGGCCGCCACATAGCGGCCGCCACATTGAGACCGCCACGTTATGGCCGCAACAAAACGGCTGCCACATAGCGGCTGCCACATTGAGACCGCCACATTACGGCCACCACATTACGGCCGCCACTTTACAGCCGCCACATAACGGCCGCCAGGTAACAACCGCAATACAACGGCCACCACATAGCGGCCGCCACATTACGGCCGCAACTTGACGGCCGCCAAATTGCGGCCGCCACATAACGGCCACCAAATAACAGCCGCCACTTTACGGCCACAACACAACGGCCGCCACATAGCGGCCGCCTCATTGCGTCCGCCACATAACGGCCGCCACTTTACGGCCGCCACATTGCGACCGCCACATTATGGCCACAACAAAACGGCCGCCACATAGCGGCCGCCACATTGCGACCCCCACATCACGGCCACCACTTAACGGCCGCCACATAGCGGCCGCAACAAAACGGCTGCCACATACCGGCCGCCACATTACGGCCGCCACTTTACGGCCGCCACGTAACGGCCGCAATACAACGGCCACCACATAGCGGCCGCCACATTACGGCCGCTAGATAACGGCCACCAAATAACGGCCGCCATATAACGGCCTCCACATAGCGGCTGACACAACCGCCGCCACATTACGGCCGCCACTTTACGGCCGCCACATAACGGCCGCAACACAACGGCCGCCACATAGCGGTCACCCCATTGCGTCCGCCACATTACGGCCACCACTTTACGGCCGCTACATAACGGCCGCCACGTAATGGCCGCAATACAACGGCCACCACATAACGGCCGCCACATTACGGCCGCTAAATAACGGCTACCAAATAACGGCCGCCATATAACGGCCTCCACATAGCGGCTGACACAACCGCCGCCACATTACGGCTGCCACTTTACGGCCGCAACTTGACGGCCGCCAAATTACGGACGCAACATAACGGCCGCCACATAACGGCCGCAACACAACAGCCGCCACATAGCGGCCGCCCCATTGCGTCCGCCACATTACGGCCACCACTTTACGGCCGCCACATAACGGCCGCCACGTAATGGCCGCAATACAACGGCCACCACATAGCGGCCGCCACATTACGGCCGCTAAATAACGGCTACCAAATAACGGCCGCCATATAACGGCCTCCACATAGCGGCTGACACAACCGCCGCCATATAACGGCCGCCACATAGCGGCCGCAACAAAACGGCCGCCACATAGCGGCTTACCGGTTATTTCGGTTTACCGACCAGTGAGGAAACATAAGCAGTACCGAAACGGTACAGAATCGGTACCGAAACGATACCGTACCGACCAATGAGGAAAGGGCCTAACGAGACTGTCCTTAACTTTTTGAAACATGTTGATCTTCATTTACAGATTTCTTAAAAATTGCCAATTTTCACAAAAACTTTTCCAAAAACTATATCGAGCCAACTGAGGTTTGAGTACAAGAATGTTTGTCTGTATGTTAACTTTTCACGCCTAAACCACAATCAAATTCCAAATTTGAATTCGATTTCGATCAAATTTGCCAAGGGGATAAACAGCATCCTAGGTAGGACATAGGCTACTTTTTGTCTCAAAAATAATCCTAAAGGAGGTGATATATAGGTAATGAAAGTTTTCTCGCCAAACTTCATACTGCTAGGACAACGGGAAGTACCATATAGGCTTTGTTTTATTTGCGAGTGTCAATATAAATATGCGGTATAATTTAATGATCGTATTTTTTTATTGCATTTACTTGGAAGTTTGATTTTCTTTACAGCTCCAAGGGACCGTAGATCTAAGTTTTTGATATCTATTTCAACTTGATGCATCCAGGCGTTTCTGAGAAAAAGGGTCTTGACAGACAGCGAAGTTATCTTTTAACGGTTTCAATTTTTCATTTTGAGTACAGATTTATTATCTGCCTGTTACCTTTTAATACCGTAACGGCTGAACGTATTTAGATGAAAGGCAAACGGATAGGCCATAATCTGGCTTAGAACATAGGATACTCTGAATTCCGGTAGCATGTTCCTGTGGGATATTTTGCGACATCCACGCGGGCGAAGCCGCGGGCAAAAGCTAGTATGAAATATATAAATGATAACACTCACACTTAGTCCGGTTTTATTAGATATTCACTTCACTTTTACGCAGCGCAATAATATTCTCTGATCTGATCTGATCTCTTCAATATATTTTATGCCTGCTTTTTGATAATAATAACCACAACACTGCGCTAAATGCTCGTCACCAATATTATCACGGCACGAACCAACAAAGTTCTATTAATTGAATACTTGTAACAAACTGCATCTACCCCACAGAAATCGAAATAATTTACTTAGTTTTTTGTGGTCTACCTGCTAAACTTTAATATTTATGTGAACAAGACGAATGAAACTAAAAACGAATGATGATTATCGAACTAGTCATTGGTTGCAGACAAAGTGAGTGTGTGTGTGTAATGTGCGTGTCTACAGTATTGTAACAACTTATAGAAGAAGGTCGTAAGTCAAACCGAAGCGTCAGTCTATTGCTTTGTGAGATTGCTTATGGACTTTTGGTCGGTACTGTACCCCACACCACCCCCCTCCAGAGACCGTCAAGGGCGATAAAAATCTGGGAATTTGACACGACGTCCGGAACGAGTTGTGTACTCTTTTGTGTCTGGAGTTGGAGTATCTTCTTCTGGGTCAGCTTTGTCGGCCAATATGTAGGCTGGCTTTAGGCGGTCTATTGAGACCGTGACCTCTTTTCCCTTAAATAAAATTTTAAAAACTTTATCACTCCTTTGCAGAACTTTGTGAGGACCTGTGTATGCTGGTTGCAGCGAGCCACGTAATGCGTCTTCACGGAGGAACACGTGATCAGTGGTCTGCAGATCCTTAAAAACAAATATACTCGTCTTGTTGTGACGGGAAGCTGGAGTTGGCTGCAGTTTTTGGGCAAAATTGCGGATGCGCGCGGTAAATTCCGTGATGTCGGTTGTACCCACATCAGTTGGAGTAAAAAATTCTCCTGGGAGTCTTAGCTGTTCGCCGTAAACTAGTTCGGCGGAAGACGCTTGGACATCCTTTTTGAATGCGCTCCTTATGCCAAGCAATACCCACGGCAAAGACTCTGTCCACTTGTCACTGGCATGACACATGATGGACGCCTTAAGTTGCCTGTGGAATCGCTCCACCATGCCATTGCACGCTGGATGGTATGCCGTTGTCCGCTTGTGCTGAAATCCGACAAGATTTGACAATTGTTGGAATAGAGCCGACTCAAATTGACGACCTCTGTCCGTGATGATGTCAGTAGGACAGCCAAATCGGGCAATCCATCCAGACAGCAATGCCTTAGCTACTGTCTCGGCAGTAATGTCGACAATAGGTACGACCTCTGGCCACCTAGTAAATCGGTCGACTGCCGTTAGACAGTATCTAAAGCCTTGTGAAATCGGTAGCGGGCCCACAAGATCGATGTGGATCGTGGTAAACCTGGCGCGTGGGAGATGGTAAGTCCCTAAAGGCGCGGAAACGTGACGGCTCACTTTTGCCCGCTGACATGCGAGGCAAGCTCGCGCCCACTCCCTGCAGTCCTTCCTGACGCCTGGCCAAACAAAGCGCTCTGCGATTAATTTGGCAGTCGCTGAGACGCCTGGGTGGCTGAGGGAATGTAGGCTGTCAAAAATTTGTTTCCGCATCATTTTAGGTACAAATGGCCTGGGGGACGCTGTACTGACATCGCAGTACACTATCGAACGCTCCCCAGGGGCTTGCACCTTCTCCAGCACTAGTGAAGACCCTTCCTGAAGAAGTTTCTTCAGTTCCGGATCTGACGCCTGGGATTCCGCGAGGATGTCAAGATTGACTGGAGTTTGTAGCTCCTCCACGCGTGATAAGGGGTCAGCCACGACATTGTCTTTGCCGGAGATGTGTCGTATGTCGGTGGTGAATTGGGCGACGAAGTCTAGGTATCTGAACTGCCTAGGCGAACAGTTCTTCTTCCTCTCGTGGAATGCGAAACTGATCGGCTTATGGTCAGTGTACACGACGAAGTGTCTAGCCTCCAGCATGTGGCGAAAGTATTTGATGGCCTCGTAAATGGCCAGCAGTTCCCTGTCATAGGGAGAATACTTCGCTTGCGAAGGGCTGAGCTTTCGGGAAAAGAAAGCTAATGGCTGCCAACCATCGTCGCTGAGCTGCTGTAACACCGCGCCAATTGCCGTATCTGACGCATCAGTGACCAATGCGAGTTTAGCATTGCAATCGGGGTGAGCTAATAGAGCAGCATTAGCCAGGCTTTCCTTGCAGTCCTCGAATGCCTGCAAAGTATTCTCCGCAAGACATATAGGATGCGAGCCCTTTACGTTGCCGATCAACAGGTTGTGAAGTGGCGCCTGTATTTGAGCTGCGTGGGGCATGAATCGCCTGTAAAAATTGATCATGCCCAAAAATCGCCGCAACTGACGAACATCTTTAGGCTGTGGGAACTTCTTGATGGCGTCAACCTTAGTCTCAAGTGGTTTGGTGCCCTTTTCGGAGATATGGTAACCTAAGAAAGTTACTTCCGGGACACCGAAAACACACTTGGAGGTGTATATTAACATGCCGAAGTCCTTCATCCTGGTGAAAATGATGCGTAGATGTTCCTCGTGCTCTGCTTCTGTCCTGGAGAAGATCAAAAAATCGTCCAAATAACAATAACAGAAGTCTAGTCCTCTCGTCATCTCGTCGACAAAACGTTGAAATGTCTGGCCTGCATTGCGCAGACCGAACGTCATGTACGGAAATTCGTACAGGCCGAACGGTGTGGTGATTGCCGTCTTCGGAATGTCGTCCTGGCTGACAGGTATTTGATTATAGGCTTTCACGAGGTCGATAGTGCTAAAAACTCGACAGCCTGAAATGCTGTGTGCAAAATCGTGAATATGCCTAATCGGGTACCTGTCAGGAACAGTTCGCGCGTTGAGCATGCGGTAGTCTCCGCAAGGTCGCCAACTGTTGTCCTTTTTCGGGGCGAGATGGAGTGGGGATGACCAAGGACTTTCCGAGGGTCTGGCGGTTCCATTGGCCAGCATCAGCTGGAACTCCTGTTGAGCAATTTTTAATTTATCCGGCGGTAATCGCCGAAATGACGAAGATACTGGAGGGCCTGGGGTCGTGCGAATATGGTGTACAGTATTATGTGGTGTAGTGCGTAGTGTACCGGCGGGTCGGGTGATGTCAGGAAAGTTTTCCAGGATTTTGTGATACCTCGAATCGCCAGAAGTAACCTTTACTGAAAATAAAGACGAATCTGAGTGATTCGAGGCTAATGCAAAAATATTGGTACTACTGTCTATTAACCGTTGATTACGACAGTCAACGGTTAATGAGTAAAAACAAAGAAAATCTACCCCGATAATCGGTTTGGTCACTTCAGCTACCACAAAACGCCACTTAAAGTCTCTACGAAGTCCAAGATTAAGGTTGAGATTGAGGAAACCATACGTTGGAATGGGTGTTCCATTCGCGGCAACGAGTTGGTAGTTTGTAGGAGCACGACGATCGCTGAGCAGACGACGAGGGTAGACACAGAGGTCACTTCCAGTATCGACCAGGAACTGCGTCTTTGTGCTTCGGTCTGCGACGAATAGGCGACCAGTAGAAGCGGGGCAATCGTCTGTCGCCATTACCGACTGCCCGCGGCGTTTCCCTTCTTGTAGTCGCAGGGCTTTATGCAACGCTTGGCCTTCTCACCGTGCGTCGCATGATACCAGCACTCTGGGTGCTTCCGGTAGCTGGAATTTGACCGGCTTGAAGAACGGTGGCGTGAGTTTCGTCTCGTATCACGATCACGGCTGTGCGAACGATTTCTAGATCGACTGTCACGCAGCTGCACCGTCAGGTCTTTCATCGCACGCTTGAGCTCTGCGATTTCAGCTGCCATCTCACTCACGGTGGGTCCTGCTGCCGAAGTTGAAGCAACGTGGCTTGGTGGTGCGACGATATCCTGGACGCGGTCTGCTAGCTCAGCCAATGCCTCCAAGGTGCTATGTGGTTGCGATGCCAGGAGGGGCTGGATATTGCTGGGGAGACGGCTACTCCATATAGTGCGCACAAAATCCTCGGGCACAGTTGGTCCAGCTAACCCCTGCAGATGGCGAAGGAACTGCGACGGCTTCCGGTCTCCCAGCTCCTCGTGCATCAACAGCTGCTTCACCTTCTTCTCCTGGGAGGCTGAGAGGCGCTTCACCAATTCGGTCTTCAGTTTCACGTACCGGTTGGTGGCGGGAGGGGACATGATGACGTCCTTCACCTCCTTTGAAAATTGTGGGTCGAGATGGCCGACCAAATAATTAAATTTGGTGACGTCATCCGTCACCCCTGCGTTCTCGAATTGCGCTTCTATTTGAGCGAACCAGATATCTGGCTCTTCTGGCCAAAATGGTGGCAGCTTCACTGACACATGGTAAATATCGTGCACAGTGGAAACGCGCTTTGCTTGGCGCGATCGGTGCGTTACGTGTTTCGCCGGCTGTGACGACGCGGTGTGCTCGGAATCACTATCACTCATCTTAAAGTGTTCTAATCGGGGTCACCAGTATAGTTATTATAGAGGGGGTGTGTAGTAGGCAGGGTAAATGAAATGTCATCTGCTTAAATACTCACAGTTGTATTGAGTAATACACACACACACACAACACAGAAAACAGTCAGAAGGAGAACAGTACGATAGATAGGCACACAGTCACAATAGTCACGGCACAATGATAACAGTTTATAACACGTAAACAATAATAGGAGAACAAGATATCAAATAAATCATGCGCAGCCGAGAGGCGCGTAAGCTAGCAACGACTAAAGGTCACGGCAAGGTGATCGGACGATCGCTGCCTCGCACTCCCACTTCCGCGCTTGGCGGCTACGTCACGATGACGTAGCTCGCCGTGCGCGAGTCCAGTAGCATACGTTACGGGTGGAGCGTCATCAACCGACATGGTGAATGTGTATGTTTTATTAAGTACTTGTATTTAATAGTTAATATAAATAAATGTAAATAAATATTGTGATTGTGTTTGTATATAAATGTGTTGTGTTGTGTAAGTATATAATATACATAAATTAATAAGTGGTATGGTATGTACCCCACAGGTATTTTTTATATTATAATGAAAGAAAGAAAGAAAGAAAAAGTATTTATTGAGACTCGCACAGGAAACCACAAATTAAACTAAAATACACTCATTAAAACATTAATAAAAATAAAAACATTAAAAAATAAAAACAATTAAAATAAAAGCAGAAAGTCCTGTACGAGGCCAAAAGGCTCCCATCTCAGCATATGCTGCGACATTTAAGAAAAAATAAATAAATGACGCAGCGCTGGTATTCTGATAGGGCTCGCAGTGATGTCACGGATAGATAAAATACAGAAATAAATATAATAAAATAAAAAATAGATCTGAGAAATACTTTAAAAAATTAACTTTATGTAGTCCGCGTGTCTGCATCCGACGTAACATCAGTTACTTGTCTATGCCTTTAGTATCTGTGGTACTCTAGGCATCGTTGAGACAAGTAATGAGACGCAGACGCCTACTCGGGGTCAGCGGAGCATCTTTTTCTAGAAATTTCCTTGCATCACGTTAAAATGTTTCTTGGAGTGATGTACAGTCCTAACCTCAGTATCGATTACTTTGACTCTTTTGATTCGCTCTTAAATTATTTCTGTCCCTCTTATGACCACGTAGTCTTGATGGGCGATTTTAATACTTGCCTTCTTAAAAATGACAGTCGTACTCACAAACTTCAATCTCTCTTATCTTCTTTTAACCATAGTATTCTGCCTCTTTCTGCTAGTCATCATTAGTTAGGGATAACTGCACCCCTTCTCTTTTGGACCTGATGATCGTCTCTAATACTAATGTATCTATTCACGGACAACTCACTGCCTGTTTTTCTTACCATGATTTCATCTTTATGTCCTACAAGATTCGCCCTCCCAAGTGTAAGCCGCAATATATTTTCCTTAGGAACTACAAGGGCATAGGTACGTGATGCTGGTAGCATCGACTCAAAAATCATCGGCAAAAATGTCAAAATTACTTACTTTGAATTTGAAAATTCATTTCGTTGACATCAACGCTTTTTGCAGCTGATAACATGATTTTTGTAATTTTCAGCAATGTTATGGAAAACCGTCTCGATAAGTTCGGTCTTTGATTCAGTAAAGTGACAAAAATTTGCAGGGAATGTAATGTATCCAGACGATGTGTCAACAGGAATTTTGCCATTACCAATATCGAGCAATTGCTTGGAAAATACTTCACCAGATTCGTCATTTTGTAATACGACTCGCATATTCATTTATATATATTCATTAATTTGAGTGTCATTACTGCCAATGTTTGTTGAAAATCACCTGTCAATAGAATCATCGCTCCACCAAACCGGTTTTGGTTGTTTCGTTAATCTTTCATTGTGCGGTCTAATGCCTCTAAAGATTTTATGTGTGCCATCGTGCATTCATTCCAAACGATTAATCTGCGTTGGCCATCGCAGAATGCCTCGAAAGGTTGCAAGTTGGAGTTTAATTAACTTGCATATTCAACGGCAATTTGAGTGCTGAATGAGCTGTTCGACCGCCTTCCAACAACGTTACTGCAATACCTGATGACGCAAGTGCAAGTGCAATACCGTTTTGCGATCGAATCGTTGCCTAAATCAATGATATCAATAATGTTTTTCCAATTCCACCGGGCACATCTAAGAAAAAAAATCCGCCAGTTCCATTGTTCACTACTTGCGTGAGTGTATCGTAGGCATATTTTTGTTGCTGATTTAGAATTTACGTGTCTTTGAACGGTTTCTCTTAATGTTTCGCAATCGTATTGGGTTTCGCGTCTCAACTCTTGATTAAATGCGTCGTGCATTGGGCGATTGGGCGTTATCATTCCTAATTGTAATAATCCTTTGTTGGTAAGCATCAAGCACATGTCCTCAATTAAAATTAATGCTTCATTGTGAATTTCTTCATAAATTTGCAAATCTGCATGCAATGTTCTAAGACACATCTGATGCAATATATCTTCGGCCATATGATCTTTATATTTGTTCCATATATCAATGACGAAACCGGAAACGCTCCGCCATGGCAGCTGGTTTCGGCTGAAGATGGTTTTTCAACATTGTAACGGCTTTTTCGTAGATTAACTCCGCCGGTTTGCTTGGGCTGCACAACGTGCTCAGTAACTCATACGTTTCATCACCAACGCCAGTGATCAAGATCGCCAACCACATGTTCTTTAATCCACGTTATTGACTTTAAAATACATCTCCAACCTTTCCACGCACCAAGTCCAATTCCCTGACGTCACATCAACGTCTCTTCTTCTACCAATTTGTCCACTCGATATCTTTATTCTGTCTTTAACACGAAACACACCGAACACAATTGTGAGTAGGTATTATCCCATCGTCGTCGCCACTGAGATGTTTGTACTTAGGTAATGAAAGGCGAGGATCGCTAGCAAGCGTATAGTGTAAACTGACTTTAATACATATGTGACACCTTATATATATACTACTATGATGATAATTAATTAACAAATACGGGTAACTGAATATATTACAGAAACATACCCTCTAAAACTGCACTTGATGAGGCCGTATCCACAGTGTCTTAGATGAACAGAAATATCACTTCAAATGTTTATCTAGAGCTCGAAAAAGAATTTTCGGGCCTTGCGACCGAGCATTTGATTCCAATATTTTTAAGACCTCAAGACGACTATTTTCATGAAAGCCTATGAATAGTATAACAATTTAAATTGAATGACATTCATCTGACATTTTTGAATGTTGCCATATAAAAATTCTGCTGATTTACATACAAATCTAGAAGACAATTTCAGGGATCAATTTGTTTGTGGCTTAAAAAGCGAATTTACAAAGCAGTGGTTGTATGTAGTGTCATAAGCAAGTATTTCTGGCGTTTTTAGGATTTGGATTAGCTCTCAGAAGGTACTTTGCCATTTTAGATTCCAGCTTAAGTATTCTTTTTTTTAAATAGTTATTTTCGATTCTTAATCTTCGCGCGTTGCGTTTTACAATAGCATTCCCAAGATTAATACGCGAACATGAGGGACTAGACGGTGGCGTGTTCTGTTCAACGAAACGCAAAGCATTTTTATTCGTTTTTTCACTCTGAAGTCTTAATTTGGCCATTTCTCTCCATATTTTTCTGATGTGTCATTGTTCTCTAGTCTCTATTAGTTTTAAAATTACCTTGTTCCTTTTTTCACTTATATCATTCCCTGAACTGTCTTCTTCTTTCTTCTAATGCTGCTTCATCCATTTTGACACGTGCATGACGGATATTGAGCTTTTTTGCTCACGCCTGCGCCTTTTTTTCTCTTCCTCAAAAAGCTGAATCCTACTCCTACTTGGCCGTAGCATCGTAACTTTAACAATCCATAATTTTTCATACATTACCTTTAACAAGGTTTATGGATACTTCTTACACCATCTGCTAGTCAGAATATGCATGTTTCTTATAGAGAAAATAATGTTTCACCCATAGTAAAAGTTATTTTACGTCTTTTTTTGTAGACAACAGTATTTCCTGTAGACCCATGTGTTATGTACGGTATTATTGTATCACATATAATAAGTACACGTTGTGAGGGTATGTCGAAATATTTCCATATTAAACAGTCTGCTTTGAATGTTGGTGTTTCATTGTCACGAATTTAACATTGGTGACGAGAAAATTATTAATTATTCATTTTTACGCGTTTGTTTAAAGTTCTTACATGCTGATCGGAAAAGTTGAAGGTTTCCAAGTTGGAAACCAAAATTGGGACACTTATGTTCGTCGAATTCAAAATTAAAAAAAATTCAAAAGTCATTTATTCAAACTAGGCTGAGAAATCAGCACTTTTCGAACGTCAAAATTACATAAGACAGTCCCCCAAAAACGCCCACCCTTCACCACTTCACTTTAGTGCCTTTAGCTGGGAAGAAGAAATGGCGCAACAAACTCCCCAGCAGCACAGCTGTCTAGTTAACACAAAACATAATTCAAATGATAAATTATAGGCCATACACGCCAATATACCAACCAAAAACATCGAGAACTATACTCAAGCATTATTAAAAAAAAAAAGAAGCTAAACGTAAACGGAACTAAATATTTAAATAAAAGCCTCCAGACATAAAGGGCGTGCCCGCTTACATAAAGCTCTAATTGGCAGTTATAAATGATAAACTAGGACCATCGAGGTAAAATAAATGAACAGTGTAATGGTGTGGGTTAGTGTAAGTGAAGGAAACGATATTTGTGGCACGAACGAGAGTTTATTAAAAACACAATGATCCAAGAGTTTTTGGCGGGAGCGAGCGAGAACCGCGGAAGAACGTTACGTGCGCGCGTCAGAGCGTGCGTCGTGCGACTCTCTTGAGCGGGAGGGGCGCCGCGTGAGGCGCGCGGGCCACGCGCATGCGCGGCGTTCGGCCGATGTTTAGTAAACCCTGCGGCAGCGCACCGTACCACGGTTTAACCCCAAGATACGCGTGATAGTCTCCCCCTCTAACCCGAACGAACGCCCTCGTGTTTGGGTTAGTTTTTACGAGGCCTCCCCCTCTTACGTTTCTCTTGTATTGGAGCTTGGATGCGACCAACGAAGGGAGTCAGTACAGAGGCATGGTACTTACCTAACACTGTACCGTCGCTGAGGCGCTCTAAGATGTATGTAGTGGGACTGACCACAGCCTGGATCTTGTATGGTCCGTCACGGCGAGGGATAAACTTCGACGTCTGCCCTCTGCCGGTATCATTAGCCCCTTGAGTTTTCAATAGCACTAGATCACCAACCTTATAATCCGGAGCTGGTCGACGATGTTCATCGGCGTACTTCTTATGTGCCGCCTGGGCACTCTCATAGACGTCACGAGCGTCTAAGAGTACCGACGAAATCTTCTTAAGAAAATTAGTGATGTCACCTACATAATTATCGTTCTCGATAATGGTGCGCATTTCTGACATGACATCTGCTGGCGCGCGCATGTCTCGCGCGAAATTCAAATAGGCAGGTGAGTAGCCCGTTCCTGACGTGACTGCCGAGTTCATGGCGAAGCGGACTGCAGGTAAGTGGATATCCCACGTATCATGGTCTTTACCTACTAGAATCGCCAGCTGCGGCTTGAGGTCCCGGTTCTTACGTTCCACCGGGTTCGCCTCGGGGTGGTAAAATGAGGTAAGTGATTGTGTTATTCCCATCGCGTGGCAGGTCTGCTGCATTACCTCACTTATAAATTGGACACCGTTGTCACTAACAAGGCGCCTGGGGACTCCGAACCGTAAGTATACTTCTGATACAAGTACCTTTGCGCATTCCTCACTGGTAGCTGAAGCAAGGGCGAACAGCTCCACCCAGCGTGTGCAGGTGTCCTCGACTACCAATATCCATTTGTGTCCTTTCGCCGTTTCAGGTAGAGGGCCGAACAGGTCCACGGCTAATACCTCAAACCGGCGTGCAGAAGCGGGCGTCTGCATCAACCCAGCTGGTTTCCTTGTGTCTGCCTTATAACGCTGGCAAGGTACACAATTCTTAATGTACTGCGTAACGTAGGAACGCATTCCTGGCCAGTAGTACTTACCGACTAAGCGTTGCAGCGTACGTTCCGCGCCCATGTGACCAGCGGTGGGTGCATCATGGTATTCGGCCAATACTTTAGCGCGTTCCTGTTCCGGGACCACCAGACTGGCGTCGTCGAGCTCCTCATTCTCAGGGCAATATCTATACAACACACCTTCGGCGAGCACATACCCTTTGTTTGCCCATACCCTCCCCCTAGAGGGATCATCGGATTCTAGAGCCTCGACGATCTTACTTACTTCCGGGTCCTTTATTTGGTTCTCGCGCAGTTCCTTCAGACTGCGAGAAGGCACGTCAATCGCAGCGCAGCACAGGTCGCAATCGGCGTCTTCGGCGCATGCCGGACGCGACAGAGTGTCAGCTATAACATTGGCCTTACCTGGTGTGTATTCTATTTTAAGGTTATACTCCTGAAGGCTCAGGGCCCACCTCGCTAGGCGGCCGCTCGGTGACTTCATACTCATTAGCCACCTAAGCGGCTGATGGTCTGACTTAATTACGACTTCAGCGCCATCTATATACCCCCTGAACTTGGAAACTGCCCAGACGACGGCTAGAGCCTCCCTCTCCGTCGTGCTGTAGTTTCTTTCAGCCGAGAGCAAAAGTCGACTGGCGTATTCTATTGGGCGCTCGTCGGTCCCCTCCCCCTGGAGGAGAACCGCCCCGAGAGCATACCCACTGCTATCAGTTCTGAGGACGAAGGGTAACGTCGCATCAGCCTGACGCAGGATTGGCGCCGATACTAGCAGTTGCTTGATCTTCTCGAAAGGTGCCTGCTGCTCCGGACCCCATTTCCATATACTTGCCTTTTTTAGCAGGGTTGTCAACGGTTTGGCGACCTCTGCGTAGTCAGGGATAAAGCGCCTGAACCAGCTGGAGGTCTGCAAGAAACATTTCAGATGTTTTACGTTCCGAGGCGTCGGCATGTCCACGATTGCCGCGGTTTTCCCTGGATCGACGTGAATACCTCCTGGTAAGATAACGTGCCCTAAGAACTTTACCGATCCCCTCGCGAAGTGACTCTTCTCGCGATTTACTCGCAGGTTGAACAAGGCGAGTCGATCAAACGTGGAGGTGAGGTCGGCGAGGTGCTTTTCGAAGGACTCATCGGACATTATCAACAAATCATCTAAATATGCTAGAAGAGTGGTACCTGGCAAGTTCGACTTGAATCTGTCAATCAGCCTCTGGAAAGTAGCGCCTGAGTTGCGCAAACCCATTGGCATGCGTTTAAATCTATAAGTGCCGAGCGGTGTCGTGAATGCTGTCTTGTCCTTATCATTAGGGTCGACGTTCACTTGAAAGTAGCCAGCTCGGAGGTCGAGTGTAGTCATGTACTTAGCGGTTTTTGCGTCGTGAAGAATGTCCTCGATCCTTGGGAGAGGGTACCGGTCGGCCTCTGTGACAGCATTGAGCTTGCGGTAGTCAACACACAGTCTAAAGCTGCCATCCTTTTTCTTGACAAGCACGACATTCGATGCCCACGGAGACTCGCATTCCTCAATGACGTCGGCGTTGATAAGTTTGTGCAGCTCTTTCTCGAGTGCCTCTCTCTTAGGCGGTGACAGTCTATAGGGAGGAGAAGCCAAAGGTTCTTGTGTTTCGCTTACCTTAATTTTATGAACGGCGAAGTCTGTAGGAGGTCCAGCCGAAGCAAATTGAGCGACTCTGCCTTGCAAGAACTCGTCGAGTGCGGCTCTGTGCTCCGGTGACAAGCTCGTACCTTCATCTTGGCGCAGTGATACGTCGCAGATCTCTGCTTGCATCACGGCCGCGCTGTTCAATACATAAGATTGCAAAAACGGGAACCGGTCTCCTGGACTATCTGCAAAATGCCATGACTCCTGGGCTATATCTAAAACAATAGCCGCGTTAGCAATAAAATCACGACCTAAAAGTGTTCTGGTGTCATCACCAGGAAATACCATAAACTCGGTGTCGACTCTTCGACTATCTAGGGTGACAGGTACGGTAGCGGTCTTCACCATTTTCTTATGACACGAGCCATCGGCGAGCCCGATATAACGCTCCGTTTCTTGAAATTGAACGCCGTTCTTCACTAACAACGAATACAATAATTGGCTAGCAACACTGTGCGTAGCCCCGGTATCGACTATTGCTACCCCTTCCTTACCTACTATGCTTATTGTTATCAAAGGATGTGACGTCGATGTCGCGTAGAAGTCACCTTTAATGACATTAAAGTCGGACGGTTTGGCGGGCGCGGGTTTAATCGAACAAGTTTCACACTTTGACTTGACCACTCCTGGTTGGCCGCATCCATAACAGCGTATCGGATTTATACCTTTACCGTCGCTAGTACCTACTTTATTAGTTTTATTGTCACTATCGACTTTATTTGCCTTACGACATTCGTTAGCCGCGTGACCGAACGCTTTACAAAACGAACATCTAATGCGATTACGTGTCAAGGTTTCGTTCGAATTAGAGGTGAGTTTGGAACCTGTGGTTATGCTCGGACTCGTAGTACCGCGGTCGGGAGCGGTTGGTACAGTAAGCGCTCAAAAGTGCATGAGCACGCTAAGAGTCGTATTGCTGTGAACTCGCGGTATAGCTCGTACATTTGTATGTGTAAGCAACACGATACACACACCACAGATAACGCAGTTTTGCCCTACACGAAACAACAATATATTTCCGTCGCTTTAAACATGCTAGCACACACGCACTATGCGCGTGAACTTGACCAGTTAATGGCATTGCTAAAATTCGATTGTAACTTAACAAGTGCAGATAGCAGAAAGCGTTAAGCGTTGGTATGGAATTCAAACTGCCTCAGGTTCTAATCTCGTAAAACACAGTGCGGTTTTTTGCAAATATTATTATTTTTGTTTTCGATAATAATATTTTTTAAATATTGCTGCTTTTTTATGTTGTTATTGCAATAAAGGTTTTAGAATAAAAAATGCGTGATATAACAAAATTAAAAAAATATGTTTATTCGTTATATTTATTTTACATAAGTTAATAAACTGCTACAATTATTTATCATTACTTCAGCTGAATAAGATGTGAAATAGATGTCAAGAAACTTAGAAGCAGTTTGTATTATTTTGACATATTTAAATTATGAAATATTTTAAATTTTTAATGGATTTTTTCACCATAAATATTAAGCTTTGATCATGGTCGAAGTAATTAAGTAATAAATAAGAATATTAGACTACTTAAAATGTAAAAAAACTACTTACAGAATAGGTAATTTTAAGGTTAAATATGGGCAGTTTGTTTATATTTTATTTGTATTAATTATTTTACATTTTATTTGACTTTAGTAAATATTGGTTGTTATTGAGGTTAAAGCTTAAGTATTCATTTTCTTTACGAAAAGTAGATTGAAACTAAACCTCAAATTTTAATCCTAAAATAATACTATTACTAAAATAATATTAAACAATTTCGGTATATCTGCAAGAAATACGACAAACACCCTATTGAAACGTGCTTAAAAAATTTGTTACCATAAATTCATGCAATAACGAATCTGTTGTTTATTAAGTTGGTACGGTCAATATTTTAAGGTCAAAAACGGTTTTCTAGCTGGTCTTCAGTGATGCAAGCCTTCAGAGTGCACGGCGAACGGTTCATAATGACGTGTTTTTAATAATTCAGCAAAATATCTCGTTGGTATGAAACCATTTGTTTCATTCACCATTTGACGTCGCTGCTACTCGATAATAAGCCCCTTCCTCATATCTCTTAACCCTCACAGTATTTCTCTAGAACAAAGAAAAACATTGTTTTTATTACACATAATACCTTATTATTTATTATTCACTAATCGAATTAAACCTCACAATGAATTTAAAACTTTAAAGGCATCTTCTGTCTCAACAATACCTCTGTTCTATCAACAATACCCTTGATTAAGATTTATGTTTAGTAAAATATGAAATATATAAATGATAACACTCACACTTACTTCGGTTTCATTAGATATTCATTTCACTTTTACGCAGCGCAATAATATTCTCTGATCTGATCTGATCTCTTCAATATATTTTATGCCTGCTTTTTGATAATAATAACCACAACACTGCGCTAAATACTCGTCACCAATATTATCCACGAACCAACAAAGTTCTATTAATTAAATACTCGTAACAAACTGCATCTACCCCACAGAAATCGAAATAATTTACTTAGTTTTTTGTGGGCTACCTGCTAAACTTTAATATTTATGTGAACAAGACGAATGAAACTAAAAACGAATGATGATTATTGAACTAGTCATTGGTTGCAGACAAAGTGAGTGTGTGTGTGTAATGTGCGTGTCTACAGTATTGTAACAACTTATAGAAGAAGGTCGTAAGTCAAACCGAAGCGTCAGTCTATTGCTTTGTGAGATTGCTCATGGACTTTTGGTCGGTACTGTACATTCGGGTTATTCCCGGAAACGATAGAGTTTTTTAATTCCGTTATCGAATCTTCCACGAGTCTCGCTCTCTCTAACAAATTATCAATATCGCTAATAGTGTCGCGCGGCAAACGTTTACGTATGCGACGATGTAATAAGCCATACACAATATCCACTATCATCACGCTTGGCACAACATAGGGTAATTGAACTAATAAAGATCGTACCTTTGATATAAAAACTTCGGCGCGTTCACACTCACTTTGTTCACACGTGGATACCTCGCGCAGTATCCTGTACGCGGGCTTTTTCACGCCGTAGGCAGCGCGCAGGCGCGCGAGCGCGTCCGGCCACGAGCCGACGCAGGCCCGGGCGCCGCGCCACCACACCGCCGCGTCACCGCTCAGCAACATGGAGAGGCCGCGTAGCGCGTGGTCGTCGGTCACGGCGGCGCACTCCTTGTAAATCTCCACTGCATCGATGAACGCCTCCAGCACCTCGGTGTCGCGTGACTGCCCGTCGAACCTCGCGGTGCACTTTGAAAAGTTACCGCCAGAGGTCGCGGGCGCGTTCGCCGTGGGCGATGCCGCCGGTGTCGACGCGACTGGACTCCACTGGTTGCCATGATGTAGTGATCGTAGGGTTTCCACTAGTGTGCGGTTGGTCTCCGCCTGCATTCTGGCGAACGACTCCATCACGGTTGACAGTAGCCGCTCGGTGTTGAGCGCTGCAGCGGGTGCGCCGGTGTGGGCCCCGCCGAGCGTGTGGTCGAGGGCGGCGCCCCCCTGGGCGCGCATCTCCTCGGCCGCGTCGGTTGATTCGCGTGCGTGGGTGGCAGCGGCGCCGGCACTGGCGCGCGGCTCCACCACTGAGACGCAGTCCGCGTCGGAATAACCGTCGCCGTCGCTTCCTTGTTCGTCCGCCTTGCGGTCGCTCGCTGCTCGGGTTGCCCGCGTCGTTCGTGGCATGATTTTTCTGTCCTCACTCTAGTCACTGAATAGTTATTAACCACACTTCACTGGGTTCGTTTTGCCGCTGTTTAAAACTAAAACATGGCCACGAGTTGGGCGTCACTGTAATGGTGTGGGTTAGTGTAAGTGAAGGAAACGATATTTGTGGCACGAACGAGAGTTTATTAAAAACACAATGATCCAAGAGTTTTTGGCGGGAGCGAGCGAGAACCGCGGAAGAACGTTACGTGCGCGCGTCAGAGCGTGCGTCGTGCGACTCTCTTGAGCGGGAGGGGCGCCGCGTGAGGCGCGCGGGCCACGCGCATGCGCGGCGTTCGGCCGATGTTTAGTAAACCCTGCGGCAGCGCACCGTACCACGGTTTAACCCCAAGATACGCGTGATAACAGTTAATTACTAGTAACAATAACAAAACCAATAAACAGTTTATATTGAACGACATCGAAGGTAATTTACACGTGGCTACGCTAGTGACGTTGGTTGGTTCGGAGTGTTACGACTTAATGTGCGATTTATGTTCACCGGATCAGCCAGAGGATAAGACTTTCGATGTGCTCGTTAAACTGGTAAAAGATCATTTGGAACCCGAGAGATCAGAAATAGCCGAAAGGCATATTTTTAGGCAGAGGAAGCAGCATCAGGGTGAAAGCGTTCGTTCCTACCTACAAGGTAAGTAGTGAGGAGATGCAATCCAGGTTATTCGCCGAAAAGAATGTGGACTACAAGCGCGATGTGGAGTTGGCGATGGCTCTCGAAGCGGCGGAGCGGCACGCAAGCGTGGCGAGCGCACCGGCTGCGGAGGCCGCCAGCTCCGGCGCGAGCGACGGCCTGCACCGAGTTGGGGGCGTGCGCCCGCGCAGCGCACGCGCAGCGCCGGTGGCGGCGGCCGAGCGGAGCACGTGCGCGCGATGCGACAAGGCCGGTCACGTGGAGGGCAGGTGTCGTTACAAGCATTATTCGTGTGATAAGTCTGGTGAAATAGTAGATTATTAACCAAGGGGATAAAGCAGTGTCTTCTGTCGCGGGTGACGATTTAAATCGCGAGCGTAGCGAAGGACTCGAGGTTTACTCCCGAGCGTAGCGAGGGTGTTAAAAACTTAAATCACGAGCGAAGCGAGGGATTTAAGACGAGTCCTGAGTGTAGCGAGGGATTTAAGTTCACCCAAGACTAAGACAGCTTTATCACCGAGGAAAATACCCTACTTTTCGTACCATTTGCGAAAAAATGAACACAATAATAATATGAGATAAGCATTTATTAAAAACAATGACAATTAAAAGTAAAAGTTAACATTCGAAACATTGGTCCAATTATTGATAGAGAGAGTTACATTTTTGTTTGGTACATTTATTGTTGATGAGTTGATTTTAGTATTTCTCTGTTCTTGCGTCTTAGGAACTTGCGTTTCATTGTAGATAGTATACGTCGGAGATAGTGGTGGTGGTGCATCGTGAGTTACGGACGAAGATAAGATGCCGGAAGTTGATGGTTGTGGCTCTGATGCTCCGAGTACATTTCCGCGCTCAAATCCGAGTACATTTCCCATTCCGATAGTTTATAAAAAATCTATTGTTTTCCATGTTGGTGGGACGTAATGCTTGGTATTTATGAATGATTTTAGTATATTGTCCTTGTACAATGAATGACCGATTTTTCTTTGTCTTAGTTTCCTTTACATTAATCAGCAGTAACTCATTGGAATGATTTTCAACGTCCTCCACCTTTAAGTTTACAAGTTCACATCCGCGGCAAGCACCATTGAGTCCAAAAATTAAGGCCACCTATAACAAAGATAAAAAACAGGTAAATATATAGAATAATTACCATTACTAAGATACGAAATATTCATAGTTAAATCATGTATACTTACTTTTGTGGCCAGAAAAATTTCGTCAGGAGCTTCATTAAGAAATTTTTCCACATTTCGAGTCGTAAAAATTTTAGACTTCTTTGCGCAATTTCTGATTTTCTTTTTAAAAAAGCCAGTAATTTCGTGAATCTATTTATTTCAATGCTGTGTTTGATGCTTATTGTAGCTTTCAGTTTTGAGTATATGCACCAAAGTGTATTCGGATTCTTTGTCTTGGATAAATAATCAAAATAGACAAGAAGTACTGATTCTGAAATTAATAGGGCTTTCGCACTTCTCCACGTTGAAAATTCTTCATAAGTTTTTAAATAATTTTCCTTGGATTTTGTTCGAAGCAAATTAATTATAATTGCGGCAGCATTTGCACTGATGGAATCCGACAATTCTCTGTCACTGTCGCTTTGATTTAACATCGTAACGTATTTTTAGAACATTAACTTATTTATAAAAATAAATTAAAATAAACTTAACATTTATGTATTTGAAGAAAACAAAAACGCGGCAAATTCCTAGACTAATATTTTTTGTCGGAAAAGCAAAGGCATCAAGCTCATACGGCCTCGTCGGTTTTCGTAATTTTATTTAATAATCATCACTGCATAATAAATGCGTATTCCTTTTTCAAAAAGATGTTTAATACTTTATATACAAACTCAATGGTGTAAACACAGATGTAGTTCAGTATAAATTTCGGTAAGTATTCCAAATTTAAATCACATTCTCCCCCTAGAGGATGAATGAAATTCAGTACAATTTTCTTTCCCTGTTTTTAACAGATTAAAAATGACTATTGTTATGTTCGCTTTTTGTGGCATAGAATGTCACTTTTTTGAGCAAGTGGTACGAAAAAGGACATTTAAAATCGGTGTGCACTCGTAGTGAGAAGGATGGTAATTCCACTAAGAAGACAAACAAAGGTCAGTTCTATCTTTACAATTCTGTTACCGACTCTGATACTGATACCGATGGTAATTTCTATAACATGGGTCAATCAATCATAGTAGTAGTATAAATAAGTGTGAGGATGACGGTCCCTATTACATTAAGTTGAATGTCGAAGGTACATTTTTAAAGTTTGAAGTAGATACGGGAAGTAAGATATCGGCTATTTCAAAAAAGTTGCTACCGATAATTAGTAAAATATTAACTTTTAAATCTTATACTGGTGACGTTATTCAAACACTCGGTTATATACTGGTGACAGTTACATATAATAATAAGCAACTTTTATTAAAACTGTACGTTATTACTAATGGGGGCCTCCGTTAATGGGACGCACATGGATAAAACAGTTAAAATCTCGGGACTCGGTTCTATTTCGCCAGACCACGGGACAACACCAGGACGTCACGTCTTTACTTGTTCATACTAGTTCAGGCCAGTAAACAGCCAGACAGATTCCTTCCTGTTAATCTTTATCAGCGCGTCAGGATATCACCCGAATCGGTCGTAAACGCTGTGCAGCCGTTCCCACACCGCTCGAGAGGTCTCACATGTTATCACATGCTGCACTATTGCTTCAGACAACCTTATGTCACTATGACGCTCATCGCCTTTACATCTTTTTCCGCCGCGACTGCCACTGCTTTTGCGTCTGTTTCGCTATCACTGGACTTACCCTCCGTCCCAGTAACAATATTATACAGACCTAGGTCTCGAAGAATTATCGAAATCTGAAATCGCCAGACGCTCCAATTCTTGGCTCCCTCGAGTTTTATAATTTCGTGCTTCTCCATTGTTACCAAAATATTGCTCCACGAACAGCAAACCACGCGACGCCAAAATGCCAGCCGCCGCCGTTGCCTTCGCCCACTTGTCAATACCTGACCAAGCAACTCACCTGCACGAGCAATAATTACCTAAAATAGGTTGCAGACCCTGGGCCCATAAACTATTAGGACTTTGAAAGAAATAACGCAGGTTTATTGCATCCCATTTTATTATGATGAAGCACGTTAAAGAGCACAATACAAAAGAACCACAGGATCAAGACAGGATCCACCTTTGACAGACCTAGAAGGTCACATGACTTTGTTCTAGAATGTTTCAATGTTACCAACTATAAAATATTATTATTGTTACTCTAACAATTTTAATCTATCTGTTAATTAATTTTGAATATATAATTTGCGTCTAAATAATAATGTAAACCGAATTTGGAACACCGCCATCTATACCACTATTTTGTAAATCTTGAGATGTCGCTTATTGTTGTGATTTTTGCTACCTCACAATATTATGTGTGTTGTAAATATAGTAAATAAATAATAGTTGTATATATAATTTTGTTAGTCGTGTTAAGCAATAGAAAATGATATTATTCCTCGTTTGATGTCTATGTGAACGAAGTATGAATGTGACAGGTTGAAATGTCAAACGAGAAATACGATGTAAGAGGTTATGAAATGTGCCGGTGTAGTGTTTACAATATTAGTTTTAAAATAGGATTTTATTTAACAAACTAAAGGTGGTAACCGCTACAAGGCAATCTCCTTCTGTCTCAAGCGTATGATCTCGTTCGGTATCAAACATGCCATCTCTTTCTGTTTCAAGCTGTCTTTCATCAACTTACAGGGATTCATCTCCTTTGTTGGCCAATTACTCGCCTAGGAGACTTGATTCACCAAGTGACTGTAGCACAACGACGACAACAGTATCATACCAAAAGAAAATTGAATTGAAAACCACAAAACGTACCGGATATATTATTAACAAGAAATTTAAACTCCAAGAAAAGTTGATTGCAAATTTTAAAAAAAGGTTGACGCTTTGCGAATGAAGTCAAGTAGAGAAAAGGTACACGCAATTCTTCAACAAAGTAAAAATATTCCAAAAAACCAAAACAATGTAAGAAAACTAAAAACAATAAGAGACAAGAAAATTGCTGTTGTACATTTTTTTGAGAGTGATGAAAATACTCGACTAATGGCTGGCAAAAGAGATGTAATTACACGAAACAAAGTAAAAAGGCAAAAGAGGCTGCTCAGTGACTTACATGGAAATCTTTACAAAAAAATGGTAGCCGAAAACCCATGCCAAATGAGCTACGCTACATATTGCAGACTCAAACCATTCTGGGTTTTGCAAGCTAGTGCTATGAAACGAGATACTTGTATTATACAAATACAAAAATAAAAAAAAATGTCTGTGTGTTCTTCATGAAAATTTGAAATACATAGTCGAAAAACTTTATTATTTGCATGTATTACAATACTTCTCAATAGATGAAGTTGCCAAAACAGTCGTTTGTGATATACAATCGGACCGATGTGTATTGAGAGCATGTGAGGTGCAAGGACATAGTTCCTACAGTGAATACTTTTGTTGATTCTCCAACATAATACAAAAATGAGTTGTCAAAAAAGAAACACGTATCATAAACGGGACTGGAAAATGTATTACACGAATATTTAAGGATACGATACAAATTACAAAAGTAGATTTGGTACAACTTTTGATTGAGCTGATTCCAAAATTTTTGATTTATTTAAACAATAACAAATCAATATGATTACATCAACGATTTGAAGAAAGAAATGCAGGTGGAAGAAATGTTATTGAACTTTTCCGAAAATTATCAGACAAAATATGCACAAGAAATTCATTCCGTACATTTCGGAGCTCACCGTCACCAGTAGGGCGGAGCGAAAAAAATTTTTTTTTGTTCCTAGTCATCTAATAGTATAAAATAGGTGCCTTTTAGACTCAAATTAATCCATGAAAAATATTATTTGATTACAGTAATAACCTCCGCAACGTCATCGAATTTTTGAAAAAAATAATGTTTTTTACTCCTTTTAGACGACACATAAATGTATACAATTTTAATAAACAGACCTATTTTATATCCAGAAATAATTGCAACTACAGTTTATTTTCGATTACAAACAAAGAGAATGCATTATCTTATGTTCATAATTTAAAATAAGGGGAGTGGTGGAGCGCTGGAGGGCACAGTTAGAACACTTATCTCGTCGTCAGTGCGCTGTTGTTTTTCGCTCGTATTAGACTTCGGCTCGTTATTTAACAAATAATCTTAATTTCGTTTCGTTAAAAACATGCAGAGAACTCGAAGTGTGTTTCAATGTCCTCTTTTTGGTGATATTCGTGAGATAAAAGAAAACGTTCTACCTTCTTACGAAGATGTAATAAAATACTATGAATGGACGAGACATCAACTAAAGTTACAATTAGAAACTGCAAAAGAGCCCACTTTTAAAAAAATAGCAGTTATAGTGACCTCCATAATTTAAAATATATCGCAAACTGCATCTATTCCGATAGTAACACGAACGAGGGTTGTACAGATGTTGAAAGCATACCATTTAAAATGCAAAAACTTCCTCAAATCTGTCAAGAGGCTCTCCCCGGAAAAGTTAGGAAGTTTTCGACAAAGCAGTAAAAAGACATGGACAAAAAAGTACATTCCATATACACGAACATAGTAAATATATTGTATAGTAAAAATAGGAAAATAAATTACTGCGTAGTTTTTAGCCTCTCTGAACTTGTCAGTTTTTAAATCAAATTAATAAGTAATTTATGATGAATTCAAAGTACCATTTGTCAACGTCAGCCATAATGGATCATAGAGAAGGACAAATATAATAATTGACGTTCCACACCATGCATAATACTAGGTACTTGTGGACATGTAATATGGACAACAGAATGCTCTTATTAGGAACATTTTATTCATACGAAACTGTCTTCATTGGTATTATTTGCTTGAATTAAATTATTTTTTCCTAAGTTGATGAGTAAGATAGTATTTTTATATTACACCCAAAAAACAATCCTGAAACGAAACGCGTTTACTTGTTTGTCAATGTGTCATTATCTATGTCAATTGTCAATATTTTTATTGTTATGCAGATTCTTCGTTCCGTACTGTGTTTTGTTTTTGCGATTATTTTCTGTTTTTGACCCCCGCTTATCTCTAAGGACTTCTACCACTCGATTACCTTGCTATTAACACTGGACTTTGATTTGCATTGCGTTTCGGATTTGTTTTGTGAATCAATATGAAATGCATCCACTGCGGAATAGCCATGCAAAGGTTGCAGAGGCATCTTATATCCTCGCTTTCTGCACACCATCAAACAAGACTTTCGCGTTGGATAACCAATGCTCAAACTCAGGTATGAAGTTGGAGTAGAAAAAACTTAATCGTATTTATTTTTATATACCTACTTCTGGTATATTTTATGGTTTTCGATATTAACTTAGTGTATCTTATTTTCAGTTGCCTCTGGATATATTTATTTGCCATCCATGCTTCTTATTATTAAGTACCGAAGCTGGTGAACACGAGCGACTATTGGGGCATAACATGGTTTGCCTTGGTTGTGAGAAAAATAAGACATCATAATGTCAGTATGGACTGTCCATTGCTGGCTGTCCTATTATTACAAAATACTAATTATGTGGTAAGCATTTTGTTTTTTATTATTATAAATAACTAGTTGTATTAATTAATCTATAAAAAATGAGTTTTCATATTGTGTGTATGATTGTAATATCTGTTTTAGATATTTTCCATCTTTAAATACTTGCCTAAAGTAGGCATGTTGTAACATAGTAAACACAATAACATTATACTTGAAAACATAAACAGATACAGTACACAAAAGGTACCCTTATTGCTAAAAATAATATTAACGTAAGCTGTAATATCTGTGTTGTTGGTAAAAATAATATTAACATAAGCTGTAATATCTGTGTTTAATCTAACTGGTTTATTTTCAGCCCTCAAGAAACAACTACGTTTGTCATGTGTGTTGGATGCAAACAAATAGACAGGCAGTGCATGACTTATCACGAGAAACGGAATTGGCTTCGGACATCAATCCACCAGCCACTTCGGTGAACATGTTAGGAATAATGGTATCTATGTTGTTGAAGTGTGTCCGGAATTGGAACACTCCCAAGAAATGAAAATACGGGTTGGTGGAAATAATCCTTATTTATTAAGAGGATGTATTAAGTCCCGTCATGTTTCCTAGATAATTTACTTTTCCTATGTTTTATTTGACACTGAACATGATAGTGATTCTGTCTTGGAAGCTATTTTAGGATACTATTGTAATTGCTTTGTAGGGAACAGAACCGCTGGTTGTTGTTGTCACGTTATGACAATAATCTGGTACCTTGGTTGGGTAAGACACCAAAACAATATTCAAGCTCCAGCAGGATTTTTAGTCAACATATTATTAACAATTCAAGAATATTAAAATAATCTAACAAAAGGCTAATCTTTGTTAAAAACCACAATTACAATTGTAAAATAATATATGCATCAACGCTTGTATTTGTTTTACAAGTCTGGTTATATTTAAAGCAGTTATTTATGTAATTACTGCAGCACTACAATACTTATATATTACACTTAATCCAGGTTAGTGTATATGTGAAATAAAAATGCTCTTGGCTGACCTCGGTTTCTTTAACACTAGCGCTGCATTGCTATACCTAATGTATATTATTGAGTTATCTAGGTAGACATTTAAGATATATTATAATCTAACAAAATGTTTCTCTTTATTTTCTGTAATAAATAAATAAATGTTTTTACTTTTTTGTTTTATTTTGTGTTTCCTTTGTTTATTGGTAATTAAACTATAAAAAAATAAAGGTAAACTGTAATTTAAGAAAAAAATTAGTTTCAAATATACTTTGTAATTATTGTCACATTTTATGAGACATTAAAAATCCTTTATTCAGGTGGCCATTACTTTTTTTAAATGCCTAAAGCTCAACACGCACAAGGCGGGTGCGTGTCGGGCGCTGGTCGGGACGGCAGTACGGCGGGCTTGTATATATTGTAATTCCTTGTAAGTATTATAATATACATGTCAGCACACGAAATACGTGTGCGGCTCCCACTCCCGACTCGCTCCACGCCCGTCGGGCGCGGAGCGGGACGGTTGCGGAGCGGTCCGCAACCATCCTGCTCCGCGCCCGACGCGCGCACGCGTATCGTGTGCCGACATACATAAATTATATTACAAGGAATTACAATATATACTAGCCCGCCATACTGAATACAAGGAATTACAATGTACAAGCCCGCCGTACTGCCGTCCCGCGCCCACACGCACCCGCCTTGTGTATGTGTTGAGCTTAATAATACTAAAACCATATCAGTTAACTGTAATAATTCACAACTGTTCGCTATTTTAAAGCACCATAAGTTTTTTAATAGCGAAATTATAATCTATACACTTATTGACAGCGATCTGATTAAAAGGTTTTATTAAACTGTTTACGTCTAGTCTGTTGTAATGACAAGTTCTATCAGTTTTTTATTTATACCAATTTAATGTGTCAATATTCACGAATATAAAACACGTACATTTAATTCAATAACTATGCCGACGTCCATACAAAAACTGGCCATATTCTTTCACTCAATGTGTCTGTCCCAAGTATAAAAAGGTCCCCAAACAAGAACAGACTTTTTTAATTAATCAAAGAACCTCTCGATAATAGGCGGAATCGATGTAACTGTTATGAAAAAGTTGCAAAAGACCCTAAAAAGGAAAGAGGAACGAGAGAACCGCCCAACTACAGCCTTAAATACTTCGTCACCTGTTATAGAAGTTAGTACTTCTCCGGCATTGTCATCGTTTGAAAGGCGTAATAGTTCAGATAATTCCACTAACACTGTAAACAAAATCATTTCAAAGAAAACAAGAAAAATCTCATGCGTCGATTTTCCTACGTTATCGAAGACCTGCGACAGGTACGGAGTATCAAATAGAGCAGCAGCGATTGCGTCGTCTATTTTGTTCGATATTAAGTCTGATATCGAGGTCATTGACAGACAGCACGAAGAGAAAGAACTGAAACTAGGCAAAAGTTAATGAAGGAGAGGTCGCAGTCCCAGAACTGTCTGCTTTATATTTTGATGGTAGAAAAGACAAAAACGTTAAAGATTATTAAAAAAGGTAGTAAATACTACAGGACTATGACAGTTGAGGAGCACATCTCACTAATTCAAGAGCCAGGATCTATTTACATGCGGTACGTAGTACCTAACGTTGGTTCAGCGAAAAGAATAGAAACTGCGATGACAGGGTTTCTATCCCATGAAGGAATTCGCCAACATTATCTTATGGCAATCGGTTTTAAACATTTTATATGTTTTGAACGCATCTAAACCCGTCCCTTTTTATCATGGTACATGTTTCATCTTATTAATTACTACTGTAAAATATGCTTATTTATTAATAGTAATAGTTGACTCGCCAACGAACCACCGCACAGGCCGACAGTCCGGACACGACTGCCCCCATTCGAAAGATTTCGCTACGCCCCCGCAAGGGTCAGGGCGTAGCCCCTCACCCGCGGAGGCTGTACAGTGACCCGCAAATGTGGGACCCCTCATTATGTTGCCTGAACGACGAAGGAAGAGAGTGCGGGGTTTAGGTCGCACTCGTGTGTTTGGTTGCACTGAATAAGTTCCGTAGGAGCGCCGCGACGCTTATAGTGGCGTCGCTTTCTTCACGACACCCCGGCGGTCCATCCCAGCCGAGTGAGACTCCCAGTCCCTGCTGGGCGGCCAGCAGGAGACGACCAGCGGCGAGGGTGCCGCCTCTGCGCGTCTACGGGGAGGCATGTAGCTCCCCCCTGCTCACAGACCTAGCCGTTTACGGATTGGAGAGGGGGGACTGTCGCGTGTGTGTGAGCAGTTAGTGTTGCTGCCCCCCCTCACCATCCGGACCGGTATTTATAATCGAGCGACGTGCGCGCCCGAGGCAACGTCACAATACTGTTATCGGTTTGTAGCGTGAGATATTGAACTGTCTACCATTATCAGCTGTTATCGTCATCGGGTTACCAAGTATCCTAAAAATCTCTTTTAGAGATTTTACTATGTCTGCACTGGTAATTTTACGACAAATATTCCTCCTCCTTGTATCGACTGAAGTAATCGACGATTACCAATATGTAATCGCTGCTTGGTAAAGGGCCCATCAAATCAATACATGTATCTACCCAAGGTTCACATGGAAATGCCTGTCGCTTCAATGGGTTTGGAGGATTGGAGCTGAAACTAACGTACAGGCTTTGCAGCATTTGACCAAGTTCTCAGTTTCTTTGTCATATCTAGGCCACCATACTTTTTATTTATTCATAACGACGCGACAGGTTATGGACTCAGACCACATAACTAACAATAATAAAAGCCTAGTGAAGAAGTTTTAGCTGGTTGAAAAGTAAATATCGGTAAAAAAGAAAATTGTCACGGTTGGCGTTTTTTTTTTTTGAGTTTAATTTGCTGGGAAAGTGGAAAAGAAAAGAACTTGTTACTTAGCTGAGCTGCAAGGAAGGAAAACTAGTAAGAAGTTAAAAGACACGATGGAAGGAAATAATAAAGTTATCAAATTGGAAGGAATAAGAAATTGGAATGTTTGGAAATTCCAAACAGTGGTTTTACTGCGGGGTCAAAATCTAATTGACATCGTTGAAGGCAAACTTGTAAAAGCACAAGGCTCAGAGGAACGGAAAGTATGGGATACGTAGGATGCTAAGGTTCAAACGATGTTAGTGACCAGGATGACCGAGGAAATGATTTTGCACATAATATCCTGCACTACTTCAGCAGAGATGTGGCGAAAGTTAGGAAGCATTTTTGAACAAAAAAGTGAAACAAGTATTCACATTATCCAGCAAAGATTTTTCCAACATAAATACGAAGAAGGAATGGAAATGTCAGTCTTTCTGTCAAAAATACAGGAGTTACAAAATCAGCTGAAACAAATGGGTGAAGAAATTTCGGAAAAAATTATCATTAAGAAGGTTTTAATGTCATTGCCAGATATCTACAAACACTTCATATCTGCGTGGGAGTCTGCGCCGGACGATAAACAAACCTATGACAACTTTGTCGCTTGTTTGTTGGTGGAAGAGGAGAGAGTAAAGAAAAAGGGTGAAATTGCCTCGTCATCGTCTGCGTTTATTGCAAAGAAAAATGCTCCGAATAAAAGAAATATAAAATGTTCCAAGAGTAACAAAAAAAAAAAGTGTAACGAAATGGGTCACTATCAAGCTGAGTGTACGAGTAATGCAAACAGTAATAATCGTAATAACTCTGTGAAAAAGTGAGGAGAAATGTTTTTATTGTAATAAGATTGGACATAATAAAAATGAGTGCTGGTTCAAAAAAGGAAAAGAGAAAAATGCGTTTGTAGTGCAATAAGCATAGAACGAACTTTATCAACAATCGAAGTGGTTGGTAGACACGGGTGCCAGGGAACATTATGCGCAAAGATAAAAAAAACCTGTTTTCGACATTATCACCGATAACATCACAAAAATCCGTGATAATAGGTGACGGTTTTCAGATAAGTATCATTGGTTGCGGACAGGTGGCGCTAGAAGTATACAATGGACACAAGTGGGTTAAGACGACCATAGACAATGTACTGTGTGTGCCAGACCTCAAAATAAATCTGTTCTCTGTAAATTGCCTGTACTTGCTATATATACACTTGCGATATCCCTGACCTGGAAAACAACACCATTGCGACCTTTGAAGATGACACTGCTATTATGGCTACCGGATCAAGCAACAAAGAAGCAGTTGAAAAAGTTCAACTAGCTGTGAACAAAGTTTATGGGGCCCACCTGAACCTGATAAACTACAAAAAAAGTCTTGATGCCAAAATCTAAGCTAAAGCCAAACAAAATTTGTGAAAACAAGATATTATCGCAAAACACTGTCCTACTTTGTATATCTTCGTACAAAATGGGCCCTCAATTTAACTTACAGCTACTGTTTGAAATCCTATATGCTACTAAATAAATTGTGAAAAGGATGGTGGGCGATAGTGCGTAACTCGCCAACCTGCAAAGTGGGGATTTTTTTTTTCTCATCTATCTCATAGTGTGGGGTGTCGTTGGAAAGGTTGTTTAAAAATATTGGGAGTGTGTGAAAACCATTTTTGGATTCAGAGATCCGTTTGCGAAATATGAAGCTTTAAAGTGGTAATGTTTGTTAGTCATGTGTTGAAATGGTTGGTTTTGGATATGTGAAAAAATTCACGGAAGTAGTATACAGGGTGACTGGTAATTTGACGTATTCCTTCCAGGACGTGATATTGTGACCCATTTGCAATAATTAAGCACCCCATAAAGCCTAGGCGAAAATTCATGGGAATCGAGAAAACCCAATTTTTATGTTATTTTGAAAAATGTCCAGAATTCGTCACTAAATATCACTTTTTCCTAAACTCTCAAATTGAATGGCCTTCATTGCTTCTCCACGGGATACCTAATACTTTAATAAACCTTTCGATGTAACCAAATTATCTAAAACATCAAACAGGTAAAAGTTAAAAGAAGAAGTTTACTAACCATTTTCAAAAATCATTTAAGTACATGAACTTTGACACCAGTTATCTCGAATTTTTTTCATTTAATCAGCTACCTAACGAGGTACAAATGTTAAAAAAAATTTAGAGGTGCCGATGAAACAGTCGATAGTTCTGGCAAAGGTCGAATTTGCTAATTGTAGAAACATTTAAAAATTGTGAGATAATCGAAGTAATTAACTGGTTTATGCCATCCTACTACTTCCTAACCTCCCAGCAATCCAACACACGGCAGGCAATCAGATCGTCATGACCAAATAACTAGTTGCGGAGCGGTTATTGGGTTTTTAACATGACTCACGGTCTACTCGCTGGTCACGGTTCACTTGTCGCTTAGTTTGCATGTACACATAAACAAAACTATTAATAATTTTTGTTTAAACATGCGCACGTACATACTCTAATAGTTTGACATACGCCGACATTTGAGGCTTTAAAAAAGCCTTTAGTTATCATGACAGCCTTAATTTCAGAAAAAATCCCAGAATGTCACATAAATTATGAATTCATGAAAATATGAAATTGAAAAGCCTTCATTGCTAATTTATTTGAAACAACATCGAAAACGCTTCACAAGGAAACAAAAAAAAAAAATTTGGGCTCATAGTCGATAATGCGGAAAAAGATAAAATTGCCAATTGTTGAAATAATTTCAAACTTGAACCTTTTTTTTTTTAGGTGTGAAATTATCAAATAACTTCTCCCGCTCTGGGTGGAGCGGGAGGGCGTGTCAGACTCTTACTGACTAAAACCCACCCGTGGTGACGGGGGGCCACGATTTCCTTTTCGGCCTTATTCGCAACCAGGCGTAGGCCCTAGCGGACCCCGTCAATTCTGGCGCACGTGGTACACAACGCGCCGTCGACCCGGGCTTGGTCCATATCGGACGGCGAGCTACCCATTGCTCACCGTCCGCAAGCCCGCGCTTACGGTGGCCGGAAATCTGCCTGTAATTCCCGACGCTCAGGGCGTTTCCTCCTGCGGCGGTTAGGGGCGCGAGGGCGCGAAATTCGCCTCTCCCTCACGCGTTCCGCCTCCTCCTTCGCGAACATTACTGCTACGCAGAAGGAGGTGACGGCTTCCCATTTCCTCTCGCTCCGTACCATGGCCTGAACCAGTACCGGACGCGAGAGATCACCGCCGCCGATCGCCTCCACGAGGACACGGCGATGCTCCGCCCAAGCCGGGCAGACCTCCACCATATGCTCCACCGTGTCCTCCGGGCAGTGCCGGATTAGCCACGAAGCAAGAGTAGCAAATGCTGCGGGCCCCGCGCATTTGGGGGCCCCGCGCACCAACGTTTTTTGACCTTAAAAAAGTATTAGGTATTTATATATTAGATTTAGTCAAAATTACTAAGAAGAAAATATTTGCATCAAAATGATCAACTATAATTTTATTTTTCTATCTGCTGGTCATACCAAAAATCATGTTTCGCACCGCACTACACGCAAGTTGGCAATACTGCTAAACAAAACGGGGAATGCCCTATTATTTTCTCCGTGCTAGTCGTAATAACCCGACCGATTTGAAAATGGTTATATTGACTACCAATCTATAAGGAATGATCGATATTTACGTTTGGATGATAATAATAGTACTTTCGATATGAACCATTCTTGAGAAAAGTGGTTTCGTATTTGTGTTGAGTATTATTTTCTTACATAATATAGCGGTGCAACCGACTTTTTTAAGTATTCAGTTATCTCTTAAAATATACTAAATAGAACAGTGTTCTTACGTAGTCAAGAAGAGAAACGTATTCAACGATAATAACTGTGCATATGGTAAGATATTTTTAAGTTAAAATAAGAAATTATTATTACTTTTCACTCTGAACAGTTGCTGGGTTCATCTGAAAGATCTGACCGTAGCCAACCTTACAAAAAATTACAATTAATTGTGATTTTTTTTAATTATCTGGTTGGATTCCGTGACTCCATTCGCATGGAAAGTGACGAAAGTGTTTATTATGTTATTTCTTAAGAAGGGATATTACATACAGTTATGATACTTATACTGTATACGGGTGGGTCAGGTCGGAGATTTGATTTTTATCAGACCCACAAAGACAGTAAGCCCATTTCGGTTTTTGCTTACATATTATTATTAAATTATTGGCGTATTCACATGCATACTATTGAAAATACATGAAAATTGGTTAAAAATAAGACGTCTTTTTGTGATTGTTTTTTGTTGGAAGAATCCATCGATCAATATTTCATATTACTTTGTGTTTTCTTTTATTTTAATAAAAGGCCAAAATATTACACTCCTTTTTATCACTTTCGAATTCCAACTAAACTTTCTAATTTCAACAACTCAATATCGTATGCAAATAACCCGAGCTCAGACTTTACGACTCGCAGGACCCTTCAGGGTCATAAAACTTAGATACAACGCAGCATTTGAACGTAGCAACAACATTTGGAACATCTTGAGAGGACTCGACTCGCATGCAGCCTAAGTTTTTTATATATACAATTTTCTCCAATAGAAGAAATATTTAACAATGCTCTCGTTGTTTTCCGAGCCGGAATATTTTGGATTCAGCAAACGGAAAACTTTCGAACATCGTCGTCTCTTGTTTTTTTTGTCCAACAGGCAACCTCCGGGATCCAGGTCATAGCTACCAGTTCATTCTGATCATTCGAAGTGAGCAGTTCTTGTATCCAAGTCTCTGTGATTTCTGTGTTCATTATAATTTGTGCTATTCTTTCTTGCGTGATCATTCGAACTTTGAGTTAGCGAATAACGATCTACTCGAGCTGTCCAGGATCTAATCAGCGATTGGACCAATCTCAACAACCTCCAGATCACTCTACACGCTGTCTGTGCATAATCAGTGGATTTCCTCGAATCCAAACTTGACGTGCACCAACCAGTGGTTACGAATCCGGCTGAGACTTGCAGCACATCTTCGACTCGATCCTAAGGGTTTGCTTATTATTATTATAATAAGCGAGTTGGTACGTACAATTTATTACTTAGCACTTCTATTCTCAAATCTGCATCTTCTGTAACTCCAGCAATACGATCACTGCTGGAGTCTCATCTTCTTACTTTGGCATCTCACTCTCCCCTCGTGAGATTCGAGAGGTCATGCACGTATCTGTCGACTCTCGGTAAGCTCTCAGGCTAGTAACGTCTCGTTCACGGCCCATCGACCGTGAACCATCCCTGAGAACTCTCCATTCTTATTTCAGCGTACTCTCAGGCTAGTCGACCCTCGTTCACGGACCATCTACCGTGAACCATCCCTGAGAGTGCATTCCTTTCCAAATCTCTGACGTTCCCAGGCTAGCGAAGCCTCGTTCACGATCCAGCTATCGTGAACCACACCTGGGAGCTGACTCTTCGAGATCTTAGCACACTTTCAAGCTAGTCGAATCTCGTTCACGGTCCTGCTATCGTGAACCACCCTTGTCAGTGTATCTGCTATGATCTCTCATACTGTCAGGCTACTCGAAGCTCGTGCACGATCAAGCTACCGTGCTTCATCCCTGACAGTATTTCTCTGGATCGTACCTTTACTGAAGGCTCTCAGGCTAGTCATAATCTCGTTCATGGCACCGTGTCATGAACCATCCCTGAGAGCACTCTCACACAACTCTACCTCTGTCTGTCATTCTCATCAGATCGCACTCTGACGTGCCTCTAGCGCATTCAGTATCTCTCAGGCTAGCCCGACTCGCTCGCGATCTCAATCATCGCGAGCCACTCCTGAGAGATCTTTGCGGAATCTCTCTCTACTAACGATGCACGATAAGCAAACTGAGACCAAGCGTGTTTTACAGTTGTACATCGACACGAGCGAACGAGCATAAGCAGATACATACGAGCACCAGCACAGCCACCTGGTATTAGCGCCAATTACATCACATTACATTTGGAGAGCGTCTTGACCAAAGAAAAGAGCCACGGGCTCCCTGATCCTGTACTTTGTTGACTCTTCATCTCCTCTACGCATCAGCACCAGGCATTCAACTCATCTTACACATAAACATTACATCAATAGATTAAAACAAATCTGTTAAACAAACATTTTTTATCGAACAAATTTTATGATTTTATTCAGAGCAGTTTTTTTTTAATATGTTCTTATATCTAGAATATTTTGTAATATGTAGTTACCTAAATATTTTTTAGAGTCTATGTGGTTTGTTAAATACGGTCGGATTTTACTCGTGAAATAAATGGAGCGCTAGCTGCGATCCTGCCTGCTGCGTCAAGTTCGATTTTGATTATTCTGAACATTAATTTTATAAATTAATTAACATTAATTAATTAATATGAGCAGCAGATCAAGAGATACGGGCCGACAATACGCTTCAGGAAGTGCAAAGCGTAAGGCAAAAGATGAAAAGGAAAAAAAGAACGAAGCTGTTATATCAAAAATCCGCAAGCTGTCCGAGTTTTATAACGTTCAAAGTAAGCCTGTTGAATCTACAGAAATTGCAACTGAAACTACAGAAATTATACCTGTTACCGATGGATCTACAACTATAAAAGATACTGTATGTCAAGAGACCAATTTCTTCTATACCAGAACTTAATATCACTGCAAGTCCTCTCGATCTACAGCCGTCATGTTCAAGTCAAAAAACAGTCGAAAGCATATTATTACAAGATTCTAATACCACAGCAATTCCAACCCGAAATCAAAACGAAAGTAAAATGTACTCCAACGATATTGGCGAATGGCCGAGTAACTTTGATAAAGATTATTGGATTGCAAAAGGAAGCAGCGAAGTGCAACATATGAATAGTGATTTTATGTCTTCAAAAAAATGTATGAAAAAGAAAATAAGCCACGCTTCTGCCAAAAGTCATTTTTTACCTATAAACATAAACTGACGAATCAATCTCACGTCAGAGATTGGTTGTGTTATTCGGAAAGCAAAGGACGACTTTTCTGTTTTGTTTGCAAATTGACTAATTCAGATAGTTCGTCATCACGGTTTACGAAAGATGGATTAGATGACTGGAAGAATGCGCACAATTTTTTGTCAAGACATGAAGGAAGCAGTCAGCATAGACAAACTGTAATTTCACTGTTAAACTTAAAAAACAAGAAAGCGCGTGTTGATAGTCAAATTGTGAGTCAAATTGAGTCTGAGCAAACATATTGGCGGCTACTTTTAAAACGAATTGTTGAAGTTGTAAAGTTTTTAGCAGAACGAGGACTTGCTTTTCGGGGCAGTGACGAAACTGTTGGTTCACCCCATAATGGCAATTATTTAGGTTTATTAGAACTAATCGCCAAAAGAGTGTGGGCAAAATACACCCAGCTCCCCCACAGTTCAAACTACTGTAGTTGTGAAGACATTACTTCTCCCTTTACTCACGCCAAAACGCATCAAAATCTGTCCCGGGGTTATTCAGTTCCGACATTGTTAAGTTAGGTTAGGTTTGATAAAATGTACCCAGCTCCGCAACTACACCCAGCTCCCCCACAGTTCAAACTACTGTAGTTTTGAAGACATTACTTCTCCCTTTACACACGCCGAAGCGCATCAAAATCTGTCCCGGGGTTATTCAGTTCCGACATTGTTAAGTTAGGTTACATAAAAAAAAGGGTGTGGCCCAATCAGAGCGATGCACAGGTGTGAGGATGCTATCCCGCACCAGCTGCTCCGGTGCACGCTCCACCGGCTCGCGCAGCGCATACGCCAGCGGGCGCGCTCGCATGAACACCGGCCGCGCATTGTCCTTCACATGGATGCTTACGGCACCACCAGTGAATCGACCCAGACCTTCCTCGAACACCTTACAGTATCTGGAACTAAATTTAGACATTAAACTCCTTATATTGTACATTGTTTACTGACACAACCTCACTTTTTAAACTGGGGAATAGTATTTCCAATTCGGCCATCTACTGTCGCCCTATTAATGTAGTTTTACCTCCTTTAACCTCTCGAATGCCGTAATTACAGAAACAATTAAAAAACCATTGTGTCTCGCGTGGATCCATGTTCCGGCATACCAAGGGTTAATGACATACAAATCTAATTTATTAGTCTTACTTTGATATTCTACTTCTGGCTTAATGACCCCAATTGGTTTTACTATTTTCCCTGTATAATATCTCAACACAATATTACATGAATTTATTTTTAAGTCACTGAACAGCTGTTTGTATGTTTCATAATTAATACAAGATATGGCACTTCCTGTGTCACACTCCATACTTAATTCTCTGTTGTGCACTTTTAGTGTCAAAATATCGGTGGACACCGTGTTAGAGATAAATGATTAATTTCGACCACCCTTACCTCGTCACTTCGTTCACCATCTGATATGATGCTTGATGAGGTTTGGACTCCCTCCAAATGATGATGTCCTACTTCCAACGGACATACGCGGCGCAGATGTCCTTTTTTGTTGCATACACGACTCACGTATCGCGCGAATTTACACCAGGCCGTGTCGTGCTGACCTCCACAAGCGTTGCACTGTTGCTCTTTTCGAGCACGTTCCCCTGGTCCGGCCATTGTCGCCGCATCCTCGCCATGACGCGGTTTGCGCCAACCAGTACCTGTACGTCGCTGTCCATTCCGCGCCCACGGGCGCCTTTCACCGCGCGCTCCGGCTCCTAGGTGCTCCGCCCCGCCGCGGCCACCGTTTTGAGTCGACGTTACCACCGCCAAGCAGTCGCTTACCGTGCTCGCCTTGTCAGTGGACTTCATGTTGCCCTCGACAACAGCTGCATTTTTCTCGGCCGCTTCCATACTCATGGCCATACTAAAAGCTTTTGCATAGTCTAGATTTTCCTCTGCGAATAATTGTTGCCAAATTACTTCACTGATTAAACCGCATACAAATTGATCCCGAATACTCTCTTCCAGCCACGTACCAAACTCACATGATTTTGTAATTTTCTTGAGAGTCGCCATGTATTCAGCTATGCTTTCACCAGAGTTTTGTTTTCGGTGGTGAAATTTGTATCTCTCCGCTAATACACTCGGCTTAGGTTGTAGATGACACTTTTCCATAATGGCGGCTTTGTATTCGAAGGTCTTTGTGCTCGGCTTGTCCGGTGTACACAAATTGACCAATAGCTCGTAGCTCTCCGCCCCCATCAATGTGATTAACGTCAGCACCCTTAATTCCTTTTTAATTTCATTGACCACGAAATAATTTTCCAGACGCAGGGCCATTGGCCCTCGGCCCTCTACTTCACGTCAAGCTTAATTTAATTACGCTCTTCGTTTTCTAATAACACGAAACCCCAAACTAAATTTTTGTTATATCTGCCTTTTTCTAATATTTTCTGACGCAATCTCACGGACTTCATCAACGTCCTATCGTAATAATTTAATTACTTTGCAAGTTAGTGTCAGGAAGCACATCCCAAAATCAAAACAATTAAAACACAAAAACCTCAAGTTGGTGTTCGCTAATCGTTACGCTACATAAGATTGGTTCTGAGCTGAATACGTGTTTGACCAATACCAGTCAACGCAACAACGTTATTAACTCGTTTGCCACTTAATTTGGGTACACAACTCTCCTTTACTAACGAGTATTCAACACCAGAATCGTTAACAAAACAATACAGCTCACCTTTTTATTTTACGTGCCTGAGGGTAGTTGTGCAACGAATTCCACTCGCCGTTCACTGCTTGCAACACGTACTCCAGCATCCGACAGCAGCTGCACCGGCGCCCAGCTGCACCGGCGCCCAGCTGCACCGGTGCCCAGCTGCACCGGCGCCCAGCTGCACCGTCACCCAGCCGCACCAGCGCCCAAACGCACCAGCGCCCAGCCCCGCACCGGCGCCCAGCCGCACCGGCGCCCAGCCGCACCAGCGCCCAGCTGCACCGGCGCCCAGCCGCACCGGCGCCCAGCCGCACCAGCGCACAGCCGCACAGGCGCACAGATGCGCGCTAACTCGAGCATCCGCGTTCCCGGTTCCACCCCCGAATGGACACGCATCTCGTGCCAGGGTCGCCAGCCGGCGACCCGTGAGGACGTTTCACTGTCGCGAAACATTATCTGAAACTCATAACAACGGGTTTGACTTCTTTTCGAACAAGCCGTGAAAAAGTTAAAACGTCGAATATCTTCTAAACGGTAGGTCGTAGCTCAAAAATAACAAAATTTTACTTCCCCTTGCACCACGTGAACTTAACCAGGAGATAAATTTAGAGAAAGAAAAATGTGACCTTCACATGACCTCAACTTCATCAATTGGTACTATACGGATCACAATCTATTTAATATTTGTTACCGATGATTCGAATACACCACCTGAAAATGAAGCACCCGAAGGCCTTCGTTGACGGCTGCGGGGCTGCTTAGCTCGATACTAAAGATGTCATAGATCTGCCTTTGCTGTCAATCGGCTTGTCTTGGCTGTTGCGCACCATGATCACGCATAAACGCTTGCATGTTTTTATTTTAATGTTCAAACACGGCACGCCAACGGTCATTTCAACGTTTTTATATTGCGCATGAACGAACACGAATCCCACTTATGATGTCGGAGACGGGTATGTGACTTTCGTTATTATCAGCGATATTTCAACTACTGTGGGCGTAGTGTGGGTAGTGTTGGTTGATGCGCAATAGAAAAACAGTTTGCAGTTCAGATCACATTTTAATTTACTATCAAACGAATCACACTAGCTAAATTATACACACACATGGTGCGACGGCGTTTATTAAAATCACCAATTAACACAATGATCACAAAATTACAACTAACACAATAACAGCACCACGAATCGAGAACAGTTCCGTGACATCTTGATTCCAATGCGACCAGAGGCTGAATGTCCTCCTCGCCGTGGCCTTCAAACATCACGACTCTGTAGAAGCGCGCCTTTTTTTGGTGTAGGTAGCTCACTCTTGATGTCGCCAGTGGCGCGCTTGCGATTCGTTTCGTGTCCGTACTAATGACCGGATCCGACATGTATATGTTATGTTTATAAAAATAAATTATTTTGAGATCCTCGCAATAAGCCCTTTCATTTGATATGTCACACGGTACAGTTTGTAATTTTGAATTTTCCCCCAAAAGTGACCGCCATATTCAAAATTCATTTATTTACGTTACACATTCGTATTTGGGTCACAGAAATACATAATGTGTACCGTGGAATGGGGTGTCATTGATCAATTTCGAAATTCAAATGGCCGTATTTTCTAAAATACAAACGTACCGAAGACGAAAAAAAAATTGGAATATCGGTTTTTACTATATTAATACAATCGATACAATGAATTAGATTTTTTTTTAAATAAATAAAATGTCGATGAAAAATATAAATGTGAGTGATCAATGTTAAACCGTACGTGGGGTTACTTTGATACCCCCTAGTCTTTTCACGGCAAATGAAAGTAAACCCTTCAAACGATACTTTTTCGAAAGAACAACAAAAATCTGTTAAGTGCAAAAAAAGATATTAATTTTTTTAAGTTTTGTGTTGACATTGATCAAGGCAATAAAAAATATTTATTGAAAAATCAACTTTATTTTAACGTTTCATTGAGATCATTTATATTAATTGTAAAAACATAATTAGGAACATTAATCAGTTAATATCTTAAATGTTAAATTAAAATAGAAAAATATACAAAAATCAAAACCAACAAACAACAAGAACATTAATCAGCCACCATCTTAAATCTACATTTCTTGAATATTAATTTCAAATGGAAAAATAAAAAAGTCACCCTCCTCTACAGGTTTTGGTAAAAAAGATACAATATCGTCGTGGTCTATTTCAGAAATATCATTCGGAATTCTTTTAAAGAACAATGGGCAGAATGGGCCCAGTGTTGTAGCATTTTCTTACCTATCTTAAAATAAAGATATGAATAATCTCAACATTTTGTTCTATGGCAGCATTACTCTAAATATTCAAATAAAAAAGTTACAGCGGTTCCAAAAGTCCAAGAATTTACCGTTACAAATGCTAATATTATGACCTAATGATGCCCGTATATAATTATTATACATTTACGTTGTGTTATTTAATTATGAATAGCATAAATGAACTATTAGAAAGAGACAAAGTACTCAGGGAGCAGGACAGAACATGCACTCGTGTTGTTAAAAACCGGTTAGCGCAAGTGCAGGTAGTGATCTTTATCGATAGTACAGGAGCGAGCGGGACATACTCATTATCGGAGCGTGAGAGAGTGAGTGAGATAGCACATAACCATCGCGCTTCCTTGATCGCACTTGCGCCCTTGTCAGTCGTAACGGAGCCATTTTGCAGTGCGCGTGTTTTCTTTCTTTCTCCACCATTCTTGCTACCTACGACTAACTACTTTGGACTTAATAACGGATTCTAGTGTTTGCCTTACGATTGGACAAGTTAATAGTTTCATCAAAATGGAACATCGTGAAAGGTGTATAACGTGTTCTCGGTCGGTATTTCAAGACAGGAATCGACGTACTTTAACTCGCGAACATATGGAAGCGCATCCAGGCTTCACTAATTATGTTTTGGAGCGGATCAACATAGAAGAGGTCAGTAAAACAGGTTCATTAAATAAATAATTGTCATAATAATTATAGGTACCTTTGTTGTAAATATCAGCTTATTTATTCCCGAATCGGGTTGCTTTGTAAGTAATTGTATGTATGTACAACTGTACAGGTACGACATAAAACCAACCAGCAGGGTTTAATCAACATAATATATATAACAACTGGATAAAACAGATTATTCGTTAGTATTTTTCATACTTAAAATGTCATCGATGTCATTTTCCCGTCTAACGGGCGCTGTCAAAAAGCTGTTGTATGTCATGCGATCGTGACACGGGCGCTCTTCCCGCACGTCATATTTGAGTCATAAGCAGAATAACTTTCGATTTACTGGCACGTCGAGCCAATAGACATTCGATGGATCAGGACTATCGTTGAAATGGCTTTTCGGCACAACGGACGCTTGATCTAATGACTATTTGAAATTGTGATAAGTACATCGATGCTATGGATTTTCGGCAATTAGGACGTTCGATCTGATGACTTCGGGGAATTAGCCATCGGGCATAATTATGACATTCAAAATCAAGCAGTAAAATCAAATCTGATAGTTGCCAAATGACACGTTTTTCTGCATATAAACTATCATTCACTTATATGGGAATATGCACTGTATTTGATCAAAGGACTTTGTATTGGCTTATTCAGGTTCAACAACTATTTTATTTTATTTTTTTCAGGGCACCCTGAATGGAAATCAATACATGTGCTATCGTTGTTGGGTGGCAGCAAATCGCCAAGAAGCCAGGCACGTAGAACAAGAACGGAGACAAAACGAAGAACAGCAAGACGAGCAAGTAAATGATGAACAATCGCGTTCTACTACAGTACCAACTTATAAACGGTTAGCAAATACCTCTCGTCGATGCTTATTTCATGGATGTAATGAAGATCGTCACAGAGTGCCCCATTTCATTAAAATATATTGATTGACAGAACATAACGTATATGTTCCTCAGGATGCACGAATATGTCAAGACCACATACGTTCAAATGAATGGAGCGAATTATATGACCATGCTGAGACGGTATTTACGCCAGATCAATTGAAAGATATCATTGATACTTTAAAAGACGCTTACAACAAAAAATCCGGCATAGATTTTGATAACATTGAGTCAATTTCTCCCAATGAACTATATTATCGAACGGGATTGACGCACGATCAATTCGATATTGTTCTCCAAGAGACTCCATCTCTAACTGAGCAAACAAAACGTCCAAAAACTGTGTTGGGATCTTACTTGATGAAAATAAGATCGGGTGAGCCAGATGACAGAATTGCGTGCCATTTAAATGTTAGTGGGAGAACACTGGAGCGTTATATTAAAATAACACGTGACTGTTTGACCAGAGAGTTTGTTTTGCGGCATCTGGGTTACGACCACATAAGCCGCGATGAGATTATTGCACACAATCTGACAGTATCAACAGCATTATTTGGACAAACCGTAGACCCAAAAGCCATAATACTGTGTGACGGAACTTACATCTACATACAGAAAAGTAAAAACTTCTTGTTCCAAAAAAGAACGTATAGCCTACATAAGTATAAAAACTTACTAAAACCATTCCTTTTGGTCTGTTCAGATGGTAACATTATTGACATCCTTGGACCCTATGCCGCAACTACCTCAGATAGTCAAATAATGACTCAAATAATGGACAATGAAATATCCCCCGTTCATTACCTTCTACATGAAAGAGACACATTTATATTGGATAGAGGCTTTCGAGACTCAATACCCAATATTGAAACCTGTGGTTATGAGCCACATATGCCACCAAGCAAAGACAGAAGTGCGACTCAACTTACAAATGAGCAAGATCAAGATTAATAACGATTGTACGTTGGGTCATAGAGGTAATAAACGGATGGTTTAAACGGGACTTTAAAATATTTCGTAACCAATTATTTAATAAGTCATTGCCACATTTATTTACTGATTTTCGGATTGCTGGAGCACTGTTGAATGCATTTAGAGAGCCTTTGCGTGACAGTACTTATGCCGCCGCCTTTTCTGAACGAATACATAGCCGAATGAGTAACGATAATACATTGGGCAACTATCTAGTTGAGCATAACGTAAACCGGCAGCGAGCGTCGTTTGTGACATTGACGGATGAGTCAATAAATGTGCCGTTCCCAATACTCACAGATGAAGACATTATTTTATTCAGTCTGGGAACATACCATTTAAGTCTGGCACGTTCTTACGTCGGCGAACACTTGCGAGGTGGCGTTTACAATATTCAGGTGTGTGTAACTCCAAGTCCAAGGATGACAGAATATGGATTAGCAACGGACACCTGCACGCTAATGAGAGGTCGTATTTTATCACGACACAGGTCAAATACGACATATTATACTTATATATTGATGAACTCCAATGTTCAGGACATTGCTATCCACGCATATTATTGTTCATGCTTAACAGGAATGAGGACTGTTGGAGCATGCCCCCATGTCGTCAGTATTATATGGTACTTCGGTATTGGAAGGCATTTAGAAAACTTTGTTGGCCCCGCAAGTGCCTGGGACGAGATTATTATTGAGAGCAACAACACTCATTAGGACAATTCTTTATAGTTTAGTAAGAACTAACGCCTTATCCTTGTCGTTCTGAGTTTCGACGGTACCCAGTAGTGGGATACTAATCGGCTGATTATGCATGAATATGTTATATTTTAGTGAATAAAGATGTTTCATTTTCATAATCAAAGGTATTTTTTAATTATAGTCCTATCCCAATACCGAAATAAAGAATATTTTTACACTACTTATTCTTAAACTGAATTGTTCAAGGTGTCATATAAAAGAGAATAATGCATTCCAACTGGCAACATGTAGACACAATTTTGTATGCACATCATTAGGCCAAACTATTAGCATTCGTAACGGAAATTATTGATTATTTAGAACAGCTGTAACTTGTTTTTTTAATGCATTAGAGCTGTGCTGCTTTATAGTAAAATGTTGAGATTACTCGGATCTGTATTTTAAGGTAGGTAAGAAAGTGCTACAACACTGGGCCCACGGTCCATATAAAGTTGCCCATTGTTCTTTCTTTTTATGTCCAGCTGATTTAAAACCTTCAACAAGTAAAGGATCTGTTTCAGTAATTTGGCAAACATATTTGTAGGTCTTTTTACCACGTCTAGAAAAGAATTTCACCAATAAGAATCTTCCTAAAGTGCACTCTGTCTGCTCGTCTTCGTATTCTACTATATCGCACGCTTAATCATATACTGACCGATTAGTGTTTCGGTCAAAGTTTAATTAAGTATACCAAGAAGTTTATTTTAACGCCCTCTTTCGGCCGATCTCGGAATTTTTTTGATATCTTGTTTGTAGAAGGAGTTAAACCTATATCTGTCTCTTTCATACGCAAGCGTTTCGGCAAACGCTTTTACGAGACAGAGACAGATATCAGTATGCGTCAAGGACTAGGATCGTGAACATCTCGTGTTTTTATTTAAAAGTGTCATATTAGTAGTTAAGTCGCTTTAGTGTAAAAATCAAAGGTAAGTTTTATTGAAATCTATATATATAAAAATCAATTGCTGTTCGTTAGTCTCGCTAAAACTCGAGAACGGCTGAACGGATTTATCTTATCTTGGTCTTGAATTATTCGTGGAGGTCTAGGGAAGGTTTAAAAGGTGAGAAAAATTCGAATAATTGCCGGGAAAATCCTCAAAACAGCATTTTTCTATTTCCCATACAAACGTTTTCTAAATAAAATGGAGAGTCAATTTGTAATTTATTACCGCTGCATAAAGTTCAAATTCGCGTGCGCGTTGGAGGACCTAATATCGCGTTCTGAAACTCAACAAAAGTGAAAGTGAATCGCGAACGCGACAAAATTGCATAGTCTCAAAATACATAGTACATAAATAAACACAATTTTAGCTAACTTCAGTTGTTACTCTGTCCGATTATTTTTTTATTTTAGCTAACTTAAGTTGTTACTCTGTCCGATTATTTTTTTAATAAGACTATATAGAAATCGAAACATAAATCAATAATAATAAAGACAAATCAAATTATAAATCTTAAGTTAAATTCTGAACGCAATCTCAATATGTATTTGACATTAGATTTGACAACCAACTGATATGTCATTCCATCCTGTCGCTTTACTGCTAAATGAGCGGGAAATTTTCTCACTTTGATTAATTACAATTTACGATGCCGAGGAGAAGACGACCTAACTTAGGTCGTCGTAGTCAATCAAATGTGCGAAGAGCTACCTCACGTGCTAACCGCACTGATGACCAGAGACAGACAGATCAAGAAAATAGTCGTATTGCTATGTCAGAATTGCGTTCTTTGGTGAGTGACAATGTAGGAGATAGGCTTAGAATGCAACGAGTTCGTGCACATCAAACACAACAACAGCAAGCTAGACATAATGAAATTGAGCGAATCCGCAGACGCAGTGCTCCTGTGATTCTTGAACGAGCTGCATTCCACTATGATCCGGCAATTGATTATTGTGCCGACAAATCGGTAACAATTGGGGAAATGAAAACAATTTGTAAATATTGTAAGGCGTTAAAATACACTGGTGAATCTACTGGATTATGTTGTGCTGAAGGCAAAGTAAAATTGCCACAATTGGTCCCACCACCAGATCCTTTACGCTCTTTGGTATCTGGGATTGGAAATGATTCTAAGCACTTCTTGACCAACATTCAGAAATATAACAACTGTTTCCAGATGACATCATTCGGTGCTACACATATTATACAAGACAATTTCATGCCCACTTTCAAGGTATTATATAAGAATATTTTTTTATATTATTCAAGTTTGTACTAAAATATATATATCGGAAATTATTAATGGACAAATTTTTAAAAATTACAGATTCAAGGACAAATTTATCACTTACTGGGAACTCTGTTACCACTAACTGATGCAGATCATCAATTTTTACAAATTTATTTTATGGGCAATTCAGATGCGGAAATTAATAATCGTTGTGCTCACAATCCAACAGTGAAGAGAACCATTGTCCAACAATTACAAATATTTCTTCATCAGAATAACAATTTAGTAAACATGTTCAAAATAGCATTGGATCGGATGCCATCTGATAGCCATAATATTATTATTCGAGCTGACAAAACACCTGCCGGTGAACACACAAGGAGGTTCAATTCACCTACCATTGATGAAGTGGCTGTTGTCATTGTGGGCGAAAATTTACAATCTAGAGATATTGTGCTTCATCGTCGGAATAGTGAGTTAAAACGTGTATCTGAAACACACAGGAGTTATGATGCACTACAATATCCTTTGATCTTCTGGCAAGGGGAAGATGGATACCATTTTAATATCAAAATGGTAAATCAAGTAACAGGTAAATGAATTGAACAAGATTAAATAATATTTTTAAATTCAATACATCTAAGTAACAATTTAAACATTTATCATTTTTGATCGCAGGTGCTGAAACCAGCAAAAAAGTTAGTGCTATGAATTTCTATTCATACAGACTCATGATCCGTCAAGGTGAAGTAAATCATATTTTGATGTGTCAACGACTTTTTCATCAGTTTGCAGTTGACATGTATGTCAAAATTGAGACTGAACGATTGACATACATCCGTTTGAACCAACGACGGCTACGGTCAGAGGAATACATCCATCTCCGCGATGCTATAAATGCTGATGGCAATGTGAATAATGTAGGAAGAATGACAATTTTGCCAGCTACTTATATAGGAAGCCCACGTCACATGCATGAATATGCTCAGGATGCTATGTCATATGTTAGGCATTATGGCCGCCCAGATTTATTTGTTACATTCACATGTAACCCAAAATGGTCCGAAATCGAGAAGGAATTACTACATAGCCAAACATCAGTTGATAGACATGACATAACTGCCAGAGTTTTTAAACAAAAATTAAAATCTCTCATGAATTTTTTAATAAAGCATTGTGTGTATGGCCGAGTCCGTTGTTGGATGTACTCTGTAGAATGGCAAAAGCGTGGATTGCCACATGCGCACATTTTAGTCTGGTTAGTGGACAAAATAAGGCCAGATGAGATTGATTCTATAATTTCAGCTGAAATTCCAGATGAAATAGTTGACCCAAAATTGCATGCAGTAGTAACCAAACACATGATACATGGACCTTGCGGACATTTCAACTACAATTCACCCTGTATGGTCGACGGTAGGTGTTCCAAACGATACCCAAGAGACCTGCTTGCTGAAACCATAACGGGAAATGATGGATACCCATTGTATCGTCGGCGATCAGTTGCGGACAGTGGGCGATCGGTAGTTGTGAAGGTAAGAGGACAAAATGTTGATGTAGACAATCGTTGGATTGTGCCATACTCGCCAATATTGTCCAAAGCTTTTGAGACTCACATCAATGTGGAATATTGTAATTCTGTGAAGTCGATAAAGTACATATGTAAATATGTTAATAAAGGTAGTGATATGGCTGTTTTCGGTGTAACCAATGCAAATGATGAAATATCACAGTACCAGATGGGTCGCTATGTAAGTAGCAACGAAGCTATTTGGCGTATCTTTTCATTTGCGATCCATGAAAGACACCCTACAGTAGTCCATTTGGCAGTCCATTTAGAAAATGGTCAACGAGTTTATTTTAATGAATCTAACGCGGCAGACAGGGCGGCACATCCACCGTCGACAACATCAACAAGTTTCTTCACAGTTTGTCAAACTGATGATTTTGCTCGCACTTTGCTGTATGCTGACATGCCACGCTATTACACATGGAACGCATCATCGAAATCGTTTCAGCGTCGAAAACAAGGAACACCAGTTGAAGGACATCCAAATGTATTTGCTTCAGATGCTCTGGGTCGCATCTACACAGTACATCCAAATAACGATGAATGTTATTATTTGCGGTTGTTGTTGGTGAATGTTCGTGGTCCGACATCGTTTAAACAACTGAGAACAGTTAATGGACAGCTGTGTGCGACTTACCGTGAGGCATGTCAACTATTACATTTACTTGAGAACGATTCGCACTGGGATGATACGCTCAAGGATTCCGTAATATCTTCGTCGCCGCATCAAATTCGTACATTGTTTGCGATTATCATATCGACATGTTTCCCCTCGAATCCAAAAGATTTGTGGGTTAAGTATAGAGATGACATGTCTGAGGATGTTTTGTATCGTGTGCGCCGTCAAACTTTGAATCCTACACTACAAATGACTGAAGAAATTTACAATGACACATTGATCATGATAGAAGATATGTGTTTATTGATGGCAAATAAAGTATTGTCGTGTTTGGGAATGACAGCACCCAATCGTCATATGCACGATGCATTAAACCACGAGTTGCAAAGAGAACATCAGTACGACATTGAAGCATTGGCCGAAACAGTTCGTACAAATGTTCCACAATTAAATCAACAACAAAGAATTGCGTACGACACTTTGATAGAAGCTGTGAACAGTGGATCTGGTGGAATTTATTTCCTTGATGCTCCCGGAGGAACCGGAAAAACGTTTTTAATTTCATTGCTTTTGGCGAGGATCAGATCGCGAAATGATGTTGCTCTAGCGTTGGCTTCATCTGGAATAGCTGCAACTCTGCTCGAAGGCGGGCGAACTGCACATTCTGCCTTGAAATTACCACTAAACATGCAAATCACCGAAACACCAATTTGCAACATCGCCAAAAATAGCGCAATGGCCAAGATCCTACAGGTATGCAAATTAATTGTTTGGGATGAATGCACAATGGCCCATAAGAGGTCACTGGAGGCACTGGACAGAACGTTGAAAGATCTTCGTGACAACCAAAATATTTTCGGTGGGGCCATGATTCTGTTGTCAGGTGATTTTCGTCAGACTCTTCCAGTTATTCCCCGATCAACTGTTGCTGATGAACTAAATGCATGCCTAAAATCATCAAATTTGTGGCAGTACGTAAAGACACTCCACTTAACAACTAACATGCGAGTATTTTTGCAACAAGATGAAACTGCTAATGTGTTTGCGAAGCAGTTGTTAGACATTGGAAATAATAAAGTTGCAGTGGACACCTCGACCGGATTCATCACATTACCTACAGATTTCTGTCACATCACAGACTCAAAAGTGGAGCTTATTCAGCGAGTTTTCCCAGATATAGCGCAAAAGTTCAATAACCATAATTGGCTGGGTGAACGAGCAATATTAGCAGCGAAAAATAATGATGTAGAGGATCTTAATGCGACCATTCAGAATTTTCTTCCAGGACAGTTGGTTTCCTTCAAATCAGTCGACACCGTAATGAACCAGGATGACGTAATCAACTATCCCACTGAGTTTTTAAATTCACTGGAATTGCCTGGATTACCACCTCACAATTTGCAGTTAAAAGTAGGATCAGTTGTCATCATGCTGCGTAACATTAATCAACCTCGACTATGCAATGGAACAAGACTGGCTGTGAAAAGACTGATGAATAACGTCATTGAGGCGACAATCATAAAAGGAAAATACAAAGGAGAGGATGTCTTGATCCCGCGGATACCGATGATTCCAACGGACTTACCATTCGATTTTAAACGCTTACAATTTCCAGTACGTCTGGCCTTTGCGATGACCATAAATAAATAAATCGCAAGGACAGTCTTTAGAAGTTTGTGGAATCAACTTGGAGTTTCCCTGTTTCGCGCATGGACAATTATACGTCGCGTGTTCGCGCGTCGGAAAACCGTCTTCTTTGTTTATTTACGCACCACAAAACAAAACAAAAAATATAGTTTATGAGAAAGCTTTAAATTAATTAACAGACTATATTTTCACAGTGTGTGTCTGTGAATATCAAATTTAAACCTTATAAATAGCCAGTATTTCAGGAAAACTCTGATTTCTAAGTAAGCAACATGATGTATCGAAAATAATAATAAAACTTCATGCTTTATTCAATAAATGCTTTTTCATTAATAATTATTTTGTTTGTTTTAAAATCATTTTATACAAAAGATTAGGTCTTTTATTTATCGATGAGGCAGTACGAAGTCTGCCGGGTCAGCTAGTTATTTATAAAAATGTGACCAATTGTTAAATATGCCTATTTAGTACAAAATAGGATCGAACTATTCATGAATTATTTAGTGTTAGTTCTGTTTTATACAAAGACATGTTAACAATTCTTTGACTGATTGTGTATTATGCCTATATTTTATAAAACTGTTCCGTTTTGCCGGTAGTGTTTTGGCGGCTTTAGAAGTTAGGTCAGTTTTTTACAAAAGTGTTCTTGAAATCTAAAGTCGTACTTTGTTATGATTCTTTATTTTATAAAACACAATTGTCTGGTATAAAATTGTTGAATGCATATTCGATCTTGTGTCACTTATAGATTAAAATAATTGGTTTAAACGAAATAAGAAAGTAACTTAACTTTTTTCAGAATGTCTTCAAGGTCGAAAAAGATAATGGAATTGATTAATTCTACAAGTGACCCTTCTCGTGATGATAAGGGAGCTCAAATTCAAGATCCCATTCTGAACCCAGACCCTAGTCAATCTCCGATTCAAAATAATACGTCCGATAGCAACAAAGTGGCGTTTGACATAGATGAAGATAGTTCAGTTCAGAATGTTGCAGTTGATGTCGAGGTAAGTACCTACTCGTAATTATTATTTTATTCTTTCGAATTATTTCTTATTTTATCCCTTTTTATTGTGGTATTTTAATTTTAAACTAGATTTGCGCACGCGACCGCGTCGCGTCATTAAGTTTTGCTGTCATCCTCTATTTTAGGTAACCCTTAGGGGGTGCAATTGTCAATACTAGATGAATCATGAGTTTTTAAACCTTGTATTTCGTCATTTATTTTGTCAATGGCCATCGGTTCGAATTGCGTGAATCTTTAAATAACTATTCTTTTTTTACAGATGTTATGTGATATTACTAATAAACCTGAAAACAAGCGTTATTACAATGCTAAAGACTTTTTTGAAAGCGAGCTCAATCATGATCATAAATATTCTAGCCGTAAAAGAGACCAAGTTGACTACAATGTTTCACCCGTACATTCTGGTGAAATCAGTGCAGATATCAGCGACAATGACGATCCAACCTATGATAGTCAAATAAAAAGAAAGAAAATAGAACCAGTTCATCCTTCATCACGTCGATCATCATCTAGCTCCAGTAGCTCCTCATCCTCCAGTTCAAGCAGCTCCAGCAGTTCCAGCAGTTCCTCATCTTCTTCTTCTGATGATGATACAGTGGTAAAACCTTCTACTTCCGATCACGTGGATGATAATACTATCAATAATACAGATACTACAGCTAATGGACAGTCAACAAACGAACAACAAACAAGTGAAATTGAAAACTCTGAAATGAACGAACTCAACATAGAAGAAGAAATAGAGATTATTAAGAAGAAAGGTAGAAAGCGCACAAGCAATCCTCAAAAATGGAAACAAAACTTAAATAAAATTCTAAGAAATTCTGGACGATCTTATGAGACTTCGAAAAAGAAAACTGTTGCAGCTCGTGAAGTGAAACCACCTTGCACAGACAAGTGCAGGCTTAAATGTTATGAAAAGTTTACATCTCTTCAAAGACAGGCTATTTTTGATGCTTATTGGAATATTGGTGAACTCAATCAGCAGCGATCGTTTATTCAGTCTTGTATGTCCGATGTCACTCCTAGGTATAAATATACCAACGCCATGCGCCCGAGGCAAGCTAATAAAGCTTTTCATTTTATAGTCAATGGTGGACCAATCCGGGTCTGTAAACCATTTTTTGTTGGTACGCTGAATATATCCGATCGGGTTATTCGTACAGTAATCCAAAAGTGTCAAAACCATGGAGTTTTGGAAAATGATCGAAGAGGTAAACACGACAACCACACCACTACTGATGAAACACTGATTTCAGACATTAAAACTTTTATAGACTCAATACCAAGGGTTCCGTCACACTACACAAGGCAAACATCTACTCGCGAATACATAGACGGGGGCAAAACCATTACAGATCTCTTCAATGACTTCAAGGTAGCGCAAGAGAAGAACAGTAAGCCCTATGGTAAGTATTGCATGTTTTACCGTACATTTTCTAAGGAATATAATATTTCATTTTTTTGTCCGCGAAAAGACCAATGCGATCTATGTCTACAGTACACAAATTCAAACGCAGAGCAAAAAAGTATGATTCATGATAAGTATATAGCTCATATAAAAGAAAAAAGCTAAGTCGTAATGAAAAACATGATGACCGTTGCAAAATAGACGACAAAAATAAAGTCTTAGTGTTCGACTTGCAGGCGGTGTTACAATCGCCACGAGGCGATACATCAGCTTTTTACTATAAATCGAAATTAAATAGTTATAACTTTACCATCACACTCTTAAACAAAAAAGTTGAAGCCCAGATGAAAGATTCCTATACTGATGTAGACTGCTATTTTTGGAATGAAACTGATGCCAAACGCGGTGCTAATGAGATAGGCTCCTGTTTATTGGATTGCTTTGAGAGACTATGTTGTGAAGCAGGGGTAACTGCTAGTAATAGTGATGGCCTGAACTTGATTCTGTATTCAGACAACTGCTGCGGTCAAAATAAGAATAAATATATAGTAGCGCTTTATCTCTATGCTGTAACCCACCTGAATATAGAATCAATCACACACAAATTTTTAATTAAAGGTCACACTCACAATGAGGGTGACAATATTCATAGCCTGATCGAAAAAGAAATTAAAAAGAATTTAAAATCAGGACCAATTTATTGCCCCCACCAATATGTAGCCATTATCAAAAATGCCAAAAAGACTGGTCAAATGTTCCGCGTACACGAACTTACATATGACTCATTTTTAGACCTAAAAAAACTGCAGGAAAATTGGGGATACAATTTTAATGAAACTGAAGATAAAAATGTTTTATCATGGAATGATATCAAAGTTATAAAAGTGATAAAAAGGGAACCTTTTTCATTCTATGTGAAAACATCATACAACAAAGATGCAGAATTTGCAAAGATAAACGTAAGAAACAAGAGAAAAAAATTGAATCCCCTATCAGAGCTGACAACAGTAAAAGCATACACGGGCAAGCAAAAGCTCGGTGAAAATAAAAAGAAGGATTTAAAAGAGTTACTTGATAAAAATTTGATACCCAATTTTTATAAAGATTTTTATGATACGATTCTGTAATCAGGGTGAATACTTGCAAGGTGCAAACAAATTGTATGTTAAGTTTAGTATTGTAATGAATGACTGATTAAGTGCCTAATATTGAGAAAATTGATCTCTTAATTAATAATAAATAAGTACAATTAGGTATTATCATGTTGTTAAAGAGATGATAAGTGTGACTGTTGCTATTTCCTTGAGAATTTTTATTCAGATTTACGGTTTTTATTAGATTATAAATAAAAAGTGCCTCCTAATATTGTAAATTTAATATTGATCTCTTCGTTAAGTTTAATTCGTTAATATTATAATCTAGGATAAGTTTTTACTGCTTTATTTTTATAAAGTTTATAAATTACATTATTAGGAGTCAAAGTTTATTTCAGAGTTGATTTTAAAGTACCTATATACAAATTGTGTACTGTGATTAGGTATCACAGTACACAATTTGTTTTTCACAGTACACAATTTGAATATTGTAAGAGTATTAAGTTCAATTCAAATAATATATCTTAAGTATTAAGATTCATTCGTGTATAAGTCAAATACTACATAAAAGTAGACATACAGTTAATTATTACTTGACTGTTGTTGTATACAAGATTTATTGTTAATTAAAGTTTGCATTGCAATAAGGTACAATACAATTCACAATTGTTTGTACAAAACAATTGTGAATTGTATTGTACCTAAAGTTCAAATAAAATGCTGACCTGTGTCAGTCCCTACCACCAATGAGGCGTTAGCCGCAAATCAAAAGTTCTCGAAAGTTCAAAGAAAATGCTGAAAAGGCTACTGTTAAGTAGCCTTTTCAGTATTTTCTTTGAACTTTACTATGTTTTTGATTCTTTTATTAATGAAAATAATAAATAAAACGAAATATTTTTATACTTATCTTTTATTTTATATACCTTAACGACTCATTATAATAACAATAAGAACTTACATTGAATAAAATACGGACTCATTTCAAAATATGTCACCAATATTAAAATTTTACTTCATAGTAAAAGGACCCATACCTTAATAATGAGTATTCTTTAGTTATATATTAAATAAAACACGGACTCATTTCAAAATGTGTCACCAGTATTAAATCAATGTAACTTTATCTTTTATATTACACTGACGCATCTTGAGGAATATTTTTTTTTACCGATTAATTTATAGTAAAAAATCTAAATTTCTTAAAAATTATATTCAAATACAATACTCACTTTATCAACTATCCCTACAATACATTATTTCATTATATAAAGCTATTTTCTTCGAGTAATAAGCCATTTTGTAAGGTAAGTCAGGTTTGCTAAATCGTTTTTTGCGATTTCTCGAAAAACGTCTTTTTTCAGTTGTGTCAGTATATGATTAAGCGTGCGATATATTCGTCAGGGCCATTTTCAATCAGTTGTCTATCCGAGATTTCCTCACTGTGTACACCTGCAGCTCCGGCTTGAGATGAACCCGATTCAAACAATGCTTGTATTTCTATTTCTTGATGATCGGAATCTGAGGCGATCTGTTCATTACTTTGCTGATTTTGAAATTGGGACGCTTCCTCTCTCGTTGCAATAAATAAATTAAATACTTTTTCCAGAAGCTAAATCCAAACGTCTCTTTCTTCTTGCAGGTTGGTTTGAAGTGCTTCCATATCTTGATTCCTTCAAGAAATCTGTCAAAGTGCTTTCAACTTCGTGTTCTTCAATGTGTTCCCTTGGAAGGCGATTAAGAACCTTTTGTTTGTTGAAAGGATAAATGCCAGTTGCACAAAATCCGCTCATGATATTACGTTTGACCCCGGAACTTATGTCTATATAAGGAGAATTTGGTTTTGGTTGAGCTTGATCCATTTTTTCGAGGGCTTTTGTCAGAAGATACGGGAATGTATCCTTAGGAACAGTTGCCAATTTAGCATTTTGCATTTTCCAATTTGTCAGCACTTGGCGCCAGGCTGTTTTCATTGGGCGGAAGAACGCCACATCCAGAGGTTGGCATATGTGCGTCGAATGTGGCACTAAACATACAAAGTCAATGTTATTTTCACCACAAAGTTTTATGACCTCTTCATCTAAATGAGAAGAAAGATTATCACCAATAAGAACTTTACGTCCATGCAATCTTTTTGCATGAGGCAAAAAACTACTTACAAACCAATCTCTGAATGTTGTGGCGTCCATCCAACCACTGACTGTACGGTTAAATCGTGATCCTGCTGAGCAACAAGGCTGATTGCAATTTGGTGGACCGCATGGAGCTCTCTCTTTCCACGTGTCATAAAGGTGTAGACTTTTATATATGATATAGGGTGGTAAAAGCACCCCATCTGCAGACCCACAAATCATTATCGATGTAGCACTCTTAGAAAAATTCATCGCCTTTTCCGGGTATTTGACACCTCTACGATATATCCCTATCTTCTTCCCTGGATCATCACTTAAGTTAGACTCGTCGTAATTGAAAATATTTGAGTCACGCACACCTTCCACAGTTCTTTCAAGGTTGTTGAAATATTCCTCGATACTTTCAGGGGATACTGCAGCTCGAGCTCGTTTGATATTAGTAGCAACTCGTTTCGAATATTCGTTTTTGTGTCGCTTCAGTAGCGAGTATAGTATATAGTAGTCTTGTCCAGGAAGGTTGTTTTTAAATTTAGAAACTGTTCTGCCTTGTCTGTCTAAAAGAATTTTAGCAAACATGCGCAAATCTAAGATTGTAAGGGGATATCCCCACTCCGAACATTTGGCACAAGCTTTCAATATAGATTTCTCTTCATTTTCAGAAAATACTGGCTGAGCACCCGGCTTTTTTATAAATTTTCCGTGGTATTTGTTGAAAATCGTACCATACGGTATTTTAAATTTCTCGGAAGCCCCACGTAAGGTCATACGACCTTCTACAACTGCAACTACTGCTCGTTCTAACACGTCTTCATTATAATTCCGATAGGCGCGAGCGCCTAAACGCTTCGTGTATGTTCTTGGCATAGCGCTGAAAGCAAGAAAAAAGCATATAAAGCAGCCATCATTGCAAATATATTGATAATTTATGTTAAAAAAGCACAAACAGCAAAATTGCTAGGTATTGGGGTGACATTGATCAATGACCAAAGTTACCCCATGCCTGTGATCAATGACACCCCGTTTAAAAGTTAAACCTGGCAGTGAATGAAATTATTGAAGTTAGAATACAAAACACAACTTCTTTCTCAAGCTAATTAAACACATAAAAATATAAACTATCATTTTTTTTAGCAACTTTCATACCCAATCTGGTACCCTTGAAGTTATTTTAACCCTTAAAATAGTTTAAACACAATACTCACAGTTTTTTATGAAAATCTCCGGTAGCGATCTGTTTGTACGTGCAGCGCTTGGGCAATGTCAAAGAGTGACATACAGTGGTGCCAACGCAAAAAACGAAATCTTTTGGTTGCGTTCAGAAATTAAACAATTCCTGTTTTTAAAATATATAAAGTTTTTATCAAAGTTACCTACCCCGTGAATCAAACTAACCCCATTCCACGGTACCAAATTTCAACTTAATCGATCCATTAGATTCGGAGCAAATTGGCTGTGACAGACGGACAGACAGACAGACACACGAGAGATCGTATACTTAAGGGTTCCATAGAACCCTAAAAATGGCCGATTTGCGTACGCACAATCGCGAGTTCATGTCTGAATTAATAAGTCTAGGTATACAAATCTCTGCCTGCACTCTGGAAAATTAAATCGAAGGATTATTCCGATCGAAATAAAAAGAACTAGGCATGCCTACGAAAAAAATGATAAATAAAATGAAAGAGGAACATAGTTTATTAAGGGAGAAAGAAGAAATAGTTCTTCATTAGGAAACATGTTTCTACGCCGACGATTTCGACAAGACTGTGGTAACGCCGTCCGTGTACAGTTTTTTCATGCGAGAAGCCTGCGCAGGCAGAACTGTGGGGAAGCTTGTGCGTGTGGTAGGCCCATTACTCTCGACACTCGATCTCAATCGGAATTCGAAATTGGGATCGAAATCTTGTCATTTGGCACTCTTGAATGCCACACTAGCGCACGATTGGAATCGTATTAGGTGGTTTTTTTTGGTACTAAATGAAATCGACTTTACTCGAACGAATGCACTTTTTCGGTACTCTTGACGAGATTTTGACGTTGACATATCGAGTTTGAAGTCGTATTAATGTCAAAGTTGAACGATTACAAAAAGGCTACTTTTTTGGGATCGAGTTTGATATTGTGGCTGATTTTTGAAGTTTTTATTGTGAATAATGGCGCATTTAGAACTTATTTGTGATATTTTGGACAATGCTCATAAATTAGATATGAGACAAAGGCGAAATTTGAGACGAATGGCGCGTTATGCAGACAACGCATTTGCCATGACTGACGAGGAATTTAGGAGAAATTACCGTGTAATTAAGGAGCTTTTCGAAGTGATTTTTAGGGATTTGGAACCTTTGATGCCCCAGCCTACTCGCCGTAGCGACATACCAAGAAAATACAAGGTTTGTAAACTAGCAATTCCATTTTCACATGGTAGGCATTTTTTATACAATTATAAGTTATTAACTATGTTCATTTTATTTTTAGTTACTAGTGGCTCTTTCTACGCCACAGGCAGCTACCAAAGATTAGTAGGTGGGACACAAGGTACAATGATGTCTCAACAATCAGTTTCAAGAGCAATAAGAGAAGTTACAAATGCTCTGAATTGTAACAATATTTTAAATAAATGGCTTAAATTTCCACCGACTCGCCAACAACGAGACTTAATTAAACAAAGGTACAGTAAGCGCTCAAAAGTGCATGAGCACGCTAAGAGTCGTATTGCTGTGAACACGCGGTATAGCTCGTACATTTGTATGTGTAAGCAACACGATACACACACCACAGATAACGCAGTTACACGAAACAACAATATATTTCCGTCGCTTTAAACATGCTAGCACACACGCACTATGCGCGTGAACTTGACCAGTTAATGGCATTGCTAAAATTCGATAGTTACTTAACAAGCGCAGATAGCAGAAAGCGTTAAGCGTTGGTATGGAATTCAATCTGCCTCAGGTTCTAATCTCGTGAAACACAGTGCGGTTTTTTGCAAATATTATTATTTTTGTTTTCGATAATAACATTTTTTAAATATTGCTGCTTTTTTATGTTGTTATTGCAATAAAGGTTTTAGAATAAAAAATGCGTGATATATGATAACAAAATTAAAAAATATATGTTTATTCGTTATATTTATTTTACATAAGTTAATAAACTGCTACAATTATTTATCATTACTTCAGCTGAATAAGATGTGAAATAGATGTCAAGAAACTTAGAAGCAGTTTGTATTATTTAGACATATTTAAATTATGAAATATTTTAAATTTTTAATGGATTTTTTCACCATAAATATTAAGCTTTGATCATGGTCGAAGTAATTAAGTAATAAATAAGAATATTAGACTACTTAAAATGTAAAAAACTACTTACAGAATAGGTAATTTTAAGGTTAAATATGGGCAGTTTGTTTATATTTTATTTGTATTAATTATTTTACATTTTATTTGACTTTAGTAAATATTGGTTGTTATTGAGGTTAAAGCTTAAGTATTCATTTTCTTTACGAAAAGAAGATTGAAACTAAACCTCAAATTTTAATCCTAAAATAATACTACTTATTACTAAAATAATATTAAACAATTTCGGTATATCTGCAAGAAATACGACAAACACCCTATTGAAACGTGCTTAAAAAATTCGTTACCATAAATTCATGCAATAACGAATCTGTTGTTTATTAAGTTGGTACGGTCAATATTTTAAGGTCAAAAACGGTTTTCTAGCTGGTCTTCAGTGATGCAAGCCTTCAGAGTGCACGGCGAACGGTTCATAATGACGTGTTTTTAATAATTCAGCAAAATGTCTCGTTGGTATGAAACCATTTGTTTCATTCACCATTTGATGTCGCTGCTACTCGATAATAAGCCCCTTCCTCATATCTCTTAACCCTCACAGTATTTCTCTAGAACAAAGAAAAACATTGTTTTTATTACACATAATACCTTATTATTTATTATTCACTAATCGAATTAAACCTCACAATGAATTTAAAACTTTAAAGGCATCTTCTGTCTCAACAATACCTCTGTTCTATCAACAATACCCTTGATTAAGATTTATGTTTAGTAAAATATGAAATATATTAATGATAACACTCACACTTAGTCCGGTTTCATTAGATATTCACTTCACTTTTACGCAGCGCAATAATATTCTCTGATCTGATCTGATCTCTTCAATATATTTTACGCCTGCTTTTTGATAATAATAACCACAACACTGCGCTAAATACTCGTCACCAATATTATCCACGAACCAAAAAAGTTCTATTAATTGAATACTCGTAACAAACTGCATCTACCCCACAGAAATCGAAATAATTTACTTAGTTTTTTGTGGTCTACCTGCTTAACTTTAATATTTATGTGAACAAGACGAATGAAACTAAAAACGAATGATAATTATTGAACTAGTCATTGGTTGCAGACAAAGTGAGTGTGTGTGTGTAATGTGCGTGTCTACAGTATTGTAACAACTTATAGAAGAAGGTCGTAAGTCAAACCGAAGCGTCAGTCTATTGCTTTGTGAGATTGCTCATGGACTTTTGGTCGGCACTGTACAACTTACTTATTTTTACCATAATATTAAATAATATGTAGTATCATTCAATACTTTAGACATTATGTTGTTTTGATGTTTAAATGTTTTTCTTAAAACTTATTTGTTAGCTAATAATAAATTAATTCCAGATATTACCAAAAATTTAAAATTCCTGCTGTCATAGGATGTATTGATGGTACTCATGTGGCTATTGTAAGACCATCAGAAAATGAAGAGCGGTTTTACAACAGAAAAGGTTACCATTCGAGAAATGTTTTGATTGTGAGTTAGGTTGGCTATTTATCTAGTTATTAATTATTAGAGTAACTGTAACTTTCTATAAAAATTATTTAATTTACAGATTTGTGATGCGGATCTCAACATACTCAGTGTTGATTCTTCATTTGGTGGAGCCTCACATGATACTTTTGTGTGGAACCAACATCCAGTTAAGAATCACTTACAAAATTTAATAAATGCTGGAGAAAGAGTTTTTTTACTTGGTAAGCATTATAAACAGTTGTTCAAATTGGAAATTAATTTACATTAGGTCTACAATATATTATAATAAGTACTAAGACATTTTAATATAATTATAGGTGATTCCGGTTATCCTCAAAGGGAATATATGATGACCCCAATAGTGGATGCACCACCAGGCTCAGCTGAAGAGTACTACACAAATCTGCATTGTGTGGCTCGCAATACTGTGGAGCGCACAATTGGGGTTTTAAACAATAGATGGAGATGTCTTCTTGGCCCTAGAGTTCTTCATTATCATCCAGACAGCTGCTAAAATTATAAATGCATGCTGTGTTTTACATAACATTTGTAACTGAGCACGATTGGGTTTGGATGATATTGAGGATGCCGTACCACCCATGGGAGAAATGCAATTGGCGCAGAGTGGGTTAGAAGTGGATCAAGGTTCTGCCTCTGTGGAGCTGCGCAGAGGTCGCGAGGCTCGTGTACAGCTTGTACAAGACACAAGTCTTGTACAAGCTGTACACGAGCCTCGCGTACAGCTTGTGCTTGTACTTGGACAGCTCGGCATCTCCATTAATATTATTGTTTTCTTATGTAAGAACAATTTTTTGACTAAGACTGTTCTTTGTAACTAAAAACCTAATTGACTCTAATTCAATGAAACATATTTAGTAAATTAATCTTTTTTTTATCACTACTCATTCTATTTATAAAGATAGGTGAATATTTATGTGATCAAGACTTGTACTCTCTTCTTATATTATAATTGTAAGACTATTGTTCTATTGTGTCCTTTGATTTCTATTGTGTATTAAATAATGTAATGTGTTGTGCTGAGGGTTAGTAATAATCAATATAATAATGAGCTTACCTAATAAGTTTATTATAAATTATAATAGATATAATTATATTATAATTATTTTATTTTATTTGAATTTATAAGTCAATTTTTATTTTTTTTATGATTCAATTTATTTTTATTTTATTGTCGTCTTAATCTATTCATTACAATATTTTGTTATGAGTTGTATTGCAATTTGTGGTTAGCTAGCGACCTCGACAGTTGATCATTATTTTTTATTTTTTTGCCTGAGCAACCGGCAGCAAGTTCGTCATGCTCCCTTAGATGTCACTGCTTGCGGTAGCGTCGGGGGTCGGGTTGCCTCCTTCCCTCAAATATGGCGAGGGGGGTAATGGCTGATCTTTGCGTTATGCTCATGAACGGGTGCTGCTTGTGGTGACTGGTCGTCTTGCTGATCATGGTTTTGTAATTGTAATTAACTGTTTATTTATTTTTTTCCTCGATGGTCCTAGTTTATCATTTATAACTGCCAATTACAGATTTATGTAAGCGGGCACGCCCTTTACGCCTGGAGGCTTTTATTTAGATATTTAGTTCTGTTTACGTTTAGTTTTTATTTCTGCTTGAGTATAGTTAACGATGTTTTTGGTTGGTATATTGGCGTGTGCTAGCTGACATATGGCCAATAATTTATCATTTAAATTATGTTTTGTGTTGCGTAATGTAAATTATTTTGCATATTGTATAGAATTATTTTTTTCTAACTTGAACAGACAGCTGTGCTGCTGGGGAGTTTGTTGCGCCACTTCTTCTTCCCAGCGAAAGGCACTAGGAAGTGGTGAAGGGTGGGCGTTTTGGGGGACTGTCTTATGTAATTTTGACGTTCGAAAAGTGCTGATTCTCAGCCTAATTTGAATAAATGAATTTTGAATTTTTTTTTTTTAGATGTTCATGGTACAATTAATAAAGAGCTTAAGTTTAAAAGGTAATGTCTAATTATTATTAACAAGTATGAGAATAAAAATAGCCTTTTTATTAAGTTATTTATATTCACTGCATTTCCAGCACAAGCAATTTTAATTTGGTTCACATCTTAAGTTAGGTCTAAACACCGTATTTATACAAGTACTGTATAAGACATGTCACACATCATTGGATTCCTTACAAAATGATCTATCTTCTGAGGAATCTATATTATATTTATCTGTTTCCAATGAAAAGTTATTTCAATGTAAAAAGATTTATTTTTAATAAAAAACTGTTTTAAATGTTAAATTACTCGAAAAGTACTTAACAGATTTACAGGCTAGTCTATTGACCTAAAACAATACAATATTTAAAATAACACAATTACATTTTTCAGGGCGTGACGCGCCCTGGAATGATGGTTACAAAAACCATATTTACAAATTATAACAAACTAAAGTTTTACAACATAATAATATAATTATAACTCAATTAAAGTAGGCTTTTCAAAAGGACATCAATCATTAATGGCTAAGTCTAGGGTGCCTGGACAAACAAAAAAATAATATATATAAATTACAGCTATAAAGCCCACTTAATTGAAGTTATAAGGGTTTTACTTACGATTTTTCGTAGAATCACTATTTTATCACAAGTTTTGCTTAATTTAGCAATATTATCACTATGAATTTCAATTAATGAAAAGAAAAAAACACTAAAACTGTTCTATAATTCTAAACTAGTACATATTTACAATATAGCTATTAATATAAATTTAATTACTGCCTATTTTCTCGCAGGGCATCAGCAATATTATTTAGGGAATTTGCCACAGCTTGAGAGCCTTCTCTTATGGCTGCTGAAAGTCCCTCCATTTGTTCAACAGATCGAGATAAGGCAATCGCTGTGACAGTTTCTGCTTCAACCCTCTTCCTCTCTATCTCTGTGAATCTCTCCCGGTCTTGTTCCAACATAGTCCTTGATCGGACACGCTGTCCTGGGGGCAGGCTGGTCCTTCTAGGACTTTGATCTCTTGGTGTTGCTGAATCTGACAAATAAAATAAATAACATTTATGTAAGAAATTGTATCATCATGAAAGATGCCATACATAGTGTGAAAGATTATTACCTCTCACAGTTTCTACATTTTGGTCGGGAGAAGGATGAGACTCCAATTCATTTGCATCCACATCCTCGGTTGGAATGATCACTTCCAGTTGAATTTCATTCTGGCTTTGGCTCTGCAATTATAGAATAAGTACTTCATTATGAAGGTGTTTACTTTTATCAAGTTCACAATTGTGTATTAAAATTTATCTACAACTAAACTGACTTACTGTAGTAGAGGGGAAACGGGTTGGCAGCAACATGGCTGTCTCCTGCAGCAAATTGAAGGCCCCCCATCACTGCTACCAGGCGTTGGTCAATGGGTGTTAATACAGATAAATTATCTGCAGACCCACCACCGGTACGCCTCATCAACTGTGCATGCTCGCCACATGTCTTCTTCAGGCTATGCTTTTTGTCAGCCCAATACTGAAAAGGAAATAAATGTACTAATTATTGTAACTGTTTTCATATAATTAAGTGAAAAACAAAATGTTTATTAGTGTGTAGACAGTACCTTAGCCCAGCCTTTACCATCTTTCTGTGCACCGCCTAGTGCATTTAAGGATACTGCTATATCGTTCCACTTTCTCTTTGTCTCCTGCTTAGCATGAGCAGTGCGCAATAACCCCTTGGCAATTCCTGGGTTCTGTACCAGGAAATCTACCAGAGTCTCCAGCTGTTGGTGTGTTGGCCTACTCATCCTGTAAGAACAATATGTGTTAAGCAAAAGTGTTTAATGTTAAAATTTAAAGGAATTACAATATATAAATATAATAGAATTGTGGCCTTACCTTGATATTTTCGTCTTCCTCGGTTGAATACTTGAGTCTACTAGAATCAAAAACCGCAATGTCCATATCCGTGTTTTGGCCACAATACATATATTTTGATTTATTAGTTGTTTGTACATTTTGAGGTTTATGTAGTATAACAAAAATACAGTAAATATATCATGAAATGGTCACATATTATTGGAATTACGTAGATTCATCACAGTAACAAGAAAATTGAATAAATAGTCTGGACTTTGCTGTTTTTGAAACAAACCACTGGACTTTGCTGTTTTTGTTGGACGCGTCTGATGGACATTGCATTGCTTATTTTGAAACATACATAATGTTATGTACTACGCCTGGTTAGTATTGATACTTTGAATAGCAAAGACTATATCTATAATCCTTACATCATTTTATTATAAATTGAAGTCCTTCGGCCGCGTCTGTCTGTCTGTTCGTCGGAATGAACTCATGACATGCCATTTGCCGACATTTAACAGTGTATCCTTTGCGGCGGTTCTCCAGTCAAATACTGTGCCGTAAAATGCCCTAATTTGGCCTACCTAGCCTTACTTTACCTAAACAGGTTATTTAAGCTATTTTTACGGGTTTCATGGACCATATTAAATAAAAAGAGTAGGTACCTACTCTGTCTTTTTATCTATGTTTGGCACTTGTAAAGCGAGTTTAAGTTGGTAAAATCAAGAAGAACAATCGTGTGTCGCTTTTTATGAAATCTCGACAAAACTTTGCCTGGGGGTAGGGTTGTCACTTTTAAATTTGAAACCAAAATAGTGAAATCCCAAATCTTAGATCGAAATTTCGCATGCGCCAGCGCGAACGCTATTAGACCGTAGAATAACCTTTACGTTTTACATTGGTAGGTAGTTAATGTAGGTATAAAAATGATACCAGCACCTACTAAAAAGTCTAAAACATGCCTCTGATTTTTACAGAGGTAGAAGATGCCTCCAAACAAGAGAAGCACCAGTTCTCAAAACAAAAATAACCGTCGGCAATACGTGACCAACGGCTATATCTAGCATTTCGGTAGAGTATACCGAAATGCTAGATATAGCCGTTGATCTCGTAAAATCTAAGAACCTGTCATCATATGAGGCAGAAAAACAATTTGGGATTCCCAGGCGTACCGTCAAATGTGGCAACTTGACCACATTTTTTTCGAATATATCAAATAACTTTGATACCTATAGATTTTTTTTATATCTTATGATCTGTTTGTGATAACAATAAGTTCATAGTTCATAATAATTATCGATTTCTTTGAAACACCTTGAAATTGGCGATATAGACAAAGAAATTTAACAGAGGTCAAATTGACGCCAATTTGGCATCTTGACCTGAACGTCATTTCTCATAGATAAATACACATTATATTTTTGTTTTAGGTCAATTTGCCATATTTTACGTATTTTAAATATAGTATTCCTTTCCGAATTACATACAGCCTGATAACTGGTAATACTGGCTAGTAGGTCAAGTTGCCATTGGATTCAAAACAATTTCCATACAAATCATTCGCATCGTATAGGGCTGTCAGAAAAACAAATTTTTAAATAATATATATTAGAAATCAAATTAATGTCTTATATAAAATATTAAAACTTCAACTTAAACATTTCTTACAATTCAAATGGCACGAATAAAAATGTTATACTTAATAGCTACTAATGGCACTTTTACTTAAATCTAATATTTGGTACAATAAAATTTTAATGGCTCGAATTAAAATGGTATATTTATGAAGATTTTTAATTTTTCTTTCTATTGTTCTTCTAGGAATGCCAAATTTTTTTTCCGCATCGTAGGATGACATATTTTTATTACGGACCATATCAGTCGCTAATTGTAACATTTCTTCGGTGTAATTTTTGTAGGGTCTTGACCCAAGTCTTCGACGATCTCGTTTTGGTGGCATTTTCACCTAAAACCAAAAATAGGTACCTAAGTACCTATAGTTACTTAGAATTTTATTTACTAATAAAAGGAACCTCAAATATAGAAATCCTAACTTAATGCGAAAGTAAATTTGTCTGTTTATATTTATTTATTTGTTACGAAAATAACACCTGTAATTTTTTTTGCTACATATTCACGTGTACTGATTAAAAAATAAGGGTACATACATAGAAAAAAAACCTTTTTGTCCGTGACTCACTTCCCGCCCTCAGGGACTATAATGTTTAATTTCGTGTCAACATAATGTGTCAACCCTAGGCATAGGTCAAGATGCCACTTTGCTGGTAATGGCAACTTGACCTAACCTCAACTAACATGACCAAAGCAAATATTTCGGTTGATTGAACTAAAAACGGATATTTAACAACCAATAATAAATCTACGGGATTTACTTCAGAATATATCAAAATTTTACTCACCTGAGATCAACAGTTTTAGCCCTATAAAAACACACTAGCAAAAAAACGTCTTTTCTACATTTGACTTCGAAACGCCATATTTTTTTAACCGACAGTGTTACAACAGTGGAAAAAGAATATGTCGCCAGTGTAGCGTTGTGAGCGGTCTCACTACATTTAGTCGAGTGATTCTCACTTAGTGAGTTACTAACCACATCACTACAAACGTGGCACAACACTAATATTCTAAGAGACTCTGTCATTTCGACTGCCGCTTGCCTTCCTGAAGGAAGTGTCCCTCAGGACTGTGTGCCCCGACCTAGGGTGAGTTCCACATTAGTATTATAATAATATAAGCTATTAATTTAGCCATCTGCTATCTATTTATCTTATATTCTATGCTCGCGTGTTCACCATACTTAACCTCACTTTGTATCTGTCATTGTGCCACGCTAGCTCTGCTCTTTCTCTCTCTGCCTGTAAGCCGCTGCGATGTGTTAGGTACTACCTATTCTGCTTTCCCCGTACCGTACCTTGGTCACTAAAAGGGGGAAGAAGCTGACACATCGCATGCGGTCTGCTACTGCTCGCACGCATCTGACATGCGCTTCCTACCGCGCCTTTCAGGGCTCCCTGTACGGGCTCAGGCTGCACACCGCCGCATGCCTGCCTACCTGCGGCCTACCGCCGCGCGCCTGTGCTGACAGGCGATCTCCACGTGTGGCAAAGGCCTGCCTACCTGCGGCCTACCGCCGCGCGCCTGTGCTGACAGGCGATCTCCACGTGTGGCAAAGGCCTGCCTACCTGCGGCCTACCGCCGCACGCCTGTGCTGAAAGGCGATCTCCGCCTGTGGCCAATGCCTGCCTACCTGCGGCCTACCGCCGCGCGCCTGTGCTGACAGGCGTTCTCCACGGCTACTGACGTGTACTACCACGTGCTAGGACCGTCCGGCCTACTGCGGAGCCTGTGCTGAGCAGGCCCCGTACAACTACCATGTGCTACCAAGGACGGTACCCTTCCCTTCTATCCTAAGTGTGCGAGTGCTCAGGACTCAGTGTCAGGATCCAACCCACGACCTAGCCGTGTACTTACTTACTTCTAAATTATGTCTAATAATTATATATCGACGGTTGCAAGGCTAATTGATCTATGCGACATTTTTTGCGATATTGAGTTATATACATATTCGGAATCAGCAAATTTTTCTCCGTCGTTTGAATCAGGTTTAAATTTTTTTTGACCACTTTTTTGGCGCTTAGCCCCCACAGCAAAACAGGCCCCATTTCTACGCCCATTGATCTACACGACACAAAAATGGACAAATTTGAGGACTCGATGACTTAAACCAATTTTATTTTTTGTACTTTTATAACGTGTGTCGATTAAGGCATTTAGCTTTTTCGCCATGGTTGTCGTTTTGTCGTTTGGCTTATTTTGCATTAAACTAAAACAATAAGTTATGTCGTTTGGCCCATTTTGCACTCAACTACATTAAAATACCGTGTCGCTTGAACCATTTCGCATTAAGTTATAATAATTGTCTATGTCTCTTGACCCGTTTAGCCTCTATTGAGGATAATGAGTAATGCCATTTCGGCTAATTTGACCTAACTATCTCATTAGTATTATGGCGGTTAAAACGTTTTGATTAAGATCAGTATTTGTTAAATTGGCATTTCCATCATTTTATCAAATCGGTTTTAACACATAGGCTATCCAACAAATTAATGAGATTGCTGCTCCTTAGTCGCTTGAAACTAAGTTCAATTTATTTCGCGCTCTGTGTAAGTGTCCATTACGAGTACCTCACCCACCCGCACGGGCGCGTCAGTCAGCCGCCAACACTAAGGGAGGTGCGTTGTGTGCGAGTGAGCTGTGAAGACAGACGGTTGATTTTCTGGTAAGTACAAATTATTTTGTTTTATCTAAGTGATAATAAATGAAACGATCTGTAAATACGATAGGAATATAGAACAAGGAAGACATTGTTTTGATTTACAATAGGTACCTACATTAAATTCAAGCTAGGTTCGTGTCGTGACTTGTTCACGAAATAACTTTTGTAGGTAACTGTGTAATAGTAATATTCTTAACGACGGTATGTATCTAGATGAGTGAAAAAAATAATTATTTATCTACCTACTCGTAATTAGAAAATCTGTGTGTGAGAATAGTGAATAGTGAAAGTACTTTGCAGTACTAATACCTACCTAGTTTAGGGTTAAATAGGTATTTAACCCAAAACTAAGTAGGTACTTACTGCAACGATACTTGAATAGGTAAACTGATACGAGTAGTTAGGTAATTAATTTTTTTAACAGATGTTTTGTACTTCGTCTGCATTCGGTGCGGAAAGTTAGTGTATTCTAGGTGAATAATCTTGGGAATAACCACTGTGCGTTTATTTTTTTTTTTCTTTTCCTCACCTTACCGTCTTCTGATGTTACCTTTTTTTGAGGTTCATTGCTTTCAGTTGATGAAGATTCATCCCCAGTTTATTTCTATAATTACTTATCAATATAAAATGTTCTTAAATCGGTTTTAATTTCATTTCAGCAATTATGGAATCACAACGCCGGTTGTATTTTAAGAAACAGATAGTGAAAGAGTTGTCTGAACAGAAGACTGAAGTACCTAAAACTGCCGAAAATGAAAATAGTGAAAATAATGAAGCTGATGAAGATTGTGATCTCACACTATTAGGAAGTCAATCCTACTATGACCAAATCCAAAAATTTTCATGTGTGAAAACGATTCCTTCAAACCCAGATAACAGCAATATGGAAAAAGAGTCACAGGTAAATAAAGCTTTAAAGCCATAATTATTAATTTTATTATTCTATCATGAGTTTTCGTTGATTTAAGTTTTTTTTTTCTTTTAGGATGACTGTACTACCAAAGCTCTATTAGAAGATATTACTAAGAAATACCTAACCGAAAAAAATAGTTATACAGAAAATATAGAATATATACAAATAGATAATATTGAATTTGAGTCGGTATGTAATTAATTATAATACTAGCTTTTACCTACGATTTCATCCGTGTGGAAATAGCATTTCTGATTTATTTTATTTTTTAGACTGAGAATACTGAAGGAGTGTGGAATAAGGAAAACTCGAGTGATATATTTCCACAAAAAGAAAGCTATGATGACGAACTGATATCTAAAAATGGAAAAAATGAAAACGAAAAAGAACCTGAACTTATTTCTACATTAACGGAAGTAATTGCTGAGAGTGAGATGGAGTTCCTGAGAAAGTCTCTTGAAGCAGATGAAGATGACTTAGAAGCAGAGAAAAATAATGATACAAATGATGATCAAGTCAAATCCAAGAAAAGGAACAAGAGAACCAAAATTAATAAAAGTTATGTCGATTTTCTATCTGAAGAAGAAGACTTCGTATGGGATTCCTCTTCTTGGAAAGAAACTGGGGATGAATCTTCATCAAATGAAAGCAATGAACCTCAAAAAAAGAAAAAAACAGTAACATCAGAAGACGGCAAGGTAAGTGAAGCAGGATTGAGAAAGAAAAAAAAGAATAAACGCAAAGAAGCAAAAAACTTGCGAGAAAAAGGAAAAGAGTATGTGAAAAAAGACGGAAGTATTGTAAGTGGAAGATCACTTAAGCCTAATCCATGCCTACGAAAAAACTGTGGCAACGCCTGCAATAATGTTTCTGAAGAAAAAAGAAAACATATCTTTGATTATTTTTGGGGACTACCATCTCAAAGAAAAAAAGATTGGCTAGTTGGCATGACTGCTAGAACTGACATAAAACGAAAGAGGTCAAAGGACTCTGGTGTGAGACACAATACATATTTCTACTATATTAATGATGGTGAAGGCCGACGTAAGGTTTGTAAAAAATTTCTAGTAGACACTTTGGATGTTAGCCCAAAATATGTTACTTATACCTTAGCCAATGCATCGTCTGGGTTGGCAAAAGAGGAGAGCAGAGGTAAAACTGTTCCTAAGAATAAAACACCTCACTCAGTAAAGGAGTCAGCCATTAATTTTATCAAAAGTTTACCAGCACTACCACCCCATTACTGTCGTAAAGACAATACCAGATTATATCTCCCCACTGAATTTAAAAACATAAAAAACCTATACAGGATTTATAAACAGTCAAAAACATCAGAGGGTGTAGATGTTGTTGGTGAAAAAATATTTCGTGACATTTTCAACAAAGATTTCAATATTGGTTTCCACGTTCCAAAGAAGGATAAATGTGCCAAATGTTTACGTTTTGAAGGCCAGAATGAAAAAGAAAATCCTGAAATGTTAAATCATTTAAAAGAAAAAAAGGCATCAAAAGATAGATTATCATTTCACTGTGAACTAAGCAAGAAAAATAACGCAATGCTTTGTACTTCTTTTGATCTACAAAAGGTACTGAACACCCCACATGGGGAGAGTATGCTGCTATTTTATACTAGAAAATATACTGTGTACAACCTTTGTTTTTACGAAAGTGGTACCAGAAATGGATTTTGTTATACGTGGGGAGAAACCGAAGGAAAAAGAGGAGGCAACGAAATAGCTACAATCTTACAAAAATATATTGCTGAAGTTGATTCCCGTGGGTCTGTCACAAATTTAATTCTTTATTCAGACTCATGCCCAGGGCAGAATAAAAACAAAATAGTTTTAGCCACCATACATAGCGCACTGCTTGAAACAAAACACATTGAAAACATACAAATGAATTATCTGCTTCCAGGGCATACCGAAATGACTGTCGATAGCATCCATGCCACAATCGAAAATTCTGTTAGAAATACTATAATATGGGCACCATCGCAGTGGCCAACTGTTTTTCAGTTGGCTCGTAAAGATCCCGGCCCATATTACGTAGAAACTCTTACGCACAACGATTTCATGAATTACGAAGAGTTCTCAGAAAAGTATTTCAAAGGCAATTTAAGCGGAAAGATTAGTAAGATTCGGGTGGCGACATTCAAAAAGTCGTCACCCAATGTCATGACTGTCAAATACAGCATGGATAAAGATGCTGAGACCGATTCTATAGCCATAATTTCAAGACCAAAGGTAGTGCAGCCGAAGTATAAAACATCTGTGCCTATAACTACGGCCAAATACAAAGATCTTAAGAAGCTGTGTGATACAGGGGTTATTCCCAAACTTTTTCACCTAGAATATACTAACTTTCCGCACCGCGTTGGTAAAGATGTTCTGATAGATACAGATATTGAAGATGAAATAGTAGCATAAGGTTCTTTCTTTGTCATCGTCAACATAATTTTTTTATTTATAAAGAATGTTACATTTTCTTTATTTTTGGTTTTTGATGATAGATACTGTATCTATATTTGTTTGTTTTTTTTTCTTATTAAGAATGTCGATATTGTATTGTTTTTGATAGAGAATGTTAACTTTTATTTGTTTTCTGACGAAATTGTTATTTTTTTCTAGTTCTGATTTATCACAAGTTACTGAAAAGAGTTTTTTTGAAGTTTTTCTTTATAACATTAATGTTTGACTGATTTTAATTAGGTGCATCCATGTCGAAGACTGAATTTGAATAAATTATAATTAATAGCAATTTATTTGTTGTTTTATTTATAAAGTAATGCTAAAGTACAGTGGTGATACTACTACATACATAGGCTTAGGGTGATATACCATCTTATCTAATACCTTGTTCCAAGACACATTGAATCAACATCTTGAATGATTCCTCTACACATTTTTTTAAATATTAAAAATATACAAGACACTGTCTAAAATTGTATAAAGTGGCATACCAACCTCAAAAATATCTTATGGACGTTGCTAAATTATGATGGCCTAAGCATCAATATCTACTATAATCTAGCTCAAGGGCTCATTTTGTTTCATCCTGCAGTCCCTCTTATGGGCATCTATATCAAATTACTTCACTCTGGTGCAACACCATCATGTTGCTTATGGTCATTGAGCATATTCAACTGTCAGTTGACTTGGCGCTAAATTCATTTTCTCTCGTATTCGTTTATTCTAGATCGATGCTTGAGCCAGTTAACTTTCAACAATTTTATTTACGGTAGGCATTTGAACCATTTTGCCTAAACCAACTAAAGTTGATGCATTTTGGACTAACCAACATAAATTTTCTTAAATAATACAAAATTTTTAACAGTTATAACTTGTAAAACTTCCTTATTTAATTAGGGATATACTGTATTAAAAAAATAAAAGTCTATCAAATACTTGATTTTTTATGATTTTTTTTTCCAAAAAAAAAACTTTGATCCGTCCTCCTGCAAGTTTTACAAAATGTCGCATAGATCAATTAGCCTTGCAACCGTCGATATAATAATCTATCTAGCTGTTTTATTATCTACCTATCCGTTAACGGCCTGCGCGGCCTACCCTGTGCAGCCCTAGCCGTTACAGTGGCGCCCAACTCTTACTACCTACCAAACCTAACACTGATCTGACTGAGCCCTCGCACACCCTTCTCGCTACACATCGTAGTGGTATAGTTTTAAGATTTTTCTAGATATTGTTAACCTAATGTGACCATGTGTTATCCTTTACTGTGTATCTAATACTATCTGTGAACATAATGGGAACTCACTACTAGTGTAACATATTTAAAACTTTAAAAACTTTATTTCCGTGCTGGCAGTGTTGAAATGCAAATTTTCTATATATTAACTTGTGTCTTCTACACTAACAATTAATAGCTGTCAAATCACAATCAACCTAAAACTGAATACTACTACAAATATTGTGACTACAAACATAAAACCTAATTTTAAAACTTTGCTAAAAATAAACTCAAACTTGATGTTCCTACATACACCGTTTAATCTAAATAACTTCACTACTGGCTCACAAATAATAAAACTACATAATATAACTACTGTGGCCAAAATTAAATACTAAGGACAGCTATAACTTAACCGGTAAAGGACCGCGGACGCACCGGTGCGTCCAACGGCCGTGACAGATTTACGACCGCACTTAAATAAACAATTACTCAGGTTTCATTATAACGTCTCAAGTAGTATTGTTTATGTTTTTTGCTACTCGAATAGATTAGAAATACGTTTCAAATGGTTACAGTCTTTGTAAACAACGTTCACTTATCTTTATTACCCGCTTTTGTTATTATTTCTTTTGTTCTTTGTGATAAGGATTTCTGATAAAACTACCGTACCAATTCACACGAAATTTTGCAGGGTACATTATGGATAGATAAGTTATCTAACAAAAGCGTTTTTAGAGACAAACATTGAAAACAAAAAATTCAAAAAATCTAGATTTTTTATGATCTAGAATTTCTATTGCTTACGTAACTTTCACCGTACCAAAAAAATATTTTTTTGTTTTATTTTGTTCTAAATGTTGTCTAAAACGATGATACATGTAATATAGAAAAGAAATAAAACACTTACGGATCAGATCCATACAGAAAAACCACAAAATATAACAACTTTCACTGTGACGGGAACTTTCTCTTTTTTGTTTGTTTACACTTTTTTGGTTGGGTCAAAATAGGTGTTATTTAGTGCGAATATTATCTAAAACGATGTAATATTTACTTCAAAATGAAAATATCACCACTTTCCGACGATTTACACACAAAAACCATTAAAAAACGAATTATTACAGCGGACGGGAGTGACATTTGACTGACATTTTACCGCGCGGGAACGTGATTTTCAACATTTTTTTAAAATGTTGCCTATTAATATTTTTGCTTTTAGTCGATTTATTTGACGAGAATATCTATCCGACCATAGACAGAAAAATCCACAGACGATAATAGCCATTACAACAAGTACAAATAGAGATGTAAGTCGCGTGGGTGTGCCGTCTCTCATGAGAGACGCCGGTCCTTTACCGGAAACTATCACCAAATACATGCAACTTCATTGCTAACTACAACTGTTTATCTAATCACAATTAGATAAATTGATATCTACCTACTACAATAATAACACTACCTACCTTATTCTACTACTTACTATAAAAATAAATTAAAATTGAATTGCTGTCAAAATAAATAACAACTACTACTACTTATTAACTTAAACTGTTAACTTAACTTACTTATTTGACAAACTGTACTGTATATTGCAATGCTTCTATTACGTGCAAACAATCAATTTATATCTGTTATTCAATGCACATTGCAGCTTTAATGGCACTGCTCAATATTAATAAAATAAATAAATAAACTACCTAATCCTAACCTAAAAAATTGAACTAATGCCAATACAACTAAACAACTACCAACTACTATTTCTATCTATACCTACTACTATTTCCTATCCATATACACCTGTTCCTACATCCAAATCTAAATAAACAATATCTTACACTCTAAAAATCTAAATTAAATTATCATCTAAACCTGTGTTATCAGAAAAACAGCTGACTACCACTAAACTAACCTAAACTAACCCACACTAACCAAACCAGTCCTACCCAACAAACTAAAAATAATTGCACTCACCCACTACACTATACTATAACGTTAGCGTCAGAATGGCTGGTTGTCTATGGCAATCAGCTCTGAAAGTATATTCAAGAATTGCTACACAATTGCTTATATTTGCTATATGTGTTCGATAATTGCTACATATGATACATTCAGAGAAATACGAATATTTTTTTGACCAGCCGTTCTGACGTCTGGATGGATGGTCGCCTCCGTGATCAGCATGAAAAACGCAGAATTTCTAAAAGTATGTAGTATCAATAATTGCTTACTAATTGCTACTTTCACGAATTTTTGTTTGAGCTTCGTACATACATTAGGTAAAAAAATATAGCTTGTATTAAAATTTGTACGAAAAAGCGCCTAATAATTTAGAAAGGCAACAAATTCTTTTTACCAGAGGTGTCTTGTTCAAATCTTGCAGGCGTTCACTTCGACTTTAATGACGTTTGGTGAGTATTTAATAGACGTAGGTACCTACCCTCCATAACATAATATTTACTAGTATCAGTTAAACGTTGAAACTGTTCTGACTTTTTTGATAAGTACATCAAAAGAAAAATGTAACAATAGTGAAACTTAGTGCTTACGTCTGTGTTTTGTGATTTACGTTTGGTGACAATGAAAAGAGGAAGAAAGTTTACTGTGCCACTAAATGATCAAAAAAATGCGTTCCTGCAATACAAAAAGTATTTTTCCAATAAATCCCATTTACCATCATCTACCGATCCATTATTCAGTGAAATAAGTGCCTTTTTATCAAATAAAATTACGAAGCAAGCACTGTTCCTTTCTGTAAAGAAAAATTTTGACTATTTCTTTGGTGACTCTGATGATCTTGAGGTTTGTGATAACCAAGAACCAAAACAAATTCTTTCGAATAGTGATGAATTAAAAAAAAAATACAAAGGTAAAAAAACAGTATGTTACGATTTTATGATTGACACGTATCAATGGGAACGAATGCAACCAATAAGTAAACGCATTAAATTAAATAAGGGTGCAGAAACTGTATTTAGAATGAAAAATCTTTTGCCTAAGCATCAGTGGGCGCATCTAATGCGTGAAAAAATTTGGGAGGTTCATCCCGTTGCACACAATTGGATATTTAAACAGTATTCTATTAATAAGAATAATAACATCGTGCGTTGGATTTTGTAAACAATGTTTGGCTAAAGTTAAGGTTATAATTAGCTGGCCTTCTAATAAAATTGCTCAATGCAAATGCATTATAGCAAATTATGATGAAAATTTTGTTCATACTTTTGCTAGAAAAACAAAACTATCGCCTACGAAGCGAACAGAAATATCTGATGATCTCAAACATGTTGCTGCTATAACATACCGTAACACAATGGCTAATAAAATTATGGATTCCGATGATCCTGAGCCTGCTCATCTGCCGACAGTTGGTTGCCTACGTCAAATAAAACACGAAGTAAACAAGAGTTCATATTTAGATAAAAATCAAATTCTTTCATTATGGTTAATGACACTAATATCGCCTTATAAAGAAGCCATTAAGCATATTTCAGTTTATCCTTTTTATGTGTATTATTGGGATCCTTGCCAAGATAATTATTATAAACTGTTTAAGAAAACTGGCAAGTTAATCCTTAGTCTGGATGCCACCGGTAGTATTTTTAAACCATTTGGTCCAACACATAAAGTCGTAATTACTAAACACATTTTCATTTATGTATGTGTCATGAAGACAATCGAAAATGAAAGTAGCGTCCCGCTTACACAGATGTTGTCGGAAAGTCAATCTTTGGAGACAATATATAAATGGTTAGAAGCTTGGCAAGAATGCAATCCAAAACCAGATGAGGTCAATGTCGACGATTCATCGGCACTAATTGGCGCTTGCGTGAAAGCATTTACGAAACATAACTCGACAAAAGATTATGTCGAAGAATCGTACAGAAAACTGGAACAAGAGAAAAGTAGTGATGATTGTTACATAAGAATAGACACCAGTCATTTTGTAAAAATATTATTTAATCTGTCATGTTTTAAACATGTCGACAGCAGAGTAAATTTTTTTTATATTAAATGTTTATTAGAGTTAAAAAAATGCGAATCTTATGAAAAAGCTAAAGATATTTTGGCAGATATAATTACAGTTTGCTTAAATGAATATGATGGATTAGACAAAAATAACACTCGTTCTAGATGTGCTACAGCTAAAAATCGATTAAAGTCACTGGATCAATTTCAGACTTCGGACAATGAAATAGAAATTGTGGATAATGATAAATTACTTGATACGCCTAAAGTTGACCTAAAGTCGGTTTTTGAAGATGTATCGGAACATCCCATCAAATTAGAAAAACAAAATACAGAAAGTAATTTCTATAAATGGTTTAGAAACAAAATTGATACAGAAAAATTATTGGTGACACTGGATACTGAGAGTTTTGGCGACCATGAGAACCTTTACTATTTTCCCGCTATTATTGGAACTTTATCGCGTTTACTGACACAGTTTCCGTTATGGTCTAACATAATGAAAAATATTTATGATTCCAACATCACCACACCATCTTCCTCAAATGTAGAGGCCTATTTTAAAAACATTAAAAGGCTTTTATTACAAATGAGCACAAAATCTCATAGACTGCGGACAGACGAATTCATATCCAAACATTTAGAATTCCTAAAAGGAGAAATAAAAGTTGCTGCTAATAAATTAGCTCACCAAAGAAAGGTCGAGGTCAATAATTCAAAAAACACGCTGAAAAAGGTCTCAAAAACTTTGGTTCAGAAAAAAAAGCTACAAACAAACGAAGAGTTTACAGATGATTCGATTTTTGCTGAGAATCCGACCTTTATTGAAAACTGGAGAGGAAAAGGAAAAGACGTTAAAAAAAGAAAAAGAAAGTTAAAATCTATTGTACTTTTGTCTAACGGAAGCAGATTACAGATTGGTGATAAAAAATATATTTTGAGGAACACATGCGCTATGGATTCTATATGTCAAGCTTTGGCTATAGCATACGTCGACGATTACCGTATAAGTAGAACAATACAGGACAGCAAACATTTGTTTTGTAAACTTATTAGGCTAATGACAGAGAAAAATACAGAAGAATTGTACAAAGTTAGATCAGAAATGGCTCAAGTATATTTTAACAAAGTTGAACAGGCTAATACTGTGGAGATTAGTTGCGAGTGTAATGTCAATAATGTGTTTGAACGCATATTAATTGATTGCATATATAGTGCGGACGAAAGAGAACATTGCACAGAATTAGAATGCCCGATCAATAATGTTCAGCGGAAAATACCTGTTCTACATATAGACGTTAATAAAACTGTTAAGGAGTTACAAGAAGCCGCAAATACACTTATTAATTGTGAAGAAATTACACAATGCCGTCGACATAACTGTCATGGTATTAAATCGTTTACTATAGCCTTACGAGACCTAATTGCATTTGAATTTAATTCAAATGATTTTATTTCAGTAGATGATCCACCGATCCACCTGTTATTGCACAACACTGAATTTCGTTTATTGTCAATAATAGAATTTATTCCTCCGTCACCTGGAATACAAATTGGTCACTATAAAGCTCACTGCAGGCGAAATTTACAGTGGAATTGTTACGATGATCAATCTACAAAGATAACAAAAAGTCCAAAGAAGATGATCCCTCATTGTATTTTATATGTTAAAAAATAGTAATTTGTTGATTTTGTGTACACGTAGAAATAATATTATATAAAGATTTAACGAAGTATTACGATTGTTTTCTTTCATACATTTCCCGTGTTTCATATTTATGCTTTTGTAGGTAGGTATGTACTGCTTGATTAAGCATAAGTTGTGTAGCTGACAATGGCTTATCCACCAATGAACCCTGATGGTGGTCAAACCATTGTCAGCTACACGCATAATATGTTGTCTTTTTGTTTGTCATTAATAATTTCAATTAACTAATTCGATTCCGCGTCAACAGATGGGGTAGGTGACCCATAATTGTGAACGCCTGTACGATTTGAACAAGACGCTGCTGTAGTAAAACATTGCCTTTCCAAATTATTAGGCGCTCTTTCATACAAATTTTAATAAAAGCTATATTTTTTTACCTAATGTATGTACGAAGCTCAAACTTAAATTCGTGAAAGTAGCAATTAGTAAGCAATTATTGATACTACATACTTTTAGAAATTCTGCGTTTTTCATGCTGATCACGGAGGCGACCATCCATCCTGACGTCAGAACGGCTGGTCAAAAAAATATTCGTATTTCTCTGAATGTATCATATGTAGCAATTATCGAACACATATAGCAAATATAAGCAATTGTGTAGCAATTCTTGAATATACTTTCAGAGCTGATTGCCATAGACAACCAGCCATTCTGACGCTAACTACTATAACTACCCACTATACTAAAACTACCTACTATACTACAACTGCCTACTGTGTCTATACATAACCAACAATTATCATAATATCTACTCTTCCACTATTTGGTAAATCCAAACAGTTTTATAGGATGATGGCCCTACCCCATCCATCTTATACTCCTACCCCCTATAACTATTGCTCCTAAAGCTATGGTTAAAACTGATGATGGCCCTACCCCATTCATCACCAACCATCTCCTATTACTATTGGCCCTACTGCCATAGTTAAAATTGATGATGGCCCTACCCCATTCATCACCTACCTTCTATAATGATCTGATGGTCTACCCCATTGATCAGTGGTTTTGCTTTATCATTGGCCCTACACCATTGGTAACCTAAGCAACCACCTCTAATTATATGTACTATTTATTCTATTCTAAAGAGCGGTGCAACTCTATAAATAAGCCTTTGCAGCAGCGGATGGTTACTGCCTAAATAAGCCTAAGCCAAAAAATCTACCTATTTACATATTGTATATTCTAAGCAGCGGACGGTTACTGCCTAAATAAGCCTAAACCAAACTATCTATCTATTACCTATGTATATTCTATGGAGCGAATGGTTACTCCCTAAATAAGTCTAAACCAACACTATCTATTTATGTAAACTCTATCTATGTAATTGTTGGTATTCCTATGCAGTTTAGGGAATTATATTCTAAAAAAAAAAACCCTATATACTACCACTACTGTATATACCTACCAATATACAATGGACTAGACCCTAATTTCTAGTCTTGTGGGTGCATTATACTATTTGGGACTTGGGTTGAAACTGCAACAGTAATCTACTAATTACTGAAATCGGATCTGTTGCTTGCTAGCATAACAAATCTTATAATCTGTGATATTACCTAATGATATTATGGGAATGCTAATGACTATTAAATCTACCTAATAATAAAATAAAACTATAACATAAAAATAAAACTACCTATTATCTAAAACCTAATAAATACTAAATCTTAACTATCCTTAACATATGCTGCGCTGGCGCTATTTTAGGGAATGCTGTTGATCCCAAGGGATGTCTATTTTTTATTGCATAGCAGGTCACTATTATAACTACCCTTAGCTTTTGTGTTGTCTATCTGTTACCTAAATGCCCAAAGTACATACTAAAATAAAAATCAACAATGACTTTGGCATTCTAACTACATGTGTACACATACCTACCCAACTACACCTACAAGTACACACTGAACTCACCTACCTACCTATACTTACCTATAGCCAGTTAAAAATCTACTACACCTCATGTCTACTCACATGTAGGAATACTACTATACACTGGTACTACCTGCTAATAGAACACTACTGACTGAGATACACTTGCTCTCACACTTGGGTATTTCTTTGCTTGCTGTCTGTAGATCTTGAGTGACCTATGACTATATCTATATAGTTCACTCATGGCTGCTGAGTATGGTTCCAGTCTTCTATTACTTGACTGGATACAGACTTGTGCTAAAGATTAGACAGCAAGTGGGAAGTGGTAGTATGGAAATTCTATACGTGAAGAGGTTTTCTTCGTAAAGACCACTAATGGGCAAGTTGCTCATTGTATGTCAAGTTGCCACATTTGACGGTACCATTTTAAATAAAGTCAACAAATGTCATGACAAATCTATTGGGCATCCTACAAGATTAAGTGAAGACGACGAAAAAACAATTGCTGACACGATAAATATCGCGGCTGAGTTTGGCTCTCCACTGACTTTATTAGATTTACGAATTGTTGTGTTTCGCTATTTAGAAATTAATGATAAATTGCATATTTTTCACGGGAAGATGCCCGGTAAACGTTGGGCATGCAATTTTATAGCACGTCATAATATGACAAACCGTACCACGCAAAATATAAAGAGAAGTCGCGCGTCGAAAACTGTTGCTGAGTTAAATGAATATTTTAAAAATCTGGAAAGCTCACTTCACAACGTACCACCGTCCCATTTGCTGAACTACGATGAGACTAATCTGAGCGATGATCCCGGTTGCAACAAAGCAATTTTCAAAAAAGGTACAAAACATCCTGAAGTTGTACTTAATTCCAGCAAAAGCTCCGTCTCAATTATGTTTGCCGGTACAGCTGACGGAAAATGCTTGCCGCCTTACGTAGTCTACAAATCTGAGCACTTATGGAGTCGTTGGTGTAAAGATGGTCCACCGGGCTGTCTATACAATAGAACAAAATCAGGTTGGTTTGATATGACCTGCTTTGAAGACTGGTTTGAGAAGATTGTTCTGCCTTGGGCGACTGACTTACACCCGGTTTCTGAATTGAGTATTTGAATTTGAGAACATCTTAATCTATACTTAAGTATAACTTAAACATTTTTTCGTTTCTGAATTAGGTTTTTTTAAACTCTAATCAAGATTTGAGTAATCTAACATTATTTACTCAAATTTGACAGAAAGCATGCTTAAGGTCGTCAGATGCGTTTCTGAATTAAAAAAAACGTGTTTGACAATACTCAAAGCGTTGTCAACGTCAAGTTAAGCAGTTGAAGTTGACACACCAATTTCGGCTACTCAAACTGTAATCAGTTATAATAACTAGTGATTTTCTATTGTGATTTTGATCATAATGAGTGACGACGATACTTCCCTGTCGTCTTTGGAGATGCCTCAACACAGACAACCACGCAGAAGAATAGCAGGCCAACATCGGCCTAACTTATTAATCACGCTAACCGACGAACAATTTAAGAGTCGGTTCCGCTTTACGAAGGAGTCGGTTAGGTTTATTTTGAACAAAATAAAGCCTAAACTGACCTGTCGTATTCAACGGCGGGACTGCATTTCTCCAATGTTGCAGCTACTAATAGCTCTTAGGTTTTACGCGACTGGTAGCTTTCAAGCTGTTGTGGGGGACACCGTGAACGTGAGTAAGGCGACGGTGTGTCGCGTGGTAGAGAGGGTGACTAGTGCGATAGCATTATTAAGACGGCAATATGTTCGTATGCCCACGGCACAGGAGAGACCATCAGTGGCGGCACGATTTTTTGATATAGCTGGATTCCCTAGAGTCATAGGTGCTGTAGACTGCACACATGTAAAAATAAATTCACCAGGAGGAAGTAGAGCTGAGCTGTATAGGAATAGAAAAGGTTTTTTTTCTATAAATGTTCAAGCGATCTGTGATGCCAATTTACAAATAACTAGTGTCATTGCACGTTGGCCAGGCTCCGTGCACGACACTACTATTTGGAATGACTCGCCACTTGCAGCTCAATTTGAAGCAGGCAGATTTGGATCATACCTTATTCTCGGGGATAGTGGTTACCCATGCCTTAGGTATCTCATGACACCCTTTTTGAACCCTACCTCTCCATCTCAAGAAGCATATAACAGAGCCCAGATAGCATCACGAAACACAATTGAAAGGTGTTTCGGTGTACTTAAAAGAAGATTTCCATGCCTACATTCGGGAATGCAACTAAAACTTCCAAAAGTATTAAAGGTGATTGTGGCGTGTGTTGTTCTTCATAACATGACTCTTCGTCTAGATGACTACATTGTGGAATATGATGAACATGTCCAAGAAGAAAGTGATGAACCATTACCTCAAAATATGTTAATTACCCAAAATTTTGCTGTCAGAACATCCATAGTACAAAATTATTTTACCTAATAAAAATGTAAATATTCTAATAATCTTATAATAATTCTCGAAAATGGAAATATCACATTGTACTGGGATCGATCCATTATCACTGACAGGACTATTGTGAGGCTCTCGTTGGGCAGCTGGATTAAGGGCTTGATTCAGAAAGCAGTACTCCTGGACACGGCTCGCATTGTCAGGAGGTTCCTCTCTCTGGAGCCCTGACCGCCGGGTAGCTTGGACCCTTTTCCCGATACCGGTGGGCTACTATTTTTTATATTTTTAAATGTTTTTATAATTTTTATTTTTATATTTAAAAATGTAATTAATATGTTTAATACTGAATAAAGGGTGTAAATATGTACTACTTACAATAAAAAAATATGTAGGTATTGTAATATTTTTATTTACCTCTTAGATTTTTTACTTACTTACAAAATCACAGATAGGTATCCTTACATATTACAAAACAAAGTCCCCTGCCGTGTCTGTCCGTCTGTACACAATAAACTCAATAACTACTGAACGGATTTTTAAATGGTTGTCCCCAATGGACAGAGTGATTTATGCGAAAGGTTTTAGTATAAAATACATTACGGTTTTGTGTAAATTGGCTAATTTATAATAATTATGGTAACTTAAAAGAAATTGTACACAAGCACAGTTTTATGTGGCAATCACTTACATTTTTATCATAAATCACAGCTACTCATTATAATCATGAAACCTAATATAAAATAAATAAGTGCAGTTTTATGTAATACATAACAAACATAATATCACGCCTTATTGGTTGGCCAAGGTTTGGGCAGAGGTGTACCTATAGTACACCCACATTTCACCAGTTATATTTTAAGTCCCATGTAATAGGGGGCGAGCCTATTGCCATCAACCGGGCACAAATTCAGACTCCGAGCTGCTACTGAGAAATTCCAGATAGAAAAACCCAATAACACTTTGCCCGTACCGAGAATCGAACCCAGGATCTCAAGCTCAGCAATAGCACTTGCGACCACTAGACCAATGAGGTAATAATCATAAACTATTCTATTATACTTTTATGTAATAATCACTAACAATTAGAAATCACAGCTATTCATAATAATTATGGCACCTAATATATAAAAATAAATAAATAGGTCCTGATATGTAAATTGACCTTACATTTAGAAATCACAGCACAATATTTTAGAAATCACACCTTTTAAGTAGATATGCTTACTATTATAATGTAATTTACTACATCAAATCCTTATCAGCCTTTTCAAACTGTTTTTTTTAAATTTGCATTTCCAGTTCATGCTTCTTCTGTTCAAATCTAAATTTTTGCATTTCATTTCTTTTTTGGTAGTACGCAACTTCTAATTTTTTCTTAAAATAAATTTTCTTCAGAGTTTCAGCTGAATGTTTTGTAAGTGATAAGCTATCTATTGTCTTCTTTTTTCGTTTGGGCACAAGTTTTCGTTTCCTTAACACAGGTACTGGATTAGGAGGTTCTGATAGTGGATTGGATTCTGGTACTGGGTTAGAATCTTGGGAATTTACTTCAATTTGTTCTCCTGAAAAATAAAATTGGATTTTAAATTAATGTTTTTTATACTTTAATACGATAAATGTTCATCTTTCTGTGGTGTATGAAAAGTATTGATCTATAGGTACCCACCAAAATATTCAGCTGCTTCATCATATGGATTCTCATCTGGACGTATTTGGTCATCTAAGACGGAAAGGATTTGATGATCAGCATCGGTTAGCATAGGAGTGACTGACCCACCACCAGTCTTCTTTAAGTTTTTCTAAAAATGATTGATACCAAAGACTAAACCAAGTTCCAAAATCAACCAGATTTGATAATATCACTGCTGCATGTGTCAGGTAACCTGTTCGTTTGACCATTTCTTCTTTAAATCCTTTATTATATTAGGTTCATTAATGACTATAACCTGGAAACCAAATAACACAATTAGCTAAATAATTTACAAATGATTTCATGATATTAATAGAATCTTTTTATAAGCAGAAAAATGGTTTTTTTTAACAATTTTTCTGCTTATACAAAGATTCTTCATTTTTGAAGAAAACATAAATCATTAGTGATGCTGTATCAACGGAGTAAGTATATTGATAAATAATTGACTAGCAGACTATACTACTTTAGAAGTATGAGGAACAGGGTGTAAAGTTCACTCACTGGTGTTGTGTCTGGCGGGCAACTGCCCGTAAGTTGATTTCGGTAGTCTTATATTATGTCGTTCGCGAGGGAAGGATTTGTGTGACGTCATGTCTTGGATGCATAGTTCATATGTGGCGGTATCACCGCTACACTACCACTATAAAAAAAAAAGTTTAATACATACGTTGTCATTATTCACCTCATCCACATTTAAATGTTGCTCAGTCTTATTGTTTTGTGGTAGATGAGAGACTTCCACAATGTTTGTCTCATCTGAGAGTGCATTGAGGTACCTTTGCTTCTGAAAAAATTAAATGTTATAAAGAATGATTTTAAATTTATATGTGTGTATATGAACAAACAGAACCACATTTCCTTTGAAATTCATAAAAACGTTATGTATATTCGCTATACCTACTAGGAATATGACCAGTGTAGTTAGTAGAGTACTTATTATGATATTGAACATAAGAATTATCCTAAACACACGCAACCACAAAACAGACACGATAGATGACATTAAATTTTTATGCTCACGTTCTCATTTGCAGAATCTTTTCTTGCACGATGCTTTATATTATTATAAAAATGTTTTAGCATTGTTTCATCCCTAGGCCCAGTCGTGCAGAGGCTATTGTACTCTTTAGTAATAGACTTCCAGGCTTCCTGTTTCTTTTGTATATAGTATGCCCCTGTCCTTTTGCAGTCTATTACACTTTGGTATCTGAAGTAATAATAATCACAAACATCTAAATAACTAATAAGGCGAAACGTAAAATGATGTTATGGTAAACATTAGGTTATTATGTACTTACTTTATTATTATTGAAAGAAGATTTTCTTTCTCCTCTAGGGTATAGTTAGGCGATCTTTTTTTCTTATCTTTATCCATTTTTGGTACAATTATGGTAGTATAAGTTAAAATACTAACAGGATTCCAGACTTGTGTTTATTTACTTACTTACAGTTGACACTTGACAGTAGACATTCACGATTCGGTTCAAACAAACACGTCACATATTAAATTGCTAATTTAAGCATTTCCAACTCTAATAACATAAATTTGTTGAAATTAATGCCGTTATTTCAAATTAACTTATTTTTTAAGTCTATTTTATATTTATAAGAATATAATGATTTAATAATATAAGTTTTTGCAAAGTACCGGTTTTTGAATGTAAATTGGAACGTGTTGGCTTTGATCAGGAATACTTAAGTAAATGATCAGTTGATTATGGTTTAATGAAATTCGATTTTAACTTGTGAAACGTAAAATACTTAAGCGCATACTTATGTATTTGAGAATAATCAGTTGAGATTTGCTACTTTTCTCAAATCAGAAACCGGGTGTTAGATGGACCAAAAGTAGTTATAGGCGATAACTTATCGTCACATCTAAGCGTTCAGATTATAAAGCTATGCCGCGAAAACAATGTAAGATTTGTGTTTCTGCCACGAAATGCACTCATTTGACTCAGCCGCTAGATTTAGCATTTTTTGGTCCGATGAAAAGACACTGGCGAAAAATCATGCTGCAGTATAAATTGTCAAATCACAATGCTACAACTATAAATAAATGCCATTTTCCACAACTTCTAAAAGAACTGATGGAAAAATTAGGAATAAGTAACAATCAAAACTTAAAAAGTGGATTTGAAGCTGCAATCTACCCATTAAATGCCTCTAAAGTCATTCAAAAAATTCCCGAAGCGACCGAACAGATGACACAGTCATTTGACCAGACCCTCCTGGAATACCTTAAAGCCGCCCGAGAAAGCAAGCCAATGAAAGGTGGAAGGAACTATAAATTGCCAGTAACTGCGGGAAAATCTGTTTCTGAGGAAGAAGTATTAGAGCCAAAAAAAAAACAGTGAAGAGAAATAAAGAAAACCAAGTTAAGCTTTCCAAAAAACCCTCACAGGTCACACTTTTATCAGATTCAAGATTCAACAAAGAAAATATTATTTATGAAAGTAACATAGATGTATCACCAACGTCGAAAATTCCAAACCAAGATAAAAGTACGAAGATAACTATTCTATCAGATGTCAGATTTTCCAAAGAAAACACAGCATTTTATGGTCTAAAGAATGTTCCCATTAATTTGGTCGAAATAGATAAAAATTGCGACATATCATCATCTAATAAATCTGAGAGAGATCATAATGAACCACCAAAACAAGTAATTACCAATATAAATGTGTATGGCACTTTAAATAGTAGCGAGGGGGAAGAGGAAACGTACTTTTCTGATAAAAGTATCAAATGCAAAAAGCCTCGCCTGTGTTCGAAGCAATCTGTTGTGAAAGAAAAACCCAAAATAATAAAAAAATGCAAGAGAGTTTTAAACAGTTCTACGTCTACAGACACTGATGTAGTTATTAGCGAACACGACGATTCAGACATATGTGATGTGCTCAGCGATCTGGCAGTTGACGATTTAGATAACTACATTTGTGAACCTCATATTATGCAACCTACTTATGATAAAATAGAAGAGCAGCTGCAAGAAGCTAGTAACAAAAAGGAAAACTTAAATAAAGGCTTAGATGAAATGAATGATTGTTTACAAAACATTGATAATTTAGAGGAAATTTCACAAAATAAGACTGACAAGAACACTGAAAAAGAAATAAATGATTATAAGGAACAGTTTAATGTAGGAGACGTAGTCATGACAAGATACTATGTAAGAAAATCGTGGAAATACTACATAGGAGAGGTCGAAAATAAAGATTTTAACAAACGACGTTACGCAATAGCCTATTACAAAACAACCGGCAAAAACAATGACAAGAAATTTGTAAAACCTAAGCGCATTGTTGATAAAGATATCGTCCCTGAAGATTCCATTGTGAAAGTGGTGCAACTTCTCCAAATAAATGAAAATCCTGACGAATATGTTTTAATGCAGGATGAAGATTATATTTATTTTGTCTGATTTTATTTAGTTTGTAAGCTTAATTTTCGATTATTTTTGTCTGGTTATATTTAGTTTGCAAGCGTTATTTTCGATTATTTTTATTGTTAATTTGGGTAGGTATTGATTACCTACCTGTCCGCCTTATCGTGTTGTATGTATTTATAAAGTCTAAAATCATGCCAAAGATGCATAACTATTGTAATCTAATTAAAATATATAGGTAGGTATCACCGCGGACATTTGTGGGGGGAAATTTTTCGACCTTATAGGTAGGTACCCTTAGTAATAAGGTTGAAAAGTAGTCCACCTCCAATATCAACGATGGTACCTACCCATTTGCAATAGAAGATTACATTTATTTTCTTAATTAATATTATTTTGTAAGCGTTATTGCATTCAGTATTGCATAACTGCAAATTGTTACCAAGGTGCGTAATAAAACAATCAAGACTGCTGATTTTGTAAACTGGGGTTATTTGGGACCTCCGATGCTATTTGGGCCACTCCAAATTATGGTTTTCATATGGTAATGTGTGGTTTTAGGTTAATAGTAGGGAAAAAGAAAAAACATCTAGCAACACTACATCCATCGACAATTTTGACAGTTTGACATTTGAGGTTATGTTGTTGCACGTGCCGCAAAAAAAACGTGGTTTCTGAATTACTAAATTTTTGTTCAGTTTCTATAGTGTCCAACTTTCATCTCCAGCCCAAAAACTATAAACGTAAGTAGAATATCATTATGATCAACGAAAAGTAAAGTTATTCAGGACTAAAATGCGATATCTGTTAGTAGAATAAACAATAATTTTATTAGATTTTTCTTAGTTTTTTCATAACGGTGATATTTAGGACAGCATTTGGTGTTATTTGGGCCGATTAGAGTTCAAAAAAGTTGAGGTGATATTTGGACCGGCCGTCCCAAATAGCCCGGCTTTTGCGAAATGAAAATTTTCAGAAATACTAACGTGATGTTTCAATTATTCTTTTCAAGGGACGAACAAGTCTTATGTGAAGAAACAATGGGACGTAAATATAAAAGGACTTACAGGCATACCAGAAATGGTAAATATTATACACCCTATAATTCATTTACGAAGGACGACCTGGAAACGGCAATGGAAGAAGTTAATAATAAACATATGTCAATTAGGGGCGCAGCAAAACATTTTAATATCCCTAAATCGACATTATCTCGTCACTGCATGAAGCACAATTTAATGCAAGAAAGAGCTGGACGTCCCACAATATTTAGCAGTGAAGAGGAACAAATATTTGTGGATTATTGTTTGCTCCTAAGTGAATGGGGTTTTCCGATGGATAAAATGGATCTAAGGGTTTTCGCTCAACGGTATTTGAATAAGATAGGAAAAAATGTGAGATACATGAAGGATAATTTACCTGGTCCTGACTGGGCACAAAATTTTGTCGAAAGACATAAACACAGGCTGTCCCATCGGTTAGCTGCTAACATTTCATCAGACAGAGCTGAAATAACAACCGCCGTCATTGACAATTTTTTTGAAAATTATTCTAAGTCCGCACACGGGGTAAGCCTGGATAACATCGTTAATTACGATGAAACAAACCTCACCGACGACCCGGGTGCTAAAAAATATATATTTAAACGCGGAACTAAATACCCCGAAAGAATCGTTAATAACTCTAAAACGGCAGTTAGTCTTATGTTTAGTTGTGCAGCAAATGGCGAGTTGCTACCAATATACGTAGTCCATAAATCAGAACATTTATGGGATCAATAGACGTCAGGAGGTCCAGAAAACACACGATATAATAGGTCCAAAAGCGGGTGGTTTGACAATGTGTGCTTCGAAGACTGGTTTTTCACTGTAATGATGCCTTACTTTAAAAATAAGTCAGGACGTAAACTTGTTGTTGGCGACAACTTATCATCGCATTTTTCTGAACGTGTCTTAAAAAGCTGTCAAGAAAATGACATTTCATTTGTGTGTCTTCCTCCTAAGACAACCCATTTATTGCAACCACTAGACGTGGCATTCTTTGCACCGTTAAAACGCTATTGGCGTAATATACTAACACACTGGAAAGCAACATCAGGCAGGAAGCACAAAACCCTTATTAAATCAGCTTTTCCCAATTTACTCTTAAAGCTCTACAATAAAATTACCGAAAATGATACTGCTGCAAAAAACATTCAAAGCGGTTTTGAAAAATGTGGATTATATCCTTTAAATCCCGATCGCCTAAAATCACGGCTACCACGACAAACATTATTAGCCGAAAATGTAAATAACGCGACATCATCTGCAGTACTTGAAATATTACAAGAAATTCGAGGAGGAGATCAGCCAACAACTGAAAATAAAAGGAAGAAACGATGCGACGTACAACCTGGAAAAAGCATCACAGCAGCAGATCTTGACTCAAAGGTAAAAACATATACAAAACCAAAGGGAATAACAAAGAGAAAACCAAAAAAAATAACAGACAGTAGGAATAAGGAAAAAGGAACTAAATATATTCAAAATGCTGAAGTAGAGATTAATGAATACGGCACTTTGAGTAGCGATGAGGAGAACCAGAATCCCGTTTTTTTTTCGAATGAAATACTTATAACGCAAAAAAGTCGTAAGCGTACAAGGAAAGCTAACGAAAAATCCACTAAACCTGCAAAAAGAAAAATTTTGCGCAGCATTACATCTACTACTACTGAAGAGAGCGGGGATATGAGTGTACATAGCGATAGCGACATTATAGATGTCAACGATATTGACTCAGATGTTACGTATTGTGAGGATGATAGCGAGCTAAAAAGGGTCCATGACTTAGAGGCGAAGATTTGGGAGGATATCGCTATGCTGGATCAAGAATGTTTACCGGAAGAAAATGATGAGAATACTAATATTGACTGCACTGGAAATATGGAAGAAGTCCAGAAGACCGGAGACGAGACGATCAATGACCTAGAGGTGAACATTTGGGAGGATGTCGCTATGCTGGATCAAGAATGTTTAACGGAAGGAAATGAGGAGAAAACTAATATTGACTGCACTGGAAATATGAAAGAAGTCCAGAAGATCGGAGAGACTGAAAATGAAAAGACTGATTTTAAAAACACTAAAGATACAGGAAAACTATATGCCACGGAAAGTAAAGTGTGTTTAACTGCGAATCATGAAAACAGAGAAAAGATTGAAAATAAAATAGTAATCGGTTTTGAAAGCACCAAAAGTACGGAAAACGTCGGAGAAAAAACTGGACAGAGAGAAAATAAAACTACGGACTTTATAACTACCAAAGAAACGGAAAAGATATGTGGCAGAGAAAATGGAGTACATACTATAATACAAGAAAATAAAGCAGAGAGAGAAATAAACGAAACAGACTTTATTGAAAATATAGACACGTGGAATGTAGGCGACACTGTGATTGTGCGTTACCACATAAGAAAGAATTGGAAATATTATATTGGCGTTATTAAAGCCATAGATAATCTAAGACATCTTTACACGGTTATATTTTACAAAACCATAAAAAAAATGGTCTAAAATTTGTGGAAAAGGGATGTCAAGACACAGACCAAGTCCCATTTTCTAATATAGTGAAAAAAATAGCTTTGCTGTCTATAAAATATAAAAATTCGAGCACAATATATTTATTGCGTGAAGACGAGGACGCGAATTTATTCTATTTTTTTTTTTTCTAGGTAGCCCCTTAGTTACCTAGGTACTACTACTTAGTTATAAGGAAAACTCGTCATTTTATTGTTAAGGAATACCTATCTTTAAAATAAAAGAAGCTTTTTGAACTTGTACTTGTTTGTTGTTGTGTATTCTTCTTTAAGAGATCTGCCCTCCCCATATGAACCTAGGTAGGTATTCCCTCCACGCCAAGCCACTATTTCACCGTTTGTCACGTATTTGTGTCGTTCGGCGTACAGGGCAAGCTCTTTCTTGTCACATATATGTGACTATGGTGGCCAAAAGGTTAATAAAGAAGTGCCATGATTGCCTTTTGGCATTAAAATGGTGTCAAAACTGAGATCTGATGTTTAAAACTAAAGTTAACGTTTTTTTAAAGTTGATTTTTTTTAACTTTTTTTTTTACGCGTACTTGACAGTTTTGCAAATAGTTTCCACTTGATGTTATTAAGTTTTCTAGTATAATAGTATTTTAAAATCAACCATTTATTTGCATGACCCAAATAGCACACCTTGACGGTTTATTTGGGACACCCATTCTTATATTTTTTTTTTAGTAAATGGCAACACACGTGAGAAAAGTCATTCGATGTTGTCATTGCTCGAGTGTTGCCTCACTAAGAAAAAAATATTCCTATTTTATACGGATAACGGTTCAGGTGTAAACACACTTTTTCTAATAAAAATGTCCCAAATAACCCCGGTTTACGGTATAAGTTGTTTTATTTTCTATGGTGACAGCCCTGAAAGATTCGTCTTATAGGTACATAATGCTCAAAAAGTCTGCCTAACATTGCCTACCTTCTAAAAAAAAAAAGAAAAACGTTTTAGACTTTATAAAATGGTTGAGTATGAATACATATCGAATACTCTATGGGTACGAAATCTGTTTATTTGGAAATATTAATTTAATTGTGATATTGTTGCCTAGGCAAAGTAGAGGAAATGCCATTAACTATGCCTGGCTTTTACAAAGCTTATTTCTCAAAAAATATGAGGAGTAGGCTATAATGAGTTGTTTTACTAGGAGCACAAAGTTCTGATTTCAATTTTCTCTTTACAAGTCGTAAATAAATTTCCTACTCAAGTCAAAATAATTAAAAAAAACCTCGAAATCCGTGCAAAGTTAGGGCATTTTACGGTACCTACACTGTGTGAGTGTAATCAATATGCAACCAAAATAGTTACATACTCACAAGGATCATAACGAGAGTGTTGCGCACAGCACGCAGTGCGCGTTTAGTCGGGTAAAAATGATAAACACGTTAACAGTTTTAAGATGTCCGAGACCCTGCGGCGGCGACAATGACATGCGCACGATGCAGTCGTATGAAGCGGACTGGCCGGACAACGCGCCGGTGCTAGCGATGGGCGTTGAATGAACGAACTAGTTTATTCGACCGTCGACGTACTGTGAACGAATCGACGGTTCACCGTTAATCGATGAACTAGTCGAATCCGTAGACGCCTCAGACGGCTAGACTGAAACTCGCAACGCGACGACCGACGACGGGCGGGCAATCGGCGAGACGAAAACGTCAGAACGTAGTCGGGTGATCGGGTCCCATTCGGGTACGGGGTAATAATTCATTCGTCCGTTGAAATATCGTACAAACAAATTTGAACTCTAAATCTAGCATACAGGGAGTTGATATTTGAACGGGATGAATGAAATCATTGTTGTGCTATGTGACGAAAAGGATGCCGATACGGTAGTTTCGCGTGTGCGAAAGAGAAAAGCGATGGACTGGTCGAACGATGCGAGACAAACCAGTTTCTACTTGTTTATTGTTATTCGTTCGTCTTGTTTAGATTTTTGATTTTTTATTCAGTTGCTAATCGCGCTCCGCGCTCAAGGTCAGCGTAATTACGAAAGTATTTTCGAATGTTTGCGAGTATGATTAACTGGTTTTGTATATATTTAATTCATGTAAATATTTATAAAATTGTAAATAGTTTGATAAATAAATAATTGAGCTTATAAATAAACAGTGTGTGTGTATGTGTAGTGTGTGTGAACGTTTTTAGTACCTATAAAATGGCTGGACGTAATAATTCAAGTGAATTGTGGCATCACTTTGAAAAGGATGTGCCCAGTGGAAAAGCGTCATGCAACATATGTAAGGAAAAATTGGCGTATAAATCATCTACGGCTAATTTGAAAAGCCATCAAATGAGCCGTAGATGATTTAGCTTGCGATTGCGACGGTAAAGAACAAAAAACTGAAATAAAGGAAACATATTTCAGTTTTTTGTTCTTTACCGTCGCAATCGCAAGCTCGGGCTCAGACTTCCTCTGTACCTGACGTGCCACAACTACCGCAAGAGGATCCCCCTCCCAGCATAGGCATATCAGGTTCGAGCGGTCCTTCCGAAGATGCTGTTAAATGCAAGCGGCAAAAAATTATGGACTCTTTTCTAAATAAAAAAAATTCGTGTTGAACAAAAAAAACAAATAAATTTAGATTTGCTTGATTTGTGCGTAATAGCTTCCATCCATTTTCTATTGTACAAGAAAGAGCTTTCCGTAAATTTTGCCGGTGGATACCAGGATACCAGTTACCTACCCGGAAGACGCTGTCTAATTCTATTATGCAGGAGGTCTATGTTAAGACTTATGATTTAATGCAAGTTCAGCTGCAAAAAGATGTTCAAAGCATATGCCTAACTGCAGACATGTGGACCTCCTTAAAAACTGAGAGCTACATTGCACTCACTGGGCATTATTTGACAGAAGATTTAGAATTTAAAACTGTCTTGTTAGGATGCTGTCAATTTCCGGGTCACCACACAGCGGAGAATATCGCTGCAGAAATAGGAGAACTTGTTGACAAGTTTGGATTAAAAAATAAAGTCAACTTTATGATAACAGACAATGCTTCCAACATTGTAAAGGCTGTGAAAGAAGTGTTGGGTTGGAAGCATTTTGGTTGCTATGCTCATAGTCTAACCTGATAGTAGAACACGCGCTTCACTTAACAAAACCGCAGATAGACAAAGTCAAGCGAATAGTTACGTATGTTAAAAAAAGTACCTTGGCATCGGAGAGGTTACAAAAATATCAGGTGCAACAAGGTCAAGAACCTAAGCGATTGATTCAAGCTGTCGACACACGATGGAACTCGACCTATTTCATGTTAAAACGATTTTTGGAGCTCGAAGATGCCATCCGATCGACTTTGGCTTTTGCCGATAGAAGTTTGCCTTTTATAAGCCCGGAAGATTGGACACTGTTCAATCAACTATGTCAGGTTTTGCGCCCCTTTGAAGAAATTACTTCGTCAATGAGTGGGGAAAAATATGTTACCGGGAGTTCAGTGATTATTGTGACGCGGTGCCTAAAAGAAGCTTGCTCAAAACTTTACGAGATGACCCATCACGGCGGTCTATCACGTGAAGCAAGCGATACGGTGCTGTTGCTAAAAGCGGGCTTAGAGGAAAGATTTAAATTTGTTGAAACTAGTGGCACATTTGCGTTGTCCACTTTCATGGACCCTCGTTTTAAAATGCAAGGGTTTTCAGACCAATCCGAGGCGATAAAAACGAAAGAAAATGTGCGAAAATTAGTAACGGCTTTGATTGCCGAAAAAGAACGCAGCACAATACCTACTGATTCCCCAGTCACGACAGACAATACAAACACCAACAACACCAATAATGAACTAAGTCCCTGGAGTATTTTTGACCAAATAGTAGCGTCAAGTACTGCTCAAGGTACACCTCTTTCAAGAGCAATTAAAGAGGTAGATATGTACCTGTCTGACGAACTGCTGCCAAGAAAGGACCAGAAGGGAAATTTAACGTGCCCTTTAGAATGGTGGAGAAAACACCAGTATGTTTACCCAAATTTAAAAAAAATATTTGTTACCCGATGTAACATTGTAGCCACATCCGTACCTTGCGAAAGGATGTTTTCAAAGACAGGTCTTATAATAGCGAAAGGCGCACGAGACTATCTACCAGAAAAGTGGAACAGCTTATGTTCCTAAATGTAAATATGCCTGAAGAGAGGTTCGAGGGGTTTAAATAAAAATATAAAATAATTTAATGTAAATATGTAAAAACAACCAACATAAAAAAATAACAAAAATACAAAAAAAAAATATTGTAAATACCTATGTTAATAATAATAAAATAAAAAATGTATGTGTCGTAGGATAATTTGATACTTCGAATCTTCGCGGAAATCCTAGGGGTTTTGCGAAAACGCGGATAATTAGACATAGGCGAAAAATTATCAAATCTTACTGGACAAAGTCAGGATTTTTGCGAAAATACTCGTTACTATAGTAAGATTTGATGTGCTCAACACTGATTGGCTACAATTTTGCTGGCTGACTTCTAATTGGTTCCTAGTTTGCCGATGATTAACTTCAAGTATTGTATCATAGAGTTATGAAGGTTTAGAATAGGTGAGAAAGGAAAATCACTAAATTGATTTTTATAAACTTTTTATTGAAAATTTTAGTATGTATGTTGTTTTCTACAGACAATAGGAGATCTCAGTCGTAGTAAAAAAAAATGATCCAATTTTAGGGTGTAATCCATAAATTGGATGAAACTGGTTAGGTAAACAATTAGTTTAATAGTGCAACAATGGAATTGATCAGTCTTGTGAATTAAAGTCTTGAGATAAAATCACTCATTCATCAGCCTTCTCTTCTCTTATACAGCTAAACTTAAGATATATTGAGGCAAAATTATTATCACATTCTGGTTCACTTATAGTGAACAAAATAACTACAACAAATTATTATTGAATTAGCAAAAATAGGAAAAAATAGACTTATTCAAAGAAATTAAAAGATAACTAGAAAAAAATTTGAAAAGCGAATAATCACAGAACAAAAGATAATTAAATACGTCACTAATGTGAAACTTACGCTGAGTTGCATGGACCTGTAACATTGGAGTTGCAATGCAAGCACAGCTGCGTTTAGTAAATAGTAATATGAAATTATTAGTAAGACTTTACTTGTTACAACAATTCAAAGATTTATGACATTTGGAATTACAAAGCAAACCGTGCTTTTTACAAGCACACTTATTTGAGGAACATTGTTTGCTTGATTTCTTGCAATGACATTGCTTAAACCCTTGTCCGCCGAATGGTGATAGTTGTGAGGAAATACCACGAATAGGTAATACTACCTCGGGAACGGGGCCGGTAAATTGAGCTCCTGGAGACATTTGAAGTGCGTTTCTTGGTAGCCAATCTTTAATTATACCAACGGAGGTACAGTGCCGACCAAAAGTCCATGAGCAATCTCACAAAGCAATAGACTGACGCTTCGGTTTGACTTACGACCTTCTTCTATAAGTTGTTACAATACTGTAGACACGCACATTACACACACACACTCACTTTGTCTGCAACCAATGACTAGTTCAATAATCATCATTCGTTTTTAGTTTCATTCGTCTTGTTCACATAAATATTAAAGTTTAGCAGGTAGACCACAAAAAACTAAGTAAATTATTTCGATTTCTGTGGGGTAGATGCAGTTTGTTACGAGTATTTAATTAATAGAACTTTTTTGGTTCGTGGATAATATTGGTGACGAGTATTTAGCGCAGTGTTGTGGTTATTATTATCAAAAAGCAGGCATAAAATATATTGAAGAGATCAGATCAGATCAGAGAATATTATTGCGCTGCGTAAAAGTGAAGTGAATATCTAATGAAACCGGACTAAGTGTGAGTGTTATCATTAATATATTTCATATTTTACCAAACATAAATCTTAATCAAGGGTATTGTTGATAGAACAGAGGTATTGTTGAGACAGAAGATGCCTTTAAAGTTTTAAATTCATTGTGAGGTTTAATTCGATTAGTGAATAATAAATAATAAGGTATTATGTGTAATAAAAACAATGTTTTTCTTTGTTCTAGAGAAATACTGTGAGGGTTAAGAGATATGAGGAAGGGGCTTATTATCGAGTAGCAGCGACGTCAAATGGTGAATGAAACAAATGGTTTCATACCAACGAGACATTTTGCTGAATTATTAAAAACACGTCATTATGAACCGTTCGCCGTGCACTCTGAAGGCTTGCATCAATGAAGACCAGCTAGAAAACCGTTTTTGACCTTAAAATATTGACCGTACCAACTTAATAAACAACAGATTCGTTATTGCATGAATTTATGGTAACGAATTTTTTAAGCACGTTTCAATAGGGTGTTTGTCGTATTTCTTGCAGATATACCGAAATTGTTTAATATTATTTTAGTAATAGTATTATTTTAGGATAAAAATTTGAGGTTTAGTTTCAATCTTCTTTTCGTAAAGAAAATGAATACTTAAGCTTTAACCTCAATAACAACCAATATTTACTAAAGTCAAATAAAATGTAAAATAATTAATACAAATAAAATATAAACAAACTGCCCATATTTAACCTTAAAATTACCTATTCTGTAAGTAGTTTTTTACATTTTAAGTAGTCTAATATTCTTATTTATTACTTAATTACTTCGACCATGATCAAAGCTTAATATTTATGGTGAAAAAATCCATTAAAAATTTAAAATATTTCATAATTTAAATATGTCTAAATAATACAAACTGCTTCTAAGTTTCTTGACATCTATTTCACATCTTATTCAGCTGAAATAATGATAAATAATTGTAGCAGTTTATTAACTTATGTAAAATAAATATAACGAATAAACATATTTTTTTTAATTTTGTTATCATATATCACGCATTTTTATTCTAAAACCTTTATTGCAATAACAACATAAAAAAGCAGCAATATTTAAAAAATATTATTATCGAAAACAAAAATAATAATATTTGCAAAAAACCGCACTGTGTTTTATGAGATTAGAACCTGAGGCAGTTTGAATTCCATACCAACGCTTAACGCTTTCTGCTATCTGCACTTGTTAAATTACTATCGAATTTTAGCAATGCCATTAACTGGTCAAGTTCACGTGCATAGTGCGTGTGTGCTAGCATGTTTAAAGCGACGGAAATATATTGTTGTTTCGTGTAACTGCGTTATCTGTGGTGTGTGTATCGTGTTGCTTACACATACAAATGTACGAGCTATACCGCGTGTTCACAGCAATACGACTCTTAGCGTGCTCATGCACTTTTAAGCGCTTACTGTACCAACTTGAAACAAACCATTCTTCTTATCAATTACTCGTCCTGTAATGTTTTTGTTATCTAAGGGTGCACGATCGTACTTCGGAACATCAACCAAAATTGTAGCACCTACATCTATTTCTTTAAATTTTTTGTTGGATGTAGTACACATAGTCGCAGCTGCTCTTTTTAAATTTTCATGCGAACTTGTTCTTTCTTTCTTAATAGAATCTTCTTGCCAGCATAAGTTACATTTAACATTAGAAGAACTACTACCTTCTCTAACTTCAGACACTCCACATGCGCCGTGAATCACTTGTTGGCATTTTGAACATTTGAGTGAATCGGATGTGGTAATTTGGCAAATACAACATTTAACTTCAGTAGCAACAATATTATTGGAATGTTGTTGTTGTACATTTGTGTGGGAATTTGTGTCATTTATAGCGATATTGTTATCAAGACAGATCGTTTTTGTTGTACTTGCTGGGACAATTATTACATCTTCTAAAATTGTAATGTTATTTGCAGAATTTTTTTTATATTGTGTCATAGATGAAAGAGGGGTAGATTGTGTTGAAGTTTGTGTTCGGATAGTCATTTTTTGATCAGTGGAAACATACTGATTTGTGGTTTCGTTAGAAAGCTGCTCATAGAAAAGGATTGCATTTTCAACTTTGGATTCATTTCTACAACCTGCATTTCGCTCGTCTTGAATATCTTCAGTGCGAGGAGGATTTTCATTAATTAAAACCTGTTGTAAGTCTTCTTCATTTTCTAATTTTGACAATGTATCTCTAGGCAAATAAGTTGAATACAGGCCAATTACAGGATCGTGACCAAACAAGGCTTTGTATGGTGAACGTCCTATTGTGCGATGATGCGAAGAATTTTTCTGGAACTGAACGAAATAGCATCCCAGTGACCATTCAGTTGAGTTATTGTCGGACATCCAGGAACGCAACATGTTCTCAACATCCTGATTGCACCTTTCTACCGAACCTAAAAAAGAGAAAAATACTTTATTGCACATAAAAAAAAATACAAAACAACAGATAACAACAAAAGACAGTACAACATAGGTGGCCTTATTGCTAAGGTAGCAATCTCTACCAGGCAACCTTTGGGTGAAAGAAAAATGCATAGCGGTAAGCGGGATAGTGCAAAACTTGCAAACAAACCTTGACTTTGAGGATGTCGGGGGCGTCCATTCACTATCTTGCATGCAGGCCACAATGTGATTAGCTCTTTTATTATGCTGGCAGTAAATTCCTTGCCATTATCACTCTGTAAAATCATTGGCGCACCCACTTCTAAGAATATTTTTAAAAGAGCCATGGCTACTTCAGTTGCTTTTTTACTGGTTAAAGGTCTGAGAAAGCAGAACTTAGTGAGGTGGTCTTGATAGTTTAAAATCCATTTGTAATTGTGGCTAGGAGTTGACTGGAGATCAATTAAATCTACCTGCCCACGTTTGTTAAAGTCTTGAGAAATTATGGGGCGTACAACAATTCCTGTTTTTGGGCAACTTTTTTTATTCAGACAGATCTTACACAAGTTGAGGAACAATATCATAATCGGTACCGGTATCACATATTGTTGCTTTAGGTTATATATCAGTTTGTCGCGTCCTCCATGCCCAGTTGATATGTGCGCCTGCAGAAGAATATCATAGTACGTATCTGTTGAAGGTACTTGTACAACAGGAGAGTTAAGATCCTTTCTTCTCAGTATCAGAAGTTTTTCTTCACCTACACTCATCACGTCGTATTTTTTTGCATTTCTATACTGTTGTTGTGTTTTTGGTTGCTTAAGTACACTCGCAGTTTTAAATTGTTCAATTGAATTTATTACAGCATTTACGCGTTCTTTAGTCCATTCTGGTTTAGTTGTACCGTCAACTCTATTATCGTAAAACTTTCTTAACTATATGTAAAATTTGTCTTTATCGGAGATAACCTCCAAATTCTCCGATTCTGCTGAAGGTTGAACATCATTCTCTGTCGAATCTGTCATAATTATATGAAAACCAAACCTCCTATTCACACCGTTTCTTAGTTCAAGTCCAATTTTATAGTCCACTTTTAACACAATGACAAACAAAACACCGCTAAACCAATCTCGAAAGCATTGTTGTTGTTGAGTGGTTGACTAAGACTTTTATGATATATGACACTATGTACATCCGTGTAGCACTTTTATTTACCACTTTATTTAAGTCCAAGTAGGTACACTATTTACGATAAAAAACAAAACACTTCTGCAATTTAACTCAGACACAAACGTAAACAAATAACGTGCGGCAACAAATGATTGACATTTAAGACGTCAACCAATCAGAGACGATCTCTTATTGAACGCGCTGACCGACCAATCAGCGTTCTTATTTCATAACAGCCAGCGTTTCGTTTCGCAATATTGCTATAATAACGAGTATTTTCGCAAAAATCCTGACTTTGTCCAGTAAGATTTGATAATTTTTCGCCTATGTCTAATTATCCGCGTTTTCGCAAAACCCCTAGGATTTCCGCGAAGATTCGAAGTATCAAATTATCCTACGACATTTATAAAATCAGTTGATCTTCTAAATACGCCAGAAAAGTAACTCTATTCAGTATTCTGCCAGTCCTAAGCCTGGAAAAGTATGAAGGGAAGTTCAAAATAATAGGTACACGTTATAATAGCACACGGGAGACTTCAGACTAGTCTAAAATCTACGCCTACGTCGCCCGCCGCCGCCGCCGTAGACTTCGTCGTAAAGTTTACCAAGTTTACATGTAGTAAACTAGTCCACGAATTCAACTAGTTGATCGACTAGTCGATGAACGAAATTGAACGGTCTAGTTTCGTTGACGCCAAATATGTCGACGACCCATCTCTAGCCGGTGCGCGGGGCGCGAGCAAACTCGCGGGTGAGCTGCACTGTGCCAAGCGAATTCGATCCCTACGACCTAAAATTGACCCATGTGAGATCGCAGGGGCGGGGCCTCAGCAATTTTATTAATAGTGATACAAATAAATGTCGAACAATGTTTTACGTACGCAACATTCTCCCCCTCAGTGTCGTGTCGACACGACACTCAAAACGGTAATTAAAATGAGAATAAAAAATAAACTTAAAATATCCCTAGCCTGGCTGCAGGTCGTTTAAATACGCCATTTTTGGTCCTAACGTCTACAACTCTTACGCGTCGTCAGCACCGGGGTAGGTACACTGATTGTACTATGCCTTTAGGCCAGCAATTACGGGGGGAGTTAGGGTCAACTATTACTACCATATCGCCGATTTTTAATTGGGCACCTTCCTCCCTCCATTTTTGGCGCGGTACTAAATCGGGAAGTACCTCCCTCACCCATCTGGCCCAAAAATGGTCAGCCAGGCGCTGAGAAACACGCCATCGTTTACGTAAGCATAAGTCTCGGTCCGTGAACAACCCTGCGCTTGGTAAATTGGACGACGAGCCTATGAGAAAGTGATTTGGCGTCAATGTCTCGTTGTCCTGAGGGTCCACGGAAACATGACCGAGGGGCCGGCTGTTTACAATATTCTCCACTTCCGCTAGGAGAGTAATCAAAGTCTCTTCGTGTGGAGCTCTCTCTTTCAGGACCACTTTGAGGGAGGTCTTGACACTGCGCACGAGTCGCTCCCAAGATCCTCCCATGTGCGGGCTAGCTGGCGGAATGAAGCTCCAGGAAACTCCATTGTTCAGGGCTTCGTTCATGACAGCACCTTTGTCTACGGCTTCGTAGGCTTTCCTTAGTTCAATCTCTGCGCCGCGCATATTGGTCCCATTATCAGAATAAATCTTCTTGGGCCAGCCTCTACGTGCTGCCATTCTGCGTAAGGCCATTATCAATGAATCTGCAGTGAGAGACGGCACGATCTCAATATGCACACCGCGTATCGTTAGGCACGTGAACAAGACACCATAGCGTTTTGGTCTTGATCTTCCAACTGTGACCTCTATTGGTCCAAATAAGTCGACTCTGGTGACGGTAAACGGTCTTTGGTGATGTGTGAGTCTACCTTCGGGCAAGTCACCCAGTCGTGGCGGCTTTGGATTAGCTTTCCTGATGCGACAGAATAAGCACTGCGTTGCAACAGTTCAAACCGTAGGACGTAGACGTAACAGCCAATATTTTTGACGCAGTTCATTCACCACCAACTCGTTGCACCCGTGGCCTGCGCGGATGTGGTAATACTTGACAATGAGTCGAGCCACGTGATCATATCCATCCAGGATCACAGGTCATTTTGTGTCCATTGATATATCCTTAGCTGCTCCAATTCTTCCACCTACACGTAGTAGTCCAGTATTATCCAATATGGGTGTCAAAGCGCGTAGTCTACTATCGCGTTTTATTTCTTTTTTTTGTTTCAACAGCAAGATGTCGCTGCAGAAAGCTGTGGTTTGAGAGTGCTGAATTAATAAGGTTTCAGCTCGTTTCATTAACTCGTTGGTAAGGCCATTTGTTTTTATCTTCTTGCATTTATCTATGAACAACAAGACAGTAGCAGCAGTTCGAAGCAATCGCAACCAACTGGAGAAGCGCGTCGGCTCCGGTACAGGTAAGTCGCTAACACTAACTATTATTTTCATTTACTATATTTATTTTTTCTAATATTTCTTCATCAATTCTTATTTTATTTTCAGGTTCCTGAGGCCAGCAAGAGCGTGATTGAAAAATGACGGACCGGTAAACCACGATGAGTCGCTGTTAAGTACATGGTCGGTACTTTTAGTTCCTAAATCTGCCACGTTGCGTTGACGTGAGTTGGCACATAGTGCCACTCGTCGGCCCTACTTAGTTCGTCAGTTTCTCCTAGCCGATTCGCGATAAAAACTTTATATGTTCTACAATTATTTCTGATCCAGTGTAAAACAGTAGTCGAATCCGTCCAATAATAAACAAACTTGGTTTTAAACGATGTTCCATTTTAAGATTATTTGCTAATTTACATCCTAATAGAGCACCCTGTAGTTCTAATCGCGGCACAGACACCGATTTCGTAGGTGTAACTTTAGATTTACTAGCGATAAACGCTACAATAATACGTCCACCGCTCATTTCCTTGCGCCAGTACGCGACTGTCGCGTAGGCGCTCGGCGACGCATCGCAAAATACGTGTAGTTCTAAACTTTCGTTACTCGCGCTCTTATCACTATCGCAAAAATACCAGCGCGGGATCCTAATATTATTTATATTTTAGCTTGAATAATCCAACACTGAAATAAATGATTTAACTCATCATTTAATTGCTCATCCCATTTTATATTTATTTTCCAAGTTTCGCTCATTATTATTTTTCCTTTAATTGTAAATGGTATTAGATAACCATGAATGTCAAAAATAGACATAACGATACATAACAGTTCGCGCTTCGTTGGTCTTCTTTTTAAGTTTACAACATCAACTGGTATACGCTTCAAGGTTAAATCGAATCCTAACTCGTCGCTAGCAGGGTACCATAATAAACCGAGTGTCCTTTCCGATTGATCTTTATCGAATGTGCAACAGACACTGTCACTCAAAGCTTCCTTCGGTACGTTTTCCAGAACATCCGGAACGTTGCTAGCCCAGTTCCGTATTTCAAATCCACCCTGCTGGTGAATAAAGGTGACTTCCTTAATCATTTGTTTTGTAAGATCGACTTCTGATAAACTATCGATATAGTCGTCCATATAATGTTGCTTGCAAATAGCGTCGACAGCTGTTGGATAAGTATCCTTAAAATACAATGCATTTTTATTTTTAATGTGTTGCGCGATAAAAGGCGAGCAGTTCGCGCCAAATATTAATGGCGTCATAGCATATTTATTAACGTCGTTAGTGGCTTCATCGGTAAATAAAAACCTAAGTGTATGTTGATCCTTTTCTTTAATTTTAATTCGAAGAAACATATCTTTAATATCTGCAATAATTCCAATTTGATTTTCTCGAAACCTAAACATAATTCCAAATAAAGACTGCAACAGGTCCGGGCCTGTCAATAAGAAATCATTAAGGGAACATCCCTGTGTTTTCGCAGCCGCGTCGAACACTCTTATTGGGGTTATCGACCCCGAAATGTGGTAGGTACCAAATATGGTCGCTAGACTCCCCCTCGTTTAGCCTTCTGGCATAATTATTCGAAAATAAATGCTGAATACGTTCCCGGTAACGAGACGCGTAAGTGTTGTCGGCTGACATTTTCTTCTCGACAGATTTTAAACGATTAGGTATAGGCATTTTGATAAGAATCAGGCATAACAAAGTTATCATGTTTCCAAGGCAATTCCACAAACCATTGATTATCAATTAATTCACATGTGTTATTTAGTATGGTGACAGCACGCAACTCGTCCGCATTCTGTCGTGGTTGTTTTGATATACCTATTGAATCTAACGCAAATGATTTTCTTACAAACTCGTACAACTCAGAGTCACAACAATGTTGCGCGCTATCATCACTAGCAATACGATCCGCTGACATGTTCATCATAATAATGTTGTTTACAACACCGTGTACACACCACCACCCAAGCGGTGTCTTTGTAACATAAGGTTCATTTTTCCTATTACCTTTTAAACACAAGATAGGAGCAATGAGATCATAATTATCCTGTCCGATTAATAGTTTAGGTTGTGCGTCACATTTGCACAAGTCGTAGTCAATATAGTCCGAATAATTACTAAAGTCCATACACGATAAACGTTGAGTAGGTAAATTAAGTTCTTTCATTTTACGAGCACACAAATTAAAACGTTCGCCTGTTTTATTAGAAACGTCAAAACTTACGTTTTCCGTTTGGCACACGAGTTCACCAGAGTCCCATGCACTGCGGGCGCGCATGGTGACTGTCTTACCGTGGAGTCCCGCCTGATCAGCGAGGTCAGCAGATATCAGCGTCACGTTGGCACCGTCATCGAGCAACGCGTGTGTGTGGATGTTGTCTTTAGGTCCATGAACGGTTACCGGCACTATTTTTAACAACACTTTAGGCATTGACGATTCACTAACACTAGTGGATGCACTGGTGTGGGCGTGGGCAACGGTATCGCGGGGCGACTCGTCGGGCGTCGATGTGTGCACCCGGGCTACGTCCACCGCTGGGCGTGCCGTCTTTGGTCGCGGGGCGGTCGCGGCCGGCGCCACTGGTCGCGCGGTAGGCTTCGTCCAGTGAAGGAGATGATGATGTGGATGACCACACTCGCAGCAGTCAGGAGCGCTGCATGCGGCGGGTTCATTATGCCGTGTGCTCAAGCACTTATAGCACAGATGTTTAGCACGTACAAATTGCCATCGGTCGCGTCTCATAGCGCGTTTGAACTTGCCGCACTTGTCTAAAGCGTGCGTCGGAGAGGCACGACAAAACATACATTTATTATCAGAAGTAGTAGTGCACGCTAACACTGAATGAGTTTTTATATTATTATATTTCTTTCTTACAGAGTCGTTCTGACTGTACTCAATGTAACTGACACCGGAGGTTGCGACAACAGTTGCTTCCCTATACAAAAACTCCGAGAGCATTTCAGTTTTAGGTATGGAACTATCTCGTCTCTCGTAGGTATATTCTGTCCACTTGTTGATAAGAGCGGGCGGCAGTTTTGCAAGTATTATTGATGTTGTTTCTGGACTTCTAAGGTATTCCTGTAAGTTGATGGCTTTGACGGCTATAACGTAGTTTTTTACTTTTGTCGCAAAATTCACTATCTCTCTGTGGTATGCAGTTGGTAGAGGGTGGATTTTCTTCAGTTGTGCGAATATTTTATTGATTAAACATTCGGGTCTCCCGAATTGTAGGTAATTCCAGGGTGTTGATTATCGCTTGCGGTGATGTGTTGCCGATGAGGAGCGATGACACAGCTTCCTTTGCGTCACCACGTAGACACTTTCGTAATCGCCAAATGTTTTCTGCATCGCTATAGCTGCATATGTGTGACGACTCTTTATACGACTCCGACGATCACCGTCGAACACCGGTAAATCTTTTGATGTTGCTAGGCGCGCAAGGAGTTCTCTGTTATTATTATCATGCGCGTTACTTCTAGTAAGTACTTGGTGCAACGCCTCCGTCAGCTGGTTGATGCTGTCGCCAGGCGGCGGGCGCTCGCTGAAGAAATCCTGTTGCTGCTCTGTATGGTTCCGGGTTTTATTACACGTCGGCATTGAATTTAATGGGCAAACATTGTCTGCACAATCGCTTTTAGCGATGGATGCGACGCCATCTTGTTTGTCGAACCACGACTCGACTATTCTCGAACTTTTCGAGACCGAGCCGCGGTCTTCTTCTTGTAAGTCTGCTATATCGACTTCTAGTTTTTTCATGAGCAAGTTCTTCTGAATTTGTGCACTTTTTTGTGCTAAATCGAGGTCGATTTGTGCTTGAAGTTGAGCCGCTTCATATTCTAGCCTTTTACGGGCCGCCGCTGACGAACACGCGGTTTTATCACTTTTCACTGATTTAACAAGTAACTGTTCACTTTTACTAGTAGTCAGCTGCTCCGTGGCACGTTTACTACGTGTTGTAACACCCTTCGGGGTGTGTAATGTATGATATAATAACAAATGCTCTAATTTCACTTGAAATAACGTTCATATAATATAATTTTCATAACCTTTTAACCTTTTTTTTTTAATATAACCTAATTTCATATGACCTAATGTTTCATATGATATAATTTTCATTTAATATAAAACATTTAGTATAACGTTCATTTTATATAATTTTCAATATGTATAATATTCTTTTTATATAACATTCATTTGACCTAATGTTCTTTTGACCTAATTTTCATGTTTAATGGTCACAGTTCTAACCTAACTCAAATTGCACCTAACCAAATCTTAAAATATTCAATGCATGGTCGAGGGTGGGCTTGGTCGACGGAGCCCCGCTTCGCGGGGCTCCTACTTCTGGATGGTTTATAAAAAAATAACCACGAAGGGGATGGCGGGGTCTATTCGCTCGCTTCACTCGCTCACACGACCCCGCCATCCCCTTCTAACCTAACCTGTCCGAGTCGGGGTGCCCTAAAGTCCAGATTGCATCCAATTTCTACTGGTTACAATAGTTGAGGGTGGTAGGTGTATAGGGTATAAAGCGAAGAAAAAAAAACAGTACCCTGTTTTTGTTATAAATGTATCCATTTACAGCAAGTTTTAGTCCACCTTTAGAACTTTTGAATGTACTATAATTAATAGTAGTCATTTTAAAATCTAAAACAAATATCGAGATTGCAATATCCACACAATGAATAATTTCGCTGTAACTGTATGACAGTAAGAAAAATAATAAATTCGTGTATAGTCTACCCACCTCACGCATAAAAGCAAACTTTTGTAGCAATTAATGCTTATGCGATGCATTTTTGCTAGCACCATACTAGCAGGCGTTTAAAATAGTATCAGATTTTCTAAATTATATTAAAAGTTATTAGAGATTATGAATATTATAGTAAATGAATAATATACTACATGAATATTATGTTAAATGTGCATTATAGGAAATGTTTATTATATCATAAGAAATTAGATAAAATGAAATTATATCAACAATTCATTATCTCAACTGATCGTTATATTAAACAAAAGTATATTAACTGAAATTAGGTCAAGTGCACGTTAGATTTTTTGTTATTATATCAACCGTTACACACCCCACCTGTTCAATGTTACCTTTGGACATTGACTCAGCACTTAATTAAGAATGACTCATTCAATACAAAATATGGGTCCTAAGAGAAAAGTAGGTACAACGAACTACAACTTAGGAAAATACTACATGCCACATCAGGCAGTAATTAAGAATGACTCATTCACTACAAAATATGGGTCCTAAGAGAAAAGTAGGTACAACGAACTACAACTTAGGAAAATACTACATGCCACATCAGGCAGTAATTAAGAATGACTCATTCACTACAAAATATGGGTCCTAAGAGAAAAGTAGGTACAACGAACTACATCTTAGGAAAATACTACATGCCACATCAGGCAGTAATTAAGAATGACTCATTCACTACAAAATATGGGTCCTAAGAGAAAAGTAGGTACAACGAACTACATCTTAGGAAAATACTACATGCCACATCAGGCAGTAATTAAGAATGACTCATTCAATACAAAATATGGGTCCTAAGAGAAAAGTAGGTACAACGAACTACATCTTAGGAAAATACTACATGCCACATCAGGCAGTAATTAAGAATGACTCATTCACTACAAAATATGGGTCCTAAGAGAAAAGTAGGTACAACGAACTACATCTTAGGAAAATACTACATGCCACATCAGGCAGTAATTAAGAATGACTCATTCACTACAAAATATGGGTCCTAAGAGAAAAGTAGGTACAACGAACTACATCTTAGAAAAATACTACATGCCACATTAGGCAGTAATTAAAAAAGACTCACTCACTACAAAATTACGCGTGGTTTTTGATGCAAGCAGTAAAAGTAGCACAAAATAAGCCTTAAACAACTATATATATAAAGGTCCACGATTACAACAAGACTTATCCATTATACTATTACATATACTCACTATATTATTAAAAAAAAAAAATAACATCACAATTTTTACAACTTTGCAAAGATATTCAGCAGACATTCATGGGTCTTGATTACAACAACAAGCGTTACTTTGAACTAAGTCAACAAGAATTTAAAGACTGTCTTCGTAGTAATACAGAGTTTGTCTGCTATCCTGTAGTTGTCAAGAACATGCAATTAAATAAAAATTGCATAGTTGAACAACTCTTTAGAACTGAGAACTACACCCAAACTCAATACACGTCAAAGAACTATAAAATATCGATAGATGTTGTTTAGAAACAATTAAAGTCTAACACATACATAGTTAGCATCAGTACTTCACTTTTAATTATAACTTTAGCGTGTATTTTAATTTAATTCGGTCCACAGCAGTTGAATCAACTTCGAGCCATCATTGCAGCAAGAAGAAACACTGCGCCAACTGTGCGGCAACCAACGATCATCACCAGCACAACACACATGCAGCGAACACGCACGCAGCGAACACAGCAACCATACGGTATACCACGCAGCGTGCCCACTCAGGCACAACAACCTGAACACGGCCAGGCCAGACCATACGAGACCATCGAGCTGTACCAGATAGGGTCCTGTTCCTGAGAGTCGCCAGGATGTTCAATGTTACCTTTGGACATTGACTCAGCACTCGGCCCGGCTCACGCGCGGCCCAGTTAAAATATTGATTTGGTTGCATCTCACACGTATAGAACACTAAGAATTTATGTAATAGTGTGTGTTAAGTAATTGTAGTATATAAGCTGCAACATGTTATCAATAAATCAGATTTGAATTTTATATTCTTGTCTCATTACCCCTCACTGTGGCCAAGACACCTTTAGCCATCTCTGATCAGTCTCGTGAGTCTGCGGGACTGGCAGTGAGTGTACCCTTCCCGAACCTGGAAATCCTGTCTACCATCCGTCTGTAACCTTAGGTCGCATGGTGCAGACATCCTGAACTTATTTATATATTTATCTATCACGCTAGGTATATGATAGGTTAGGGCTGTAGGGCTTATAGGGCTTGGAGTCGTAGGGACTAGTAGGCTTGTAGGTCTTAGCAACTTCCTTTAACTTATCATATATTTTCATGTATTATCACACCCTTGACAGTATAGCGGCCTTACGTGACGTTTGTTAAGGGTGGATGTACACCACCCTTCGGGGGTGTGCGAAGCAGTGACATCCCTGTACACAGGTTTTAAATCCAACTAAACACGCGGCCGAGATCCAAAATCCGGCTCGAAGGACCACTTAATGTTGCGCACAGCACGCAGTGCGCGTTTAGTCGGGTAAAAATGAAAAACACGTTAACAGTTTTAAGATGTCTGAGACCCTGCGGCGGCGACAATGACATGCGCACGATGCGGTCGTATGAAGCGGACTGGCCGGACAACGCGCCGGTGCGCGGGGCGCGAGCAAACTCTCGGGTGAGCTGCACTCTGCCAAGCGAATTCGATCCCTACGACCTAAAATTGACCCATGTGAGATCGCAGGGGCGGGGCCTCAGCAATTTTATTAATAGTGATACAAATAAATGTCGAACAATGTTTTACGTACGCAACAGAGAGGTTATGTTTTATTTAATGTCGATTTACTTTGTTTATATACTGGCTCGTTTGACCAATTAGTAGACACAATAGTTAAACAATGGGTCGCGCTCACATTTCAAGCTTCTAGCAGTTTAACGGATATACAGAATTTGAAAATATAAAATATTACTTATTTAAAGAACTAAAATCTGACGCGCATGAGATTAGGACATGTTTGTTCCCCAGCCCATCTCGCCAAACTAAAAATTGTTGACGACCCTGTTTGTGAGTGTAGTACATTATATTGGTGATCCGAATCATTTTAAAAATTGGCGGTACTTTTATTTAAAAATAAAAAATTCTAAGTACATACTTAATGTTTAATTAATTAAAAAAATATATATAAAGAAATATCAAACTAAATGATTAATGATGGTAGCTCCTCTTGGACTTGGCACATCGACTCTTCAGGGTTATCGTGGTCTCCGTCGTCACCAACATTATGATGTACAGGAATATCGTGTGGCAGTACTCGAGCAAAATATCCTAAGGTATCTAAACTGCGCCAATCATCGCCGTAATGAGTTTTAAGTAATTGGCCAACGTCCCACAGTTTTAACTGTTTTGTTGTCACACCTTGTGTCATTAAAGTTGGTGCAATCATTGCAGAGGTTTTATTTTTTTTACAAATACTTTTATACTGACTTAAGTCTTGTCGATAGTGCAATTCACCTCGAAGGCCCACCATGTCACTACATCTGCTGGCTCTTTTTAGATAGAATTTTTTGCATTTAGCAAAAGGTACATGCCACTTACCAACATTTAAAAATATGTCTTTTGACGTGGTTTTCCAGTCGAAGATTTGGCATGTTGTTGCTACGTTAATAACCGTTGCATGTTGACTTACTACATCTATGTATTCACTAGGATTTATTATATTTTCCAGAGTTTTAAGTAATTGGCCAACGTCCCTCAGTTTTAACTGTTTTATTGTCACACCTTGTGTCATTAAAGTTGGTGCAATCATTGCAGAGGTTTTATTTTTTTTACAAATACTTTTATACTGACTTAAGTCTTGTCGATAGTGCAATTCACCTCGAAGGCCCACCATGTCACTACATCTGCTGGCTCTTTTTAGATAGAATCTTTTGCATTTAGCAAAAGGTACATGCCACTTACCAACATTTAAAAATATGTCTTTTGACGTGGTTTTCCAGTCGAAGATTTGGCATGTTGTTGCTACGTTAATAGCCGTTACATGTTGACTTACTACATCTATGTATTCACTAGGATTTATTATATTTTCCATTTTTCGAAGTTGCTTTTCAATGTGGGCAAAGACTCGGTTAGCAGGAAGAAATGAGTGACCCACTACGGGGAACACTATTTCTATAATTTTAATTTGCGTTGGTGCATGATGGACTAACCATTTCGAAAGCATAGCTATTAATATAGAGTTTTTATTCTGTCCGGCGCATCCGTCAGCCATAATCCGAAGTAAATTACATTCAGGTGTAAATTCAGTATTACAAAGTCGATGAAAAACTGCAGATGAAATTAGATTTGAATCCTTTGCATATTCATCTTCGGTCCAGCAGTAACTGAATACATTTTGCCTCGTCAATGATGATTTTGAACTGCCTTCTACTATTGTGAAATTAAAAAAATAAAGTTGTCTCGAGTAATAGGTACTCTGATCAGGGATTTTAGGTAGTACCATATTTTTTGGCAGTCAAAGGATATTATTTTTATTGAAGGGTCTTCTGTTTTCAACATATCAAAAAATGCCTTTGCACGTCTTTTGTGGACCGTTTTTTCAATCATCAACCGACTTTTATCAGGCTCTTTCGCGACTTTTATTTTTTCCGTCAACTGCAAACAAGTTGAACATACATCAACACGTCGCACCTCCGCTCAAATAGTGTCTTAACTCAAAAAGCAAACTTTCGAGAAAAAGGCGTTTGAAATTTATTCTAACGTCTTTTTTTCATTTTTCGGGTCTTAAATCGAAAACTAACAAAATTATCGCAATGAGTTTTTAAGTAAGTTAGAATGGTTTTTGAAGCTCTAAAAAATGACGTGTTAGGTATCCTGAAAATATATAGTAAAAAACGAGTATGGGATAAAAACATCGAATAATTTACGTAATATTGTGTAACTAAAATGATTCAAAACACTTTCTTGATAAGAAATACATTAGAAATATAAACATGTGAGTTTCATTAACTCAGCAATAACTGATACTACTTAATAAATCAAATATAAATTCACTTTTTAATCATAAATGAGTTAGAACTCAAAAATAACTATTAGGAAAAAAAAGAAAAGATTTTTGTCTAGCCTTAATCACATATACTGTCATAGCTCGACAAACAACAGTGTATACAGTATTTAGATACACGTTTAGATACAGAAGAACTCGCACAACCCGTGATGTGACACTGTATATGTTTGGTATGACTTAACTTTCATTTAACATTGTATTGACACTAGTGCCATCGAGGTATAAGTAAAATTAAACCATATTATGACACTATCTGAGATAACATTTTGAAGTTTTCTGAAACGAATGGTACAATAAAACAGATTTTAAATTTTTCTGAGTTGTTACACTATTTGAGCGGAGGTGCGACGTGGTGACCCAAAACCTAAATTGAAACATGTATTAAATATGTTTCGGAAATATAAGGCCTTTACTGTGAGATGTTCGGCTGTCTGGTCATTATATATTTTGGCCATTTTATTTATGCTCAATTCTGACGGCAAATACATACGCTTAGAATTGCCTCTGCAATAGTGAGCTTCAGTGCATTTAAATTTCTTTATGAATGAAATTACATTTTGTTTCTTATCTTTGTATTTATGTGACTTATGGTCACCTCCACAGTTTTCCTTTGGGAATTTGCCTTCTAAATAATACTTCTTTACCACATTTTCTATCCGATACCTTTTAATGTGCAATATTTGTAAAAAAGCTTTTTGGCAAACAAATACCATATTTTTTTTAGATCTACAGTAAATCCTGTACATTCTTTGCATAGCTCTGGTATTGTAATGCTTAGTATTAAATCGAGGACGACGACGTTTTGTTTGCACAGCTATAACATGTTTTAATATGAACATATCTTGTTTTACTTTGTCCTTTACGGCATAAAAAGATTCATTAAAAGTTTGTAAGTCATTCATACAAATTTCAGAGCATTGCAGCGTTTTGTCTTTGTGTGAACATGTTGGCTTAAAAGGTAAGTCTTTTGGAGCATATCTGGAACAACAAAATTTCAGATCTGTAGGTACTCATTTAGTTTGTTTAACATTTTTACCTGCCATTAGAGGGCCTGCCGAACGTTAAGCTAATTCTCAGAATATAATACAATATCTAAGTATGAAATTTAGGTGTTGAAATGATGAAAGAATATAGAAGACTTTGATTTTATTCGCAAAGATATTTTAATAGTTTATAAATAAAATACAAACAATCATAAATGAACTGTATAAAAAAATGCAAATTTTATGTTTATATGGGGTGAAAATTTCATTTTTGTAAATAAATTGTACAATAAAAGACGATACTAAGTCATTATAAACTAAGTTTGAAAACTTTATAAACAAAGTATCAAAACTATCTGATTGTGATTTACTCACCGGTCATTTTTGGCCTTGTTTTTATTCCACTTTTCTCTATCAACTCGGCGTTTTCGAGCATCTTTATTGTCCACCACTTGGGGATAACATTCCATAGTTCATTTATCTATAAAAAATTATAGCTTACAAATCTGTTTTATCACATCAAAAACCAAAATAAACGAGAGCACTCCTAACAGCAAATATCATAATCCGCCATATTGTTTACGCGACTGTGATTGGTTGTGATGGACAATGCTTATTCAGATACATACACAAGTGGACAATGCTGTTTTTGTAGCAAACGTTGATTTTTAAATGTGAATTTCTATGAGACATTGCGGTTTTAGTTCCATATTGAATAAATAAATGTTTTATTTTTTCACTGGAGATTCATATGCCATAGACAACACAATTTCAGTTTTTTATGGACATTGCGGTTTTTGATTCTAGTAGACTCACTTGTCTTAAAGTAAAACTAACTTGAACTTGTGCATAGAAACATACTTTAATACATTCCAAACTAAACACTTGAAAACATTTAGATAACATCGCTTTGAAAGTTTTGTTTATCGTAACAGTAATTCACACTTTTTATTCAAAGAATTTAAAAGATTCTAAGTGGACGAAAAACGCGCGAGTTTTTTTTTTTTTTAATGTTACTTTGGCAATGACATTCACAATGAGCCTTTGCTACCTAAAAATTTTGTATTAAAATACATATAAATGCAAGCAAAGAACACTTAAATTATTATTTATGTTAAAATATATATCAGAACAGATTTATAAATAGATTTAACGAGTTATTCAATATTTATAAATTTGGTAATTAACGTTTTGATGTGTATGGCCACCCCATGTGAATCAGTATAATCGAAGTTGCAGTCGATTCCAATCTCAATCTCGATTTCGTTCAAGAGTGTCAATTTTCTGAAGATTGGAATTGAAACTGGATCGGATTAGAATCAGATCGAGATTGGGATTGATTTCAAGAGTAAGCCTGCGGTCGGAAATAACAACTTTACAAGGAAACACAAGCTTCGTCCAGAGTCCATGTATTCGGAATGACATTTTACACGGGGTTGTCAACGGACCCGGATGCAGTGCTGGGGAGTGATCTAGTGTTACTGGTCTTGATAATAATATAAAGATAAAAAACACACTACATACATTACAATTCCTTACAATATTGTGCTAATGAAAACCAAATCACTTTTAGAGAAGTAGAAGGTATCATAAATGTTATTAAAACAATTAATAATCTTTTTGATGTACTAAATTCCAGAAGCATTAATCAGGTTGATTATAAAAAGCTCGTAATGAAAGTAATGAAGAAATTGTATTTACATTCTTAGACCAGTTTATGGAATATTTAAAATGTTTAATGTTACCTAACGGCTCCAAACTCGTCAATTCTGGCAGAAAAACGGGTTTCCTAGGATTCATAGTTTGTAACCAAAGTTTAAAAGGTTTGCAGTTTTTTTTCTCTCTTCACAAGCTTGTTATAAAGCTTGTGAAGAGAGAAAAAAAACTGCAGTTTCTACCTGCATACAGACTGTCTCAAGATCATCTGGAGTTAATGTTTGGGCATAACCTAAATCTAACTGCGGAATTAGGTCTGCTTCCAGCACACATCTATCAAACAAGGCTTGCAAACAGTCTAGATCATATTATGCTAAACACGTCCTATTCTGCTGCGACCTTTGTTATAGATTCTACCGTGACTGACCACGCCTCGGTCCTATTAAGCCTTTGTTGCCTAAATCCTAACATCAACGGTAACAATGTATACAAGAGGGTGGATTATGATGCTGCCCTTGCACACTTGCAAACTATTGATTTTTCCTATGTCAACAATGACTCTGACGCAAATGATGCCGCCGCTCTTTTTGTTGATCATATTTCAAGTGCATTAACACAACACTCGATCGTAATTTCTCGACCCTGTAGGAAAAGATTGCTTAAACCCTGGCTTACCGCTGGTTTACTGCGATGTATCCGACACAGAGATAAGCTTCACAGAATTTTCACAAAAGACCCACAAAATACATATACTATGAACTGATATACAAAAGGTACAGAAAATTTTGTAATACTCTTCTGAAAAGTTAAAAAGGAATTACATGGAATGCCGTCAAATCCATTATCAGTTCCTCAAAACAAAAAACTGCTGGGGAACACCTTTTAGTCCCACAGAAAAGTGGTTCAAATACTGTAAATGACATAAACACCTACTTCTCTAATATTGGTCAACAGTTAGCAGAAAAAATAACACCAGCTCAAAATAGTGATAATTTAGATATAACCGCCGTCCTAAATTCAATTGTGTTACTTCCGCCAGACGAAACCGAAGTTGAAGCGTACGGATTATGAATCTTAAGAATGACTGTGCTACTGGCTGGGATTCTATTTCGGCTAAGTTTCTTAAAGTTGCGAGACGTATTGTCGTCCCCCATTAGACTAAACTAATTGAAATCTGCCTTACCCAGGGTATTTTTCCAAAAGTGTTCAAAAAGTCCCTTATTACTCCTGTTCACTACACTTATATAAATTATGTGATGAATTTTGACAGTAAGAGCATTCAGTTGAATTTGAAGTCACCTGATGTGATTGCCTCTGAGATGAGGGTCCTGGAGTGGCATCAGGCTGCCGATGAGGTGCTCTCCTTCTTGATGGAAGTGATCTGTTTTCAGTCTCGGTGATGGTCAAGCGTAGTCTGCACTGCTCATCCAAGAGCTCCATTAATTGATCTAGAGTGGGCAGATTCTCCTGATCCTTGCCATATCGTTCCTCAAACAAGGATCGGATCCTGACAGGTAACTTCTGCAAAATTATGAAGAGTATTAAATATGACCACTCCCTAATAGGCATCTTTAATTTATCGAGCGCTTGAATAGACTCTCGAAGTGGGTCATATAAATCCTTCCTAAGGGTCAATGACTGAGGTTGAATAATGGGTAAATTGAGGATCCTATCAATATAAGTATCTAGCAACAACCTTGTATTATGATACCTTCCCTTAAGTAGATTAAGTGCTACCTCATAATTAGCATCATCCATGGGTAACTGTCTGACCAATGACAGTGCCTCCCCTACCAGTGATGCACGGAGATAATAATGCTTTTCGGCATCTGATAAATTTTCACGCCCATGAACTAGTGATTGAAACAGATCGAAGAACGGAATCCAATCCATGATACCACCTGAAAACTTGGGTAGCTCAATGAATGGTAACTTTGCATGTAAATCTGCATGATTACCTTTAATTTTAGGTGTCTGATTACCTTCTGAATGGGTCTGCGCCACCTTTAGCAGGTACTCGTTAATTTGAGAGAAATCCACCTGAAGCTTGTCAGATTCCTCTTCCTGAACCTCTTCCATTTGGAGTAATGTCTCATAGGCTGAAATGAACTCACCATAATACTTATCAAGTTGGCGTTTAGCTACATGTGCCGAAATCGATGACCTATTTTGATCAATAGTATTATAAAAAAATCCGTTAACATTAGATATTTAGATTTGAACTGCGCTTTGCACTTATTATATTCGGAGGACGGCATCGTTTTGATGTACTTAAACTGCTTAAAATACTAAAACAACAATAAAACTTAACAAAAATACTTATAAATTACGTTGTTTTAAAATCTGATACGTAAAAGTCAAAAGTTTGAAGACGCTGATTCTTGGGCCGCATTCCGAGTTAGGCCTTAATCGCTCACAGCGCTCACATCGATACTTCGCGTTCCTAGTTAAATATCACGATTATGACAGCTCAGAGCTGTCAACAACTCGGAACGCTCGTGAACGTGCTCACACTGCTCACAGTGGTCGCTCATAGTCAAAACTTATAACAAAACCCCAAAATTTGCACAAGATGGTTGGATTACAGTATTTCTTTGAGTATACACCACAAAGGAGAATGCGCAAAATTGCCCCAGCTCCGGCGCAAACGGAACCTATCCAGGATTTTTGTACGTTTTATATGTATACAAAATACATGTATGTGATTTCCCCAATTAGTGGCTAACATAGAAAAAAAGTGCCTTGATTTTGCACATTTTATGTTGTTCAGAATGATGAGTACAATGACCCTTTTTCGGCTTTAGGGTAGACAAAAAATAAGATTATATTTATATTTATATATCTATATATATTATATAAGTATAGAAATGTAAATAATGTATTGTATATTCAATAAATAATACTTAAGAATTTTTTTTTCTCATTTCTCAGTAGCATAGGCCGCAGTCTGGTTTTGTGACCAGTCGATGGCCCCTTTTTCATGGTCTTTAAATATATCTAGCAAAATACGGGTGTACTAAGTACCTCTGCCTATCCCTTCGGGGAACAAAGGCGTGATAATATGTTATGCGTGTGGGCTGTGTGTTGTGTTATGTAATGTTGTCTTATTATATTTAAATGGTAGGTAATAAACAAGACTTGATATTTAATGCGTTTATTCTTTCAGATCATAATTCTAGGTCTATTAAAATGTTGTCTAAAAAGGCAGCAGGATGCTCAAATTCTTGTTCGTTATGTCGGGCCCAACCAAGGTAGTACAAAATACTGATAACATGGGCGCAACTTCCTAGTGTCCGACGGCCGTGAATGCAAGAACAATAATACTCCTTTATGGCGCTCCGACCCTGTGTCTCTGTACAATACAAAATGTATGTATAATATATCTTGCTTCGCACATGCCGTGATTGTATTTTGCATCTTATTAAAACGTTTTGCTCATTATTAATTACAACTCTCTCTGAATGTCGATAGTATTCAATTTCGTAAACTCCGGTTCTTTTGATGTGCTCGCTGCAGTAAGATCGCGCTAGCTTCAAATGATACGTTCCGATAGCAATTATAATTAAATCTTCGTATGAGAGTTCAGGGAAATCCATATTTTGGTTATTAGCGTCCAATCTACTAAATGTGACTCTTTGTCGATTTATATTATTTGCTTCGATATAATCTGCCAGTAGATTTGGTTTATTCAAGTTCAATCGAATAGATTCCATGAATTCAGGTGTATATTGGTTGTCCTCGAAGGGTTCTTGAAAGCAGTTGATAATGGCTCCTGCTATTTTAAAATCATTAATGGTATTACGTGAGGCGCGGTTAAAAATTCTTTGCCTGAAAATCTTGTAATCTCTTTTGAACTTTCCATTAACGGCTTCAACCACCCATCTACAAATAGTCACTAGTCTTGACTTGTTTGCTTCTATGGTGGTCAATTGAGTTTCGCCTCTTCGTTTCGTCGGGGGCATACGTGCATCATATCCATAGGTTTCTATGAGTGGTATCGCATCTCGGAAACCTCTATCCAATATTAGGATATCGCCCTCTTCAAATAAATAATTGAAAGCACCGTATTCAGCCGGTAGGTCGTCATTTTCTAATATTTTTTTCATGATGTCAGCATCCGTGGTTGTAGCGGCATACGGTCCCTTTATATCTATTATATGACCATCAGCACTAACTATTATAAATGGTTTTATAAGGTTTCTATATTTATGTAAGCTGTAGGTGCGTCGCTGGTACAAAAAGTTAGAGCTTTTTTCAATAAATAAGTAAGTGCCATCTAATATAATGATGGCTTTTGGAGACTACACTTCCAAAGATGTAGTTCGGAAGGATTCTGTTTCTTTCTATTATCTCGTTCCGAGTTATATGATTTAGCCCTATGTGCAGTGGCACAAAATCAGCCAGTAGGCATGCTCTGGTTAAGTGGATTTTTCTGTCTATGCTTCTCCTTGATACACAGAAAATAGAACTCAGCCTGGAGCTTGGTTCTCCTGTTCTAATCTTGCTCAAATATACACCCAAGTCTACTTCTGGTGAATTCGATTGTTGTCGTAGTGACGGAACTTGATCCAGAAGCCGATTGAATTTATTATGGTTTAACCCAGTCCAAAAATGAAGCTCAACCTCCGACATTTCGTTAATGTCATCAAATAAAGATTTCCTTGTTTCAAGGGCACGTGTGTAGATGTTTACAATGTCCATAAAACTATCAGCATTAAAATCATGTTGTTGATGCGTTATATGTTGTGTCAAATCTTCCATAGTTATGGTTGTCAAATGTCGCTGGCAGATCCGAGCACGATCTGGTATGTAAAAATGCAAATAGCTGAGGAGGTATACCTTAATAGAATTTGGTAGTTGGCGTAATAGTACGTTTTGACAGTGGCTTATCATGCATCGCCGAGATGTATTAGCAGCTCGAGCCATTTCGGGAACAGGTATCGAAGCTCTAACCCGTACTGGATTAGCAGGCATGGGTGGTTGGTCTTCATTTGAAATGGAGTCAATTCTATGCCAGCATGGATGGCATATGGATCGCGTACCGTCGAATGGCACCTACAAAAAGCAAAAGAGACGATAACGAATGGTTCAGTGGCTTTCTAGTTCTATGATGTATATTGAGTCATTATAATAATATGTTAATATGTTAGTCGTTAAGGTATTTATGTTATGGGTCTTTGTTATCTAAAAAAAGGTAAGGGTTGTAGGTTGGGTTTGTAAGGTTTCATCAATATTAATAACATAAAAAATACTACAAGCTCCAATAAACTTTTGCATTTACATTTCGCCAGTTACACAGATTTGTACAGATGGTTCACTGCGCAAAATCATTAGACAAGTAACCAAAAAACGACTCTTGCTACGACACAAAAAAGTTAAATTCAGGTCGCACAGCGCTAATTAACTACAGTTATATTCACTTAGAAGTTGCCTCTCTTTGTATCGCATAACTCTTATATCTTCTGACTACGTTACATTCACTGAATTGGCCCGACAAGGCGAGCCCACCGCATACTTGCAGTTTCATACCTAAAATGCGGGTTGCGCCTTCTGTACAATTCTGTGCCAGTAGTAAGTAAATCGGTAATAGGTTAAAATAGATAATAAGTAAATATCTTGGAGCACATCATAGAACGCTATCTAGACTTAACTAAAACTAACTACGACAACGGATAAAAACATACCTAACGTTTTTTTGTAAACACACATGTAATATTATATTATGATACATAGAAAACACCCATACCAAAACATACACACATAGAAACCTATTCATGGACTTTATATTATTATCCTTTACATGTTAAACAACTGCATATTATTTTAAGAAACTGTAATCATATTAAACATGTACTTGACAGATTTTTACCTCTTGTAGTGGTTCCATGTTACGTACAGTACCGACCAAAAGTCCATGAGCAATCTCACAAAGCAATAGACTGACGCTTCGGTTTGACTTACGACCTTCTTCTATAAGTTGTTACAATACTGTAGACACGCACATTACACACACACTCACTTTGTCTGCAACCAATGACTAGTTCAATAATCATCTTTCGTTTTTAGTTTCATTCGTCTTGTTCACATAAATATTAAAGTTTAGCAGGTAGACCACAAAAAACTAAGTAAATTATTTCGATTTCTGTGGGGTAGATGCAGTTTGTATTTAATTAATAGAACTTTTTTGGTTCGTGGATAATATTGGTGACGAGTATTTAGCGCAGTGTTGTGGTTATTATTATCAAAAAGCAGGCATAAAATATATTGAAGAGATCAGATCAGATCAGAGAATATTATTGCGCTGCGTAAAAGTGAAGTGAATATCTAATGAAACCGGACTAAGTGTGAGTGTTATCATTAATATATTTTATATTTTACTAAACATAAATCTTAATCAAGGGTATTGTTGATAGAACAGAGGTATTGTTGAGACAGAAGATGCCTTTAAAGTTTTAAATTCATTGTGAGGTTTAATTCGATTAGTGAATAATAAATAATAAGGTATTATGTGTAATAAAAACAATGTTTTTCTTTGTTCTAGAGAAATACTGTGAGGGTTAAGAGATATGAGGAAGGGGCTTATTATCGAGTAGCAGCGACGTCAAATGGTGAATGAAACAAATGGTTTCATACCAACGAGACATTTTGCTGAATTATTAAAAACACGTCATTATGAACCGTTCGCCGTGCACTCTGAAGGCTTGCATCACTGAAGACCAGCTAGAAAACCGTTTTTGACCTTAAAATATTGACCGTACCAACTTAATAAACAACAGATTCGTTATTGCATGAATTTATGGTAACGAATTTTTTAAGCACGTTTCAATAGGGTGTTTGTCGTATTTCTTGCAGATATACCGAAATTGTTTAATATTATTTTAGTAATAGTATTATTTTAGGATAAAAAATTGGGGTTTAGTTTCAATCTTCTTTTCGTAAAGAAAATGAATACTTAAGCTTTAACCTCAATAACAACCAATATTTACTAAAGTCAAATAAAATGTAAAATAATTAATACAAATAAAATATAAACAAACTGCCCATATTTAACCTTAAAATTACCTATTCTGTAAGTAGGTTTTTACATTTTAAGTAGTCTAATATTCTTATTTATTACTTAATTACTTCGACCATGATCAAAGCTTAATATTTATGGTGAAAAAATCCATTAAAAATTTAAAATATTTCATAATTTAAATATGTCTAAATAATACAAACTGCTTCTAAGTTTCTTGACATCTATTTCACATCTTATTCAGCTGAAGTAATGATAAATAATTGTAGCAGTTTATTAACTTATGTAAAATAAATATAACGAATAAACATATTTTTTTAAATTTTGTTATCATATATCACGCATTTTTTATTCTAAAACCTTTATTGCAATAACAACATAAAAAAGCAGCAATATTTAAAAAATATTATTATCGAAAACAAAAATAATAATATTTGCAAAAAACCGCACTGTGTTTCACGAGATTAGAACCTGAGGCAGTTTGAATTCCATACCAACGCTTAACGCTTTCTGCTATCTGCACTTGTTAAGTTACTATCGAATTTTAGCAATGCCATTAACTGGTCAAGTTCACGCGCATAGTGCGTGTGTGCTAGCATGTTTAAAGCGACGGAAATATATTGTTGTTTCGTGTAACTGCGTTATCTGTGGTGTGTGTATCGTGTTGCTTACACATACAAATGTACGAGCTATACCGCGTGTTCACAGCAATACGACTCTTAGCGTGCTCATGCACTTTTGAGCGCTTACTGTACAATATGTTCCACGAAGTTTGCACGATTTTGTAGAAAACGAACATTAAGAACGTGTCTACGTATTCGCCGAAGTGATCGATGACACACAACACAATGATTGAGGTCTTCCATATCAACATCCAATCGTTTAGCACTTTCAGGTCCGTTGAGATATAAGCCAAGTTGTCGTTAAAATAAAATCCAATGAAAATAACAAAAACACAGAGCACAACGAACGCAAGCGAAGTCAAGACTGCGACTGCGAGTGCATGCCATGATTATAAACAAAGTAAGTTGTGCCCGTGTCGTCTCTACTCTTCTCCCTCTAATATAACTAAAAGAGCGAGACGGCAATAGCAGCGATCTGCTACCTGCGAGTCCGTCACGTTTGCACCTGGCAAGCAATAAAACTCATTATTCTTTTAAACAATCAAAATGGTATGCAATCTTGTACGTATTTAAAAATAAGAGCCAAGTATGTCAAAAATATAGTTTTAAGTCCGCCTAGAATTTAAATGTAAGTGATTCTGTAGCCATTATTTTATATTTTACTCGATTTTTGCTAATATCGTGATATAAAATTCACGCCAAAAAAAGGCATTTTTTTCTATGTAAGCCACTGATTGGGGAGATCACATATATTTCTTTTTTATATACATGAAATGTACAAACATCTGATATAGGTTCCTTTCGCGCCGGAGCTAGGGTAATTTTCTATGAAATTTGCGCATTCTCCTTTCTTCTTCTTCTTTGGTTAGGTGGCAACTGTAGCCAGAAGCACAATTTCGACTCTCAAAACAAAACAGCACAACTGTCATTTTTGACAGCGCTCACGGTGATATTAATTTAGGGCATGGTCGGTGTTATCGCAAGATGGCGCATGTCATGACGTCATCTATGACGATTCACGGGACATCGTTATCGCGATAACGCTAACACGGTACGGGTTAGCACGCTCAAATCGATTACATGTAAGTCGGAACGCCCCCTTGGATGACACTGACACTGGACGACACTGACATTTGATGACACTGACAGTTTGTTTGGCGATGTAGGTACTTGGCGTTGGCGCCAAATTACCCTGACGATTCTTGAGCCGATGAAATAATAATCACCAATGATGAATACTCCAATGAATAGTAGTTATACCGATGAACTGTAGTATTACCCGATGAGCGATGGTTGACGAAATTAGCGAAGTGAATACTTGCATGCGCCACGCCGCCACAGCAATGGCGTCCTTCGTTGTATTACGTTGAGTTGAAACCTCACAATCTCATCAATCAAGTATCAACTACTTGATTGATGAGATGACCACTATCGCGCAGACAACGCGATAACGCCTTTGTTCAACTTTGAAACAATAATTTCTTGCTGATTCCCCTCATGGGCCACCAAATAATGTTCACTCCGGCTGGCGGGTTCGAATCGCAACCGGAATGTTGAATGTGAACAATGGTGGCGAAATGAAAAACTGATGACTTTAAATTGATATCCTTTTATAATGTATGAACAATACACATTCGACAGTAACTTGAACACTGTTAATGAGAACTTCTTCATGTGTTGAATAAATGAATTTATACAATGACCAGTTTTAATGATCGGTTCGCTCCTTTCAGAATCCCGAGCGATAGACAAGTGACAGACAACCATAGAGTTTTACTCAAAATCTATAAACTAGTGTTGCAAGTAGTGAGTTAAGTTTCGACACAACATACAGATAATATATGATCGAGTTATTGAATTCAGAACTTACATCTAACAATTATTAAAAATATAAAACATGTTAATTTGCGTTAACAAAAGGTCAGCTGAAAAAGTTAAAAGAGTGATAAATAAAGAAAAGAGTCAAGAAGATACTCGAATTTGACAGTTGGTAAAAAAGTGCGCAAATTTTATCTTGATGATTTAATCAGCACGGTAGGAGCAGGAAAAAAAGAGTATATAACACGATTGAAAGTACAAAAGCAAAAACGCTACATGTCATGTAGCGCACAAAAAGTTTTGCATCAGTTCAAGTTCATGACTAAATATCAAGTAAAATGTAGTTATAGCTTTTTTTGTAAGCATAGACCGTTTTGGGTGTTGACTCCCTAAAAGTGCCCAAAGAGACACATGTAAGTGCATTGTTCACGAAAACATTGATCTCATGACCAAAGCACTGAAGACATCGTCTATCGAGTCAAACAGCGATGCATTAATCAAGAGTATGTATTGTTCTATATACGAAGAGAAATGTCTCAGACGAGAGTGCCAATCTTGTAAAGACAAGTTAGTACAGGTCAAGGAATTTTCTGATGATCAAGATATTGTTTACTATAAATGGATACGGGCGAGAGAAACGATTAAGACAAAGAAAGGCCAAAAAGTTATAATAATCGTGAAAAAAGAGGAAGTAATAGCCAAGCCAAGACAATTAATTAATGTTTTGATTTCAAGTTTACCAGCATTTTTAAACACATGTACAAAATCCATAACCAATATATCAGCATGAAGAAATTAAAAGATTCAACGTCTGTAAACTGAGCCGTTATTCACGCAGACTTTTCTGAAAATTATGGATTAAAGTTTAATAAAGAAGAGATTTTGGTGGAAGTCGAAAAGAAGTTAGTTAGCCTTCACACAGCCATAATATATAGTTTTGATTTTGGAACTACACTGGCCTGCTAAACTAAGTATCACACTTTTAATATTGCAATAACTTTTTAAGTACACAAGATATACTTTCTAAACAAAAAGGATTCGATAAATAATTTAATTTTGTACATAAAAACTTCATAGTCGGTAAACTTATTTTAAGAAATGGCTGAAAAAAACTTTAAAATCAAAAATAATCCTTTTCGAATTACAATTTTACCACCGTAAAGTGGGGTGACATTTGACTAGCGGGTGTCTTTGATGATTACTTTTTTTCGTTGATTTTTTAATAAAATCTCGGAGTCTATGGACTGCAGTAGTTTGTTTTATTTTGGGTTGGCAACATTGACAGTTTGGCCATATTTCTTAAAAATGGCTGCGGTTTAGGCTGTGACATTCCATGACAAAAATGTTTTAAAATTAATAGTGCGACAATTAACAAAATAGTGTGCTGGAGAACTTCAGTGGTACAAGGGTAAGTATTATTATTGTAGTTTCAGACCTTATATTTCATAATTATACGGTTTCTTTAGAGTAATATAAATCTGATAACTTCGATTGATGACGACCATTTTGTTTTCTGTGTTGAGTTTTATTCCTTGGGGTTAAATTGATTAACGGTACGAGGCGACATTGATAGTTATCAAAGTCACCCCAAGGAACAAAATTTGTGTGTATTCATATTAAAAGTACTGGTTATCAAAGTCATCCTTTTTAAAGGTAAAATGGTGCGAAACTACAAGAAGACGCCGGGTACCCGCCACTACAGGAACTATACGGATGAAACCCTCGAAGAAGCTCTGCAAAAAGTTACAGATGGGGATTTGAGCATCAACGCAGCGTCGGTAAATTATAAAATACCATTCGGTACTTTATACAATAGATATAAGGGAATGCATGGATCAACTCCTGGAGGGCAACCTGTATTTACATATGTTGAGGAAGTTGCAATTTTAAAAGCCGCCGCAACTTGTGCCGATTGGGGATTTCCACTCACCAGTTTTGACTTACGAATGTTTGCAAAATCATATTTAGAACAGCATGGAAGATATGAGGCTAAATTTACAAATAACATTCCTGGCATTGATTGGGCGATGAGTGTCCTAAAACGCCACAATAATGGATATGGTCAAAGAGTTGCCACCAATATAAAAAGAGCAAGGGCTGCAGTAGGCCGGGATTCGATCAACGCCTACTTTGATAATCTTGAAAAGGTTATGGAAAACGTACCACCGTCGAACATATTTAATTATGACGAGTCAAATTTATCTGATGACCCGGGCAAGAAGAAGTGCATTTACAGGCGCGGTGTAAAATACCCCGAAAAGGTGATGAACCACTCGAAGAGTTGTACTAGTATTATGATTTGTGGATCTGCCGATGGGACTTTACTGCCACCATATGTAATCTACAAGAGCATGCACTTATACGATACGTGGAAAGAAAGAGGCATAGCTGGATATCCTTGCTGTCAGCAGCCATGTTGCAGTCGTGGCAGCAGATATAATAGGACTGCAAGCGGGTGGATAGACGCTTCAACCTTTAGAGACTGGTTTATGACCTGTTTCTTACCTCACGCTAATAGGCTCGAAGGCCAAAAAGTGTTAATTGGAGACAATTTGTCGTCATATTTAGATTCTGACGTATTAGAAACATGCCAATCACATAACATCAGTTTTGTATGTCTTGTGCCAAACTCTACGCATATCTGTCAACCTTTGAAGTTTTCTGAATTTCCTCCTTTTTTCGCAATTGGTCGTACTTTCGCAATTTTAAGTTTTTCTGGGAATCGTCCCTCGTCGAAAGAAATATTTATTAGTTTAGTGAGAGGCGATGTAAGCTCCTTTATGCATTTTTATACTAATAGCGGCGGGATATCGTCCACTCCAAAGCTACGTTTATTTTGCATACCGCGTATAATCTTAAAAAACCTCTTGCTCGGTTACCGGATCGATGTACATGGAGTTTATTGCGGGCGTATGCACCGAATGTAACGATGGCCCACACGGCGCTGGCGCCGCTGCTCCTGAACTTTTGTTATCTACACCTACCTAAACGAAATAATAATTAAATGCGGTGCAAACTTGTTGCGGTGATTTTATTATTACGTTGTTTAATTTTTAGGTAATGTTCTTATGATTTTGTTTAGTTTTATTAGGTTTAGTAATTTTATTTATTACTGACCACATCGTTTTTGTTTTATTTTTCGAGGCATTCATCTCTTTTATGTAATTAAGATTTTTTGAAGTTTTGATGCATCTTTTTAACATTTTCGAGTATTCTTTGTAGTGTTTTTTAAATATGGCGCTATTGAGCTGATTTGAAATAATTCTGGTCAAAGAGCATGCATGATTTTTTTAGTCCCCTAGTAAGATAATTGTTTGTTTTATTTTGCATTGTTTTTATCCGTTTTTTTGGTATGTATTTATTCAAATAAGATTGTAAAATGTCATGAAATCTATTATAAGTTGTATTTATGTCAAAGTTTTGATAAAAAATGTCATTCCAGTTTATTTTATTTAGTGCTGATTGGAAATTTGTCAAATTAGTATTGTTAATTAATTAAATTCATTTATTTCGGATTTTTAACATACATCCATATGGTTGGTGACTGCCTCGTTGGTCTAGTGGTCGCAAGCGCTACTGCTGAGTGTGAGGTCCTGGGTTCGATTCCCGGGTCGGGCAAAGTGTTATTGGGTTTTTCCTTCTGGAATTTCTCAGTAGCAGCCCGGAGTCTGGATTTGTGCCCGGTTGATGGCAATAGGCTCGCCCCCTATTACATGGGACTTAAACATAACTGGCGAAATGTGGGTGTACTATAGGTACACCTCTGCCTAACCCTTCGGGGATTACAGGCGTGATGTTATGTATGTATGTATGTATCCATATAGTTGTTAGTAACACAGAAATGCTTATGAGAAACTAATGTTAGTAATGACAAGACAAGATACTTTAAAAACTAAATACAAAATACATAGGACTATTACATAGAAACTCCGATACCCGTGCGCGTATTCACTTGACCGCGTGCAGTCGTATCCAGCGCTCAAGCATCGGAGAATCCCATCGGTCCGACAAAACACTCAAGATGCCATTGGTACTACCACGCATGCGCGTTAGGACTGAAGTGCAACGCTTGCGCATGACTGCAGCGAAGCTGTCTACGCGGGCCTCAGCAAACATGCCAGAGGCACTGCAATATCGCGGCAGCCCCATCAGCATCCTGAATGCATTGTTGTACTGCACTCTAAGGTCACTGTACGCCCGCTGCAAATAGTCAACCCACAGGCTGCACGTGTAAAAGGACTGACAGTATGCTTTAAACAACGTTACTTTAACTTTATGTGTACACCGTGCAAACCTGCGAGCTAACATGTTACATCGTACAGACAATGACCTTCGCTCTCTCTCAATATCAGTACTGTCCTTTAGGTCATCAGTGACCCAGTGACCCAAATACTCATATTTTGTAACTCTTTTTAAAGAGGTACCCAAGTGAACTTCAGGTACATGTTCATAACATTTAGTCCCCGCCTTAAAGACCATTAGTTGCGATTTCACTGAGTTGTATTTAAGGCCATGGGCCTCCGCATATAATTAACATACATTTAGAAGCTTTCTCAATGCACAGATCGAAGGGCTCAGCAGCACCATATCATCAGCTTATATTATTAATACACACACCATCTACGTGACAACCGATACTAGTGCTACGGAGCTCCTCGATCAGCTCATTGATGTAGAAATTAAAGAGATGAGGGGAGGAAAGCCCCCCTTGCCTCACCCCACAATCCAGCTTGTACTCATCCGAGAGTGTGCCTGCCCACCTTACATGATTTCTCTGCTTATCATACCAATGCATCAGTACAGACACAATTTCCCTGGGTACACTGGTATCCTGAAGCTTTACCCATAACTTATTGTAAGACACTAGGTCAAAGGCCTTAGATAAGTCCAAAAAACAGGCATAAACTGGAGTTTTCCTAGCTGTATAATACTGGACCGTCTGTTTGAGCGACAGAATAGCACTTTCTGTTGAGAGGCCGGGTCTAAAACCAAACTGTGCATCGTTCAGTTTCAAGTGTGCCCCTAACTATCGATTAATAAGACTGTCCAGTACCTTGGCTTAAGTTGTAGCCAGAGAGATTGGCCTATAGTTAGAAACCTCTGAAGAGTCACCCGTTTTATTTTTAATAACAGGGACTATTATTGTTTGCATCAATTTCGCAGGTAAATATGAATGACTTAAACACACATTAAAAAGCAACGAAAGCACTCTTGGAAGGTGGAATCCAGCGTACCTCAGATGCTCGATGCTGAGACTATCATGCCCTGGAGACTTTCCTCTCACCATTTTCCTGATTATGGAAGCTACTTCTGCTGCAGTAAATCTTACGCTTAAATCAAAGTTATTCACAATTGATGCATGTTTTAGGTTCTTCACCTCACTCTTGACTTCATTTAACTGTGCTGAAGTCACAAACGTGTCCTTTATCTCAGCCATATCCTTCTGCAATATCAAAATATCTTTCAACAATCTCGTTACATCGACCTGATCGAAGGTGATCGGTGGTAGTTTGTGCAGATCCTTCGCCACAAATATTGGAATTTATTCAGGATCAGCTTGCTTAAATACAGATATTATGTCATACAGGTCCCGATTAGACTTTCCACTTCTTTTTCTTGCTATATTACGCTGTTTTGTTGTCAAAGCATCAAATAACAGATTTTTTGCACTTTCTATGTCTTCCACCAGAAACGCTGTTGAACAGATTCGAACTAAACTTTCCTCGTCCATAACTTTAATTATGTTATGAACGAACGCCAGAATTTAATTTATCACTATATTACAGTTTTTACATTTCACTACTTTAGTGGCCATTTTGCACAACAAAACACGTCCGCTCGTTAGAGTGTCTCGCGAGACTGTTAAAGATTCTTTTGGTAACGTAGGGTGTCCTTTTAAGACTTCTTGTTCCTAAGGCTGTATATTAAGCTATTGTGATCCGAGATACCATCATTGTTAACAGTAATTTCAAATTCTGTGGTACTATTATTTGTAAATAAAAGATCTATACAAGTCGAAGTTGATTTTGTGGTTCTTGTAGGAGTTTTGATTATTTGGTGTAGGTTTAGTTCTTTCATGATATTGTTAAATCTCTGGTATTCCTTTGTTTTTTTAAAATAATCTAAGTTAAAATCTCCGGTAATTATGAGGCGTTTGTTTTTGTACTTTAGTGTAATGAGCTTTAGAAGTTGATTTAAAAAGTTAAAGAACTTTTCTATATTTCGATCGGGCCGGTATACAAGAATAATTGTAGCGTTGTGAGCGGTCTCACTACATTTAGTCGAGTGATTCTCACTTAGTGAGTTACTAACCACATCACTACAAACGTGGCACAACACTAATATTCTAAGGACACTCTGTCAGGGATCCGCAAAAATTCAAAAGTATCGATACCTACTCGATACCGGTATCGCAGAAGAAAGTATCGATAACGATAAAAGTATCGATTCAAAAGTATCGATACCACTCAGTATCGAGTACTTTTTGATCACCTTGGAAATTGTATATTATCGCAAAAAAAGCAGTAATAACCAAAAACATTTTTATGTAATTATTATTTATTTAACAAATATAAAAAAAAAATACAAAATTATCCTATCCTACTATTCCTATCCACGCAAAACCTGCAGAATGGATTTGGATGAAATTTGACACACAGATGGTTTATAACCTGGATTAACACATAAGACACTTTTTATCCCAATATTCCCACGGGTTCGAGACTTATGCGGGTGAAACCGCGGGGCACAGCTAATCATTCATAATTTTCAAAGAAATTATGAATGTGATGTAATGATTGTTATGTCGAACTGCAGCACTGCAGGGAAAAATATCGATAGGCACGGTAGGTACTTTTAAAGCACATTTTACACTGTGCAGTACTTTTGTCCACTTTTCTAAAATATTTCCACACTTCACTGGTTCCTCCACCGGGAGGCGCCATTTTTTTTAAATATGCCTTCTATGAAATGCACGAAACTAAGTCGGTAAGTTTCTACTGTATTTCCTTGATTCACTTCGAGTCACAAACCTGTAGTGCTATTCTGTAACCATCTCACCGTGTTATCTTAGGTGAAGTGAGCGTGGAGTGAGCTGTCAGTTGCTAAGGATTGACACTATTGGCAGCTCACTTCACCTAAGGTATCACGGTGAGATTTTTACAGAATAGCACTACTGTACCGGTTTGTGACTCGAAGTGAGTGAGTTGACAGTACTGACTACAGAGACTCCGAATTGATTAATGTTGTTATTAAAATAATTATAAAATGCAATAAAATTTATCAATAAAGAATCGATTTCTACGTTCTTACCACTGAAATCAATCCAATGTAGATTTATTGTGTACAAAATTAAAATAACTTTCAATATGGATATATTTTACGGTATAATTCGATTTAAATTGTTAAATAATAATCATCATTGGCGAATTGCCAAAAACTTGCAAAAAATACTTACATGACATGGCCGCAAGGTAGTCTATGGTAGTAAAATTACATTATTAGAGGAGAACGTCACGTTTAAAAGTGCCATACATGGGCTTATTTGAAATAAATGATTTGATTTTGACTTTGACTTTGGAGACAAAAGTATCGAGTATGTGAAAAAGTATCGATTCTACCTCTATCTACCTATCCGTTAACGGCCTGTGCAGCCTACCCTGCGCAGCCCTAGCCGTTACAGTGGCGCCCAACTCTTACTACCTACCAAACCTAACACTGATCTGACTGAGCCCTCGCACACCCTTCTCGCTACACATCGTAGCGGTATAGTTTTAAGATTTTTCTAACTATTGTTAACCTAATGTGACCATGTGTTATCCTTTACTGTGTATCTAATACTATCTGTGAACATAATGGGAACTCACTACTGGTATAACTAAATCTAAATTTAAAAACTTTATTTCTGTGCTGGCAGCGGTGAAATGCAAATTTTCTATATATTTACTTGTGTCTTCTACACTAACAATTAATAGCTGTCAAATCACAATAAACCTAAAACTGAATACTACTACAAATATTGTGACTACAAACATAAAACCTAACTTTAAAACTTTGCTAAAAATAAACTCAAACTTGATGTTCCTACATACACCGTTTAATCTAAATAACTTCTCTACTGGCTCACAAATAATAAAACTACATAATATAACTACTGGGGCCAAAATTAAATACTAAGGACAGCTATCACTTAAACTATCACCAAATACATGCAACTTCATTGCTAACTACTACTGTTTATCTAATCACAATTAGGTAAATTGATATCTACGAGTACCTACTACAACAAAATAACACTACCTACCCACCTACCTACCTTATTATAATACATACTATTAAAATTGAATTGTTGTCTAGTCAAATAAATAACAACTACATTCTAACTACTACTTATTAACTTAAACTTTGTTAACCTAACTTACCTATTTGACAAACTAAAACTATAAGTACTCAATATTGCAATACTTCTATTACTTGCAAACAATCAGTAAATATCTGTCATTCAATGCACATTGCAACTTTTGCCAATACAACTAAACAACTACCAACTACTGTTTCTACCTATACCTACTACTATTTCCTATCATATCACATGTACCTACATACAAATAGGTACAAATAAACAATATCCTACACTTTAAAAATCTAAATTCAATTATCAGCTAAACCAGTGTTATCAGATAAACAGCTACTACGACTACCACTAAACTAACCTACCCACACTAACCAAACCAGTCCTACCCTACAAACTTAAAATAATTGCACTCGCCCACTATACTATAACTACCTAATATACTACAACTGCCTGCTGTGTCTATACACAACCAACAATTATCATAATATCTACTCTTCCACTATTTGGTAAATCCAAACAGTTTTATAGGATGATGGCCCTACCCCATCCATCTTATACTCCTACCCCCTATAACTATTGGTCCTACAGCCATAGTTAAAACTGATGATGGCCCTACCCCATTCATCACCTACCTTCTCCTATTACTATTGGCCCTACAGCCATAGTTGATACTGATGATGGCCCTACCCCATTCATCACCTATCTTCTAAAATGATCTGATGGTCTACCCCATTGATCAGTGGTTTTGCTTTATCAATTGGCTCTACACCATTGGTAACCAAAGCAACCACCTCTATATATGTAAGTACTATCTAATCTATTCTAAAGAGCGGTGCAACTCTATAAAAAAAGCCTTTGCAGCAGCGGATGGTTACTGCCTAAATAAGCCTAAACCAAAAAATCTATCTATTTACATAATGTATATTCTAAGCAGCGGACGGTTACTGCCTAAATAAGCCTAAACCAAACTAACTATTACCTATGTACATTCTATGGAGCGAATGGTTACTCCCTAAATAAGTCTAAACCAACACTATCTATTTATGTAAACTCTACCTATGTAATTGTTGGTATTCATATGCAGTTTAGGGAATTATGTTCTAAAAAAAAACCCAATATACTACCACTACTGTATACAATGGACTAGACCCTAACTTCTAGTCTTGTGGGTGCATTATACTTTTGGGACTTGGGTTGAAACTACAACAGTAATCTACTTATTACTGAAATCTGATCTGTAGCTTGCTAGCATAACTAATCTTATAATCTGTGATATTACCTAATGATATTATGGGAATGCTAATGACTCTTAAATCTACCTAATAATTAAAATAAAACTATAATATAAAAATATAAACTAAAACAATTATCTATAACTTAAAATAAATTATACTAACTATCCTTAACATATGCTGCGCTGGCGCTATTTTAGGGAATGCTGTTGATCCCAAGGGATGTCTATTTTTTATTGCATAGCAGGTCACTATTATAACTACCCTTAGCTTTTGTGTTGTCTATCTGTTACCTAAATGCCCAAAGTACTTACTAAAATTAAATCTAATACTTTGGCATTCTAACTACATGTGTACACACACCTACCCAACTACACCTACTTACACACTGAACTCACCTACCTACCTATACTTACCTATAGCCAGTTAAAAATCTACTACACCTCATGTCTACTCACATGTAGGAATACTACTATACACTGGTACTACCTGCTAATAGAACACTACTGACTGAGATACACTTGCTCTCACACTTGTGTATTTCTTTGCTTGCTGTCGGTAGATCTTGAGTGACCTATGACTATATCTATATAGTTCACTCATGGCTGCTGAGTATGGTTCCAGTCTTCTATTACTGGACTGGATACAGACTTGTGCTAAAGATTAGACAGCAAGTGGGAAGTGGTACTCGTAGTTCTAGCGGATTTTATATAGGTAAAATCCTCTCTCTGCAGCCGGGGTACTGTAGCGTTGTGAGCGGTCTCACTACATTTAGTCGAGTGATTCTCACTTAGTGAGTTACTAACCACATCACTACAAACGTGGCACAACACTATTATTCTAAGGACACTGTCATTTCGACTGCCGCTTGCCTTCCTGAAGGAAGTGTCCCTCAGGACTGTGTGCCCCGACCTAGGGTGAGTTCCACATTGGTATTATAATAATATAAGCCATTAATCAAGCCATCTACTATCTATTTATCTTATATTCTATGCTCGCGTGTTCACCATACTTAACCTCACTTTGCATCTGTCATTGTGCCACGCTAGTTCTGCACTTTCTCTCTCTGCCTGTAAGCCGCTGCGATGTGTTAGCTACCACCTACTCTACTTCCCATACCGTACCTTGGTCGCTAATGATGGGAAGAGACTGGCACATCGCATGCGGGCTACCTACTGCTACTGCTCGCACCCACCTGACATGCGTTTCCTACCGCGCCTTTCAGGGCTCTCTGTACGGGCTCAGGCTGCACGCTGACGAAGGCTTGCCTACCTGTGCTGACAGGCGGCCTTCCACGTGTAGCCAATGCCTGCCTACCTGCGGCCTACCGCCCGCCGCGCGCCTGTACTGACAGGCGCTCTCCACGTGTGGCCAAAGCCTGCCTACCTGCGGCCTACCGCCGCGCGCCTGTGCTGACAGGCGACCTCTACGGCTACTGACGTGTACTACCACGTGCTAGGGCCGTCCGGCCTACTGCGGAGCCTGTGCTGAGCAGGCAACCCACATCTACCATGTGCTACCAAGGACGGTACCCTTCCTGCCTATCCTAAGTGTGCGAGTGCTTAGACTCAGTGTCAGGATCTAACCCACGACCTAGCCGTGTTACTACTACCTATCATTATACAACGATTAATCTATCCAGCTGTTTTATTCTACCTCTATCTACCTATCCGTTAACGGCCTGCGCAGCCTACCCTGCGCAGCCTTAGCCGTTACAATTAGCCGTTATAATTAGTTTTGGTGATTTAATTTCTATGGCACAACATTCCACAACATATTCGATGGATAGCTTGGTAATTTCGGGTAATTCTTTGCAGTTCAATCCGGTTTGTGTCAGAATGGCGGCTCCACCGCCTCGGTGATTTTGTCGACAGAAGGCCGAACTGAACTCGTATCCACTGACTGTAATTAATTATTTTTGATGATTTCTAATCCACGTCTCGGTAAGGCAGACTACATTATAAGGTTCATTATCTAGTAGACTCTCAAGAATATGAGTTTTATTTTTGAGACTTTGCACGTTTTGTATAAATATTTTAAAGTCGAAAAGTATGGTCTTAGGGCTGTTTGTGACTTACATCACCGTGGCTGATTCTACACTGTGGCGTATCGGATGTGGTTGCAACGAATGTGGTTTGTGGTGCAGTCAGAATGTGGCTCATGAATGTGTTTTCAGATGGATTTTCGTTGTTTCTTCCCCACAGATTTCGTTCTTCTCTAAATTTTCTTCTTTCTTTTAGTGCGTCCGAATCGAGATATGCTGAAATATTCGAGACATTCTTTTGCTGATAAGTTCTATTTGTATTGGGCGTTTTAGCCCATTTCTACCTATGCGGTATAATTCTTCGATATAACCAGTTAGGTCAATGTTCAGCGTGTCTTGGAATGCGTATATTATTCTATCTTCGAGATCTCTTTCAGTTTCCCGATAGTACTCATTTAGGCCGTAGATAACAAATCTTTTTGTTTTGTCGTCTTTACGTGTACCTTGGTTGTGTAAGTTTTCCATTTCGTTCTTGAGTTTGTCGTTTTCAATTTCCAGTTTCCGTATCTTTTCGTTTACGTTTAATAAATAATAATAAATAAATAATAATAAAATAATAATAAAATATTTATTCAGTATTAAAAATTGGTAAATTTTTTAACATAAAATCTTAGAAATAATTTACAAAGGTATTATAATGTTAGATGCCTGTACTAGGATAAACCTGTATCACAGGCGGCATGAGTTCACACTATATGGTAATTGTAGGACAATAAAATTCTTAACAATATTTAATATCTAGAAGAAGTCTTGAAATAATGACAAAATTTAATTACCTAATTCATTATTTTATACCTAGTTTACTTTACCTTAAAGATAAAAATAAGTTTCTTATTTAGTTTGCATCAAATAGTTTTAGTTTTTAATAATATTTTAGTATTAATTGAAGTCTGTTCCAAGAGTAAGGCTTCTGTTTTTTGAGTAATTTTTTAATGTAGTTTATGTATTGCTGTATTTATTTCACTCTGTACGGTGACTTTTATTTCGTTTAATATTGCTGTTTTATTTTTCTCAAGTTTTTCATCTAATAGTTGGCTTATTTGTAGTAATGTAATGGAATTTCTTTGTGAGCTCAAATGTGAGTTTGCTGGGCTCGCAGGAGAGATACTCCCCCTGGTATTGCCTAGTACACTGTGATCGTCTTCAATGTGATCGTCAACGGACACTGTAGTGTCGTTCAGCGTAGACAGGGGTTGGCTTCGGACGGGAGTATCATAATTTCTAACAGTTTTTTTTGCGTTTGCACATGATGGGCAGCTCCAGGACATTGATAATTTGTGTTTGTTTTCCATATAAAAAGATGTCGTTATGTTTACGCATCGATAATGGTAAACATGTTTACAAGTGAAGCATCGTAGTAATTCGCCGCGTGCTATTTGCTGTTTACATGCTTCGCAATTCATTTTTTAAATATTCTATGTTTATTTTTAAAGTTTCGTAAGTCTTTTATGTGCTGTTCAACTTAGCTTGGATGATTTTTGTTAAGATGTCGTTCCTTAAATACAAAAGTCACACATTTAAAAAAAAAACAAAAATGTTTTTTTTTGTATAAAATGCATCTTAAACGATGAAACTTTAATGTTTCGCTAAAACAGCCGTCGTTTTATGATCAAAAACACCCGTACACGCACACATGTTAGTTTTGTTTTGTACCGTTTCTGTTACTGAGTTCCGCGCAAAAGTACCATATTGTCAGTTGTCAACGGTCATTTGGCACGAGCACACACATTTTTTGTGAAAAACTACCACATTCCAAAAAACTGCTATAAAACAGGTGAAATTATATATTCAAAAGTGCCACATTCAAAAATATATTCGTATTGCAGATCACATTCACGTAAGTATCTTATCATTTTTATGTGCAATAGTACAATATTTCGAAATAGGTTGGTTTTGCATTTATAAATTTAATATTTTCTCTTATTTTTGTATGCACCATATTTTGAATTATGTTACTTTTGCAAAAATTAATTAGAATTATTTTCTTATTTTTTTATGCTAAAGTACCATATTTCGAAATAGATTAGTTTTGCATTTATTAATCTGATATTATCTCTTATTTTTGTATGCAATACTACCATATTTTTAATTAAGTTAGTTTTGCAAAAAATAATTAGAATTATTTTCTTATTTCTTTATGCTAAAGTAACATACTTCGAAATATGGTGTCTTTGTATTTGAAAGTGATCTCTAAATAGATTTTATTTTACATTAAAAAGCAATTTTTAGTTTTAATGTTGTTTTGTCTGAAAGTTTTTGTAGTTTTTGGAGTAATCTTAAACAAATTAATTTAGAAGAGCTATTAAAACCAATTAAATTTTACTTACCCACATAGATACATTATAACGCCTATTTACGAGAAAGTAAATTGGTTGATACAGGTAGGTACTTATTTTATTTTTTTCAGAATGACAACAAGAGCGCACCTTATTTTGAACATGGTACCACCTATAAATGCCCCTCGAGATGGACAGCAATCTCCGTCAACAATACGACCTAGTGAAATGGATTCAAGTGACATTCAGACTACCAATAGTATTTATCATGAATATGATGCTGATGACGTTAACTCTCTACCGGACAGTCAGTTTTCTTTAGATATTCTGAACTCCGGTGAAGAAAACGAAGACATTCGAGCAACGCCTCCAAAACACAGAATATTCAATACACCATCTTTAGTCATCCAAGAAACAGACTCAGACAGTGACTCTTTCTCTGATGAATCTTCTAGCTCTTCCTGCAGTTCTAGTTCTAGTTATTCAAGTAGCTCCAGTTCTACAAATAACCTCAAAGATTTGTCATCCGATGATAGTGTCAAAGATCCTACGTATGAAGATCCATTTTCTGAAAACTGAAAAGCCCAGTCAGATTCCGATGAAGAGCAACAACCACAAGCACAGTTACCTGACATTCAAGACTTTGGAGTTATTTAATATTAATTCACCATCTGCCAGAGTTGATGATCAGCCACCTAGCGTTGATGAGCACCCATCTAGCGTCGGCGAGCAGTCTCCTAGTGTTGACGTTGAATCGCGCAGTAGATGTCGTAAAAGAAAATCAGAACCCCTCTTATGGAAACGAAACCAGAGCAAGCTATTGAAAAACAAAGGTATGTCCTATACTTCTATGTCAAAGTCTAAGAAAGTTTATGATGCCAAAAAAATGGGTCCTGTATGTTTCGGTAAATGTAAATTAAAATGTTCAACAGAGTTTACGTTTGAAGAACGAAAACATATCTTTGAAAAGTTCTGGGAGTGCGGTGATCTGGAAATCCAACGACAGTTTATTCACGATCACATGACCAAAATAAAACCAAAATATAGATACGTTCGTGAAGGTAGCAGTCGCAAAAATTACAATCACGCATATTTTCTGACTCGAAATAATAAAAAAACTCGGGTACGTAAAGTATTCTTCATGAATACCCTTGGAATCTCAGACACAATGATCAGAACCGTTGTCAAGAAGCAGTCCGAAACTGGTCTGCACCTTAAAGATAACAGAGGAAAACTTTTGAAGGTGTCTCACTCCTTATGTGCTTTTATAAAACCATAACTGCTAATACTATTTTAAGATAAAGTTACATTAACTTAGCTTTAATATTTCATTTAAATAGTAATGATCTTATCGTAACTCAGTGGCGAAACAAGGTTTTATTTAACTGCGAGACACTATTTAGATACGAGTCACTATAGTTTAGACAGCTAATATTAGGTATTTTTCATTATTGAACTGCTTTCCACACACCTGTGATAAGTAAGCTAATACAGCTTTTAAGAGAAGATACTCAATGTTTATTATGTTTATAACATAGGTTTAAGTTTTGTAACGTATAAATTAGTCTAGTTTCGTTTTAGGTACCTATGGTAAAACAATACAAAATAGTAATTTTAATCTAACTTAATTTTTTACGTAATGATTATTTAAAAAATTAGAATAGTGTTGATTGTACTTTACACAAGTTCGTTCCACTTTCTTAGAGTCTGATATTTTAATATAAACACTTTGTTCATGTGTTATATGTGTGTCATTGGCACTATTATTTCTACACTTTTTTTTACATACTAAGTGGGAAAAAAATACGTATTTTGTAGGTAACTCAAAAACTACCCAAGCAAAGTTAATAAAATTTATATGGGACCAATTTAGGAGTATACCCTTTCAAACAAAAAAAGAATTTTCAAAATCGGTCCACAAATGACGGAGAAATCGGTGGACATACATAAAAAAAAAAAAAAACAAACATACGCGACGAACATATAACCTCCTCCTTTTTGGAAGTCGGTTAAAAACAAGGTTAATACGCGATTTTCCAGAAATCATAATCACGAAGTGCGTTTGTCACTCGGCCCATTTGTGTGCCAGTGAGGCCTGTAAACAGTTGCCTGAAGGTGTAGAACAACTGGCTAGAGATATCTACAACTTTTTTAAACATAGTGATAAACGGCTATTTGATTTTCGTAACTTCCAGTCGTTTGCTGCAGTGGAGCCTCACAAGATACTGAAACCGTCACAGACAAGATGGCTTTCTTTATTATCAGTGGTTGAAAGGATATTAGAGCAATGGGAGGCCCTACGTCTTTTTTTTATCGATTTTACGACAAATCGTGCACATAGAGCGAGAGCCGATGTAAGAAATCGAGCGGTATTTGCTCTCGAAAAACTCAGCAACCCATTCTACAAACTTTATTTCTGTTTCCTTTAATGGTCGCTCCCTTTATTCAATAAATTCAATCTAGAATTTCAAAGCGAGAATCGTTGTTCTAATGTGAGTTTAATCTACACCTAGGGCAATATGGTTTACCTCTAATTGGTGTACCCGTGCTTTTGTTATCTACTAATGCGACCGGTTGAGCAGGATGTGAGTCCTCAGATGTTTCCGCTTTTTTGTAGTAGTCACCGCGGCCATACCTATAGCGGCTGTAGTATGGTTTTGAATTAGTGTTGGTAGTTTTATTGGTTGGCTTGACGTAAGCAAATTCTGGAGCCAAGGAGGTAAGGTTTGTTTTTGTTGGTTCTTGATAGTGTGCTGCTCGCATCTTATATTTTTCATAGTTTTTACAGACCGACTCTAGTTGTTCCAGACTTTGCACGTCGCTGATAGCTAGTACCTCCGCATACATTGGTTTAACATTGTGAGTGATGATATCAAACATCTCTGCTTTTGTTGGTTTAGTACTTAATCTATTGAATAAACCGCTCATTATTGATATGTAGATAGTTATGTTTTCCGTTTCACCTTGAGAACGTGTTCTGATCTCTGTAAGCAATCTATAATCAAAGTCATCGCAGTCAAAAGCAGCTTTCAATTGTTGTAATAGTTCTTCCCATGAAGTGATGTTTGGTTTTACATGTCTATACCAATGCAGCGCGTTATCCGTAAAGATATCGAATGCGAAGTTAAACATATCGTTATTTTTTATTTGCTTACTTATTTTAAACTCTTCAATTTTTTGTATGAAAGAACGCACACAAGTTTTGCCATCATATTTTGGTTTATTTGGTACGTGACTAGTGCATGTTACGGTTATGTTAGTGTTTGTAGCAGCAGTTGTGTCAGTTCGTTGTGAGCTATCAGAACTAAACTTAGTTTCTAGTTTGGTAAATTGTGAATCTAGTGTGTTATATTTTTCCTCGAGTTTCTGTTTTAGTAAAATGTTCTCTGGGTTAGTTGGTTTAATGCGGGCCAGTCGGTATTTAATATGATTTTTGTATGATACACCCTTTACCAATCCCGCTTCATTGTTAATTTCTCCTAGACTCAGCTGGTATTCACCTATAGTTGCCTTTACTGCACATAAATCCTCAGTTTCATCAATGCCTGATTCTTGTATGTCATCACTCGTATATTTTTTACACAAGTTGTTAATTTGTTTCCGTAAATTTAGGCAAGTACCAACTTCTCCACCCCGTATCAAAACTTCATATTCTAATTCTGCCTTCCTTAAGTGTATGAAGTTAATCGGGTGAGTTCCCATTTTAACAAAAACAGTTAACTATTAGTAGGCTAGATGATAAACTGTAACAACACAACAACTTAATATCTATACCGCAACGATGTAAAACGAGCAAGTGTGCTAGGACTCAGTCCAGAACAGTGTGACTAGTATATTAAGCCTGGGCGCCACTGCTGCGCAGGGTAGGCCGCGCAGGCCATTAACGGTTAGGTAGAAAGTAAAACAGCTAGACAAGTTAATACATATATTTTACACACTGTACTAGTTGGAGATTACACGGCTAGGTCGCGGTAAGGTCACACTGATTTGTTCTGAGCACTAACACAGTAAAATTGGAAGGGTACCGTCCTTGGTAGCATGTGGTAGACGCGGGGACCTGCTCAGCACAGGCTCCGCTGTAGGCCGGACGGCCCTAGCACGTCCGCTGCCGTAGAGGTCGCCTGTCAGCACAGGCTCTCGGCGGTAGGCAGGCTTAGCATGTGGTAGTAGACGTCAGCAGTCGTAGAGCTCGCCTGTCAGCACAGGCTCTCTGCAGTAGGCAGGCCTTCGTCAGACCTCAGTAGCGTGCAGTAAGCCACGCATGCAAGCAGCGTGCAGAATTGGGTAAGAAGTATTTTCTTCAGCCCGAACTGAGAGCCCTGGAAGCGCCATAGGGAGCGCGTGTTAGATGCGGTGCAAATATCAGCAAGCCGCATGCGATGTGCTAGCTTCTTCCCCTTTCTAAGCCAAGGAACGGTGTGGGAAGCATGGTAGGTGAAGCTCAATACATCGCAGCGGCTTACAGGCAGAGAGTTTGCAAACATAGCGTGGCACATTGACAGATGTAAAATGAGGTTAAGTTTGGCGAACACGCGAGCATAAAACACAATGCAATTATGACCATAGCAGATGGCTCGCTGATCGCTTGTAACACACAGTGAGGCCCTACACAGCCTAGATGCAGTAGCAATACATACATAGTACCATCTCCTGTGCACCGGATAACCCCCAGCCGCGTGTCCGACATTGACATACGGGAAATCAGAAACTACTTAGGTGATGAAATCAATATAGGTTATCCGGTGCAGAGGGTCTAGTATAAATACCAAAGTAATGTGGAACTCACCCTAGGTCGGGGCACATGTAATCCTGATAATCAAAGAATACCTTCCTTTGTGTAAGCCAGCGGAAGTCGAAATGACCGAGCGTCCCTTGAATATTAGTGATGTACCACGTTTTTAGTGATGTGGTTAGTTACTTACTAATTGTGATTAATTACGGTTGAGACCTCACACAACGCTACAGTTAATTACAACGCGAATATGTTATGAGGCCAAATCTTGGTGAAATAAACCCTGAAAGTCAGCGACATCAGCTCCATGACGCTGCACTGTATCTTGGCGTCAAAGTGTATGAGCTCTTGAAACATCCAGATGTGATCAGACAGCCTGCAGATATTGCACAGTTCTTCTCATGCTGCAAAAATTTCTACAAAGTTGCAGCCACCGAAATTAAAAAACGATATAACATGGAAGATCCTGTCTTGTCAAAGCTACAAGTTTTTGAACCTCCCACAATTTTAGGAGCCATTTTCTTACACTTATGCCTCTTATGGAAGTGGTCCGCCGTATAATCGCACCAGCTGATCACGCAAAGAAACAAATAATCGACGATCAATGGAGGAGTGAGTTTGCCAAATGCACAAGCTCGTCATCCTGAAGGGTTGAAAGAAATTAGAGAGCCAGATAAGTTTTGGGCTCAATTACTGAAAACAGAAGACTTTTCCGAGCTGGTTCATTTTGCCCTATCTACACTGTCCCTACCCCATGCGAATGCTGACTGCGAGCGGGTGTTTAGTAAAGTCAATTTAATAAAGACGGAGATAAGAAACCGGCTAACAGTGGAAACAGTGAACGGCACACTTCTTGCTGCAGAGAGCACAAAAGGAACTGCTCGTACTGGAAACTGCGTCAATTTTGAACCTACAAAAGAAATGTATAGCCGCATGACAACAGATAAAATATACGACAGAAAAAACGTTGACAGTGAAGATGTTCCTGACATAATATTTGGAGAGGAGATGTAAAATAAGTTACCTTGCAAATTTTCGTAATAATATAGACACATTAAGTTTTTTTGTGATTTTACTTGAGCAATAATAAAGATTTTTTGAAATACAACACAAAGTGATGTTTTATTTAGTAGGAAACTTGCAATAGTCCTAAATCCAGTAGGTAGTTCAATATGCCTTAATTTCGGTTTTAGCACGTTTTCGATGCATAATAAATGTACGAGGTTTGAAAGTCAAAATACGAGATTTTTAGCTGCATATGTACGAGGATTTTTTTTACGGTTGGCAATCCTGGTCAGTGATGGATTTCGTAGTATAATTATACTATTTGTACCATTATTTCATAATGTGTAGTATGTAGTATCGTAAGGCAACTATATTACGCGAAAATACCATAATTTTATCTGCAAGTTGTTGGTCGGTCCTTTTACTTTTTAATTAATATCCTTAATTTTTTGTACGTATGGCAACACCAAATCAGGCATTGACGCTAGGCAGCCCGGCAGGGAATTCCCACGTAATGTTTTACTATACCGGCCATTATGACAGAGTAGGATGTATGTATTTTATGAATGAGTGTGACAGAGAAGTTTTCATAGGATTGTTTTCGATTACTATATTACACACAAGCCGGGACTCGAGTACTCGACAGTGAATAAGTCATAAATATAAGTATTTTAATTCTGATTCTATTTTATAAAATATTTACCAAACGTCATCGCCCACAACGTTCAAATCACGCACATTCTTAGTTTATCAAAAATAATTTAATAATGGTGCCTGAGTAACCAATTTAATGTACGTAAGTTTTATAATAGTAATATATGTTCTTATTTTATGCATAAATAAGGGCCGATTTAAAAAACCGAATATATTATTTTAGTCGAAAAACGTTTGGCATTTGTTTTCTGTCATTACACGCAACAGGATAAAAAAGTTTAAAAAGTGACACTTTGCTCTATAACCCGCAATCCTGCGCGGCATCCCCCCGCAGCCCCTTTCGATAGTTAGTCGACCTTGAGTACTCGTCCGGCGTGCGCGTGTATTTTGTGAATAAAATTGGAAAAAAGTGTTTCTACGCAGCCTTCGTCAAGAAAAACATCATTACCGGAATTTAGGATTACTCGGTGAGTTATTTATGTATGCAATTTCATTATTTCAGTGTTTTACACGTAATATGAAACCTAAAAAACTTCCACTGAATATATTATTCCTCATGAACATTTTAAACAAGTTCAGACATGTTTCAATTGAAATCGTCATTACCAGTAACGTCATTGCCGGGATATTTCATGTTGTGGGTAGTGACGAATTGTTGCGGGTATTGACAAATGAGTTGAATTTATGTTTTAACCGACTTCAAAAAAGAAGAAGGTTGGTTTATTCTATGTTCGACTGTATTTTTTACGTATTCGGTTATCATAATTCGCCTTGAAGTCATTAAACTAGAGAGTGGGTCATTTTATTCACAGATTTATGGCGAAAACAAAGAAAGGAAAAGAAGAGCGCCTTGCTCAGCAGAGGCTGTGCAAAAGACGTCGTTACGCCGAAATCAAAAATGATCCTAGATTATATGCTATTGAAAAAGAAAAACAAAGAGCACGCTATTTGAAAAGAAAAGCAGAAAAGAATATTACTTCAATTACAGAAAAAAATAAGAATAAACAGAAACTACAAAGAACGAAATGGAATGAAAATTCAAGACGTTACAGGCAAAGCAAGAAAGAAGAAAGACAGAAATTACCAGAACCAGTACAAATTAAGATCCAAGAAAACCAAGAAGTCATTATTGAAGAAAATTCAAGAGATCCATTGAAAGTGGTTGGCGATCGGGTTTACACAGCTAAAGAAGTTTCATTGATTTTAAGAAGAGTACGTTACAAGGAACAGAAAAAACAGGGATATTTGAGAGAAATTATTAAGACATTGAAACGCCAAAATGCCTTGTATCGAATGCGAGAACTTAGACGTCGACAAAGTGAAGAAAATATGAATAAGGCACCTAAAGAAAATGACAGCTTGCAATCGAAGAAGCCCAGAGCTATAAAAGTTTTACCAAAATTTAAGAAACCAAAGAAAACACCAAAAAAACTACTGAAATCAAAAATATCAGATACTATTCGTGAGGCCATACAAGCCTTTTACAATGATGATAATAACAGCGTCATTAGAGCAGGAAAAAAGGAGTTCATAACAAAGAATAAAATACGACATCAAAAGCGATTTCTAACGGCAACTTTAACAGAACTATACCAAAAATTCATAAAGGAAACAAACATTGCCATTCATTACTCAACTTTTTGCAAAGAAAGGCCTTTTTGGGTCTTATTTCCAAAGCCACAAAATAGAGACACTTGTTTATGCATCGTCCACACCAATATGGATCTTCTGATCAATGCCTTAATAAGGCCAAAATGTTAAAATCCAGAAATTCTGCGGAACTTCTAAAATCCATATGTTTTGACCCTAAAAATCCCGAATGTTTGGAGAGAACATGTGCAGCTTGTGCTGGAAGAGTGCCTGAATACATGAAGTTTTCAAACAAAGTTCTTGTAACCTATTATGAATGGAAAAGGGTAAATAAAGAAATTACTACAAACAAAGGAATTGTGAAAAAACAGCAGATGACATCCAAGGAGAAAGAAACAGAAGAACCTTTAAAGTTGATCCAAAAGTTGGAAACAGCATTGCCGAAATTCTTTTTGCACTCTTATAAGATTTTAAAGCAGTAATACGGTGATGAAAAATATGAGAGAAAATCTATTGCGATTTGATGAAATTGCTTCATCAAATCGCAATAGATTTTCTCTCATATTTTTCATCATACATGTGGACTTCTCAGAGAATTATGCGCTTAAGTACGCCGAAGAAGTTCAAAGCTTTCACTTTGCTGGCAGTCGCAGTCAAGTGTCTTTGCATACAGCTGTGATTTACACCCATGATTTCTCTACAGGAACCGTGAAAGCGACGTGTGTTTGTACTATAAGTAAATGTACGCGCCACGATGTGCCAGCAATATGGGCGCATTTGATACCGTTACTGCAAGAAGCATACAAGCTAAACCCCTTCATTGAAACTATACACTTTCTGTCTGACTCACCATCCTCCCAGTACAGGAATAAATATATGTTTTATGTAATTTCTCAGATGTCACAAGATTTTCCACAAATAAAAAGGGTTTCATGGAACTACTCGGAATCTGGGCACGGCAAGGGTGCCCCAGATGGAGTTGGCGCAGTTTTGAAAAGAACAGCCGACCAGATGGTTCGTTTTGGTGAAGATGTTGGAAGTTTTAGCCAATTTTGCAATGCTATGAACGATCGCATAGAAAACATAGTTATAAAAGCAGTTGAAGAGGCAGACGTAATAGAAAGAGAAAAGAAAATACCCAAAGATTTAAAATCATTTAAAGGAACTTTTTCTGTGCACCAAGTTATTTGGGACAAATTTCAAAGATTTACAACAATGCGGTCTATCAGTTGTTTTTTGAGCGATGCTGGCGAGATTTGTCACCACAACAAACATTTAGGATTTATAGAAAATAAGAAAATAGTCCCAAATCCAAGTCATATTGAAGATTATGATGTTGACATTCCTTTGTCACAAACCAAACCGAGTGTACCAAAAACTATAACACAAACTACAACTGGTACCCATAAACTCTTGGAAAAGAAATTGGATAGACATGCAAACGCAGAAAACCAGCAGCCATCGTGCTCCAAAAGTATCGTTGATTCGAATAAAGGAAAAACAATACCACCTAGAAAAAGGATACACATTTTATCAGATATAACAATCAAGGATGTCAATCAGCTAAATAAGAAGAAGAAGATTAAAGAATAAATAAAAACTAGAATGACTCCAAACAACAATGAAAGATGCAAATCAGCTAATTAAGAAGAAGAAAACTAAGATTTAGAGAATAAAAACAAGAATGATTCATGAAAACAACAATCAAGGGTGTATCGGGCATCGGCTAAATAAGATGACTTGAAAATGAAGAGAAGTAGAGTGATTAAATCAAAGATATAGTAAATCAGCCAAATATAAGAGTTTAGTTAAGAAATTTTAAGAAATAATAAAAGTTAAGGATTAGCGTAGAAAGAAGAGAATATAAGAGACTGAAATAATGAATAAATAGTGATGTTAAAATGTTTGTGTTGATTTTATTGATGATTATGAAAATGTTTCAATTATACGTAAGAAAAAAAATTTTTTTGCCTATTTTACTTTGGGTGGTTACTGAAAACTGATTAGGTAATACTATGTTGATTCAATACTTTAATATATTTTGGTTCTACAATAAAAACAAAAATTTGTTAAATGCTTTTCTTTTTTATCGTCATTCCCGGGAACATAAAATCATTTACCAGCAACACAAATTTCATTACCAGTAACATAATGTCATTACCATCCCCAAAAGATTTCTTCGATGCTATTTTTCTCAATTTGTACTGCGGAATCTTCAATGCCCTAGACACATATCCTCACTGCCTCCAATGAAGATTTATATCCGACTACTCTTACTTTTAAATTAGACAAAATTATAAAATTACAGAAAAAAGTGCAAAATAAATGTAAACTCGAAGAAACACCCTAATACAGGTTAGACATATCCACAATAGAATTAAGTAAATCGTGACCAAAGAATTTTGATTTGATTGATTTTGTTTTTTTGAGATTTGGTTGCTCTTTCTGGAAAAGTAACGGTATGAATAATGACGGAAAAAAGAAAAAAAACAAGAAAAAGTGAGAAAGAAAGAAGGCAGGATAGAGTAAAGAGAACACTTTTTCGTAACACTGCTGCACTGGCTTGGAATACACGACAACGTCAGGAAAAACGAAGAACAGTCGTGAATTACGTGATCTAGACAACTGTCGTAAGAAGTGCAAAGAGAGGCTACCATTGCATTTAAGGAAAAATCTTTTCGATACATATTGGAGTTTGGGAAGTTATGAAAGTAGGACCGGATATATGGCGAAATGTATTGAAGTTTGCCGAAAGAAGCATCTTGCAGTAAGATGACTCGTGATATGTTTTATGATTTTAACATTTTTTCAAAACAATTTCTTACCATTAGAAAAACCAATAGCGCCAATGAAAATTTTCTGTGGTGCGATGTTCGATCTGTTTTGTATACCAAAGAAAACTTATCCCGTTTTTCTTACAGAATAGAATTGAAGAATGTTGAGTGAGTTGAGACCGTGGATTGGTCTAAACGGGGTAAAGCTTACGATATGATTACAATAAATACGGTACTGTGAGGTTTTATTATGAGATATAACCTCAAAGTCAAATAATTTATTTCAATTAGGCACAAAAAGGCACTTTTGAACGTTAAAAACAAAAAATAGAATTGATTCTAGTCGCCCCTTCCAAAGGGTAGTTTTCGTATGGAGAAGAATGGGCAAGAAACTCCACCGTTACTCTTTTAAAATGTTTTACAATATTTTGTATACATTAATTATATGTGAAAACGATGCACCTGGAATAAGATTACTATACCACAATAGGTAAAAATAAAAATGAAGCAATGACAGAAAAAATAATTATGTAATGGATACATGGTGTTCACATATTTACAAGCATTGTAAAAGTAGGTACAGTACCGACCAAAAGTCCATAATTCAGATAACTGCTGCGGCCAGCAGAAAAATCAGTTCATCATCGGTATGTACATTTACGCAGTACTTAATTTGAAAGTAACATCTATAACACACAAGTTTTTAATCCGGGGACATACACAGAACGAAGGAGATGCAGCACATTCAACGATTGAGAAAAAAATAAAAAGAATACTTAAATCTGGACCCATTTATGTGCCTTTCCAGTACGTATCCGCTATCAGAAGTGCAAAAAAACATGGCACACCATTCACAGTAAACGAAATGGCTTATAACGATTTTAGGGACATCAAACAGCTACCCGTTCCTAGACTGAACAAAAGTGTTGAAAGTAAAGTTGGAAAGTTATCTGATATAAAAGTCATCAAAGTGGTTAAAATTGAAGATGATAAGGTAAAAATTTATTACAAAAAATCCTACTTTGATGATTTCAAAGAACTTGACTGGGGAACTAAAAGAGTCAGTGCAAGGAACCAGCGGACTCAAGAATTGCAACAGCTGTATAAGCAAAAGTTGGATTTATCCGAACGAAAGAAGAATGACGTGAAAAGCCTTCTAGATGCTGGTTTGATACCCAACTTTTACAATTCCTACTTTGACAGAGTTTTGAACTAGGTAGGTAGTGTAGTGGGAACGCCTTTAAAAATGTAGTTGATTAATAATCTATAAGAAGAAGTTTTTGATTAGATTTTTTTGTGATCTTTACGGATTTTTGAGCGAAAATGCTGACTTTGACTTTGAATACTAGAGGTATTCAGAGTCAAAGTCAAAGTAATAATACCATAATTGTAAGTAAATAGTAAGAACAAGATTTTTATATAATGGTGTTGATGATAAAATTACAAATTTTATGCAAACATAAATTCAAAGTTTCTGTTATTTTGATAATACCCTTTTCTAGCAGTGGCGATGGCTTCAAACAACTCGATTCCTACCGGCTTCCCTTCGGAAATTCGGAACACAACCACTCTAATCGTCATTGAATAATCAAACTATAAGTATTTGATACACCATTAAAATTAAAACATTACAAACAAACAAACATTACTTAGCGTTGTGGCTGGCAGAATTGATTGTCCAATATTGTGGCACTGTGTACAGTTACATGTCTCAAAAAACAACAATTGACAAAATTATTTAGATTTTTATGTATTTATTTTGTGCTTTTATGATTTAATTAATTTAAAGATTTTAATGAATTTTTTATTTTATTTGTAATATATTGATCATTTTAAACATTTTAGTAATTTAGAGTCTGATATTTTGATCTTAGTAATGATAGTGTGATTGTGGTGTTTATTTGAATACTAACATAATTCTTAAGTATTCCTACTAACAAAAATATGGATCATTGTGTCTGAGTTAAATAAATAAATTAAATTAAATTAAAACGCCTACATACATACATACATAAAAAATTGTCTTAATATCCCAACAACAAAACACTTTGCCTAAAATAACTCGTAGGCGCGGCCGGCTTATCGTGAATTCAATTTCCTTACAAAATAAAGTCCATCATGACGTCACTTCGGTCACGTGACACCGCGATATCTATGAGCCGGGTAAGCCGATCTGTAGCGAGTTTTGTAGGCACAGAGTAGCAGAAACGTGCGCGCGGGAGCGAGAAGGAATTATTGCTATTGCACCACCTCTTTCTGGCACACGCATTTGATTCGGTAGTTTTCGTTGAATTTCGCAATACTTTCGTCTAGGAGTTCGGAGCTCGTAAACATTTCATTATTCGTATGACAATGTGTGGTTGTTTTTTGACGTAATCGCATTAGAACCATATTATTATTTTGCATTTTGTTCGCTCAGTATTAATTGAATTCATTAGTTTATCATTACTAGTAGTATTAATATTTGTTTGTAGTTATAGGACAGTGATTAACATAGTGTTTTGAGTTTATTGGATGTGAAAGTAAAGTACGTTGTAATTAGGTATTTGGGGTAAGTAGATAGTTTAATAAGTTGAAATTACTTATTTAGAGTAGATTTGAAAAGTAATTAGTACGATCTTATTAGGATGGCGGCATTAATAGTTTTAAAATGTTTTTTAACTGATTATTTGCTTTGCGAAGAAACATGCTTTTCAAGGTTAAGTTTTGAAAATAAGAAACACATAATTAAATTAGGCCGTGCTCGCCCAGATATGACTATAAATTACAAACGCCGCGATGGTTTTTCCAAACATTTTAATGTTTCCCTTTACGATAAATATCAATGGCTGACTGGCAGCTGTAAATTAAATAAAATGTATTGCTTTCCTTGTTTACTTTTCTCAGATTCTAGTAGTTTATGGAATAAAGGAGATTTTACAGATATTAATAATCTGACGAATTCAACAAAAAAACATGTTCAAACTGAAAAACATATTCGTAGCTGTTTAGAGTTACATGAGTTTGGGACTACTAGGATAGAATAATTTTTCGCAAATTCGCATGAAGCTCATAATAGAAAAGTAGATAGAAATAGAAATTTAATGAAACGGTTTATTGACACCGTAATTTTGTTAGGTAAACAAGAAGTAGCTTTTCGCGGCCACGATGAAAGTCCCAATTCCGATAACCGCGGTAACTATATCGAAACTTTGTTATATCTGAGCAAGTATGATACAGTAATGGACTCGCATTTAGAACTATGTTCTTCAGTTCAGAACCCCGTGTTTTCTGGTCTCTCTAGTGATATTCAAAATGATTTAATACATAGTATTGCATCCGTTTTACGAGACCACATTAGATTAGAGATAGATAAAGCTCAATTTCTGTCTGTAATGATTGACGAAACTCCCGATGTCAGTCATAGGGAGCAATTAACTGTAATTTTTCGATATTTATCTGAAACTGGAATCGAAGAACGATTCCTGGGTTTTTACGATGTTAGCGGAAGTCGAACTGCTGAAGTTTTATCCAAACAGTTGTTAGAAATACTTGACCAGTATCGTTGTAGGAATAAGTTAGTTGGTCAGTCTTACGACAGCGCGGCAGTTATGTCTGGAGAGCACGGTGGAGTACAAGCGAAAATTCGCGATGCTATGGCAATGTTTGTCCCATGTTACGCTCATATATTAAATTTAGTACTTAGCCGTTCCCTTGAAAATATTCAGGAACTGAAAACGTTTTTTGGACACGTAAATAGTATTGTTCGGTTTTTCAACAAATCAACTAAACGGTCCAACCTTCTCAAGGAAATAGCTGACCGCCGTATGCCCGGAGTATCAGAAACCCGTTGGCACTATCACTCACGCATTATTAATGTAATTTTTAACTGTAGATTAGACATGATTAATACTTTTAATTCAATGTTAGACAACCCGCAATCTTGGGATAGTGAATCACTTTCCTTGGCAGAATGTTTCCTCAGTAAGTTAGAAACCATGCAGTTTTGTTTTTTTTGCACGTATTGTCAGACATTTTTCAAAAAACCGACGTTCTTTTTAATTTATTGCAGTCAAAACAGATTGATATTGAAGTAGCAAACCGCGAAATAGATTCATTCAATAGTTGGCTTGCAAATGATTTTATAAATAATTTTGATTTAATTTATGACAGCGTCCAGGAATTCCGTGAGCCGCCGCGACAGCGTAGACGACTTAATACAGAAGTAGACGCTAGAACCATGTATCGGCGTCTTTTCATTGAAATAATAGACAATGTTAAGACGCAAATACAACACAGGTACCAATCACTTTCCCAAATGAGTTTTCTTAATTTACTTAATAAATCTAAGTATAGCTTTTATAGTAGATCATTTCCAGATGAAATAATATCTTCTCTGCTATTAAAATTTCCACAAATATTTGAGTTCACTGCTTTAAAGAACGAGTTGAAAGTCTTATACACAACTCCATCTTTGAATAAATTAGATGTTTACGAGCTGTATCTCAATTTTCAAAATTCATTATTAGGTGACACTTTTCCACAAATTACAACATTGTGTAGTATATTTTTGACACTTCCTGTTACAGTAGCATCCGCAGAGAGGTCGTTTTCAGCTTTGAAGCGAATTCATACGTACATGCGTAATTCTCAAAAACAAGAACGATTATCTGATCTAGCCATTCTTTCTATAGAAAAACATTTATTGCTAAAGATTAAAAATCATCCCGGGTTTTATGATAATGTCTTAGCACACTTTGTAAGAAAGAATAGACGAATAGCTTTAGAGTATAAGTAGTTTTATAAGTAGAATAAGTCAGTTAAAGTCAGTAAGTAGTCTTGTAGTAAGTAGTTTTGTCTAGTAGACATCATATCGACATCACACCGCAAACGGCTTTTTTCAAAGCCACTTTTATTATACTTGCAAGACACTGTTTCAATCTATCAGTGCTTACACGTATAGTAAAGGTGGATTGAATGAAGACACATCAACATCATCTGCCTGTACAAGACTGAAGCCAGGAAACCAGCCACAGATTCTAAGTAACTGGACTTAGGAATACGCGTCACGGCTGCAGCCCCAGGTGAGTTTTTTTTTTTTTTTTTTCTTTTTTTTTCCGGCTTTCCTCTCCCACAAAACCACCCTTCGCCACTGTTTTCTAGATTTAGACAGATTTATTAATTATGAGTATTTGTGGTAGTTTTGAGCTAAAACTGTGAGCGTGTGCCAAATAAATAGTATTTTTTATTATTTCAGTAATTACATTGTTTTATTTTTCTCTTTTTTATCATTACAATGTAGGTAAAATAACAACTTAGTGGTCATTAAGCAAAAAGTTTTGAATAACTATGAAACTATAACCGACACTATGCAAAACTTTTTTTTTAAATGCTTCTCCATTAATAAGTAATAAATAATTTTATTGTATGCCACTGGATACTGAAACAGCGTTAGTTAAACTGTTATTTTAAGCCGATCACAAATCTATATTAATATTTTTTAGTTCTATATAACCCATACAATACTTAAAAAAAACTTAAAACTGCCATATTGTAAAATTAACATTTTTGTATTGTGCCATTAATGTTTTAAGGGTGCGAAGTGTAGATTTGGCACGGCAACTATTAGACAAAGAAACTCATTTAGTAGGCACCATTCGTAAAAATAGAAGACAGCTTCCCAAACATGTTGTTACTGCTAAGCTCAAAAAATACCAGTTTGCTGCAGCCGAAAGCACCGACGGAATAATCATGATGAAATGGAAGGACAAGCGCGATGTGTACGTTCTGTCCACGAAGCATTCGGTACGGTTTCATCATGTAAATAAACGAGGAAATGTGGTATCAAAGCCAAAGATTGTTGTAGACTACAATAGAGTCAAAGGAGCCGTTGATTTGGCTGATCAATTAGCTGCTTACTCTACACCACTGCGAAAAACAATAAAGTGGTATAAAAACTCGCTATTAATTTATTGCTTAATACTACGTTAGTAAATGCTATATTCTATATAAAAAAGTTACAAATAAACACATTTCTGTAGTAGACTTCAGAAAAGAAATATTACAAGAGTTTGGCTCGAATCCTATGACTGAGACGGATGAGATTCGTAAAAAAGATCAAAAAGAGGGAAGCACAAACTAGTAAAAAAAGAAGGAAAAAGTAGTATTATTAGAAGAGGGTGCTCTGAATGTTACAGGGAAAAAGTAAAGATGCTAGGTAGAAACCAAGCAAAAAATAAAGTAAAAAAAGTAAACATATTCTGTGACGACTGCCCAAATAAACCGTTTCTTTGTTTAGATTTCTTTAATAAAGTACATCGTTCTTTTTAAAATATTTCTTTAATATGATTATTATTTTGTTACTTTTAGTTATTTCTAAAACAAAAATACTGTTTAATTTATATTAATTTACGTAGTAAATATGATAAAAATGTAACACTTTCAATCTGAACAGTGATCAGTGATCTCAAATTATTTTTTAAGTTTCATTGTGATTATACTGTACCAATTTCATAAGTTTAACACAATAAAACCGAGTTTGATTAATAGGTACTATCATGATTTTTTATTTCATATTTAAATCGGACACAAAATTTTTCCATAAAATCGTAAAAATAAATCAATAACGCATTACACAAAAAAAATTGTAAGTTAATGCAAGACTATTATCAGAAAAACAAACATAACTTGTTAACAAATAAATATTTTTTGAGTGCTGATATGATTACACTATCCTAGGAGGCCGCGCGGGTCATGATACGTACAATATTGCCTTTTATTGTTGACCGACAGCTCAGAAGAGACGTTTAAACATAGCTCTGACAGTCGGGCAACATTGTCCCCCACGGCCTGAACGGAACATACTGGTGTCGCCCAACATTGTCCGACATGGCCTGAATGGAAATTTATCATTTTATTTCGTGGCGTTGAACGTGTTAACCGTAAACTTTTCACAAAAGACAGATTTAAACTTGCAACTTAGTCGCTAAAGAAACCCGATTCAACTAAAAATTTAAAGTTACGCTACAGTGCACTCAAACATAATGAATTACCCTCTTAAACTAAGGGTAAACATTATTTGACCTACCTAAATAAGAAACAACCATAAGAAATACTTAAAGCTTTTGTTATCGCAAGTATTAGCGAGATAAGCGCTTGGCCAAGATTCCGTGCCGCTGAGTGTATATTGAACGCGTAGGTAATCCAGCGTTCTTTTGTTATAGTTGACCCAAAGATTCTCCGTGTTAAAGCATTGGCAATATGCCTTAAAAATATTTTATATTTTTAATGACTTATTAGATTTTTTTACTTCTTTTATATCGGTTTACACAAAGACATCTTATAGGTGAAACATAATGTAACTGTACTTGTATCATTTATGACGTAATTTTAGCACATATTGGAAATAAAAAAGGTACAACTTACAGGTTTTTCATGAATTACTTTAAAACTATAATATATAAAATAAAAATAAAAATGTACAGTGAAACTGAATGTGTAACCTAGCCCAACTAGAATTGACTGCATGGTCTGGCATATAATGTTAAGAAGAGTGTGGTCATGGTCTTTGGGGCCAAGGGTAAGTATCCGGAAGCTGTACCTTCAGTTAAGTTAAGCGGTTTGCCCCTTGTGAGGGTAGACGAATTTAAATATCTGGGTCACTTATTGACCACTGGCCTCAAAGATGATGAGGATATTGACAGGGAGCGGAGGGCGCTGTGTGTGAGAGCTAACATGATTGCCCGCAGATTCAGGCGTGCCTCTAAGGAGGTTAGGCGCACTATATTTAGTGCTTACTGCACGTCTTTTTACTCTTGCAGTCTGTGGGCTCATTATACTCAGAAATCATACGGCGCCCTTCGCGTCCAATACAATAACGCATTCAGGGTGCTGATGGGGTTGCCTCGATACTGCAGCGCATCAGGGATGTTTGCTGAAGCTCGCGTTGACTGTTTCTACACTGTGATGCGGAAGCGGTGCGCATCCCTGGTTAGTAGGGTGCGGGGCAGCACCAACAGCATCCTGTCTATGATAGCAAGCAGGCTAGATTGTGTGTTTGTGAACCACTGCTGCAAGGTATCAGCTGGGCTTGTCACCTTGCAGCAGTGATGTCACAAATTGTTTCTGTGTTTTAATTGTTTCTGTCTTAATGTTTTGTCACAAATTGTTTCTGTGTTAATGTTTTACTAACGTATTTTATAAGTTACTAACACTATGAGTCTTGTTACTTGATTTATTGAATAAAATTATTATTATTCTCCTGTAAAGTGTTGATTTTTTACTTGTATCACTTGTCACAGGAGACACAGATTTTATCTTATTAACACTGTAAGCCTGTACCACCGGTCTGTGTGGATAGGTAAAACAAATTCGTATACTTGTTCCGTGAGTGGACCTTCTGTACTCGTATCTGTTTATTATGAGGCCGCGAGCCTGCGACGACGCCGACGAAACGTGGCTTAGATAGGTACAGTACCGACCAAAAGTCCATAAGCAATCTCACAAAGCAATAGACTGACGCTTCGGTTTGACTTACGACCTTCTTCTATAAGTTGTTACAATACTGTAGACACGCACATTACACACACACACTCACTTTGTCTGCAACCAATGACTAGTTCGATAATCATCATTCGTTTTTAGTTTAATTCGTCTTGTTCACATAAATGTTAAAGTTTAGCAGGTAGACCACAAAAAACTAACATAAACACACAAACATAACATCACGCCTTGTTTCCCCGAAGGGTTGGGCAGAGGTGTCCCTGTAGCAGGTGCACCCACATTTCGCCAGTTATGTTTAAGTCCCATGTAATAGGGGGCGAGCCTATTGCCAACAACCGGGCACAAATCCAGACTCCAAGCTGCTACTGAGAAATTTCAGATAGAAAAACCCAATAACACTTTGCCCGACCCGGGAATCGAACCCAGGAGTTTGTTACAAGTATTCAATTAATAGAACTTTGTTGGTTCGTGCCGTGATAATATTGGTGACGAGCATTTAGCGCAGTGTTGTGGTTATTATTATCAAAAAGCAGGCATAAAATATATTGAAGAGATCAGATCAGATCAGAGAATATTATTGCGCTGCGTAAAAGTGAAGTGAATATCTAATAAAACCGGACTAAGTGTGAGTGTTATCATTTATATATTTCATATTTTACTAAACATAAATCTTAATCAAGGGTATTGTTGATAGAAAAGAGGTATTGTTGAGACAGAAGATGCCTTTAAAGTTTTAAATTCATTGTGAGGTTTAATTCGATTAGTGAATAATAAATAATTAGGTATTATGTGTAATAAAAACAATGTTTTTGTTTCTTTGTTCTAGAGAAATACTGTGACGGTTAAGAGATATGAGGAAGGGGCTTATTATCGAGTAGCAGCGACGTCAAATGGTGAATGAAACAAATGGTTTCATACCAACGAGATATTTTGCTGAATTATTAAAAACACGTCATTATGAACCGTTCGCCGTGCACTCTGAAGGCTTGCATCACTGAAGACCAGCTAGAAAACCGTTTTTGACCTTAAAATATTGACCGTACCAACTTAATAAACAACAGATTCGTTATTGCATGAATTTATGGTAACGAATTTTTTAAGCACGTTTCAATAGGGTGTTTGTCGTATTTCTTGCATATATACCGAAATTGTTTAATATTATTTTAGTAATAGTATTATTTTAGGATTAAAATTTGAGGTTTAGTTTCAATCTTCTTTTCGTAAATAAAATGAATACTTAAGCTATAACCTCAATAGTCAATACCAACCAATATTTACTAAAGCCAAATAAAGTTTAAAATAATTAATATGAACAACTGCCTTTAACCTTAAAATCAACAATTTTGTCAATAGATTTTTTTACATTTTAAGTAGTCTAATATTCTTATTTATTGCTTAATTACTTAGACCATGATCAAAGCTTTATATTTATGGTGCAAAAAAATCCATTTAAAATTTAAAACATTTCAAAATTTAAATATGTCAAAATAATACAAATTGCTTCTAAGTTTCTAGACATCTATTTCACATATTATTCAGGTGAAGTAATGATAAATAATTGTAGCAGTTTGATAACTATACTTAAGTAAAATAAACATAACGAATAAATATTATTTATTTTTTATTATAACATATCACGCATTTTTTATTCTAAACCCTTTATTGCAATAACAACATTAATAAATAGGCAGGATATTTAAAAATATTATTATTGCAAACAAAAATAATAATATTTGCAAAAACAGCGCTGTGATTTACGAGATTAGAACCTTAGTCATCTTGAATCTAAGACCAACGCTTAACGCCTTCTGCTATCTGCACATATAATTTACTTTCGAATTTTAGCAATGCGATACACTGGCCAAGGTCACGCGTACGAGTATGATGCGTGCTAACAAAAGTTATGGAAATATAAGTGCGGCGCCCGCGAACCGTGACGATACGATAGTGTGTAGTGCGAAACTGCGTTCTCTGTGGTGTGTGTACGGCACTCACACCACAGACGTCTGACTGTTTACACATACAAATGTACGGACTATACCGCGTGTTCACAGCAATACGACTCTTAGCGTGCTCATGCACTTTTGAGCGCTTACTGTACATGAATTTATGTTTTTACTATGTTTACGCGAGGCAAAAATTGCAATGTTGCCGGTTTGTGCAACGCCACTACTACTATACCGCGCTAGTATTTTGATTTTAAACAGGACGTTTCGAATTTATTGCCAATTATAAAAAAATCGAATTCGGGTTTTTTATACTTATTTTTCTATGCTGCTATTTTTATTTTTATCTATTAACTAGCTGACTCAGCAAACTTCGTTCCGCCTAACCGTCAATGAATGTGCATGTTAAGGATTTTAAAATTTCTACCCTACCTACCTACTGAGATATCAAAAAAGCCGATCCACACAAAATGTATGAGAACGTGAATTTTCTTCATATTTTTTTTTTCGTGAGTTTTTCTATATTTTCTCACCGTTTAAGAGGACGCATTGGAATTTATGATAAGTTCATGATAAAAACCTTATTTTGTTAGTTTTCAATACATGATTAGGTAACTTTTTTAACAGAGGAAAATATATCAAACATACCTCTTTTTAAAAAGAGATTCACATCTTATGGGCAAACGGGACCGATTTAAGCCTCTTAACTTTCTATGTAGATGAGTCTATACATACTCTTTAAAATTCTAGAAGGAATTTCTCAAATCATCGTTTCTAGCTAAATAAAATAACAAAAACCATTTTGTCGCTTACGTCCTTTAGTTATAAGCTAGCGCGCGTATGCAATCCTCACCCCGCTCGGACGCTCAGTCCCCTCTTGACCATTGTCAGCGACGGGTCTGTGCTAGTCGGCTTCTGGTCGACATTAAGCATTGCGCGAATTTATTTGGCGGTTATATAAAATAAAAATGGGAAAAAAGAAAGAAAGATGTTCCAAAAGGAAAAGAAGAGCTTGTTAATTAGAAAAATGTGCAAATATGACGAAAAAGAGGTAAGTTTACATCATAGTATTTATTTTGTGATTAAAAAAATTATGTCTCGTTTTTCACCTTTTGTATTACAATATCTTATGAAAAGTGTTCAGTGGTAATTAAATATTAAGTTTAAATATTTGTTATATTTTTAACCCTTTACCGCATGTCGTGCCATATTTGGTACATTTCATAATTGTGATAAAATGTTAGTATAGTGACATCTGTTTAACTCGACTAAAAGTATAGTTGTTGACTAGTGTGTATCCGAACGCAAAAAGTCTATGGCAAACCTCTATGCTGTCAATCGTTCTATATTTCAGTGTCAGAACTCGTCCGTTAGCCATTTTGTTGGAAATGTCTAATTGAGTTGTTTGTTTCACCGATTTTTATGAGGAATTGTGCAAATAAAAATATAATACAAGTTTTAATCGTAAGAAAAATGGATCCCAGGAACTTTTATGGCATAACACGTAAGTTAAATTAACTGCATCCTAGCAAAAATCATCCATAAATTTTGTTCCTGATTTGGAACACGATGCGCTAACGGTAGATACATTCGGACATATTTGGAACTCTATGAAGTAAGGGATGTATTTACCGTTGGCCAAATAACGAACAGTATGTATATAGTACATCATAAATTCATAATACAATCTACTTTTTACCGCACCTCATTCGATTTTTTAATGTATTTAGCTATGTCCCTATTTTTATTTTTCGCTTTGTATTTCAATTTATTACAGGTACAAAAATTGATAATCGTGTTTTGGCACTTTCCGAGGACTCTGATGATGAAAACTTATCAGATGATGATGAATATCAATTACCAAAGAAAACGATTGCAGAAACTGACTCAGATTCTGATTCAGAAGTAATGGAAAATGAGGTTGTGTATCTGCAAGAAATGGAACAAGAAGATACAGAGGAGGTATTCGAAGATATCGAAGAAATGTTTGAACTGGCGTCAGGATCTGAAAGAAACGATATTCCTAAAGAGAAACGAGCAAAGGTACAAAAGCAGTCATTACAATGGACTGATGATTCTATTGAATTTGAGAGTCAGGATAAAACATTTTTAGGTTGTGAAGATCTGCCAGAAGAAATATTACAATTGGAGACGCCGATGAATTTTTTTAAACTACTATTTCCGACAGAGGCGTTAAACCTCATTCACGAACAAAGTAACTTGTACGCAGAACAAATTCAGCCCGAAAAAGCACAACCTGTGACCAGAGATGATATCAGTAAATTTATAGGCATAGTTATTTATATGTCTGTAGTACAACTACCTTCTACGCGTCACTACTGGAGAGAAGGAACTTACATTGAAAAAGTAGCTTCCACTTTGACTTGCAACAAATTCGAAGAAATAAAAAGATTTTTGCATTTTTTCGATAAAAACAGTGAACTTAAAAAAAATGATCCAAAGTTTGACAGACTTCAAAAAATTAGACCATTGCTTGACATTCTGAGAAGTCAATTAATAAAGATTCCCAAAGAAGAGTATCTGGCCGTCGATGAACAAATGATACCCACTAAGTCGAAAACATCCGGTATGCGGCACTATAATTCGAAAAAGCCTCATAAGTGGGGTATCTGAATTTTGTATTAAGTGGAGCTTCTGGATTCAGTTACGATTTTGATTTGTTTACGGGAAAACATAGAACAGATTTGCCAGAAAACCGCCCTGACCTTGGTGCTACCGGCAATGTGGTAACTAGATTGATACATACAGTGCAAAAAAATTTGAACCATAAACTTTTTATAGATAACTGGTACACAAGTTTACCCCTTATGGCATTTTTGCATAAGAATGGGGTTCTACGAGGTGCATTCAATAAGTACCTAGCCTCATCGCCAGAGGGCGCTGTAGTTTCAAAAGAGTTTTACCACAGTGTAGCACATTCTTTTTTAATTATTTTTTCAAATTTTCATTCCAATCCCTTCATTTGTTTTAATTTGACAACTTATGGAAGCGAACGTGTCGATCGGTTTTACAAAAATGGAAAAAGAGCAATATCGTTCGGTGATTCGATTCCTATTTTTGGAAGGGAAAACGCGCATCGAAATCAAAGAGCGCTTGGATGCTGTGTACGGTGACTCTTCTCCATCGATGGCCACCGTCAAGAATTGGTTCAACGAGTTTGCACGTGGCCGTACATCGGTTTTTGATGAACCACGTCCAGGTGCACCGAAAACAGCTGCTACGGAGGAAAACATTAAAAAAATCCGTATTGGCAGATCGCCGATTGAAGGTTCGGGAGCTAGCTGAGACTGTAGGCATTTCAGAAGGAACAGTGCATCATATTCTTCACGAGGAACTGGGCATGAGAAAGCTGTCGGCGCGATGGGTGCCGCGTTTACTCACACCAGAAAACAAGCGCAACCGTGAGACCACATCGGAGACGTGTTTGGCGCTGTTCAAGCGGAATCCAGCGGAGTTTTTGCGTCGTTTTGTGACCGTCGATGAAACCTGGATCCACTGGTACACACCAGAGACCAAGGAGCAAACAAAACAATGGATCTAGACCGGGGAACGTGCTCCAAAGAAGGCGAAAACTGTAAAATCGGCCGGAAAAGTTATGGCCACCGTTTTCTGGGATTCACAAGGTGTGATCTACATCGATTACCTCGAGAAGGGTAAAACAATTACAGGGCTTTACTATGCCGATTTATTGGGCCGATTCGACGCCGAATTAAAGAAAAAACGACCCCATCTGGCGAAGAAAAAAGTGCTGTTTCACCACGACAACGCACCGGTTCACACGTCTGCCGTTGCCATGGCCAAATTGGTCGAATTACGCTACGAATTGCTGCCCCATCCACCGTATTCTCCAGATTTGGCCCCTTGTGACTTCTTTCTGTTTCCTAATCTAAAAAAATCACTCGCCGGGAATAGATATGGATCGAATGAGGAGGTAATCGCCGCCACGGAGGCCTATTTTGCAGAGTTTGACAAAAACTATTTTTCGGACGGGTTAAAAAAGTTGGAGCATCGCTGGGCTAAGTGTATCGAACTAAAAGGAGACTATGTTGAAAAATAAATTGCCACTTTTCCAAAATTTTCGTTTACTTTTTGTAGGCTAAGTATTTATTGAATGACCCTCGTACCTTTGGGAACTATTCAGCTGAACAGGGCCAAAAATATCAATTTGCCAAGCAAGAAAGAGCTTTTAAAACGTGGCAGAGGTTACTCTATGGAAAAATGCACTGATGTCGAAGATGTGAAGCTCAGTGTCACTACGTGGGTGGATAACAAAGTTGTCAATCTGTGCTCTTCATACGTTGGGAAAAATCCTGAGTCAATCGTTAAAAGATATTCTATAGAGAAAAAGGCTAGAATCGACGTTACGCGCCCTAAGGCGGTTGAAATTTACAACCAATATATGGGAGGGGTGGATATTTTGGATTCCATGCTCGGATTCTATAGAATCCAAATAAGAAGTAAGAAATGGTATCACTGCATTTTCTTTAATATGCTCGATTTATTATGTGTGAACAGCTGGTTGTTATTTCGACGACGAAATAAACAAAAAGGCATTGAAACCTATATGCTTGACTTCAAATTATATATTGCAGACGTACTTATGAGAGAAACGACAGGCGTTTTCACGCCAACCACGCGTGGAAGAGGGAGACCCGTTTTGGACCAAGACATCGAAAATGAGAAAATACCAAAAAGAAGGAGATTAGATTTGCCACCTTGAGAAGTAGCTGAAGACGGGATTGGGCATTGGCCTAGTTGGGCAAATGTTCGTCAGCGTTGTAAAAACTGCGGACAAAAGTCTCACGTATGCTGCAGTAAATGTGGTTGCTACTTTTGCTTTAACAAAGACCGAAATTGTTTTAAGAGTTTTCATGTTTTCACAAATGAATAAACCTTATAATGTACAATAAATGTTTGATTATAAATACTTATTCTTATCCTTAACTAAAATATACACAGTACCTGAAAACTATTTATATATTTATTTATTAAACCCATGAACTTTACCATACCTGCATGTTGTTCCAAATATGGAACAGGTTTAATTATGCAACAAATTTTTATACGATTTGTATGCATTATTTTTTTTATTATTATTTTTTGGGATGTTTTCTGGGGTAAGTAATATCATAAATTAATTTGAGCGAATTTTTAAAATCCATGCGGTAAAGGGTTAAGGAAACAATCGTTGGAACAATGTTCAGAGAACAAAACAATGGAGTCGTCATCGGGTTGCAATAAAAATCAAGAAATGTCGCCTAGCTTTTTAAAAGGGTATGTATGAAAAAATCCTAAACCTTTTTCAATAATACGACGTTTTGTAAAAGTTATATTATATCACTGAAACACTTTATTTTGTATCTTCTAGAAATCAAGACAACACCTTACCGAATTATGGAGAGTTATAAAATATATTGCCCGCGTAAGTTTTTGTTACTATGTATTTATCAAAATTTATTATGAGTGCTACAATCAATATACAGTGTAAACCCTTTATATCCCTATAACGTAAAAGTGAGCACAATTTGGCTGGTTTACCTTAAAACCCACACATTGATAAAGTCTTTATAGCGCAGCAGCCATTCTGTATTATGAAGAAATGTGTTCATATTTAGACACAGTAAATATTCATTATTTGTATTATTGTTTATGTTATCTTATCAGGTTACAAAAGACGCCGAATAAACCTTTGAAGTCCCGAAACTTCTGAGGTCGTAAACAGCCGTCTTGCTTTTGTTATTGTTAATTGCCATTAAAATGTGCATCATTTCGCTCGGTATGCTTGGAAATGATGGTATCAGTCGTGAACCAGTTTTTACCTATTTTATCAAATACATATAAAAAATTATTGTGATTTTGGTTATTTTTCTATCTTCACTCCATATAACGGTAACTCTCTATAACGATAAAAAATGCTCGGTCCCTTGAGTTTCGTCATAAAGAGTTTACACTGTATTATAATGACTTAGCAATTAAAACTTAAAAGAACAATTTTTTTTAGGACTGCAGATACGGATGACAAAAATATCTCACATAACGAAGACATTCCTGTAGTCATAGTGGGTATATTAGTCAATTTTGATTGTTACACAAAAAGAAGTATTATTTATGTAACTTTTAAAAGACTAACTTAAAATTTACTGGATAACTCATTTTGATGCTATCTGTATATATTTGTATTCATACATATATTTGTTTCAGACGGATAAACACTGTGAAAAAATTAGCGCTTCTTCATACATAACCGAGGCGCTAGTTCGTAAGTGTTATGTTTATCCCTGAAGTATCTACTTATCTACTAGGCTCTAAATAAAAATATATAACTAATATATATATATATTTCAGATAGGGAGGCAGTGTTTAAGTGATGACGTTTCTACAGAAATGACAGTTGAACGCACTACTGAGGCGCTAGTAAGTACTCAGTTTATATGTATAAAATCAGTTTTTGAATAACTGATACTTATACGTTAAACGATATACGATATTTATTTTTTATTTTTGTTTCAGATTGAGCCGGAGGTACAAGATATAGAGCATAGAATAATAGATGTGAACCATTTTGTAACAGAACTTGTAAAATTCTCTGAACACAAGTCTTTGTTTAATTGTGGATTAGCTACATTGAAATTAGAGTCTGAACATCACGTAGGCTTGCAATCTGAATTTACATATGTTTGTGCATTGTGTGGGTACAAAAATAAAATGAAATCGTCAATGGCTGAAGTAAACAAAGACGCCGTTGCGGGAGTAATGGCTGCTGGTTGTGGTCAAGCACGCTCAACCAATTTTTGGCTGGAGTAGGTTTACCCAATATGTCTGATTTTACGAGTACATACAATAAAATGCAAAACGATATCTGTGATGACTGGGAAGAGACTGCATGGGATGAGATGAAAAAGGCTGGCGAAAGAGAAAAAGAAGCTGCAATAAAGGAAGGGAGAGTCAATAAAGACGGTATACCGCTAGTAGATGTCATTGTAGATGGCTGCTGGTGTAAACGATCTTACCGGACTAATTATGCGGCATTGTCAGGGGCTGCAGCCATAATTGGTAGAAGTTTCGACCAAGTGCTATATATGTGCGTTAAAAATAAATGTTGTTGCATTTGCGCTCGAGATGAGAAAAAGAAAGAAACACCAAAAGAGCACACTTGTTACAAAAATTTCAATGGTGCCTCTACTGCCATGGAGTCCACAATAATAACCGAAGGATTCAAAAAATCAATTGTCATGCATGGATTGTATTATTCAAGATGTATTGCCGATGGCGACAGTAGTACATATTGCAGCATTACACTGCATTATCAACCTTTTTTACGCGAACATAGGCCGCCTTATTTTTTCCTTTTTTTTTTAGTAGGTACAGTTTGAGGTTTACGAAATGGGAAGTTTACCAAATGGGAAGTAGCCCATGTCCTTAGTAAAAAGTACTGAGAAAAGTAAACACGGAAACATCTTGCCATTCTTTTCGGTCATAGGTGCATAGGTGCATTAGAGAGTGATAGCACGATAATTCATTGCGTGCGGCGCTCGGCACGTGGCAATGTTTGTTTACCTACTCGACCTTCTCTAGTGCACTTGTAACCGTCATTGCGTGAGCGTAATTTCTTTTTAGCTGCGGTTGTTTCTATTATTTTTGTGTAAATTCAGTGTTTTTTTAAAGTGAAAAGTGGTAAACCTAATTGCAATAATAAAATGAATAAACGGAATCCTCGTTTAGACGTTATTATGAGTATGGTGTCTAAAAAAAGTGACGATTCCAAACATCTTACTAATGATGGTGAGTACCGACTGTGCCTTTTACACAGTATCATTGTCTTTTAATTAGTGATAGGTAGATAGAATGGCCATAGAATCTTATTTAAGTAAGTAGGTACTCGATCTGTGACCCGATGTTGATAGCTGCAAATTCGACACACCTACCTACCTAGATACCAACTTGCTTATTTTTAAATAGGTACCTACTTCGAGTGAAACAGTTGATCTTCCTTGGAACCTACCTAATGCTCATTACCTACAATGAAGTTTCTTTGCGTTAACTAATCTATATGCATGTCAATTTGTCATCACTGTTTGTTATTATCTAGGTATTAATTCAATGTCATTAAATCGTATCGTTTAAATGTTTTAGATCACAACCCACCCCAAAATGGTACTACAGATCAAGACAAAATAACGAAACATGAATATAATTTACGCGGTAAGTGTTAAATATTATTTTATGTTTTTGGTAGGTAGGTAAGTAGTAATTTTTGCCTGTATTTAAAATAATTATACTAAAAATAAACTCCTGCCTCGATGGTCGAGTGGCCGCAAGCGCGGGTCCTAACCTCGAGGTCCTGGGTTCGATTCCCGGGTCGGGCAAAGTGTTATTGGGTTTTTCCATTAAGTTGGAACTTCTCAGTAGCAGCACGGAGTCTGGATTTGTGCCCGGTAGATGACAATAGGCTCGCCCCCTATTACATGGGACTTAAAACATAACTGGCGAAACGTGGGTGTATTACACACCTCTGCCTAACCCTTCGGGGAATACAGGTGTGATTGTTATGTCATGTTATGGTTATGTTAAAATAAACAAAAAGCTATCGTATTATGGGTACCTACCTACCTCATTTTTTTCTAGCTTAACCTAGCTTCTTATATTTTTTGCTTTTTTATTTAATGTAAGTATAAAAAAGCAAAAAATATAAGAAGCTAGGTTCACCAAACTAATCTATATTTCTATATTAATATTATAAAGCAAAATAGTTTGGTTGGTTGAACGTGGTAATCTCAGGAACCACTGGTTTGAGTTGAAAAAATATTTTTGTGTTAGATAGTTACTTAGTTCATTTATTGAGGAAGGCTATATCTATATTATATAATATTATAAAGAGGTAATATTTTTGTTTGTAAGTTTGTATGTAAGGGCTAATCTCAGAAACTACTGGTTCGAATTAAAAACTCTTTTGTTCTGGTCTGCAGAATTAACAAAGAAAACGTACTACAATCCAAATGATAAACAAGGGAATGAAGACTTCTCTCCGAGTTCATCCGGTGAATATCTGCCAAGTCCAGAGAGACTCCAAATTCTAAGACAGCGGAGTCAAAGCTCATTAAGTTTTGGAGGAGATTCGGACTATTTAACATCAGCTGCTAATAATATTACAAAATCACCATCGAGCATATCAAACATATCTTCCATTTTTAATGAAGTAGATTTTGTAGCATCACCTTTGATAGTGTATGAAAATAGACCATTGTCAGATACAAAAAAAATGCTCGGTAACGAAAATATTAATAGAAAAACTTTATCAAGACGTAGTTTAAACTTTTCTGCTATCGCTGAGGAAGACAATAATATGGTCGACGCATCTTCCAGTTTTGCAAGCATTATCTACCCAGGGGAAGTTGAACAGAAAGACTTAAATATTTCTATGGGCAGTGAACTTACTGTAAATAAGGAAAATTTTATTTCTATTACTTTTGAATTAGAAGAGACTTTGCAACCATGTGACTCTTCCAACGGTAAATTGACTGAGTGCACCTTAGTTAGTTACCAAAATGTGCCATCAAGCTCAAAAGATTTCGATTTGACAAATGTTTCTCAGTCAGAGGTAGAGGTTAACCATTCAGCAATTAATTATAATATTATTAGTTTTAATGAAGATGATTACCAAAGAAATAACATAGACAGTTCCGGTGAAGTGATAACTCAAGCTGAAACTGCTGCTGCAAGCTTAGAACAGGTATTGTGTGCTACTAACGCGAAAAAATTGACAAGAAAACGGGTTCGAAATGAAAGAGAAAAACAAGACAATAAGAGTAAAAGGTTAAAGAATTCAGGAGAAGCTTACGTAGGTTGCAGGTCAAAGAAAGAGTTTAAGAAAAAAACGATAAAGGCTGAATGCAAGTGTCAAAAAAAATGTGGAGACAAGATCAACCAACAGCAAAGAGAAACTATAATGCAGCAATACTATCAACTCGCTGATCATGAGTTACAATGGCAATTCATCGCTAAGCATATAATAGCTGAAGACATAAAAAAAGTGACAATAAACCGAAAGAACAACCGCACTCAGACATTTTTAAGATATTAAATACTATTTTTATTTAGACACAGAAAAAGTGCAAGTATGTAAAACATTCTTCATTAATACTCTATCTATATCACATCAAACAGTTTATACAGCCTTAGAAAAGGTAAAATCTGATAAAGGTTTGAGTGACAATAGAGGTTGTCATGATAATAGACCTCGCAAAATGTCACTTGAAACCGAAGACAATATTAAAGAGCACATTCAATTATTTCCTACTGTGGAGAGTCATTATACTCGGAAGAAATCGGCCAGACAATATCTGTCCGAATTACTTAATATATCTAAAATGTACCGGTTGTACGAGGCTTGGTATACTGAAGGGCACTATTCTTGCCGCATGGCATCTAAAAGACAGTACGAAACTATTTTTAACACCAGATTTAATTACTCCTTTCATCGCCCCAAAAAAGACCAATGTGGTCAATGTGCACTTTACCGACAAGCTGATCCTCGTACAGAAGAAACTCTGCGAGAGAAATTTAACCAGCACCAGAAGAATAAAGAACGCGTGCGTCAAATAAAAAACGGAGAAAAACAATCAGCTGACCTTTCAGATACAACTGTTGCAATCTTTGATTTAGAGGTGTTGAATATTCCTCAATCTCAAGTGGGAATATTTCACTATAAGAGGAAATACCCTGTGTATAACTTCACAATATTTGACAGTACTCGACTGAAAGGTTACTGCTATGTTTGGCACTACGCAATCGCAAAAAGAGGAGCAATAGAAATTGGTAGCTGTTTATGGCAATTTCTCATGGGTGAAGCAGGAAGAGGTATCAAAAACATCTCATTTTACTCTGACGGTTGCGGAGGTCAAAATAAAAATAGATTTATTTTTGCATTCTATATTTTTGCCGCTCAGAAACTGAAAATCAATATCACACACCGATTTTTCGAAACGGGGCATGGTCAAAGCGAAGGTGACTCAATGCACTCTAATATAGAACGAGAGCTAAAACATCAAGTTGTTTATACACCTGAACAGATTTACGCAATTATTTTGAATGCAAAAGTTAATGGTGAGAAGTACACTGTGAAGGAAATGACACAAAATGAGTTTAAAGACATAAAAGAATTAATCAAGAATAAGAACTGGGCCAAAGATGAAGAGGGACATAAAGTAGCATGGTCTAAAATAATGGAAGTAAGTGTCTTGCATTCACAGCCTACAGTTCTACGTTTCAAGTATGATTATGATGCAGATTATTCTCGGTTGAATGTCGAACCGCTTCCAAGAATTGCGCCAAGAAACAAGCGGGGTAAACATAATGCTTCAACCTCTCTTACAGAGATACAATTATTGAAACCAGCTTACAACAAACCCCTTTCAATAAGTAAGGCTTTACACGGCGACCTTATGAGTCTCTGTAGGGCAGAAGCAATCCCTAGCTACTACCATGCCTTTTATAACTCCCTCACATTTGCTAATTGCTCTGAAGAACTTAATCATGAGGATTCCGATGAAGTTCACGAAGACTGATTTTTTTCTTATGGTTTTTTTCTATACTTATTAATTAAAATAATAGTTTATTAGAATAACGTTGTTTCATTTTAAACCCTAGAATAAAAGTTTAAGTTTCTGTTACCTAATTATGCAAATTGAAAATTAACTAGAATAAAATTGCAAATGATCTTGTTTTCCATTAATCTGGCATCCATTTTTCAATGAATATTATTGTAATGTAATATTGCAATATTCATAGGTTCTGGTAATTGCCGCGATTAAAATTGTAAGTGTATATTAATAAACTAAAACAGTACAAGAATTTTAGTATCTTTTTAAATTCGAAATATCTTTAGTTCATTTGAACTAAAGATATTATTATTATTATTATTTGATTATTTAACCTTAGTAAAACTTCTTTAAAAGCATTATAAAGCATAAAAAATTAGCTACCATTGTCCTATTTCTCGTTTCTCTACACAAATTAGTTGGCAAGATATAGTCGAAAATCAGTTTTTTATTTTTCCTGAAAAGTAGTGATTTTGCTATTACCATTTTATTCTCCGGGGGTGGCATAACCTCCTCCTTTTTGGAAGTCGGTTAATTATTGTGTAAATAATTATTAAATGTCAGTATAAATAATAAGTGTTTTATTGCACATAATGTCAAAATAAATAAAAATATGTCCAATGTAAAAATAAATAATCAAAAACCAGAATCATCGTGTTAAATATTGTGAAAAAAAATCATCAACATTCGTAAATATTTAACTAAGTAAAAAATGTAAATAGGTAAATAAAAAATCATGAACATTTGTAAATATTTTAACTAAGTAAAAAAGTTAATAATTATAATTCATTAATAGGTAACTCATAAAAAAAAAGAAGATATAAAATGTAAAGACAACTCCAAGACGTCAATGTTTCGCCGCCGCCACGGCATCGCGTCATAATAATATCGCGTAATAGGTACTTACGTTACTTATCGGGGTGTGTGCGGGTTGCGGGGCGCGCGTGCCCGGTTTTGGAATTATTGTTTAACAATTCGTCGCCTTAACACATATAATGCCGTACTAACAAATGACCTAACTGATTTTTTTTTTTTTGTAAAATACGTTCATGGAATGTGAGGAACGTCTCATGACACTATTTTCGTTACATTTTACATATTATAATAGTAAAATAAATAAATAAATAATGGTGGCTACCATATATGGCTGACGCGGCGCCACTGTAATAACATTCTCAATAGGGCCGCGTCAACCATTTTGTCAGCCATTTGATTTCAAAAGCGCGCGAAACCTGCGCCTCGCTTGCCGCCGCCGGCGCCATTTTGATTTTATAGCGTCGTGTGCAGTCGTGTGTGTGCCCCCCGCGCCTCATTTGTCGCTGTGCATCGAAGGAGACTGCAGTAAATAGTTGTTCAGTTGATAATTTAGCAAGTATACGTAACTGATTTGTGATTTTCAACAAAAAATGGACGATTTTGATGATTATTTGGACTACGAACTGTCACAATTAGATTTATCAGAGTATAATCAAGAATGTAACATATTATCCAATAGTGATGCTCCACAAGTATTTGACATTGATATCGACGATACAGTAGCAATCCCACGGACCAAAAATCATCATCGATGGCAGATTTTATCCGACAGTGAAGATGATCAGATTCCCATATTACCGACCTCACGAAATACAGAAGTATGGTTCAATCCGTTGGGTAAGCAACCAAGCATTATTCCATATACTGAATGTCCTGGGCTTAAGCCATTTTCATTGCGATTCAGCATGAGTTCAGCTAAACCAGCACAATTTTATTCATTGCTAGTACCTGATAATATATTCGATTACATAGCCGAAGAAACAAATCGCTTTGCTTTACAAACCTTGAACAAAAGTGCAACAAAGTCATACGGAATGCAGAAATGGATGCCTACAGATTGTCATGAAATCAAACGCTTCTTTGGCGTTTTGATTTGGATGGGGATAGTGAAACTACCCCAACTAGCTTTGTACTGGAGCACTAATAAATGTTTTGAACAACAATTTGTAAAGTCGATTATGAGCCGAAATCGATTTGAACTCATTTTGAGGATGTTACACTTTGCCAATAATGAAATAAATCATAATAAGGACGACCGATTGTTTAAAGTTAGACATTTATTAGACATGCTGAATGCTAATTTTAAATGTCATTATACACCTAATCAAGAAATGTGTGTTGACGAAAGTCTAATCCCATTTCGTGGCCGCGTTATTTTTAGACAATACAATAAAAATAAGCGACACAAATATGGAATAAAACTTTTCAAGCTGTGCTCAAACCCAGGATACACTGTAAAAGTGCAAGTTTATGCTGGCAAAAACTATGATAATGTGAACACTACACCAACTAATGTTGTGCTTGCCTTGTGTGACGATTATCTAAATAAAGGACATACGGTTTGCACAGATAATTGGTATACCAGTTTGGATCTGGCACGAAAACTACTAGCAGGACAAACTCACCTCATAGGCACACTCAGAAAAAATAGACGAGGTTTACCTCAAACAGTTGTTCAAACCAAGCTGAAGACAGGAGAATTCTCAGCTCAAGAAAATGACGACGGAATAACAATTATGAAGTGGAAGGATAAGCGGGATGTGCTGCTGCTGTCTACTAAGCACTCCGTAAGTTTCAGAAGAATAACTAAAAAAGGAAAAGAAAAAATAAAACCGAAGATTGTAGTAGATTATAATCATGCAAAATCAGCAGTTGATCTGTCAGACCAAATGTCCTCTTACACGACCCCTCTCCGCAAGACCACGAAATGGCCCAAGAGATTGGCGATGGAGCTATTATTGAATACAGCGATTGTAAATTCATATATTTTATATAAATTAACAACCAAGAGGAAGCTCACTGTCGTCCAGTTTAGAACCGCGTTGGTTGACTACCTCGTGAATTCAGGAGCCCCGGAAACTAGTGCCTCCGCTAGACCTAGACGAGTAAAGCATGAATTGAAGAAGAGGCAAGGGTTGGCTTCTACCTGTCGTAAATATTGTGTTAGGTGTTATAAAGAAAACTGTGCCCAATTCGGAAGAGTTCATGCTCGAAATAAAACCAAAAGAGTGGTAACATATTGCGAAGATTGCCCGAATGAGCCACACTATTGTATCAACTGTTTTAATTTAGATCATAGATATGTTTGACTTCAAACGTGTTTGAACCTGATGATTTATGTAGATTTGATTTAATAAGTTGCCAATGCTAATTTAAATATGAATAAAAGCAATTAAAACATTTACCTATACGTTTCATTTGCAAAAAACTATTTACTTTTCTCATCACTCTTTTGTTTTCGAAACTTACACTTACAAACTTAATATTTCTCAATATGTAGGTAAAAGTACCGATGCCATCACTATAGTTATAATTTAACAGGCCTTGTCAGCCATACTACATACAGTTTAACATGAAATACGTGGCTGACAACGAAAAATCGCACTTTGAAAACAAGCATATGCTGTCAGCCACATATGGCTGACACGGCTCAACTGGTTTGGAAAATGTCAGCCATATGTGGCTGACGAGGCATTATATGTGTTAAAGGTACTGTTACACATGCTCATTTCAAGCACGAAAGCATGCTTATTTTGAGCAATTGCTACTTACTAGCATGTGTGTCGGAATGTTGCTCAAAATTAGCATGCTCATTTCGAGTTTGCTTAAAAATCAACAGGCGTGCGATTTTTGAGCATGCTACCTGCGGCGCGGGTGGAAGGGAGCGTGCTTCAAGAACGTCTAAACAGGTTTGCTTAATGAGCATGCTAGTATCGATCAGTCGCAGTCGTTCGCAACAAGTGAAGTGCGCGTGCACAATTTCACGCAAAATGTCTCGCTGGGGCGATGAAAAAACGCTCAAATTTGTAATTTTATATAGAAATAACGAGTGCTTGTGGAATCCCCGCATACCGCAGTATAAAAATAATGTTGAAAGAAATAATGCGTACGAAGACTTATTAACGAACATGGAGGATCCGTCCTTGACAGTGAAAATCATTAAAACCAAAATTAAGAATTTAAGGTCTGCGTACCACGCAGAATTAAAAAAAGTCGAGAATTCAAAGCGATCTGGTTCTGGTGCCGCTACTGTTTACAAACCATCCGCGGCATGGTTTGATGAAATGAATTCCTTCCTTGGGGATACCAGCGAGTACAGGGAACCTATTGAAGTGGTGAGTTTCAGTTTTTAATAAATAGAAATGCACTTAACTGTTTGTAATACATAATTATTTAATATCATAGAACAAGTACAGCATGTTTTGGTTATTTATTTATATTAGGGCAGAAGAATTAAATGACGATGGTGAATTTATATCATATGATCTTGCCACGGTACCGCCTCTGTAGTTTCAAAGAGCTGCGCATAGGTGTTTCTTATTGCTTCTGCCTGTCGAGAAGCGTGGTTACTGTAGCGTGTAGGCGGTATGCCTTCCAAAGCTCGCCGCAGTTGTGCCCTCCATGCTCCTGGTATCACAACACCTTGTTGTATATCTTCAAAGTCTACGCATCTTTGCGTGATGAACATATCTGATGTTTTCCGAAGCCAATTGTGTAAAGCGCAAGCAGCTAATGTAACTCGATCAACTTTTTCGGGGGTCATGTCGATGGCATTCATAAGAACTCGAAATCTTGTTACTAAAATACCAAACGCATTTTCAACGATTCGTCTGGCTCTCGATAAACGGTAGTTAAATAGTTTTTCTCTACGCGTTGGAGTTGTTCGATAGGGCTTCACAAGATATGACTTTAGAGGAAAAGCAGCATCCGCCACAATAACCGATTGGTCCGGTAAATTGAGAGTATTGTTTTCCAAAGCATGTGCCAAATTCGATTTTTGATAAACACCTCCGTCAGAAGCTCTTCCATTAGTTCCAACATTTACGTATGAAAAACAATAGTCATCATCAACTAAGGCCAGAAGTATAATGCTATGGGCACCCTTGTAGTTATAGTAGTCAGAAGTATCATCAGGAGCGAGTATAGTTATGTGCTTTCCATCTAACGCTCCAATACATCCTGGAAAGTTCCATTTTGTACGAAAACCATGCTCAATGCGTATCCAGTCTTCACGGCTTGGAATCTGTAAAAAAAAACTTGATTAAATTACACTACACTTTATGTTGCAGGATTCAGACCAGTCCTCGCAGCATTCGGACGGGACTTTGCAGCATCCGGAAAATTCAACTACGCCAGAGAATATAATGTCACCACCTTTGACGACTCCACAAGACAGACCTCAATCACGCTCATCTAGTCAATCTAGTGTCACATCAAGACGACGTAAAAGAGCCCCACAGGAAGAGCCAATTAATGATGCACTCAACCGGTTGGAAAACATAAGTTCTGCGATAAATACACACACAGAATATGACGAATTCCATTATTTTGGCCTGAATCTTGCAGCCCAACTGCGAAGCCTGCCACTGTATGATGCATTAGACGTACAAACTCAAATCCAGAACATTTTGACTACGGCAAGACGTCGCCATCTGTGCCCTAACTTATCTGCCGCGACGGAATCAACTTTAATTAATACTCCATATACACAAACTATATCAACAAGCTCTGTTTTGAGCGCAGCTCCACAAACAGACACACAATTTTACACAATTCCTAATGTTGATTTGTTGCAACAAGCGTGGCGTTCTTCTTAAACCTAGTTAATTAATATGTTCAAATGTTGATTATTTTTTGTAAGTAATAAGATCATAAGATCGTTATTACTTATATGTTCAAATGTTGTTGATTGATTTTTGTAAGAAATAGAAGCATCTAGTATAAGATCTTTAGTTATTACTTAATATGTTTAAATGTTGTTGATTATCTACTACTTAATTCATGTAAGTGTATAAGTAATAAAAGTATATAAAAGACTTACTTATTTCTAAAAAAAAATGTTAAATGTTGTTGATTAGTACCTAATACAAATTAAAAAATAATAGTACCTGTATGTATAGTTATTACATCGTAAATGTTTAAACAAACTGTTTTACTTACCCTTATATAATCCTTCAAAGCATTGTATATTGCTTCACAAACTTCAGGAAGAAATATCGATATAGTAGATCTTCCAACCCTGTAAAGTGCTTCCAATGTATGTAAAGAATCTCCAGTTGCTAGATATCTTAATGTCACTTCTAACTTCACTTTAGCTGGGATAGCATTTCGCATGTGTGTATCTTGTTTCTGTATAGCGCTTTTGACTTGAGAGAGTAAACAGTCGAATTGATGCGGTAGCATCCGCATAAAGTTTTTATAACCCGTAGCATCTTCTACTCGCATTTCTGTAAGCAATTGAGCACTTGCTCCAAAGTCCTGTCTTCTAGATATCCAATCACGGACCCAAATCTTTCTCTTTCTTTTCTTTTTTTGACGAGCTGATATAAGCTTCTGGATGCATTGCATCGCCAGCAAAAGAATGATCTTGTTTAGCTCCATACGGATAGCTGTTTGATTGTCCATGACTTTATTTGAACTGACAGAGAGCAAGGAAGCACGCTATAAAATGGCATGTGTATTTGAATGTCTGCTTTGAGCATGCTTATTCAGGAGCATACTTAAAACTAGCATGCCTATTGCTAGCAAATGTAAACTGCTCATCAGCATGTTCGTATTGAGCATACTCAATAGCACGGTTTTAAGCATGCTATTTTAGAGCATGTGTAACAGTAGCATAAGTGTGAAATTACAGTGGGAGCGGCGCGGGTAGCGGAATCCGCTGGCGTGTAAGACAAGCACATACTTGTGTACCAAGGTGCACCAAGTACGGGCGGGGCGGGCGAGCGGGTATCGCGGCGGGAGAAGCGTGTGTCGCGGGCGGGGCGGGTGGACGCAAGTCAGTTTGCGTTTTCCGCTCGGTTTGTTCAGACGTCATGCCGTTGTCGACAGAAGATTTAATAAGTGCCGTATTGGCTCGGCCACCTTTGTGGAATAGTAGCGATTCAAATCATTCGAATCGTCAAATAATTAAAAAACTATGGGAAGACATACAAGTAATAAGCGGAGATTCTGATGGTAAATAAAATTTATTGGTTAATTATTAAAGTAATCTTTAAAGTCATTTCGTATTGCTCTAGCTCTCACCGTGGAACTATTGTTTTGTCTTGTACTTGATTCTAAGTTTTGTGAAGCTATTTGATTGATTAAATGCAAATGGCGATCGGAGTAAACATCTTTGGCCATAGTATAATGTTATGAAGCAAACAAGCAGTTTTTATTATTAAACGTGCATGTTTGACATTTGTTTCTATAGATTTATTAAGTATTCGCCATTTAGCACATAGAATTCCGAATGCACATTCAATGCACTTTCTGGCCCTTGACAGCCTCTTGTTAAATGTGTTTTTGTTCTGGTCAATATTTCGTTGGGGATATGGGCGCATGAGATATTCTTTTAATGGGTAAGCTTCATCGCCAATTAAGACCATGCTTGCTGCTTGTCGGTGCTTGGAAGCACTTGAGGAGGTGGCATATTGAACGTTTTGTTTTCTAGTTGTCTATTTAATCTCGAGTAGTGAAACGTGCCACCATCACTTTGTTTGCCTCGACCACCAACTTCAATAACGATGATTTTTTTATCAGCATCAGCAACTGCTTGAAGCACTAAAGAAAAAAACTTTCGGTAGTTAAAGTATTCAGATCCTGAATGTTTAGGTTTCTTTATACGACAGTGCTTCCCGTCAATTGTTGTGTAGTTAGGAAATTGCCATTTTTCATAATAGTCATTTGCAATTTTCTTCAAATGTTCCATTGTAGGTTGAGGCATGTGTATATGTACTAGCTGATCCCAGATTGCTTCACATGTAGTATATATAATATTTCCAACAGTAGTAGCTCCTAGTCGGAAGGAAAAAGCTAGTGATTTGAATGACATCCCTGTAGACAAGTACCTGCAAATAAAACGTACAGTTAGTTACAGACTAAATCATATTCATTTTACCATTTTTTTTACAGTTAATGTGTTGAAGAGTAAATGGAAGAACATTAAGGACCACTACAGAAAGGAACTAAAAAAAATTCCACCAACTCGATCTGGGGATGCAGCTACTGATTGTGTATCTACTTGGAAACATTTCCGCCAAATGTCTTTTATGAAAGATCAAATACAGCCTAGCCGAAGTGAATCTAATATCACTACTCATCTAACTAGTGACAGTGACGAAAATGACGACACGCAAGACCCCATTATAAGTGATATAAATGTGGCATCGCCTTTATCGAGCATATCAGTATCTTCACCAACACCATCAACATCGGCTCCATCAACATCCAGTCGAGGAAAAAAGAGGAAATCAGCTAACGAACTGCGCTCTGAATTCTTGGAAATAGAAAAAAAAAACTACTTTTACTACTTCAGAACAAAGAAAGGACGCCTGCACAAGAACCTCCAAAATCAGATGATTATCATTATTTGATGAGTTTACTCCCACAAATGGAACAGTTCAAAGGAATCCAAAAGATGCGAGTGCGAAACAAAATAAATTCAATTATAATGGCCGAGATGCAAGCAGGAAGTATTTCAGATCCGTATATTATGACACAATATGGTTATCACAGTGCACCTCCAGATAATATAGATAATAATTATTGATTACTTTTTATGTCTGGCATTGTTGATTAATAATAAAAATTCATTGATGATTATTATAGTTTTGATTTCTTACCTCAGAGTCAACAAAAGTTTCTGCGCAGGAGATATTGTTAAGGCAATGAAGTTAGTTTCGGGTTTCGATAACTGTGTTTGTACAGCATTTAATATGTAGTCAAAAGTTGTTACGGTCATTCGAGTGTATTCATAAAATTTATCTTCATGGTTTCGTAGCCTTTCGTATAAAGTATGAAATTCACCATATCTATACCGATCACTATTAATATCGTGACGATTGCTTTTAGAAAAAAAAAAGGTCCCACTTTATATAGGCGCTAGCTTCCAAATAATCGGACATTTTAATTTAAGCAAATATTAATTGCACACGAAACATAGAGAAACGTCCAAACCGCTCAAACGCTCCGTTGCTACTGTGTTCATCTATTGAAATGAGCGTTTTCCGCTCGACGCGTCACCCGCTCATCCGCCCCGCCCGCTGCCACTGTAATTTCACACTAAGGGACTCGTCTTCTAGTGCACAATATAAGAATCGCGTGCGACGAGTCTACGCGCCGAGCGTCTGCACCCGGGCTCCCCGCAGTCCGCGCATTCATCCTACCTAGCGTAATTATTATTAAACAATATTTGACACGGTCGGAAAGTTGCTCTACTAAGTATTATTCAATAATTTATTCATATTTGAATGGTACCTTGGGTCTGGGTGTTAGTTGTCCGTGTTTTTGTGTGTTTCGTAGTTTTCCCGACATAGAAAATTATAGTGGGGGCAGCCAATGAGTGGGAGTGTGAAGCGTTATTTTTAATTTTAAAAGAATACGCCATATATTTATGTAAAGCAAGTTTATTATAATTTTTTATGAAGTTATTAAACACAAAATTGTTGTTTCTTATTTTTCAAATTATACAAAACTCTGTGCACTGTTTAAACGATAACTCTCTGCAGGACTCTCGTATAGGACTTCCTGTTTCATTTTTCTTTGTACTTTTTTTTTTATATAATTTGGTTTTTTATTTTTGACTGTGTTTAGTTGAAATCTTTCTGGACGAGTCGCAATAAATACTCTTTCTTTATTTCTTTTCTTTCAGGAATTAATTTTCCTGAACGACAGCGTCTGTGGTAGAAGACGTGGACGCGTTCTTATTTTTTTTTACTTTTTTTCTCAATAGCTTGAATGATATATGGCGGGTCTTTTATTGGCATCGAGCGTTCAAGGCGGGAATCAATTAGCTCAGGAAGCAGACAATGCAAATAAAATTTAGACGGCCTACCATTTTTTCGTGCCAGAACGTAGGGTCTCTTTTTATATAATCGACTTTCATTGAGTACTCCTTTCCAGTCCATACGGCAAATAAGCACGTGTCCATCTCCGTAATGTTTAATTGGCCCTGAATTTGAAAATAATAATCTTGGTTTTTGTCAACCACAAACGTATTTTTCTTAGTGTTCCAGTTCCAAAATTTTTTTTTTTTGCTTTTATAGCTTCTTCAGCTTGCATATTTTTTGCAGAAAATGGGCATTTTACTTCTACCAGTCCTGTTTTTCCATCTTTGTCTTTATAAATACCATCGGGACTTGCTCCTAAATATTGGAGTGTTTTATTAATATAAAGACCGCAACGGGCAATTGTGACGTTTTCCTGCAGAGATAATGGGGAAGAAATCGCAAAGCTATGAACAGGTGGCGCTGTTAACACAGTACTCATAACATCGCCCTGTCATTTTGATCTATCAATGTTTTTCGGAATTTAAATAATTACAACAGGATCTAGCGTGTGTTTTTTGATAATTTAACGAACTATGTATTCAACGTGGACTGTACCTCAGTTAAAAGCTGAACTGAAGAACCGAGGAGCTTCACTAAGAGGCCGAAAAGCGGATCTGGTCAGCAGGTATTTACATCTTATTTTCTTGTTAATAATAGATGCAAATAACCCAATTTTATAAATAGCAACATGTTATTCATTAATTATCGTAGTAATTACAAAATTTTACGTACTTACACAGTAGTTTTAAACATATTCGATGTTTTATGAGCTACGAACTTAACCTAGAAATTAAATCTGAATTTGAAACCTGTTACAGAATCGAATCATTCGATAGAAATTTGAATTTTGGGATACCTCAGCAGCATGAAACTGATGATACCAAGATGGATCTTCCACCTCCAGACACTTAGCATGACATAAATAGCAGCACAAAGCTTCCTTCTCTAACAAAGCAACATATTCATCTATATTACAATGAGTAAGTATGTACCTAAGATGAGATTAATAATCGTGCATTCTTCTAAATGTACCTATTGAATTTCAATATAAAGCATTTTTTTATTTTATCTCTGTTATTACAGGTTTGATAAAAAGCCAGATGATGGTCTACAATTATATGAAGCAAGATTTTTAGTGGTAATTAGGGCTGCATCAGCTAATGAACACACATTTATCAAAGGTCTATGCAAAGCCTCTATGAAAAAACTGCAGTATGAAGTAAATGTAAAATTACATGCAAGCGGCCAAATTGAAGAGACTTCATGTGAATGTGTGGCTGGTAGTGGAATAACTGCCCATTGTAAACATGTGGCCATGGTACTTTATGCTGTCGACCATATGGTACGTGCAAAAATTATAATTAAATACCAAGTGCCCACAGAAAAACTGCAAAAGTTTCATGTACCCAAAAAGGTGTTTAGCTCGTCACCTTTAAAAACTTCAAAACTACCACATAACATCACGCCTTGTTTCCCCGAAGGGTTGGGCAGAGGTGTCCCTGTAGCAGGTACACCCACATTTCGCCAGTTATAAAACTACCAATGAAGAGAAATATTGAAAATATTATATTTTCCCCATGTAAATTAAAAATAGATAAAATACAATACAATAATAGATTCAGGAGTTTGGTAACAAACTATGTTTCTTCAAGCATGCCCATAAAGCAGTTATATGAACCAGCTAACCCTTATGCAGTTGAATGGGACCACTGCTACAGCAATCTTAGTACTGAAACAAAGTTATTGGAATCATTTAATCTTTTGTCAATAAGCCCAGAGCAAGCCGCTGCCATTGAGCTTGAGACTCATGGTCAAGCAAATAATCCCAAGTGGACTAATCATCGCGAGGTGAGGATTACTGCTAGTAAACTTCACACAATATGTCACCTCAGAAGCATAAATCAAGAAAAGTTTGCTGGCCAAATATTGAATCCACAAAAGTTTTCTTCAAGAGCTACTAATCATGGCATTATTAATGAAAAAGTTGCTCTTCAAAAGTACATGGAAGAAATGGAATTGCAGGTGAATGAATGTGGGTTGTTTATTTCAATTGAACGTCCATACCTTGGTGCATCACCCGATGGCTTTCTTGATGATGAAACAATCATCGAAATTTAGTGTCCATACAGCAGTAGATATCAAAAAATAACTTATGTAACTGTGCCATATTTAGTGCAAGATGGTAATAATGAATTGAAATTAAAAAAAGGGTCTCCATGCTACTACCAAGTACAAGGACAGCTGTATTGCACTGGCAGAAACTATTGCAATTTAATCGTATATACTTTTGTAGAAATGAAAGTAATTTTTGTGTCAAGAGATGGTGGTTTTATTAATGAAATGTTAACAATCATAGATACTTTTTATATTCAGTATTTTAGGCAAGCTATTTTAAATAAATATGTTTATAAAAACTATGAACAAGTAATAAAGAAAACAACATAAGATTTATTTTTTTATTTAACAATTCCTTCTTTAAAATTACATAGCATTACACATATGAAAAACATTCTGGATAGCAATGGTACATAGTAAGCGTTCACATCAGATTTCAATATTTTGAAGGTTTTTGTTAATCCAATTAGCCGTTCAATATGAATGCGATTTTTGGCTAATTGGCGATCATGCTTTAACTTTATTCCAGGCAGTTGAGTCAAACCTTTCAAAAATGTTGGTGTGTAAATGGATACATTTTTGTGTTCAAATAAATCTTGAACATTGAAGCCTCGATCTGCCATTATTGCGTCTTTCTCATCACATAAAGTCAAAAGTGAACTGCGTTCTGTTATTTGACGATCACTTGTAGAACCAGCATATCCCTCCGAGCAAAAGGATATAAGGCCTCCAGGTGTGGCACCCACTAGAAACTTTATGGTGTTGTGATGCTTATAACTACTAAATGTAGCTTGCTGAGAGATCGGATTACTGGGTTTTGCAATAAATATCTCTGTGCCATCAACAATTACTCTTGTATTTGGATGATGCTGTTTAAATGATTTTGGCATGTAGTAATCTACGAGAGCCCGGCTAGGCCAGATATTTACTTGAGACCATAACTCATACACAAAATTTACCCATGTTATAAAAATATTACCAACTTCAGTGGTGCTAATGCCAAATATTTTAGAAAGTTCAAAATCTTGTTTATTTCTTCTTAATTTAATTAACATTAAAAGTAACCGGTCTTCAACAGTTACATTAATAACTTGACTGCCTCTATAATGTAAATGATTTGCCATGGGTAATAGTGTAGATAATATCATTGATGTAAAAATCGATGGATAATATTAAATTAAATTTGTTAATGTTTTCTAATCCTGTGTAAAATAATACTGATCTAGTATCAGACAACATATCCTCAAATGAAAATAATCTGAGTATGTGAGGTGTTTGGGTTGAGGTTGTATTTTGAAATGAAGTTGGTGCACTAAGTGAAGCGTTAAGATCAGCAGTAGTTACATCCATTTCATGTTGCAAGTCAGGAACTTCAGGTAAATGTTCTGCTTCTTCAGGTATATCTTGAATAGCATCATCAAAAGATTGTTGTGAAGTAGATGGAAACAATTCTTTTCTACAAGAACGTTGCAAATACCGCTGCGCTCTAGCAGCTGCAGTAGAAGTAGTTGCTTTGTTCCATGCGAAAATTGAAGGTATCGCTGTCTTTTTTAAATATCGGTGTACTTGAGGCAGGCCTGAAAGTAAAAAGATTACAGTACCTAGTTAGACTCAATTCTTTACGATACAGTACTTCTTTTCAAATAGTGAATAAAGGTATTACTAACCTGTAGCATGACTTATTCCTTGATAGTCTGTTTCTTTAAAATGGTTGGAACATACCCTCGAACTTTCGGAAGCTCTAAAATTGCGTATCTTAGTCGCCCTTTCCCATAGTTTTTTTAATTGTAAGTCTTTAGGAAATGAATGATTTCCATTGTTATTACAACCGATTATAACACAACGCGGCATTTTTTTGTCAGATGCCAATGTTTTTTGTAAACAAGTTTTGTATGTAATTTGACAGCTAATGCCATTTTCTGTTGGCCAAGCGCTACCAGCGACACCCTCGGCAGAAGTTGTCAGTTTTCTTCCCCATTGGGTTAATGCTGTTTGTTCATTATCTCTACCATATGTGATCGATGGGACATTTGACAACTTTTGCGGTTTCACAATAGCTTTCACTAAAGGAGCGCAGCTAATGTTTTCTTTCTGTTTACATATTTTTCCAAACATAGACGCGGTTAATCTATTTTTTCTGTTTTCTAACCATTCTTGACTGGAACTTTGGTCTATCGTCTGTTTCTGTAGTTCGTCTCTTTGTTGGTCAGAAAGCTCCATTTGTTTAAGAAATTCAGTTTTTGTCATCTGAAAGTCTTCATCGATCATATCTGGTCTTTGAGCTTTCTGTCCATAATCTGGATCGTTCATATTTCTACGGATTTTTTTGCGAAATAATCTTTTGTTAACTTTTCTTTTCACTTTTTGTGTCTCATATACATTTGTGTATTTGCCAGTAGATTTACCAAATATGCATTTTTGGATAGCATTTATTGGTTGCTTGGTGTTAAAGGAAATAACTGAAGCGGAACACCTTTCCTGGTATGAATTCTTCAGTGTGTAATTAATTCGTTTCCCCCCCACATATTTGGCAATCACTGAATTGAATGTCTCAGCAGGATTGCTATCAACGTTAAAAATTAGACTTTTAGCGTTTGCAGCCAAAAACAAGACAATTTGACTCATTTTCCTCCACTAAACTGTGTTAGCTACATCAAGTGCCGTATTTCGGTCAGTTTTGTCCGTTGCTGGGCATATAGCGTCATCGCAATCAGAGTGACTACCAAAACAATGGTGTAATGCATTCAAAATATCTGTACGAAGTTTAACCATTTTTTGACTGTCAGAAATGTCTTCGTGTTTCCTTAACTTTATAGCCCGCACTGTGTATCTGCGTAACTTCATGATTTTGAAGTCAGTTAAAAGTTTCCTTAATTGAATAGGAATATGAGTATCTTTAGTAAGTGCTCTCAGTTTGTTACATAGATTTCTTAGCAGATGGTTTCTGCACTCGATCTTCTGAACCTTGCAGTTTTTATTTAGATTGCTTTCTAATATTTTTTTATGAGTACTTGAATCACCATCTGATATTAGTCTAGCATATATTAAACCATGAGTTTCAAGAGAGTTACCAAATCCTTCAACAAGCGACGTTGACTCCATACTAGAAGAGCTACCAGAATAGTTCTTATAGCATATATGATTTGCAGGTTCAATTTTTTTATTTTCAGCTTTTGCACATACTATGCAGTATTTATTTTTTACACCAAGATATAAAATTTTACCAGTGTATGCACCGATTATTGCTGCTGCACCTGATGATGCTAAATAGTTATTACGGAAAGATCTTTTGGACCAACACTCGTCAGCTATTACATCAATCATTGGTGTACCTTCACAATCGACACTGCCAATTTCTTTCGCATGTTCTGCCTCTTCGATGCATGCCTTGGCCATTTCTTCTACTGCCGTCTTATGGAACCATTCGTAAACTTTTTTGCTTGTTTGAGCGTATAAATTTTTTGACATACCAGGTATATCAGTATTACCTGCCAATTCATTTAAATTTCCCAACCCACAGCCAATACTAATAATACCTGCAACTATTCCGTGGTTCACATCACAAGTGTTAGACGGATCTTCAGTGCTTATGTCAAATTCGGAATTACAGAGTTCACACTTGAAATGCAGTTTTGATATAAAACCTTTACCGATACATTTCAGATTTCTATACCTGCATCCAAAATATTTTTCGTTATGATCAGCAATCTTCACCAAAGTTTCTAAAAAATATTTGATCGATACGATTCTGCGCCCTTCTAGGCAAAACAGTTCCTCATCATAGGTAATTTCTGTTTCATTTTCAATTTGTAGCTGTTGGTCGTCGCTAATTATTACAGGTTGTTGACGTTTCCTTACGAGAATTCGGCGAAAAGGAAAAGCCTCCTCAAATGTCCGCTTCCGGTTCATTTTCTTATTTAAGTTTGTTACATTTTCAGTTCTGTCAATATTTTCAACCATCACTGGTACTCCCATAGTAGAAAAGGTAGGATTAATATTTCGAGCTTCTGACAGGTTGATAACATCTGAAAATGGTTGACGAGAGCCAGCAGCGGACTTGTGAAAATAAATAACTTATATTATCAATTAATTTTATTCCACGGTTAAAAATATCCGACTTGGATCCGAATTAGCCCTAAAGTATATTAGACTAGCGACCCATACATACATAAACACTAAATACACACACACACACACACACCCACAAACACACCACACATGCATCCATACAAACACATACACACACACATCCATCCAGACACTCACGCCCCCACAAACACTCACGCCCCCCCCAACCAAACTTTTTTACACCTTCTGACAGCATGCATGAACATCATAATCATTAATTAATTTTTGTTTTATTATATTTAGATATCGATACTCATCAAGTCTGTGGAGTCTCGCTAGCTAATTTAATTTGACCTTGTAGATAGGCCCTAAACATGAATACTTTAAACAGTTCTACTTACCTTTGGATTATATTTCTCTTCATCACTTCTACGTTTGATCCCAATTTTTTTTTTGTTCGTACATGCATATTTTTTTTTACGTTTACGATCCATAGTGAAATCAAATATTTACAAAACTTTTACTAAAACACAAATATTTACAAAACACTCGAAAAATTATATACAAAAAATAATTAAGTAGAGCAACTTTAGATACACAACAGTGCGCAACCTACGTTAGAGCAGGAGCAAAGTAAGAGCGAGAGGGAACAGTTAAAATTCGTCGTAGACCACACGTCCGAACGCTCCGACCGTGCAGTGCATAGACTACTTGGTGCAGTGGCCACTAAGGAATTTCTGTCTGAATTCTTGTTTATAAACTCGTTTTTTGGAGGTCTTTTGAGATTATTATTATTGTTAGGGTAATGTGATTTAGGTGCTACTTTTTTAATATTTGCTTAATGAACTCTTGGCATTAAAATAATCTAATTATTACATACATACGATGCATAGTTATTATAGAACAAACCGTTTATTGAGAGATAAAAACAGAGAATTTTGATGAAATTGTGACCTCTGAATTAAGAAAATGAAACATAATTGAAAAAACTAATCAGCGCACTTTGAAGACGAGAATGTTGAGCTACTTATGCGCTGAACAGATTTGTATATTAATACTTCATTGCCATAAACTAAGCGCACAAACAGAACTCGAAATGATGAGCGCGAAAGAGCTATATTTAACACTTGATTTACCTAACATAATCCACCTAGTTGAACTTAAAAAAAATGACTGGCTATTACTTATATTATGGTTATTTATGTGCAATAAAAATATTTCATTACTTTGTTAAAAAAAAATACAAAGTTGCGCAAATAATTCGCCGCGAGTGCATTTTGCAAGACTGCAGCCTTAAACCTTCCTTGGACTACGACAAACATTTCAAAACCAAAATCAGCTAAATCGGGCCAGCCGTTTTCGAGTTTTAGTGAGACTAACGAACAGATATAGATTAACTAGTTTTAGGGAACGCCCTCTGTTATTTAACATACTATTATCACTCATCACTCACAGCACATTGCAACACACAGACAGTCCAACATAAAGGAAATTTTATTAAAATATTAGGTACTTATAAAATTTTAAGTACCTACTCGTATGTATCAAAACAAACTTACCTTAAATGTTTGATATCTTGACCGATGACGAGTGACTGTCTTGACCGAAGATGTTGTGTTGGCGTATTAATTTATTTTTATATTTTTCTTTACTTTAACTGTTTCATAAAACTCGCCTTAATGCTTATCACCTACAACTTCCGCTGCAATATCATAAACTATTGTTTATTAACTACACTAAATAATTACAACTATTGGTGCCGATTCTCTTGTCACAAATGCCTCTAAACTAAACTAAAAATCACCAAAATTTAGTTTATTCCTGTCAAACGACGATTTCCATTCTGAAATAGACTAAAGTGACACAACTTAACTATATTTTAGTTTGACAGCACTAAGATGGCAACGAGATATTAGTTTAGTGAAAATAACATTTTTGCTATTCTGAATTTGACGTTTTTCACCTAAAATTTAGATTTTCTAACTAAATCTGACTATTTTTAATCGCGACTAAAAACGTGTGGAATAAAATTGGTTGTCATGAACTATAAATTCACACCAACACCTCGACTTCAAATGCAAAAACAGTACTGAATCTTTTTTTTTTCTTTTGCTTATATCTCGAAAACGGTGTGTCCAATCGCAAAAATAATGAAAATTTCGACCCCCTTTATAAAACCCTTAAACCCTTAACACTCTACATGTAGGTAATAATTTTTCTTATTTTCCATACAAAAAGTGAAAAATTCCATACAAAACACGACGAGGCTGCCCCCCCTGCGCGCCTCCGGCTCTAAAAAGATCACGTGGTTAGGTATCACGTGTGGGGTTGCGATTGTCAAATTCGATTTAGATGTGTCAAAATTATTTTAAAATTTAGAGAATTTATTTTGCAGAATAGCTTTAAGATTCTCATAGTCAAAAGTAAGGAATTTTAGTGATAGTTTAGTTAGTTTAGTTCGGTGTACAAGAGAATCGGCACCATTGTGCATATATGTAAACTAAAACATCACTCAGAATCGCCACTAACAAAGTATATAAAATGATGGTAAAAATAAATTATTGTCACCCTACTCACATACACAATTAAAAAATAGTTGATTTCGGTATCTATTAAGATTTGTAGTTTTATCATAATTCTTATTTGTAGGTAACAAATGACACCAATTTTTTTCACAAAATGAGACAATTTTGTGTTTGTCTTATCTTTCATATGATAAGCGTAATAAAACGAATGCAAAAGAAATGGAGGACTGAGGGCCCGAATTTTATCAAGGTGATAACTTTCAAACAACAAGAAGTGGTGACTTGTTCTTGCTTTCACAAATTTTCACATTTTATTTAGTAGCATATAGGATTTCAAACAGTAGCTGTAAGTCAATGATTTAATTTTATTTGCGTAATAAACTTTTACGTGTATGAGAAATGAGGGCCCATTTTATACGAAGATATCAAAGTAAGACAGTGTTTTGCGATATCTTGTTTTCACAAATTTTGATTGGCATTAGCTTAGATTTTGGCATAAAGACTTTTTCTGTAGTGTCCATAGTTTATCAGGTTCAGGTGGGCCCTTAGTTCTCTATGTGGGAACTGAAAGCCCAACTTTACAGTCCATCGGTTATTTGACTTTCACAAAATCTGATTCCAACTTTCACAATTCTTTGGGAATGTTCACTAAATCCTAAGCACATTTTCAAAGAGTTTTAACAAAGTGGCCCCTCACAGCACACGCACATTCCAAATCAGCCTGCTACATCAATAATTGAACAACCTGCCCCATCAACATAAGGTACCTATTAGAATTATTTTGTTGTTGCCTGACTAGATTATTTTCTTAAATCGTAAAAACGAACATCACATTCATTCAAAAAATGTGCAATAGATGATTATAAATTTTCCTATTTCAGTGTTGATTCCATCCATACTAACAGTTGCCAGTGATGAGTAATGAACTAATATGCCATTTTTAGTAAACTCTTTTTCTTCCTGCCCTTGTCCCATGTTACTTAGACGGCGCAAAATGTTTTTCTTCCACTCTTATCTGTTAAACGTCACAGTATCATTCACTCTATTACCATCACTACTATTAGTTTTACTTTACTTTATATTAGAATTAAGTCATAATTTGTAATTGCAGGCAAACAAGATGTCAAAAGAAGGATTTTCAGAAGATTTGATTCGACACTGAATACTGAAGAATGAGATAAAAAATTACAAGGACAAAAGGATTCTGCAATGACAAGATTAAAGAAAGCTTTAAAACTATCAGAAAATGCCACATTCAAGAAAGCACTCAGTAAATTTTCATCAACAGCATATATATTCACAATGCTACAATTCCGAGAGGCAGGGAAACATAAATTAGGTTGCAGATTCACAAAGGATGAACAAATTACGTCCTTATTATATTAATACATTTTTTTGTACTGCCTTCCCCACTAACACTTACCAGGATGATATCACGGGCTTCATTGCAGCCAGGAATCAACGAAAACTTATTTACACAACTAGAAAAAAGTGAAAAAAAATGAAACCAGCAGATAAGTTATGCATGTTACTTTTTGACGAAGTTGCACTTACCCTACACTTCGACTATAATAGAAGAATCGATTTTGTGAGTGGTTTTGTTAATAATGGCACTACAACATACAAAAAATTGCAGACCACGCCCTGGTGTTTATGGTGAGAGGTTTGCAAAAGAATTATAAGCAACCAATTTCATACACATGTTTGCAAGCAGCAATTGTATGCAAGCACCACACCAGCTTTAGAATTAGCTTCACAAATAAAGCTTGTAAAAAGAAGATTGCATACAATTGGGCTAAAAGTTATAGCAAATGTATGTAACCAACCTTACTTCCGAAAACGATTCCGATTTTGATTTCGTTTTCGATTCGAACTCGATTCTGATCCGAACTCGATTTAAAACCTTACTCCCGAACCAATTCGAATCGTAAACCAAGATCGACTTGAAGTTCGAATATTATCAGCGTCGTTAGACGTATCCGGCGGATTACGTCACCGTCAAGTGCTATTGTCCTTGGTTAGTAACTTTAAGTAGTTGAATGTTTTTACTTATCTATCACTTACAAACAAAAACTTATGAAAAAACATGATTTATTATTATTTTTGGGAATAAAGTGTAGCCGAACCACGATTTGTATTAATTAGTCTGTGCCACGAGCTGTCAAGTGTCAAATCGTATGTAAAGAGCTCTGGGTTGTTTAAAAGTTTGTGTGTCTGCTGCTGTATGAGTTTATTTAGTTTCAATTCATATTATAAGTGAAAGTACAATATAGATTAACTTTGGTACGAGAGTGTTTTAATGTTTGGTAAATTTTAGCGTGCGTATACGTTTATAAGTTTGTGATAAAAGTTTATGTACTTTTAGAAACCTGTGTGACTTGATAGTGTCTTTTCCATCATAATTATGTACAAATGGAGAAGTTGGTGCAATTTTTAGAAGAAAATCCCGGCATTGCCAAACGGCTTATACGTTCTGCACAAACTCGCCAACAGACAAAACAACAATGGGTCAGAGCTTCTTTCTATACTCCGTGGTCAGAGGTCACAATTTTATTTAATTCCTTGGGTGGCGCAACAAAAAACTATAAGTCATGGGCAAAAGTAAGTCAAACACAGCTGAGATAACGTAAATATTTATGCTATCCGAATGAATGGTAATGGTGTATAGACTTGTTTGGTTAAAACATACTTATAATTTGAAATGTCACTTCGTATGGTTGGTTTCTTCATGTATGGTGTTAATTCTTTTATCAACACATCAAAACACTCGTTCGACCAACAATAATTTCTCTGAAATTCTTCCGAACACATTTTCATAGCCCGGGTGTTATAAAGACTAATCCTATGCATATTTCTTCTTGCACGAATATCCATACGATTTGCTTCCTCAAGAACATTGAAAAACAACGCAAGGCGAGCTATAATAATAAAGAATTTGAAGAAATATAGCTATAATTAACACTAAAAAACCTCACTCGATCTGAATAAAGTAGCTTCTTTGCTATCGTGTAATTTGACGTTTAGTTTCGATCCAACAACTCGATAATCAACTGTCAGGTGGCGTGTAGAGTAGGTACGAACTTTTCGATCCTAACGAATTTCTCGATCGAAATTAGTTTCGCTTTGAACCACCGCACGATCGTGCGCTAGTGTCGGACTCAAGAGTATGAATCGGCATTGAATTCGAATAGAACTCGATTGATTCAGAACTCGAACCTGTCGGGAGTAAGGCCCCTGTTTCGGTCGAGTTTCATAATACCAAACACTTATCCCAACGAAATAAGTATGAAATATGTTGAGGAATAATTGTGGTATTTTTTTTTACTTTCAAAAATACATATTCATACAATGATATATGTATTGCTATTGTTTATGCATTTCAAAAATAATTGTCGTGGTGTATTTTTCTTTTTCGAGATTACTTATGTTTTTAACTTATATTTCATTATAAGAACATGCCATAATTGGATTTATTTATTTAGCTTTAACTTATATTCATAGAAGTATACAATTAATTAAAATAACCGAATTTTAAAGTCCTTACCAAACAATTTGACTTTTTGAGTTATGCCCTCATACTCGGCACTAAGTGTGACGTCGGAGCGAGTCAGGGGCACATTACCTGTCCGCCATTTTGTTATTATGCCTATCGCGTCCTTCGTCTCGAGCGTCATTCCAAATCTGGTTTGCGCGTGGGATTGACTGAGCGTACTGAATACTCGGAAAGTTTTCAAGCATTTGTTATTATTTTGTTACTGTTAATTGTTTTGTTAGTGTTTCTGTTATGTTTTTGTTATTATTTATTGTTTATGAGTGAAGAAGTGAGAATGGATCCACCAACAACCCAAAAAAGCGACGACAGAGAATCGTTGAACCTCTAGCAGGTTGGTTAAATTATTTTAATACCTACCTATGAAATAACAGACTAATGACGGACTTATGTACGTAACTACTTCATATTTAACAGTGTGAATATGTGGTGAATCTAACCTTAAATATTTTAAATGCAAAAGTAGGTTTGTTTGTTTGTTTCACATTTAAAAGGCCACAGAGAACATATTTTATGCAGTGAGAATTATACTTAGATACCAATTTTTTTGCGTAAATCGTATTTTTGATCGATACAGTAATGTCAAGAAAAATTTAAAACTCAGACTGCATTATTATACTTAATAGTTAATTGTAAAATACTCCATTTAATACCACTCGATTTAAAAAACATTCATTTGTTTGTTGTGATTATCATGCACGTGTTTACCTCGGCTGCTAGACAGTCGTTGTGTTGTTATGCATTGTCTATAATACGTTATCATGTTGCACACAAACTTTCAAACTTAAACGATCTCCCTTAAGTGTCGCTATTTACACTATATTTATTTTAAATTATTGATTTTAGGTCCATCATCGTCGCAACCATTACATTCTCCAATCAAAAAGAGAAAAAGTACGATTTTGTCCGTTGGCGAGAAAACCATAGTGTTAAATGTAACATACAAAAAATACATGGCCTGAGAATGAATACCGCTTCAATATGGCTATGGTTAATAAGACTGCACAGATCATTTGAATAAGTAAAAGTGCTATTTACGGAATTTTGAAGGAATATAAAGATACCCATGAACTGAAACCCAAAGGGACTACAAAGAACAAATTAGGTATAATCCAAAAATTGGATGGTTTTGACAAGACGGCTATAACATACAAAAAATACATGGCCTGAGAATGAATTCCGCTTCAATATGGCTATGGTTAATAAGACTGCACAGATCATTGGAATAAGTAAAAGTGCTATTTACGGAATTTTGAAGGAATATAAAGATACCCATGAACTGAAACCCAAAGGGACTACAAAGAACAAATTAGGTATAATCCAAAAATTGGATGGTTTTGACAAGACGGCTATAAGTGCATAGATTTTTTTATGGAAGGTGATCTGCCTACAATAGATAAAATACATCAGAAAATAAATGAAGATAATACTTTGCCCAATTTTAGCAAAACAACCTTAAGAAGTGTTCTCAAACATTTGAAATTTAAGTTCCAAAAAAGGAACAGGAAAAGTGCCTTAATAGAACGTCCAGAAATAATTCTGTGGCGAACAAAATATTTAAAAGAAATGGAAGGGTACCGGAATGAAAACCGTAATATCTATTACCTGGATGAAGCTTGGGTCAACGCAGGTAAAAATCAATTGTCATACTAAAGAGTCACTAATTTACACCCTAAATTTTTTTACCTTGTATTTAGGTGATTTATTTATCCTTAATTATTTTAGGTCATTCTGTTGCGAAAGCTTTGACCGATACCACTGTGACTTCATTACGCCAAGCATTTCTGGAAGGTTTGTCGACTGGCGCTAAAAACCCAACAGGAAAGGGCAGCAGACTCATTGTAGTTCATATTGGCAATGAAAATGGCTTTTTGAGCGATTTCCAATGGGTCTTCGTTTGTAAAAAGACTGGTGATTATCACGAATCTATGGATGCCGTTCATTTTGAAGAATGGTTCGCGAAAGTCTTGGATAAGCTGCAACCTAATGACGTCGTTGTTATGGATAACGCAAGCTATCATTCCAGGTACCTCAACTTACTTAAAGGGCCATTTTTTTTGTTTTAATTATTCTACATTTTATACATTGACTTTCAGACGATTGGAAAAAATACCCACTTCATTTTGGAGAAAGCAACAGATAATGGACTGGTTGCAAGATAAAGAAATCGTCTTCGACCAACAGGACACAAAAGCACATTTGATGGTAAAAGTTCAATCTGTTAAAAGTTTTTATCAAAAATACGCAGTTGATGAAATGGCGAAAGAGCAAGGCGTATTAGTGTTACGGTTACCGCCTTATCATTGCGAGCTCAATCCAATAGAGCTCGTATGGGCGGACACGAAAAGTTACGTTTCTCGACACAATACAACATTTAAATTAACAGACGTTAACAAATTATTTAATAATGCCTTAAATCAGGTAACACCTGAAAAATGGAGAACTTGTGTCGAGCACGTCAAAAAGGAAGAAGTCAAGATGAAGGGACTCGATCATCAGATAGATAAAACAGCCGATCGCTTTATTATAAATGTAACAGACACTTCAGATAGTGAAAGTTATGTGAGTGAAAATACGGACACAGATTCCCCTTCTGAATTTTCTGCATAAGGAGACCATTCTGGTTTCATAAAAAGTTGGGCCCAAAATGGAAAGTGATAGAGTGACTGTCGTGTGTTCTTATTATTAAAAAATATTGAATACAAAACTGTGTTCCTATGCCTTTTTTTTTTTTTTTTTTTGGGTGGGAAATTATCAAATAACTTCTCCCGCTCTGGGTGGAGCGGGAGGGCGTGTCAGACTCTTACTGACTAAAACCCACCCGTGTTCCTTCGGTTGCCCTGTTGCCGGGGGCCACGATGTCCCCATCGGTTTTCTTCGAACCCCCGGCAGGCATTGGCCCTAACGGACCCCGTCAATTCTGCTGACATCTCTTTGAGGCGCGCGTGGAACACAACGCGCCGTCGACCCGGGCTTGGTCCTTACCGGACGGCGAGCTACCCATTGCTCACCGTCCGCAGTGTTCCTATGCCTGTGTGCCTATTTGAAATAAATGATTTAACTTCGAATTTGGTTTAAGAGTTTCATTGAGTACTACGAGTAGTAAGTACCTTCCAAAATAAATATGACTGAATATACTCGTATAGTTTTGGCCAAAAGGTTTGTAACTCATGTCCAGTGAACGCGTCAAGGACGCCCCTTACCGCGATACGTTTGTTTTGATCATGTTAGCGACACTTTACATTTTTTTCGTATCGTTTTGAAATATTGGAATACATTGGTAGACAGGTGTTAACGACTTTTATATTTTTCTTATCTGGCGGAAACTATAGTAATAATTTAACAAATTTATTGATTAAGTTGATGATAATGAATTTATCTTTCTTTTCCAGGTATGGGAATTCTGTCAAAAGAATGCCAAGAAACAGCAGATTTGCTTTTATTATTCGACTATTTGTTTGACTCCGTTAACGGAAGCTACGAAAATTTAAAAAAAAGCGAGGAAACTTCTGCTTGGACTAGTAACTCCAAATTCAACTCACAAAACATTTTGGGCTGAAGCAAAGAAAATTATAAGTTCAATGAAATTTTGCGGCAATCGCAACTCTGTTGTAGTACCATCAATTAAGCAGACAGTTAAAATATTGAATATCTTATCGATGTTTTAGCTAAACAGGATAAACTGACGTCTCTATGGATGAGACATTTCAACCAGGACTTTTTATTGCTATTGATTTTTTTTTGGCTGCATTCGATATCGTATATCGTAATACGTCACCTTCGTGTGTTGGCTTCGAAGCAGCCTACGCTTCCTTACTAATTAATAATTTTAGTAATACGCATTCGCCGGGGTCCACTTGTGAAGTTTATAAATGTTTAAATTTTAAATCCCTGAAAAACTTATTTTTTAATAAACCTGCGACGCCAAGTTATATACAGGGTAATTGGAAGATGGGTGCAAAGCTTTAAGGCGAAGATAGTACAGACAATTCAGAACCATTTAAGCCATGGTTGTCTTAGACGAAGTCTTACCAAATATTTTTAACCAAATTTTTAAGTTTTTTTTCGGAAATTCTCAAAATTTAATGTAAACTGCATAATTATGGCCAAATTGAATGATAAATGAATTCATTTTTTATTTATTTAATTAAAGTAATGTGTAAGCAATCAAGCAAAACATGTTTTAGGCTTCTGTGTCATTAGACATTTTTTTTTCAGACATTTAAAGCTCAGAAAAAATAAAAAAATTGTACAATACGTCTTTTAAACCTTATTAAAAATTAAAAAATTTGGTAAGACTTCGTCTAAGACAACCATGGCTTAAATGGTTCTAAATTGTCTATACTATCTTCACCTTAAAGCTTTACACCCATCTTCCAATCACCCTGTATACTATTTAAGTTGATTTTGATGATGTGAACAGTGACAATATCTTTGTAAATCTTAAAACAAAGAGACAAGACCCAAAGATAAAATCACAATTAGAGTATGTGACAGGATACGTATTACGAAAACTAAAAGTATTAAAATGCAAAAATTGCAAGAAATCATTTTATAATGAAGATAAAGAAAATAGTTCTCTTCATTTTAGAAAATATTTTAAAAATAAAATATGCCTTATACAAGCTGAAATTTTAATGGTTGTTTTTCGCAGCAAAATGATTTTGTCTTGGTAGTACAATAGATTTACAAAAATATTTTTTTTAAATATTCAAAAATGGCAGATTTAGAATTGTGAAAAACAAAAGTTGAAAGCAACCTAGAACCCATAGTAGCGCGATCGACTGACTGTACCTACGAGACCGGCGCGTCGGTATCGTAGGTACAGGTAGCGGCACGTAAGTCTAGCGCTGACCGTTCATGCGCAGAAGTCGAAATTAAGGTATCTCGGGGGAGCGAAGGAGATGCGCGCGGGCGTGTTTAAGCGCTTATTGGCTCTCCAGTCGTACTCTGTCCCGCGTACCAATACGACGCCTCGCTCAATTCTGGTGTATAATCGCGTTCTAAATTGTATTGTTATTACAGTTATTGTTTTCTGTTGTTTGAGTTTGTTTTTTATTCAAATCAAATCGTTTTTATTTGTATAATTGACTGTTTTAATTAAGTTTGTGTTTATATGCGATTTTAAACAGTGAATATACCTAGAAGAAACGCTGTTTTGAGAAGACAGGCACGGAAAATGGATATGACGTGCATTCTTTTTTAAAGACAGAAACTAATGAACTAATTGATTCTTTGAAACATATTAAAAGTCAGATTGACGAAACTACGAATATGTTACTCAGTCACTTGGACAGCGGCACTGTGAATTTAAACATAATGAAACAAACTGCACTAGTTATTAAGACGGAAAATATGAAATTAAATTGTGTAGTCAGTGATTTAGGGAAAATTCAAAAACGAACAGCAGAGGCCACAAAAACATCAATTGCAACTGTAAGGATCATCTCCACTCAAGCCAATAGTTCCGGTTTGATCGCACTGTTCAGAACACCTGGCAAAAACGTTCTAAAACAAAACCGGTTACCAATATCGATAATTTCGACCAAGGAGTTATAAAGAGATGTGTACACAATTTTCACAAAACAAACAACGAACTTCCCACCATTGCAAAGCTGAAAGTAAACTAGAGGAAGACATTCATTTCCAAGGCTCAGAACGAAGTCTTCGGCGAATCATCAAGGATTTAAGGTTTCGGTGGAAAAAGACTCGAAACAACCGTACCGTAGCTGATAGAGACTTCAAATATACGTTTACAACGCATCAAATATTTGCGTAAAATTAAACGATATCGTCAAGAGGGAAAGTCTATTATATATACGGACGAATCCTACGAAGATTCGTCGCACTCTACCTACTCCAAAAGCCTGGACAGATGGCACTACTAAGGGCATCAAAAAACCGATATCTAAAGGACAGCGAGTTGTGAAGGGTGGGCGTTTTTGGGGGACTGTCTTATGTAATTTTGACGTTCGAAAAGTGCTGATTCTCAGCCTAGTTTGAATAAATGACTTTTGAATTTTCATTGTCCACGTAGGATCTGTTTATACCGAACGCGTTGCTTACTTTTAAAGCCGGTACTAAATCAGGCGACTACCACGACAGTATGAATTATGAAAACTACGAAAAATGGCTTAGAACACAGTTAATTCCGAACTTACGACCTGAATCCGTTGTGGTAGTCAACGCAGCTTACCATAATAAACAATGGGATCTCGCACCAACCTCAAATATGAAAAAAGCAGACATGCAGGCTTGGCTCACGGAAAAAGGTATACAGTACGACGCAACATTACTAAAGCCCGACTTGTACGATTTAATAAAAGCTAATAAGGAAAGATTTAAAACATTTTCCATAGACCGAATCCTAGCAGAAGAAAATCACCTAGTGCTAAGACTACCGCCATACCACCCAGACCTTAATCCCATTGAAATGGCATGGTCCGCTATCAAGCAATATGTAGCAAGCAAATATGTAAAATGGAATCTTAATACGTGTATAATAGAGCTTATTAAACAAAAAGTTTCACAAATGGGTGATCGGGATTGGGACAAGTTATGCAAGAAGGTGAAGGATATTGAAGAACAATATGCAAAGAGTGACCATGTTGTAGACTTGCTCACAGAGGAATTTGTTATTTGCGTCAATGAAGACAGTTCCGAAGATGACTCTGACGATTCTGATAATGACGATGCTAATGATAACGATGACCGAAGCAGCCCTGAGCCCGGGCCCTCATCCAGAAAAAGGCCTTATACGGGCCAGGCATACGGCAGTTTAGTGGAAGGCGTGCTACCCCTATCAGATTCAGATTAATGTTTCATTACTTAATAAAAATTGTCAAGCTTTTTAAAATTTTATTTCTACCCATATTAGTGATGAGACTAGTTTTTAAACAAACTAGCTTCGATATGAAAGAAGGACAAACAAAACACGTTCTTTATTAGTAAGGATTATTGTAATCAATTTGTAGAGATAACAATTGCGTGCGCGACAGCACCTATGCGCAGCTATCCCCTCCACGTTTCGTTGAAGAAAAGAATGAAATAAAGTATCTGACATTGTATCTAATGTTCTATTTTGAATTAATATACATCACTACTACATAAATAAAAGTAAAAACATAGGATAGGGCCTACAGCAAATTTGAAGCTAGCTATACGTATATTGGCTTCGTGGATTGTTGTATTTACTTGTTGCTCGAGGGCGCCATGAAATGTTCGAGTGACGTCTCTATCTCCCTATATAAAATGTACTCTGTGAACGTGCCGCAAGTGCGGGCGAATAAAATGATGTCTTGAGATTTGGATCCCGAAAGGAGTACATTCACCGTCCATACATTTTTGGGCTAAATGTGAAAGTGCCGGCCAAACAAAACAAAAATTATATTCCGTTAGAACATGTTATTCTCTTCACTTTTCACTACGAGACCAAATCTGTAGGACCATTCCCTGCGCTGTTATACGAGTTTGAAAAATACTGTTTTCAGTATGTTTTAGATAAAAGAATAACAGTAATCTAATTATAGTAATAGCTTTTCATGCCAGTTAACATTACAGTTACTATCTTTTACTGTGAAACTAAGGCTCTAGGGTTATTCTCCACATAACTACAGAGTGCAAAATAGTAATTTTTTTCTCCAGTACTAATATTAGCTGATTGAAATAGGTATCAGTCGTAGGTATCAACTAGTATTAACTGGTTTTAGGTCTATTTAGTCGTTTCTATTCACTTAAACACCGTGAAATAAAAAACACACTATTTTAGGTAGGTACATAAATAACGGTTGTAAAAAGAAGCCGAGAATCATAGATTTTTTGTACTGGACTATGGTTCAGTATGTGCAGATATGCCTCTCGCAATAGCTTGCCATATTTGGAATTGCATAACAAACATTAAGAACCTTACGGATAAGCTTATGGCGAATACAGGAGTTGATAGCATTTAAAACTTGTTTTCGTGAAAAAAAGTAAATAAAAATAAAACTTTGACCTTCAATATCTCCTCTCAGCATCGTTATGCTTTTTTACATCCGTTATTTATGTAGGTATCTAAAATAATGTGTTATTTTATTTCACTGTTTTGCGAGAACAGAAGCCACTAAATAAATAGACCTAAAACCAGTTAATTTTAGTGATACCTATTTCAATAAGCTAGTACACACGGCTACACATCAAGCTATATATTTCCAGTATAGACTGATCTCGCATTGTATAGGGTTTCCGTACAATGCGAGATCAGCTTATACTGGAAATGTATAGCTTGATGTGTAGCCATGTGTAATAGTGAAAAAAAAAACTTTATTTCGCATACTGTACGAGTAGTTATGTGGCGAATAACCCTAGAGCCTAGTTTCACAGTAAAAGATGATAACTGTAATGTTTAGTGGCATAAAAAGCTATTACTATAATTAGATTACTGTTATTCTCTCTAAAACATACTGAAAACAGTATTTTTCAAACTCGTATAACAGCGCAGGGAATGGCCCTACAGATTTGGTACCATAGTAAAAAGTAAAGAGAATTACATGTTCTAACGGAATACAACTTTTTTATTGTTTGGCCGGCACTTTCATAATTTAGCCCCAAATGAATTTTCTCCTTTGATCAAGAGTTAAGCTTCTTGAAGGCAATAGTGAAACCAGGTGGGACTCATGACAACAATCCAAATACAACAGAAAATGACGGCGAACAAAAAGATCAGGATGATACATGCCTAAAATCATCATCAAAGAAGGCAAAGGTAGATAGTAGTAGTAGCGAAGTAGATGATACAATTTTGAAACTTATTGATTACCAATTAAGCTCAATCGGAAATAATGACCACAATAATGACCGCAACTTAAATTTTTTCGTCCCTTCAATATTTGAATGACGACCAAATATTAGAGTTTCAATCAGGGGTCATTAATCTTATACAGTGTATTCAAACCAGGCAAAAATATTACAATGATTATCATCACAACTACTGTAATCAAGGTTATTATACTAGACCTCAAGCACCGACAGCAGCATCGACCCGTCAGCGTCGCCGGGAACGCAAGTTCTAAGACCAAGTACAACACCGTCACCAGGAATGCAAGATTCCTCTCAAATGTCATTGGGCAAAATCTGACCCAGTTAACGAAAGTTTTCCTACACAAACCAAATTAGTTTTAAATTGTTAAGTATTAACCTATACTTAATTTTATGTAGTTATTTCTTTTTTAAACCATGGGAATTAAATGTAAAATATGAATAAAAAATAGGTGTTCAGTGAACTATAAATGTGTACATAAAACAATTTCAGTGAAGCATTCTGTTAAATAAACAAAAGAAACGTTTGCGCGCTAAAAGTGTGCAGTCAGTGGCATGCATATGCCGTCTCACTCGCACTTCAGACAAGTAGAAACCGGTTGCGCTCGCGTCGCGCGCAACCTAACATCGACGCACGCAGTCTTTCGTCATTTGTCGTTGCGATCTGTGTGTTTCTTGAGCTTCTATTGTTTTTATTGATTACTTTGGCGTGTTTATTGGATTATAGTTTGCATTTGGATTGGATTTAGTTGATAATATGGAAAGACAAAATAGTTGTGTTTCATGTAGCCGATCTGTGATGCGGCGCAGAAAACACAGCCTCACAGAACTTCTTGAAAGGTTCCGAAATCACGCCGAGTTATTATTACAGGAAATAACACCACGTGAGGTGAGTGCCTTACCAGATTTGTTTTATTATTGTTCCATTTGTACAATAATGCTGTTGGCTTTGATAATAAATCATTTACTCTCAAGCATCATTTATCGAATTATCATCTATAGACTTATACAGCAAGTGTATAAAAGATTTACTGCCGTATTCTCAAACAATAAGCTGGGAACTATGTGTTGCTTAATGTAGGTAGCTGGCTACCTCACCTATGCATTCATTTTAAGGGTCTCATAGTGCAGTTCGCCACTCAAGTATTGTGTAATTATACGTTTTTAGACCCAGTGTAGACACTGAGACGTTTGTGAGACCTCATAGTAATGTTTGTGAATACGGGTGTAAGTGTTTATAAAACGACCCAATGGGATTGATAAAGTATTGTGAGTTAATATTATTCCTTTTTTTCTTCAGATTCCTTTTGATGGTTCACGATCTATATGCCATGCTTGTTGGGTGAGATTGGATACAACTCTGAGAAATCAGCCTAGGGAAAATCAGCCACCTCAACTAGTTCAAGTCGATCCACCTCAACAAGTACAAGATCAACTCCCCCAACGAGTAGAAGATACTGGTGAGGAAGAACAAGATGTGAGTCAACAAGTGAATCCTGGTTTTATTTCCCTACAAGGATATTCTCGTGCTCCAAATACAGCTAGACGATGCATGTTCCAAAACTGCAGGAATATGGCTACGCACGTAGTGCCATTGTATGTTAAGTTCCATTTATTGCATACAAATAATTTTTATATACCTCCACTTGCCCGTGTTTGTCATTCACATTTACAAAGAAATGATTGGGAAGAACTGAATACTCAGAGGATTATGCATGATTTCAATAGTACTCATGTACTCGATATTATCGATTTGTACAAATGGGGCTGGGAACGAAGGAACCAATTGGATTTTGAAAATATTAATTCGGTTGACGATAATGAACTGCATTTTTGGGCAGGAGTAACTAAACAGCAATTTAACACTGTCCTACAACTAACACCGTCTCTTCATAACAGAACTGATCGTCCTGCCACGGCTTTAGGTATTTATCTGTCAAAAATAAGGACTGGTGAACCAGATGAACGGTTGGCTACGAAATTCCAAATGTCCAGAAGAACGTTGGAGAGAAAGATAAGATTAGCAAGAGAATGTTTAACTGGTGATTTCGTTCCGCATTTTCTGGGCTTAGATCATATGACCAGAGAAGAGGTGGTTGCTCGAAATCTTTCCATCCCGGCTCATATTTTCGGGAGCGACCACGAATCAGCCATTTTGGTGTTCGATGGCACATATCTATATGTGCAAAAGAGTTCCAATTTTTTATTCCAAAGACTAACATATAGCCTTCATAAATTCAGGAACTTAGTAAAACCTTTTTTGATAGTTTGCTCAGATGGCTACATTTTAGATGTTTTAGGGCCATATGCAGCAACAACATCGGATGCGACAATTATGCGTAGCCTAATGGAAGAAGAAAACTCTACTTGGCATTGGTTTCTACGGTCTAACGATGTCTTTATACTAGACCGTGGCTTCCGAGACTCAATCCGCTCTATACAAGAATATGGCTATAATCCCCATATGCCACCATCCAGATTCAGAAGGGAACAACTAACAACAGACGATGCAAATAAGTCGAGACTTATCACAATGACCCGGTGGGTGGTCGAAACTATGAATGGTCGTTTTAAAAAATTTCGGCACACCTATTTCAATATTTCCTTACCAAACATGATGGCAGATTTCAAAATTACCGCAGCGCTCATCAACGCTACTCGGCGTCCATACGAGAACACCATATACGCCGAGCAATTCATACATATTATTAATGAAAATGTAAATAGAAGAAATGAGTTGGCAGATTATGTGAGCGAGCACAATCTTAATAGGCAAAGAGTAGCCTTTATTTCAATTGACGCAAGTAATGCAGCTTTGGATAACTTTCCACAACTAACTTTCGAAGATTTGATACTATTTACGTTGGGCACCTATCATTTAAGGATCGCTAAATCATACGTTCACGAACACTTGCGACCAAATGGTCTGTACATTGTTGAACTATACCGGCACCGTGAAATGGTTAACAACAAAATATTAATACGAGGAAGAATGCAGTCGCGACATATCAGGAGCAAAAAATACTATACTTACATATTGGTGAACCCAACAAGACAGGGTAGAGATAGTATCAAAGATTACTACTGCTCTTGTATCCACGGCCGCCGTACCATTGGATGCTGCGCGCATATAGCTAGCGTAGTATATTTTTTGTCTTGGGCCCGACATCAAGAGCAAATAGATGCGCCTGCGCGGTTTTTAGATGATACAATTATTCCTGTAGACATTGATCATGTCGAATAAAACTTAAAAACTTTTCAATACTTGTTTTATTTTTACCTATTTTATTTTTTTAAACATGTATATTATCAAGTAACCAATACACATGTGCTAAGCCTTGTTATAATTAAGCTTAACATTTTATTTTTTATTTTTTTAGTTTTTGGTTGTTTTTTGGTTTTTCCCATTATCTGCATTAATGCGACATATATATTCGTAAACTAGGAACGTTTAACTAAACATCCTACCCATTTTGTTTTCTGTAGGCCGTGGGTATAGGTTCCATACTAAGTTGCCCAATGACCTTTAATTTACAGATCTGGACTTACCTTCAAGACCTAGTACAACGCTGTCACCGGGAATGCAAGATTCAAGTCAAAGTGAATTGAGATCTGGACCGATCTTTTTCCTAAAATCAATTTTCACAGTTCGACAGTTTCAATTATCATAGTCATAATTAATAAATAAATAAACAGTTTGTTTTTCTTACCTTAAACATATCGCCAACTTCTCTTCACGGCTAATGGCATTTCTCATGTGTGTATCTTGTTTTCTCAAATCCTTATCTAACTTGAGAAGAAGATAGTCAAATGTATTAGACATCCTAAAATAGCTGAAATTTTTTAAATCGTCTTCTCGTAACGCACTCATTAACGTATGGAAAGTTCAAAAAATTGCTCTTTGTTTTAAAATTGGATGCACCCAGTGTTTTCTTTTTTTTTGTTAAGATCGAAGGTAATACCAACACAAGATAGTCATATTCACATCCATCGTGTTGGATAGTTCGTCCAAGACTGAAGTCTGAATCAAGAATTCAGTATGAACATCTATTCGGATATTTTGATGAATCGTGAAAAAATTAAAAAAAAAATTAAATCACCATGCAGTTGTTCAAAGAAATGTTTTGAAAAGTTGGAAGAAAATGATAGGCAACATACTCGTATTTTTAATTGTTTCTGGGAGACAGGAAGTCACGAAAAACCGTGGGATTTTATTTTAAAATTCGTAAAGAGCCACAAACCAAAGAGAATTAAGAGCCCGTGCCGCCGCACCGCACGAAATCACTGATTTTGATCAATTTTGTTCATTCGTTGTGAGAAAAGGAAACATAATTTAAACAAAATTATTTTTGATTTGAAAAGTAGAGTTCTTTGTCTTGCATGTAGCAGAAAGGGATTTTTCAAATAAACTAAGTATTCATGGAAAATCACTAATCTTCGCAACAAGTTTTCCGAAAAATGACGCGAGACTGACGTTTGACCGTTTGGTTACAAGATACTACTTTTGATTTTGAAAATTAAAAAATATTTTCAACATCATTATATGGTCTACTTGCATGTGGTAGAACCACTTTTTTCAACTCCCATACAAAATATAGCAGAAAAAAATGATAAAATAACGTAATTTTCTAAAAACTTCTTGACAAATAAGTATTTTTTTTTAATACTTAGAAACACTTTTATGAAATTTTAAAAATTACATATTAAACTTAAGATAACAATATAATAGAATAAAAATTTTATTCTATAAATAAACAATAACTTCATTTCGTAAATAAATGGCAAAGTGAACTATATTATCGACCGCGCAAAAACGATCCCGTCAGTAGCGACAGGGCCTTCCCAGCGTGAGGACGTATCACTTTGTATCGCAGGCGCGCACGTGTTCTACGTAAACATATTCCAGAAATTGTACGCCGTCTACCACTTTTTGATCCGGTAAGTATTCATTTTATTTTCAGTACTTTGGTTGTTTTTGAACAACATTAAAATTTTGCATGCCTTTATCTTATCTTCTATCTATACATACTCGTATATATAAAAATGAATCCCTATTTCCTTGGTCAGGGCATCACGCGTGAACGGCTGGACCAATTTCGCTAATTCTTTTTTTGTTGTGTTTGTTATAGTAAGGAGAAGGTTCTTAGGATAGGTAGGTGAAGGTAGGGTAGGTATGGGCACGCCACAATTGCGGCGATAAGACCCCTCTTTGAGGAGTGGCTGGAGAGACGCCACGGCGTCCTCACCTTCCGCCTGACGCAGACGCAGGACGCAGGTCCTCACCGGACACGGATGCTTCGGGAGGTTCCTGTTTAGGATAAGGCGGGAGGAAACACCCGGGTGTCACCATTGTGTGGATCGGCCTGAGGACACGGTGGAGCATACGGTGGAGGTCTGCCCGGCTTGGGCGGAGCAACGCCGTGTCCTCGTAGAGGCGATCGGCGGCGGTGATCTCTCGCGTCCGGCCCTGGTTCAGGCCATGGTACGGAGCGAGAGGAAATGGCAGGCCGTCACCTCCTTCTGCGAAGCGGTAATGCTCGCGAAGGAGGAGGCGGTACGCGTGAGGGAGAGGCAAATTTCGCGCCCTCATGCCCCTAACCGCCGCAGGAGGAGACGCCCGGGGCGGGAATCGCGAGCCGATTTCCGGCCACCGTAGGCGCGGGCTTGCGGACGGTGAGCAATGGGTAGCTCGCCGTCCGATAAGGACCAAGCCCGGGTCAACGGCGCGTTGTGTTCCACGCGCGCCTCAAAGAGATGTCAGCAGAATTGACGGGGTCCGTTAGGGCCAATGCCTGCCGGGGGTTCGAAGAAAACCGATAGGGAAATCGTGGCCCCCGGCAACAGGGCAACCGAAGGAACACGGGTGGGTTTTAGTCAGTAAGAGTCTGACACGCCCTCCCGCTCCACCCAGAGCGGGAGAAGTTATTTGATAATTTCCCACCCAAAAAAAAAAAAGGTAGGGTAGGTAGGTATGCAAGGAGGTAGGTATGTATGTAGGTAAAGTAGGTATGTAGATGGGTAGGTAAGTAGGTAGGTAGGTATGTATGTAGATAGGTGTAAGTAGGTATATAGGTAGGTATTTATGTAGGTAGGTAGGTAGGTGCGCCGTAGTACTTAGTGCTACCCGTGCGTAGCCGGGGCGGGCAGCTAGTATATATATAAAAATGAATCCCTATTTCCTTGGTCACGGCATTACGCGTGAACGGCTGGACCTATTTCGCTAATCATTTTTTTGTTGTTTGTTATAGTAAGGAGAAGGTTCTTAGGATAGGTAGGTAGGTATGCAAGTAGTTAGGTAAGTAGGTAGGGTAGGTAGGTAGATAGGTAGGAAGGTACGTAGTTAGGGAAGGTAGGTAGGTAGTTAGGTAAATAGGTAGGTGCGCCGTAGATAAATACTTAGTGCTACCCGTGCGAAGCCAGGGCGGGCAGCTAGTATTATATAAAATACCGGTGTGCGTGTAATCGTAATTCTTCTCATCCTAAACGGCTTGACTGATTCAGTTTTTTTTTTTTAATTCTTTTTGTGTCACTTGGATGGTTTGACCAACCATCCAAGTGACACAAAAAGAATTAAAAGTGCGGATGTTCTTAGCTACATATAGTTGGACCCTGCTGGTGCACCGGTGCTGTTGTCGCGGGACAACGTCCGCCTACCGCGACCGCTAGTTAGATTTAGACTGTATGTTTCATCGTTTTTTTTTTTAAGTGAAACCTTTATGCGCGTTGAGGGCAAAAACTTATGGGTTCGAGGTGGTTAGCAAGTGAAGTATTTTTTGGAATGAAGTTCTTTAAAGTTAATGAAGATCCAAGATGGCGGCTGCGAACATTTTAAAATTTTACGTCATGGGTGATATTTTCATAGTTTTCAATGGTGTCAAAGCCGATAGTAGGGCCAAAATGAAAATCCAAGATGGCGGCTGCAAAAATGTTCAAATATTTTGGTAGAGGAAAATCTTTTGCGCCCGTGTCACCGACATGCTTATATTATCAGTATCATGTGGCTATGAGTATGACGTGTTGCGCTTGTCGTTGCTCGGAGTGCCGATTATTATGCCATGACTGCATATTATTTTTAATGGTTTTCAGAAAAAAAAATGTTTGAGTAATCAAACATTTTTGTGATTGAGTTCAACACTGCATATAAGTTACTGGTATTAATGTACAACTTTGTTGTAGATAATGGGTAAAAAGAAAGGATCGCATTACCAGTGCATCAGCAAAAACAAAAGTCAAAACGCGGGATTGGCACGTATCAGACAAATTCTTACAGAACGTAAATCCAATCAAATCACTACGGCTTCGTATCAAGAACATGTAAGCTTTTACTTTTGATCAGCGCTAGAAGTGCATAAAGAAGTATTTAATTTTACGAGTACATTCTTATTTTCAAATGCTATTAATTTTAGGATCTCGATGACAATGGAACAGCTGAAAAGGCAGTAATTACTGGTGATGTTGACTTCTCATGTCAATTTGATCTTGGCATGGTAATTATCACGTTTGTCTTACATAAATAAATAATGAATTTATAATATACCTACAGTAAATACATAATTGTAACTGTTTAAACTTTCAGAATGAGGAAGATAATTTAAATAATTCAAACTTAGAGAACACATCGAAAAAATCAATAGTTCCAAATGTTGAAGAATCAGACAGTGTAAGAAAAATATTATGCTGTTTATTATGTTTTAATTGTTCCGTGGCCAAATGGAATCCTAATAATTTAGTCCTTTCCGGCTGTTGAAGGCTATTGGCACTATATAAATAAATATCGAGCGGCCAAGACACGCACTTCGCCAGTTTTTTTTAAACTGCCTAGTATTTAAAATAGATACGATTTGTTACAGAACAAAGAAAATTTTCATCGAAACGAAATACATAAACGGGCGTAGTCCCAATAAGACTTTTCAATTTGCTTGTACTATTATCTTATCCATCGTTGACATCGGTGAAGAAAAACTTTTAATTAAGTACTTATTTATCGATACTAGTTGTATTTATGTAAAACGCTTATCTCAATGGTAATGAATGTCTAAATGTACCTAAATGCATCTTACACCAAATTGTAGCATTTTATGTTGATTGTTATAAATATACTAAATGAATATACACAAACATTCCAGACTCATTTCTTAACCGTACCTACATCACTTAAAAAATATCATCTATAGGATCAAAACTGTTTAAGCGATCATTACGCTCGAACTTTAGGCGTGTGTGCGTGAACGGTGCACACAAACATAGCATCGCAATGAATATGCCTAAACTCTGTCGACTGAATTTTGTGCACGGATTCTTAAAGCCGAAGGTCTTAATAGTTTACAGACAAGAGTCTATAGTTTACCAAACGTTATCGATCAGCGAAAAAATTATAAGAAGTTCATTTAAAAAACGAGATACTGCGACCACTGAGCATATTTTACTGGATTTGAGGGGAAAATACCAAAATCGACCTAAGAAGATAAAATAAATCATTGTAGACAGTGTGAAAAATAATTTTCTTTCCAGTCTAATTCCTGAGAATTGCCCGTCCTTTTATAAAAACCTGCAGGGCATGGAAGGACCCGATTATATTGAAGGATTTGCTAGTGAACAAGACTTGTATGTCATGGATATTTTTCACTACAAATGTACTTTTTTCTATTTAATCTTGTTTTATTAATATTTTCTTTGTCATACATGTCGTTTGGAACGTTTTGTATAAATTCAAATTTTAAATGTAACATGAATATTGCAATAAACCAAAAACGTTCCACAGCCATATTTTTATGAATGTAGCTCCAGTCTCCATAACATCAATGTATTTACACATTTATGTATGATTTATTTATGTACTGTACGAACTATTTTTTTTTATGTGGTGGAGAAAATAAACGATTTATTTATTAAATCGGAAACATGTGAAATACACGTACTTGAATAAATGAGTATGATGTGAATAAATTACATCTTCTACTTTTTTGTAAAACATTTACAGTTGGAGGGCATTGGAGAGAGAACAAAAAAACAAAGTCTCAACTTAGAAAAGTTAACACATGAAAATAGATCGGATATTTGACGGGGAAGATCTATCTAATGAGTTAGAATTGCTGCCTTTGTTTTTTATAAATAAAGACATAACTTCACTCGATGTACTAAATTATATTTATGCCACTAAAAGAGATGGACAAAAAATTCTCCAAGCTGTACATAATTAAAAGTATTACAATTAATTTAATTCAAATAATTGAAGAATTTATAATAGCTAATAACATTTCATAGCAATCTCTGAAAAAAATACAAAAATAAAATAATTTAAAGCGATTTTATCCGTTCAATTTCACTTTAAAGTATCTTCAATGTTGTTATTTAATAATATCAATGCTTAGAGGAAAAGATAACTAAACGCACGTAGCAATTAAAATGTTCGTTACAAAATATTTATTTAAATATATTTTTGACGGTAAGTAATCCATCAAACCAACCTTCTCTTAATGATTTTATAGATCAAAAGTCAAAGTACATACATACACGTAAGGATAGGATATTTTATTTATATAAATATAATAACGTCGGGTATTACAAGTTTGACATAAAGTATTAATTGACTTAATTACTAGCAACACTCAATGAATCCGATAAATGTCAAAACTGTCATTGTCGTTCCAAACCAAATCTCGTCGCTCGTGCTGTTTAATGTATCTTCAATGTTGTTATTTAATAATATCAATGCTTAGAGGAAAAGATAACTAAACGCACGTAGCAATTAAAATGTTGTTAGAAAATATTTATTTAAATATATTTTTGACGGTAAGTAATCCATCAAACCAACCTTCTCTTAATGATTTTATAGGTCAAAAGTCAAAGTACATACATACACGTAAGGATAGGATATTTTATATATATAAATATAGTAACGTCGGGTATTACAAGTTTGACATAAAGTATTAATTGACTTAATTACTAGCAACACTCAATGAATCCGATAAATGTCAAAACTGTCATTGTCGTTCCAAACCAAATCTCGTCGCTCGTGCTGTTTCACGGTATTCGTTTGCTTCGTATTTTTGTTATATTTTATTTCACGTTTATTTTTTCGTTTATTCATCTAGTTTCGTATTAATTTACTTTTTTAAATATTTCTTAAAATAAACAGGATAAAAAAAAACATTTAAAAATATAAAAAATAGAGGTCCGCCGGTGTCGGGAGCAGGGTCCAAGCTACCGGTGGTTAGGGCTGCAGAGACAGGAACCTCCGCACAATGCGAGCCGTATCGAGGAGTACTGCTTTCTGGATCAGGCCTTTGATCCAACCGCCTAACGAGAGCCTCAAGAGATGTTGGTCGAGGCTTTTGGCCATCAGGGGGCCGACCACAATCTTTTACGAAACAATCTTATTTCAGGAGAGTTTTATTTCAAGCTTACAATAACATAACTCATATTCGTACCACGACCTTCATCGTTTAAGAATGTTTTATTCCTGCTTAGTGCTGGGAAAGAACGAACTATTTGTAAGATTTGTCTATTGCCTGCTATAGTAGAAAAGAAACAACGCTATGTGAACTGTATAGCGCTGTCCCTTTCACACGTTGGTCCGAATCGCTACTACGAAGTATTGGTCTTGAAGCAAAATATTATTTTCTTTTACTTAAAATATTACTTTGCATTAGAATCTAATTTTTATAAGTAATTTCCATGAAATTGACACAAATATTAAAAGATTTGGCTTTGAAAAATAAGAAAAACAATTGAAAAAATTAAAAATAAGCTACGGCTAAGCTGTTCCATGATATAAATCGGAACAGAACGAAATTTGAAACTCGGGCCGCATTCGGAGTTACGCCTTAATCGCTCACATCAATATTTTGCGTACCGATTTAGATATGCTTGCACAAGATGGTTGGATTACAGTATTTCTTTGAGTATACACAACAAATTTCTTCTTCTTTGATTAGATGACGACTGTAGCTAGAAGCACAATTTCCAAAATGCCACGTTAGTTTAAAGATATGGTGCAACTCAAAACAAAACAGCACAACTGTCATTTTGACAGCGCTCACGGTGATATTAATATAAGGCATGGTCAGCGTTATCGCAAGATGGCGCATGCTATGACGTCATGTATGACGATTCACAGCACGTTGTTATCGCGCTGACACTAATTCGGTATGGGTGTTAGCACGCTCTAATCGATTGCAGCGTAATTCTGAACACAGCCTCGATGTAGCGATATTTTTGTTTACAAGTGGATAACTACTACGAGGTTGAACTTATTTTAACATATTTGCTAATGAATTTATGATCTAACTGGCTACAAAGTCGACATGGAATCAAGGGAAGGTTAAGGTTACTCAGTGAATAAGTTTTAAAACAAAGAAATGTGTAATGTTTTGACGAAGATAGTTCGAAACAATATATTGTGGTCAGACTCAGTGATTAGTGTTTTGTTATTAATTTTGCAGTCGGGTTTCCGGGCGGCAGCTAGAGGTACTCTGGGAATTTTTATTTTTCTGTGTTATCCGCTTCCAAAAACTCAAATGTTTCGTATGCATTCGCCATCAAACAAGAAATTAATTACACATGTACTAAAATCTATAGATACACAATTCATTCGGCAAGTTTACGTAAATAAATACATTTTACTAACTTTACATGACACGAAAATGTTTTTTCTTAATATAAATTGCAAAACAATAATATTTCCGTCGAGTCCGAGGAACTTTTTTAAGATTGCTAAATTTGACATTAAAACAATATTGCTAGTTGTCAAAAGTCACGTCGTGGTACGAATTGAATGAACTTTTAGAGGTGACGTCACCAAAATCGCTAAGAAAATGAGATTCTTTCAACATAACAATAAGCTTATTTTAAGGACGTCATGGTACGAAAAGTCAAAGTAAGATTATAATAATACTGCTATAAGAGCTGGTGGTAGGCCCCCAGGCCGTTGGCCGTTACGACAATCGGCACAATGGTAGCCGAGTTCACACTCCACATGTTGACAACCTCGTGTGCTAAGTCGAGATATTTCATTTGTTTCTCTTTCTCAGCTTTCACAAGGTTCTCGTCATGTGGAATGGTAACATCGACTATCATTGCGTGGCGCGCTAATCGATATATCACCACTATATCAGGCTTATTGGCAACAATAGTCCTGTCAGTAATGATAGACCGATCCCAGTACAACGTGACATGGTCATTTTCGAGAACTGGGTCGGGCACATACTTGTAATACGGTACCTCAGAATCTACAAGTTTATATTTCAAAGCAAGCTGTTGGTGGATAATCCTGGCCACTTGGTTATGTCTGTGCAAGTACTCGCCGTTAGCCAGACGAGAACAACCCGAGATGATATGTCTGATGGACTCACCCGGCCCGACACACGTCAACCGTCCCGTCCTTCATAATATGTCTCCGGTAGTTATTCGTCAAAATAACTTCGTCATCGGGACCGGACGGGCTGCACAACTTTTGGCTAAAATGGCTAATTAAGCCATTTTGTGCATGAGCACGCTAAGAGTCGTATTGCTGTGAACACGCGGTATAGCTCGGACATTTGTATGTGTAAGCAACACGATACACACACCACAGATAACGCAGTTACACGAAACAACAATATATTTCCGTCGCTTTAAACATGCTAGCACACACGCACTATGCACGTGAACTTGACCAGTTAATGGCATTGCTAAAATTCGATAGTAACTTAACAAGTGCAGATAGCAGAAAGCGTTAAGCGTTGGTATGGAATTCAAACTGCCTCAGGTTCTAATCTCATAAAACACAGTGCGGTTTTTTGCAAATATTATTATTTTTGTTTTCGATAATAATATTTTTTAAATATTGCTGCTTTTTTATGTTGTTATTGCAATAAAGGTTTTAGAATAAAAATGCGTGATATATGATAACAAAATTAAAAAAAATATGTTTATTCGTTATATTTATTTTACATAAGTTAATAAACTGCTACAATTATTTATCATTATTTCAGCTGAATAAGATGTGAAATAGATGTCAAGAAACTTAGAAGCAGTTTGTATTATTTAGACATATTTAAATTATGAAATATTTTAAATTTTTAATGGATTTTTTTACCATAAATATTAAGCTTTGATCATGGTCGAAGTAATTAAGTAATAAATAAGAATATTAGACTACTTAAAATGTAAAAAACTACTTACAGAATAGGTAATTTTAAGGTTAAATATGGGCAGTTTGTTTATATTTTATTTGTATTAATTATTTTACATTTTATTTGACTTTAGTAAATATTGGTTGTTATTGAGGTTAAAGCTTAAGTATTCATTTTCTTTACGAAAAGAAGATTGAAACTAAACCTCAAATTTTTATCCTAAAATAATACTATTACTAAAATAATATTAAACAATTTCGGTATATCTGCAAGAAATACGACAAACACCCTATTGAAACGTGCTTAAAAAATTCGTTACCATAAATTCATGCAATAACGAATCTGTTGTTTATTAAGTTGGTACGGTCAATATTTTAAGGTCAAAAACGGTTTTCTAGCTGGTCTTCATTGATGCAAGCCTTCAGAGTGCACGGCGAACGGTTCATAATGACGTGTTTTTAATAATTCAGCAAAATGTCTCGTTGGTATGAAACCATTTGTTTCATTCACCATTTGACGTCGCTGCTACTCGATAATAAGCCCCTTCCTCATATCTCTTAACCCTCACAGTATTTCTCTAGAACAAAGAAAAACATTGTTTTTTTACACATAATACCTTATTATTTATTATTCACTAATCGAATTAAACCTCACAATGAATTTAAAACTTTAAAGGCATCTTCTGTCTCAACAATACCTCTGTTCTATCAACAATACCCTTGATTAAGATTTATGTTTGGTAAAATATGAAATATATTAATGATAACACTCACACTTAGTCCGGTTTCATTAGATATTCACTTCACTTTTACGCAGCGCAATAATATTCTCTGATATGATCTGATCTCTTCAATATATTTTATGCCTGCTTTTTGATAATAATAACCACAACACTGCGCTAAATACTCGTCACCAATATTATCCACGAACCAAAAAAGTTCTATTAATTAAATACTCGTAACAAACTGCATCTACCCCACAGAAATCGAAATAATTTACTTAGTTTTTTGTGGTCTACCTGCTAAACTTTAATATTTATGTGAACAAGACGAATGAAACTAAAAACGAATGATGATTATTGAACTAGTCATTGGTTGCAGACAAAGTGAGTGTGTGTGTGTAATGTGCGTGTCTACAGTATTGTAACAACTTATAGAAGAAGGTCGTAAGTCAAACCGAAGCGTCAGTCTATTGCTTTGTGAGATTGCTCATGGACTTTTGGTCGGCACTGTACCTAGCGCAGCTTATCAAGTGCGGCATCGTCCAACCTATGATTGTATTGAATGACACGCACCTGATCCGACAGTCGTTGCGCCGAGACGTTGATGGTTGGCTCTAGTTCCTGAAATAGAGACAGCATCCTAACACGGTACGCAGTGAGGTTAGTTCCTCCCTCTGTAGACCCATAATATGTGCGCATGACGTTCTCGTTCATAGACTGAGTCCATCTCATGCGCTGCACACAACCACCGGCAGCGGGGACCCGACTCGGGGCCGGTTGGCTCCTAGGTCCCAAGCTTTTCGGTGGCCGGCCTCTCCCCTGCCGACGTACAGGTGTTGGCGACGTCGGCGGGGATAAATACTCGTCGCTCGAGCTCGACGCAACTACCGCGGCCGGTGTCGTCACAGCGCTCACGGTGGGGCTGGGTACCGGCGGCGGCGAGGCGGAGCTGAGCGACGGGTCCGGAGGTGATGGGCGTGCTCTTTGTCTTGCTGATCTCGTTAACATAACAACTATTTCATTTTCATCATTCTGTCTGTTTTGTCGGATCACCTCAGATTCGGTATTTTTTTTATTGCAGTCTATTGGTTTTCGTTCATTGTGGTCGTTTTTTTTATATAAAGTGATTTTCAGGCTTTCAGGTTTGTTTTGGTATTATTTTGTATTGAAAAACTGCGTCTAAAATTAATAAAATGTGGAAATTGTGAAAACAAGTTTTTGACGTTATCTTTACGTTGGTGTTGCCAGCTTATTATTTATCACGTTTATTTTATTGTTACGACACAATAAAATAAACGTGAAATAAAATACCCACGCGAGTGCTCCACTAATTATAATAAACAGTGTAATAACCTAATAATTAAGGAAAATGGACCTTTCACAATCGTGTGTTAACTGTGGAATCGCTATTAGAGAACGCATCAGGCGGCATGAAACATCATCATTGCCCCATTGAACAAACAAAGAACAGTCATATCAGGGGGCTGATATGACCGTTCTTTTATCGGAATGGTTAACTTTTGAGGTAAGTTTTAGTTTCATTATTTTTAAACTATTACATACATAATAATATATACTATACCGAAAGGAATTAAGTTGTAATCTTATTTACCCAATAATCTCATAGGTTAAAATCTTGAAGTTTATTAAGTTCATATTTTACCTTCACAGGTATCGCCTCATAGCTGCGTTTGCAGTACCTGCTATGATGCGATAACCAGATGTCTTGCAACAAATTCATATGGCTGAACCCTATCTCTTGAGATACAGGCTAGACCTAGTTTAAGGGATAGAGTCTATATATTTGTGCTTATAGTGTGACAAATGTTAATTTATAATCTACAATGTATACAGTGCAATGTGTTCATGTTTTTATTAAATAAATATTTTTATTATTATTATTAAATTACAGTGTTAATAGGTATGCGAGGACAGTGTAGGCCCATCCACAAGTCTACAGCCTACAACGTTCTCACATTCACAAAAACCTAAAAGAAAAGAATACATTTAAAATATAAACAAATTAATAAAAATAAGGACCTATTTGAACCAAATAACATGATTGCCACTACAGCTGTAACAAATCTAATTCGATAAAAATAATATAGAAAACTAGCTTTTGCCCGCGGCTTCGCACGCGTTAAGGTCGGAAAATATCCCACAGGAACGTACTATCGATATTCAGAGTACTTATCATATGTCCTAACCCAGGTCATGGCCTATCCGTATGCCTTTCATCTAAATCTGTTCAGCCGTTACGGCATGAAAAGGTAACAAACAGATAGATAGTAAATCTGTTTTAGGGTTCCGTACCTCAAAATGCAAAATGGAAACCCTTAAAGGATGACATCGTTGCCTGTCAAGACACTTTTCTCAGAAACGCTTGGAGGTATCAAGTTGAAATAGATATTAAAAACTTAGGCTAAGCGCGCAATACGGATTTTGATCGTTGCGGATAATATTTCGTGTTGTTCTATCTCCTCTCAGGCTCATTTCCTACGAAATGTATGGAAAGTTTTTTGACCCTAGTAATAAGAAATAAAGGCGTACGCCAAGGCGATCCTCTCTCCCCTACGCTATTTAACGCCGTACTCGAGTGCATTTTTAGACAGCTAAACTGGCTAGCCGGTGGAATTTCGTCGAACATTTCCGACGTTTGGCTCCCAGACTGGACCGGGCCGGGGCTGCCTTGAAGCGGCTCCTGCCCAATCTGGGAGGTCCAAACGCCTCCTGCCGGAGGCTCTATGCGGGGATCGTGCGGTCCATGGCCCTTTACGGGGCGCCGGTGTGGGCGCGTTCATTGAGGCTGCGGCCAGCCCGCCGGTTGAACGCGTCCCAGAGGGTCATGGCCATCCGGCTGGCCCGAGGATACCGCACGGTCTCCTGCGAGGCGGCGAGCCTCCTTGCCGGATTACCGCCATGGGATCTGGAGGCAAAGGTCCTCGCGCACATCTGGGAGTGGCGCGAGGAGGCGAAACGCCGGGGCTTAACTCCGATGCCGCAAGAAATCGCGGCACAGCGGACAGAGCTCCGGCGGGATCTCATGGCGTCATGGAGAGTGCGATTGTCGCAACCCCGCGCTGGGCACGCCACAATTGCGGCGATAAGACCCCTCTTTGAGGAGTGGCTTGAGAGGCGTCACGGCGTCCTCACCTTCCGCCTGACGCAGGTCCTCACCGGACACGGGTGCTTCGGGAGGTACCTGTTCAGGATAAGGCGGGAGGAAACACCCGGGTGTCACCATTGTGTGGATCGGCCTGAGGACACGGTGGAGCATACGGTGGAGGTCTGCCCGGCTTGGGCGGAGCAACGCCGTGTCCTCGTGGAGGCGATCGGCGGCGGTGATCTCTCGCGTCCGGCCCTGGTTCAGGCCATGGTACGGAGCGAGAGGAAATGGCAGGCCGTCACCTCCTTCTGCGAAGCGGTAATGCTCGCGAAGGAGGAGGCGGAACGCGTGAGGGAGAGGCAAATTTCGCGCCCTCACGCCCCTAACCGCCGCAGGAGGAGACGCCCGGGGCGGGAATCGCGAGCCGATTTCCGGCCACTGTAGGCGCGGGCTTGCGGACGGTGAGCAATGGGTAGCTCGCCGTCCGATAAGGACCAAGCCCGGGTCGACGGCGCGTTGTGTTCCACGCGCGCCTCAAAGAGATGTCAGCAGAATTGACGGGGTCCGTTAGGGCCAATGCCTGCCGGGGGTTCGAAGAAAACCGATGGGGACATCGTGGCCCCCGGCAACAGGGCAACCGAAGGAACACGGGTGGGTTTTAGTCAGTAAGAGTCTGACACGCCCTCCCGCTCCACCCAGAGCGGGAGAAGTTATTTGATAATTTCCCACCCAGAAAAAAAAAAAAAAAAAAAAAGGCTAAGCGCGAACTACGGATTTTGATCGTTGCGGATAATATTTCGTGTTGTTCTATCTCCTCTCAGGCTCATTTCCTACGAAATGTATGGAAAGTTTTGTGAAATTTCTGAATTTTCTCGTACTCAAACCTCAGTTGGCCCGATATAGTATTTTGACCCTCGTAATAAGAAATAGGATCGACTGGCATCAAAAAAGTTTTTGTGAAAATTGCCCATGTTCTTGCTGACTGTACAATTTTCTCAAAATCTGTGAATGCAGATCAAAATGTTTCAAAAAGTTGAGGACAGTCTCCGAAGACAGTTTTCTTACAGCGACAACGGTTAAGGTACCTGCCCTTATTGCCCCATATCAACATCCACCCTGTATATGTTATGTTTGACTACTTAGCTCCATAAAGGTATGGCGTGATTATAATCTTTTAAAAGGTTAAATTCGTAATTATCTGCAATATTCTAACCTATTGGATAGTCTTTTTACAGTTTGCGGTAAACTATAGAAGAATACGAACATAATGCAATATTGCTCATCCCCCATAGCAAATAGCGTGATAATAATTTTTGAAAAAGACTATTGTGACGTTTCCATTATTTGACATAGATTATTTATACCAATTTTCAAGTTAATCAAGCCAAACAGTTAAATCCTCCCCTGTAAAAATTAATACCCCTTTTCACCCCGTTAGGGGTAGATTTTCAAAAAACCTTGATTTGTTTTCAGTCTTAAGTATAAATACTGAGTTTCGAGTTAGTCAGACTGCGCGTTAATATTCTTCCATACAAACTTTGACACCCCCAATCCTCCCTTAGTTTTCCATTTTTAATTTAGAAAAACTAAAAATGTTTCCATTTTTAGTTTAGAAAAACTAAAAATGGAAAACTTTATAATTTACATAGATAAGTATTCGTGCCAAGTTTCAAGTTTGTTAACTCAAGGAATAAGATTTTTCATACAAACAAAATCCCCCTTTTTCACCCCCTTAAAAGTCGATTTTCCAAAAACCCTTTCTTAGTGGATGCCTACGTCATATTATCTACTTGTGTGCCAAATTTCAGCCCAATCCGTTCAGTGGTTTGAGCTGTGCGTTCATAGATCAGTCAGTCATTCAGTCAGTCACCCTTTCCTTTTATAGATATAGATTGTAGGTATATAATGTCAAAAAATGAAAGATTATGTCTAGGAAGAATGTAAAAAAAGTACAATAAAATAATCATCGTAATTTGGGAGCAGTTAATAGTCATTTACATTGTTATGCCGTTAATGAGGTATCCGGAAATTGAAAATTAAAAAATATTTCTTTTGTTCCCTTAGCGTGGAGACGGCTTCAACATATTTTCAGTGAGAGCAAATGCACTATCTGCCACAAACACGTATTGAAGTGGTTCCTCCTTGAAGGGCAAATTAGTTGATGCTGGAAAATACAGTTCATTTCTAAAAAAAATCTATACATCTCTGTATTTCTGCAAACAACGCCATTATTTATTCTACCATAACATCCGCAATCCACAAATGCGAAGTTATAGTCAGCATCCACCAAAGCTAACAGAACAATGCTAAATGTGGCTTCGAATCTCAAGGCCCACATAGACCGACACGCACCATCGGAAAAGGCATGGTGTGTGTTGTGTAGCTATCTGTGGTTGTCAGAATACAATAGAATAGAATAATTTATTATTTGCATAGAACGTAGGTACAAAAAATGCAGATGGTTGTGCGGGCCGGTGCGTGTGCGTCCGCAATATCGCGCACCGTGGGAACTCGCCTTGACATTGCGGAAAAAAATGGCATTCTAAACACTTTTTCGAAAACAGCAATGATGGCTGGTAAAAAATGGTTTTACTCATTTCTTAAAAGACATTCGGAACTTAGTGTTACTTTGATAAAAAGTTAACTTGATATATAAAAGATAAAAAGTTAACTTTGATTATATAAGTGTTACTTTGATAAAAAGGGACCAAAAGTAGAATGGGTCAAGTGTGTAAGATGCCAAAAATGGTTTCATGAAACATGCGGAGACACAACCCTGATATTTGTAAAAAATGTTGGAAGAGGAAAAGAGTGAATTAATTAATCTTTTCTCTTCAATTATTTCTTGTTTTTTCTAATTTTATATTTCATTAAAAGTAATTTTGGATACTTCAGACATACAAGTAGCTATATTGAAATTGCAAGGCTGATTTTAGTTCATAAATCAAAATGAAAGCTTTATTTAGACTGATTTTGTTAACAAGTCTAATAATATAATGTTCTTGTTGTTCATTCATATTTTATTTGGAGTACTTAAGTACATAATTAATATTCAAACCTATTTGAATAATATTTTTCATAAAGATGTTTGTACTTTTAGTTAATAAAAAGCACTTGATCTCATTTAGAATTTGAAGTACAATTTAGGATACCTATGGCACAATTAAGGAAACCGGTTTCCTAAATTGTACTTTTTCACTTTTTTTAATACTTTAATTTTCATATTTATTTTTGAAATTCCTCATTTTCTTTCAATAAAAAATGATCGCTAATAGAACAACCTTTTTATTTCTAGTAATATATTCTGTAGGCTATACATACATACATATTACATACAACACAAATACATACCTACATATACACACAACAGTAATAAAATAATTTCATAATTAAATATCCACAACCGTGTGAACACTGCCTAATCAATTCACTTGTCTGTACACCGCCTTACTGCCTACCTACCGCTCGACCGCGCGACCCGGCCAGCGGAGCCCTACGCCCGCGCTGTGCCGCACGCCGTTGAATACCTACGACATGGCCGCGAGGCGAATTCGTGGAAAACGCGACGATCGGACCGCCCGCCGCCGCGCGCCGCTGCTCCCCGCGCATGGCCGCGCCCCTCAGACGCCCTCGCCAGTCCGCGACAAACATCTACGGCGAATGCATGCCTTTTCGCGTCTCGCGCCGCGCATTATTTTTATTAGTTTTTATGTTCTTTAATATGTTAATAAACATTTAATATGAATGTTAAAGTAGTGTTTAATTAATAGGTCGTTAACCTACCCTAACACACTACAATTCTTTCAAAGTTAAATAGTTTTTGTGACAGCTTGTAAAGTTTGTTAACTGGTACAATATAGGCAACTTTACCCTACTAAGTGGGAAAAAGTACGTATTTTTGAAGCTAACTAAAAAACTATCGAAGCAAAGTTAATAAAATTTATATGGGACCACCTCGAGAGCATACCCTTTCACACAAAAAAGAATTTAAAATCGGTCCACAATTGACGGAGAAAACATACGCGACGAACATATAACCTCCTCCTTTTTGGAAGTCGGTTAAAAATAGATTTTAACTATTACACCATGATTATTTTAATAGGGCATTGCCACATATGTTCGTTGATTTTAAAATTGGGGCTTCTCTTATAAATGCTTTTTATAAAGTAGCCACAGACCACCGGCTTAGTCATAACATTTAGAATGTTATAAATGAGAAAATCAACTCGCCGAATCTTTTGTTTAATTATGTTACACTGAAAAACCTAAACAGGCAAAGGGTAGCGTTTATAAGGATGGAAGCTAATCTGCCTCATTTAGAAGATTTTCCCCAGCTAGCTGTAGATGATATAGTGATGATTTCCTTGGGATCTTATCAAATGAAACTTGCCAGGTCATACGCTAGTGTAAACTTACTTACGGGATGGTGGTGTGTACACGATCGAAATATACCGTGAAAACAATTTAAATGATTTAGAGCAATGCAATATTCATCAAAATAATGTATGGTTGCTTAGGGGACGTGTGCAGTCAAGACAAGCTAGGCTGACATCAGACGGACTGCATCGCAGCGACCGCGCGCGGTCGATATATTTGACTGCATGCAGTTGTACGTTCGACTTCTTGCAGTCATGATATCAACTGCACGCGGTCGGCTGCAGTCGAGTGAAGTCAATATCAACTGTATGCAGTCGTGCCTTCAACTTTGCGCGGTCGGCTACAGTTGTGTAGTGTCGCCGCATGCTGTCCAGCGCCGTTCGCATGCAGTTAGTCTGCAGTTAGTCCTGGAGCCGAACGCGCGTCGGTTGCGTCGAACGGTTTGCAAAATGGATTTCGACACCGACTTCTTTATTTCTTTAATAAAAAGTAAAGTCAGCATATGGAATTATAAAACTCAAGAACATAGTGACAAAATAAAGCGCAATAATGATTGGGCTTTTGTATGCGAATCGATGATACCATATTTTGCAGAAAAGAATAATAAAGAAACAAATGCAATTGGTAAGTTTACAATTTTCTATTATCTTCTTATAATAAAAGATTTGTGATAGTACTAAACAATGTTAAATTAATCAGTATGTAGCATGGACGAACAAAAAAGTCAGACGGATTTGCTAACAAAACATTGTGTCGCTCAAGTCAGCCAGTTTCCGCACGCACACATTGATACGTAAGAATGTCGAACATGATAACGTAAATACAACTCACGTGTGAGCGTGCCAGTTTGTACGTACAGGAAACTTTTTGTTCGTCCATGATATGTATGTATTTCAGATTGGAAACATACGTATAAATAATATAGTGACCATCTACTAAACATAATTATGTTGCCATGGAACACTGCCTTCATTACTCATGAAATAATCTGCAAATTTGCTTCTTATGGAATCTGCTGGCGTCATATTTCGGTGCACATCTCTCAATTCGTCTTCCAAGCCAAAAATTGTAAGCGTATCCTCGTAATCAAACCCATCCCTTCGTACAAAATTATGTAAAATGCAACAAGCTTTTATTATATCTTTTGCATAATCCACCGACACGTCAATTGGTCTATGAAAAATACGCCACTTACTTGTCATTATTCCAAACGTACATTTAATGTATCTTCTTGCACGTGACAAACGATAATTAAAAATTATTTTTTTTGCTCAATATTTCTTCCTGAGTTTGGGCGCATAAATTTTGGGATAGCGCAAATGCTTCATCGCCAATAAATACATAAGGAACAGCCTCGCCGTTGGTTGTAATAGGTGAAGGATTTGGTATATTCAACATATTGGACTGTAGTCTTCGATATAATGGTGTAAGGTGCAGCGGGGCAATCTCGACAGCGGGAAATTTCAACTAATCTTAATAACTTCTACATTGAATAAGTGTCATCTATGACCGGATAGCTCAAAAGCAATTTTATAATTTCTACATAGATGGCACTGCTAGACCCAATACTGTTTGATCGACACGGCCATTTTGTTTTCTTCTCTTTTTCTTGTTTGCACGTGCAAATTAGTGTCTCACATTTTTGCGAAAAAAAGTAGTAATTTTTTCGAAGATTTTCAAAGGTAAGACATTTAATTAAAGCCTATTTCATGTTTTTAGCTATTTTTTTCTCTTGTAACTTGCGTTTTAACAGCATTTTGGTGTGAGTTTGAATAACCCCACCTGGATTGTAATGGCGGCTAATTTCAACTTTTTTGCAGTTGAAATTGCCGCACCAGATTTTATATGGAAATTAACAAACACTAGTGATGTGCATGTTTCGATATGTTTTGTCGATGTAAATACTTTACAAATATTTAACTTGTAGCTATATTATTGTAATCTTTCTATTTGCAGGATCGCAACACGATTCAAATCGATGCATTTCGACGGATTTTTCAATTTCTTACTACTTTATTAATTTATTGCAGATGGTTCGCCACTATAGAAAAAAAAACGGAAAAGTCATACACAATGGCAGAATTGCAGCAAGCAGTGCAAGATAGGGGTGGGTAACTCCGGAGGTACTGATACAAAGGTGCCGGTTCCGAACGCGGATACGTATACCTTATTTATTCCTCACAATCCTTACCGGCACCGCGGTTCCAAATGATTCCGAGTTCCGAGAATGCGTAGAGCGCGGGTTCGCACTCGTTCACTCGCTCACTCGGTGCGTCGTGTCATTCATAATACCTACGTACCTATCGTTTCGTTTGGTTTGGTTGGTAGACAGACACGACACAGACGCGAAGCAACAGGCCTTGGGATCATGAAATTAGAGTTCAAAATTGTTTTGGTTCTTCCAAGAAAGCGATACGTTGACGATTCGACCATCATAATAACGTACGGTGCGTTCTTATTTCTATGGAGTTAGAGTTTAATATAGATTGACTGGCATGCATAAAATGTGATTTTTGTGTCATTGTAGTCGCCTAAAAGATGGACCACGCTTTTAGTATTATCCTTTTTATTTTATTAGATATTCATTAGATTATTCTTCTGCCAACTTCAACATTGTTTTAGTTGTATTTATTTTTATTTTGGGGCCACAAGTAAAATGGAAATAATAAAACATTCAGTTATAACAAAAGTAATATTTTTAAATTGAAAACAAGATAGTTTATTAAACTTTAGCTATAATTGCGTAGTTAAACACTAGATTCAATAGAAGTAGTAACGGTCAGTATGGTCACCCGATTTTAATGTAGGTACCAATGCACTGGTGAAGAACTTTGGACTTTTGAAATTTTGCGAATATTTTTTTCGTGTTTTAAACTGCATTATCAGACACGCGCGCGGTTTTTTTTGCTGTACTTAATAAAATCTCATAAAGTAATAGTCTCATAAATATTAAATACTTACTGCGTTATATTCTGTAAATAAATAGGTAAAAAGTATACTTTAGTCGAGTGCAGTTTAGTTTGTGATTTTAGTTAAAAAGAGCCTATCAAAAAGATTAATAGCACTAAGTAAGTACCTAAACAGTTGATTGTGTGTGAGAGTGAACAATAAGTGATCGAGTGCAGTTAAGAAGAAAGCGAAGTCCGATTTGGGATCATTTTACTCAAATGGATGATAAAAAGGCAAAATGTGTGTATTGCTCCCAAATACTTAGTGTTTCGATGGGATCGTCTGGCAATTTAACTAGACACATGGGACGTAAGCATCCCACAATTTCCATTGTAGTGGAGAGACAAGTGAGACAGCCCACTTCAGCTTCTACAAATCCTGAATTTATGAACAGGGAACAAACCCAAACTGACTGTACGGTTCCAGTCCCAAGCACATCAGCTCAAGTTGACCCACCGCCAACTGCCGCTGCTCATTTTAATAATAAAGCCCCACCGATAACAGATTATTTCATTTAAAGAAAACCGTTAAGTGTAAGAAAATCGGCTGAACTTGATCGCCAGCTTGTTAAAATTATATCAAAAGAGTATCTTGTTGAAGACGTGGAATTTAAAAAAATTGTGGAAATGTTGAATCCGAATTATAGCTTGCCTACAAGAAAAACTTTATCAAACAGCCTCTTGGATAAACATTATTGCGAAGTGAAATCATGTGTAAAAGAGGATATTTCAAAGGCACAAGAAGTGTGTATTACAACAGATGGATGGACTTCTAGGAATAATGATTCATTTATTGCGGTTACAGCCCATTTTATTGATGACAATACAATTTTGAAAAATTATCTTTTAGACTGTGTGCAATATTCAGATAATCACACGGCCAGTAATTTGACATCTTTTTAAAATCTGTTTTCCAAGAATGGAATTTAGAAGACAAAATTGTAGCTATCGTCAGTGACAACGCCGCGAATATATTAGCAGCTGTAAGAAATGGAAATTGGCAATCAATTGGCTGTTTTGCCCATAAGATAAATCTTATATTGCAGGATGCCCTTGGCACTAAATCTTTAGAGCGGCCTATTCCCAACACAATTGGCGAAACTATATCTAAAGTGAAGAGTATAGTGCAATATTTAAAAAAAAGTGCTCAAGCAAAGGCCAAATATGTAGAAATGTCAAAAAATATGGGTATACCAGAACTAAAATTAAAACAAGACACACCTACCAGGTGGAACAGCACGTATGAAATGTTAGATAGAGTCCTCAAAGTAAAGGAATGCTTAATTTCTACTTTGGCAATAGTTAGGGCTGACTTATCGCTATCTCAGCATGATTGGGCAGTAATAGAATGCGCAGTACCTATATTGAAAATTTTCTATGAGGTGACCACAGAGGTATGTGGGGAAAAATACGTCACTCTATCTAAAGTACCATTGTATTACAGAATAATGATTGATCACATTAATAAACAAGAATCGAATTTACTGGAAAATAGTGATGTACCCATTGAAATTATTCAATTAATAGAAAATTTGAAAGAAGGGCTTAGTGGACGATTCCAAGGTCTGAAACAGACATAACAGTATCTGAGGCAACGGTTTTAGATCCACGTTTCAAAAAGAAGGGTTTTAAGTTCCCACATAATTATGATCGTGCTGTAGATCGTTTGAAGGGAAAACTGACTGCTCTAATAAGAAGAGAAACGCAGGATAATTCAGTCACAACAATAGAAAGATCATCTACAAGCGTATCCACATCCACCCAGCAAAGAGAGTCATCAATGTGGGATGATTTTGACACGGAAATTGCAAAGGTGATGTCCAAAAAATGACCCAGAATCGACAGAAATGAACTGTGTACCAATGGATTGGCATTTAAATATAATATAATGTTGCCAAAGCGGCAACCCTGAAATCGTTGTAGTATAGGAGCTAAGAGCAAAATAAAATAAGTAAAAAATTCTTTTTTTTATGTTTTTTTATTTTTATTTGGCCCATAGATACTACAATCGTTATAGTACTGTGTGTATTATTGGTAATTCTGTAGCTAAGGATTGCAAATAAAAAAATACACAGTTGCTACTGGCTATTATGCGCGGGCGCGGCGCGGCGGACGGGGTGACGTGGGGGGCGGGGCGGTGTGGCAGGCAGGTAACGACCATATCCCGTCGCAGTCCTTCGTTTGTTTTCGTTGTGATCTGTGTGCTTTGTTTTACTTCGTGGATTTTAACTTGACCTTTGCTTTTGTATACTGGACACTGATTTTTCTTGTTGATTCGAAACTGTGGCGCTTTAAACCGGACTTCGATTTTCTTTGCGACTGGATATTGTTTAAAATGGATGAACGTAACCGTTGTGTGACTTGTCCCCGTTCTGTTCTACAAAGGCGGCATCATGTTTTGTCCCTCGAGTTTCTGGAGTCACACCGGGACTTCGTGGAGCATATGTTCAGCACTTTACAAGCGCCACAAGAAGTAAGTACTATGGTTACTCAATTACATATAATATAGTATGTGGTTTCATCTTAACTTATAATCAAGGCGACACCCCCATGTCAGCGGCGTCGCTCGACACGGCGTGTTATCATATTGCGTCATGTTTTATTTGGATTAGTATAGAATAGTAATTAAACTAATACAACTGACAACGCACAATAACTACGAGTAATATTCGTCGTCGATTCATCAACAACCTATTAGGTATGGTATAATAATGAGTCTAGTTTCGGGTATTTTCATGTGTTCGCTATAGATGTAAAACTCACGTTGTATACATATCAGATAGTATACCATAAACAATAGGTACTTTAAAATGAATGTGAGACTAACGAGGGAATGTTATTGCTTATTACAGATTGCATTTGATGGCTCCAGAGCTATTTGTCATCCGTGCTGGCAGCGCATAGACTATAGCTTAAGACGACCTCCTCCACCACCACCCAGACCTCCAACTGCATCGATATCTACACCTGGCTTCGCACGCGCAGCAAACACGTCAAGACGATGTATTGTCGACGGTTGTAGGAGTTTGGAACTTCGCGCTGTGCCCAATTCAATGAAAGTATATATTTTAAGCTACTTTCATTTATACATACCACCTCTTGCACGGATATGTTCACACCACTTAAGGAATACTACTTGGGAGGACTTACCAGGAAACATCGCCAGACGTCAAGACGATTTCAGAGGCGAGAACTTACGCGATATAGTAGAGTTATACACTCAGGCTCTCGAAAAAAAAAAGCTGCTGGATTTTGAAAAAATTGATGAAATAAGTCCGGACGAACTTCATAATTGGATCGGTATAAGTCACCAGCAATTCTATAGCATATTAGAAGAAACCTTTTCTTTACAAGAACGATCCAACAGAAACACAATCTTGGGTATCTATTTATCTAAACTGAGAAGCGGTGCACCTTACCGAAGACTGGAGACGGTTTTTGGCCTATCCAAGTCAGCAATATGTCAAAAAATGAAACAAGCAAGAGAATGTCTCAATAATGACTATGTTCCACGCCATCTTGGATTTGACCATATTACCCGGAATGAAGTTATAGCAAGAAATAGAATTATACCTAATTATATTTTTGGATCATACAAAAGCCATTGTTATTATGGATGGGACATATTTATACATACAAAAGAGCTCAAACTTCTTATTTCAGAGATTGAGTTACAGTTTACATAAATATTCCAATCTAGTAAAGCCATTTATGCTTGTATGTTGCGATGGATATATAATAGAAGTGACAGGACCTTATAATGCTAGAACGTCCGATGCAACAATATTGAAACAGATCTTGGATAATCACAGCGAACCTATGGAAGAAGCTCCGATAAGATGGTTTTTTGAACCCGACGACGTCATGGTTTTAGATAGGGGGTTTCGGGACGCTCTGCCAGATGCAGAGGAATGTGGATTCAGGGTCTACACGCCACAGACATTAAGTAGACATGAAAGTCAGCTGAGCACTGAAGCTGCTAATAAGTCGAGACTAGTGACGCTAGTTCGATGGGTGGTAGAAACAATAAACGGAAGAATGAAACGTGATTTTAAAATATTTAGAAATAAATATTTTAATAACACTTTAACCACGGCAATGACAGACTTCAGAATAGCTGCAGCGCTTGTTAACGCAACGCAAGAACCATATGGGGACAGTCACCTGACTGCGAACTTCATCGAAATGATCGAAAGAAACATAAATAGACAAAACCAACTGGCCGAATATGTCGATCATAACCGTTTGAACGCACAAAGAAATATTGCGTTTACCAGGATGGAGGCAACGGATGTTGTAGATTTCCCGAGAATGACATTTGATGAGCTGCTTATTTTTGCCATCGGTACATATCATGTGAAACTAGCTCGATCGTACTGCTATGAACATATAAGAGAAACAGGTGTGTACTCAATAGAAGTGTACAGGCATCCTGAAAGAGTGAATTTTAATGAAGAGAGGGAACACACATTAATGCGATGCAGAATACATTCAAGACACATTACGACAAGAACATACTATTGTTATATAGCATATAATAGTCACGCGGTCACTGAGCACTATTGTAGTTGTATACATGGGCGTCGCACTTTAGGTAGTTGTGCCCATATTATAAGTATCATATATTATCTTGCATGGGCGAGGAACGAAGGTGATTTGATTCAACCTGCGGGATTTTTAGACTTAGTATGTTTGGACATAGAAAATAATTAATTAATAAAAGAGATTACTGTTACAATTACAACAAAACCGCGTACATGTTTTTAGTTCGTGTATAGTTTGTGTATAGTTCCAAACTGTATTTTCTTTGATTATTTGGGCAATAAAGTTTTTATGATAATAATTGTTGATTTTTTTTTTATCCAAAGCAACATAATTACCAATAACACACAATACGTTGATTGTAGTATCTATGAGCGAACAAAAATAAGTATAAAAGTTAGAGTATTTCTTTTGCTTGTACATTCATGTGTAACACAAGTTATTGTGGATTAGAATGTCGTTGTTGTTATAGGAAATATCATTAGAACTTATCACAATAAGACTTACATTATGAAAATAAATGATTAACAACGATATTCTCACCCACAACATGGCTCTTAGCTCCTATACTATACCAATTATTTTTATATTTGCAATCTTTAGCCACAGAATTACCAATAATACACACAGTACTGTAACGATTGTAGTATCTATGGGCCAAAAGAAAAAAAATATACAAAAAACAGAGTGTTTGTTATGTTGTGATTTAATATGATGTTGTTATTATGTTGCTGTTGCTTGTGAAATGTGTTGATGATAATTATCACAAGTGATACAACATTAAAACAACGTCATATTAAGCCACAACATGACGTAAACTTATTTTATTATTGTTTTAAACGATTTTTTTTTCTTATTTTTTTTTGCTCCTAGCTCCTATACTATAACGATTTCAGGGTTGCCCCCTTGGTAACATTATATTATATTTCAATGTCAATCCACTGGTATACATTTCATTCCTGTTGATTCTGGGTTTTTGGTCCATACATTTTTGGACATGTCCTTTAGTTCCGGAAAATCCTACAGCCGCTGGCATCAGAGAGTTGTAAATGAAGTTGAAAAATACCTGCAGGAAGATTATCTGCACCGCTCGAAAGATCCGCTGGAATGGTGGGAGCAGAGAAAATCAATGTATCCGCACATTTATTATTTAATGAAAAAAAGATTATGCGTGGCAGCAACGTCAGTTCCATGCGAACGAATACTTTCGAAAGCGGGTCAAATAATAAGTGAAAAAAGATCCAGCATAACCTCCTCAAAAGTTAGAAAGCTATTATTTTTAAATCATAAATGTAGGTAAAGTTAGCAAAACAATAATTGTTACCTAGCTCTAGTTATTACATTTATTAAGTACCTAATGTTGTGTTTATATTACACTAGCTGCGCCCCGCGGTTTCACCCGCGTAAGTCTCGATCCTGTGGGAATATCGGGATGAAAAGTATCTTATGTGTTAATCCAGGTTATAAACTATCTGTGTACCAAATTTCATCCAAATTGGTCCAGCCGTTTGAGCGTGAAGAAGAGACAAACATACACACACACTCACAAACTTTCGCCTTTATAATATTAGTGTGATAACTGAAAAATATAATAGTAATGGCGGTTAATATCAATTTTATTTAAAAAAAAACGAAATAAATGACTAAAAACTAGTCTTTAATAAATTTAAACAAATACAATTTTAAACATAAAAAAAAATACTTCCTGATTAAAATAACGAGTTACACAATATTAGAAAATGATGTTGTCACGACGGCTGCTGGAGACGGAGTAAGGGGCGAGCACTGGTCGCACCCCGCTTTTATAGGCACCACCGCACGGTAGTTTTAAAATAACGTTTTCACGCTAATACGGCCTCTCCTGATATGTGGTTGTCCTCAGCCACATTGTCCAGATGATGGTCCTTGTTCGCTGCAGTCACGATCTTCGGCAAGTGGACTCGGGCGACGCGAAGGGCTCATGTCTTCAATAGCTGCATCAGTAATAGATGGACCCTGGTGTGTGTCTGCATCTCCACGACTTGAATAGTCTTCGCAGCTAGTTGCACTGGTAGATGGTGCTGCGAGACTTTCTTCTTCAGCTAAAAATAAAAGAATGACACTTATTAGTAACATCCTTATTACTCAATCTGAAGATATGTTTGTTGTAATTAAATACAACACATCTAGACGGAGGCACCCAGTTAGCTCGTCTTGGCAGAGACATATCTCAATGCCCTTATAAATAAACTGAGACGGAGGCACCAAGTTAGCACGTCTCATTCGGCAGAATTACACTATAACTCAATGCCCTTTTAAACAGACGGAGGCACCCAGTTAGCACGTCTTGGCAGAGACATATCTCAATGCCCTCATAAATAAACTGAGACGGAGGCACCAAGTTAGCACGTCTCGGCAGAGCCATAGCTCAATGCCCTTGTAAGTAAACAGACGGAGGCACCAAGTTAGCACGTCTCGGCAGAGCCATAGCTCAATGCCCTTGTAAGAAAACAGACGGAGGCACCCAGTTAGCACGTCTCGGCAGAGCCATAGCTCAATGCCCTTGTAAGAAAACAGACGGAGGCACCCAGTTAGCACGTCTCGGCAGAGCCATCGCTCAATGCCCTTACAATCACCACGCATGTACACATGACTATTTTAGTCCATGTAATCAAACACATTTGATACAGTACATGATCATGCATCCCTTAGATAGAAAAGTAAATATAAAAATCTACTTACTATCAAAAAACGTGGCACACGACTCGGGGGTCCACTCTCCTCGCCAAGCAACCATGTGCTCAGCGGCAGCCTGAGTGACTTTGCCATACGAACCAGTTAGCAGCTGTAGTTCGTATCGATCGTGGGGAAGGATTTTCGCCACACGATATGGCCCTCGCATCCCTGAGTCCAGCTTGCCTGTAACTTGAGAAGTTTTTATTACAAATACGTTATCATTTAGATTAAACGTACGCTTGACCTTCCGATTTCTATTAACGTACTCATCTTGTTTGCGTCGATTCTGGTCAAGCAGTTCGCTAGCGCGCTGTCTTTGTAACTCTCTTAACCCGTCGCGATTCGGTCGCACGTCATCAACAGCGACATCGCGAACAAGTGATCTTATGACGGGCGTGACTGCCTCAACACCAATAAGCAATTGTAAAGGTGAGATCTGAGTGGTCTTGTGTTTAGTGCAGTTTATAACAAGCTGCATTTTCCACAAGGAATCGGACCATTTACTCTCTGGCTTAGAAGCCTCTATGCGTAACATATTGAGCAAGGTGCGACAGTAGCGTTCGACCTGACCGTTTTCACAATGCATCTCAGGTGTTACAAAATGAATCTCGCTACCCATTTCAGTAACCCAGCCCTGAAAACTCGCACTCTCAAACATTCGTCCTCTATCACACACAATAAGTTTGGGAGTACCGAATAGGGAAACTGCGTTTGAAAACATTTGTTTTAATTCGTTGGAATCTTGCCTTTTTATAGCATAAAACAAACAATACTTAGAGTAGGCATCTACAATAAGCAGTACATACTTTTTATCATTTGAAATAGGTAGTGGACCTAATACGTCCATGTGGACCGTGTTAAACGGAGTATCAGGCTTATGCCATGATGAAATCGGGTAATGAGGAGCTCTAGGAACTTTCTTGGATGAAAGACAAATCAAACAATGACCTACATATTTCCTTACACAGGCATAGAGCCCTGGAAACCAAAAATGACGCAGAATTAGGTCAATGGTCTTATCTGCACATATGTGTTCATGCTGGTCATGAAAAACTCTTAGGAGACTTAATCGGTGTCCTTTGGGAATGAAGCATAGTAGCTTTGGCTCCTGGCCCGTGGGGGTGTATTTATAATACAGCAGATCGTTACGAACAACATACCGGGAAGAGTCTAGCTCGTTATTGTTGACTTTGTCAATCAGCGTGCGAGTTTCCTCATCCGCAGATTGAGCAATCTGTGCCCAGTTTTTCGGCTTAGTTATTTGGAGGACATCAACAGGATTTCGACTTAGGTAATCGGCGTGCTGCATCATAACACCCTTTCTATATTCGATTGTAAAGTTAAAATCCTGCATGTATATCCACCAACGCGCGACACGTGGTAAAAGATCCTTCTTACGTTCCGTCAGTTTAAGCGCGTTACAATCCGTCACAATTTTAAACGAAATACCCAACAAATAGTGGCGAAAGTTTTGTAAAGCTTTAATTATCGCGAGCGTCTCAAGTTCATAAGAATGGTATCGCGGTTCGGCACCTTGCGTAGTTTTACTAAAGTACGCCACTACTCGCCGTTTACCATTTTCATGTACCTGAATAAGAACCGCGCCGTAACCGATGGAACTCGCATCCGTATGCAACTCGGTTGGTAATAACGGATCGAAAATAGCAAGCACAGGTTCACTTGTAAGACAACGGATTAGGTATTTACGCGAGTTTTCTTGTTCTTCGCCCCAGTGAAATTTAACGTTACCCCGTGTTAAACTAGCGATAGGTGCTGTCTTAGATGCATAGCCGGGTATATAGCGACGAAAATACCCTGCCAAACCGAGTAGCTGTCGAACCTGTTTTACATTTGTGGGCACAGGGGAGTTAATTAAAACCTTAATTTTTTGTTCGCTCGGTCTAACCTGACCCTCAGAGATAGTGCGACCTAGGTACTCAACCTCTGTAGCCACAAATGTACTTTTCTTTAAGTTAATAGAAAACCCCGCAGAAGTAAGTGTTTTTAGTACCTCGCGTACGTTCTCGATTGCTTCATCGATAGAAGAAGCCAATAATAACACGTCGTCAATAAATGTGAGGGCTTTACCAGACTCTATTAGTGATTTAAGCGTATTTGTGATTATTCGTTGATATACGACCGGCGCGTTCGCAAGACCAAACGGCATTTTCAAATATTCGTAATGACCTTCTGGGGTCACGAAGGCGGTCTTCGCTACAGAGTCGCTATCCAACCTTATTTGATGGAAGCCTGTCGCCATATCTAAACAGCTGAAGAACCTGCTCTTACCAAGGCGATCAATATGGTCTTCTATCAGAGGTAATGGATAGCGATCTTTCACGGTAATCGCGTTCAACGCACGGTAATCAACGCACATGCGATCTTTGCCGTCTTTCTTCTTGACAAGAATAATCGGGCTTGCGTACGGAGAGTTGGACTCGCGGATTATATTTTTGTCTAGCAAATCTTTTACGATATCACGCACTTTAAGTTTTTCGTCGATTGAAAGCCTGTACGGCCTATAACAAATCGGTGCATCACTCGTCAACTCAATACGCATATTACCAGTTGTGACTGTTGTTAAAGCAGTCCCAATAATAAAGAATTCCTTAAACTGATTTACGACTGACATTAATTTTTCACGATCGCTACCTTCAAGCGGCGTGTTAACCGAAAAATGTTCACTTGAGTTGATAAGCAATACATTTTGACTAATCGAACTAGGAATTCGAGTTATACGTTGCTCATTGTTTGCGCGAATGTACGTTACACCCTCGCGGTTCAAAACATCTGTTCCTATTAGTACTGGCACATTTAGGCATTTCAAGGGAACAACAAAAAGATCCACCTCCAATGAGATGTCGCTAAATTCTATAACTAACGTTACGCGGCTATTACACTCAATATTTTGATCACCTATACCACGTAATACCTGATATGTGGGTAGTCGGGTACACTTAAAATATTTTAGCACCGATTCCGAAATAAGTGAAACGCGCGATCCACTGTCTATCAGCTCGTCTGTAGGTATACCCTGTATTACGGCCGTTGTGACGTCACTGTCTGTTGACGCGCCTTTCAACTCGAAACAAAAATTAACATTGTTTTTATTACGCGTTTCAGATCTTTGTTTAGCAAAACAGACAGAGGCGTCATGGCCTGGCTTTTTACAGAATGAACACGACCCATTAGGTTTCTTATTAATTGTTTCTGTCGATTCATCCGATTTAACCGTTTTCGATTGTTTAGGGCACGCGCGCTGCACATGACCCACACTACCGCATGAAAAACATGTAATTTCGCGACTTTTACTATTATGTGGACGTTTTCGAGAGTTTCGGTCAAACTGTTTACTTTGGGAAGATTTCACAGAGGTTACAGATGAGTTGGGATTCGGTTTGGTATAAATAGAAAAGAATTCAACAAGATCTTTGGTTGTTAAATGAGTGTTAGTCGCAGCAGCACGTACTTGTGCGTCGGTTATACCACGTATGACAATTGCAACTGTTAAATCATCGCTTAACCCTCTAACAATATTAAGTCTCAAGACGGAGCGCCTAGCATATTCTGCATACGTGGGATATTTGTCGGAATTAGTACTCATGACGTCAAACAAAATATTTGCGACATCGATTCTTCGTGAGCAAAGTGGTTTAAATTCGATTTTAAAGTTAGACCAGGTACGGTCATTCGTGACCCAATCATTTAACCAACTACGGGCATCTCCCTTCAGGCAATTAGCAATCCGGGCTAAACACTCGTTGTCATCCCATCTATTAAGGTCACGTGCCCTTTCAACCTCTTCACACCAAGAATCAATATCATGTATGCTGGGATCAAAGTTTGAAATGTAATAATGGTTGGATCTGACCTTGGTTAACGCACTCAACGCTCCTATGAGGCGATCTGTAGCATCCCGTGACGTTGAAGTACTTGCAAGCGATTCGCCAACGATGCTGTTGTTCGACTCGGGCACTGCTGGTTGTGGCTCCTGCGGCGGAGACGGGATGATCTGCCCAGGCGCCACAATGGCACGTGCATCCGGAGTCGATGTCACCGACACGGTACTAGTTGCGGGTAGGCTGGTATTTTCTAGCGCGGTCAGGCGCGCCAGAATAACTCCAAGGGTTTCTTGGAGTTCAGTTGCATCACTATTTTGATCACGCCTATTTCTACCTCTATTACGAGTGGTAGCTCTTTCGGACATGATTCAAAAGCTTTTCGCACAACACAGAGAATAAGATAGGCAATGGAGCCTATCCCACTTCTGATAATGGCGGTTAATATCAATTTTATTTAAAAAAAAACGAAATAAATGACTAAAAACTAGTCTTTAATAAATTTAAACAAATACAATTTTAAACATAAAAAAAAATACTTCCTGATTAAAATAACGAGTTACACAATATTAGAAAATGATGTTGTCACGACGGCTGCTGGAGACGGAGTAAGGGGCGAGCACTGGTCGCACCCCGCTTTTATAGGCACCACCGCACGGTAGTTTTAAAATAACGTTTTCACGCTAATAATAGACATAACATAGCTACACTCGTCAAAATACGATGTTTATAAATCTATATCTTTTTGAGTAGATGATGCAAAAAGTTACAATACGTAAGAATTTATTATAGTTAAAGCTAAATGCCTCAATGCTTACAGGTTACAGGAGAATATAGCATGCTTAGATATTAACCCATTCTTATACAGAGATTCAGTGTTAAAGAAATAATTACGAGTATATATATAATAATTATATGAACGACAACTTAGTAATCAAGTTAGTGAGCGTAGACGCAACACATTAGATAAATGACAACATAGTAATGAAAACTCTAAGAAAGAAATAAAAATAGTTTTAGTTTGCACTTTTACAGTGTCCGAAATTTAAATCATATGAATAAAATGACCTACTGTAAAGTCTGTAAACTGTTCAATTCAAAATGTGTCAAATGATCCAACGAACCGAATGAACAAAATTTTCTGGGGGAACCGGGGAACCAAAATGATCGAGTGAATGCCGGTGCCAAACGGTGCCAAAGGAATAACTAAGGTGAACCGGTACCGGACTCGGAGTCGGAATAAGTGAATCAATTCCCTTTCCGGAATAAAGATTACCCTCGCCTAGTGCAAGATGTCAAAAATAAAGTAATGACGAGTTACCAAGCTGAAGAAATATATGACATTCCTAGATCAACCATTGTAACTAGAGTTTACAATAATCATATGAACGACAACGTTGGAAGACCTATAGCTCTCGGGGAAGATTTCATTGATGTCAATTGAGAAACTCACTGGCAGAGATAATTGGGCAAGTTGGAGTTTTGCAGTTAAAGCCTACTTACAACATGAAAACTTATATGACTGCATTTTCAACGAACCAGTTTCCACTGAACCAAACTCAATGAAGAAAGATACTAAAGCCAAATCGAAGTTAATATTATTAATTAACCCGATATTATATGTACACATCCAAGAGGCAGTAATAGCTACAGGTTTGGGAAAGTTTAGCAAGGGCTTTTGAAGACAGTGGACTATGTCGAAAAGTTGGACTATTAAAAGAACTAATAAATACTAATTTGGATAACAGCGTATCCAAATTAGTATTTATTTCTAGTAATATATTCCTTCAAAGTTAAATAGTTTTTGTGACAGCTTGTGAAGTTTGTTAACTGGTACAATATAGGCAACTTTACCCTACTAAGTGGGAAAAAGTACGTATTTCGTACGTACGTATTTCGCCAAATGAAACTTGCCAGGTCATACGCTAGTGTAAACTTACTTACGGGATGGTGGTGTGTACACGATCGAAATATACCGTGAAAACAATTTAAATGATTTAGAGCAATGCAATATTCATCAAAATAATGTATGGTTGCTTAGGGGACGTGTGCAGTCAAGACAAGCTAGGCTGACATCAGACGGACTGCATCGCAGCGACCGCGCGCGGTCGATATATTTGACTGCATGCAGTTGTACGTTCGACTTCTTGCAGTCATGATATCAACTGCACGCGGTCGGCTGCAGTCGAGTGAAGTCAATATCAACTGTATGCAGTCGTGCCTTCAACTTTGCGCGGTCGGCTACAGTTGTGTAGTGTCGCCGCATGCTGTCCAGCGCCGTTCGCATGCAGTTAGTCTGCAGTTAGTCCTGGAGCCGAACGCGCGTCGGTTGCGTCGAACGGTTTGCAAAATGGATTTCGACACCGACTTCTTTATTTCTTTAATAAAAAGTTAAGTCAGCATATGGAATTATAAAACTCAAGAACATAAGTGACAAAATAAAGCGCAACAATGATTGGGCTTTTGTGTGCGAATCGATGATACCATATTTTGCAGAAAAGAATAATAAAGAAAAAAATGCAATTGGTAAGTTTACAATTTTCTATTATCTTATAATAAAAGATCTGTGATAGTACTAAACAATGTTAAATTAATCAGTATGTAGCATGGACGAACAAAAAAGTCAGACGGATTTGCTAACAAAACATTGTGTCGCTCAAGTCAGCCAGTTTCCGCACGCACACATTGATACGTAAGAATGTCGAACATGATAACGTAAATACAACTCAAGTGTGAGCGTGCCAGTTTGTACGTACAGGAAACTTTTTTTCGTCCATGATATGTAGGTATTTCAGATTGGAAACATACGTATAAATAATATAGTGACCATCTACTAAACATAATTATGTTGCCATGGAACACTGCCTTCATTACTCATGAAATAATCTGCAAATTTGCTTCTTATGGAATCTGCTGGCGTCATATTTCGGTGCACATCTCTCAATTCGTCTTCCAAGCCAAAAATTGTAAGCGTATCCTCGTAATCAAACCATCTCTTCGTACAAAATTATGTAAAATGCAACAAGCTTTTACTATATCTTTTGCATAATCCACCGACACGTCAATTGGTCTATGAAAAATACGCCACTTTTATTCCAAACGTACATTCAATGTATCTTCTTGCTCGTGACAAACGATAATTAAAAATTCTTTTTTTTTTGCTCAATATTTCTTCCTGAGTATGGGCGCATTAAATTTTGGGATAGCGCAAATGCTTCATCGCCAATAAATACATAAAGAACAGCCTCGCCGTTGGTTGTAATAGGTGAAGGATTTGGTATATTCAACATATTGGACTGTAGTCTTCGATATAATGGTGTATCCTCAAAAATAGTGGAATCCGAGTTTCGTCCATATGATCCGATATCGATGAAAATAAACTTGTACTTACTGTCACATATAGCCAATAGAAGTAAAGCAAAATATTTTTTTATAATTGTAGTAGGAAGATCTGCTCTTGGCTGGCTTAAAAAGTCTTATGTGTTTACCGTCAATGGCACTTATGCAATTTGGGAACTGAGCGCGCATTTTAAACCCATTGGCGACATCCATCCATTAGTCTTCTGTTAGGTCTTCTAAAAATGAGTTTTTCATTACATTCCAAATTTGTACGCACACTTCTTTTACGATTCCAATTATCGTTGAAATTCCCCTTCTATACGAATACTGAAGATCTTCAAACGAACACCCACTTGTTAGATACCTGGAATCAAACATGCTCAATCAATCATCATCAACTTTTAAAATAATTGTATAAAACTTTAAATTTTTACTTATACATGGTGTAAAAAAAACTACAAGCAATATTTTGCAGGGTGGTTCAGACTGTGATACGGAACAACTTGCTCAAAGAAACGTGGGTCGAAATATGAAAAATCTTTGGACCTCCCGTACAAAGTCCATGATAGTTTTTATATTTTGACCCTTGTCTCTTGCCTCGCTATTATGAACATTTTTATAACCAGCTTTAGTTGGTGAATTCTGATTTTTAAGATTATTTTTAATGAAAACTGATTATTAAATGTAGGTAATAGTAATTAGGTACTAAATACAAAGACGAAAACATTAAGAATGTTCAACTTATTTTAAACTGCTACATGCCTGCTGCAAACAACAACAAACTGCTACTGCTACTGCTAAAGCTGCAGTATAAGCCTGTTATAGTAAAAAAAAACCTTAAACTGTTTTTCTATAAATTTTATTTCTAACCTGTTAGTTCCTCGAAAGTCTGATTATGAGTACTTAAATGTAAGAAATTATTCGGATTTTTTTTAGATTTTGTATTGCCATTTATTTTAATAATAATATTGATTATTTTTAACCAGTGAAAAAGTCATAAATTATAAGTGCTATTTAAGACATTTAAAGTTTTGATTTTTTGTTTTGTTCGGCCTTTCTGACGTTATTGCACAGAAAAGTTCTACTTTCAATTTAACTTTCTGCGCAATAACGTCATAAATGTAGGTATCGTTTTTATAAACACTAAAGATGTACCACTTATATAACATTTTTATTTCTGAAACAACCTTAACTTTAAAATATGGAGTATAAACAATATTTTGGTCATCGATATACAATAGTAATGTAAATACATTTCACTTTGTCAAAACAAACTGTTAAATCGATCTCCTGAAAAAACGTCATTTGTTACTTATGACGTTGTTGCACCCGGTGTGCGTTTGATTTGGCGCCACTATGCTGTCCAGTCGTATCGATAGATGTTATCGATAAAATCGATGTGTTCGTGATTTTTATCATAAATATTTTTATTTTTGAAAAAAAGATATCGACTTAAAAAAAAAGATGTTTCTCAATCCGTTCAAATGTATTTCGACCTATATGTATGTATAGTAATTGTAATTTATGTATGTAAGTTTGTTCGCGTAATACTAACGTAAATTGATGAAATTATTTTGCAAATGTTGTAAACATATAATATTACGCCTGTATTCCCCGAAGGGCTGGCAGAGGTGTGTATACACCCACATTTCCATATACTGTATATTTTTTTAGATGGCCTCATGGAATGTTGGTGGCAGTGATGACGCCCCTGAAGACATCGTTAATGCCCTCTATAGGGAGGACGAGGACGAGAACTCCGATTGCTCCGAAGATTTCCTTTTAGAGGAAATCGACGAGGAGCTCGAGCGTGAGCTCGACCGGGATCTCGACCGGAATCTCGACCGGGAGCGCGACGGGGACCATGGCGGGGTGGCCGGGGTGGAGGTACACCCCGCCGAGGAATACACTTATTAGTTCCTCGAAGATTTTGATTCCGAGGGGTCTGCCGAGGCTGAGCCCGACATGATAATTTAGAAATTTCTACTATGTCAGTAATAATGAACGATTTTTCTTTCACCAAACTTGATGCAGCGCATAATCAGCCTATAATGTCAAACTGCTGGACACAGGCCTCCTCTCTGTGAGATAATTGTTTATTGCCATGCCTGTCTGTTTGCATGTCTTGATTGGTTAGAATGTCTGTCATGGTGGCCAAGAATCTTATTTTTATATTGTAGTTATTTTATCCAAGTTCTTGTTTTTCAGGACGTGGAGCCCGCGGAGCAACCTGCACCGGCCCTCCCCCATTTGGGGTTATAACATCGATTTTTGATGAACATTTGAACCCACTGCCCATCGCGGGCGTGAGTAATAAAATAAATAGTTGTTTTATATAAATGATTTTCTGTATAATAAAATGATAATAAATGAAAACCTTTTATTTGATAGGTCTACATCATCCTCGACGTCGCCGCGGGCCGCGACATCTGCTGCTGTTGGCTTACCCTCGCCGTCCGTTCTTGAACCGTAACTGTTAAAACTTATATTATGATAGTTTTGTACCTTTTCTTCGTGAATTACACGTAATAATATTTATTATTTTTTATTTTAGGTTCACTGTTGTCGTCACGGCTTCCGTTGACGACGCAGTGGAGGGCGACCACGTCTTCCACCTTGCCGATGAACATCGGCTGTTCGAAAAGGTGGAAGATGTGGCAGAACACATGACGGTAAATCAGCCGCAGCAGCAGGGTCGAACACGGCGCGGCGGTGCAGCGCGGCGCGGTGGTGCAGCGCAGCGCGGCGGTGCATCGCGGCGCGGCGATGCATCGCGGCGCGGTCGTGGCCGAGGCAGGAGGGGACGTGGCCGGGTCACAACTGATGGCCCCCAATGGGTAAGAGGAGAGCGTTTGATCGAGGTGAATGTAAATGATGATGATGTGCCTGAGGATTTGAGAGCGCAGATTATGAACATAGTGAATGCGAGAGAGACAGCGAGAGAGCGTCTGGTGAATAGAGAGAAGAACGAGAGAAGAGAATGAGTAAAAATGGTTTGATGCGGATGCCGGCGAGGTCGGGGCCTTCTTTGCTGCGGAAGGACCTTCCAACGTCTTTGAATGGTCACCCATGGGTGACTATCAAGGTGCGAGGGAGCAATTTCTTTCGCAGCACCCTGGGGCGGTTGTCGCATCCGAAAGTGCGTATGAGGCGTTTAGGCAGTACTGGGACAATGCCATCCTGACGCACATCGTCCCGGAAACGAATCGGTATGCCGCAGAGCTTACCGGTAAGTCTGCTGCGTTCGCTCGTGATTGGTATGACATGAACGTTCATGAAATTTTGATCCTATTTTCCTTCTGGATGATGCTCGGAATCATTCGGATGCCCATCATCAAGTCTTGCTTTACCCTGAATCCACTTTTGCAGACCAAAATCTTTAGAAAGATGTTTTCCCGATCACGCTACGTAACGTAAATCTTTGCCGCGCGTTTTATTTGGTGGACAACAGTAGCGGACCGACAAACTCGACTGACCCTTTATTTTCTTTAGGTCCGGTCTTAAGAAGGTAAGAAAGTCCAGAAAACACATTAAAACAGATCAAAGATCTTCATGCACTGGTTGGATTGGCAAGAGAATTCGGATTCGATGAAGGATAGATAAAATGGTTCAACAATGGAAAACTATTCATTTCACAGAATGGGAAAATTCAGGAGACAGTGTTAAGTTCTGGGCTCAAGTTTAAAAATACAAGAATGCAGCAGGAGTGAATACATTCCAAGAAATAGCTGACTTGGCTATTGCTGTATTGTCCCTTCCACACTCTAACGCGGAAGTGGAAAGGCTCTTTAGCGTGATGAACACAGTAAAAAATAAATTAAGAAACAGACTGGGCATTAACACTTAATTCCATAATTATGATCAGAAACCAGCTAAAAATATTAAAAAAAGCTTGCCACAATTATGTTTTGCCACCTGAAGTTGTAACCAAAATCACAAAAACGGTCAAACTAATAAAACCAACTGAAATACCATCCACATCATCATAAATTAGCGAAGAGATTCCAGAAGTTCCAGATGACATTGTAAACTACCAAATGATTTTTAATTTTTTACAAAAAAAAATACAGAAGTTTTACTTAATGTTTTTAGCTATAAACTTGTAACCAGTTTTTAGTACATTTCTATCAACACTATTAAGTATTGTTTTATTAAATCCGCTTAACCGCATTCCTTTACAATATTAAAATGAGTAACAGTAGTAATAAGTATAAAAAATACTTTAGCCACTTTTAGCGGAAATTAGAAAGTAATTTATTTACAAAACTGGCAACTTTTTTCTTTGATGTAGCCACAAACTAGATGGTGCTAACGGCAACACTGGCAAGTAAACAGACGCGACCCGCCCAACCCCCACTTCGTACCATACCGCTCAGTCTGAGCCGATCTCTCGTGGAACGTACAAGTGTTACTCGTGCGCCAGCACAACTTTGAAGTGTACCTAGTTTTTTTATATACACGTCTTATAAACTCAAAAAAAATATGGAAGCGTCAAGTTTACGTACATAACCTATTGTTGGAACCATTTTAATCTATATTTTAATATTTGTTTAGATGGATAAAACGGTGAGTAAATGATTGCGTGAAAAAAGAAGTCCGAATTAAAAACATGATAAAACTAGTAGAGAATTAGTTATGTTCCGTGGCTGTCCGGGCTTACCTTCGGTTTTTTTTTTAGGGCTAGTAACTATTACAGCTTACGATTGTATTTCAAATTATTGCCCATGTTTGTCTGAATTAAAATAAATATCAATTTAAACGAGTTAGGTCGCTATACCAGAAATAAATCGTTCTCATTATTTAATACTTATTATTACTTTTTTACACAGGTACGGACTCCGATGCCTTATTTATGACAAGACGTGAGTTGTTTATGATAATGAAGAACTCTGGACATAAGAAAATTCAATATCAGATAGACTCGCTTCAAAAGGAAATTGAAAAAAGGACGGGATGTGTCGGTGACTTTCAGACAGCTATTTCGCAAACGATAAATCCTTTTAAATCAGACTATAAGTCACGATGGGAAGCAGCGCACCGCATGGAAAGTAGATTTTGCCACAAAAATAACACGTAGCTAGATTCATCACTTGCCTTTCCTACATGTAAAATAAAACGAAGCATTCCCGGTCGTCCAGCAATACTTTTTGAGAGCACAGAGAGGATGAAGCGACAAAGGACTCAAGATTTGAGAAAATCTATGCCTCTACCTGAGCTCGTTTATGCCACACAAATGAAATTGAGAGCTTCGGGACAGGGCGCGGCTTCCAAAATAATCAAAGATATTTCATCTGATCCATTAACATCCATGCCCCAACAGCGTTCTGATGACGATAGCCGACAGGCTCGACTGTACATGCGACGCTGCAGTGACTTGCACGTCACCTACAGTCGTCGGTCATTAATGTTGTGATAATGTAAGTGTTGTCTGTAAGGTGGTTTTTGTTTTGTATTTTATTGTAATGTTAATGTATTGTTTGATGAAGTTATGTGTGATGTTTTGTGTTTTGTATTTTGTATATTGTGTATGAGTCATTGTAACTCGATGGAATAAATGAATAACAATAATAATTAAAACCTAGTGAATATTCTAAAGCCACTTGAGACAGTTACGATGATGTCAGGAGAGGATGCTGTAGCACTCTTAGTGGAAGCCAATTTATCTCGTCATCAATACAATATATTGAGATCAAAATCTGCAAAAATCTACCCGTCTTATAAAACCGTCTAAAAAAACGTATGTTGAGCGAAGAAGACGAAGTGCAGCTAAATGTAAATGAAGAAACAGTGCAATTGATGGAAGAATTAAAAAAAACCTTCAAAAAGGACTTTAAAAAAATCCGTATATCCTAAAAAAAATTGCTTTGGCGTTAAACTTTTACTCCCCTGCTGCCAATAAATATGTTCGATCTGCATTGAATAACTCATTATCACATCCGAGAACACTGGCGAATTGGTATAGCAAAATAAACGGAGATCCTGGGTTTACGTCGCAGGCTTTTAATGTTTTAAAGGTCAAAAGCGACAATTCTGAGTCCAAGATCATTTGCAATTTAGTTATCAATGAGATGGATATCGGTCAACAAAAAAAAAATTATGGAAAAAAGCACCACGGTTTGTCGATTTCGGATTAGATGACAAAAACTAAGAACAAAATCTAGCATTTTTTTGCCTCTGCTTTAGTTTTACTTCTCACATGTTTGAATCAAATATAGAAAATACCTATTGGCTATTTTTTACACATGGCGCTTACAAAATGCGCTGAAATGAACGTGGAAGTAGTGTCAGTAACATGTGACGGCAGTCAGACTAATATTGCTGCAATGAGAGTTTTAGGATGCAAACTAAACGACCCAAATAATTTGAAAACCACTTTAAAACATCCAACAGGACACGATGTGGTGTTATTATTATTTACCAAATCTTGTCAGCCATACTACATACAAAACGTAACATGAAAAACGTGGCGAAAAATCGCACTTTAAAAACAAGCTTATGCCGTCAGCCACATATGGCTGACACGGCTCAATTGGTATGGAAAATGTCAGCCATATGTGGCTGACGAGGCATTATATGTACGGCAAAATGGAACCACTTTGTGAAGCTGTACAAAAGGTGCCCAGGTTATAAAGGTGTAGTAAATCTAGTGGCAGTGGCTATTGGTAGTGGTAGTGGCTAGTGGCAGGTAAGCAGCTTATTCTTTTTTCATTAATTGTTTGAAAGTTTTAGTTTTTCATTTGCTATCTGTCCTTAATGTCAGGATAGTGACAATCAGTCAGTTTGTATACTGTAGAGTATACAAACTGACTGATTGTCACGGCGGGCATATTGCCGATTGCAGTATGTTCTCAGCGCACACAAAGATGCTATTGTCCATTTTTTTTACACGATCCCTAAGGGCCGAATCATACTGGGACGGTCGCACTGCCAACAAAATGTATGTAAGATAGAGCAACAAAGCGGACACCGGGTGAGATACTCTGAGTTGTATACATTTTGTTGGTGGCGGCGACGACTGTTTGCGCCGTCATGGTGTCCCGGTTAAATACAGCTTTCAGCCCTAAGTGGTGACCCATTATTCATTGACGCGAATCACAACGAGATAGTTGTGTTGGTATATTTTTTTCTCCTTTGCAGGACATGGAGTCCTTGAAAAAGAAAGTACAGATACAGTAGATCTACTCATGTTCTTCGATGATTTATTCGTCAGCGTAAATGGAAGTTTCAGAGCGATAAGAGGAGGAGAAATTTACAGGACTGCGGTGAACCCAACCTCACCTCACCTCACCACAAATTGTGGAATTATAGTCTACCTATACTAAAAACGATGAAATTTAGTAACGCCAATAACCAAGGAGTAGTGCCTTCGTTGTCAAGCTGCATCAAAACCGTAGAATGTTTTAAATTAATTGTAAAATATTTAAATTCCAAAGGAATCAACTCCGAACTGCTGCGGAATTTCAACCAGGACGCATTGGAAAACTTTTTTGGGGCAATTAGAGCTCATGGTTATAGCAACATTATGCCCACGTCATCTGCATTTGAAGGAGCCTTCAAAACTTTACCAATAATAATATTACATCTTATTACCAATTAATAATAATATACATTCAGTTGGATCTAACTGTGAAAAAGATGACGATGTTTGTCTCCAATCACTAAAATATTTTTAGAAAATCCAGTAGACACACAGAATGTGAAAATGAAATTGACAGTGCTCATTTAAATGTAGAGATGCTAAACACAGACGAACTAATACAGGGCCAAACTCCAATGCTTATTGAAAGAACCGCAGCAATAGGGTATTGCAGTGGGTGGATAGCACGACTTGCCAACAAGCATATTTATAAAAATTGTGTAGCCTGCAGAAACTGTATGGAAGCAGAAGAGCTACAAAGTTTCCATGAATATATTAAAATGAAGGAATTTGGCAACAAAAAGTGGTTGTGCTATCCTACAAGAACATTATTTGATTTATTTGCCCAAGTGGAACATATCTGTATTGAAATTTAAAAAGAGCACAGCGATAGAACACATATATCAGTGTATTTAAATTAATTATAAATATAAGTGTGTCATTTATTAGTTGTCCAGATCATAAAGATAATTTACGTAATTATTTAATAAATAAAAGCACAATGTTCTTAATGATAAAGATGAAAGATGTCAATAATGCTCTCACTGCCACCTGCCACTGCTCTCACTGCCACCTTTTGGGATGTTAATGATCCAATGAAAGAAAAGGCTAATCGACACTACCTAAAACATAAAGGGAGAAAAAGGAGAACACAAAATTGTGTCCTAAATGTGTTTTTTTTTAAATAAATGTGTTTAAATTACACTAAATATGTAGTTGTTTTATTCCTATAAAATTCTTCCCACATACGCCACTTGACATATAGGTACGTACCTACTCTGCAGCGGCGTACCGTACAGCTTGCCTACCAATCTATACGTATATATTTACATACATTCCCTTAACGAAAAACTAGATGGCGCTGCATTTACCATTTCATAGTATTAAAAAAAAGGTAAAGCTGCCTGTCTATTGCCAGTATACTATAGTAGTCTTTGATTTCTTGTGTTGACTTGTTGAGTTGAAATGACAGCACAAAACAACAGGACGCCATTTTGTTATTCTTGGAATAGCTCCGTATTCCATGCTTTTCGGTGGTATAGTGACTATTCCCGAATAGACTCGCTATTCCTCGAATTGTAGTTGGTTAAACGTGAAATTGATTTACTCTCCAGTAAGTAGCGATTTATTCCGAGCATAAAATGTATTCCTGTTTGGTCGAATCCGCCCTAAAAGGTGTAACATAAAGTTTAAATTAACTTATTCTACAGGAATGGTTTCATGTCTTTTAGTGCCTGATATTACTGGCATGATGCCCAGCTCAAGGATTAACCCTTCCGAATGAAATCTTCCTGAATCTATAGAACTAGCAGATCTTACCTAGTATATACCCTCTGAAGTTGATCTACTGCTAGGAGCTGATGCTTATTGAGACATGGTAGATTCTAAACAAATTAATTTAGGGAAAAATAAAGCTACACTACAAAAATCTAACCTGGGTTGGGTCGTCAGGCCTGACCGGTATAAGCCGTGCTACTACTACTCAATCTATTTTTTTCTCAGGATATAGGGACTTTCTGGCTAAGAAGATCTGGGAACTTGAGGATATTGCTGATCTGCCAATTAAAAATATTACGTTTTCCAATGAGGAACAATATTGTGAAAACCATTTTATTGAGAACACTGTCCGCCTGAACGATGGGAAATTTTGTTTAAAACTTCCATTGACTTCCCCAGTGAGGCTCTAGAGGACCTTTATCTTATTGCCAAAAGGCGTTTCTTTAATTTAAAAGAAACTTAATAAATCTAAAATTAAAGATGACTATACTGAATTTATTAAAGAATACCAAAATTAGGGCATTTAACTGAAGTAAGCCGTCCTAGTTTCGGATGTAGTATTCCACACCATTCGTGAAATCACTTGCTTAAGAGTAATCTTGGAAGCCTCTAGTAAATCTTCTACAACTAAATCACTAAATGATAACCAATTTGTTAGACCAGTAAGTTCAGGACGATTTAATGGCAATTTTGCTCAAGTTCCGTCGGTATGTACTGACAGGTGACGTAGAAAAATGTATAGACAGGTTAAATGAAGCACGCCCGGAATTTTTTGTTGTGCCTAACAAAAACAATGCAGCTACATGTTTGATATGCCGTGAAAGTGTTACATTAAAGAAATACAATAAGTATTTCTCGTCATTTTATCACAAAACAGAAATCGTTTAACGAAACGTTTCCTCCTGGGTTGTCCTTAAGAAGTAAGAAATTGAGTTTCTTTAAGAGGTCATTGCAACTTATTCGCGATACTAGGTATGGGCGTTATTTAACGTCACTAGTAACAATAACTGGCTACGGGGCATGTAACCGAATAACTAGTTTCGAGTCACACATAAACACGTGATTTTTGTAACTAGTTCCATCACAATGCAGTGATCGAATGGATCGAATGAAAAGAGTTAAACGAAACAAAAGTATGTTGCGACTCGCAACGTACTTTTGTTTCTTTCGCAAGTAATAACTTTAGTATTACGATAATAATGTAACTGCATATGTAGCTATAAAAACTTATTCGTTCCAAAAACTTAAAGCTTGTGATATGTAACGTATTACGTAGGTAACCATTTATATTTTCGTTTCGCAAATAACAGTAACACTTCAATAGAATCACCGTGTTGAATCACCGAATAGAATTTGAAAAATAACTAGTTACTAAAATCACTAATTTTCAAAACCGGTGACGTCCTCGAAGTCACTAGTTACGTTACGTTTCACAAAAATCACGTAACCACCCACGCCCTACGCGATACCATCACACACCCAGAACAACACTGTATTATGTCCAAAAATCTCGAAATCGACTTTTTGTATATTCGACTAGCCAATTTGCCGCGCATACCACGAAGACAGTCGTATTTATGTTTACAAAAGTGTTTAACAGATGGCGCGCTAATCTCTATTGGTCAAGACGCGCTGCCAGTCATACCGCGAACACAAACCTATTTCTAGTTGCAACTTGTCCACCTTAGAGAACAGCACGCAGATCCTTTACGCAACAGTGAATTATTTTATGATAATGCGGTGTTTTTGAAAGTATGAAAATTACTCAGAATTATTTAGTTTTATTTCTGTGTTGGTGACTATCCTTGATACTATTGACGAAGGTATATTAGATTTTTTTGTATTATTCCAAAATGGTTCAATATTATTCGTAAAAGGCGAAAATCTGTAAAATTATGGTAGATGTAAATTATGTCCTAATTAAAAAAAAAAACGTATTTTTTTTTTTACTCAGTTTTATTTACACTATAAATTAAAAGAAATATATTTGCGCGCGCAATTGTTACCTGTATTTAAGAGACTCGTAAAGGAACATTACTTGTCGTTGTTATCTTGTTCTTGTAACCGTAATTATCTATATATAGTCTTCATTTATTTTTGTTGCTTATTATATTTAGTAAGTATGTATGTATTTATGTATATATTATTTAGGGTATGTATATTTGTGTGTATCTATTCTAGTATATTATATACTTATTATTGCACCAACGACAGCCCCATTTTATGTCCAGGCAAATCACTGTCCATTCCAAAGTTGCCTGGAAGAGATCGCGGAAAGCGATAAGGCCGCCCATTGTATATTTTGTAGTTTGATTTATTTTTTGTGATGTATTTTCGTTGTGTACAATAAAGTATATATAAATATAAATAAATTTACAATATATATTTTTCTTTATTTACAAGAATTGTAAATAAACTTTGTCGCATTAATTAATTTTTTTTACTGTTTAAAACCAAAGAACGCAATAGATTGTCGCTAAAAACTATTAATGCGTTGATCCTGATGAGAGACCAGTTGGAAAAACAAAATATTGTGTATTTTTTAAATACCGTCGGAAGTGCACTCATTGGAACGAAAAAGTTATATTGCAACAAAAACGTCGCTCAAAAGCTGATGTTGCAGTTCAACGGACTAGAGAATAGAAGAGAATATTATAAACCGGTAACATTTGTTTGTTTGTAAGTCTGTGTGTAGGGGATAATCTCCGAAACTACCAGTCGTATTTGAAAAAATATTTTTACATTTTTTGATAGCCCAATTCTTGAGGAAGGTTAAAGGCTCGCGGACGAAGTCTCGGGAAAAAGCTGGTATGAGATAAATGTAAAAAACATGCAAGCGGCCAAATTGAAGAGGTTTCATGTGAATGTGAGGCTAGCACTGGAATAATTGCCCACTGTAAACATGTGACCATTGTGCTTTATGCTGTTGACCATAATTATAGTACGTCAATAAATTATAATTAAATACCAAGTGCTAGAAAAACTGAAGTTTCATGTACCCAAAAGGTGTTTTAGCTCTACGCCTTTAAAAACTTCAAAACTACCAATGAAGAGAAATATAGACAATACTAGCTTCTGCCCGCGACTTCGTTCGCGTGGAAGTCGTGAGACACCACAAAGTACTACAATAACAGTCACATTTTTATAAAACTTTACTGTATACTACGTTTGTAGTTTTATATTCAGCAGCCAAAATATACAGAGAGTCAGGAATGGCAAGCGACGTACAGTTGTCAGTTTGAGAAGCAGCTTGTCCTGAGGTCGACACCCGCAGCCTTCAGCCTTCGGTGTCGGCCCCTGTGACTTGTTGATCGCAAAGCATACGCTCACAGGAACTGCACGCGCTTAAACTGGTAATTGTGAGGAATTAGTGGTATACGCGGCATAAACACTGTCACGCCATCGCCACAACTTATTAGAATTTCCACCTCGATGACGTTTCTCTGCTAAGACACGACTTTGAGCTGGGTTCCGTTACACAACTTCGGCGGAGTTAAATTCCGAAGGAGCGTAATCGGGGCACCGACCTTCAGCTGGATGATGTACAACGGAAGTCCACTTGCCATTAGCGAATTGAAAAATTCTACGGGGTAATGTGTGACATCATCTTCCTCCACATCAGTATTAATGGAGGTGTATATCACTGCGCTCCCTTCAATTAGCATGAAAATGTTGTGGTTGATCGCTGCAGCTTGATCATTTTGGCGTCAAAATGGGAACACGCCCAAGAATTCTCTTGGTACGGTATTCGATGTCCCCGTATACCAGACGAATAAGATCTTCTAAAGTGGGAACTACACTACCAAGAGTCTCTGGTAGAGTGCCTTCACCAACTTTTAGAAGAACATCGGACAATTCTTGACCATTTGAATTCCCGCCAAGCCGAGCTCGCATGATGATGGTCAAGCGTGGTCGTATTAACTCTCGAAAATAGAGTCGACCTTTTTAACGAAGCATTCACTTTGTTAGTCAGAATTGTGACACCACCCATCATGTCTTGGTTCCTGCGGAAGTCCTGCAGGGTTCTATTTACAACTTCCACTGCTTTCCTATTTGCCATAATGCATTCATCCCATACGATGAAGCGCAATACCTAAGCACACGTCCCTTGTTATTGTTACGTGACACCCCACAAACAGGCGTTTCGTTGCTCTCTAAATCGATGGGAATATTAAACATGGCGTGCGCTGTTTTGTCACCAGGAAGCAGTGTGGCAGCGATTCCAGAAAATCCACACACAGATTTAAAAATTGCTAGTATTTTATATTGGTTTACCTAGACAAGACTGATGTACTGTCCTGGAAGCTCATAACTAAAAAAAAACCCGTGCACACGATGACCACATCTGTCGACACCCCGGTTCTATAGCGGCCGAGCACTGCAAGCAAGAATAGTTCTTACGGTGGTTAGTTATGGCTTTTCGCGATGGTACTTGTGGCCGATGAACTATAAAAATATGTAGTATATATCTATACATATAAAATGTTTTATCCTGAATCGATTGAACAAAGACATATCTATTATAAAATACTTTCCAGTATCGACGCAGGTGTAGGTGATATCTTTTTTTTTGGATGCTCCTGGTGGAACAGGCAAGACTTTTCTATTAAATTTACTGTTGGCCAAAGTGAGAAGCAATCGTGATATCGCCTTAGCGGTCGCATCGTCCGTAATGGGGATTGTCCAAAACTTTTAACCATTACCTACATTTTGTTTTTTTTTTTGAAACTTTAGAGCATTTTGAGAAACTAATTTGAATATTTTGATGATTGGTTCAATAGTTATTTTTTTTTTATATTTAAATATTTTTAAGGTAGGTGACGTCATCAGTGGCACAAAAGACTGTGCCGTTGCCTCACTAGTACCTAATAAAAAAATTAATCTGTCAACACAAAGTCATCCATCTCAATCTGTCAGTGTCAATGTCATACATAATCAAATCGTATTTTTAAACGAATACAAACTTATTTATCGTTAATTCCTAACAATAGCAAATTTTAAACGGAAAGTGGTTTTTGAAGGTTTATGACTACGTTAACAATCGACGCGGTGACATTATTGTCCGTTTTCCTGAACCACGATGAGCGATACTTTTGTTAAAGCTGACTCGCGAAACCTGCCTAAAGTTGATACTATTATGATATTGGAGTATATTTCTACTAGCAGCCATCATAGCGTAGCTGAAATAAGGGGAGCAAAAATTCTTATGTAAGTAATGCATACAACATAAAGTAACTTCCGAGTAAAACGTGTTTTTTTGTTCATATCAAATCAGTGTATTTTTGCATTGTTTCAGGTCATCTCGAGATTCGTACATAGATACTGCAGTAGGGTACGTTAAAGTTAGTAGAACGGGGAGTGAGTGCATAGTTAAAGCTAAAATTGTGCCGGAACACAGAATTGGCAAGAAACTATACACTGTTACATGTAACATTGATGAGTATAATGATGTTATTGTTGATTCGGTGTGTGAAGACTGTGCAGCATCTGCAGGTAATTTCTTTTAAAAAAGGAATTATAAAATATTGCTTTCGATGGATTAAAACTATGTTGATCAAATACCTTATTTCTTCTTCTTTATAGGTGGTTGCAAACACTCATTACTACTTCTTTTCTGGCGTGCAAAAAAAAGTTCAGAACCATCATCAACAGCAGTTGCATGCTACTGGAATAAGCCTACACTATCAAATGCAAGCACAGAACAAGTTACTAGCAAAGAAATATTTAGAAAAGCAAAAATTCCTAAGCTGACCCCTAAAGATAACACTATCTTAACTGAATTTGAAGAAGAGTGCAAACGAAGGAATATTGGAAACTCACTGATCTTAAAATTTTGTGAAGGAAATAAATCAGATTCAAAAAATATTTTTGATATCTTGTTACAATTTATTGATGAAGAAACTGTACACACACCTATTCCAACTTTAGAGATTATTTGAAGAAAGTCATAAATGATGAGATTATCTTAGAAATTAATGCAAAGTCTCTAGGGCAGTCTGAAAGCAAGTACTGGTATAGTATACGCCAAGGAAGATTGACAGCTTCTAAATTATATGAAGCTGCACATTGTAAGACAGATGGAACATTAGTGGAGCATATATTGGGAGGTTACAAAGTGCAAGAAACAAAAGCTATACTAAGAGGAAGGAGGTTAGAAAACAAAGTACTGCAAGTTATTCAAGAGAAACTAAATATTAAAATAGAAAAATCAGGCTCATCTCCAGATGGAGTTGGTGAGGATTTTGTAGTGGAAATAAAATGTCCAGCCTCAGAGAAAGCTGTCCAATCATAATATATATTAAAAATGATATTCTTAATAACAAATATAAAACACAATTATTATGTCAAATGCTAGCTTGTAAGAAATCTAAAGGATTATTCTGTGTTCCAGATCCTTTATTTGAGACTACTAAAAAAAGTGTCAAAAAATAATAAATCAGTTTATATTCTTAATAACTTTTTATTATTTCTCCCTGTAAATTAATTAGGCCACAAGCTATGACAACAAGCTCATCTAAACATGAAACATACTTATAATTTACAACAGAGTGTGGTTTGAGTATGGAAAATTCTCTTACACGCCTGATAACTCTTTCAACATGGACTCTTAAGCTTGCTATTACTTTGCTTTGTATAACTTCAGTAGCAGTTTGTTTGGTACCTGAGTAGACACTTGGTGGCCTCAAGAGTTTAATTCCATGTGAACTTAATACAGATTCAATTTCTTTGAATCCTCTATCAGCTAAAACAACAGCATTTGGTTGCAAAACATTTAATAGGTTACTTTTATCAACTATGGCTTTGTCAGATATTCTTCCTCCATAACCTTTTGAAATGAAGCTTACAAAACCATTAGGGGTACAGCCTATTAAATACTTTACAGTATTGCAACTTTTGTATTGAGACCATGTCTGTGCTTGCTTTACTGGATTTGATGGTTTTGCAATCTGTATTTCAAAACAATCTATTATCATGGTTACATCAGAATACCTTATTTTAAAAACTAAAGGTAGGTTTTGTTTGATTTGTTTTGGCTGTGGACAATAAATAAAATTTTGAAAAAAGTTACCTAGGACTTCAATCCCTGTTAATATCACAGATGACAACTTAGTTCTTGATATTTGAAACTGGTTACTTATTCTTTCTACGGAATCATTTTGCTTAATTTTGAGTAAAGTTATATATAACAAGATAAATAGAGTCAATTTTTATTAAGCTTTTTTGTACAATGTAATCTATAAGCCATAGGTACTGTTTTGGCAATCCTAAATACATTTTTGGTTTATTTGATATGATCTCTAACATATTTTTTCTATGCTGTAACTCTTTCTTATTTGGTTCAAGCACTGATGATTCTTCTGTTTCTGACGTACATCCAAATAGAGATGGAGTTGCAGCAGAAGAGGTTTCTTGTGAAGATGGCACTTCCAGTGTAACAACACTAGTAGCTTTTCTTACTTTATAGTTTGTGCTCTTGTCTACCATCTTTACTTCACACTGGGTTGAGACATCAACCTAAAAGTAAAAAGTATGGGTAATTATTTATTTTTTCCAGTCAAGGTTGCTCATTGTTGGTTGTCTTATAAGAAAGGATAAAAAGACACTTTGCGTTAATTATTGCCATAATCCTAACTGCAAAATGACACTTTATGAAATAAAGTATTTTATTAATGAGTTTAATACAGATTTTTAAGAAAATGATGACAGCAAAAATGACATAATAAGCAATGTGACGATTATGCTGTAGTGAACAAATGATAAATAACTAATGATTTTAAAGACAAACTGGCACTAAACTGAAAGTGTCATTATGGCGTCAAATTATCGAATTAATAATGTGGTATCTTTAATGCAAAACTGACACTAAACAAAAAATGACAATATGGCGTCCAACCAATGATCTAATTAACAGAAAAACTTAGTGCAAATGTGAACTTAAACGCAAAATGACAATATTTCAATTAAAATAATGCACTACTTACCAAAACTATGACTAGTAAACCGGTTTAATCACTAAAATGACACTTTTGCAATCAAAAATCGTAAATTTTGTTCTTGGCGACACGTACTTTTTCGTTGAAGGTCAGTGTTCCTCTGAGGAGAGGGGAATATTTTGTTTAGTGACGAAGCGGACCACTGCCATCTAGCGGTTATTTCTGTTACTGTTAGACTAGTGTAAGTGCGATTACGCGTAGTTCCACGTTTCCCAACAGATGGCATTAAAAAGTCGATTTAGCAAAATTTTGGATAGTGACAGTATTGGATTAAGCGTGCGATATATACTTATTATCACAAGGTAAAAAAAGAAACATTTTGTTCAGATACACATTTGTTTAAATAAATCTAGAATATCCGTTTACCAAACATAAAATTCTGTTAGTTTACATTAACTAACGCAAACAAAAAATATTCAAAAAAACAACAATCATCTTCTCCATTATCATTGTACATTATTACTATAAAATAATCAGACTTAACTCCAGTATTTTAAATTTCTTCCACAATAAAAAAAAATAAAAAAAATTCTGTTAGTTTACATTAACTAACGCAAACAAAAAATATTCAAAAAAACAACAATCATCTTCTCCATTATCATTGTACATTATTACTATAAAATAATCAGACTTAACTCCAGTATTTTAAATTTCTTCTACAATAAAAAAAATAAAAATAAATCTGTTAGCTTACATTCACTAACGCAAACAAAAAGTATTCAAAAATCAACATCTTCTCCTTAGTCTATGTACTGTAAAATGTCAGTCGTATAGATCCAGTACTTTATCCATCATCTAAAAAACAAGCCTAGAGTGTTAACAAGGTAACTCTATTCTTACTTAAAATAATTAAAACGTTTTAGTCAGACTTAAGTCTGTCGACTAGAATTGTAAAAATCAATCAATATAAACCACTTATAAGTAAATCACATAGATGAATCTTAGATTCTTTATTAAGTAACGTACGAAATTATATAAAAAATCAAAATCCAACAAATAACATTGTTGGGATAGAAAATTTTAGTGAAAAAAATTACAAAATACCATTGTAAAATAATTCTGCATAATACCGTGGGATTAAATTGCTGTCTATTAAGGATTTTAGGTCATTCCTTTTTCTGGTAGTTAACTCAAATTTTGTATTATTAAGTTGTTTTAACGGAAAACCCAGACGGTTTGCATTGCGTCTGGAGCGAGATTGTCGATTTAGGGCTATTTCATTAAACTGGTTTTCAGTATAGGAGTTTTTGTAAAATATTCTTATTTCTCCATGGTTTTCCTTAACAAATTTTATGACTTTAATGTCGGAAAGTCTAACCGTGTCCCCATGTGTATTTTTATTAAAATGGGTGCCACATTCATAAGCTAAATTTTTTAAATCAAAAAAATCTGAATACAGCATTCCTTTAACATTATAAGTATTGCCTCGTTTTTTAGCTGATTTTATTAAAGTGATATACTGCTCAGGAACATAAATTGGTGATGACTTCAAAAACTTCCTAACTTCTTTTTCTACAACAGAGTGTACGTTATCGTTCTCATTTTGTGTATGGCCTGATATTAAAAATTTATGTGTGATACTCTTAATCCTAAAATTAGCCAGAGCATACATGTACATAGAAAACATAAATTGGTTTTTCTGTTGACCACAACAATTGTCTGAATAGAAAACTATTTCTAAATTACGCTCATTGACAGCTTGCGCTTTTTCTTTTATAAATTCTAAGACACAGGAACCAATTTCATTAGCTCCTCTTAAACTATCCACTTCACTCCAAACGTAACAATTACATTTGTCTTTATTTAACTCACAGATAGTGAAATTACAAACGTTAAGTTTTGATTTGTAATAAAAAGCAGAAGTCTTACACATCGGAAGAGGTAGCACTGCTTGTAAATCATAGCATGCAACTATGTAATTTTCTTGAACCTTTAGCTTATCCTCATTTTTTTCAACTCTACTGAATTCTTTTTCCGTGTGATGTTCTAGATATTTTAGCTCAATTTCTTCCTTTTCAAGTACATCCATATTTTCAAAAGCAGCACAAAACTCGCACATGTCCTTTTTTGGTATGAAAAAGCTTATATTATAATCTTGTTTAAATATTTTCCGATAAGTATGTTGCTCACCGGCTGGTTTTCCTTCTATTTCACACATTTTTTTGTAATCCCTGTATAAATCCATTAAATTTTTGCCACCGTCAATAAACTCCCGACTTGTCTGTTGCCTTAAGTAGTGACTCTCGATACGCGGTATGGAATCAATATGATTTTTTATACCCTGTACCACTTCATCGAGAACCTTGTGTTGGTTTCCATGTTTCCCCCTCTTCTCTGGCTCTACAATACCACTATCACACATCTTCTCTAATACAGTTCTAACCGGTCTATCATTTATCCCTAGAGTATTTTAAAAAAATATTTTACAAACACGTACTCTGTTTTCTCTCAGTGTCAAGTGGAAAGCATGCTTTGGTTTACGATTGTTATTCTCTCTTTTGTAACTGTACTTTGGTGTTACAATAGTCAAATGTTTACATATAAAATCCCTCTGTCGAGTTATACAGCCCATTTCCCAATATAGCTTGAAGATAGCATTTCTATGATCTTCATCATTTTTTTCTGAACATCTTAAACGACATCGTTCTGTACAAGGAGGGCGCATGCGTCTTTCCGAAATAACTCTCTTAGTTTTGGATAGTGAAACGTATTGTTTTCCTGAATTACGCAACTTCTTAGCGTTTTTTTTCTTATCATTCACCACACCCTCTCGCTTTTTTTTTGTGGGGGAAACCATAGGGACTGGAACGTTATCATCAGCTGGCTCACTGCTAGAGCTTTCCCTATGTGAGGCTTGGTTAAGTGGTGGGACATAATCAGCGTCATCATCATCCGGAGAAAAATCACCTGCTCTTGACGATGCTATAGAAGATCTTGATTTGGATGAACAAGAACTTAACGATCTTGCCCTAGGTAATTGAATAGGAATAGATTCTGAAATCATACAATTTTGCAAATATTTAGATGTGCTCGGTAGATTCTCGCCCGGTTGTGTCAAATAGTGAGTACTAATATTGAACTCCTTAGACTGGATTGAATCTGAAATATGTGTACCAATGCTAGATGAAGATGAACTGCTCGAAGAGGAAGAGCTGCATGAAGAAGATGAACTACTGCTGCTTAAACTACGTAACTTTTGATTGTTTTCAACCGAGATCTGTAGTGGCTCTACTTGAGTAAGAGTATGAAACACTGGTTGATGTGAGTTTGTTTTTTCATCACTACAGTCATTTTCTTTATTTTCAAGCGCAAGCTTCAGTAATTTATCGCGCCGCTGCATTGTTTTGCACACCTTAAAACATGAAAGCCATAAATCAGTTTGTGTAGTGTACACTTTAAAATATAGAAAATAATATCTAAAGTTTAAATAATGGAACCGTCCGAAACAATATTTTGAAACCTTACTCTAGTACCTGCAGTAATCCCTGCCGTAATTGATCAATTTTAAATGTTAACCGTCGGTAAAAGTCATCGTATTATTTCCTTTTTACTGGTTTGCGGGTGGTAGTATGTTGCAATAACAGCTTAGTTAATTCTGTTGAGTCTTCACTTTTACTAGGTGCAATATAGCAGAGAGAAGCTGTAGGTTTAAGGCGTGGCTCTTGATTCATTAACTTATGTTGATAATAATTTTTCAAATCCTTTTTTGGCTGTAATAAAAAGCAAAACTTGGTAAGTAAGGTGGCTTTAAGATACAGACCATACAAAGCTAATGCTCCTGAAATACGTACATTAAAGTGATCTTCGCAACAATACATTGTATAAACCTTGAAATATTCCACGCCTACATCACGACACCACTTTTCTCGCAAATCTTCTCGAATACGAACAAAAATTTTGTTTGGGCTATTATTACTATCATTGCTGCAAGTTGGAACAAAGCATTTCCTGTATTCCATAACTCTTCCAATATATTAAATATTGTCGAGTGTTGAGATACTATAATCAGATTTATACGAGATTATGAGGTAACTCGCAGGAACAGTAATTGTAAAAACTTTGTGTATTTGTTTATAATTTTGACATTTTTAGTATGATTTGACACTTGACAGATTGTGGACAAAACTTGACACTTACTTTTTAGTTTCTGAGGCAACGATACAAAACTGTAAAGCCAACGCTGAAGGACAAAGAAGGTCAATCGTATTTTATCAAAAATATCAATAAAATATGAATATTTTTCAAAATTAATTAGTCCGGAATGATCAGTAACGCTATTCCTCGATATGGTTTTTCAATTACAACATACAAAAAAATATGAACAATGCCCATTGCTGCCACGCTGCTGGAAGGTGGTAAAACTGCACACTCCGCGTTTAAACTTCCTCTCGATTTGATACAAACCGAAACCCCACTCTGCAGTATACCCAAACAAAGTAATATGGCAAAAGTACTCCGCAAAACGAAATTAATTGTTTGGGATGAGAGTACTATGGCTCATAAATGGGGTTTCGAAGCCCTAAGCAAGTAAATGTTATAAAGAGATCGGAACGACCGTAGTGGCGCACATACGTCATGGCGTCTTGTGTCCGCTCATGCATATAGCGTGGCCCCCCAGTAAAAGAAGAAAGTAGCACCACCTTTTGATCAGCATTAACGTCTTGTCTCCCTTGCATCTTGCAAGTGTATAAAACTGTCCGCTCTATGCTGCGCCTGATTGTTCCTATATAACTCAACCTTTCTGTCTCGATTTTCGCGAACGAAAATACAGCAGATGATTATCTTCTCCTTAGGTAGTATTATACACAACAAATCAAACAGAGATATTTTTACAATTAAAACTAAAGAGTATTTGCTTATGTTTCTAAGTGAGTTCAACTTTTTTTGAATAAAATCGGATTGAGTTTTCAAACATGTGTCAAAATAAAATGTAATTTAAATCAAAAGCACTAAGGAGTATTGATATCAACTTCGAAGCAAATCACCGCCAACATAACTTTGTACCCCTTTTTAACCCCGTTAGGGGATGAATTTCAATGAAATACGAAATACGTCTTCCAGCAATTCTGTTAAAAAAGGTTTATACAAAATTTGAAGTAGATTGGACCATGGAATCACGTTGTCCCATACAAACTTTGCCCCCTTTTTCACCCCCTTAGGGGTAGAATTTCGGAAAATCCTTTCTTATCGGATGCCTACGTCATACAAAGAACATACCCCCCAAGTTTCAGGTCTCTACAATCAGCGGTTTAGGCTGTGCGTTGATCCGTCAGTCAGTCATTCAGGACAAAGCATTTTATATGTATAGATTATATTTTCACCATGTACATTTAAAATACATACAATAAGTACAATAATAGATTCAGGAGTTTGGTAACAAACTACGTAGGTATCATATCATTAAGCAGTTATATGAACCAGCAAACCCTTATACAGTTGAATGGGAAGATGGCTACAGCAATGTTTATAGCACTGAAACAAAGTTATTGGAATCCTTTAATCTTTTGTCAATAAGCCCAGAGCAAGCCGCTGCCATTGATTGAGCTTGAGACTCAAGGTCAGGAAAATAATCCCAAGTGGACTAATCATCGCGAGGTGAGGATTACTGCTATTAAACTTCACACAATATGTCACTTCAGAAGCACAAATCAAGAAAAGTTTACTAGCAAATATTGAATCCACGTAAGTTTTCTTCAAGAGCTACCATTAATGAAAAAATTGCTCTTGAAAAGTACATGGAAGATATGAAATCGCGCATCACCAACCTTTGTGCATCACCTGATGGCCACCTTGATAATTAAAAAAATATCGAAATTAAGTGTCGATACAGCAGTAGATATAAAAAAATAACTCGTGTAACTGTGCCATATTTAGTACAAGATGGTAATAATGGCCTGAAATAAAAAAGGGTTCCCATGCTACTAACAAGTACAAGGACAGCTATATGGCACTGGCCGAAATTATTGCAATTTAATCATATTTACTTTTGTAGATACAAAAGTAATTTTTGTGGCAAGAGATGTGATTTCATTAATGAAATGTTAACAGTCATAAATGCTTTTTTTTAGTTTTTTAAGAAAGCTTTTTTAAATAAATATGTTTACAAAAAACTAAGAACAAGTATATAGAAAACAACTTAAGATTTTTTATTTTTATTTAACAATTCTTTAAAATTACATAGCATTACACATATGAAAAATATTCTGGATAGCATTGGCACATAGTAAGCGTGTAGTGTATGTAAGTAAGTGTCATTAGTATTATCATGTATGTGTGTGTAATCACACCTTATTTAGGATTCGCCAAGTAAGCAATATATTAAGAAAGTGTACGCTCAATCTATGTGAACACACAATAAATCGAGGCGTTATCCAGTACAGATGTCTTTCATTTACCTCGTCACTTCATGGCGACCCTGTCATTCAAGGTCATATCGCGAGTGAAATATGGACGATAAATAAAATAAAATAAGTGTGATATATGATCACACTTATTTTATTTTATAATCGGACATTATTATAAAATTAGTGGTTTTGTGACGTAAATCATGTGTCAATCTACTCAAACGAAAGAAGAGACGATCATCGCGCAGACGGCAGCTAGTAATGGGAAAAATGGTGCGACAACCGAGCAGGGCTACTACAGCCAGCACGACAAATATCCTTCTCACTGATACAGCTCGGTTAGTCTTTTTTAGTTATTTTCACAGCGTTATGTACTATGGTATTCTGCTGTGGGGCAAAGGCGCTGACATTTGTTCTTCAAAAACGAGCTGTTCGAGCAATTTACCAGCTAGGTGCCAGAGTTTCACTAAGAGATTTTTTTAAAGATATTGGTATTCTCACGGTGGCATCACAATTCATTTTTGCCAACATCTTATATATTAGGCAAAATATACATTTATACACTAAAACAGTGATAAATGATAAATGATTTTATTTCTGTAAGTAGGTTTGTACAAACACTTTTACACGTCAATCATATTTTAAAACTAGATGAGGTCGGCGTTTCCTATCTGACTACTCTGAGAAGAAAGGCCGAAACAAACTCAGAGTAATATGGTCAGGTTAGGTTAGGTAGGTAGGTATGCACTGGGAGCCGGCCCCGACAACGGCAAGCCGTCGCTAAACCGGCTACCTTGGTGTTCACTCAAGCGTTAAGCGAGTAGTGGACATACCACCTCAGTTCATTACGGAGTACAAGTCGAGACTTAGACGGAGTAATGAACTAAACCATGCAAAACGGATGGCCTTGAACCCCCAAATACTGACCCAAATATAGCCTAATTGCATAAAAAGTAGGTCACGAAACTCAAAATTCACTTGACCTCTGCATTGGACTCTGCCAACAAAAGTGACTCATGGGTTAGGTCGAACTTGGGTTAGTTAGGTTACTGTAGTAATGTTAGGTTACTGTAGGTTAGGTTGGGTTAGGTTAGGTTAGGTCTACTACACTACTACACCAATTGTATACCATTAAGTAGGTTAGGTTGGGTTAGGTTAGGTTAGGTCTACTACACTACTACACCAATTGTATACCATTAAGTCGAAGACTTAATGGTATACAATTGGTGTAGCTGACGAACCACACAATAAAAAAAAAAAAAATGACGCAACAAGTACAAACATGTCGAAACAAACACAACAAAACCAACAAGCTACCTACCTACCTACCTAACCCAGAGGCGGTGGAAAATTCAGGACCGGTCACGCTACGCGCGCACGGTGCAAAAAACATCTGCAACGACAGGTGAAAATAACGACCAAGCCAACACTATATAAAACGAACAAACGCAACACAAAATATTCAGTATGTATCACGCATACCACATCATCACATCGATCGAAATAAAACACCTCATTCCACAAGATGAGCCAAGAGAAAGAAATACTAGTGCTGTCGGACCAGGACGACGTACAGGAAGCGTTCGAAGAAGATTGGAACGACAGTTACACACTTCCACCGGAACAAAAACACCCGGAAGACAACACCGAAGTTATAACTCCACCACAGAGCCCATCGTCGAATCAAACACCACCGACTCCGGAACCAATAGCACCGAAGAAGAGATTAGCAGCATTACAGCTACGGCAGGCACCAACGAAGAAACAAAGGGCCGAGATGAAACAGACACAGCAACAAGAAATCAAGCAACAGAAGAAGAATATGACCCCTGCAGCCTGGATTGCTCAATGGATGAAAGAAAACATTACACCAACCGAAATAAATTGTCTCCTTGGAAAGTCATCGCTAGCCATACTGGAACAAGACGGGATCATTACCACATCATATACATCTCCACCGCAAAAAACTGGGGGCATAACAGTAAGCTTGGAAAAACTATTAGATCCAAGGAGCACAAATGTAGTCAAATTGCATGCGTTCAGTGCCTGCTGGAGTATATTACTACCGGCGATAATCGTGCAACACTTAAACAAATTCTCACCGAACGTGATAAAAACGCTGCAATCTGCGTCTCTCATTCACTGGGAATTGACCCTAAACAAAACAAAGGTAACCCTAGAGGTGCCGAAAGGAGAAATAATTTATTTCGAACAGAAAGCACAGAACGAGCAACAATTCAGCGACTCATGGATCAAACAACTGCTAACTCCAGTGAAAGCATACCTGAAAGTACCATCAGTAATGAACAACAGCGTAATCAGTGTGAAGACGGAATCGTGATATTCAGTGATATAACAGCTTACCTACTGACAGTTTATAGGAGTTTATACAGTGTGATTCTTCATAATGTGCACATATCGAAATGAGGGAATCTATGTTTAATTTTATCAACGGACTTTTTTTTTCTATAATATTTTTTTTTAAGAAAATCTTTTTTTCTCTATGGCATCATTTTTATAAATTTTACAATTATTATAAAAATGTATGAAAAATGTACAGATTTTTGCTAAAAAAACATGTTTATTTTCAACTGGGGGTAGTTTTTTTCTCAATTTTCATTTTATGTGGACACCTAATTACTTTCAACCATTATGGAGTTTGTTTCACCGCGATAGATGATTTAGTTTAAAAGTTACACAGTTTTGTTATTTTTTTTTTAATTCCATAAAAAATATTAAAAGAGTATTTAGATTTTTTTTTTAATTCTGTCGTTAAAATTAACCATAGATTCCCTCATTTCGATATGGGCACATTATGAAGAATCACACTATAATTGTTTACTTAATTTGCATTTATAAGTTTTTTTTTACGAGTCAATTTATTTTTATTTTATTTTATTGTTGCCATAATTATTCATTACAATGTTTTTGTTATGAGTTGTATTGCAATTTGTGGTGAGCTAGCGACCTCGAAAATTGATCATATAATTTTTTGCCTGAGCAACCGGCAGCAAGTTCAGCATGCTCCCTTAAATGTCACTGCTTGCGGTAGCGTCGGGGGTCGGGTTGCCTCCTTCCCTCAAATATGGCGAGGGGGGCAGTGGCTGATCTTTGTGTTATGCTCGTGAACGGGTGCTGCTTGTGGTGACTGGTCGTCTTGCTGATCATGGTTTTGTTATTGTTACTAGTAATTAACTGTTCATTAATTTTACCTCGATGGTCCTAGTTTATCATTTGTAACTTCCAATTACAGCTTTATGTAAGCGGGCACGCCCTTTACGCCTGGAGGCTTTTATTTAGATATTTAGTTCTGTTTACGTTTAGTTTTTTTTAAAATTCTGCTTGAGTATAGTTCTCGATGTTTTTGGTTGGTATATTGGCGTGTGCTAGCTGACATATGGCCAATAATTTATCATTTAAATTATGTTTTGTGTTGCATAATGTAAGTTATTTTGGATACTATTGTATAGAATCATATTTTTTTCAAACTTGAACAGACAGCTGTGCTGCTGGGGAGTTTGTTGCGCCACTTCTTCCCAGCTAAAGGCACTAGGAAGTGGTAAAGGGTGGGCGTTTTTGGGGGACTGTCTTATGTAATTTTGACGTTCGAAAAGTGCTGATTCTCAGCCTAGTTTGAATAAGTGACTTTGAATTTTGAATTTATTACAAGAAGATGGATGTCAAATGGATGGAGAGGCAGATGAACCGCAGGTCCTTACGTCACAGACAAACTTCAATGTATTTCAAGAAACACGCTCCCCGTGATGATGACGCCGCTAAACCCGAGTAAGTGAAAAAAAAACTGACTTTTTCAAAAAATGCTTTAATTTTATTCAAGGCGGTTGAGTCAAACTTTTGAAAAATATTGGTGTGTAAATGGATACATTTTTGTGTTCAAATAAATCTTGAACATTGAAGCCTCGATCTGCCATTATTGCATCTTTCTCATCACATAAGGTCAAAAGTGCAGGTCAACAGCGTTATTTTATATAATAATAATTTATTTAGGAACATAAAGGTTTTTTAGTACATGAGGAAGTATACATTAACATGGCGTAGGCAGGTACAATTAATTGTTGGGTGAATCGCTGCTCTCCTTTATTTGACGATCACTTGTAGAACTAGCATATCCCTCCGAGCAAAAGGATAATAGGCCTCCAGGTATGGCACCCACTTCCTAGTGCCTTCATCCTGCCCGTCAATAACCACTCCCTTAATACCTGATTTACCCACTCAAACCTTTTGGAAAACCCTTGCAAAATTAAAAACTTCAACTCCAGATTTAAAAAGAGTTCCTCGTGGCGCGAGACCATCCCTGGCGCGTTGTATCCGTCTCGCCGCCAGAGATAACTCTCTCAGTGCTTGGGAGAAATTACTTACCTTCTTGTTTAAAATTCTACATGTGCAAAAAAATTAGCAAATAAAAAAACATTTACAGCACAAATCAAAGATAATTGTAACATTTCGGCCCAAAGTTTCGACCCTAAATTAACAGCGCACCTCCCCCAAAGAGGTTTATTGCACCATGTGGAGTCTAAACTAGGCGAGTGATATCAGAGGTGCAGCTTGGATCATTTTTAGCAGCGATGTGGTTGCGCCGTACTCTCCAGAGACACAGCTTTGGAGATCAAACACCCCGCCCCGGCAGATGACCTCTCCTTTCCTGACCCACCGAATCCGGAATCCAACTCGAAATTACAGCTCAACAAGTATGTGCGGCCGTGTGCTCCTTTCGAAGTGGCTCCGCCGGCGGCCTCGACGGCCTGACACCTCAACATCTGAAGGACTTATTGTGTTTAGGCGCCGGAGAGGCTGGTAAGTCCCTTTTGAAGGAGCTGACGGCCCACATCAATCTCATGCTCTCCGGTAATGTGAACGAAGCCGTCATTGATATTTTGTATGGGGCAAACCTATGTGCTCTGCGCAAGAAGGATGGCGGCATTCGTCCCATTGCCGTGGAGTCCACCTACCGCCGTGTCGCAGCCAAAATTTGCTGTGCTACAACGAAACACTGGCCAGCAAATTTCAGCTCTTACAGCTGGGCTTCGAGTCTAAAGGGGGCTGAGGCTGTGGTACATGCATTATCCACTTACCTCAATAGCGATAAAGGTGAGGTCATCCTCAAGGTTGACATAAAGAATGCCTTCAATTCCGTAAACAGGGACACCTTGTTGACAGAAGTTCAAAAATAAATACCCAAAATTTACAGTGTTCTCTATCAATGTTACAGGCATCCCTCTAAATTACTTAATAAAGACAACCTTTTGGAATCAGCCGTTGGATGTCTACAGGATGACCGTCTTGGGCCAGTCGTTTTTAGTTTGGCAATAAATCCAATTATTTGACTACTAAATTCTAAATTCAACGTATAGTATTTGGATGACGGAACCCAAGGAGGTGATGTAGACACAGTCTTAAAAGATTTAACTTTTTTTTAAAGAAAAGTTCAGTTCCATTGGCCTAGAACGGAACCTTTCAAAATGTGAAATTTATCTTCCCCAAACGACTGGCAGACAGACTACCATAGCAAAATTTAATACTATAGCACCAAATATCAAAATAACGGAAAAAAACTCTGTTCACCTCCTGGGGTTCCCAATTTTTGATGAATCCTTTCCAACGTTCATTGAGGAGAAAATACAAAATTTCAACGATTTCTCGGAAAGACTTGTAGCGACCCTAGCGAGGCGATATGCTGAATTGCATTTTTGATGTTTTAACGGAGCGCATGCGGACGGCTCGCTAGTCGCTTACATACCACCGCCTTGCCACGTCATATATCCCTGTAATAATTAACTAAGTAATTGTGGAACCATATTAAACAAATAGTATTATCAGTTCGAATATTCTTTACATCCTTATTCAACCCTTTTAATAAATAACACGCACAACAGACTGTTCAAAATTAATATCTATTCGTCACACTCATTGGATACGGCTGCTTTGGACCAAAATTTACTAATAGCCTCCGTTCCTCCCATCTATGGAAGCATCCACAACTTTTAGAAAAAGTAGACCAAATTATTAGAAACCCTAACTTCAATCCTAAATGTGGCCCTGGACAACCGAGCGTGGCAGCAAGCCACACTTCCCATTCGCCTGGGTGGTCTCGGTGTCCGCAAAATTTCATGTATAAGTTTACCGGTTCCTCTCCTCGGTCCACAGTACTGTAGCGGTTACCATCTTTAGTTTGCTAATTAAAATCCTATTTCATTTTGGAACTAAAATTGTAAACATTACACAAACACAATACATAACCTCTTACATCATATTTCTCGTTTGACATTTCAACCTGTCACATTCATACTTCATTCACATAGACAACAAACGAGGAATAATATCATTATCTATTGCTTAAACATGACTAACAAAAATATATTTACAACTATTACTTATTTACTATATTTACAACACACATAATATGTATAAACATATTTGACATTTTTTTTTTTTAACTGCCTCGTTGGTCTAGTGGTCGCAAGCGCTACTGCTGAGCATGAGGTCCTGGGTTCGATTCCCGGGTCGAGCAAAGTGTTATTGGGTTTTTCTATCTTGAATTTCTCAGTAGCAGCTCGGAGTCTGGATTTGTGCCCGGTTGATGGCAATAGGCTCGCCCCCTATTACATGGGACTTAAAACATAACTGGCGAAATGTGGGTGTACCTACTACAGGGTCACCTCTGCCCAACCCTTCGGGGAAACAAGGCGTGATGTTATGTTATGTTATGTTACATATTTAACAAATCTAACAATTATATTCACACTCCACATCTATTAATTAAAATGTAATTATTTAATATGTGGGAGAAACGGAGCGTGCGTTCAGACAGTGAAATGAATCGCACATATGATTTGCAGAAAATCATTCCCAGGGTTCAGTGACCTCAGTGCACGATCTCATCTGAACTCGAACGCACGTCCCGCTAAACTCCAAAAATCTAGGCTTCCTCAAAGCCCTAGATCTCGCTACTTTAACTATAGTCATTTGTGTAATATCTGTTTCTTTTTTACATCTTGTCCTTAGTCGTTTTCATTGTGTTGTACCTTTATATATTAAGGAAGTGCCGAGGTAGGCAGAGTAATACAAGTCTCCTACGTCCAAAGTCGTTTTTATTGCGTCTATCCCGTAACACTTCATTGGTGACCCCGATAAAGAACACAGAAGCCTGAAGGAGACATCATGCCGGCCGGAGCAGGAGCGATGACTGGAGGAGCGACAGCAGAGAAGCAGGACGTCTGCAGAGTCAGCGTGAAGCTGCCGCCATTTTGGCCAGAGGAGCCAGCACTTTGGTTCGCCCAGGTCGAAGGTCAGTTCACGATCGCCGGTATTACCGCGGACAGTACAAAATTTTATACCGTCGTGGGCCAGCTTGACCACCGTTATATGGTGGAGGCAAGGGACATCATAGAGAACCCGCCGGCCCAGGACAAGTACGTAATGCTGAAGGCCGAGCTTATACGTAGGCTCTCTGATTCGCGCGAAAGGGTGCAACAAATCCTCACCCACGAGGAGCTAGGCGACCGCAAACCCTCTCAATTTTTGCGACACCTTCAGACCCTGGCTGGAGCGAACGTGCCGGAGGCTTTTCTGTCCACGTTGTGGGCGAGCAGATTGCCAACCAACATACAGACGGTTATCGCGTCGCAGCCTAATCTCGCTCTCCAGTCTATCGCAGATTTAGCCGACCGCGTGCACGAGATCGATCGATCCCCTACCTCCGGACACAAAGGTGTCCCTTACCACCGGACAGTTTATAGGTTAGCTTTTCTACAAAGCATTATTATGATTGTTTGTTGTTTTACAGGATAGAAGGAGGGAGATATTTCAACATGGAAGAAACAAAAAAGAAAGGAAAATGGGATTAGCCAAGTTTAAAAACTGTGAGTGAGTCTCAGAGAAGCTTCGTCGCGTTACAATATCCCAAAAAGCACTCTACATGATGAAATAACAGCATTGAATGGTGGAGAAGAAGTCACGTTGCAACTAAAGATTGGTAGATTTACAAAAACCTTCTCACCAGAGTATGAACAAGTTTTACTAGACCACATAAAAGATTTGTCTAATAGATGTTTGCCGCTGATGAAAAAGGAGTTTTTGAAGTTAGCTTACGACTTGGCTGAAGCTATGAAGATCCCCCATCGTTTTAATACAGAGAAAAAAACTGCTGGTAAGCTTTTTTATTACGATTTCATGCATAGACATCCGGACATTTCATTGAGGACACCAGAGTCGACAAGCATGATGTGAGCCGTAGGGTTTAATAAACCACAAGTGGATATATTCTACGACAATCTGGAAAGGCTGCCTCCAATGGCTGCAGCTATTTATTAAACACTCTCACCTCTACTGGATGGCAATTGTAGCCACAAGACGCTAGCGGTAATAAATCTTTGCCGAGAAAACTACATTCATTTGATAAGCTCACCACCACACACCACCCACAAGCTCCAACCACTAGACAGAACATTTATGAAACCATTCAAAGATGCCTATAACCAACGATGCGACATGTGGATGAGAGCAAACGCTGGATCTCGGATAACCGACTACGATATTGCTGATCTGGTCAATGATGCGTTTACCAAAGTTGCTCGGCTGGATATTGCGGTGTCTGGGTTTAAATGCACAGGAATTCACCCATTCGACAGACATTTATTTTCTGACTTGGATTATTTGGCTTCAGACATGACCAATATTCCACTAGAAGAGCCAGGAACCTCCTTAAAACACACCAAGTTGCAGCAAGAAAGTTTCTGTGACTTCCACTGATTTGGCCTTGGCTGGCTCATCGTCCCGTAATAATTTAGTCTCAGAAGAAACGACAGACCTTTCTAAAGAATCTACCAACGTGCCAACAATCAGCAGTCCCAAACCATCAACGAGCTTTGATCTTGATGTTGTCCAGACTGTAAATAAACTGTTACCATTGCCAGATGCCGCAAAAAAAGATCAGCGGCTCGGAAGAGGAAAAGTGAAAGAAGTAAAATTTTAACGTCATCACCCAATAAAATTGCTGTTCAAGAAAAAGAGAACGAAAAGAGCCAGAAAGAACAAAAAAAAGGAATGCGAAATAAGTTTAATGCGGCAATAGAACAAAAGGGGAAACAAACCAAAGGTGTGAAGGCCAATGGAACAAGTAGTTTTCTCGATAAGAAAAAAGAGCCACTAACTGTGATATCTAATATGGAAAAAACTACTTGTGTAGTGTGTTTAGAGGACCACGACGAGGACTGGATACGATGCTCCAGTTGCCAAGAATGGGCCCATGAAGCATGTGCAGACGTTCCGGAATGTGGAGATTTCTATACATGTGATAGGTGCACAATGATTTAAGAATGTCCGGCGCTTGGGGTTTGAAGATTAATGCCTCCGGTACTAGGTGCCAATGTTAAAGACTTAATTTTTTTTACGAAAACTTAATTAACGTTCCTAGATTATGTTTACGCAGAAGTTGTATTTTTGTTAACCCTTAATTTGGTTTCGTTGAGTATACTCAACGTTACAAATAAAAAAAACTAGATGTCAAATTTTCTTCTGTGGTTCTGAATTTTGAAGACTAAGAACACTTCAATATAAGTCTAATTTTGTACGAAAAAGTATTAGCCCGCCTGGCAACATTTTACTTGACATTAGCGAGCAAAAATGGCGACGAGACACCGCGCTCTGCGAGCTTTACAGGTAAAATTTTATTTGTGTTGGTTTTCGGTCTAATTTTGATACATACGTTACTTATTTCTGCTTATATAATGTCTAATCAATTCCATAAAATTATTTGCAATCTGTTTCTTACCTGGATAAGAACACGACGAGTCAGTAAACACGGTTGTTAAGTATACTCAACAAAATCCGGTGGTGAGTAATCTTGTGTGAACAGTGTATGTAGAGTATACTCAACAAATATGCATGGTGAGATTAATTGAAACAATGGTTCAAGGGCTTCATAACGGCTTGTCCAGCTTTTTTGTGGGAATTGCTTTTAGGAATGAAATTCTAGTTTCGCTTTGGCTCAAAGGCATGACGTGAATGTTATTTCAAAATCTGATTATATCATGTCGATATTTTTACACGGTTTTGAAAAATCGACTTTATTACCTTACATTTAGGTTCAGTTTTCATTTAAATTTTAATATTTTTATGACCTTTCCTTTCTTTTTGTTTCGTCATTTTGAACTAAACTTAATTTATATGTGCCTAAAGTTGATTTTTGAATATTTTCTTGTGTGGGATTATTACAAAATAGCAAATTCTTATTTTTTACGGCTTATACGCTAGTACTTACTAACCTTTTTTTGCACGTTATTTATGTATGTCTCGTTTTATTTTTGTTTCTTCCTTGCTTGGGTGCCTGCAAATATCTATAATATTTTCAGAATTCAAGATCAAGGCATATTCTTGCCCTAGTACCCGAAGAAAATGCTCCTTCCGAAGTGAGTGGGGAATCAAGCTCTGAAAATGAAAATGAAGCAGAGGTGTACAGTCACTATGAACGCCACGAATCAGAGTCGTCTGAAGCCCCTTCAGTAACATCGTCACTAATGGGTCTAAATCTTCTGGATTCCTCCGATGATGAACAACATCCCGACGTTTCTGTTCCACTTCTTGCCGACTTCAATCCTGATGAAACCCATAATACCGGACTGCTACACCCAAGCAATGACATATTACCATCTATTAGTTCGTTGCCAACATTGTCTCCTATGTCAAATATACCTTCGGTGACCACATCATTCATTCTCAATCAGGTAAGTGATTCTCCACAACAATCTCCAGAAATCTCGGCTTCTACGCCACAGCTAACACGTAGTACAAGAGCACAGCGACGGAGACAGAACACAGCCAACTTGACCGGATCCAGGCAACCCCGACGTGTACCCAAGAAGAAAATTGAACTCAAATTCAAATGGTCTTCTAGACGTTTCCTCCATCGTGTCGAATTAGATCCTGATACGTTTGAAAGCCCCCTTCCCGATAAAAAGAATGCATTCAATTATTTCACCGATTTTTTTTCTGAAGATTTATTTGACGAAATTTGCCTATCTTCAAATATGTATTCTCTGCAGACGACGGGCCGATCAATAAATTTGACTGTTGAAGAGTTGCGAAGCTTCTTGGCCATAAAAGTAATAATGGGTATTGTTTCCATGCCATCCTATTTAGATTATTGGTGTACCAATACACGCTTTTCATTAGTCGCAGATGTTATGCCACTGAAACGCTATCAGCTGATCCGGAGATATCTACACTTCGTTGATAATAATGAAACAAACTCTGATCCATACTTCAAAATAAGGCCAATTGTTGAAAAGATTCGTCAAAACTGCCTCAAAATTGAAGAAGAATCAAGATTTAGTATTGATGAGATGGTAATTCCATACAAAGGAACCAAAGCAGGCAAGAAGCGGCAATACAATCCCCGGAAGCCACGGAAATGGGGTTTCAAAAATTTGGTTCGGGCTGGAGCTTCTGGGATAATTTATGACTTTTTTTTATACGCAGGTAACGACATGTTTGAGGAATGTAGTTTTACAGAAGAAGAGGAAAGCTTAGGTTGGGGAGGCAAAGCAGTTTTGAGACTATGTAAAAATATACAGAAGAAGCCGTGTATCGTCTACTTTGATAATTTTTTTTCCTCATTGGAGTTGATCCACCATCTTAGGAATACTTATGGCATATTCAGTCTAGGTACAATGCGTGGAAATAGACTCAGAAGTGCTGCTAATAAGTTAAAAAGTGATAAGGTTCTAAAATCTCAAGGAAGAGGATCTTTCAGTCAAACTGTGTGCAACAAGACAAAACTATCACTTTTGAAATGGAATGATAACAAATGTGTTATTCTAGCCTCTAGTTACACTGATGCGTATCCTACAACCAAAGTGAAGCGGTATTGTAAAATTAAAAAGCGCAAAATTGAAGTAGATTATCCCAACATTGTGAAGCATTATAATGCTCATATGGGTGGCGTTGATTTAGCGGATATGCTCATAGCGCTATACCGCACAGAAATGAAAAGCAGACGCTGGTATCTGTCTATATTTTCACAGCTACTAGACATCTGCGTCAACAATGCCTGGTTAATGTACAGGCGAGATAATACACGAAAAGAAGTTAAAAAGGTTAAACCTTTGAAAGAATTTCGGCTCGAAATTTATAGAGCATTGCTTCATAAAGGAAGGAATGTAGATAAAACTACAATCAAAGATTTGAACCCTGAAGGAAAAATAAAAAAACCTAAACGTACCAGTAGTATATTATTGGGCATTCTATACCACTATCGGCAAGTTGCTCGGCGAGTGCGCCTCGCTGCCGATAGTGGTATAGAATGCCCAATAATTGATAATCGACTCGCCTCTCCACTCGACCGAGACAGTACATTGTACTGAGAACTTGATTTGGAACGATTAACTCGACCAAATCGATACTCGACTCGCCACTCAACTCGACCGATACACTCGAACGAGACAGTTAATTGTGTCGCGTACTGGATGAGCTTTACTCCATACGTCTGACCAGTATGCGGCGTTTCGGAGAACGATGAACTATCAACTCGACTCTCCGTTTACTTACTGCACTCGACCGATCACTCGAGTTTGTATTCGCTGTTAACAGAATGTCGAGCGAGAGTGATGGTGGCTGATGATTGTAACAAACCAAAGCTTGTGACTAAAGCGTTAACGGGTTGTTACTGTAAATAATAAACAACTGTAACTTAGTTACTTGGTTTAATTATCATAAAATGTTGGTTTGTCTGGAAACAAAATATCAGCCGCAGGCACGAGCTCTTGTAGTTTTCGCCACTGAGGAGAGTCCGCGTCGGTCTGGAACTTGATTCGGACGAGCGCTTTCTTCCACAGCTCGGCGGAGTCGGTGAGGCGAGCGTCGTCAGCCTTGTACACCTTGCAGTCGATGTAGTACTCTCCGTCAGTGGTTGTTGCTCGGCGCTCACAGCCGCTGGCTACGCGGTTCACAAAGAATGAAGTTAGGTGATCCGATGAATGTTCTTTGTGTGGGATGTCGCGGTTTTTACTGATGTCGAATATGTCCATGCCAGTGTTGGTTTTTTTACTGAAATAATAACGAAAACTGTTATTAGTTAATGTTTAGAACGAGAGATGCACAATCGCATAATATTTTATGAACGACACCACGGATATTTCTGTAGAAAATATTACAAGTGACTAATCAGCGAATGGAATACTTATGCAAATTGCCCTATTATAATTCAATTAGTGGAAACGTACTACTTTACTGTTTTAATTTAGTCAGAACTAGGAGATAATAAATTCAAAATATTATTCACCTGCTACGAGCTACGGTTGTTGTTTGTGACTGCATCTTGCGTTTCCCTTTGCTGTCTGCAGACGGTCTGCGACAGGCCTTCACTTTGTGTCCAGTGATCGATGCTTGCGAGTAATCACACTCAGAGTCTGACCTGAAATAAAAATAGAGGAAATGTAGTCACACAATTATTATTAATTAATCCAATGGAGTAATGTCCATTGCGCTGGGCATACTATAGGACACAAGTGTTCGGGCAAACACTGGTTCTCTAATATTTAAATGGGATAGCACTGAGACTGAGCTCGTCATACTATGTACAGATCAGGTGATCTGTGAAGTAACGCGCTCACAAACAAATATATGTAGTTATAAATGACAGGCTAATCACAAGTGTGATCCATGAAAACGAACAGACTATTTTATCAGACTTACATTTTTTCCGATCAGAAGTTCCACTCGGTTTGATGACTTGGCTGGTGATGACAGCAGCGGATGGCTATCGACAATGCCGTCACTGATATTGTAGGCGACACGGAGTGTTTGTAGACCGATTATACAAGAGCACTTCGTTGCACTTGCAGACTGCGAATACTTTGTACCGAACAGAAAAACTTGTGGCTTATAAGTTAAAATAGAATTATAAGTTAGGAATGTTAAATCCACTACAATCAATCCGGTATTGCTTTGTTAAAGTAACTTTTTCTATAGTCGTATTATACGCGTTGGTAAAATGAAGACGAAGGAAAATTTTATACTGTATCGAATGTCGATGCGGCGAAATAAGCTACCGTAGGGCTGACCAAACGATAGCGTGAACGGAATCGCCACAAACCAGATGGATTTTATAATTTTAAAGAAGCAAATAAATGTTTCCAAGGTAATTATTTCATCATCTACATTTAGGTTTCGTGTAGAAAAAATGAACTTACTGCCGTCTACCGCGTACTTCTCTAGATTTCCTAAAATAAATAGATAATATAATTCCTGTAACTACGGTAACGGTCATGAGGAAACCATGAACGTTATATGATATCGTCATCGTCATGTCGTCTATCGACATAGGTACTATGATATATTTTAATCGATTTAGTGCATTGTGTGAAATTTGTATATTTGAATGCCTACCAAGTTGTTACCAACCCTACCAAAATAGCTGATTATTGTGTTCGCGAAATAAATAATTATATTTAGCACACGTGTAACAATTAGGCAATAACAACTTTTATGATGAAATATTTTTCTGCTTTGTAGACAAAAAAACAAAACGAAAAAACCCTAAAATATTATTTATTACCTCAAAAGTCTCTCGGAGCGAGCACCTTTCTAAACTGTTACAGTACAATCAAGTTAATTATTATAAATAAATATTTAATTGATCACACACCAGAAACAACAACAATTTCATCTCCTGGAGCAACTGTGTTCATTATATCGAGGTGCTGAAATATACATACATATTTGGATCACGCAAATACATAATCTTATGTATGAACCATTTCATACTGTGCAGGTAATTATCAAATATAACACAACAATAATACGATAACTATTTAGAACATTATAATAATTATGACTATTTTTCATTCTAGAATTTACAGCTATTTACCTAATTCTTCATCGGTACCAATAAACCATTTTTTTTGTTTCAGATACATTCTGCCTAAACATAATATTAATTACTGACTTGCCTGTGAAGAATTATTAAATTACCTGAAGTATACCTACATATTTGGACCACGCAGATACACGTACTCTTATGTATACATAGTTTCATATTTTGCAGGTAATTATGAAATATATTTTTCTTCCCAGAATATACCATTATCTTACCTAATCAGATTATGTACCTAATGCATCCATTTTTTTATTATTTCAGATACATCCTGCCTAAACATAATATTAATTACTGACTTGCCTGTGAAGAATTATTAAATTACCTGAAGTATACCTACATATTTGGACCACGCAGATACACGTACTCTTATGTATACATAGTTTCATATTTTGCAGGTAATTATGAAATATATTTTTCTTCCCAGAATATACCATTATCTTACCTAATCAGATTATGTACCTAATGCATCCATTTTTTTATTATTTCAGATACACCCTGCCTAAACATAATTACCGACTTGCCTGTGAAGAATTACACAAGGATCTTGAAATCAGCGTAAAATTGTCCTGACCAAGTTGTACTAATTATATAAAATATTTTGGCTGGTATACCTAAGACGGTGAATATTAGTTGTAAGTATTATCTAATCCAAATTTATTGAAATAATAATTTTAAGTGTTCTTGGATTTCAAACAATAACATAATGCCTCACTGCTCTGATTGTAAAGTATTTGTAGACAATCGTCGATGGTCTGGTCATTTACGTAGCAATGTACATAAAAACAATAGTTCTACCCCTATGTATGATAATGTTGCAATTATTAATTCTTCTTTTAAAGAACGAATCAAAAGTTACAAAATCATAGCGACAGGTGAACAAATACATAGTTTTCCTGAGGTGTTTCTCAAAAGTATTAGTACACAAGTCAAACATTTAATAGATAATTCAATAGAGAAACACACCTCTGTCAAAATAAATTTTGAACTGTTTGCTTCGTTTCTTATGTATAAAAATGATCAACAAGAAATAAAATCATTCCGTACAAACAACATTATTACACATTTTAATTACGATTTTGATTCTATTTATAAACTAACTATTGATTTACTACTAAAAAAAATTGAAGAATTTGAGGAAAGGGATAGTGGTTGGACTTTTTTATGCAATTCACATTTAGAATTAAATATTAATAAATATCAACCACTCAGCGGATCTAAATTTTTAACTTTGCCGAAATTCATAAAAAGTAAAAGAGCTTGTTTGAATATTCGGAACAATGATGAGTATTGCTTTTTGTGGTGTGTTGTGGCGGCATTGTACCCCACAAATAGACATCCCGATAGGATTTCGTCTTATCCCCGCTTTCAGGATGTTTTGAATGTTAATAATTTGACATTTCCAATCACATTTTCGGACATAGCTATCTTTGAGAAAAATAATCCTTCTGTTAATATATATGTGTATGGTTTAAAAAATGAGAAGACAATTATTGGACCGCTTTATACAACGTTGAATAATAAGTCTAATAAAAGTATCCATCTACTGTTTATAGAAAACAATAATAATTCTCATTACTGTCTTATCAAAGATTTATCTCGTTTAGTTAGAAATCAGATGACCAAACATCATGGTAAACTATATTTCTGTGAAACTTGTTTATTGTTTTTTCCAACGCTTAGTCAAATTGAATCACACTTGTGTGGGGGGGTTGTCACAGTTTTACCAGAACAAGGTTCATTTTTAAAATTTAAAAATTATGATCGGAAACAAAACATTCCATTCGTCATATACGCCGATTTCGAAACGTTACTTGAACCCATTTCCGGCGATGATTTCAACACCGCTAATACGTCATACTCTAAACGCCACGTGCCGGCTGCATTCGCTTACAATGTCGTGTCATCAAATAAAAATGATAGCGTTGAAGGCTATAGAAGTTATCGCGGCAATGATTGTGTTTCAAAATTTATAAATTTTCTTACTGAGGATGTAAAACAAATACATCAGATTATATCCAAAAGCGAGCCTATGATATTCACTGATGACAATTCTCTAGAGTTCAAACGTGCCGTTAGGTGTCATATTTGCGACAATTTACTCTTGACCGATAAAGTAAGAGATCATTGTCATATTACAGGCCTGTATCGAGGTGCAGCACATCGACACTGTAATTTGCAACATAAAGTACCAAAATTTATACCAATATTTTTTCACAATTTATCCGGGTACGATTGTCATTTATTTATAAAAAAGTTAGGTGAAATTCCTGGCTCAATTAAAATAATCCCTAAGACTAAAGAAAAATACGTCGCATTTACCAAATTTATTCCTATTGCTGATAACGAGTTTATTTGTATAAGATTTTTAGATTCATTCAACTTTTTAGGAACAAGTTTAGACAAACTCGCTAAAACATTGCAGGTGGAAGATTTTGTTAATCTTCGATTTCATTTTTCTAAAGACAGACAGTTTAATTTATTGACAAGAAAAGGTATATATCCTTATGATTACATGACCAATTGGAAATGTTACGATCAAAAATCATTGCCGTCTAAGGGTAATTTTTATAATTATTTGACTAACGAAGACATTACAGATGAGGATTATAATCACGCACAGGCTGTTTGGGCTGAATTCAATATTAATAACCTCGGCGAGTATACGGATCTATACTTAAAAACGGATGTGCTTTTGTTAACAGACATATTTCAAAATTTTCGGAAAACCTGTAAACAATATTACAGTCTTGACCCAGCGTTTTACATTACTGCACCTAGTTTATCTTTTGATGCAATGTTGCTAAAAACGGGCGTTCAGTTAGAACTCGTGTCGGACTTAGCTATCATCAGAATGATACAAAGCGGTATACGCGGCGGTTTGTGCATGTGTTCCCATCGGCATGCTAGAGCCAATCACAAATACATGCCTGAATATAATCCATCACAACCTGAGAGTTTCATAGTATATTTAGATTGTAATAATCTTTACGGTTTTAGCATGTGTCAGTATTTACCATACTCTAGTTTCAGATTTTTAAGTGATAACGAATTAGTAAATTTTAATGTTACCACTATAGAGGATAACGCAAACTGGGGCTTCATATTAGAAGTCGATCTATTGTATCCCGAGCATTTACATAATGACCATAATGACTTACCATTTTGTCCCGAAAAATGTGTACCCCCGGGAGGTAAAACAAAGAAATTAATAGCTAATTTGTATAATAAGTACAACTACGTGATTCACTACGTTCATTTAAAAAAATGTTTAGAACATGGTTTAATATTACGTAAAATTCATAGAGCAATTACTTTTAGACAGAGTCCATATTTAAAACAGTACATAGAGTTAAATACTCAATTAAGACAGAAAGCAAAAAGTTCCTTCGAACAAGACTTTTTTAAGTTATTAAATAACAGTGTTTTTGGAAAAACATTAGAAAATACTGAAAATAGAGTAACCGTACATTTAGTTAATCAATGGTGCGATCAGTCCAATCGAACTAAGAAATTTATATCCGCTGAGAAACTTATAGCCAACCCCTATTTCCACAGTGCATCTATTTTATCAGAAAATTTAGTTGCAATACAAATGAAACCTGATCAAATTATTTTAGATAAACCTATATACATAGGTTTCACTGTATTAGAACTTTCAAAAGCACACATGTATTACTTTCATTACAATATTGTAAAGCCTTTTTATAAAGATCGAGTGCAACTATGTTACACAGATACCGATTCCTTTGTCTATAAAATATACACCAACGATTTTTACCATGATTTGAAATATAATTTTTTACAATATTTTGACAGCAGTAACTATGAAATCACAAATGATTTACAGATACCGCTAAAAAATAAAAAGGTTCCCGGTCTCTTTAAAGATGAAATGGGAGGAAAATATATTACTGATTTTGTTGGTTTGAGATCGAAACTTTACTCTATAAGAACCCCTAATAGTATCATTAAAAAAGCAAAAGGAGTAAAATCATGCGTGGTCAGGGATTTAAACTTATCAGACTATGAAACCATTTTATTTAATGGTGGAGTAATCCGGAGAAAAAATAATATGTTTAAATCAATAAAGCACGAAATATTTACTCGGACTGTCAACAAAGTTGCTTTATCTAGAAATGATGACAAACGATCGATATCTGTGGATCAAATATCAACCCGAGCCTGGGGTCATGCATTTATTTTTAAGAATGAATTACTTTGATCATAATTTTAAGTTAAGTGTTACCTACTCATAGTTTAGTTTTAGGAAATAATAAATGTTAATGTTATACAAAAATGAAATAAAATGTGAATTATTATAATTATTGACTTGTTTCATTTATGAAATCCTGTTTATTTCAAAATATCATTACACTTTTTTTAAAATCGGTAAACAAAGTTAACACTGAGTGCAGTTATCTCACTATGCACCTAAAATACCATGCATCATAAGGTTGATTTTCGAATAACTTACGTTTTACGATTAAGTAACATGCTTACAAGGCGTTATTTGTCATTGTATAAGTGTTACCTACGTTGCAGTTCATTGGCCTTAGCTTAGAGACACAAACGCTTAGTTGACAATATTAGTATGACATGTAATTATTTAGTTATATTGTCATCATTTATGAAATATTATTCGACGCGAACACCTGTTTAATACTTTTTTAACTTCCATCAAAAGTCATCATGTCGGTGAGTAAAATATTTTTAATTCGTTTTTTTATGTTTGTTTCATAACTAGAGATTGTGTTCGCAGCTGTGTTGTGTTGCATTTTTCCAGAGCCTATTGTCACTAATCTAAACTAAATCTAGACTTTCTCGATTGAAAACCCAATTAAAACGCTATACTAGCGGAATAGTGGTATAAATTGTGTTTATATTTTGTTCCAGAATTCTGACACCGAGATTGTATTCAGCCAGTATGCTCAGGATCCTTACGAGGGGTTCTCCGAGATGTTTCGCAGTGAACCCGGGCAAAGCAAACAAGTCACGAAAGATAAAAAACCAAAACAACGGTGCAGGGAAAAATCGATAAAGCAAAAACCTACAAAATCCTTCGTTATGAGTCGACTACAGCGTAAAGGGATTAAGTTAATAAAAATTTCAGTGGTAGATCTGTGTAACAACAATCCTCAAACCATAGACAGTGATAGTGACAGTGAAAACGTTATTATAAACGCTCAATATATTGTTCAAGATCCCATCGACAGTGTTATGGACGAAACTGAGTCTTTAGTTAAGAAAATATCAAAATCTTTAATAGGTACTGACTTTTATTAACCGTTTTTGTAAAGTAGTTGATATTTGTATTTTTATTATGATGTTTTTATTTAATTTTGTATTAGGTTGTGTTATTTGTGGAGTAGCGTGGGGGTGTTTAACAAAATAAAAGCAAATTTACATTATTTTGATTTTTATTTAAAAACCTTAAAACCAATAATCTAAATACATTACACATATGAGCACATACATTTATACCCATTCTAAATATTTCCTTAAACAGAGCACATTTTTAAGAGCACAATGCTTTAGATGTTTATTACAATTAAAATTAGATCTTCCTTCACAGTATTTTTTATGCAAAACAGAGAAACTAAGACATTGTTCTGTACCAAGGTCTGATACTTTACAATTCACACACAGTTCCTTTATCCAATTCACCTTCTCCAAACCATTTACAATAATTTCCTTATTTTCTAGATATGGAACGATTATACGCCGAAATTCTCTATAGTCAATATATCCCTCATTCCAATAAATACCTCTATTTCTTTCCAACCATTTAACTTGTCTCTTTTCGTCACTTGTTAAGTATTTAAACAAGTATGGCGGTTTTATTAAAAATGTTTGCGTATAATCACGACTTGCAAAAGCTAATTCTTTTATTATAAAATTATTGTTCAGGTCTTTAAACCCTTGAACATCTAATATGATAGTATTCGGATTCATGATATTTTTCTCACAGTATTACTCAATGGCTTGTACTCAATTATGCAGTCGTTCAATATAAGACAGTATGCAGAAGTTTGATCGGGTATATCGGAATCACTCTCAATTTCCACTCTTACATCCACAATAGGACCTGTCTTTACATTATCAGCTTGTCTAGAGCAATCTATGATAAATAGCGGCGCCAAATCTTTGAATTGTTTCTCACTTAATAAGGGTTCCGAGCGACGTCCGTAATAAGACTGTTGAAATCTGATGTATTGCTCGTATAATAAAGCGATTCTGTTATTCGCGAAGCTGACATTTAGGTTTTCATACGGGAAGTAAGTTGAGTTTAGGTATACTCTAACGTCACGAACATGACAGTGATCGAACTGGGACATATCAGAACTTGAATTGTTTTTTCTATTTGTTTGTAGACCCATAATTATGTATCTTGGTTTCTCTATTTGTGAGGAAGTTTTGATAGACCAGGTATGTTTTGTAGTTTTAGGTAAAGCTGGATATTCGTACAGATCCCAATTTCTGAATATCATCTGGAGTGGTCGATCTTTTTCTAACAGTTTTAGCAAACTTATTTTTTCTTTGTCGGACACTTTTACATGCGGTACACGCCAGATGATTTTATTTATCTGAACGTCATCTACAAATTCCCCGGTGTTAAGTTTCACAGCATTCAGATTAGTGTTACTTCGTAGCAATATCAGTTCGTGCCTACTATTTATCACGACTTTCTTGAAATCTTCTGCAAAACCGATGATGTTACAGAGTGGTATAGAAGCAGAAAAACTACCCCCATTAATATTTTTTATTCCATCGATATTCCAGCCCCATGCATTGGCTATCTTTGATTCACTTTCACTCATTGATATTAAAGATTTCATGGTGGTAGTTATGCCAGCGTTTTTTATTCTATCAATTTCCAATCCATTCAGCTCATATCTTATATCTTGGAATAAGTAGAGTAGAGCATTATTCGTAAAATTAACACTAGTGGCTTTCTCTTTCATATCCTTTTTACTTACGACAACAGTTCCTTCCAAATACAAGGTACTAGCTGAGGGAAGTATATACAAGTCCTGTTGGTTAATAGGTATGCGGATTTCATCGTTTCTATTGAAACTAGTTACGTAGGGCTTATAAGAATGAAATTCGATTCCTTCAACAGTGTTGTCATAAGTCGGAGCAGATAAAACGTCTAAGATATTCATTTTAGCAAACCGATCGCTTTGAGAAATGCCTTGTTTTCTTTAGTTAATTTAATTTTCTTCTTAGGGCGAGCTCTTATTTGGTTGGAAGCTTGAGTGGAACTGATATTTTTGATTTGTTGATGCATATATTTATTGTAGTCAATCATTTTTTTCTTCTGAGATGCAAATACAGCTGCACTTCTTCACCGCGCAAATTGATTAAGCGGTTATTTATATCTAACAGCCTGATATGTATACAGCTAATGTTGTTTTGGTTAATTGGAAAGTATATCGCGTTTTTCGGGATTTCTATAATCCTATATCCGGGAGGCACGTTGAGTGCAAATTCGTGGATAATGTGACTGGGTTCTCCGTTTGTGTACGAGCCGCTTACAATATCACATTCGATCCTGATCACTGTTGTAGGTAAAATGTTGACTGGAAAGTGCGATACATGCCATTTATTTGCTTTTAAGATCTGCTTATTAAACCCTAACAAATTCCTAAACGTACCTTCTTTATTAAAATTTATATCTTTTGTACAATATACAGCAGCTTTTAAAGTATTGTTATTGCACTGTAGTTTGATTGATGCATCTTTCATTTCAGATTTTAAATAATCATTAATATCTTGCAATTCATAGGTGCCGTCAGGTATTTCAATAACTTCGTTAGAACCATAATAGAACTTATTATTCGTTTTGTCAATGTTTGGAATAGAATTAAATGTTGCGAAATGCAATAAGGCACACTCATACTGTTCATATAGTTGCAACGTGTTAGGATAGTAAGTAGATAAAGTTGACGAGTTTCCAGTTATCGATAATGTGAGTGACATCTTGTAAATGATTCAAATAAAAGAAAAGCATAAGTTTTATACTTTTTATTTCCAAAAATTCCATAGATATTCTAAACATAAGTGTCCACAATTTACAGTGTTGAATTTCTGATATCTTGTATAATTATAAAAAACATTACAATTCTTAAAATATCGCATTAATTCCATTGGAGGTTTTAAATCTCCGAAGCTATCAAAATATTCACAATAATTGCATACTTTTACATAAGCTACCCAATGCGTGCCTTCGTTCTTAGAGTCGTCCAAGTTAACGACACCACATTCAACCCGTTTTGGCGTCCTTGGTAACTGATCCTTCATGTATACTCCTCGAAAGTGAGGGATGTTGCGTGCAAACCTTTGGATGTCTATATTAGTGAGAGCACGATTAGGTAGCTTATTTTTCAGTTTTTTGAAGACTTAATGAATAAACCATTACCATTTTTATGTGACTTAATGTACAAGCCCTGGCCTAACTTTAAAGACTCCATAGCCTTATTATGTCGTTGTGTTTCTCGCAAATTTTGCTGACCTGCTTTGTAATCGTTAACAGTTTTTGCAATACCAGCCGCACCACCGGCTAAAGTTCCTAAAGCTGATAAACCCGCAAAAATTGGGATTAAAGGTAGAATACCTCCAGTCTTTGGTAAGGGTATCACTCGCGGCACTCGAATTTTCTGAATGCATGGAATTATTTTTTTTGCTGCTGAGTAAGCAGCGTTAATTAAAGTTTTACTGTCCTTTGGATTCAGTTTCTTTATTTTTGCTTTTATTTTTGACACGAAACTTTTAAACGTTTTAATGCCAGAACCAGATTTCAGTTTGGCTTTCATAACTTTGCTCACTAACCATGAACTAAGTTTTTCACCTTTCCCAGCATCGCTCGATTTAAGTCTTTGTTTAGCCATATTTAGTAGTTGCAAATCAGCTTTGTGACGATTGGATAAGTCTGTATGGTTTGCATATGCAATGTCGTGATGCATACAAGCTTCGTCTAGCTTATTTACACCTCGGTCACCTCGTAATAAACGTTTCTGCAATTTAGTTCCGGGACCGCAATAATTGTAGCCGGGTAAATGAAGTTCGAACGGTAGATTATTAATTAAGGTATTAACAAGTTCACCTCCTTGCATTGTCTAATGTGTAATGAGAGACATGATGCAAAAGTAATCGTTATATAATTATTTTAATCCACTATTGCAGTTTTCTCGATCCAACTATTTTCTTCGTTGTTTAGACCCAACCATTTCACAAACATTTTTGATCCTTTTCTTTTTAAAACCCTTTCTATCAAATAAATACCAGGATAGTAAGATTTCTGAAGTTCTTGCTCGTAAAAGGTTCCCATTATGGCTTGCTTTCGCTGATCTTGTATATGATATGTTACTGGTATGGTATGATAAATTTTTTTTATAGTAAATATTTCAGTTGACCAATTAGGTGTATAACCTTTTTCAAAATGGTGTTTGTATTTACTGATACGAACAAAGTCACCTACTTTGAACTTAGGTTTTCTACGGACGGTTACATGATTTAAGGCTTTTTTAATATTTTCTTTTATAACAGACTCGCAAGATTTATTGACTTCAATTGGTTTAAATTTAATTGTACGATGTTTTGTATTGTTATATATCTTTAACGTAACCTCTAACGGTATACCTAACCACATATAGTTTCCGTTCAGACTAAAATATTTATATAATTTATTTTTAAGAGTTTTAATCAGTCGCTCTACGATCGAAGCTTTTTTGGTAGAAAACGTTGAGTAATGGTTAACAATGTAAGTCTTCATAAGCGTTTGAAATGAGTTGTTATAAAATTCTGTTCCCATATCAGTTTGTAAATTAACCGGTTTGCGATTGCTGTTAATCAGTATTCGTTTAAATGCATGAGTAACATCAAGTTTATTTTTTGATTTTAATGGCTCTGCCCAAGCGTACTTTGAGAAGCAGTCAATCACCACTAAAATGTAATTATGACCTTTATTATATTTTCTTAGATTTTGCATGTCCATCAGATCAGCTTGCCACAAGTCATCGATCCCCTTTAGAATGACAGGACGTCTAACGAAATTTCGTCGTGCTGCTTTGTGTATTTCATTAACAATTTGCTGTTTTGCCATTACGGAGTTTTTTGTAGTAATTTATCTACCTCTGCTTTGGTATAAAACTTATCTTCCAAATGAGTTGAAATCTCAGGTATCTTTGCTTTTAAAGTAGCCTGAACTGTGTCCTTTGTGTCTTTTATGATTTGAGAGCGCAATGAACCAATCATGTTATTAAATTCTTTTAACATATTAGCATTCAATCGATCTACATAATCCTTGTTCACGGTCAGGTTATTTAATTCTTTTAACATGTTAGCTTTCAATCGATCAACATAATCCTTGTTCACAGCATCGTCTGCTTCTACTGGAGATCGAACTCCTCTTAGTCTTGATGTTTTTAAATCAAAATCTCCGTTTTCTAATTTTAACAATGCGTTCTCATTAAACTCAAATAACTCTGATAAACGCATTCTTTTGTGAATGTAGTGTCCGAATTTGTCTACGTTCATATTTAAGGTGTATTGTATCGAGAAGCTGATAATAAAATAAACACATTTTAAAATATTTATTTATTTATAACTTTACTTTCACGCAATTCTTCAATGATAGATATAATTTCATTATCTAATCCTGTGTTACCAGCATCTCGAGATGCAATTAGTAATTTTAACCTATCTACCAGTTCATTTGGATCGTCCCAATAAACAAAATCAACGTTTTTCCTCCACATTTTTGTAAAGGGTAGTCCTTTTCCTTTCGATTGGTGGTCCTGAATTGTACTTCGTAGTTGGAATAGAGGCTTAATAATTTGCAAATATTTTTGTCCTTTATTACTTTTGATTGGTTTACCAGGCTCATAGTCTCGTCGATGTGCGTTTGTGTCAAGTAGCATCGACTTATAATGTTTCATATCACTCTCTGTAACCAAGCTTAAATCGGCGTTCTTTTTCAACAGCAACTGTTTTAAACCAGGCGTATTTCGGTATCTGCGTCCAGCTACGATGATATACTCATCACTGATCGTTATACGATCAGAACCTAACATCAATTTTCCGCCCTCTACTCTGACACCAAACGGAATATCGGTCAGAGCTTCTGAGAACACTGGCCAGGATGACGAATCAATACCTTGGTTGTTTTCAACTAATGATTTGTACGAAGAGTCACTTTCGATATCAGATTCATATTCGTCTTCATTGTCGTTATTATCATTGGTTCCTTTACTAATTGTGGGTTCTTTTTGCAAAGTTTTATCGATAAACGGAACTTCGGTTTCTTCATTTTCTATATTATGCATAAGAGAAGCTTGCTTACTGACATTAGCAATTTGGTTGAGTGGTTCTGTTACCGGCTTGAAAACTGATTCCAGTACTTGCTGATTGTTAAGCTCAACATCTCTCATCTTTCGCACCTTCTTCTTAACAGCATCTGCAGCCTCAACAATTTGTCTTTTCAGTGATTTTTCCATAATAACAAAAAGTTCGTGATTGATTAAGCGTTGTCTGAAGAATAATAATATCGCGAGGGTAACAGTCTTAAATATAAGTTTTTTTAATCAAAGACAACAAAAGTGTCAAATTTATTTCTATAACATCCTTTATTTTTGGAGCAATCCTTATTAATCACTACATAATTGAAAGGTTCACTCCATATTTTCGAACACATTTCACGAAATTCAATCCATGTCATATCAGTGTTGACATGTTCTTCATAAATATGTCGTAAATTAATTTCATCTTGTTTAAAAAGTATGATTAAGTTCGCATTATCTCTTACTAACTGCTTGGGGATTTTACTATATGTTTGGTTCAGATAAAAACAATCTATGCATTTGTGTCTTCCCATTGCAAAATAATCACGCATGTTATTTTGATTTTCACAAGCAACATCATCAAAAATAATCACGGAGTTGGGTTTTGCGTCCTGAACCCTTAGTACTTCCTCATTTCCCTGATATTTCTGGAGGGAAATACCGGGAACCCGCTGCAAAACTCTTTCTAAGAAAATGTACTTGGGTTGGTGCAGAGTTTTTGAATAAACATAAACATTTTCAAATCTTAATCCATTTTCGTGTATAAGAAGACCAATTAATAAATTGGTTTTTCCACAATTGGATGGACCACAAATGATACATCGTACTGAGTTAGGTAATAATTCTCCATGGCGAAAACTAGTCGTACAAATATCATCACAGACTGTATCAACATGCAGCGATTGCGGTTGTTTTACAAATTTCATGATTACTGTTGGAAATGAACCGATTAAAAATGAGTGAATGTATATAGTACGTTAACATTTATAAACTTACCACAACCTCTTTTGCGTTACTGGTTCATTGATCGAGTGGATTGTTCATTATTAAGCATTCTGTACCACCCTTCAGAGCGATAACAAACTCGCATGATCATTGGTTGTATACAGTTATACACTAGAGAGTAAGTAAACGGAGAGTTGATGGATGATCATCGTTGCTCATCAAGTACGCGGCAAAATGTACTGTCTCGGTCGAGTGGAGAGGCGAGTCGATTATCAATTATTGGGCATTCTATACCACTATCGGCAGCGAGGCGCACTCGCCGAGCAACTTGCCGATAGTGGTATAGAATGCCCAATAATATACTACTCGTACCAGGCCTATAGATGACATAAAATATGATAATATCGACCATTTCCCTGAGCATGGTAAGGAATATGGTCGATGTGCTTACTGTAAAAAAGGTTTTAGTACCGTTTATTGTCTAAAATGTAACGTTAGGCTATGTTTTGTTAAAGATAGAAATTGTCACTTCAATTATCACCATAATTAACCATACTTACTGCATGTCAACGTTTTTTTCAATAAATATTTCTTTTTAATACATCTAAATTTTGTTTATTTTAAAAATGTTGGTAAGCTGGATTTGTTAAGTATACACAACGGTTTCATATGACGTTAATTCTTGAATCATCGCATTTTGTTGAGTATACTTAACGTTGTGTTTTCAGGAAACCCTTCAGGCAAGATTTTTTATTTAATTTTTCCCGTGTATTTTGAATGCATATGAACACAATATATTAACGGCATCGTCCTACTACAACTTTTTTTGTCTTGCCAAATTAAGGGTTAATTGATTTTGATTTTATATTTTGTTCATTTAACTAATTCATGAATAAATACATATTTTTCGAAGTAGTTTTCATTTTATTTCCAGAAAACCTTATATGTCCGCCACTAGGGGACTTCCCCCTATTGTTCCCGTGTTTACTTTTCTTAGATTGTAGTTGTTTATAGAATATAGGGTTTTTTTTACATTTTAATTAGACGAATTCATTAAAACAGATGTGCAGACTGAAAAACATATTCGTAGCTGTTTTATGAGTTCGGGATTGGTAGGAATAGAATAATTTTCACTAATTTAAATGAAGCTCATAATGGTAAACAAGTTTTTTTTTTTTTTGCGTCTCCGGCTTCCCTCCTCCATAAAGTCAGCCTTCGCTTCTGATGCGTACCGATGACGTCATACGGAATGCCGATCAGTGGACACGCCCCGCGCGCTCGCTCCGCGTCATCGGCCATTTGCATTTGACGATCGTCCTGTCAACACGCGTTGTGTTTGCAACATGGACGCGTCTCTACTAATTACAATTGTGCAAGAATATGAAGAGATATATAATTTAAAAAACCCTAATTATTCGAACCAGCAAAGAAGGGATAATATCTGGGAGGAAATTGGACAACGATTGAATGAAAATGGTAAGTTTGTAAATTTATATTTTGTTTTCCCATTTATTATACATTGTCGTGCCTTCCAGCCCGAACTCTCCTCAATTTCCAATCTACCTGCCCTACTGCTGAGTTAACGTAACTTTTGAAGCTATCCCTGACTGCTAAAGCATCTGTGCGTGAATTACCACCTATATTCCTCAGGTTTTGCAGTCCTGCCATATACGCAATAGAAGTGTTCAGATCATTTGCTGTCCAGTGGCATGTATCATTTCTTAGAAAGTTGTGCAAACAGCATGTAGCCATTACAACAGTTACAATGTGTTTTCGTGCATAGATAATCTTCGTTTGAAATTCTAAATTTTCTTGCTAGTACTCCAAATGTATTTTCTACAGTATTTCTCGCACGACTGAGCCGATACTTGAATACTTTTTTCTCTTAATTTCTTTGGGCTTCGTCTCGAGAGTATGGTCGCATTAAATACGTGCACAATGGAAAAGCCTCATCACCGATGATGACATGAGGTAGTGGTTCAGTGCGTCCTGGTGGTATTTTTGGTGAAGGTATGTTTAGAGTGCCATCCTGTAAACTTTTGCCTAAACTCGAATTTCTCAAAATACTAGCATCAGAGTTCTTACCAAAAGCACCGACATCTACGGCTATGAATTTTTTATCTGCGTCGACTAAGGCTAACAGTACCAAACTAAAGTTTTTTTTATAACATAAGTAATGTGAACCACTGTGCGGTGGTGCTTGAATAAACACGTGCTTTCCATCAATGGCAGCGATCGCATTTGAAAAATTCCTTTTGTCATAAAAACGTTTTTCCGATTCAATCCACGTATCTTCAGAGGGTTTTGGCATCACTATGGGCTGTAGGACTTGAATAATGGCTTCGCATGTCGAATACACAACTCTTCGCACTGTACGTTCGCCAATCCTAAAGGAAAATGACAGTGATCGAAAAGAGTTCGCAGTATCTAGAACTATTTTTTTATTTTTATTGTTACAGGCAATGTATGTGTCGTAGGATAATTTGATACTTCGAATCTTCGCGGAAATCCTAGGGGTTTTGCGAAAACGCGGATAATTAGACATAGGCGAAAAATTATCAAATCTTACTGGACAAAGTCAGGATTTTTGCGAAAATACTCGTTATTATAGCAATATTGCGAAACGAAACGCTGGCTGTTATGAAATAAGAACGCTGATTGGTCGGTCAGCGCGTTCAATAAGAGATCGTCTCTGATTGGTTGACGTCTTAAATGTCAATCATTTGTTGCCGCACGTTATTTGTTTACGTTTGTGTCTGAGTTAAATTGCAGAAGTGTTTTGTTTTTTATCGTAAATAGTGTACCTACTTGGACTTAAATAAAGTGGTAAATAAAAGTGCTACACGGATGTACATAGTGTCATATATCATAAAAGTCTTAGTCAACCACTCAACAACAACAATGCTTTCGAGATTGGTTTAGCGGTGTTTTGTTTGTCATTGTGTTAAAAGTGGACTATAAAATTGGACTTGAACTAAGAAACGGTGTGAATAGGAGGTTTGGTTTTCATATAATTATGACAGATTCGACAGAGAATGATGTTCAACCTTCAGCAGAATCGGAGAATTTGGAGGTTATCTCCGATAAAGACAAATTTTACATAGAGTTAAGAAAGTTTTACGATAATAGAGTTGACGGTACAACTAAACCAGAATGGACTAAAGAACGCGTAAATGCTGTAATAAATTCAATTGAACAATTTAAAACTGCGAGTGTACTTAAGCAACCAAAAACACAACAACAGTATAGAAATGCAAAAAAATACGACGTGATGAGTGTAGGTGAAGAAAAACTTCTGATACTGAGAAGAAAGGATCTTAACTCTCCTGTTGTACAAGTACCTTCAACAGATACGTACTATGATATTCTTCTGCAGGCGCACATATCAACTGGGCATGGAGGACGCGACAAACTGATATATAACCTAAAGCAACAATATGTGATACCGGTACCGATTATGATATTGTTCCTCAACTTGTGTAAGATCTGTCTGAATAAAAAAAGTTGCCCAAAAACAGGAATTGTTGTACGCCCCATAATTTCTCAAGACTTTAACAAACGTGGGCAGGTAGATTTAATTGATCTCCAGTCAACTCCTAGCCACAATTACAAATGGATTTTAAACTATCAAGACCACCTCACTAAGTTCTGCTTTCTCAGACCTTTAACCAGTAAAAAAGCAACTGAAGTAGCCATGGCTCTTTTAAAAATATTCTTAGAAGTGGGTGCGCCAATGATTTTACAGAGTGATAATGGCAAGGAATTTACTGCCAGCATAATAAAAGAGCTAATCACATTGTGGCCTGCATGCAAGATAGTGAATGGACGCCCCCGACATCCTCAAAGTCAAGGTTTGTTTGCAAGTTTTGCACTATCCCGCTTACCGCTATGCATTTTTCTTTCACCCAAAGGTTGCCTGGTAGAGATTGCTACCTTAGCAATAAGGCCACCTATGTTGTACTGTCTTTTGTTGTTATCTGTTGTTTTGTATTTTTTTTTATGTGCAATAAAGTATTTTTCTCTTTTTTAGGTTCGGTAGAAAGGTGCAATCAGGATGTTGAGAACATGTTGCGTTCCTGGATGTCCGACAATAACTCAACTGAATGGTCACTGGGATGCTATTTCGTTCAGTTCCAGAAAAATTCTTCGCATCATCGCACAATAGGACGTTCACCATACAAAGCCTTGTTTGGTCACGATCCTGTAATTGGCCTGTCTTCAACTTATTTGCCTAGAGATACATTGTCAAAATTAGAAAATGAAGAAGACTTACAACAGGTTTTAATTAATGAAAATCCTCCTCGCACTGAAGATATTCAAGACGAGCGAAATGCAGGTTGTAGAAATGAATCCAAAGTTGAAAATGCAATCCTTTTCTATGAGCAGCTTTCTAACGAAACCACAAATCAGTATGTTTCCACTGATCAAAAAATGACTATCCGAACACAAACTTCAACACAATCTACCCCTCTTTCATCTATGACACAATATAAAAAAAATTCTGCAAATAACATTACAATTTTAGAAGATGTAATAATTGTCCCAGCAAGTACAACAAAAACGATCTGTCTTGATAACAATATCGCTATAAATGACACAAATTCCCACACAAATGTACAACAACAACATTCCAATAATATTGTTGCTACTGAAGTTAAATGTTGTATTTGCCAAATTACCACATCCGATTCACTCAAATGTTCAAAATGCCAACAAGTGATTCACGGCGCATGTGGAGTGTCTGAAGTTAGAGAAGGTAGTAGTTCTTCTAATGTTAAATGTAACTTATGCTGGCAAGAAGATTCTATTAAGAAAGAAAGAACAAGTTCGCATGAAAATTTAAAAAGAGCAGCTGCGACTATGTGTACTACATCCAACAAAAAATTTAAAGAAATAGATGTAGGTGCTACAATTTTGGTTGATGTTCCGAAGTACGATCGTGCACCCTTAGATAACAAAAACATTACAGGACGAGTAATTGATAAGAAGAATGGTTTGTTTCAAGTTGGTACCTCCGTTGGTATAATTAAAGATTGGCTACCAAGAAACGCACTTCAAATATCTCCAGGAGCTCAATTTACCGGCCCCGTTCCCGAGGTAGTATTACCTATTCGTGGTATTTCCTCACAACTATCACCATTCGGCGGACAAGGGTTTAAGCAATGTCATTGCAAGAAATCAAGCAAACAATGTTCCTCAAATAAGTGTGCTTGTAAAAAGCACGGTTTGCTTTGTAATTCCAAATGTCATAAATCTTTGAATTGTTGTAACAAGTAAAGTCTTACTAATAATTTCATATTACTATTATTAGCGTGAAAACGTTATTTTAAAACTACCGTGCGGTGGTGCCTATAAAAGCGGGGTGCGACCAGTGCTCGCCCCTTACTCCGTCTCCAGCAGCCGTCGTGACAACATCATTTTCTAATATTGTGTAACTCGTTATTTTAATCAGGAAGTATTTTTTTATGTTTAAAATTGTATTTGTTTAAATGTATTAAAGACTAGTTTTTAGTCATTTATTTCGTTTTTTTTTAAATAAAATTGATATTAACCGCCATTACTATTTACTAAACGCAGCTGTGCTTGCATTGCAACTCCAATGTTACAGGTCCATGCAACTCAGCGTAAGTTTCACATTAGTGACGTATTTAATTATCTTTTGTTCTGTGATTATTCGCTTTTCAAATTTTTTTCTAGTTATCTTTTAATTTCTTTGAATAAGTCTATTTTTTCCTATTTTTGCTAATTCAATAATAATTTGTTGTAGTTATTTTGTTCACTATAAGTGAACCAGAATGTGATAATAATTTTGCCTCAATATATCTTAAGTTTAGCTGTATAAGAGAAGAGAAGGCTGATGAATGAGTGATTTTATCTCAAGACTTTAATTCACAAGACTGATCAATTCCATTGTTGCACTATTAAACTAATTGTTTACCTAACCAGTTTCATCCAATTTATGGATTACACCCTAAAATTGGATCATTTTTTTTTACTACGACTGAGATCTCCTATTGTCTGTAGAAAACAACATACATACTAAAATTTTCAATAAAAAGTTTATAAAAATCAATTTAGTGATTTTCCTTTCTCACCTATTCTAAACCTTCATAACTCTATGATACAATACTTGAAGTTAATCATCGGCAAACTAGGAACCAATTAGAAGTCAGCCAGCAAAATTGTAGCCAATCAGTGTTGAGCACATCAAATCTTACTATAGTAACGAGTATTTTCGCAAAAATCCTGACTTTGTCCAGTAAGATTTGATAATTTTTCGCCTATGTCTAATTATCCGCGTTTTCGCAAAACCCCTAGGCTTTCCGCGAAGATTCGAAGTATCAAATTATCCTACGACATATGCAAGGAACAATGGACAAGAATCAGAGACAACCATAGGAAGGCTTTGAATTTCCGTAAGACCAAAAGCGGTCAAGCAGCATCGAAACTAAAACCTCCCAAATTCTCCCAAGAACTTTCTTTCCTAGTACCATACTTAAATGATGAGGAAGAACGACGGTCGAGCCTATCGCCTAGAAGTGACAAAAATAACGATGAAACACAGCTTGAAGCACAGTCTGATTCAAGTAGTCAAGATAATAATAGGTTGGGGAAAAAGTTGCTTCGCATTTTTTAAGAAAATTCAAAACATTTTTTAATATAGTTTATAAAGTATGTAGGTACCATTTTGTTCGATAACTTTTCGCCATCTTGTAGGTAGGGACATGATCCCATTGCTATATAAATTTTGGGACTTTTGATCAAAATACCGCGACAAGTGGTTTTGGCAGTCCTCTCGTGATGTTAACCTGACACTGCCTAAAGAATTCTGAAGAGACCGAAACAGGTGGAAATCTGAAGGTGCAAGATCAGGACTATACGGCGGATGCATTAACACCTCCCAGCCAAACTCTCTTAATTTTTGCTGAGTGGCTAAAGATGTGTGAGGTCTAGCGTTATCATGATGAAAAACCACACCCCTTCTGTTGATTAATTCCGGCCGCTTTTTCTCAACTTCTTGCTTTAATCTCATCAGTTGTTCGCAGTAGAGTTCAGAATCGATGGTCCTGCCTGGTGGTAACAGCTCATAATGAATAATGCCCTTCCAATCCCACCACACACACAGCATCACCTTGTTGCGAGTTAACCCGGGTTTCGCCACAGTCTGTGAAGCCTGACCGGCCTTTGACCACGACGTTTTCGCACGTTTTTGTCGTACGTGATCCACTTTTCATCACCAGTTATCAGCTTCTTCAAAAATGGTTCGGTTTCATTACGTCGTAATAAAGAATCACAAATGAGTACACGGTTCATTAGGTTTCTTTCAGTGAGCTCGTGAGGTACCCAAATATCGAGCTTTTTTATGTATCCAGTTTTTTTTAAATGCGCCAAAACTGTTTTGTGGTCAATTCCCAGTTCTTCAGCTACGTCGTAACTACTGATATGCCGATCTTGCTCCACTTTTTCAAAAATGGCATCCATTTTATCCGTAATAGGGCGACCTGAGCGACGTGCATCTTTGACATCAAAATTTCTGGATTGATAACGATTAAACCAAATTTTTGCTACTCTCACAGGCACTGCACTAGGTCCATAAACATCGCAAATTTTTTTCGCGGCTTGCGTTGCGTTTTTACCTTTTTGTAGTAAAATTTTAAAATGTATCGAATTTCTTCATTAGATTCACTCATCTTGACGGTACTGTTATACCCTAACTCTGTAGGGGCTGACGCTGAGTCAGCGCCTAGCCGGCGCAACCAGCTTATCATCCATATGTCAGTTTCATACGTCATGGCAGTGGTAGTCAGTTCACGTTCAACCTTCCTGGCAGATGGTCCTGCTCATGGGTCTCTCGCGTATAATTATTATCTTCGATTTATAATATCCATGTTAAATCTCAATATAATCTTCTTCGACTAAATAATTCTTTTTTTTAAAAAACCTAACGCGGAGGACCTTATAACAATTGGTGGCAGCGGTGGGATACGAAAATCCCCAGTGTCCTTAAAACATCGCCAGTGTACCGGCCAGTGTATCGCCAGTGTGTGTGTTCAGTGTGGTTGAAATATCCTGCAAAACCAAGTGTGTAGTGAACTATATCCTGATGTGCCCTAAAAATAATAAATAAGTGAATATCCACCATCAACTATCCTGGGCAGTGCGTCGCGCTGCTACTCCTGCAATTTCAGTCCTGCATCCGAAGCCGAGGTCAATACCAATTAATTGACCATATTATTCAAGATCCTAGCGACTCAGACTCCAGCCACAGAGACGCGGCTTATCGCAACGGAATGTTCCTGTTCGCCATAACATCCGTCGCCCACGCACTGATAGTACTGTGAGTCTTTGGTCATTGTCTAGTCTTAAGCTGAGATATTATTTAATACTCTAAACAAGGTTATTTACTTGCGACTTATTAACTAGATTCATTTACTGTAATTACCATTGTAAGACCTTATACTACCTGTGACCCGTTTTTCTTCATTTATGGTTAAACAACTTAATTATGCCAACAGTTCCTAAAACAGAGGAAAGTAAATTAAAACTTGATATCCCAACTTCAGAGCAGTCTCGAAGTGATACAGAAAAATCACCTGTCAGATCTCCTAGTCCCAGGGTCACAAGGGCTGCTACTGCACGTAGCGCAATGGCCGAACTAGACTTAAATACTTTGTTTAAATTCGTCAAATCATTTGACGGTAACCGGGAAACTGTCAATTCATTCATTATAAATTGTAACAACGCGTATGATCTTGCATCAGAACCACAAAGACCAATCCTTTTTAAATATATTCTCAGCCAGTTGGGTGGTAAAGCGGAAATTGCCTGCTCCATAAAAGAATTCACATCATGGGAACAACTCAGAGAATTCTTAAAAGCACAATTTAGTGAGCGGAAACATTATGCTCACCTTCTCACCGATCTTCAAGAGAGCAGGCAAAGCCCGCAAGATAATGTTAGCCAATTTTCGCTTCGTGTGGAGACCTGCCTCTCACAACTGTTAACCGAAATATCCTTATCCAATACTAAAGGCAAAGGAATTGCCCGGTCGTACCGCAGCTATGGAGGACTTAGCTCTCCATCACTTTCTTATGGGGTTACATCCCCGTATATCAAACATTGTGAGGTGTAGATCTCCCAAGACATTAAACGAAGCCATTAATTTAGCGATTTCGGAAGAACGCATTCAACAAAGCCTGTATAAGCGTCCACAGATCGAACAAAAGTTCGTCAATAATAAACCAAAACCAGGGCCTTCAAAACCAAACCCCTACACACAATCCACTACGTCGAATCCAAATAAAACTGATGCACTGTTTTGCCGGTATTGTAAAACTGCTGGTCATGAAATAAAAGATTGTAAAAAACGTGAATTCTATAACAACAAATTCCAATTCAAACCGAATAATAATATTCGAAATAATAATAATAATAAAATCAGCCATATCCGCGAAACGTCTGATGACGAACCCACGGATGATTTCTTTTCGCCCTATGTCCACGACTCCAACGATTTAAACGAAATGGAGTCTCGCGAGGGTGCCGCACGGGACGAAGCATAAGTATTGGCACCCAACAACAAAAACCAACTCATAGGACCAACCAACAGGGTAACCAGCCCCAAACCGACAGTCCTAACCCTTATCCTCATCCAAGGAAGGTCAATCGACAGGGTAATCAGCCCCGAACTGACGACCTTAATCTAGATTCATCACGGATTAATCGACAGGGTAACCAGCCCCAAACTGACAGTCCTAATCCTTACCCTTATCCAGGGAAGGTCAACCGACAGGGTAACCAGCCCCGAACTGACGACCTTAACCTAGATAAATTACGGTCCAACCAACAGGGTAACCAGCCCCAAACTGACGACCCTACCATTGACATATCCCAGGTCAAACGACAGGATAATCAGCCCCAAATCGATAGTCACAGAAATAAAACTCTAGCAGTCTCACCAGTATCCAATAAAACCAGTACTAGGATATACGAAGTAAACCTAGATACATCCAAGAGGTTTCTACCATACGTATTTTTAAACTCACAAGTTTCAGATACCCCTTTATCCTTATTAGTCGATTCAGGCTCTGTCATATGTCTATTAAAACTATCCAGTATCCAGGAAAATCCACGACTAGTGAAAGAACCAATCAAACTTAAGGGTATTGACCCTGGTGACGAGCCGACCCAAACCGAAGGCCATTTCCAATTAAAATTAAAATTAAATGACAATAAAATCACACCATTCCGATTTCATGTCATTAAGGACATAAGTTTACCCTATGATGGTATTATAGGATCAGATTTCTTGACGTTTTTCGGCTGTAAAATCGATTATACAACCGATACCCTCAGAATGGGAGAATCCGAAGTCAAACTAAACTTCTTTGACCCATTCTATATTATCCCGCCACGTACTGAAACTGTTATTGAGTGTTCAATACAGGATACTGATCTAAAAGAAGGTATCATTATGGATCAACATTTATCAGAATATGTCCTAATTTCTAATTGCATCGTAAAGGTCAAAGATAACCTTCGTGTTAATCTAACGATAGCTAATACCTCATTATCGTTCATAAAAATTAATCCCAATCTAAAACTTACAATCAAACCCTTACATGCTGCCCTTCAAGTTAGCATGAATAATCAAGAAATATCCAATCGAACTTCGCAAGTCTTAAATTCACTACGAACCGATCATCTAAACCAAGAAGAATCTGAAGCCCTCACAGGACTTTGTTCTCAATATTCCGATATTTTTCATCTACCAGATGATCAGTTAACTCACACTACAGCCCTCAATCATCAAATCAAAACAAGTAGCGATATTCCTATTCATACGAAGTCGTATCGATTTCCGGAATGTCATAAGAAGGAAGTCGAAACTCAAGTCAGTAAAATGCTGAGTCAAAATATTATAGAACCGTCATCCTCACCCTGGAGCTCGCCAATTTGGATAGTTCCCAAAAAAGCAGACTCTCAAGGACAACGTAAATGGAGAATAGTAATCGATTATAGGAAATTGAACGACATCACTATCGGTGAAACATATCCTATACCGCAAATATCCGAGATCCTTGATCAATTAGGAAGTAGTAAATACTTCACGACTTTGGACCTCACATCCGGTTTCCATCAGATTTTAATCTCTCCTGATGATGCACCCAAAACTGCGTTTTCCGTACCTCAAGGTCACTTCCAATTTACGCGAATGCCATTTGGGTTGAAAAACGCGCCTTCCACTTTCCAAAGACTAATGAATAATTGCCTTACGGGTCTACAAGGTACAAAGTGCTTTGTCTACTTGGATGACATTGTAATCTACTCATACGACCTAAATTCACACGTCGATAACTTGACAGCCGTTTTCGACAAACTCCGTAAATTTAACTTAAAGTTACAACCAGAAAAGTGTGAATTTCTTCGCAAAGAAGTAGCTTACTTAGGACACATCATCAACGAAGATGGTGTCAAACCAAATCCTGATAAAATTCGTGCAGTAACAGAGTATCCAGTCCCTCGATCTCCGAAGGACATAAAGTCCTTCCTAGGTTTAGTATCCTATTATAGAAGGTTTATACCCGACTTTGCCATGTTGGCTAAACCTTTAACCTCCTTGTTAAAAAAGGACGTCACCTTCGAGTGGCAGAATGAGCAACAACTTGCTTTTGAATCCTTAAAATCCAAGCTCGTTTCCGCCCCAGTCCTTGCATATCCAGACTTTACGCAACTTTTCCTTCTAACCTGTGACGCCTCAAATTACGCGATATCCGCAATCCTATCCCAGGGCTTAGTAGGACAAGACCGCCCTATTGCATATGCATCCCGCACGCTTAACAAAGCAGAGTGCAATTATAGCGTCACGGAGAAGGAATGCCTCGCCATTATCTTTGGCACCAAAACATTCAGACCGTATCTTTATGGTCATCGGTTTAAAATCCTTACAGACCATAGACCATTACAATGGCTATTTAACTGTAAAGACCCCGGATCTAGACTTGTTCGCTGGCGTTTAAAATTAGAAGAATTTGAATATGATATCCAGTATAAAAAGGGAAAAGTTAACGTTAACGCCGACGCCTTATCTCGTTTTCCGGTAAATCCTGTTCAACAAACTGATCCTGTAACTTCTTACCCTCTTGGTGAAGAAGAATCCTCCCAAGAATTAGATAGAGACCTAATGGATCTACTAATAGACCCACCATCATTCAATCCCGATACAGATATCCAACCTTCTCCTGATCTTCTCGATCCAATCGAAGATCTCTTACCGTTACCCGATATAAACTTACCTTCTAACGTCCCAGACACCATCAGAGAAGAAATCGAGAATGAAACAATTACATTACCTAATCCTGTACTGGACGAACTAACAACTTCCAATCCCCAACTTGGTCATAGTCCCAAACCGTCTACAAGTGCTAGCCCAAATGCCCCTGTCGACGATTATCCCATGTTCTTGAAATCTATGGCTAATAAAGATAAATCTTTTAATACTGAAATTGTAGAACACAATGAAAACCTTTTAAAATGTCCTGCAAAAGTAATTCTAGTTCCCACGTCTATTGATCTAGACGAATCTAATTCATATATCCAAGATATATTGATCGACCCTGAAACTAGCACTAGAATACACAATTCCGAGAAAGAACTTTTCTCGTCCTTGAAAATAGAAATTAATAATAAAATATATTACCTGTTGTTTACCAAAGTCCACTATTTTGATGAAGCTTCCTATCCGGAAATTTTCGAAACCCTGAAAAGAATAAGAAATGAATTAATAATATTTGGAAGCGTTAATGAAATCGGCATATCCGATTTTAAAAATCCGTTTGAAAAACATTCATTTGTAAAAGTTTATAATATCCTTACTTACCTTTTCCACGATACGCAAATCAAGGTCAATATATTTCATAACAATATTATATATCCTGCTCCAACTGAAATTAAAAAGATCCTGCACGATAACCATGATATCCCCATAGCAGGTCATCTAGGTTCATCACGAATGTATAACAGGATAAAACAAATGTATTATTGGAAAGGTATGCGCAGCGATATAGAAACGTACGTAAAACAATGTAAGTCGTGCCAAGAAAATAAAGCATTCAGAAAAATCAATCGTGCTCCTATGCAAATTACCAGCACTTCAACTGAACCGTGTCAACGAATTGCACTGGACGTTGTAGGTCCGCTCCCTGAAGCAGGTCCTGCAAAATTAAAATTTATATTAACAATCCAAGATGACCTTACCAAGTTCTCCTCCGCATATCCTATTCGTAGTACTACAGCAGAAGAAACAAGCGAGTGTCTGCTCCACTATATATCCATATTTGGCATTCCCAAAACGATTCTCACCGACCAGGGTACCAACTTCACGTCAGATCTCTTTAAAAAAACATGTGAATTCCTTAAAATAAAAAATCTGTGGTCTTCACCCTACCATCCACAAACCCAAGGCGCTCTGGAACGAAGCCACTCAACCCTTAAAGAATACCTCAAGTCGTATACTAACGAAGGACAATCAAATTGGCCTCGCTACGTATACACAGCTATGCTCGCTTACAACACTGCCGTTCATTCTACAACTCACTTCACACCTTACGAACTAATGTTCGGTAGTAAACCATTCATCCCTAATTCTATTTATGATGAATCCCCAGGAGCTACCTATCCAGAATATGTCCGTATGCTACAGAACCGACTAAAACATTCACGAGAGAAAGCATTAGATTTCATGAGGAAATCCAAGGTATCCTCAAAGTCTTACTACGATAATCATACTCGCTCTGTTAGTTATAAAGTCGGTGAATTCGTGTATCTCAAAAATCATTTGAGACTACGTAAAGCTCTCTCCCCTCTCTGGAAAGGTCCTTATAAAATAGTAAAGGTTAATAGTAATAATACACTTACCTTGCTTATTAATCGGCGTCATGTCACCCATCATTTTGATGAGGTGAAGCCAGCTGATGTCAGAAGTAGCTCGTAGTATCTTAAATAGTTGTAGGTCTAAACTTAGATATTAATACATACATAGATAAGTAGGTTACTTTATAAGTACACATATTATATTCATTTAACGTAGCTATTAATTTACAGAACTCCGAGTCAGGCTCGAAGCCAACAGGACTACTATGTTCAGCAGATAAAATCAAGTCCTGGCCTCTATCTTGATTACCTCGGCACATTGAAAATCAGCAGTGGACTGCTGAACGTCGTGATGCCCTTAGACATTTCACACATAGGCCCGCATATTGAAAATATAAACTCCGCTCTTAATACTACTAAATATTTATGTAAAAGAATTGGTCTGATAGAAAATAGTTGTAATAACATAATAGAACCCTTAAATGCCCGCTACAGCGACATGTACAAAGAATTTTTGTCTATCTCACATTTGTTAGAAAAACGGTCAAAACGCGCTTGGGTAGGAGGACTAGGCACTCTGATTAAACAAATATTTGGTAATTTGGATGAAAACGATGGTCTCAGGTTTAACGACGCTATAAATGTACTGCAAAATAATGAGAAGAAGTTGATTTCATTAATGAAGGATAATATTTTATTAACCACATCGACAATTTCATCATTTAATAACTCCATTAACAAAATTAAAACTAATGAGGTCAACCTAAAAGAAGCTATCGACAAATTCTCGGCCAATTTAATGAACGTAACTAATGAAACAAACGAATTGTTGCTACGATTAGAAATTCTTCACATACTTAATGATCTGGAAGTATCAATCTTAACTATGTCTTTCCAACTCGAAGACATAACAAACGCAGTCCTGTTTAGTAATCAAAACATTTTACACCCATCAATGATTACGTCACAACAATTGTTCCGGGAGCTTGCCGATAACTACCAACATTTACCCAATGATTTGAAGCTACCTGTTGATTTAGATTTAAGTTCTATTCATTTAATCTTGAATGTATCTAGTGTAGTTAGTTATTATACTAGTAATAAGATATTTTTCGTGCTACAAATACCTTTAGTGTCTATTAAAGAATATGTATTATTTCATAACATTGCTCTGCCTACTCCTCACAATTTAAGTAAGCCTAATACTTTTAGTTTAATTTTACCCACTTCCAAATACATTGCAATGACCAAAGACAAAACTCAATACAGCACTTTAAACGATTTGGAAAATTGCAAAATCATCACTGCAGGAAAATATGTGTGCGACATAACAACAGTGTATGCATCAGACATCAGACCTATTTGTGAAAGTGAATATATGTCAAAAGTGATCAGTGAAACCCCAAAATATTGTGAAACTAAATTTATTTATGGTAACTTAGATATGTGGAAACCCATAGAGAATAATAAATGGATTTACATACAGTCAGTGTCAAATAGAGTTTCAATAGACTGCCGAAACTCAAAATTATTAGAAATTAATGTCTTAGGCACTGGGATACTTACAATCCCTAAAAACTGCATAGGTTACTGTAAGGGAACCACCTTAATCCCAAAATATACTGCATTAAACATATCTACACCCATTACTTTTCCTGACTTTAACTTATTAAATGACACTTGCTGTAATGTAATGAAATTAAACCAATCAATCAACAATGTATCCCCTATAAAACTATTAAACACTGATCTAGACGATCTGAAGTTTAATAAGCATATCTTCCTAAAACAATTAAGTAATATAGACAACGTCCTAGACAGTAAACCACACATCTTAAAATATGGGATGCATTACTCCATTACCACTGTATTAATTACTATTCTTATATTATCATTTGTATGTTTTAAAGTTTATAAATGTATACGACCCGGCAGCAGAACCCCAGTTAAAGTATCTTTTTCATCAAAACCAGAACAAATTTGTAAGATTAATACAGAAAACAGTAGTTCCGATATTGAGGAAATCTCCCTTCCAACCATTAGGACTAGAGTTTAAAAAACTTGATTACTTTGATCTTACATATAAATAATTACATAACTTCGTAGCAACCCCGAAGTTATTTCTTAAAGGGGGAGGTGTTATACCCTAACTCTGTAGGGGCTGACGCTGAGTCAGCGCCTAGCCGGCGCAACCAGCTTATCATCCATATGTCAGTTTCATACGTCATGGCAGTGGTAGTCAGTTCACGTTCAACCTTCCTGGCAGATGGTCCTGCTCATGGGTCTCTCGCGTATAATTATTATCTTCGATTTATAATATCCATGTTAAATCTCAATATAATCTTCTTCGACTAAATAATTCTTTTTTTTTAAAAACCTAACGCGGAGGACCTTATAACAGTACGAAAAACAAATGAAAATCACACATTTTCCTAATTTGAATTTGGAATTATGTTCTTTAAAATTTAAACTTTCAATGATACCAAAACCAGCCAGATACAAATAGTACAGCCAAAGAGATTTTATTACAAGTTCATACATACTATAATGCGAAAAAACTTTTTCCCCAACCTAATATAAGCGGTGTACCAAGTCCACAATCCACAGCATCCGCCGCATCATCACGAACTGTCGGTACGAAATCGAGGTATGCAGCTTCACAAAATTCGTAAGGTCTAACTGCAGCCAACGTTCTACAAGAATACTTAGCAAGAACGGCACAAAACAGAAATCTTAGTGATCCTCTACTTGATTTTTTCATCAATATGGCCAAAACAGTAAAGACTTTTCCTTTAAAAGACCAAATTCAAATTAAATCTCAATTTCAGACACAAATCTACATGGTCCTCAAATGAAATGCTCTGACCAAGATTATTTCTGGGTTTTTATATACACATTGACATTAATGAATTTTATACAAACAATGACATGAATATTTACTTTTAAAGTATTTTATTATTTTAATTATTGTGAATGTGAAGAATATGTGGGTCATTCCTTTTTGTTTTGTTTTTAATTTTTTCTCAGTTAGTTCTAATCATGGTCTGACAGTTTGAGTAATTTAAGTGGCCTACCCAAATATCCTTTTTTTGGTATTGTTCGTCGACCTTAAATTCTGAGTTGAGCTGCACGATAACTGACAAATGCGTGCACTGACTGGACAGGCCCTCTCAATCTGTGTGGTGCTTTCCTCAAAAGACCACTTCAGACACCAATCCACATGGCCTTCACATGATCTGACCAAGATTATGTCTGGACTTTAAAAGAGACTGAGACCTCTGAGTTTGTTTCGGCCTTTCTTCTCAGAGTAGTCAGATAGGAAACGCCGACCTCATCTAGTTTTAAAATATGATTGACGTGTAAAAGTGTTTGTACAAACCTACTTACAGAAATAAAATCATTTATCATTTATCAATTGTTTCAAATGGTTAACACCGTAGAGATGAGACTTGCAACTACTCCAATCGATCCTGATTGTAATCCTATGGCATCTGGTTCAAGTCAAAGAGAAAGAGTGAGAATTATTGCAAATGAAATGCTTCCGGTAGGTACCTACTCGTTCAAATACAACGAAGTTTACTTCGCCTGCTATGAACAGAATCACAAATGAAACTTTTGGAACTTCTTCGACACCTTCTGGGAGTAACACTCTATATATGATGTCTCCACTGTCTACAATAATTCCTCAACCATCTCCACCAGCCATGCACGAAACTCCACACAATCTGAATGAAACTATGTCTTCACGTGTCAATAGCCAAACTCTACGTACGCTGTCCTCTCATAAAAATGTTAACGATACGGAACGTCATGCAGTGGATCCGATTGTCGGTCAATATTTATAATTTAAACTAGCTTTTGCTCGCGGCTTCGCACGCGTAAAGGTCGGAAAATATCCCACAGGAACGTACTACCGATATTCAGAGTACCTACTTATCATATGTCCTAACCCAGATCATGGCCTATCCGTATGCCTTTCATCTAAATCTGTTCAGCCCTTACGGCATGAATAGGTAACAAACAGATAGATAGTAAATCTGTTTTAGGGTTCCGTACCTCAAAATGAAACATGGAAACCCTTAAAGGATGACATCGTTGCCTGTCAAGACACTTTTTCTCAGAAACGCGTAGGAGGTATAAAGTTGAAATAGATATTAAAAACTTAGGCTAAGCGCGCAATACGGATTTTGATCGTTGCGGATAATATTTCGTGTTGTTCTATCTCCTCTCAGGCTCATTTCCTACGAAATGTATGGAAAGTTTTTTGACCCTAGTAATAAGAAATAAAGGCGTACGCCAAGGCGATCCTCTCTCCCCTACGCTATTTAACGCCGTACTCGAGTGCATTTTTAGACAGCTAAACTGGGACCACTTAGGTCTGAACATTAATGGAGTTCGTGTAAACCACCTAAGATTTGCCGATGATCTGGTGCTTCTTGAAGAGAATCCAGCAGCAATAAAACAAATAATGCAGAGCCTAGCAAATATAAGTAGAGAAGTTGGTTTGGAAATCAATGCCAGCAAACAAAACAAAATTGATGTCAAACTCAAGGGAAATAGACGTTATGGTAGATGGTAATAAGATCGAATATGTCAAAGAATATATTTACTTAGGACAAATAATATCCCCTTTAGATGAAATGACAAAGGAAATAAACAGGCGAATAGCCCAAGGATGGAGAAAATACTGGTCACTGAAAGAAATAGTGAAAAGTAAGGATCTAGGCAACCACATAAAAAAGAAAACGTTCGAGACCTGTATTCTACCAGTTCTTATTTATGGCTGTGAAACTTGGTCAACAACAGTTCACCACAGGGAAAGGCTAACAAAATGCCAACGTGCCATGGAAAGAAGCATGCTGGGATTAAGAATCAAAGACAAAGTCAGGAACGTAGACATGAGAACAAGAACAAAACTCACAGACATTATTACCCGGATAGATGTCCAAAAATGGAGATGGGCTGGACATTTGCTACGCCACCCCATTAACAAATGGAGCAAACAAGTCACCCTCTGGCAACCAAGAGACGGCAAAAGAGGTAGGGGTCGTCAAGTCAGGAGATGGGAAGATGACTTGAAACAGACAGCGGGACCATTTAGGTTGAAAGTAGCAAGGGACAGGATCCATTGGAAGGAATTGGAGGAGGCCTATGCCAAAAGGCACACCGAACTTAGGGACCTCTTGTAACCCTATGTTTAAGAATAAAAGGCTATTATATTATATATATATATATCGCCACCCCCGGAGAACAAAATGATAACCGTCATTACCATAGTTTTAGTGTTATGTCATATTTGAGGTCTACGGTGCCTAATACATCTACACAATTTTTTTCGTGAATGTCCTGCCTGTATTTAAAAAGTTATAAAATATTGCAATAATATTCATCATCAATTTTCTACCCGAAAAATAATGTATCATAGTATTGGTAAAAAAGTTTCTTCATAAAATATATGCCAAATACTTTTACAATAGGATTCTCGGAAAATAAATAGATAAAATAAATTGTTAACGCTATTACCTTTGTTCTCGTAATGATACATTTAGGCTCGGTGACTAACATGTCCTTAGTAAAAAGTACTGAGAAAAGTAAACACGGAAACATCTTGCCATTCTTTTCGGTCATAGGTGCATAGGTGCATTAGAGAGTGATAGCACGATAATTCATTGCGTGCGGCGCTCGGCACGTGGCAATGTTTGTTTACCTACTCGACCTTCTCTAGTGCACTTGTAACCGTCATTGCGTGAGCGTAATTTCTTTTTAGCTGCGGTTGTTTCTATTATTTTTGTGTAAATTCAGTGTTTTTTTAAAGTGAAAAGTGGTAAACCTAATTGCAATAATAAAATGAATAAACGGAATCCTCGTTTAGACGTTATTATGAGTATGGTGTCTAAAAAAAGTGACGATTCCAAACATCTTACTAATGATGGTGAGTACCGACTGTGCCTTTTACACAGTATCATTGTCTTTTAATTAGTGATAGGTAGATAGAATGGCCATAGAATCTTATTTAAGTAAGTAGGTACTCGATCTGTGACCCGATGTTGATAGCTGCAAATTCGACACACCTACCTACCTAGATACCAACTTGCTTATTTTTAAATAGGTACCTACTTCGAGTGAAACAGTTGATCTTCCTTGGAACCTACCTAATGCTCATTACCTACAATGAAGTTTCTTTGCGTTAACTAATCTATATGCATGTCAATTTGTCATCACTGTTTGTTATTATCTAGGTATTAATTCAATGTCATTAAATCGTATCGTTTAAATGTTTTAGATCACAACCCACCCCAAAATGGTACTACAGATCAAGACAAAATAACGAAACATGAATATAATTTACGCGGTAAGTGTTAAATATTATTTTATGTTTTTGGTAGGTAGGTAAGTAGTAATTTTTGCCTGTATTTAAAATAATTATACTAAAAATAAACTCCTGCCTCGATGGTCGAGTGGCCGCAAGCGCGGGTCCTAACCTCGAGGTCCTGGGTTCGATTCCCGGGTCGGGCAAAGTGTTATTGGGTTTTTCCATTAAGTTGGAACTTCTCAGTAGCAGCACGGAGTCTGGATTTGTGCCCGGTAGATGACAATAGGCTCGCCCCCTATTACATGGGACTTAAAACATAACTGGCGAAACGTGGGTGTATTACACACCTCTGCCTAACCCTTCGGGGAATACAGGTGTGATTGTTATGTCATGTTATGGTTATGTTAAAATAAACAAAAAGCTATCGTATTATGGGTACCTACCTACCTCATTTTTTTCTAGCTTAACCTAGCTTCTTATATTTTTTGCTTTTTTATTTAATGTAAGTATAAAAAAGCAAAAAATATAAGAAGCTAGGTTCACCAAACTAATCTATATTTCTATATTAATATTATAAAGCAAAATAGTTTGGTTGGTTGAACGTGGTAATCTCAGGAACCACTGGTTTGAGTTGAAAAAATATTTTTGTGTTAGATAGTTACTTAGTTCATTTATTGAGGAAGGCTATATCTATATTATATAATATTATAAAGAGGTAATATTTTTGTTTGTAAGTTTGTATGTAAGGGCTAATCTCAGAAACTACTGGTTCGAATTAAAAACTCTTTTGTTCTGGTCTGCAGAATTAACAAAGAAAACGTACTACAATCCAAATGATAAACAAGGGAATGAAGACTTCTCTCCGAGTTCATCCGGTGAATATCTGCCAAGTCCAGAGAGACTCCAAATTCTAAGACAGCGGAGTCAAAGCTCATTAAGTTTTGGAGGAGATTCGGACTATTTAACATCAGCTGCTAATAATATTACAAAATCACCATCGAGCATATCAAACATATCTTCCATTTTTAATGAAGTAGATTTTGTAGCATCACCTTTGATAGTGTATGAAAATAGACCATTGTCAGATACAAAAAAAATGCTCGGTAACGAAAATATTAATAGAAAAACTTTATCAAGACGTAGTTTAAACTTTTCTGCTATCGCTGAGGAAGACAATAATATGGTCGACGCATCTTCCAGTTTTGCAAGCATTATCTACCCAGGGGAAGTTGAACAGAAAGACTTAAATATTTCTATGGGCAGTGAACTTACTGTAAATAAGGAAAATTTTATTTCTATTACTTTTGAATTAGAAGAGACTTTGCAACCATGTGACTCTTCCAACGGTAAATTGACTGAGTGCACCTTAGTTAGTTACCAAAATGTGCCATCAAGCTCAAAAGATTTCGATTTGACAAATGTTTCTCAGTCAGAGGTAGAGGTTAACCATTCAGCAATTAATTATAATATTATTAGTTTTAATGAAGATGATTACCAAAGAAATAACATAGACAGTTCCGGTGAAGTGATAACTCAAGCTGAAACTGCTGCTGCAAGCTTAGAACAGGTATTGTGTGCTACTAACGCGAAAAAATTGACAAGAAAACGGGTTCGAAATGAAAGAGAAAAACAAGACAATAAGAGTAAAAGGTTAAAGAATTCAGGAGAAGCTTACGTAGGTTGCAGGTCAAAGAAAGAGTTTAAGAAAAAAACGATAAAGGCTGAATGCAAGTGTCAAAAAAAATGTGGAGACAAGATCAACCAACAGCAAAGAGAAACTATAATGCAGCAATACTATCAACTCGCTGATCATGAGTTACAATGGCAATTCATCGCTAAGCATATAATAGCTGAAGACATAAAAAAAGTGACAATAAACCGAAAGAACAACCGCACTCGTCTGAGTACGGTTGTTCTTTTGGTTTATTGTCACTTTTTTTAAATACTATTTTTATTTAGACACAGAAAAAGTGCAAGTATGTAAAACATTCTTCATTAATACTCTATCTATATCACATCAAACAGTTTATACAGCCTTAGAAAAGGTAAAATCTGATAAAGGTTTGAGTGACAATAGAGGTTGTCATGATAATAGACCTCGCAAAATGTCACTTGAAACCGAAGACAATATTAAAGAGCACATTCAATTATTTCCTACTGTGGAGAGTCATTATACTCGGAAGAAATCGGCCAGACAATATCTGTCCGAATTACTTAATATATCTAAAATGTACCGGTTGTACGAGGCTTGGTATACTGAAGGGCACTATTCTTGCCGCATGGCATCTAAAAGACAGTACGAAACTATTTTTAACACCAGATTTAATTACTCCTTTCATCGCCCCAAAAAAGACCAATGTGGTCAATGTGCACTTTACCGACAAGCTGATCCTCGTACAGAAGAAACTCTGCGAGAGAAATTTAACCAGCACCAGAAGAATAAAGAACGCGTGCGTCAAATAAAAAACGAAGAAAAACAATCAGCTGACCTTTCAGATACAACTGTTGCAATCTTTGATTTAGAGAAGGTGTTGAATATTCCTCAATCTCAAGTGGGAATATTTCACTATAAGAGGAAATACCCTGTGTATAACTTCACAATATTTGACAGTACTCGACTGAAAGGTTACTGCTATGTTTGGCACTACGCAATCGCAAAAAGAGGAGCAATAGAAATTGGTAGCTGTTTATGGCAATTTCTCATGGGTGAAGCAGGAAGAGGTATCAAAAACATCTCATTTTACTCTGACGGTTGCGGAGGTCAAAATAAAAATAGATTTATTTTTGCATTCTATATTTTTGCCGCTCAGAAACTGAAAATCAATATCACACACCGATTTTTCGAAACGGGGCATGGTCAAAGCGAAGGTGACTCAATGCACTCTAATATAGAACGAGAGCTAAAACATCAAGTTGTTTATACACCTGAACAAATTTACGCAATTATTTTGAATGCAAAAGTTAATGGTGAGAAGTACACTGTGAAGGAAATGACACAAAATGAGTTTAAAGACATAAAAGAATTAATCAAGAATAAGAACTGGGCCAAAGATGAAGAGGGACATAAAGTAGCATGGTCTAAAATAATGGAAGTAAGTGCCTTGCATTCACAGCCTACAGTTCTACGTTTCAAGTATGATTATGATGCAGATTATTCTCGGTTGAATGTCGAACCGCTTCCAAGAATTGCGCCAAGAAACAAGCGGGGTAAACATAATGCTTCAACCTCTCTTACAGAGATACAATTATTGAAACCAGCTTACAACAAACCCCTTTCAATAAGTAAGGCTTTACACGGCGATCTTATGAGTCTCTGTAGGGCAGAAGCAATCCCTAGCTACTACCATGCCTTTTATAACTCCCTCACATTTGCTAATTGCTCTGAAGAACTTAATCATGAGGATTCCGATGAAGTTCACGAAGACTGATTTTTTTCTTATGGTTTTTTTCTATACTTATTAATTAAAATAATAGTTTATTAGAATAACGTTGTTTCATTTTAAACCCTAGAATAAAAGTTTAAGTTTCTGTTACCTAATTATGCAAATTGAAAATTAACTAGAATAAAATTGCAAATGATCTTGTTTTCCATTAATCTGGCATCCATTTTTCAATGAATATTATTGTAATGTAATATTGCAATATTCATAGGTTCTGGTAATTGCCGCGATTAAAATTGTAAGTGTATATTAATAAACTAAAACAGTACAAGAATTTTAGTATCTTTTTAAATTCGAAATATCTTTAGTTCAAATAACCTTAGTAAAACTTCTTTAAAAGCATTATAAAGCATAAAAAATTAGCTACCATTGTCCTATTTCTCGTTTCTCTACACAAATTAGTTGGCAAGATATAGTCGAAAATCAGTTTTTTATTTTTCCTGAAAAGTAGTGATTTTGCTATTACCATTTTATTCTCCGGGGGTGGCGATATAAGAAATAGGATCGACTGGCATCAAAAAAGTTTTTTGTGAAAATTGTTCTTGCCGACTGTACATTTTTTTCAAAATCTGTGAACGCAGACCAAAATGTTTTAAAAAGTTAAGGACAGTCTCCTAAGACCGTTTTCTTGTAGCGACAACGGTTAAGGTCTGCCCTTATTGCCCCATATCAACATCCACCCTGTATATGTTATGATTGACTACTTAGCTCCATAAAGGTATAGCATGATGATAATCTTTTAAAAGGTTAAATCCGTAATTATCTGCAATATTCTAACCTTTTGGATGGTCTTTTTACAGTTTGCGGTAAACTATAGAAGAATACGAAAATAATGCAATATTGCTAATCCCCCATAGCAAATAGCGTGATAATAATTTTTGAAAAAGTCTATTGTGACGTTTCCATTATTTGACATAGATTATTTATACCAATTTTCAAGTTAATCAAGCCAAACAGTAAAATCCTCCCCTGTAAAAATGAATACCCCTTTTCACCCCGTTAGGGGTAGGATGACAACTTGTAAAGTACCTTGTCGATTCAGGGAAAGTTGAGACTGAAGATCTAATAGCTGAGAGACTTCCTATTTTTTATTCTATTTTGTGCAACACCTTCATACTCATAAGTTTTATTGACAAATATAACGATTTGCATAATAATAAATAAACACAAAGTAAAAACTAGACAATTTGTTTTTTTTTTTTGTTCATCAGCAATTTAATTCATCGTTATATTCATGGGTAGACAGACAGAAACCATGTTGAAGGACTGCTTTACGGCGCCGCTCCAGTCACCTGCTACAGAGAAACGTAGGATAAAGCTGTCCTACGGCTCACAATTCCGTTTTAGAAACAGGTCTCTTCTGAGGTGGCTCGATACAGGACAGTGTCCGGTCACCTATCTGGCAGAAAGTGTTAAATTTTTGTAAAAGAAATAAAACAAAACAATGGGTATTTCAACCTTCTGCTGGAGTGAGGAATATGAAGCCCACCTTTCCTAATTGGTGAAATGCAATTTGTAATGGTGAATATAATGTTCACTTTATGTTTTTTAGTAATGTTTTTAATTCACAGATTAGTTCGTACAGAGAACTATTTTATTGTGGTGTCCACTACACTACTCTCTTTTGTTTAGCTATGTCTAAATACAAAAACAGACCTATCACAAGGCTACTAATTGTTTTCCTGTGTCAATTCTTAAATTAGTCACATCATAAAGATATATGAATCCATATGTTGTTTTATTGTTCATTGACCATTAAATTTTCCTGTTCCCTATACTGACCTGACCAAGACAGAAGCGAGTAGCTAAGGACAAAAAGCCAACACAAATTACAAATAGCCTGCCCCTACGACCAATATTTTGACCAAAAACTGGTAAACTAGAACACCCCATCCAAAATGTTTATGAGTAATATCACATGCGTCAGACAGCATTTTATAAAATAATACCAGCCTGTTATTGTCTCACTGCAGGGCGAAGGCTCTTATCATATAGAGAAGGCACGAGCATTGATCACAAAACTTGTTCAAAATGGGTTGGCAACTACAAACTTATATTTACTACAAAGTGAAGGTTTCTTCACAATGTTTTTATGTCAGCATCGCAACAACATAAGTCTGGCTAATGTTGAAATGGACCTTTTTGGTAGAGTACAGTGTTTCTGGACTGTTACCAAATAAACATTCTTCTTTCTTTCATAGACGTGTTTTTAACTCATCACACCTTCAGGTAATACGAATACCTGAAATGTTTTAGAGATCCTCGAATCCTCAGATGACAATGATAAGCCATCGCTATTTATGATTCATATGATGACGGCCAGATTTAATATAATATTTTAATCGATAAAAAACACCTCGCGCCGCTATTTTTTTAACGGCTCCAAAATACGGTCAGTGGGTCGTGTTAGGGGCGAAGTAGCTATCCTTGTTTTGAACTTATTTCTCGACAAAACAGAATAAAAAGCCATAAGATAAAATAAGACCACAATCCCTACGATACGGAAACCAAACAAAGCCGAAGGTCGATAAAATTAAAATATCACTCTGAATTTCGAGTTCGACAGATTCTAATTTACCGAAATACACAAATATATAAAGAACGAGAATAGAAGTATAAATGGAATACGACTTTTATCGAACAACAATCAACGAAACACAAAACGAAATAACTTGGTCTAATTTTGACAGATGCTGAGATGCCATGGGCTGCATTCCGAGTTGAGCTAAAAGTGATAATTATCGCGAGTCCGACCAAAGTCCAAAGTCACTATTATTACTCAATAGCCCTTATATTTTGTGACTATTTTTGTTTGGATACTCGATATTATCACTTTTAACGTAACTCGGAATGCGGCCATAATGCCATCGATTGAAAAAAAAATATCACAGTCCACAGATTATGTAGTACTTCACAGACAATTTTTTTTCCTCAGACTCCACAGAGTAAAACGACTGCTACATGGTCGCCTACCGCGACCCGAGAGTGGTGAACTTGGTTGTTTACAACCGTGTAGATGGTGGTTTACGACCAAACTTCGTTTGACCTTCCAATGACCTTGGTTTAAAGAGCTGCGCTGGTAACCAAGGGCGAATAGAGGAGGTTGGGTTGTCGGCTGACCGTGTAGACGACGGTTGCAAACCACGAGTTTGGGAGGCTTTGGTTTCTAAATGGAAAACAATTGGTCCAAACGCCAATGCTTAAAAATTAAATGGATAATTTAAAAATTAAGTATTTATAATGACAATTTTGATTTTTTTACGTGTTTAAAGACAATAGATTTGATGTTTTGTATGATTGTGTGTTTGTTTGTTTGTAATGGATAAACTCAAAAACTACTTAATCAATTTAAAAAAAAAATCACCTATAGAAAACTACATTGTCAGCGAGTTACATAGGCTATATTTTGTCGTCTTCTTTGTCGTTCGAAGTCGCGGGCAGAAGCTAGTAATGAATAAACTGTAAAATTACTGGACCAATTTTAAAAATTCTTTCACCATCAGAATGCTATATTATCATAATCATAATCTTTAGCATCATTTATTGGATTCATGTAGTTTACAAGTTGTTACAAGTTTAAATGGGTTTTACACATGAACCCTGCTTGGGCACAGCAATATAAATAGTTTAATTTTCTACAGTGTCACGTCACAATATTAAAACACTATGCTTCAATCACTGAGTCACAAAAGCTATAATTTATATATTATTTATCACGCGAGTGAAGCCGCTATCAGAAGCTAGTTATTCATAAAAATACCAAACTAGGAACATCATTTCGGATGTAAAACATTGTTTTAGTTTTTTACAGCCCTGAATTCCAGCGGTTTTAATCAGTGGCGACTACGGTGTTGCTTTTGGAAATTGATCGTATTTGATATATTGTATTTTATCATACCGATAATTTTATTTTATATTTTTTTTTTTTTTAGCAGTACATCCTTCAGAACAATGCTAATGATTTATTTTATTACGCTAGCATATAATATACACAAACATATTTACAACGAACTACTATAATTATACATTGGTGCCGATTCCCTTGTTCACAAACTAAACTAAATTTAAGTTCAGTGCATCTTTTTCTTTCTATTTCATTAAGAAAAGGACAGAAGATAAATTTTAGTTTAGTCCTGTCAAATTAATCAGCGCTTGACGTAATTTTAGTTGACAAGTTTTTAATCTCGTCTAAACTTGTATGGAGTAGTGACAGGCGCTGATTAATTTGACAGGACTAAACTAAAATTTATCTTCTGTCCTTTTCTTAATGAAATAGAAAGAAAAAGATGCACTGAACTTAAATTTAGTTTAGTTTGTGAACAAGGGAATCGGCACCATTATGTACAGACGCCAGCACTTCAAGCTACTACAATCTGTCAAATTTATTTAATAGATTTTCAACTTTATCGCTCAAAACTAACGTTCAAAGTAGATTGGGAAGATTTGACAGTTTCGGGTAGCTTGATGTGCTGGCGTCTGTACAAGTATATAAAGGAAAAAGTTAAAAATAAAGACAAGAGCTCATTGGGCGTCAAAAAATTCGTTCGCATTGCTGTCAGCGGAAAAAGTGCCCAAAAGTCTGGCAGCATTGCCACGTTGGATGGCGATGCTGATTCTTTGGCCTAAGAATTGGCCAGCCCTCTGGTCACGTAAAGAGTCGACCAACCGCTTGGCGATGTCCCGGAATACTCGGTGAGCACTCGGACCCCATGGCCCTAGTGTTTCAACCCCAAACGACTCAAAAATATAGCTACCAGTAAGGTTGCTATATTTGCGCCGTTTTCTGCACCTGCAGCAGCCGCCCCGGCACAGCCCGCAGTGCTAGGAAGATGGGATGGCGCAGGGGTGTCGACACAGGTTGCATCCCACACCAAAGGCCTACCCAACTTCCAAGGCATTATGATCATTCCGTCTGGCCTCTTTTCATCGTCGCGTGCCAAGCCATTGGGTTCTAAAACAGCTGGCACCCCGGCGGTGACAAGAGCCCGACGGAGTTGCGTGCCGTGCCAACCGACCAGCGCTCTTGCTGCAGGAAAGGCCATGGTGTGCGAGGCGGTCGACGGCTTCACCGCACTGACAGCGATGTGGAGCCCCGCAAGGAGCACCCAGACGCAGACTTGTAGCGAGCCGGAAAGTGGTGTCACCCAGCATAGTGCCTATGTTGGGTGACGGTAGCGCCTGAAGCCAGAGGCCCGACTCCCATTCTCCCACAGCTAGCAGGCGGGCATGCTCGGCAGTGTTGGTGGACGTATTTATGAGGTTATTCCGTACCAACCTCCAGAGCGGCTCATCCCACTGTGTCTGGGAAGACGGGTTCTCGGGCTGCTCCGTATCCGGACAAGCCATTTTCCATGCGTTCATCGCATCAGTCAAACACGGCACTTCAGAGTCAACCTGAGAAGCGGTTACGATTTTTCTGGTTAACTCTTCGGTACTGTGGACCGAGGACAGGAACGCCGGTAAGCTTACACTAGAAATTTTGCGGACGCCGAGCCCACCGAAGCGGATGGATAGTGTGGCTTGCAGCCACGCGCGGTCGTTCAATGCCACATTTATAATTGATGTTAGAGTACTTCGAATAATTTGATCGATTTTGTCTAAAAGGTGTGGCTTCTTCCATAAAGGGGAAGAGCGGAGACCGAGAAAGTATGTACATAAAATTAGGACCAAAACAGCAGTATCTGATAAGGGTGAATGCCGAATGCTCACATTCGGCATTCACCCTTATCAGATACTGCATTTTAGAAAGTCTGTCTGAAATATCGTTAGTGTTTAATTAATTTTTTTGTCAACGAAAGGTGAAAAACTGTCTTCTAAAATTGGGGAACCTAGGAGGTGCAGTGAACTTTTTTCCAAAACTTTGATGTCTGGGGTTATTGATTTCTGTATGGTCGATTGTCTGTCAGTATTGTCACAAAGGTAAATTTCGCATTTTGAGAAGTTGAGGTCAAGGCCAATGGATTGGAACTGCTGCTTTAGGAATTATTTTATATTGCTTTATCGATGTATCGAAATAATGGATTTCGACAAAAAAAATCGATATATTGATTCATCGATATTTTTTTACAAGGCACATTCATTCTGTGCCACAGATATAGATAGATATATATAGATCTGTGCACATCATTTAATATGTCTATGGTGCACATACGTCCATCCATTAACAAACTAACTGACATTACTGACAATGACAGAATTGACAGATCACTAATCAGTCCATAGACATAGAGGAAAGTAATTAAATCGGGAATCAGTCGAGTCTACTATCAAGTATCAAATCAAACCCGTGCCAGAAATGGTCAAAAAGTGGTGCATTATTCTTTCTTGGCTTGCTCTTTAAGTTTTTGTTGGTCTCTTGAATTTGATAAAGTGATATTTGGGTCAGTGGATCATCTTAGGATTTGCATTCGCAGTTTTTAATTCATCATTATTGGTTTTGAAACGTCGTCATAAAGCATGTGTTAAAATTTCAGTAAGAGGGTCCTGTCTGTAAAATGTTTGTCTTTCTGCTGTAGAGAAATCAAAGCGAAATGAAATAGTTTACTACAGTAATTGAAAACTGACCAAAATGCTTTCTTCAAATTGAAATTTATTTAATTGTACACTTATGAATGTTGGTTTTGTAAAATAAAAACATTGTGTCGCCATGTGCTGTCTTGCAAGGCGTACTAATATTGCTTACACAGTAGGTATTACCTACTGTGTAAGCAATATTTGTAAAGGCTACCTGCTACCTCTGTACACTTATTACCTACTAGGTAATAGGTGTACAGAGGTAGCAGGTAGCCTTTATTTATATTGCTTTTATATTTAATATATAAATACTGAACTCTGCCCCTAAGACTACCCGCAGACCAAATACTTCTAAGTAAGTCTTAATTCATATGCATTAAAATTAACATACATAAACAAAAACTAAATAATACAAATTAAGGTAACAATAGTTATTAACTAAAAGTAAGTAAATAAATAAATCTGAGAAAAAGGAACTTACTACAGTTAATTTTTTTCAAAATAATCATCTATAGTGCAGTAAGTAATAAGCTTTCAGTATTAGGAACCTATTGAGTGGTTTTTGAAAGCAGTTAGGTCTTTTGAAGCTTTTATAAATTTAGGTAGTTTGTTAAATATTTTTGGGGCCATTCCTAGGAAACTGAGAATAAGGTGATTTGAAGGGTTTTTGACATATAAGCTCCTGGTTGGCGTTTAACGGATAGGTTTTCAAATTGGATAAGGTTTTGATAAACATGGTAAGTTCATAAATATAGAGGGATGAAAGTGTTTATAATTTAAAATTAATAAAAAAAGGTTTGCACTTTTGGTAAATGCCAATTTCCTATATAGAATTTGAAATTCAAAAAATTTAATTCATATATTTTATTTCACATAAACCTACATGGGTACTTATGAAACGTCAGAAGCTAGGTGCACGGTTCCAATTGGTTGTTTCCTACCCCAATTTCCCCATAATATTACACCGTACTGCAGTGGGTGGAGATGTATGCGTGGTATGTGGTAAGAACAGTGTTGTGATTGACGACCCTGCTTAATTTGTGTAAGGCAGCAATATTAATTCAGTTTTTTTAATTATATATTCAATGTGCCCTTTGACATTGAACGAGTTTGCTTATGGTCTGATGACTGATTGCACATAGAATTAACATGAAAAAAAAAGTAGGTTCAATGTGTGTTTTCCATGTCATTTGCTGTGTCATCTTAGGGCTTGTTTCTGTTGAAATTGTTTCCAAAACTGATCTGCTCCAGAGGATTGATTTGCGTCTGTCTTTTTTTTCAACCAAAGATTATCATAATATTGTCGCTTTGGTAGTGAAGAGAGTCAACCCACACATTACAAATTACGAGTTAATGAGCAATTAAGAGGAGAGGTTAAACAAAAAATAATAATTAGTCTATAACTTTTAAACCATAAGTTAGATTTTAATAAGAATGGCATAGCTATAATTAAACATGCTTTTAGTATTTTCGGTATAATAATAGTTTTTGTAACTTAACTAGTTTTTCATCATATCGTCGGTGATATTCTGAAACCCCGGAACTAACAGTGTTTAAAACCGCGTAAGGTACTCGTAGGTGCAGTGAATTTTACAGGAACGAGTAAAAACGTAATATTTACTAAACCACTTGACTTTCTATTGTTTAAACTTTTAAATTGTCAAATTATAATATTCCTCTTAATATTTTAAGCATTAGTTATGTAAAATATGTATTAATGAATTAAAAAATCGACTTTCGCTGATTTATCATCACAAATGAAATCAAAATAGGTAAGTTTTTTTATGTCACTTACGCGGAATTGTCGGCCGAAATAAAACAAAAGAATACAATCAAAATCTTATTATTATTTATTTAATCAACTTCTCAGTTTAATTTTTGGCACATAATTATCATCGGTACATCAGGTAATCAACAATATACAGGAAAATAACACCATAAATCTCCTTAATGTTAAAAAAAATAGCTCTTTATAGCTAAGTATGTTAAAAATACCTTGTTGTAGGGTACAGACGACAGCACATCAAGCTACCCGAAACTGTCAAATTTTCCCAATCAACTTTGAACCTTATAATTCAGCGATAAAGTTGAAAATTTATTAAATAAATTTGACAGATTGTAGTAGCTTGATGTGCTTGGCGTCTGTACTTACAACTATTATTATACATTTTGTTTATTCATTTTTAGTTTTAACAGTTAAAACTAAAAATGAATAAACAAAATGTATAAAAATATTACTTCTGAGTAGAATAATAATTGCACTTTGAAGTCTTTGTTAAAAAATGAGATCAATAAAACTACTTTTTCTTAAATGGCAAATTATCGTAAAATAAGAGACAATCGGCAGGTATCACACTCTTGCGGGCTTGCGGACGGTGAGCAATGGGTAGCTCGCCGTCCGATAAGGACCAAGCCCGGGTCGACGGCGCGTTGTGTTCCACGCGCGCCTCAAAGAGATGTCAGCAGAATTGACGGGGTCCGTTAGGGCCAATGCCTGCCGGGGGTTCGAAGAAAACCGATAGGGAAATCGTGGCCCCCGGCAACAGGGCAACCGAAGGAACACGGGTGGGTTTTAGTCAGTAAGAGTCTGACACGCCCTCCCGCTCCACCCAGAGCGGGAGAAGTTATTTGATAATTTTCAACCCAAAAAAAAAAAAAAAGGTATCACACTCTTTAATTGCTGTAAGTGCTGATACTTACTGTTTAATATAGACAGTCTAGATGAATACAGGGAAGGTACATTATTTACTACAGCTGAAATAGGTTTCGGTCTCCGAGGAAGTGGGCTGAAATCATCTTTAAAGTGTTTTTTAAATTCTATTGTGCCGTTAGGATTATACTTTAAAACCCTCAGATCCACTACGCAATCATCTCCAGCAAAACGCCCAGGACGAATGGAATCATAAATTTGGTATTCTTTTAGACTAGTCTTTAAAAAAGGTGTAATCTGGTTGAAACACTTGGTATGGAGAAGGATGCTTCCTGGCTTCTTTTGTAATTGAGGCATACTGAGACGGAAGAAAAATTTCAACATTTTTCAGCTTTCTTCCACCACTGAGTGTACGGAGTCAACCTCCATTTGAGTGTGACCTTTTTCCAGATACTTTTGTGTAATTGTTGTATTTTTGTCTATTGCTAATCTTAGAAGGGCATTAGAAACTATTGAGTTTCTGTTCTGTGCAGTGCAGCCATCGGTCCAGATGACAACATCCCTGCAATCTTCTTCTAATAACTCAGTCAAATAATCAATGAAAAAAGATGCGTAAGTGGTAGCTCTTAAATCACAGGCGGTTTCGTCGAACCAATAGCAAGTTTCATGACCCGTTGCAATATCGTATAAAGTTGTGCACAGCTAATTTGGTCTTAAAGTATAAATCACTAGCTGCTAGCGAAGGGCACAGCTTAACAGCCTGCAAATCGGCGGTCACAGCATGAAGAAGTCCTCTTTGAGCGCTTTCCTTGTCGCTAAGTTTTTCAGCTCGAGCCAATTCTTTCAGTTGGATGTGGTATTGGTAGTCTTCTTCGGAAACGTTGCCGGCTTTATATGAACAACAATAATCGCATGCATCTTTCTCAAAACTCAAAGCATTTATTTCAAATAAACCAATTACAGGTACTTTTGAATTGTCAAGGGGTCGGTCAGTCAGAAAAATGAAGCTAGTTGCCCATTCCAATCCAAAGCGTAGTAGGTACCTATGGAGAAGAACGGGGAAGAAACTCCACGGACACTCTTTTAAATCAAAATATTGTTACAAAATATTGGTTACATCATTCGTGTTGAACTTATACATGTGAGAACAATGTAGAAAGACGTGCACGTTAAAAGCGTCCGTAATAAAAATATAATATCAATTCAAAAATTTAAATAAATTAAAATAAACCGTGGCAGCTAAGAGATGACCAGTCCCTACTGACGGCGCCCGTTCACGAACATGACGCATGAATCAGCACCATTTAGCTCAACCATTTTGAAGGGAACTTAATGATCCAACACACACGACACCATCAGCGAGACATTTGAGTGAGCATGACATACTCTCAGCCGCCAGGGCACGTTCAAGTCAATGAAATACGTACCCACTAAATGGTAGCTTTATGGAATGTACAACATGGTCACAGTGCTCACACATGTGATATGCAATTATACAATACAAAGAGATTGAATTTATACAAAGGAAAGATAGTTTTACATTCTTCAGCAGCTGCAACAATACTTTCGAATGCTAATCTATTTATTTTTTATTTATTTAATAAAGAACACCAACAGCATATACATTCATCAATTGGATTAAAGATAATCATTAAAATTAAGAAAGGTATTACTGCTAATGCATACACAAATTATAGGTGCACATAACATTTAAGGAATATCAACATTGGACAGAAACAGCTCATAAACTAAAAGCAAGATTTAAACATTTAAACAAACAAAATACAACTGAATACAAATTAAATTAAGGGGATGAACACAACATAACACACATAATTTTAATTCAAACACATAATTCCACTTTAAGATAACTTATGAACTAAATGATAATTGTCAAGTATTTTTTTCCGAATACCTCCCAAGGAGTCATGAAATATGTCCAGGCTTGAATCTAAGTTTTTGTTAAGCATATTGTAATGGTTAAAAGTTTTTATTAGCGGACCATGGGCAGCGATATTAGTGCGACAGAATGGAGGACAAAATGTGTTAGTTAGGACAGCGCGGGGTCTATTACGTGGAACTGTGATGGGAACCTCTGCTAGGAGGTGACTACAATAAATTTTTCCGTTAACAACTTTATGCAAAAATGAAATACTAAGCATTACTCGACGGTCTCGGAGAGAAGTCATTTTAAAGAAAGAAAGCCGCTGGTTATATGGGCATCTATGAGAAATACCACGAGTGCTAAATGCCAAGGAGCGCGTGAACATACGTAGGATACGTTCAATGCGTTGAGAGTGAACAGTATAGGACGGGCTCCACGCTGTACATGCCTATTCTAAGTTACTTCTTACTAGCGTCTTGAATAGAAGCAACTTAGTTTGGGGTCGCCTGAAACAGTTGACGCTACGTTTAAGGAAACCAAGCATCTGAGCAGATTTTTTTACTATGGTATCAATGTGGGATGTGAATTGCAGTTTGCTATCTATTGTAACTCCTAGATCTGTGATTTCACTCACTGATTCTAGATTAGAGTTGTTAAGCGTATATTTAAATATAACAGGTTTTTTCTTTCGAGTAAAAGTGATTTGATGACATTTAGTGGCGTTAAGGGTCATTAAGTTATCCGTACACCAGCGGTTAATATTTTCAAGATCATTTTGTATTTGAGGGATTTGACTGTATTATACATTTTAAGATCATCGGCGTACAAGGAGTAATTACAAAATTGAATTTTCAAAGTTAGATCGTTGGTGAATATCAAAAAGAGTACCGGCCCCAAGTGGGACCCTTGCGGAACTCCAGATTCAGCATAGTACGATCGGGACTCGAACCCACCAACAGCAACTAACTGAGATCTTTTAATCAATTAGTTTATGCGCCCTTGTGGAGCTGGACCAGCGCTGAGCCAAGCATTTTTATCAGCGATGTAATCCCCCAACTTATAATATGCTTGGCAGCATAGTGTGCGTTTTATACATGATTTAAATTTCGTTTCGTTCAGTTGGAGTATGAGTTTTGAGTTTTCATAATATGGAGGCCAGAAGCCATTCGTTTTTCATACTTGGCATTGATCGCTGTTGGCCTGCCTCTGGCTTCCTTAATGACCCCTCTTCTGAGTTTAACTCTGTCTACAATAGTTGTGCGCGAAATACTATAGTTTTTGACGTTTGATATGAATTTAAAACACCATCTGTTACTTCCTTGACAGCTTTCTTTAAAGTATCTAAAGTGTAAGTAGGTTTTTTTTTTTTGTAGTGACGAACCGTTTTCGTTAATTTCTTACATCTGAAATGAATTAAATTACCTATATTAATATAAAGTTTTATGTTGCATTAAATACGTGGTTATGCCATAAAATTACCTACCATATCAATCAAAATATTTGCATGGCAATACTCGCACTCATCTTCAATATAGTGTTCATAAATAGTAAAAACAGCAAAATGGACACCAAAAAATGAGCTTTCCAACAAAAACTGTGCATTTTGTATTATTATGTTATCCATCCATGATAAAATGATTAGGGATATTGGGAATTACGTTTGTTGGCTCTCTACATCCGAAACACATAGATGATAAATTGAAATGAGTGTTTTGCCATGGCCATACAAGTCAAAATCATGTTTAGTTATGTATTTGTCAATGTTCATGTAATTTAATACCACCATGGCAAGTAAAAATGATTCACTTAGGAATATGTTTTATCTGAAATAAAATTTCACATATTAAAATGTAAGGACGTAAAAAGGTTGACGAATTCTGTTTTGGGGCAAATGCATCAAACAGTCGTTATGTGTACATATCATTATGTCCTCAAATAAAGCTATTTTATTAAAAATAACTGTCTGTATAAGTGACCCAGTGACTTCTTTACAATGTTTATGAAGATTAACACAGATTTTTCACTTATCTCTCGCAGCAACAAATTGTCCGCACATGTGCAATTTACGAAATGGCTGAATACTTGGATAAGTTTACCACAACGCCATCTGTACGTACTACCTGTGTGTGTGTGTTTAATATAACTAGATGGCAGAAGTCAATGACGAACAAACAGTTTTCAATTAATTTCTTAAAGACGCATTAGCCCCGTAGACGCAATTAGCCTAGTTGACCTTACTCCATTCTTACCAGTAAAACTAAAATATCTATTGATTTTGATCAAGCCTTAAACCACATTAGAGAAAATAAAATAGCAGACCTACTTTTTTGTATTGACCCGGACCATTTAACTGACCTACTAATATATAAATTAACTGATTCGATTAATCAAAGTACTGTTACTAAAGCCATTCCTAACAGCAAGCGTATTGTTAAGCCATGGATAACTGCCGGTTTACTAAGATGCATTAGGAATCGCAACAAACTCCAAAAAAAAGCACGTAACGACCCTTTTGATAATATCCTAAAAATAACTTACCGTCGATATCGCAACTACTGTAATAACCTAATAAAAAAGTTAAAAAGAACATTCGAAAGAGACCTACTAGCTAATTCTGTAACAAATAATAAATTATTGTGGCAAAACATTAAAACCTTAACTTACACAAATAATACAAAAAGTCATAACACTGAATTATTACAAATGAGATCAAATTCAACTGAGTCTGTTAATTTAATTAATAACTACTTTGCAAATATTGGCAAAGAGCTAGCCCAAAAAGTTCAACCTTCAGCACACAACATAAATTCTTTTAATTCTGAAACACTGTCTACACAGATAAACTCGTTTGTTCTTTTGGATACGGATACCGAAGAAGTCGATGGGGTCTTGATGAGCCTAAATTCTGATAGTTCACCCGGCTGGTACAACGTGTCCACAAGATGTTTAAAACATATTAGACAAGATATTGTTCCCATAATAACCCACTTGGCTAATCTTTGCTTTGCAAAGGGCAGCTTCCCTGCACCACTTAAGCAATCTATAATCACTCCTGTTCACAAGGGTGGGGACAGAGGCGATGTCAACAATTACAGACCTATATCCATCTTGCCAGCCATATCGAAAATTATTGAAAAGCTTATAAATAAGAGGCTCTTAAAATTTCTACACAAATTTAACATATTAAGCAGCTCGCAATTTGGATTCAGGCCGGGATTATCAACCGAGGATGCAGTTACTGCTCTTAGCTCCCTAGTGACTGGTAATCTGGATAGTGGTAACAAATGTCTGACGGTTTTTCTGGACCTTAAAAAAGCGTTTGACACCGTCTCTGTTCCTGTCCTCTTGAACAAATTAGAAGCTTCAGGAATAAGAGGAATTCCACTCAAAATGTTTACCGACTACCTCTCGAACCGGAAACAAAGAGTAAAGGTGGGAGAATACGTTAGTAACGATGCAAAAGTCACTTTCGGTGTGCCTCAGGGAAGTGTGCTTGGCCCTACATTATTCCTGCTATATATTAATGACCTCTGCAACCTTAAAATAAATAACGCTACAGTTTTTTCCTACGCTGACGATACTGCAGTAGTGTTTTCTGGGAAGTCTTGGGACGATGTTGCTAGAAGTGCTGAAGCTGGTATGACTCAAATTGTTAAATGGCTCTCAAATAACTTACTTACACTTAACACAGCTAAAACAAATTACATATGTTTTAGCATATCACACAGGACACAACCAAACCCCGACTTTATTATAAAGGTACACGATTGTGAAAATCCAATTAACTGCCTATTTCCAACATTAGTCAAAGTTTCTCAAACCAAATATCTTGGTATTGTTGTTGACCAAAGATTATCTTGGTACTCCCATCTGGAACAAGTTACCAACAGAATTAGAAAACTGAGTTGGATTTTCAAAAATTTAAGGCATATCGTGCCAACTAAAATAACCGCTAACACAAATAAACCCAGAAATCTACTCAATGAAATTTACATAGCTATAGTCCAGTCTGTCTTAGTATATTGCATCCCCATTTGGGGTGGGGCTGCTAAGACTAAATTCATAGACCTGGAGCGGGGACAGCGGGCTCTAATAAAATTAATGTACTTCAAAAACCTAAGGTTCCCTACTCAAAGTCTCTATCGAATAAGTAATTTACACTCTGTTCGCAAACTATATATAGTTAAAACTATTCTCAGGAAACATAAAACTCTTAAATTTGATCCCAGCTTAACCCTGAAAAGAAGAAAGGATATAATAGTTGAAGTTCCTAAAACTAAAACCAAGCTCGCCCGTATTCAATACGACAAACGCTCAGCTCAGCTTTACAATCGAGTTAACAAAGATATCTACATATACAATAAACAATTAACTGAAAGTAAAAAAATAGTAACTAACTGGATAAAACCACTTATGATGACACGGAGAAGCTACTGGAATAAAATAAAGCCTTACACTTACTGCTCTCATCTCTCGTACTTGTCGTATACAGTCTGATTCATTCATTGCCACTTACACGCACTCTGTATTTAACATTAAATTTAACAAACCCTCACACAATCACTCAACTTTCATACACACCGATGCTCACATTCAACATCCAACATTCAAATTCACATTTACACACCTTTATACTCACAGTAACACTCCTTAGTATTCACACTCACACACCCCCATTTTCACATTACACACCTTCATAGTCATAGTCACATTCACGCACCCTCATATTCACATTCACACACCCCTACTCTCACTCACACATTTGCATGCTTCTTGTCTAGTTTTAATTTTCTCTTTTTATTTTAAACCGCCTGTTTTTATAACACTTAAAACAAGTAATCTTATGTTATTATTTTAAGTTTTGGAAGAGCGGAGTCTCCTAACACAGGCTTTTTTGCTTAAAAGGAGACTCCAATCACTAGTTGTTAAATTTTACTTGTATAATTAATAAAACATTTTTCATTTTTTCATTCTGACTCATGATTCAATTGAGGAAATGGTTCATTGGTAGCAATAATAGTACTGCTACTATTATTTCCAGCATCTTCTTCGTTTGTGTTGTTTGTTGAAGATGAGCTGATATTATCTAAATCATCTCTTGCATTTGCATCAAGGTGAAAATCAGTTTGATGAACTTGGGCTGTCATCAGTTTTTATAACATACTTAAAAATCGATCCAGACATACTCTGAGCTACATCCAGTCTAGCCTGTTTGGCTTTCCTTTGCTGAAATCCACTTTTTCTTTTGGATGTATGCACTCCCCGGGGCATTTTTCACTTGATGTTTGTTTCTTACACTAAAACAAACAGCCAGTTGTTATGGTCTATAATGTGAGAGTATTTTCTCATAAACTAGTTAAGCAATATGAAACGAATTTACTAAAAACATTATTAAAAAAAAAAAAAAAAAATTATTAGACTAATTAGTAAAATTATTCGAATAACAAGATAAGTAAATTACTAATTTCGCATTCGAATAAAGTTATTAGTAAATTCGGTTTCATTCGAATAACGAAATCATTCATAGTCGCGTACTTGTCGAAGTGTAAATTTCAATTTATTATTGTGCAAAACGTGCGATTTACAACATAAAATGATATAAAATATGAAAGTAGATAAAATCTCCTGACTTATATTATAATAATATAAGTTTATAAGGAAATATATTATGTATGAGATAAAAATTCCGTTAAAAGTATTATTATGACGTATTAATTAGGCCAGGTTGACTTTATGGTGCCAGTCCATACGTACTCACGCAAAAATGACTGATATGACATTAGCCATTTTTGCATAACCCTATAGGTTTCGTCCACAGAAGTACTAGGAAATTAATTTAATTATAAAATTATCTTACCTGTAAAATATTCGATAGGAATCAATCAATCTTCTTAATATTCACAAAACAGCATTTAAGTTTCTAAAATATATTTTTTTTCTTTTTACTATCTATCACTATAGAATAATACACGTTTAACAATTCACGCCAACCAAACACACTTCACGAAACAAATGAGAAATGAAAAGAAAAGAAAGAAAGAAAATACATTTATTTAGCACAGACAAAAAGGCACACAACACAACAATTATAACACAAGTAAAAAATAAAAAAGGAAATAAAAACAAAGTGTAAAATAATCATTTAACAGGAAAGAGTGCCTCGCGGCTGCGCCAAATAGGCCCAGTTCAGCAAAAATGCCAGACAGCTAGTGCCTGACGCTGGTTTTCAACTGAACCTAAATGTTGCAACTGAGACGTCAAAGATCGCTAGTATGGGACGGGGAATCCCCCACGATAGCGTCAGGCTCTTTTGCGGGAATCCCCGAATTATACAAAGAGCTGAGAGTGCTAGTGGAGGAATCCCCGAAAAATAAATTTTTGTGCTAGCGATTTTTTTTTTGTTTGTACATTGTTCTTTAAGTTGAGAGACCGGGTGGGTGTCTCAACTTAAAGAACAATGTGACACCCGGTGCGGCCCGCCCCTGCCGCCCCCCCTTTGCTACGCCACTGGAGTATCATCATTATCTTCATTAGTATCATGTGAAGTGATAACCTGTGATTCATCTGCTGCATATTGCTGCGCTGAAGTAATTAGTACGTCTGAAGAATGAGACATTAATGGTATGGCCTGGTAGGATCCAGTTGAAATATTATAATTTGGCTGCTGTAAATTGCCTACTGGACGTGAAAAGTTTATTGTATGAGATGATGGTTTCAAAATCTGATTGGATTGAATAACAATTTGAGTCTTATCAGGCGCCCGCAGTAGTACGTCTGAAGAATGAGATGTTGACGGTATGGCCTGGTAGGATCCAGTTGGAATGTTATAATTTAGTTGCAGCAAATCGCCTACTTACTGCATGTGAAGAATGCTGCTGTGATACTTGAATTGGCTGACCTGCGTTCGTTTCATTAGTTAATCTGAACATGGATTCGTTCATAATTTCCAATTCTACATTGTGGACCATTTGGAGTAGTTCAGCTTTAATTTTTAACTGTTTAACTAAAGGAAAGTTCTTAACAGTTTTAGCCATCGTTAGGAAGAAATCAATTATATGATCTGAATCCGAGTACGCCTGGGGCGCAAAATTTGATGTTGCTTGGGTCTTCGTGCTGTCTAAATATTCCTTTAGTACTGATGCAGCAGTGATTGATTGATCAGAGGGATGTGAAGTACACGTTGAAGTGTACTGTCTACGCTTTGGAGTAGGTGTACGAGCTGGTGACGAAAAATCCGATAGCAACGAATCTCAAAACTTCGGGAGAATTGATAGAAGACTGAGAGCTTGATCTATGTGAATAGCTGTCAGGTCTTGGTATGTTAGAATGCCTGTTTTCGTCGTCGTTCAGATACGGTATAAGAAAGCTTAACTCCTTGAAGAACTTTCGTGGTTTCAGTTTTCCTGCGGCCTGACCACTTTTCGTTTTACGTATACTTATTGCTCTTCTAAAATTTTCTCGGATTCTCTGCCACCTCTCTTTACATGCTGCACCTGTAAAAATACACATTTTTAATAAAAGTATTTTGTGTCAGGTTTCTTACAACTGGAAATTCTTTTACATCGTTAAGTGATAAATTTCGGGTTGGCGAAAGTACATTACGAGAAACAGTTTACTCGACTTGTAAAGCAATATGGCTGTTACTACAACCGATCGTCATGCCCACGCCTGATGAAAATTTGTGGCTTGAATCTGAAATACGTTTTCGCGAAAAATGGAATTTCCCGAATGCAGTAGCAGCTATTGATGGCAAACATATATTAATTGAGGCTCCACATCACAGTGGCTCTAATTATTACTGTACAAAAAACATTTTAGTATTGTATTACTAGCAATGGTTGATGCAGATAAAAAAAATATTGCCATAGATATTGGAGCTTTTGGTAAAAACTCAGATGGCATATTTCATAATTCAAATATAGCAAAGAGATTGAGAGATGGAAATTTAAATATACCTCAGAAGGAGATCCTGTTTTACCAAATGTGATCGTTGGAGACGAGGCTTTCCCATGAAGCACCTACTTAATGAGACCTTATTCGCGAGATATAATTAAACGCGACGAACAAAAAAAGATCTTCAACTACCGATTAAGTCGCGCAAGGAACACTGCTGAAAATTCTTTTGGGTTGTTAGTGCGTAAATTCAGGATATTTGAACGTAGACTACATATGTCTCAAGATCACACTGTAACAGTTATGATGGCTATATGTTGTTTACACAATTTCCTAAGAGATGACATATCGTCGCTCGGCATCCAATACCGCGAATGTGATTATTTTTATGAAAATCAGATTTTTGTTTTATTTAATTCTACACGTTCAAATACGTGAATCCTGCATTAAAAACTGATTTTCGTAAATAACGTCATATTCGCGGTATTGGATGCCGAGCGACGATATGTTACTGGTCTGAAAGAGATTTGAGGGTAACATTGAGAAACATGCATGGGATTAGAAATATGAGAGGGATTGGAGGAAATTCAAATTATAATCGTCTCTCCGTCGTCTGCATCCTGCTCCGAGAACACATTGATTCTAGTGAGAGAAATGACATCACAGATATGTCCATAGAATATGTAATAGAACTATGTGCAGTAGAACTACCCAAGGAAAATATACTATTAATAACGATATATTGGAATAAAAGAGAAGAAGATATATTTATAAGGCAATTAAAAATGATTTTAAACTACATAAACAGTAAATATTACAAATTTGATATTGTTATAGGCGGAGATTTTAACATAAATATTTTAGAGAACAACAGGAAAACTAGTCAATTCATAGATTTAATGCTAGAGTTTAAACTTACACAACACATTAAAAAACCCACTCGTATTACTCAAACTACATCTACATGCTTAGATTTGATATTTACAAACTTTAACACTAACAAAATATCTACAACCGTAGAGGAATTAGGTTTCTCAGACCATAGCGGAACAGCAATACAAATCTCTATACCACATGTAACCTCCACACAACCCACTTTGTACGCAAAAAAAAGATTATTTAATGTTATGAATATTTTCAAGTTTAAGTCAGCACTACAAGCCATAGACTGGAAAGAAATAATAAAAGATCAAAATATGAACGATAATTATAATGCATTTAACGATACGCTAACCAATGTCTTAGACAAATGCATACCTTTACGTATAATAAAATTAAAATCTATTTTTAAGAAAAAATGGTTAACCAAAGGTATCAAAACCTCCTGCAAAAATAAGAGATTATTAAAAACACTTACACTTAAATCAAAGAACCCAATATTATCACGACACTATAAAAATTATGAAAAAATATTAAAAAGAACAGTAACAACAGCAAAGAAATTACAATATATTGACAAAATAAATAAATCTAATAACAAAGGGCAAAACAATGTGGAATATAATAAACGAGCGAACCAATAAAACAATAAAAAAGATAAGTTTAACATAAAACTACAAATAAATAACGATACAACAACCTCGGAGCCAAAACAAGTAGCCAATTTGTTTAACAACTTTTTTGCATCCATCGGTGAGGTAAGTCATGAACGAGCAAACGATGAGCCGAGAAGTATCCCAGTGCTCTCACCTACCAAAAATACAATGTTCCTCACTCCTGTAGACCCATACGAAATAAATATTATGTTAAAGAACTTAAAAAATAAAAAAAGTCACGGCATAAACGAACTTCCACCCTGTTTACTCAGACAATGTGCTGGTGAGCTTACACTACCATTTTATAAATTAATAAACCCGTCTTTTGAAGAGGGCGTATTCCCTGATCCACTGAAAATAGCACTAATTAAACCTTTATATAAGAAAAATAACAAAACAGAGCCAAGCAATTACCGTCCAATAGCTCTACTGCCTACAGCTTCAAAGATTTTTGAGAAAGCAATGTGTAATCGCGTGTACACTTTCTGCGAAAAATATAAAATATTTGACGAATGCCAAAATGGCTTCCGAAAAAATCGATCAATAGCATTAGCAGTCTATAAATTTATACAGGAAGCCTTAAACATAATAAATAATAAAAAATACGCAGTAGGTATAATGCTTGATATGACCAAAGCTTATGACAAAGTACAATATGATATTTTACTAAACAAGCTATACAGGGCGTCCCAAAGTTATGGGACATGAAGGGAAAGTACCTTAAATATCGTAGATAGGGTATTTTGCTGAAAGAAGACATTATGTTATTTTTAAAAGTTAGTAATTCTGCATTCAAAGATTTCTAAAAATTACTTGCCTCGTCTGGGAATCGAACCGACTTAAATGTAAAAAAAAACACCCCTACTTTTATGATGCCAATCGAAAGAATGGTCAAAAAATAATAACTCTTCTTAAGTAACATAGTATTTTAAAAGAAAGGAACAGCGTGAAATTAATCATTTTAATCAAATTAAAAACATACATGAAACTGCCGTAGTCAATTAAGTGGGTATTTTTTTTTGTAAATGAATTAATTAAATGCTCAAAATGTGATCCCTCTTGTCTTACGCAAATCGCCAATCTTTTAATGAGTCCGCTGCCTGTTGATTTTCTTATCACAATTCTGTATGTAACTCGCCCGTTCTCGTATCGTTTTTTGTATAGCATATCTTTCACGTATCCCCAAAAGAAGAAATCGAATGGTGTATAATACAGGGCGTCCCAAAATTATGGGACATGGATTGGTACGAATGGACCGATTAGATGGCCGGCCAGATCCCCGGACCTTATACCATTAGATTTCTTCTTTTGGGGATACGTGAAAGATATGCTATACAAAAAACGATACGAGAACGGGCGAGTTACAAACAGAATTGTGCCATATCATATCGAGTATTCACCATAAAATGATAAGAAAATCAACAGGCAGCGGACTCATTAAAAGATTGGCGATTTGTGTAAGACAAGAGAGATCACATTTTGAGCATTTAATTAATTCATTTACAAAAAAAATACCCACTTAATTGACTACGGCAGTTTCATGTATGTTTTTAATTTGATTAAAATGATTAATTTCACGCTGTTCCTTTCTTTTAAAATACTATTTTACTTAAGAAGAGTTATTATTTTTTGGCCATTCTTTCGATTGGCATCATAAAAGTAGGGGTGTTAACTAAGCCATGCATAAGCATAGGCTTATGCATGGCTTAGTTACGGCATAATAATGTGGGGAAATAGTACAGATGCACCTACACTGTTTACAATTCAAAAGAAATTCGTCCGTATCCTAGTTAATATACAACAAATAGATAGCTGCAAACCCCATTTTATAAACCTAAACATTTTAACTCTGCCTTGTATATATATACTTGAAATATGTAAATTCGCTCATAAACACCCACACTTTTACACTAAACGAGAAGACATACAAACAAGATACACACTCCGATACAAAACACGACTAAACTTACCAAAATCCCGCCTAAAAATACATTCAACAAGTCCTCTAGTTATGTCAATAAAAATATATAACAAATTACCTGAATCAATCAGAAAAGAAAAAAAAACTACATCTATTCACGAATAAATTAAAACATCTATTATTAAGTAAATGTTATTACAGTGTACAAGAATATTTAAATGATAAATCTCTAAAACTCAAATTAAATACACAATAAATGTTTTTTTTTTTTAGAATAAATAAGATTATAAGATAAACAATAAGTCCTCATCTCTACTATATTTCTTTTGCTGTGCCCAACAGGGTCCACGATTGTTTCTTTTCTAATTTTTACACCTAAGCACATACATTGTGGAATGCAATAAAGTATTGAGTATAATGCCTTTGAAGTTAGAGATGCCTTTAAAGATTATTTTTGTTCAGAATCTGGATCAGTTCCGTGGCAACGGGGCAGAGTTCGAGCTGGAAGAATACTACAGTAATTTGAACTCCAAATACAAGTAAGATATAATATTTGAGCAGTGGACATGTGTTTGAAAAAAAAAACAACAATCTTCAAAACCCATAAATCTCTCAAATTACATCGATAAGTAACGATACAAATAAATAGAGCGATCAAATTCTAAAAATATTATTGTCCAGCTAGCATTTTCTAGGCGAAACACTGTCCGTATTTTAAATAGAAGCTAAGCCTTATGATATTATGGAAATAAATAAATGTTTAAATAAACAGCGATTGTTTCATTTGTAGGTATTTAACTATGAATACATTTTACTCTCTGTCGGCGACTAACGCGTCAACGCCGTCGGCAATCACCGCGCTACAAATTTATGTAATAAGTAAGCAAGCGAAGCTGTTTCTATCTTTTTTAAGGTATGTTTATAGGCAACAGATTTAATTATGGACATTTTTAAGTTACCAGATTATGTTTTTAGAAATTATTCTCTAATGCTAAAAATCTGGCCCAAGCATTTTTTAGTCTGTAACATTTTTTTTTTACTTATATTCTTTTAATCTGTAGCCAGTATGTTTGTATGTCCACGATTTTCTCAAACGAAACTACTGATGCTATTTCGATGAATGAATATACAGGTAAAGTACCTACTTAGGGCTCCCACACATAAACACGATACGACGCACAAAGGTCTTTTTTCCCAATCTAGACGTTCAAAAAGCATGAAAACGTCGGAATCATTTTTGAATAAAACAAACATTAAACAACACCTAATAGAGGTGTTAACATAGTGACATTAGCTTTTTAATTTATCTACCCGTCTACTAAAAGACAGAGCGACAAGTTGCAACGTGTTTTATTACGCGTGCTGTGTATCGTGTATCAGTCAGTCGCGCTCCAACTTCAAAGCGTGTGCAACTTGATACAGTGTATTAAATTATAATCTGCTTGGTATGGAGTCGACACGTTCAGGTATGTGTAATTAAAATATGTCAATTTAATTTTTGAATATTAATTTTTAAGTTATTTGACGACCATTTAAAAATCCACTTTTTGTACGGAAAATATGTTTATTTAGTTTGGATATTCGATCCGGAATTTCGGGATTGATGATGATTGGTCTTTAAATTCTCATTTTTGTTTAGTAAACTTATCCAGGTCAACAAACTTTTTGTTTTTGTCCGCGCAAATTCGCACATTTAATTATTATTATTTTTTTAGAGCTCACGGGCGGAGTAAAACGACGAAAATTGTTCACCCTCTGGCGAAACACAGAAGGTTCAAGAAAAGTCGATGCAGTATTCAAGTACTTGTCAGACAATAGTGATTTTAATGAATATGATGAACCATCACATACGAGTACGTCTATTTGTAAAATGATACGCTTTTTATATGTTCGCGATTTTATATGTTTGCTTCCTATATTTGTTGTTTTTTACTGTAATTCATCAAAAACATGTCATAATTACCTGTGCTCTGTTGCAAGCAAAAAAATCTCTTGCCTAATTACAAAATTCATGCTCGTAATAATTTTTCTCTTTTATTTTATTTTCTTCATGTGAAATATGCACAACAGGTGTGTCAGGATCGTAAAAGACATAGATTTCTAGTCTCTATCTAACCGTTTGAGACACAGGTGTGAGTATAACATGTACTTAATTTTTTTTTTTGCGAAATATTTTTGAACGTCTAGATTGAGAAAAAAGACCTCTGTGCGACGTCGCGTCGTACAACGATGCGGCATCGTATCACGATACGACGTCGCGTCGTGGAAATCTACGATGAGCATCGTAAAAAAACACGACATCTTAACGTAATGTGCCACGCACGATACACGGCACGATGCCGTCGATACAGTGGGGTTCATTCCGAAAAACGGACCGCTCTAGACGCATTCTGCTTCTGCTGTTAATAAGAAGACGAAGAAAGAAAAGACAGATACTCAGAAGATATTGGGTTCACCCATTTCTTTCAAACATGAATAACGGGAGTCACTTTATAAAGAAGTACAATGCCTTAAAAATAGACCACAACAAGTTTTTTGATTACTTTAGAATGAGTGCATTAAGTTTCGAAGAGTTACTTCATCGGATAACGCCACATACAGCAGGAAAATATGGCAGAGGCAGACCACCCATCGAACCTCTCGAGATGCTGGGATTAACTATAAGGTACATGAAACAACAACTTTCTCATATTTTTTCATTCCACAAATCAACGACACTCAACAACAATTTTTGAAAATTAAGTTGTTAACAAAGAAAGCTTCACCTCAAATTAACAGATATTAAATCAACAACTTAAACATAATTTTAAATCAACATTACACCTTTGGATTCCTTTTTTTACGAAAAGTCGTAAAGCGATAGGGGTGATGCTATTGGTTCACGTGATGTATTCGAATAATCATTAGATTCGCTCTCATCGCTTTGGCCTTGCTTGGCAGCTGGTGACAGTGCTGCTTCTCGGGTAGACTGTGTCGAACTTCCGGCTGTTTGGTAACCACCGTGGTAAGAACTTTGCCATGAACTTTGGGGTCTTTGTGTTTCATAGTTACCCTGGTACGAAGATGGACAATTGCTCTGAGAATAATATATAGAGGTATGTTGCTGTGATTGTTCGTATAGATCCGTTAAAACTTGTAAGACCCGACTTTGGAAAATTAACGTTTGATGATCATTTAGTTTATTTAATGATGGTAATATCGCTTTAAAAAAAGATAAATGTCTGTTTTCGGGCTCTTCTAATTTTGCCATAATCTCTTCTTCAAATGTCACATTTCACATTTCTCCTTTTTCGTGATGGCTGAGGGAGAGATGGACTTTTAAATTTTCTTTTTGGACTTTCCTTTTGTGTGTTCTGATTGTTTGTTTCTAGATCTAGTATACTATCATCGGTTTCATTTTGATCATTTCTTTTTAAAAAAAGGAGCTGTTTATATAAATGATATTCTTTAAGTTTGTTAGCGCCTGCTCCAGATTTATTTTTTATTTAAGTTTTTTTTACGTACTTGGCATAGTTATCTTTAATACTAGTCCATTTCTTTAACACAGCATTACCTGAAACAATAGTATTTTATGTTTAGACACGCATAAATAAATAAATAAACAATACATTCACTCGTCCATCCCACTTACACACGCACACACACGCACCACACTGATACACATATACACATGCATACCTTCACATTATTTATTTATGTATACACTTTTAACTTGTAGTGTGGGCTATGCCTATACTACAAATTATTTCATTTATTTATTTCCTTATTTTATTTCAGGTTTTTGGCATCAGGAAACACCTTTCAAGACATGCATTTAAACTGCTATCGTGGAGCGTCTACTATTGCTAAAACTGTAAAAATAGTCTGTGGAGCTATATGGAAGCATCTTTTGATCGAAAATATACCGAAAATAACTACTGAGCGGCTAACAAAAATTGCTGAGAAGTTTGCCAAGATTGCCAACTTTCCTAATTGCATAGGCGCACTTGACGGGAAACATGTTCGTATTTGGAGTCCCAAACATGGCGGATCTCTTTTTTATAATTACAAAAATTATCATTCTGTATTGTTGTTGGCTCTCGTAGATTCTGAATACAGATTTATATATGTTGATATTGGAGCATATGGCAAGGAATGTGACTCAACCGTTTACAATAATTCAAAATTGAATGAATTACTTTTAAAAGGACAACTTCATTTACCAACGCCAAAGCCTTTACCAGGCTCCCAAACGCCTCTTCCTTTTGTTTTTATTGCAGACGAAGGCTTACCGTTAACAAATAATGTAATGCGCCCATACCCAGGAAAACATTTGACGATACAACAAAGAGTTTTTAATTATCGTTTGAGCCGAGCAAGAAGATTTGTAGAATGTGCGTTCGGTATCCTGGCTAACAGGTGGAGGGTATTTCATCGGCCATTAAATGTTTCTTTCGATCTTTGCACAAATATCATAAAAGCAAGCTGTGTTTTACATAATTTCATTCTAAACCGTGAAGGAGCCGAAACATTTGAAGATATGTTAATTGACGATTCTTTTATTGAACTACAACAGTCCACACAGGAGGGTAGAACAAGAACAAGAGCTACCGACATAAGAAATGAATTTTGTGATTACTTTAATAGTGTTGTGGGAGCTCTTAGTTGGCAACTAAATAAAATATAGGATATTACTTACCATGTTTTGTTTTTTCTTGATTACTTAATTCTTGAAAACCAGGAAATAAATTTTCGCAGACCTCTTTCCATGCTGTTGTTTTTGCATTTTTATTCTTGTATTCTTCACATGTTTTGTTCCATAGTACGGGACGCTGCTCGACTAGGGTAATTAAATGATCGACTTCAATACCATCCGTCATCTTTGAATTTCGAATAACAACTGCGCAGGATTGCATCGTGAGTTTCTAACGTCACGACGTCGTATCGTGCATCGACACGTTACGACGTCGTGTCGTAGATTGTCACGACGCGACGTCGTATCGTGAAACGACGCCGCATCGTTGTACGACGCGACGTCGTATCGTGTTTATGTGTAGGAGCCCTTACTCAAAAGATAAATAAACAATAACATATTATATGTATATCCCTAATTTTTCGGAGAAGATAAATGTTCATAACACAAAACTCATAAAAAATGATTGCAACCAGGAGGTTTTGTGTTCCGGGCTATGTCTATGGTTCCGAGATATTATGAGAAATATTTTTACAATTTTGTTAAATTATGTATATTATATGAAATCGGTTACTTCATTCGTTCATTACTCATTGTAATATTAAAAATAATTACTCACCTGTCTGGCTACGCTGATCTCCGATTTCGTCCCAAATGTTTTCTCGTCTTTGCTGGTTCATATAATTTTGATTCTGTACATTATACAGCTCATTGTATTTTTGAATCAACGTTATTAAAGTAGAATCGTCCATTCTTGTAAGTACATAAATCAATCGCAGAAACACAAAATAAACTTTTTCAATTGCGCACGCACAATGCACATCCTCCTCAGCAGTGGTGGCCCAGTGGTAACGGCCGCGACTTACAAGTTGTAGGTCGTAAGTTCGAACCCGGACAGGCGCTTTACTTTGTGTAAATTATTTCATCACCACTACTCTCAAAACGGTGAAGGAAAACATCGTGAGGAAACCGGCATATCCTAGAACCGAAAATTCGAAGACATGTGACATCTACCAACCCGCACTGGGCCCGCGTGGTGGATTAAGGCCCATTCCTTCTCAAAGAGAGGAGGCCTGTGTCCCAGCAGTGGGAACATTATAGGCTGATGATGAATGCACATCCTCCAGCTCCGGTTCGGCTCGCGTCGTGGATGCGAATGACGTCATCCGCGCCGCGCTAGCCGCAGCGTGCGCTGCGTGCGGGCCGGCGTTGGTGACGTCATCAGCTGCGGCTTGGGGAGTTCGGTCGTTTCAGGGACTGCGGCGACTGCGACGCGGGTGGGGGGTGTGCGAGGTTGCATAGAACTTCATATAAAGAATTCGAATGCGAAGACTGCGGCGCGTGCGGTGCGGCCAAGTCTACGTTCACCTTTAGTCGTTCAAATTCGATTTGGCTTAACTGAGTTTTGTAATAAATATGCATGGGTTCTTCACGTCTATATTGCAGCCATTTAACAAGAAGCCATTTCATGGTTCCATTCTCCTTTATTTTTTTTATTTTTTTAATCTTTATTAGATTATAGAGGGTTTGATCAGTATGACCATGCCACCCTCATAGGGGCATTCTGTCGCTATCTACGCTTAATACCTAAGTTTACAATTTTGTATAATTTTTTGGCTGACCTGGACAAGGGAGCAGCCAAGATACTGTTATACATGCCAACATTCGTATAATTAAAACCGTTTTCTATTAAATAGTTATTCCTCTCAACCCCGTTCCGGACACATTCCGCTAAAATATGAGTGGTATCCTCTACCTTATTACACTCAGAACAATTGGGCGAATCACTCTTTCTCATTAAAAAAGCGAAGCTATTCAACGGAATATGTCGCGAACGTAGACTGAAAGCAGTAACTATCTCATTTCGATGCATATCCGTACCCACAAACCAAGGAATGCGGGAAAGACTGTGTTGAATGGTTCTATACCAAATTCCTTTACTTAGTGACCTCTCATCAAAGTATTCTTTCCATAATTCTAAACACTGGTCGCGAACTCGGTACAAGAGGTCACTAAATAAGGGAAAACAGTCAACAGATACTCCGTCTGTGATGGCCTCTTTTGCTAAACGATCTTTTTCAATTCTTTTGTCTTGGACCTTACCAATGGAGTCTAAAATCTCATAGGCTATCGGTGCACCTCGACAATTCGAGGTGCATCGAGCCAGGTGTTGCAGAGCACTCCTAGAATAAGTCAGTATTACATAATTTCCTGATTCGAATGACTCAATGTATGAAATAGCTTCTGAGATCGCTGATAGTTCAACGTACATTATTGAAATTTTAGCACGTGATCTAAACTTTATAGATACTTTCGTTTGCGGATCAAAAACAGCCCATCCCGACTCGTTACCTTCCTGTGATAGACTGAGTTACCTTCCTGTGATAGACTGAGTAAAAATGTAAATAATTAGCCTTTAGATACTGATCACAAATGTCATGTATGTTGCTACATCTATACTGATGTTTCGGTTTGTCTATAACATCTATACAAGGTTTAACTACATTGGATAGGTCCACACTGCTAACCCATGTGTTCAAAGAAAATCTTTCCAATTGCTGTGATGAAAGTATAAGGTAGTCAATAAGATACTCATGTACCGTCACTAATAGTGGTTTTTTTTTTTCGCCTCCAAGATAAACTCTGACATGACTCGGCAAGACTGCTTAACAAGAGAAATACTTTGCTACCCCGGAACGAATTCACCTTCAACCAATATTAGCCGGCTAAGAAGTACCTGCGTACATTTAAAGGTTGAAGGTGAAGTTCACACTCCATCACGTGTATTGCAGTAGTCCTCACAAAACTCCCAATAACGCGCATACACTGATTTTGTATTCTGTCCAATTTAACTAAGTTACTCTTGTACCCGCTATCATATAAAAAGTTGCCATAGTCCAATCTCGAACGAATAATAGAAACATATAATAGCCTCAAGTAATATGGATGTATGCCCCACCCAGACCCAGCAAGCACTTGAAAGATTCTCAAAGATTTTAAACATTTTCCAGCTAGTTCTCCAATATGTTTTTTCCACCTAAGCGAGCGGTCCAGCCACAAACCAAAGTACTTTATATTATTTACTACTTGAAGCGATTTTTCATTTACTAACAGATTAATACATTCTCTTTTATATCCTCTCTTAAAAACGCATACTTTACTCTTTGAAGATGAAATTTCTAAACCTATGTTTGAAAGCAATTTAACTAAAATATTTAATGAATTTTGTAAAAGATTAACTACTTCTTGTATGTTTTTATTTACTGAATAAAGCACAAAATCGTCCGCATACTGAGATATCAAAACTCCACTGCTCATAATACGTCCACAGATATTTGAAGTTACTATATTAAATAACAACGGTGACAAAGGGTCACCTTGGGCTAATCCACGGCCAGTAGTTCGACACATGTAAACATTATCTATTAAAACCTTCAACTTTCTTTCTTTTAAAAAATACCATAAATATTGACAAATTTTAGATCCCACCCCAATTAGGTCCATTGTTTGCAATAATGAAATGACATTAACATTATTATATGCATTTATTTTTATTTGTAATTCATTTTTGTCTGTATGACTTAAAATCAAGAAATTGGCTAAAATCCATCTCCTTTACGGCGCACGGTGGTCAAGTGGTCTTCGCAGTTCTTGCTACAGTATACCACCCGTCTGGGACAATTTTTTAAATCTTTGTACCCCTTGATTCAATGGCAGAGTGAACACTGTCACATTCCATTTCAGAATGTCCAGATTCCATGTACTTACTTTTGATTGATAATCTTCAGTTTTGGAAATAAAGAGAATGCTCTAATGAAAATAGCAGAAATTATATGGTCTCTGTTTTGTCCTGAAGCAGTATCAAAGTAAAATGTTACCTCTGACACCTCTGGCGGTAGTTCAGAAAGGAGTTTCCAAATACATGTGGCTATCTCAGATGCTCCTTTTGTACCATTGGTTTCATTTTCATGCCACATGCAGTTAATTGCAGTGCCTTTAGCAAGATCATAAATGGTAAAGACATACGTTTAGTTTTTCTTTAGTTTTGCATAAAAACTTGCTTAAAATGCACGAAAAGTATTTTTTTTTCTAAAAGGTAATGAGACGCTTTCTCACAAACACGTGTTCAAAATGGCGACTAACAAAAAAGCTCTGCCTTTAGCAAGATCATAAATGGTAAAGTTATAAGTTTTATAATACAATTTATTGACCAATCTCTAACTGAGGGTTAAGATTTTTCTAAATCCATAGTGTTAGCACAAAACCTTGCTTCAGTCTTAGCTCTTGCCTTATCTTCTTTTTTCTGTTCTCTAGCTTCTGTTTTTCTGATTAAATTTAAGTCGTAATTAGTTTGTTCTTGGAGTTTCTCTTATGGTGATTTGTTTTTAAACTGAGCGCAATAATCGCATTGGTCTTTTTTAGGTCTATGGAAGCCATAATTGAACTCGGTAGTAAAAATATGTTCAAATTGAAATTCAAAAGTCATTTATTCAAACTAGGCTGAGAATCAGCTTTTTACTCCACCGGCTGTAGCTTCTTGATAGATAAATTATGCCTTTTTTTAAATAGCAGAAACTAATCCTCATATCGTATCAGAAACTAATCCTCGTATGCCATTTTTAATAGTATTTGCCGAAACGTAGGTACTGACCCACCGTTTCTAGTAACTCCTTTCTTGTCAGACCAAAGCCATGCCTTTCCATGAAACGAAGATTTTTTACAAAATCTTATTCTAAATCGCGTGACAAGACGGCAGATCTTCCCAAAGAAGTTGATTTTAAACCTTTACGATCATATACCTAAAACAATACAAAAGGAATATAAATAAACCTCTCATTAAATTTAAAACGTTCGTTCAAAAACTTCGTTCACCATAGGTCGAACACATCTATCAATCGCGTCTATACATTTTTCATACTTCACTATCTTCTCACTAGACACCGAAAGGGTTGCAAGAATTCTGGCGGGCTCCAGTCCCATCATGTTCCTCATCAGAGCAACTTTAACATTGTCTGCGACTTCATCTTGACCAATACCAATTAGATAATCTTGAAAACATTGTTTCCACAATGGCCACTCATCGTCGGCATTACTCGACCGCATGTCAAAATTTAGCAAAACTTTCACACAATTCTCCATATTTATAAACTTATGAATTGCAAAGAATAGTGATACGTTTTTACGGCTGCGCCATGTTTTATAAGGAAAGATTGAATAATAAGCAGTTATACTTTATTATATTGGAACCTGACTTACATGCATGATTCGAGAGACGTTATTCCTGAGGCTTAGATAATATCGCACAGATAATCGTAAGTCTTATTCTAGAACAATCTGAGCAGGGTGTAACAATAAAAGAGCAAACGCTGGTGATGGTCTTTACCGAACCTCGCCTCTCAATTTCATTAGCTGATTCTTAATTCTTCACTACCTTCTTCGGCAGAACGTCTGTGTTCTGCAACTGCAGTTGTTATGGTTTGGATGTGCTCTGCACACTTAGCGTTGCCATCTCAAAAAATCAGAATACCGGAGTTATGCGTTAAAAAAGCTGGGCTTTTGGGTCCCACGGCCGGACGGACGCCAAAAAAAGGATTTTTGACTAAAAGTTCAAATAAAACTATATTTTTAATATGAAAGTTTTATTCGATACTCATAAATAAGTATCGAATAAAACTTACATTTTCATTTGCAAATTTTGCTTTGAAAGTTGCTTTAAAAGCTCAACCTCCTTAATAATGTTATCATAAAACATTTTGCAAGTTAGAAGTCTTAAAATAATTTCCACGATTAACATTTTTGCAATAGTTTCTTTGTTTCGTGCACTGCTGGCCTATTAAAGAGAATAACCCTTTCAACGTTGACATTGTGCCCCGGTATCGCAAAGAGCGAGGAACTCTGTGTAATAATCTATGTTACTCAGCGATTTGAAATAAGTTACCCATTTTTTATGGGCTTAAAATCGTCGCTGAAAATCAAGATTCTTTTGTTTCTCTTCCAAAAACTTTCTCAAATTTCGCAACTGGTCAAAACTTTTGCTTTCGTAAATTTTGACGTTTTTAGGGTTCCGTAGTAAACAAGGAACCCTTATAGTTTCGTCATGTCCGTCTGTCTGTCTGTGTATCCGCGGTCTAGCTCCGAGACCCTTAGTACTAGAAAGCTGTAATTTGGCATAGGTATACATATTAATTACGCCGACAAAGTGGTAAAACAAAATTATGAAAAACACTTTTTTTAGGGTACCTCTCCTACACGTAAAGTGATGATGTTTTTTTTTTTATTTTTTTATCCCATCGTGTGGGGTATCATTAGAAAGGTCCTTCAAAAACATTGTGAGTTTGTGAAAACCATTTTTAGATTTAAGGATCCGTTTGCGAAATATTAAGCTTTAAAGTGCAAATTTTGAAAACTGTGTGCCTTAACCTGTGTCAAATAAATTTATTTTCTTTCTTTCTTTCTAAATTTTTGTTAGAGTTAAGTGTGTCCCCCCCCGTGCCAGCTAAACGGTTGGTTTTGGATATGTCAAAAAAATCACAGCAGTAGTATATATAACGAAATTAAAAGAAAAACTATCACAGCTAAGTAAGCTCTACAAGTTAACGAGTAATAATCGACCAACTTAACTTTGCAGTTGCAAAAACATGTTTTCCCATACATTCCGTATGGGAGAACATATTTTTCAACTACAAAGTTAAGTTTGTTTTTGGGATAAATTCACCCCAACTACGGAACCCTTCATTGTGCGTGGTCCGACACGCACTTGGCCGGTTTTTTTTTTGTCCTAAAATATTTACAGTTTCCGAAACTTCACTCCATTCGGGAAGATCTTCGGGTCATCCAGTCGAAATGTTTGGTATCTTTGTACAAAATTTCGGTCCAAGGTCGCAAATAGTTGACTGCTATAACAGCATGTTTCTAACATTTTCTTTGAAACCTAGATCAGGATCATCAACTTTCCGTAAAATTGAATTGTCTTTTAGTGGCAAAAGTTTTGTTCAATTCTTGTATTTATGCTGTTTACTATTTCAGAACAATTGATTAAAACCTCATTCATAGAAATGTCTGCCTTTTCTGTATCTGATTATGATAAATCGTCATGAATGAATGCACAGCCCAAAAGTAACCGGGTATTCCCGGGACTTCGAGACTTATAAGGCAAAATTTTTTTTGCTCTCTTTTTTGTTTTTTTTAAGATTGGTACAGTCCGTGCAATCCACGAAGACGCGCCCCACTCCGCTCCGCGCCATACTAGAGTTCAGCTTACAGTACAGTAATCGCGGAGTGGGGCGTGTCTTCGTGGATTGCACGGACTATAAGCCTTTTTAAGAATTTTAGTTGAGTTAATTTCTGGTGAAACGTATTAAAAAAAGGCTTTTTTTTTGTAAAAATCAACATTTATTAAACAGAAAATTCAATCTTAATAACTTTAACGTTAATATCGGTCTTAAAAATTGATTTTTTTGTTTCTTTTAATCACACTGATTCACTTTTAAGCAGTTAAATCTTATAGTTATAAAACGAATTTAGTTAAAAATCATACTGAGGGCTTCTCTCACCACCCTCAAGTAAAGTGTCAAGTAGGCTAACCGCCAGTTAAAGTCACCCGTAACTTCATGTGCGAATTTCACGACGTTCGAGTAGCACTAATCATAAGATTAGCTGACCCGTAACTTACTTGCCACGATATCTGCCAATTAGCGTGTTTACTTTACAGTTAAAAGTTGTCCTTTGTCATTTTGTGTAGGTACACATAGCAAATAACACCAACGATTATTTTATTTATTAATAAAAATGGATTTATTTGATTTGATTGATCACCAATTGGATGAATTAGAACATTCTACGATGCAACGAGTACCTAGGATTCGTGTATTTAAATTCTGTGTTGATTATTTTACGAACCTAGATGAAACTGATTATTTGCTAGATTTCGTTTATCGATGTATGCAGTAAACCAAGTGCTTCACTTTATAAAACATAAAATCAGACTAATATTATAAAGGCGAAAGTTTGTGAGTGTGCGTGTGTATGTTTGTCTCTTCTTCACGCTTAAACGGCTGAACGGATTTGGATGAAATTTGGTACACAGATAGTTTATAACCTGGATTAACACATAGGATACTTTTTATCCCGATATTCCCACGGAATCGAGACTTCTGCGGGTGAAACCGCGAGGCGCAGCTAGTAATACCTAAATCGCAAAGGTGAGTGGTATTTTCTGGTGGTGCTGTGTTCTTAACACCTCCGGTACGGTAAACGTACCGTACGTTTCAGGCCCTCATACTTGACCTTCAATGTTTTGGTCGGTCTAAATGTGCCTTCAGATCGAACATTGAATTCGCATACTTTCTCAAGCGGCTTCTTTCTTCTTCCACGTCGAAGCATTGCTTTGCTTGTTTTCAAGTACAGTTTGGTATTTCTGCACAAGGGATACAAAAATGTCCCTCTCATGTATAGAAACGTTTGCACTTCTATCTCTTTTAACTTTATCCATGCTAATGAAAAAATATATGTAACTAAACATATTAACAATCATACGTTTTCTAAACCAGACACAAAATCAGGGTTAGTCCCGCTATGGTATGGTCCCGGTATGGCACCCTCTTAAAATACCTATCAAAAAGTCCCGCTATGGTACCCATCTTTTAGATCTACGTTAGACAATAGAAGGTACAACTGAAAAGAAAAGTGTATCTATAAATAAATACTTTTAGGAGTGTATCAATAAAACGTCTGTTTGCGATATTAAATCAGTCTTTTATTAATTCAAAATATTTATAAAAAAATATCAAACAGTAAAACGAAATATTAATTGCAATGTAATTTTTAAAATAATCAACAATATTAATTACCAATAATCAACAATAAAAAAAATATAAAAAATCCACATCTCAGAAAAGTATTACTGTAAATATTATAAACTACAAATAAAAACAACATCCAGACATAAATATTAGTTACAAATAATCAACATTGAGAAAAGGCAGTAATTGTAAATTTATATAAACTACAAAAATAATCAACAACCAACTAGACAAATATATTAATTACAAATAATCAACATGGAGAAAAAGGCGCAAATTGTAAACATAAACTACAAAAAATAATCAACATCGAGAAAAAGTATTAAACATTTTAATAGGCTAAAAACAAAATTAAAATAAACTATTTTTTTAAATGTTCTGATCGAAATATTGACTTTGATATGTTAATCAGAAAATCACCAATGGAGATAGCTTTATTTTCGTAACTTTTTGTTAGCTTTTGAATCTGGCGGTCGATTTCTATACTTGTTCTTTTTCTTGAATTTATAGGTGATCTTTTTAGTCGAAAGCTATAACAAAAATCATCAGTTATTTAAGTTAAGCTATATTTTTTTCAGTAACCGTCTGTAATAGAAGGCGACAACCAATAATATCTACCAAAATAAATAAAATCAAATCCATTTTCAAATTCTTCTATGTACTCGTATTATGTAAAAAAATATATATCTGCTTTTAAAAATATTATATCTGCTTAAAAATATTGTCTAAAAAATACAACTTACTTGGCTTGTTTTATATCAAAGTGACATGTGTCGTTGCCAATTGTTTGCAGAAACAATAATAAACTGGGATTTTTTCCAATAATTTTGTTGAATCTGCCATTCCATGATTCCGCCAAGTTAGTTGTTCTATGGCGTTCATTATGGCAACACCAAATGAGGTCTGGATATTCAAGCCACTGTGTGACAAAATAGTCATTGAATTTGGTCATAGCTTCATCGTCGAAACTGAAAAAAATACTTATTAAACGTTCGTACTTGTAAAGCAATGAAATTAACAGGTCCTTACTGATATTGTTGTTCTTTACTTTTTTGCCATATAATTAGAGTTAAGTACTCAAACATCATTTTGGAAAGTAACCAAGATATTATACCTATTTTCCATTATATGCAGCCAGCCGTCTTCAATATCTTGTTTTGGCAAAAACGCCAAGCATATGCATTGCTTAACATGGTTCGAGGACTCTTCGTGTTCCATGAGATTTAAAGATTTCGCTTTTTTGATAACGTTCTTTTGAAAATGTACGTTACATCCATTTATTTTGATATCAGGAAAAATCTTCGCTGCTGCATTTATTACTCCTATTTCATAATCGAAGGTAAATTTCGATGGACGCCATTCAGGCAAAGTTTGTTTAATCAATTCGAAAACTTTTTCATAAGTTTTCCCTTCTTTGTTTTTTAACAGAATATAAAATAATGGTGCTACATTCGTGGATAACTCAGTGCTTCCCATGTCTCCATGAATGACATAAACTTGTTCGAATGGGTTTGGGCAGCCGTCGAAAGTGCCATCACCAAAGTAATGCGTTACACATTTTATATGTTCCTTTACTTCTGTCGAGGAAAATATAATTATTCGATTACAGTCTTCATTACAATAATCAGCCAATACATACTTATTAAATTCTTCTGGTATTATAATTTCTTCCACATTCTTAAATTGTGTTTTTGGTACGTTCAACGACTTATTTCGGTGTCTGTATAATACTGTTTTTAATTTTTTATAGTCAGGAACATTTCCTGTAAGGTGTAACCCTTTGTCTTTTAAGTTACCCATGTGTTTTTCGAAAATTTTCTGTACTGATCCGTAATTTGAATTTACTTCTTTTTTGCACTCACTTATAGCCATTTGAACTTCATTGTCTTCAAAATGTGGCACGCACTGATCACTGTGTTTATAATCTTTAATTATTGTATTATTGGTATTCTCAATAGTTATATATCCACTACATTTAATACTATTTCTCCTATTTACACAATGCCAAGTACTTGAATTTTTATTTTCTCTGCGTTTAATATATTTATGTCCGGCACGTAATAAAGTTTTTCCACCGCGTCGACTGTCAATAATTATTAAATTTACACCACGTGAACTACTTGACCCAGACATTGCAATAGATAAACTAACAAGCTATCCTAATTACTCATATCGCAAAAGTACAGCTGCAAATAGCAAACTAAACCCGGAATAATACTGTCTCTCTCTATTTTCATAAAAACAAAAGGGAAGAGCTAGATACGAATTCGAGGAAGGGCTCGTCTCTATTGTTTTACGAAAAAACCGGTTGGTCAGGTAACTACCTGAAGTGAAACGACAATTACCGAGCGTGATTTGTTTAAAAAATAGTATTAATAAATATTATCTTGCTTAACTATAATAGTTAAGAAAAGATATTTTTTATTAATACTATTTTTTTCTTAACGCATTGTATAACTTTTCTTTACAACAGTACCAAAAACTGAAGGGTACCATAGCGGGACTTTTTGATAGGTATTTTAAGAGGGTGCCATACCGGGACCATACCATAGCGGGACTAACCGCAAAATCACGACAAGTGACAACTGCCAATGGCGTTTGACGAGTAAGTTTGACGTATTATTCAACGAATGTAACGTATGATTTGTTACGTCATTCACCTAACCAGTAAGTTGTTACTCGGTGCTTCCTTTTCGTTTGTGAAATTGAAGTAACTAATCAACGCTTTACTTGGAGATGGTGAACGAGGCCCTGATTCTTAATAACTTTACTATTATCTAGTAATTCTATTCTAATATCGAATCATTAGTCATAATCACAACATTGTTAATTCTCATAATCACAGATTTGTTTCATAATTAAATAATCGAAATATAAATAATAAAACAGACTTATAAATCAGTCTTTTAAATAATCATCTTACATATTAATTAGAATTCTTTGTTGATTTAATAAATAGGCTTAAAAAAAACCAGAGTTTCAACAGCTTTGTCCGACAGTCAGCGCGGCAAACGCATTTATTGTGTTGTGTACTCAGCAGTTACGTAGTAGATCAAGTAATTATTCATAAAACTAACAGATGGCGCTAGGCTCCTTCAATTATTTGAAAATAAAAATGATTACATAATAATTTCGACAATCTTGTCTCGTTTCGAGTCTCGAGCCGAAAGTCCCGGGACTCGAGACAACTAAAATTACGAAAAGTACCGGGACTTGACACGAGACGTTCCGGGACCCAAACCCTAATGCATACCAATTCCGTGGTATTTCAGTTTTGCATTTGGTACAAGTTATAATTGTATTCATAGGTCTGTTATATTTTTATTATTTAGTCATTAAAAACTTACATAACTAAGCAACATGTAAGAAAAAAAAATAGAAAAATTTAAAGTTTGTGATTATAAGAGTAACTGGGCAGGATTAAAAACTTACCGTCAAATGGGGTGAATAGGCACAGAATTGAACTTTGAGTAAATTTATCACAGATCATGTCTGAAAATATTATATTGATTTTGCTAACAACACTTGAATCGCATCCTGAAGATTCTTAAAGACTTTACACTAAATCATGTAAATCACCTAGTTTTACATATTTTTTCAAATTATGGGTCTTCCCTATTTAAACACGAAATGGGGTTAATAGGGACGGTAATATTATAGGGAAAACCCGTCAGGGCTGTCACAAATTAATTTGGTAAGATATGTAAGTAGGTACTTAGATAGTAGGGGAGACTGGGGACATTTGATGCCCATTTTGGTTTTTCATTCATATCTTTAAAAATAAATAAAGTTTTGCAGTTTTTTTTTATGATTGCCTAGAAAATTTATCCTTCTACCTTTTTGCATCATTCAATCATGAAATATATCTGTGTTAATCGGTTTTGTTTTCGTTTTCCCTGAAGAATACAAAAGGATCAAGTGTCCCGTGTTCTGGGACACTTGATCATGGCATGGGGTAGATATGATCATAGGGGAACAAGTGTACCTTATAGCATATTATGAATGAATAAAAAGTCTATTTCGTAGGAAATTTGTTGTTTATACCTATCTATATATTTATTACGTCTTAGGTTACTAATAATTCTAATCCGTTCTTAGCAAATGCTAAATATAAAAAATAAAAACATCTTCTAAATCTGTTAATAATTATTATCACAATTGTTTTTTGGTATAAAATCTAGCCTTTACTTATTCTAAAAGTAGGAATGTTACATTCTTTGCAGCCCAAATACTTATTATAAAAAATAAAAATTTCTTCTAAATCTATTATCACAATTGTTTTAACGTAATTATGTAATCAACCCTAAAACTAGCAATTACTTGTTAAGTGATCACAAGGTTTAACCTTTTATATTAAAGGAGAATGCGCAAAATTGCCCCAGCTCCGGCGCAAACGGAACCTATCCAGGATTTTTGTACGTTTTATATGTATACAAAATACATGTATGTGATTTCCCCAATTAGTGGCTAACATAGAAAAAAAGTGCCTTGATTTTGCACATTTTATGTTGTTCAGAATGATGAGTACAATGACCCTTTTTCGGCTTTAGGGTAGACAAAAAATAAGATTATATTTATATTTATATATCTATATATATTATATAAGTATAGAAATGTAAATAATGTATTGTATATTCAATAAATAATACTTAAGAATTTTTTTTCTCATTTCTCAGTAGCATAGGCCGCAGTCTGGTTTTGTGACCAGTCGATGGCCCCTTTTTCATGGTCTTTAAATATATCTAGCAAAATACGGGTGTACTAAGTACCTCTGCCTATCCCTTCGGGGAACAAAGGCGTGATAATATGTTATGCGTGTGGGCTGTGTGTTGTGTTATGTAATGTTGTCTTATTATATTTAAATGGTAGGTAATAAACAAGACTTGATATTTAATGCGTTTATTCTTTCAGATCATAATTCTAGGTCTATTAAAATGTTGTCTAAAAAGGCAGCAGGATGCTCAAATTCTTGTTCGTTATGTCGGGCCCAACCAAGGTAGTACAAAATACTGATAACATGGGCGCAACTTCCTAGTGTCCGACGGCCGTGAATGCAAGAACAATAATACTCCTTTATGGCGCTCCGACCCTGTGTCTCTGTACAATACAAAATGTATGTATAATATATCTTGCTTCGCACATGCCGTGATTGTATTTTGCATCTTATTAAAACGTTTTGCTCATTATTAATTACAACTCTCTCTGAATGTCGATAGTATTCAATTTCGTAAACTCCGGTTCTTTTGATGTGCTCGCTGCAGTAAGATCGCGCTAGCTTCAAATGATACGTTCCGATAGCAATTATAATTAAATCTTCGTGTGAGAGTTCAGGGAAATCCATATTTTGGTTATTAGCGTCCAATCTACTAAATGTGACTCTTTGTCGATTTATATTATTTGCTTCGATATAATCTGCCAGTAGATTTGGTTTATTCAAGTTCAATCGAATAGATTCCATGAATTCAGGTGTATATTGGTTGTCCTCGAAGGGTTCTTGAAAGCAGTTGATAATGGCTCCTGCTATTTTAAAATCATTAATGGTATTACGTGAGGCGCGGTTAAAAATTCTTTGCCTGAAAATCTTGTAATCTCTTTTGAACTTTCCATTAACGGCTTCAACCACCCATCTACAAATAGTCACTAGTCTTGACTTGTTTGCTTCTATGGTGGTCAATTGAGTTTCGCCTCTTCCTTTTCGTCGGGGGCATACGTGCATCATATCCATAGGTTTCTATGAGTGGTATCGCATCTCGGAAACCTCTATCCAATATTAGGATATCGCCCTCTTCAAATAAATAATTGAAAGCACCGTATTCAGCCGGTAGGTCGTCATTTTCTAATATTTTTTTCATGATGTCAGCATCCGTGGTTGTAGCGGCATACGGTCCCTTTATATCTATTATATGACCATCAGCACTAACTATTATAAATGGTTTTATAAGGTTTCTATATTTATGTAAGCTGTAGGTGCGTCGCTGGTACAAAAAGTTAGAGCTTTTTTCAATAAATAAGTAAGTGCCATCTAATATAATGATGGCTTTTGGAGACTCTACACTTCCAAAGATGTAGTTCGGAAGGATTCTGTTTCTTTCTATTATCTCGTTCCGAGTTATATGATTTAGCCCTATGTGCAGTGGCACAAAATCAGCCAGTAGGCATGCTCTGGTTAAGTGGATTTTTCTGTCTATGCTTCTCCTTGATACACAGAAAATAGAACTCAGCCTGGAGCTTGGTTCTCCTGTTCTAATCTTGCTCAAATATACACCCAAGTCTACTTCTGGTGAATTCGATTGTTGTCGTAGTGACGGAACTTGATCCAGAAGCCGATTGAATTTATTATGGTTTAACCCAGTCCAAAAATGAAGCTCAACCTCCGACATTTCGTTAATGTCATCAAATAAAGATTTCCTTGTTTCAAGGGCACGTGTGTAGATGTTTACAATGTCCATAAAACTATCAGCATTAAAATCATGTTGTTGATGCGTTATATGTTGTGTCAAATCTTCCATAGTTATGGTTGTCAAATGTCGCTGGCAGATCCGAGCACGATCTGGTATGTAAAAATGCAAATAGCTGAGGAGGTATACCTTAATAGAATTTGGTAGTTGGCGTAATAGTACGTTTTGACAGTGGCTTATCATGCATCGCCGAGATGTATTAGCAGCTCGAGCCATTTCGGGAACAGGTATCGAAGCTCTAACCCGTACTGGATTAGCAGGCATGGGTGGTTGGTCTTCATTTGAAATGGAGTCAATTCTATGCCAGCATGGATGGCATATGGATCGCGTACCGTCGAATGGCACCTACAAAAAGCAAAAGAGACGATAACGAATGGTTCAGTGGCTTTCTAGTTCTATGATGTATATTGAGTCATTATAATAATATGTTAATATGTTAGTCGTTAAGGTATTTATGTTATGGGTCTTTGTTATCTAAAAAAAGGTAAGGGTTGTAGGTTGGGTTTGTAAGGTTTCATCAATATTAATAACATAAAAAATACTACAAGCTCCAATAAACTTTTGCATTTACATTTCGCCAGTTACACAGATTTGTACAGATGGTTCACTGCGCAAAATCATTAGGCAAGTAACCAAAAAACGACTCTTGCTACGACACAAAAAAGTTAAATTCAGGTCGCACAGCGCTAATTAACTACAGTTATATTCACTTAGAAGTTGCCTCTCTTTGTATCGCATAACTCTTATATCTTCTGACTACGTTACATTCACTGAATTGGCCCGACAAGGCGAGCCCACCGCATACTTGCAGTTTCATACCTAAAATGCGGGTTGCGCCTTCTGTACAATTCTGTGCCAGTAGTAAGTAAATCGGTAATAGGTTAAAATAGATAATAAGTAAATATCTTGGAGCACATCATAGAACGCTATCTAGACTTAACTAAAACTAACTACGACAACGGATAAAAACATACCTAACGTTTTTTTGTAAACACACATGTAATATTATATTATGATACATAGAAAACACCCATACCAAAACATACACACATAGAAACCTATTCATGGACTTTATATTATTATCCTTTACATGTTAAACAACTGCATATTATTTTAAGAAACTGTAATCATATTAAACATGTACTTGACAGATTTTTACCTCTTGTGGTGGTTCCATGTTACGTACAATATGTTCCACGAAGTTTGCACGATTTTGTAGAAAACGAACATTAAGAACGTGTCTACGTATTCGCCGAAGTGATCGATGACACACAACACAATGATTGAGGTCTTCCATATCAACATCCAATCGTTTAGCACTTTCAGGTCCGTTGAGATATAAGCCAAGTTGTCGTTAAAATAAAATCCAATGAAAATAACAAAAACACAGAGCACAACGAACGCAAGCGAAGTCAAGACTGCGACTGCGAGTGCATGCCATGATTATAAACAAAGTAAGTTGTGCCCGTGTCGTCTCTACTCTTCTCCCTCTAATATAACTAAAAGAGCGAGACGGCAATAGCAGCGATCTGCTACCTGCGAGTCCGTCACGTTTGCACCTGGCAAGCAATAAAACTCATTATTCTTTTAAACAATAAAAATGGTATGCAATCTTGTACGTATTTAAAAATAAGAGCCAAGTATGTCAAAAATATAGTTTTAAGTCCGCCTAGAATTTAAATGTAAGTGATTCTGTAGCCATTATTTTATATTTTACTCGATTTTTGCTAATATCGTGATATAAAATTCACGCCAAAAAAAGGCATTTTTTTCTATGTAAGCCACTGATTGGGGAGATCACATATATTTCTTTTTTATATACATGAAATGTACAAACATCTGATATAGGTTCCTTTCGCGCCGGAGCTAGGGTAATTTTCTATGAAATTTGCGCATTCTCCTTTGTCCTGTGCCCACAACCAACACATAATACATAAGTCACGTTTTATAAAATGCGTCAATGACCATGGCCATTTTAAATTTAGTTGCCAATATAAAAAGAAGTCTGTTCGCTCGAAGTAATTATCCACGTCCAGAAGGATTACCATTGTAGATAATGTTATGATCTTGCAATAAGTATGCCTCCGTATATTCTTCGTAATTCTCTGAAAATGACCTGTAACAAATAGAAAATAGCCGATAGTTAATTCGAATATTTTCTGTACATCTACTCAAAAAGTAGGTACATTAAGCGTTCAAAAGTGCATAGGCACGCTAAGAGTCATATTGCTGTGAACACGCGGTGTAGTCCGTACATTTGTATGTGTAAACAGTCAGACGTCTGTGGTGTGTGTGCCGTACACACACCTCCAGAGAATTACACACTACACACTGTCGTACTATTAGCAATGCCACTGCGTTCCGACTTACACTGTAATCGATTTGAGCGTGCTAACACCCGTACCGTGTTAGCGTTATCGCGATAACGATGTCCCGTGAATCGTCATAGATGACGTCATGACATGCGCCATCTTGCGATAACACCGACCATGCCCTAAATTAATATCACCGTGAGCGCTGTCAAAAATGACAGTTGTGCTGTTTTGTTTTGAGAGTCGAAATTGTGCTTCTGGCTACAGTTGCCACCTAACCAAAGAAGAAGAAGAAATTTGTGGTGTATACTCAAAGAAATACTGTAATCCAACCATCTTGTGCAAATTTTGGGGTTTTGTTATAAGTTTTGACTATGAGCGACCACTGTGAGCAGTGTGAGCACGTTCACGAGCGTTCCGAGTTGTTGACAGCTCTGAGCTGTCATAATCGTGATATTTAACTAGGAACGCGAAGTATCGATGTGAGCGCTGTGAGCGATTAAGGCCTAACTCGGAATGCGGCCTCCAAGTTCGGGGACGAAAAAATGTCAGTCTACGAATCGCTCCGGCCTTGAAGGTTATTACCGTAATATTTCATTTTTATTGTGGTTTTTGTGTGTAAATCGACGGGAAGTGGTGTTATTTTCATTTTTAAGTAAATATTACGTCGTTGTAGATAATATTTGCAGTAAATAACATCATGTTATACCTATTTTGACCCAAACTAAAAGTGTAAACAAACATGTGAATAAAAAGTGACCGTGCTGTGATTTTGTGGTATTTTGGTGTGTAATCGTTGGTATTTGATGGGTAAGTCGCCTTTTTAATCAACATATTAGATTTTTAATAATGTTAGGCACTTTTTTTGCCTAAATACGGCAAAAAAATATTTTTTAGATAAACCTTTTTTTTTTCAGATAAACCTCATTCAGTAGTCAGCCACAAGCATGTTGGCTATCTAGATCATGTAGTGTTAATTGCGTGTGGTTTAATTAATTTACAAAATGAAATAATAAAAAGTGATTAAAATAAAACATTTCATTTTTTATGTCCTAGCACTAATAATAATCTTACTGTAAATATATGTTTTCCAAAATATTAAAGCTTTATTTAATAAATCGCTAGTGTATTGAGGGTCATAATTTATCCAATAAAGGGTAATCTTTTTATTTGCTTCAAATTTTGGATCAGCAATACAGAATACTGCTTTTTTTTTACTTGCCGCATGCATTTGGGTTTGCTTTTGAGCTACATATTTATTTTGAATGATGCCATCATTGACATAACTTTTTAACGTTTTTTTTGAAGAAGGGCATTTGACTTCTATAATAAAATCATCTGAAACTCCATCGGGTGAAGCACCTACGACTCCATTGATGAGGATGAAACCTGATTTATCAATTTTTATGTTTAATTTCTTTTCTGCCTCTTCAATAACATATTGCTCTAAACGTTTACCTCTTTTAATAAACTCGGTTTCTGGCACTTTATATCCCCCCAAAATTTGTTGCACTAATGTACCATCTGTTTTGCATTTTGAGGCCTCATATATTTTAGAAGCTGTTATCCTTCCCTGTCGAATGTTATGCCACAGCTTTGAATTGACTTGCATTCTTGTATTACTGCTGATCTCTTGAACAACATCTGCTGTTATTTTATTGTTTAAGAAAGACATGTATTTATCAAAATCATCATTTTCATTTATTAAATACTCTACTGTTAAATCATATTTATTATAACTTTGCTTTACCTCAGTAAAGCATGTAGCAAGTGAATGACCGACATTCTGCTTTTCACATTCTTTTAGAAAACATTTTAAAGTATTTGGATCCTTCAGAGTTAACTTCACCTTTTTTGATTTTGGAAAAATGTCTTCGCATTTTATAGGTTCCGCTCGTAATCCAGAGAGTTTTGGTTTTCTCCAATAACATTGGACAGAAGTTGATGCGGGTTCACTGCTTCTTTTATCAAGCCAAAATAAAAACACAAGTGTATGCTTGCATCCACCGGCAGAAGCAGCGCAGCCATCACAAGTTGCCTGTAGTATTACAGCATCCTTTTCGTCGATTGTAACATCGACAACATACTGCTTCGAAGAAACTCTGTGCTCTGGAACAACTTTTGCTCTTACTATACACTGGACTCTGTTTCTTTTAACTTCGACATAACCGACAGCAGTGTCCACATATGAGTCGCGAGATGACCTGAAACATCACAATATCAGTCAATGTTGTTGTTTTGTTGTTTTTGACGAACTTGTTTTTTTTTTGTATCTTCTCTATTACTTACATTAGAGCCTTAGCTCCTCGAATTTCAGCAATGTTGTGTTTATCATTGTTATTCATAAACTCCAGGATCATAACAATGTCCAACTTGGGCAAGTTAGTAGAGTTGGCGCGCACGAACTGGTCCATACTGAGGTCCATATTTAATAAAACAAATCCAAAGGGTAGGCAAGCAGTTCCTTATAACAAGCAAATGGTCAATGTAGCAGTAAGTATCGAAGTCCGAGGGGAAAGCAAGGGTTATCGTGAAAAGAATTAGGTAACTTATCAAAAAATCAAGGCACGGTACGCTCAACGAAAGTAAACGGCTTGATGTAAACTTGACGTTGACATTGACGCTTGACAAGTACAACATTTTATTACAAGAGGCACTGAAAGTTTCCTATACAGGGTACTTTATGACGTCATTTAGAGGTCAAGTAAAAGACAAATGATTTTAAGCATTTTTGTGAAAATAAATACGATCTTAAAATTTTAAGACCTAAAAATAGAAAAATAAGGCTTACAAACCTAGGTTAATTTACCCATAGGTTAATTTTTACTTTACATACCGAATTCCCTTTTCCAATTTAAATATTTGTCTATGTATACCCCTAGAAACTTTACCTCATTAACTATGTCAATTTTTACTTCATTAAGTGCGATCGCCATGTTGTCTTTATTACGAGCTGTTGTCCCAAATAACATAATTTTGGTTTTTTCAGTGTTAATTATGAGCTTGTTACAACACTTAGGAATCTGAATTTTTGGTCGCTATAACTTCTTTAAGAGCACTAATTTTTGTATAAATTTGGGAAGAAATCACGGAGTTTTTAATAGGGAAATCTTGAAATGAAAATTTAACACTGTGACTACCGCCACCCCACCTAATGGCATGGTATATCTCGTAAACTACTGAAGAACTAATTTTGGGCGCTAATTTTATCTTGGAGGGTACTAATTTTCTAGGTAGATTTGAGGAAAGCGACAAGCTCGTGAATGTCAGGTTGGCGGAAGTATTTTTCAGAAATGGTCGAAATATATCTCAATATTTAGTACCTAATTGGTACCAAATTGTACCACTTGTGAAATAATTTGTACCTCGTGGGATCGCAAGTTATTGCAATAGTTTTATACACCCGTCATTCTGATGTCAGCTTGGCGGGTGTATTTTTGTGTAGCCAAGATTACTGAGAAGTTAGATGTAAAACATGCATGGATATTTAGTACCTAATTGGTACCTCTCTAAACATACCTCAAGTCAGTGAAATCTCATTGGAATTCGACAAAAAATTAAAAATAAATTCACTTTCCCATAAACAGGATGTTACAATATTTTGCTTGTTTGACACAAAAAGTAAGAGTAAGAGAGAGAGAGCAAAACCATGTCGCATCGTTTTACAGCGAAAATCGTCTAAAATCGTTAGTTTAGACGGTTCTTAGCCCAACTCGGTGGGTAGTACTGATAAGAAACGTCGCAGTTTGCGAAGTTTCTGGGTGAGACGGTTTTATCACAATATGTTATTTTATTATGAAGAAATTAGTTTCCAGACATTTTGCGCGTCACATGTGGGCTTTTTTTTTTTTGGTTTGGTAATTATCCAATAACTTCTCCCGCTCTGGGTGGAGCGGGAGGGCGTGTCAGACTCTTACTGACTAAAACCCACCCGTGTTCCTTCGGTTGCCCTGTTGCCGGGGGCCACGATTTCCCTATCGGTTTTTTTCGAACGCCCGGCGGGCATTGGCCCTAGCGGACCCCGTCAATTCTGCTGACATTTCTTTGAGGCGCGCGTGGAACACAACGCGCCGTCGACCCGGGCTTGGTCCTTATCGGACGGCAAGCTACCCATTGCTCACCGTCCGCAAGCCCGCGCCTACGGTGGCCGGAAATCGGCTCGCGATTCCCGCCCCGGGCGTCTCCTCCTGCAGCGGTTAGGGGCGTGAGGGCGCGAAATTTGCCTCTCCCTCACGCGTTCCGCTTCCTCCTTGGCGAGCATTACCGCTTCGCAGAAGGTGACGGTCTGCCATTTCCTCTCGCTCCGTACCATGGCCTGAACCAGGGCCGGACGCGAGAGATCACCGCCGCCGATCGCCTCTACGAGGACACGGCGTTGCTCCGCCCAAGCCGGGCTGACCTCCACCGTGTCCTCAGGTCTATCCACACAATGGTGACACCCGGGTGTTTCCTCCCGCCTTATCCTGAACAGGAACCTCCCGAAGCAGCCGTGTCCGGTGAGGACCTGCGTCAGGCGGAAGGTGAGGACGCCGTGGCGCCTCTCAAGTCACTCCTCAATGAGGGGTCTTATCGCCGCAATTGTGGCGTGCCCAGCGCTGAGTTGCGACAATCGCACTCTCCATGACGACATGAGATCCCGCCGGAGCTCTGTCCGCTGTGCCACGTTCTTGCGGCATCGGAGTTAAGCCCCGGCGTTTCGCCTCCTCGCGCCACTCCCAGATGTGCGCGAGGACCTTTGTCTCCAGATCCCATGGCGGTAATCCGGCAAGGAGGCTCGCCGCCTCGCAGGAGACCGTGCGGTATCCTTGGGCTGGCCGGATGGCCATGACCCTCTGGGACGCGTTCAACCGGCGGGCTGGCCGCAGCCTCAATGAACGCGCCCACACCGGTGCCCCGTAAAGGGCCATGGACCGCACGATCCCCGCATAGAGCCTCCGGCAGGAGGCGTTTGGATCCCCTTGATGTCACATGTGGTCTGAGCGCCACTTAAGAGATGCATGTTACTTTTAACAAAAATTGCCATTTCTAAAATATACATTGCCGGAAATGTTAACAGCTTTAGGGACTTAAACACTGGCAAACAGCTATCAGACGATTTCATATTTAACATCGACCTTAAACAACGTTTTTGGGCTTTGAATATCTGTTCCCGCAGGCAAGAATTTCCCCAGCAAATTATACCGTATCTCAGAATGGAAGTTACGAGACCATGGTATGCAATCAAACTTGTGGTGATGTTAACTTTCTTAGCCACATTGAATAGGACCTAAGCAGTTATGCTCAATTTTTTACATACCTCTTCTACTTGAGGTTTCCACGTCATTTGACTGTCCATTACTATGCCTAGAAATTTTGCTCAAAATTCAATTTTCAAATGTGTTAATTATATCCGCTGATAAGAATGTATTATGTTAGTCTTTCCTAAATTAATTACTATTTTATTGTCGTCAATCCAATTCACAATGTCCCCGAGCGTATTATTTATGTCCTGTTCATATTTATTTGCATCAAACAACTGATTAAAGCAGCTCAGGTAAGCTCTTTATGAATCGTACGTAGGTAAATACGCCGCCATACGATTTTTTAATCATTTCTGATTCATTGAAGATCTGATTAGGAACGTGATACACATAATTTGTCTGATATAATTGCTATGTTACCGATCAGAAAAAAATCAATACATTCAAAAGAGTTTCAACACATAAGTTGCTTACATTTTCTTCAGAAAAATCATTTATTCTTATCAATGACCAATGTTCACTTGAAAACAAGATTTTCAGACTAGGCAAATTATTTTATTTTCGTAAATGGTCTCCTGGGTACGTGTGACGCTACTGGTGTCTGAAAATTGTGTTTTTCAGACACCAAAAAAAAGAAATGTACTTATTCAAGTGTTTTTTTATTTCTTTCTTCTTATGTTGTCTCTGGCTCTAAGCAATTTACGCGATTATTTAAAGCTCTATAAAATGCAGCTTAAAAGATACTTTTGAACTACCCAATTAATAACTTTTTATTGCAATTAGTTCTTGGTGTAGATTTTTTGTAAACTTTATCCGGATGAAAAAGAGAAAAAACCTACTTGATTAAGCATATTTGTCACTCGGGAGTTCTACTCTCACGTTTTAAATGACTAATTATATCTGTGTTTATAATAAAAAGCTGACGTCCGAAAAATGGTGTCTATAATACACTGTGGGGGCGGTAGCATGACACTTGCGTGAAAGACATTTCCACGAAAGACACTTGTGCGAACACACTTGCTCGAAAAGACACTTCCGCGAATGGACTTTTGCGCGAAAAAGTTGCGGAAATGAGATTTCTTTATAACATCACGCCTGTATTATTTCAAAAGGTTTGGGGCAGGGGTGTATGTTGTGTATAGTACCCACAATTCACTTGTTAAGTTCTGTAGTTGAGCTTGTTATTTCCGATAATCCATGTATAATGTCTTCAAATACTGAATTTGTCGTCTCACTATTAGCGTTGTCATCGATTACTTCGTTTTGAATTGATTCTTTTAATTTCAGTCTAGCCAATTCACACCTTGTTCCGGGATCAACAAATTTGTTTAGACAAATAGTTATTAAATTAGCTATAGCATTTTTTACTTTTTCGTAATTAGTTTGCGCTTTAATGTATATAAGACAATTTCTTATTAGGAACTGTTAAGTTTCAAATAAACAATATTGCGTTGCTCTGAAAACAAAGTATTTATTTTAGTACTTACGTACACATGGTAATAATTACACAGTTTAACATAAATCACACTATTCTACCTGAAAACAAAGAAACGACATTTAAAGTTTATTATTAAAATTATCAATTCCTTTTTATGTACAATTTTCCAGTTTTATAAATAATCAAACGATCTGCTGAATCGCAGATTCACAATACGAGTTCTGTCAACATAATACAAACTGCTTTACTGACATTACTCATAGCGCCATCTATGAAGTAATATTTAGATTAAAGAAATATAGTTTCTTTACATCTCCCTCCCTAAGGAAGAAAATTTTCACCAAAATTTTCACTCATCCTCATTGTGCAATTTATGTAGGTATTGGTATGAGTTTTGTGACATGAAAGAGATTCGACTCTGGCTTTTTACGACCTGTATTAATTCTATATATTGAATTTGATAATTTTCCAACGATTTCAAATGGACCAATCTTCAGCTCGTCTAATTTGTTTCTATTTAGCTGGTTCCCATTTTCTACATATACCATATCTCCTGTATTGAAATGAAATTGAGTTCTATTTTTATCAAATATTTTTTTATTGTAGTTATGTGACTTCATTGAATTTTCAAATGCTATTTTTCTATCTATTATCCATTCAATTTCGGATTTATCTTTTTTTAGTTCATTTGGCAAAATAGAAACATCTGTACCATCCAACAGGTATTTTGGTGCAAAACCAGTAACTGTATGTTCTGTATTATTATATTTATCTACACAGTTATGAGCTATTGTCGTCCATGCAATTTTATTTTTTTTTTCGTTTATTTTACATCTGATTTTATTTACTAACGTTTGATTTAGTCTTTCATTTAAACCGTTAGAAAACGGGGTGTTTACTGCAGTAAAGACTACTGGTATTGATTTTTCATTTAAAAAACTTTTGAATTCTTTTGAGTTGATTCCTGGGTATTGATCAGTGAGAAGCATCCCAATTGTATCAAAATCTGTTACTTTATTAATTAATTTTACAAAATCATTAGCACTTTGTGTTTTTGAAGTTACAATGTAAGCATACCGTGTAAAGTGGTCCACTAAGAGGTGTAAATATCTTTTTGTTGATCGTGAGCCTCCAAAACCTCCAATCGTGTCTATTGAGACTATTTCAAAAGGTTTTGTGGCAGGACCTAAATGTGACATTAAGCCATACTTATCTTGTCCTCTCGTTTTATTTTTTATACATATTTCACAACTTTTACAATGTCTTTTAATATTAATCGTTAAATTTTTTGCTGTATATAACGGACTAATTTTATTTTGCATTTGTTTTACACCTATATGACACATGTTTTCGTGTACGTCTTTAATTAGTTTTTTACTGAATTCTTCTGATAAAATTATTTTTTCACGTTTTCTAACCTTCTTATAGTAAACATAGTGTTTTAATAATAATTTTGATTTTTTATTCTGTATATCTTTATTTTTTTCTTGATCTGTAATAATATCGTTAAATTTTATCATGTTTACAATTTTTAATTGTTCATCTGTGTCCTCATTTGCATCCAGTACAGGATTCCTGCTTAAACAATCTGCTTCTATATTATTATTATTTTTTTTTTTTTTTTTTTTTTTTTTCACTAATCTTTATTTGAAAACCACAATAAAATCTAAAAAACATCACACTTAAAAATTACAACCTTTCTTGCCTTTTTTCATATAATTTCAGTATCTCTAAAAGAGTAATGTGGAAATGCATGGATACTGGGTTGTCAAGAAGGCACTCGTTTGTTTTTTCGCAGAATTTGGAGATATCGAAACTTGCGGAAGACTTTCCTATTCTCCAGGTGAACAGAACCATAAACAACTTACGTATGTGAGAAAAGTATCCCTCATCTCGGGAATTACCTAGAAGGGCAAAACAAAGGCCTTCAACATACCTACTTAAGAACCATTCTTGCCCTCTACTAGTTATATCTGCTATGTAAGATACCATGTCCTCTGATGGTGAGATGGTAGGATTCTCCAATGTCATACTCCCCAACATGTTTATTGGGATGAACATTGAGTTTGATATAAACATATTGTAGGAACTATCCTCCTTCATTATGGAATTTTGTCTCATGACCACCAATATATTTTTGCATACATATACCACTGTTCCTTTTAATTCTGTGCAGAATCTTTCAGTGATGGGGTTCCTCTTTAACATTTCTATTGTTATTAGCCCTATTCTATCAGTGGGTTTCCTTGCGTGGGAGGGTGCTCGGACTACCAACCCAGAACACAAACGCAGCCTATCAATATTGTTGTCGCGTTCATTAGATGCCATCTGGGCTATTATTGGAAACATGGCTATATTCCTTTTGTCTTTGTTTGTCTCTGTCACCCTGTGCCCATATACTCCTCCCAATCTGGAGTATAGATTTGTGATCTTAGAGGTCATCAATGCTGCTTTGGATTGCAATATCATTTCAGTCATATCTGACACTGCATTCTCTACCACTACTGCTATTGGGTGGTTGTCAGTTGGCGGAGTATTGACTAAGTCACCTAGTGGAATATGAGTTAAATACATGTCATGTTTTTCTTCTAATCCACATATTACCTCCTCATACCACTCAGGGTACTTGCATTTTAGTATCCCTCTATTTTCTGGTTGTTTCATATCGGGAGTGTAACTTTTGTACGTCTTTTTCTTCTCCCCTATTCCTAGAGCAGCTTCTATTTTCTTGTGACCAGGACAATTCATATTGTTCATGAAATTGAATGTAGATTTGTTTGAACAATCCCACGCTTTCAGCAAGTCTGGGAGTATATCGGGGTGTAGATTGCTCTCCTCATGCATGTTTTCCTCCCTTATTCCTTCAAGAGTTTCCATCTGCTCCCTAATACAGTTCACAATTCTTTCCACACAAGATGAATCCTCCCTCTCCTCTATATGTATGTTCTGAACAAAGTGTTCAGGAATTATTTTCCCTCTATAAAACATTTTGTTGCTTCTATCAGAGTTTTCATTTAGATTATCTAAGTTCTCTATTAGAGCCTTTGCAGTAATTGTTTTGGGGGCATGCTCTTTTATATAAAGCTCATCCATAGACCACTTTTCAAATTGGTCCCTCAATAAGTCCTCCATCCAATCGCTCACACAAGAGTTTATCCATGGGCTTGGGAACAAATCTTGTATTCCGCCTTCTTCTAACTTAAAGAACTCAGTGTTAATGCCCATTGATTCTAATATTATCTGTCTTTTTAACAGGAATCTCTTCACTTTTTCCTCTCCTTTTGCATTCATTTCAGGAAGGTCTATCCATTTACCTTCTGTCTTGCCCCACTTTATAAGATACAATCCGCAGTTGTCTGGAACTTCGGTTTTTGCTTGATAGTATCTTTCTGTTGCTCTCTTTTCACTTCCTACATATCTTATCATAATAAATTTCTTGTTCTTTCTGTCTATAATGTCCCAAACCTTTGTGGGTGTCTCTATTTTCCATTCCTGTGCCACATGATTTGTTGTTACTTCCACAAGAGGCATATAGTTCAACATGCTGAACCTGTATTCCCTGTTTGATTCCATCTTTGTCAATTCTATCAAAAGATCCTCTTCTCTGGACCAATCTGATTCGTATGAGCTAGATGGTCCAGATGTCGATGGGTTGGCGGGCTCGTTGTCACTAGTGCTTGTGCTTGGAGCAGGGCCTTTGTCTTCTTGTTTACCAACTTTGCTTGGTCCGGGTCCGTAAGGGTCATACTTGTCAGTGCGTTCTGCTTTTCTCTTCTTAGATAAAAGCTCTTTGTTACACATGAGAATACAGAGGTGGATATGTAGCAACAATAATTCTCTTTCGCGCCAACTCATGCTATGCCATTTTCGATGTCTTTCACCCATTTCTTTGACTACTCTAAAATCATATAGACCTACTTCGTGAATTATCTTGTTGAACTTGTCCATTTCTGTTTTATTATAATAAGGATCTGTTGATACTAGTACTTCAAATTTAAACCGAAGTTTTTCCATTTTTCTTGGGTTTAACTAGAAATGTCGTTTTATAAGACAATTTCTTATTAGGAACTGTTAAGTTTCAAATAAACAATATTGCGTTGCTCTGAAAACAAAGTATTTATTTTAGTACTTACGTACACATGGTAATAATTACACAGTTTAACATAAATCACACTATTCTACCTGAAAACAAAGAAACGACATTTAAAGTTTATTATTAAAATTATCAATTCCTTTTTATGTACAATTTTCCAGTTTTATAAATAATCAAACGATCTGCTGAATCGCAGATTCACAATACGAGTTCTGTCAACATAATACAAACTGCTTTACTGACATTACTCATAGCGCCATCTATGAAGTAATATTTAGATTAAAGAAATATAGTTTCTTTACATGTATAAAAGGGATTTTATATAAAATGATTTAACTCGATCGTCGACATTTTTAAAACAAGACAAATTATATAAGATTTTTACAAAATGACTTGTTTTACATCAAGACGGATGTAAGTTTCTGATAGCGTTTGTAAGTTAGCGTTAAGTTTATTAAATGATCGAGTTATATATTCCTTCGTAGACTCATTTGATGTAAATGACTTAACAACTGCGCCTATTAATGCAGAGGAATCATCTACGATTACTTCGTTTGGTGGAGTTTTTTTTGTACCCAAGTTTGCAACCAGGCCGTTATTGTAAACATGGTTTGGGATTCCGAAAGCATCTGCGTAACTGGTATGCTTCTCCCGTTGTTGCTATCGTACATGACAGAGTAAAGGAAAATATGTTTTGTGGTTATCATCTCGTTCGTAGGGCCATGTTCTTTAAGAATGCTACCAGTAGCATCGATACTGACAATAACCCGGTTGGATTTTATGTACTTTTGGTAATGATTCTCTTGAGCTTTGGACCAATAGAATATGAAAAATGGATATAGGGAAATCTGTCTAATGACATCTTTATAGGGATCGACTTGTGCCATGATCCACAAAGATAGGACCGGGTTTGGGTGGTAGTGTTCGCTTCATTTTTGCTCATATTTAATTTGCCTTAAACAGCCGACAGTTTGTAAAATATTTGGTTCCAGATCGCCGTCCGACATTATTTCATCAGCCATTTTTTCTGGATGACAAGCGCTGATCCATATTTGAGACTATTGCAAATTTCTTTACGCTTTAGTGGGGAGAGTTTAATTTTTTTTTGATGATTTTTATGATAAAAATGTCGGTTGTAGTTAGAGATCACACATTCACAAGAGGCTATTTTGTCAGTAGGCCAATTGATCATCAATCTAATTTTTGCCATGCAATCTTTACAGGAACCAAAGCAGGTAATTATGTTGACTATATTTTACTGAATGGGTTTTGAAAATCCAACTGCATGGCATTTTTGTATGTTTCCATAATTGTTCGCGCAATAAGCCAGCCCAACACTTTGACAGTCGAAGATTTTAAAACGCGGATTCCATGGTTCGCCGGCGATTTTCGCCGATATTGCAACATTTATAAAATGAGAACTATCAATGATAAATCTATAATTATTTTTTTATTTATACTATTGACTTGTTTATTTCTAGGATAAAAATAAAAAACAGACGTAAATTAGTTTTTTTTATTTAAAAATGTAGAATAAAAAAGAGGTTTTATGGAAAAAAAAAAAAGTCGAACATGGACTTTTGCGTGTTCAAGTCGTGTAATTTTTGCGTGTATGAAACATATTGAAGCAAAAATTCGTGTACGTGCACTCGCAATAGCGGCGCGGGAACACTGGCGCAGCGCGACACTCGATAGCTTGTTCCGCTCACACCAAGCGCCCCACCACGGTTATTCTTACATGTGTGCGTAGCTAAAGCACTACACTATTATATCAATGCACGCCAAACACGGACTACGGACGTCGTTTTAAAACAAACACTAAGAAAGTCAGTCACGTACTGAGAACGTGATCAGCGTCACAATACAATCAACCTGGGACGTACTCTGCACGTGATCGGCTGTGAAAGTGTATGTTTTGGTAAAACATATTTCTTTTGGGAGTATTTATTCCTGATGATGTATTTTGAAATGGGCAGTACTTTTCCCATTGATAGATATCTAGTGAAAATTTTAATACCTTACAACTCTCCGTATTTTGCCCGGGTACTTCTTAGATATTTTCATATTATGTGAGACTCGTTTCGAGTCATACTGTTCACTACTCTCCGATGTTTCTTCATTTTTAATACTTTCATCTCCAAAAAATATATGGTAATTTCTCTTCAATGAAATGTATAATGCTTTTTGAGACATACAATAATTTAAATCTTCCTTAATATTTTACAAGTTATTTTTGTTTTTCAGGTATTGTTTATACTTAAAAAATACTTTTTTCTGGTCTTCTAGTTTAATAGTAGTTTTACGACCACGTTTCATTTTAATTTAATTTATTAATTTTACTAGCGTGTAGTGTATTAAATTATACAGAACTGTCAGTGAAAAAAAGTTTGTGGGTAATATCAATAAAAGACGATAAAAGAGGATTTTGTGTTATAGGTGGAAGGTATAGATCGACGGCAGCAAAGAACAAACGGCTATCTACAAAATCACTAGTTTTCAGGAGAGCGTTTATAACGCGAAAATGTAATAACTTCTACAAGAACAAAGCTAGCTTCTTCAAATTTGCAATACTTAATTAATACGGCATTTCGAAGAAAATAGTGGAGGTCAATTAACTGATATATCTTTTTTTTTCCAAATACGGCAGATGTCTTTATCTACTTCGCACAAAATAAATAACTAACTGAGTCAACTGTCATATGTTCGTTTCTACGTAGGACTTATTCCCAAATAATTTAACTTATAAAAGGGTTTATTACTATTCTTTTTTATAATATGTATCTAACTACAACAACAAATAAAGGGTAACTATGACTGATGCCAAAATATTGTGGTTGTCTCAAATTACTTGGTTCAGATATTGATATTGCAGATAATTTACTATGAATATGATGAGCTTTTGCAGTTCAAGAAAAGAATTAAGTTATGTGATTCTTTTTTAATAATCGTAATCGTATTACAAAATAACAAAAATGCAATATTTGCAGAGAAAAGAATATTAAGAAGTTACTATCTTCAAAAAAAACTAAATAATTAAATCTTATACAAGGTATAATCACACAAAAGTAAATCAGGGTATCAAAGGAATTGAACCCGTGTTAATAATACACGTAATTAAAGCTTATTCATTACAATAATCAAAACTGAACACAAAAAAAAAATCCCCGAAATAATCAAATTCTAAACAAGTTACAATCATACAAAGGAACCAACTGAACCAGTTATGATAGCCAAGTTAAACTTAGCTTATTTTTATAACAATAAACTAAAACTTTAACAAATTTCTAACTATAAAATTATTACCACCAACATAATTATAAATTAACTTCTGTGCTTATTCAACAATCTTATTTTAATAATATCACAAACAATTACTTTAATGGCATTATCTTAATAATAATCAACGTTGTAAATTATTCTTCAATATTTAATCAAATACTACCTATCAACTTAGTTAAAAATATGTAAAAACAGTCTTCTTCATCGGATATCGTATTATCTATCGTTGCATGCTTTAGTTTTTTTATAAAAATCGTGGTATCTTGAAGGAATTAAATTCTTTTCGCAGAGGGAAATCAAATCCTTATATATTACAATAGTGCAATGAAATAATTGGATTACTTGAGATTACTTTAATAAAATAGTTTTACGGAGTACAAACTTTGTCAGTGATGTTCACAGAGTAGAAAAAGAATCGACAACATATAAAAAGCTCGTTTTGGTTCGATTTTGCACCGTTGATCAGCATTTCGCAAAATTGTTTTAAAAAATTTATGACAGTCAGTTAAATGAAACGACGAATCTAGTTTGTGAATTAAATAAAAAAAGAAACCGATAGTCTTGGAGAAACCTTTGAAACAGATCTTTTCTGTAGGTTCATTTTGGGAACGTGAGGCTCCAGTCCATGAACACAATTTGAAAAACTGTCTTTCGAACATAATATCAATAATAGCATATGCACTTGTGGTTCCTTGTCCTGTGCCTTTAGTGCACATCACACTTAACTTTCTTTGCAAATCTTCTCTATAATCAGAATCCATTAAATTCTTTTCGAAGTCTTCTAAATCCTTTAAATCTCTAATTGGTTTTACCGCGAATGAGTGATTTTGTTTCTCTGTAATAGATTTTTTAATGAATTCTTCATTCATAACTTGTTGTTCAGTCACTTTTAACAATATCGATTTAAGTGTATCATGTATTACGCCTTGATTATTTAGTGTTGTGTTCAGGGTCTCCATTATAGTCTTCATATCGTCATTAATGGATTTTAGGTCACTTTTAATAGTGTTGATATCTGTTTTAATTGATTTTAAGTCGCACTGTTCTTCTGATAAACTTGTTTCTTTATTAATGTACGAGTATATTATAGGCGTGTCCGACTGATTATTTTCGGGTATAACAACGTATTTTTCAATATTTTCTTGCAATGCGCTCAGCAGTGTTCCAGATGGAGTTGGCTCTGACGGTGTAGTAATTTCGTAATTAGCCTAAACAATAAAATATTTTAAATGAGCTAAACGGGATAATAAAAAAGTTTTTTTTTATGTAAGCAAAAATTTAGTTAGTACAATACGGCTTACATATAGGTTTCGAACGTTGATATACTAGGAGTAACGGCATATTTCACCATGTTGCTATCTAATAAGCTCTGTATAATAGTTAAACTGACAAGCTGTTAAAGATACACAGAGGAACCGCTTGACAACTTAAGTTCTGATGTCAATGATCTCAATGAAAGCCTCATAAAAGTTATGTATTTGTAACTTACCATCATTACTTGTTCTCCACCTTCAGGCATTGTTGTTGAATTAGCATTATGCTTATCATTCTGAAAATATTATTTATTGAAATAATTAATAAAAATATCGACAACATTTTTAATTAAAAGCAACTGCTTTCGATCGTGTGGTACCACTCTGAGCGCATAATCTGTCGGAAATCATGAAAAATCGATTCACAATCTGTGAAAATATTATGTGGCGTACATGCACATTAGGTATTTCCCAATGCTATTATGATCCAACTGTTGATTGAAATAAACGAACTGAATTGAATTTCAGAAGTGAATCCGATATCAATTAGCTTTAATTCAAAAGCACCTATTGTTACGAACCTGTAGACTTTCTTCTGCCATAATATTATACGACAGCTGTGGAATATCATAGCCCTTGCGTCGCTTTTTAGCTGAAACGTCTTGTATATCAGGTTCTGTTTCTGAATTATTGCTCATGATATCAATTTCATTGATTGCATCTTGATACGTTAAAATATTTCGCCTTTTTACCACACAGTTTATTTGTGTCCAAGTATCATCGGGCTGACTACCTTCATCTTTTTGTAATTTAATCGTGTGGGACTGTTTTTGTTTTCTGGGCCAATACAAAACACCATTACTCTCCCATTGATGTGGTACAAATGACAATACAATGTTGCCCTTTTCAATAGTTTGAATAATTTTAAAAGGCATTTTTTAGTCTTAAAACCTGTAAAGAACATTTTTTGATATAAATAACAAATACCACACATAAATAACTAGCTTAGTACTGTCAAGCACACGTCAAGCTAGTGGTAGCCTTATCGCGATCGAAATAAAGTCGGCATTGCCACAAAAGTTTACAGCTTGACGTGGGCTTGACTGTACAAACAAGTTTTGTATTTATAATATGAACAAGTATTTATGGCACCAAATACTGCGATAAATACTTATTAATAGCTGGATTGTTTCAATACAACGCGAGACTAGGTTATACTATTTTATTTTCACTTACGTGCTGTTCTGGCGTACGATGTACAAGGTTAGGGGTTCAGGAGGAAGCGAGACGCAACAAGACAGGCTCTGGTTTAAGGATTCCAGAAAAGTGCAAAGGAAATATAGTGAAATTACATAAATATAGCGGTAACAAACCCTTTGCACAATAAACACACGCGCTCTTTCTGACAACTCAGGCGCTACTGCCTACTGGTTCGGACATGCAAGCCTCCCCCCGCACCTCTAGCACCCGTACTGCGTACTGAACTAGTAACTACTGATATAGGTTTATAGCGATCGTAATCATACCTTCAAAATATTTGCCGAACAGGCGGCACGGGAAGAGGATTCCTTGTTAATTTGATTGCTCGGACGTATAATGTTTCAAACATTCATCTTGCTAATGTAAAAATCATCTTTTTTTTAACCATGCAATATATTAGTATGACCTTATAATACTATTATTTATGAAATAAAATTATTCAAAAAGTAAATGGAACTTATTATGTGTGTTCACAGATTATCGGGATACAAAATTAGTAGCAAATTGTGCATTCATCTTCGATGTAATGGTCATATATGCTGTACTCGGAGCAAGTAGGGCACCAAAAAAAGATTTGATGCAATAAAACTATTATGTTTTCTTGACTACAAATGAAATGAGTAGGTCTATACATATTATTTAAAGAAACTGGAAATCCACACCCATTGCAGCTTTCGGATAGCACAAAATGTGTATTAGTCCAAGGCCATCTCATATTTGTCAGTAAAATCAATGAATATTTGGTCAAAAAACAGTCGACATCAAGAAAAACAACCATCTTGTGAATTAGATCCTAAAAAATGTAAATTTAGCATTAACAGGCATATTCCAAGGGAACCCTAATTTGTTTTTAAATGGAGGCGAGTAATCTAGAATGAAACTGCTACAAGTACTAATTTACCTACATTGCTTCTACAAATTACTTAATGAAGAGCAATTTCAAAACATGGCGAAATTCATAAGAATTGATGAAATATTTTATTTACAACAATATACTAATGAGCTATTTTTCGGAGGGGATTGTGAAATTAACTAAATTGCGGTACACATTTCAAGTAAAAATGACTTCGCCACGAGTTCATATACTATATTTACAATATATATTAGTAATTAATTTTCTACAATAATACAAAATAATAGTAATAGAAACTTACGTTTTTATTTCTTGTATTTAACACAAAACAGGAACCACCAGCCGACGCAACGACTTAATCGTCAACTGGCGAGCGCGAATCTCGCGAGCGCGCGCGAGTTGGCACTTTTCGATTTTGCCTACTTTTTTTGTCGTCAACTCGCGCGTCTATATAATTTGATGTTTTAATGTATAGTCAGCTACAAAAACGTTATAACAAATTTAATTTAGTTAGGTACTTACCTACTATAAATGTATAAGAAACTTTATGAAATTTGATTTTTAAAATAAAACAAAATATACATCGTTTTGAAATCAGTTTATTATAAATCAACAGGACAAAATATAAATTATTAGTAGTATTTCCCTTACTAATTATCAACAATATCACATTGATTTGAGAATTTGGCTTATTATCTTATTATCTAGTATGTAAATTGTAAAAAACTAAGTAAATAAAATAGAAACAACGAAAACACTCCCCTCACATACTCGTATACTGAATATTGGTAAGTATAAAATAGTAAAGCTAAACATAGTAATTGACAACAAACTGACTTATTATTGCTCCCTAATAAAATCAATCTTAGGAACCATAGAAAGAGTCTTAGAAACTATAAAATCACAGATCACATATGGTTGTAAATGATTTTTACAAAAAACGCTAAACACTATCAATAAGTAGATTCATCAATTGGCTAAGTTATTACTGACGACCTACTAATAAAACTAATCACAGACTATACAATCACAGATCATGGTTTGTTATAAATGATTTTTATAGCAAACGTTAAAATAAACAGACTATGCTAAATTAAATCAAAAATCACAAGATCAAAAGTTCGATACATAAGTCAATATTTATAACCCCATGGATAAATTCGTTAACAGTGTTGGTAATGTGCTCGTCAATAGCACAAGTTTCTTTACATTTTGCAGTTATATTAGACTTCTTTAAGTATAAAGTCTGATAATAATTATCTTCTTCTTTTAAGATGGTCAAAAAATGTGCAATACTTTTGGGTTTGCTATTAATTTTTTTATTTACCGTAGAATGCCAGCTCTCAACCATGTTCGTAGTGCGGTGTTGGCTAAAATTACAAGACCATTTGTCTGCGAAAATGGAAGTCTCATTCAACCAAGTTCTTACAAAATAATCATTAAATTTTACAATATTTTTATCATTCGGACATTGAGACATAATATACAACCAACCATTCTCAACAGCTTCTTTAGGCAAATGTGCCAAAACAACGCACCTCTTTATATGTTTTCTAAATAGTACAGATTTTGTTATGCCTATTTCGTCAGCTTTCCGCCACAAACTTCGCGAAAAATGAAAGAAACACCCTCTAACGCTTGTTTCAGGGAATATGTCTTTGACTGCTAACATTGCAGCCTTCTCGAAGTCTAGTAGAATGGTTTTGGGATTAAACTGAGGAATTTGGCTCTTGATAAGGCGAAACAAAATTTTGTAAGTTGCTCTTGTTTTGTTACCCAACAACGCATAAATAACGGGTATAATATTATTATGAGTTTTACTACTTCCTAAATCAACATGTAAAGTGTACAACTGCTGGAAAGGTTTTAAACAAAATTTAAAAGTACCATCGCATAAAATGGTCAAATTTGGTTTTGCTAAAATTGTTTTACAATTTTCACTAGCGAATATTAAAATTCTATTGATTGTTTGGTAGTCGGCTAGTAAAAAGTTTGCAAATATTTCGGGCACAGTAACATTCTTAATCGACTTAAAACATACCTTTCTTACCCCCAATGACTTATTCCGTTTTCGGTAAAATTTGTTTTTAATATTTTTATATGTAGGTATTTTTTTTATGAGGTCAATTCCTTTATCTTTAAGGGTTGAGACCGTATGTCGAAATGCATTTGGTATGGGTATAGTACAGTCACTTTTTACTTTTTCCATGCACTTGTCGAAGTTAAGCTCCAGTTCATTTGATACAAAATCAGGCTCACAGTCGTGCTTGTCATCTCGTTTGATGCAGTTATTGCTATCAATAATTAATCTTGCCTTGCAAACAGTCCTCTTCGAACACCTCCAGATACAGGAACCATCTTTATTTTCTCGGTCTTTATTATATTTGTGTCCTGCACGAAGTAGTATCGAACTTCCTCGCTGAGATGTAATGATGTCGTGTCCAGTTACATTTCTGGACGAACCTGCCTGTGGTCCACTTCCTAAAAATATTGTTTTTAATGACAAACATTTTCTAAAAAGCTAAATCACAAAAAAATATAAATTATCTATATAAAAAATGGAAAATCAACGTATATTTTTTACTATGGAATAAATATACTGTGTAAAATTGCCACGTGGTATTTATTTTAAAGTGCAATCGCACTATAAGAAAGTAAACGACAATCAAGTTAAAGTGAACAAAACAATTAAGTAACCGATAAACTGCTTAAGGAAACAATTTTTTCCAAAATTGAACACCCTTGACTGCTTCTGGCAACAATCGTTTCCAACAACCAATTTTTACTAATCGACTTTAAACTTTATGTTGTAGTTCATAAAGTCCTCGTGAAACGTTTCTAAACCATAGACTGATATATCATCCGACCTTCAAATACAAGTTGACAACATTATAAATCTAATTCTTAGTACACGATACGAAATAAAGTTGACGTCGCCATTTTTTTTTTTTCAAGTTGTAGTTCCCTTAATGTTTTAAATATTTTATTCCACATGAAATATATCCATGTGTTATTAAATGTATCTAGTAATTAATCTAGTTTATAAATAAAATAAGAAACAATACTCTTGTCGATCTTAGTTTTTAGTAAAACGCATTTTTCCATACAAGTAGCTAATATTTGGGTAGTTAAAGTTTCAAGGTACATAGGAAAATACGGAAACAAGATCTATTAAAAAACAGACACAATGTTTAGGCTTATTTTAATGGCTATTCAGAGCAGTTAAAACATTTGAAGTGCGCTTCTGGAGCGAGTCACAGTCAAATTTTTATTACGGCGCGTCGTACGCTCAGATGCGGTCAAAAATCACTGGCAAGCGACCCTCTTTGCATTTTTTTGCGAAGCAACCGAGCGGGTAAAGCCATATGTTAATTCAAAAAAGTAAAATAGTAAGAACAACGAGTTAATCTAAGGTTTAACTAATCAAGATGCCTGATAAAAGTAACAGAACACTTTGAGAGTATTACCCGAAAAGTTTAATTGTTATAAACTTACCCCCACAGTACATCAAAATCACTAAAAACTTCCACATTTTCACACCAAATGGCATTGTTATAGACTTAATAAAAACATTTATACTCTGTAAGTATGTTTACTCCGTAAGTGCACTGTAAACGTCAGCTTAGCTTACGTAACACTAACGTCACTAAAATAATAACTAGGGTGCTTACTCCTGATGAACTTCGAACGGCTAAACGATGTACCCGTCCCTGTCACACACACACATCACTTCCGCCATGTTAGACGTGACAGGTACATCGTTTGTAACTAAGTGCATAAGGAGTAGGCACTCAGTTTGCAAAATGAATTAGAAAGAGATAGCGCTATGACAGCTATACTGTTGTGCGCATGCGCGTTAGACGAGATAGTATGTGTCATTGGATGCGTTCCCCAGGCCTTCTCATTTCGGCCCTCTAAATCGTAATCTAAGTCAGTACTTCACAGAATCAGCTAACGCGGTCAATAAATAATTATTAATAGTTTTTGTTTTCAATCTCTTTTTATTTGACTGTACTTTACATAGACGCGCGAGTTGACGACAAAAAAGTAGGCAAAATCGAAAAGTGCCAACTCGCGCGCGCTCGCGAGATTCGCGCTCGCCAGTTGACGATTAAGTCGACGCAACAACAAAGATAACTTCTATTAAAATATACTTATAACTATAAATTAAGCACATTACTAGTGCATTATAAACAAGATTGCTTTAGTAAGATACTTATATCAGATACTAACAAGAGCGTTTGTGCTTGTAATTGTGTAGTCTCATATCATTATAGAAGCTATTGCGCTTCGTCAAGTATATTATAGGGCTTAGTAACATTTTAAAAGTTGATTATAAGATAGTTATAGAAATAAACGCTCCTATAACTGCGCCCAAATCCAGCTTTGTAGGATGATACAAGTTTCTTATAAGTGAATATAAAAGTAGTCTTGAGATAGTTTTAAGTACTGATTTTGCTAGTTGGGTAGTCCTTAAATAACCATACCCTGAGTGAAAGTGGTACCACATGTCGATCTGTCATATTGCAACCCGGATAGAAACAATGACTTTGAGTATCAACTGCTCTTCCATAATTAGGTAACTGTATGCCTGTCACCATTTGAGATTCTTCACTATGAGAAACTTCAAGTTGAGATGCATTTACACTGTCTGTGGATACTTGACTTAGACTTTGCAAAGAAGCAACAGAAGGTGACGCAGCTCGGTTGCATTGTTGCCAACATGGATGACAGATCAAATCTGTAGAACGTAACTGTAACAAAAACCAAAATCAGGTTAGTTTTACTGATGACTTAAATATTGAATATGATGCACATTCAACTAAACATTATTATTGAAGCAGATTTCTCACCTGTCGTGGTTGAATTCGGTGAGCTACTACATTCATTATGTGCCTTTCACGGTCAGTATTACTTCCCATTGTATGTGATCGTTGTCGTAGAACTGACTGTCCACAGCAAACACACACATGACGGTGACCAACTTGTCTATCTGGGCGACTAGGCCCTGGTGTTTCCGTTATACTTTGGATAGATAATCGGAGACATGCATCACAAATAACACTGTGTTGATCAATCTGTAAGAGAAAGAAAAAAACAATTATTTAAATTATTTTTCAGTGGTTTTTATGAGTTCAACATACCTAAAGCTACTTGTGTAATAATTGTGTTTTACGTATAATGTAAACAAAACCAGCAAAACATAATACTTACAAGTTGCGGTGTTATCCATTGCTGTATTAAACAACGTACTTCATCATTTTGCATTGACAAAGGATTACGTCTCATTCGTGTTATATCGAGATAACAATTAATGCAATGAACAGAATCCATTTTTGTAAAGAAATGGGGGACAAGTCCAAAACACAAGCAGAGTCGTCGTATATAGCAGGTTCAAAGTCCGTGTTCAAAAAGCCAAGTCGTCGTGTTAAGCGGGTCCAATTTCAGTCCGGGTTCAAAAATAGGTATCATGTACAGATGGAACATCAAAATCCTTAAAATATGGCCAAAGTCGTCGTAAAATATCATAAATATAAAACACAGTATCGTAATAACTCAACGTAACACAAACAAAACAATGAAATATAATGATGAAAAAATTAAACGTCATATCATTGTCACAAGGTTTTGTCAAACGGTAAAGGCAAAGGACACATCTCATACTGCCTAGGTTATTTTCTTTTTTGTAGTTTTAAAAAATAATTTGATTTTATGTATTTTGATTGGCATACTTAGATTGTGAGATTTATAAAATATGTTATTATAATTAATTATGAAGCTACTTTACGGTTTGCTGATTGATTGTTGATGGATGGTCTAACAAAGACCACAGACTAAATAGTGGTAATGTCAAATATGAGTGTTCTTGAATGTCATTGAAGAACTGTACGACGGAAATCGAAATAAATACTGAAATAATAATCACCTTTATACCCTACTTAAACGAACTGAAGAATAAATTGATGAGTTGTATTTTATTCGAAATAGAATTTATCACTATTGGGAATTGCTGTCCATTTTAGGCATTTTCCTGGCATTCCCCTTTCCAGGAAGCTGAGTATAGATTGATTACCGTTCTGGAATAAGACCGATGCTCAAGTACTGATTCTATACTTAAACAGTGATCAACTGATTGAAGATCAAACTTGACTTCAGGATTGTTCTGTAATACGGACTAAGTTTTTAAAGCAACTTATCTACGGCGCTATCTATCCTACCTACCTATTTACCTACCTACCTAAAACCTTTCCACTATGATTTGGGATGTTCTCGAACATTCCAGAATGTTGTGGAATACTCTCGAATGTTCTGGACTGTTCTAGAAATTTCTTGAGGGCGAAACTTCCAGCCCTTCTATCTTCAAAAGCACGCCCTTCAGGTAAAAACGGGAATCTTCTTCATGGACGGGTGATAGAGGGCTACCACACCATAACTCCCTTGACCGTACCGGCACTCGTTTCTGAGTTTTAGCGGCACGCACATTGAACACTTCCTTTTATAATTATATTGATTAAAGACAAATTGACCTTTCGTACCATTGTATCATTTCAAAATACCTACAATATTAAAGTTAAAGTAAAATTTTCTAATCAGAACTAGAAGAGTTTCTGGCACGGCAGTCTGTGGACCCGAACCTATCGTACCAATCCCTTTCAACCAAATACGCAGGTGGCTACAGGAGTTCACCCTCACACAAGCGGAGTACTGGTGGACCTGGACACCGGGCTGCAGGCAGTCCAAGGAAGCTATGCCATCCCTGGATAGCAGGCTAACCAGGCGTTTATTACGCCTGGACAGGAACGGCCTGCGCCTGGTGACGGGAACCATCACGGGACACTGCTCGCTAAACAAACACTTCCACACAATAGGCATAACGGACAGCCCTCTATGCAGGGCATGCATAGAGGCTGAGGAAACCGTCGCGCACGTGCTCTTCGAATGCACAGGCGTCACCCAGATTAGAACAGAAACCCTCGGGTCACCCAGATCTTTTACAGATGTTCTGAACAAACCAGGAGTTTTGATTAACTTCTAGAGGGAGGTGGGCTGGTTGGAATAACCACCAAACGGCCGCCATGGCCCACGCACAATGGTCCACCTGACGGACTAAGTGCGGAAACCAAACCCCATAACATAGAACATAGAACAGGTCGTATTGTACAACCGATCTGGACGAAACTTAGTGTACAGGTTTTACGATTTTATAGATATTTTTTGTCTTCGACGGACATCGGGGATTTTTGATTGGAGAGGTACTTCCTCCAAAAAAGGGGCTACTGGATATCTCCGCCCTAAGAGATCTGATTTCGATGGTTCTTTTGAAAGGTAACTTTGAGTTGGTCTCATAAAAATTTGGTGAAGATCTGATGAAGTTCTTCGGCGTAATGAGCAGAATAGCTCATTCAAATGCAGTAAATTGCTCACTTTTAGATTTCTACCAGTGGAATCCGCCTTTTAACTAAATTTGTCAAAAAAAGGCCCGATTTGGCATTTGTCATCGCGACATAACTAGTGAAGTAACCATACGACTCGGTACTTGATACTCACGATAAATCGATTCGAGTTTGTATGAGTATTTGATCGATTTGATTATGTATTGTTAAGTGCATTGGATTAGGATGGCCACAGGAGGTGGTGGTCCCTGCCCTGATGCTGACATAGACCCTAACATAGCTATGATATCTCCAGCTCTCTTTGTAGAAGTTCGTGACAGCATAGACTCTGACTGCAATGGTAGGTAGCCACTTTAATTTTATTTTTGAATTCTATTCCTTACTATGAGTTGCTATCTGCTACCAGTACAGTTGCAGCTAAAATGTTAACATTTATTTATTATCAGCCTATGATGTGTCAATTGTTGGGCTTCCTCTCTGAGCAACTGCTTATGTTGTCATGTTTAGTTTCAGATTTGGCGAATCAAATTCAAGTAGATCAAGATATAATTATAGAGCAAGAACGAATAATACTGCCCCAACCTTTTAATGCCGTTGAGATAGAACACACCCCAACAATAATAAATTCCAGCCAACATACCTCAACAACAGATGCAGTTGAACCCACTGAACCCGTTGATCCAATTGAATCTGTATCCCAACTTCATATCTCAACCCAACACAAAGACACAACACAAGACAGCTTCATTCATGGATTTGTCATCTAATGAAAAAAACTCAGAGTGCAAATTTTATAAAGCGGGTATATAAATAGAGAAAAAAGAGCGAATGAGCTTCATTCAATAAAAAAACAAAAATACGAATTAGAAATGAAAATATTAAAAAACAGTTACAAGAAGCAACTGCAAAAGCGGAGTCAGCACAAACTAATCAGTGATAATTAAAATGACTTTTACAAAGAGATATCTGACCTAAGCACCAAAGTTTCTCTGCTGATATTCTATGTGTGTTATGCTCTATTTATATAGATACAAGTATTTACATTCTTTTGTTAATTTGTACTGTGCTGATGTCAGTCAGTTTCTCCTTTTGATAGATATTATATAGTGTTATGTAAATTGTTTTATTTATAAAAATTAAAAATATTAATTAGTGCTTACTCCATAGGTTTAGATAGTTAAATAAAGGTAAACAAAAAAAAACCATGTGACGAGACAGCTCTCAAGTAACTAACTAAACATAATACCTGTCACTTCAGTTGCCATGCTACGTTACAGCTGTACTCTTCAATTTAGCAACCTTTATTTAACTACCTAAACCTATGGAATATAAGTATGTATATTTGCTGTAAATTAAACATAATTATTTACTATGGTACTTCTAAAAGCAAACCCATCAACTGTCCCTTGATTGTCAGGATGATTCAGGTCAATTTCATTCAAATCACTATCACTCTGTTCATCATTAATTGTCATTGTATCGTTAATTGTTATTGAAATGTTGAAAAGTACAGCGCAGGAAACAATTATATTTCAAACTGTAACCAGTTTATTTCCCAGCCCTCGACTTAGGCATGGAAATCTCCGTTTCCATCTACCGAATGTTCTTTCAACCACATTTCGTGTTTTCACATGAACTCTATTGTAAATTACTTCTGCATTCCAAGGCATGGGTAGCCACTGTCACCAACAAGATAGCCATTGTGTTGTTGCTGAATATACCGATTCCGTAAGGAACACATTTGAAAAATTCTGCTATCATGTGTAGGTACTGCCTGCCCAACGTGCCACAATGTCCATAAAATGGCCAAATGGACCAACAACTGCCTGAAATAAATAAATAAATTAATGTTCTTTGATTGGTAGGTATTTGAAAAGAATATTATGGTTAAATAAGTACTCAATATTTTCTAACCTAGACATTTATAGAAAAATACGATTTTCTGTTTCTGAACGCTTCATGGTGTTCCACACCTGGAGTGTTAACAATTTTAATGTGTGTGCAGTCAATTGCACCATCTACACTTCTGAAGCCAGAATATCCTTCGTTCTGGCCCAGCTGCTGAAACTGCGCTCTTTGTGAGACCATATCTTGTGGATACTTATTATAAAGTTTATGTTGAAGAGCTATAAGGCGAGAGATAGTTGCAACTATGTTTGAAGCAGCTGGTTGGGGAACATTTAAGAGATCAGCACACACTATCTGCAAGAGAAATTTAATTACTTAAATGATTGATTCCTATTATTTGTACAATCCGTTAAAAGCATTTTAATGTGAGGGTAAAAATAATACACTCACCTGAAATGAAGCCGTCGCATAAAAACGTAAACACACAAGAATCTGCAATTCTGGGGCTATGGGATGCCCACGGTTGTGTGGTTTTCTTAAATCGTGGTAGATCATCGGTAGAATTAAATGTTTCACCACATCTTGAGAAAATCTGTACCTCTTTTTAAAGTTTTCACAATTGTATGGGTCCTGTGTATCTCTTAAATATCTGAGAGGAACACTAAAGTTCAACCTTTTATTTAAATTATCGTTAAATAAATTATTATAATAATCTACCTCTTCAAATATGTCCATTTTGATAGAATACTTTAGTTTAAAATAACAATAATACAAAGCTCGACAACACAGCTATACTTGAACAACAAAAATTGACAATTGGACATGACAATCTATGCTCAAGCGGGGTGTCGACCACACTTCGGGAGGTTCCTGTTTAGGATAAGGCGGGAGGAAACACCCGGGTGTCACCATTGTGTGGATCGGCCTGAGGACACGGTGGAGCATACGGTGGAGGTCTGCCCGGCTTGGGCGGAGCAACGCCGTGTCCTCGTAGAGGCGATCGGCGGCGGTGATCTCTCGCGTCCGGCCCTGGTTTAGGCCATGGTACGGAGCGAGAGGAAATGGCATACCAAAACATACACACATAGAAACCTATTCATGGACTTTATATTATCTAGACACGCGATAGCGTGTCGAGCCAAGTTCCAGGCAAGACACGGCTGCAGTGTGTTATATTACACGAACCATTTGGAGCCACTTTTGACCCCTTAATAACTCAAAATCTATGTAACATTAGCACATGAAATTTGGTTTATTTATTAAAACCCCTTAGATTAACTAGAACTCCAAATTTCATAAATAAAGCTCAAACGGTGATTGAGATATTAACGTCTAAAAATCGGCATTTTTATCAACCACATAGCCATGGTCATCAAAAACCTTTAATCCACTTCCGGATGACCTATAAAGTTGAAAGGAGATTTCTCGAAAGCAGGCCCACGGTATGGTACTGTGTCAAAGCTTATTTAACAAAAATTATGTCGTATTTTTTTCAAGTTAACCCTTTTCTTGGCAAAAAAAAAAAAAAAATATTTTTAAATAATTTTCAAATATGATGTTAATTATGAATCTAGGATTTAGGGAAAAATATATAAAAAAATCGCACATAACCAGATAATGATATCCTATATGTATCTTTGAAGATACATTGCCAGCTTAGCAAAAAACTTTGACCTTACGTGTAGGTGTCTTTGAGGATACGTTGCCAGGTTTGAGGAAATAAAATACACAACATTTTCTTAATAATTATATGTATGAAATTTGCATGTAGTAACAATTATAGTTTTAAAACCAAAATCAACTTACAGCTTATTAAAATTAAAGGAAAAATTTTTAGTTATCGAAACATTTGAGGTGTACTATTATTAGCTTATGCAATTACTTATCAGTATGGAATTTTACAAAACAATTTCTTTCTGGCTTAAAACACAAACGTAACGAGCACTTGGCACACATTACCGTAGTTTGGCCCTTGACACAAAATTTACATCGCCCTTTTGAACCAAACATTGGAAAATGGCCGACCTTATCGTACCTTACATCCGGTGCAGGTCGTGGTGCTACAGGTGCCTGTATTATTTTCGACGGAGTTGGTCCAGAAACTTCACAGTTGTCGATTATATCTCCTCGGCCCTTTTTCAGGAGGCTCTGTGCTACTTGGTACCTGAACATTTTTAGAGGCATTGACTTTCCCGCACTATGCCGTCTGTATAAAACCCAGCTATTATTTATGCAAATATCCAGGACTTGCGACACTAATGGCAAATACCATCGATGGCCTCTGAAGTCTGTTCGATACAGGGCGATCAACATGTCTGCTAAGTCTACGCCCCCCATATGGGCGTTATAATGTTTAATAATGTCCGGGCAGGGTACCGCTATTCTTCTTTTCGCAACTTTGTCATAACGTTGTATGGTTCTGACAGGCTCAGCTGCCACATAACTACTAGCTGTGGTTACACATTTGTTGTCATACCATTTGACGACACATAATTTATTTTTGTTACAGACAACTTGTGAATGAGAGCCTCTAGGTTTTTTTTTCAGGGCTTTGTCTGTAAGTAAACTTTTTTCCGCCCCTCGCAGTCTGTTAGACCTAATGGTACCTAAAGAAAATATGCCCATTTCTTCTCGTAAATAGTTTACCAACTCTAAACTTGTAAAAAAATTATCGAAATATACCACAGAACAAGCACGGTCTGGTATACTTTTACATAGAGCCAGAACTACCTTAGCACCAAGACCAAAACTGGACTCCTCAGGCGTTAGCAAATTATACCGGAAAGTATCTTCACCACCATATACTATAAAGTCGTACACGAAACCAGATATGCCAGCTCGAGCAAAAATTTTATAGCCCCATTTTTTTGGCTTGTTTTTAACGTATTGTTTTCTATTGCCAGCTTTTTTACCCTTATATGGGACCATCATTTCATCCACACTAAATCTGGTTTCATGTGGGACTTTCAAAAAGTTTTCACGTACTTTTTGTAACAAGGGCCTCACTTTAAAATAACGGTCACCATCGTCTAACAAATTATTATTAAAATGAATGTATCTCCTTATCAATTGAAATTTTTTAAGTGACATAATATCTGCAATGGGACTGTAGCGGAGCTCTCGCGACCAATAATCTGTGTAAGCTGGTAAATCGACAATTCCCATAAGAAGGTTAATAGCTACGAAACATCTTATGTCTTCTTTAGTTAAATTTAAGGTTTTTCCTTTTTGTTGCACATAATACAGGTTTGATTGCTCGGTTATGTAATCAAAAATGTCATCTGTAAAAAAGTCTGTAAAATACTCGTAAGGACATTTGGCTATTTCAGGTTGCGGAAGATTGTTATCTGATATCTGGGCGAAATGTTTGAATTTATTTTTAGTCCACTGAAAATTTAGAGGCTTGGCAAAAATCCGTCGGGGTGTGACTATTCTTGCAGTCCTTCCGGATGTAGTAGGTCTTCTTGTTCGGCAGTTAGAGGCAATTAATGGAGATGGTGGTAAAGAAAGTGGTGAGGGAGAGCCATTTTGCGTCAGTGAAAATGGTAGTCTAGCTGGAAGCGGCTGAGGAGAAGGCAGCACAGGCGAAGGCAGCACAGGCGAAGGCAGCACAGGCGAAGGCAGCAAAGGAGACTGAGTAACAGCGTCTTGTACGTCTACTATTTCTTCGTCAGACAGCAAATTCAAGTTTTCTATAGAAGAAGGCAAAGATGGCGCAGGTGAAGAATCGGAGTCAGTCACATGGTTATGGACATGACTCAAGCCAATTGAAATCTGCTGAAGTTCATCTTCGGATTCAGATTCATCGTCGTCTGATTTTTTACGTGGTATTGGTACTAGAGCACAAATTCTTTTTGCTCTGGAAAAAGACGGTTGCGTCCCTCCCTGAAAAAAAAGCCGTCTCTCACACTCATGCCAATCATACAATGCCCTTTCCCCAAAACACAGTTAAAAAAATAATACTAATAAAATCTTAATGCACTTGGCAATATATCCTATAAGATACGCTAACCTTGTACAAAGAATTTTAGTACACCTAGCAACGTATCCTGTAGGATACATTAACTTTATTTGTTAGTTTGCGAAGCCAAGCGTAATTATTTCTCCTGTTTAATTGCTTTCTAGCATAAATACAAACATATGAAATATTATAACACCAATTCCTCATGCAATTTTAAAAGAAAAACTATTAAAAATAATAAATTCTTACCTTCTTCCGCGGAATTGCACTCAACCGGTTCGCCATTTTGACAAGTTTTGAAAAAGTAGTTGACGTAAGCTGTCATTGGGTCAATAATGTGCGTTCAGAAACGTATACTTTAACGAAAAATAAGTTAACGTTCTGTTTTACATGCATTAAATAAGAGATATATTTTTTTTTTATGACGTGTCTTACAAGATACTTTGTCAAGAAAAGGGTTAAGTCGTTTTTTTTTTTTAATTTCTTTCTGCTAGCATTAGAGAACCTAATTAATATTTATTTGGTTGACTAATTGTAATTTTGTACATCCGCCATTCAATCCTAACCTGAATGTTGCCAAATGACAGACTATTCCAATCAAATAATTTGTAATCGATTGAAAAATCGATTCTAACCCACATGGAGTACGTGGAGTATCCACTACACGAGTATGTTTCAAATGCTCTATTGTTCTATGTTTCTAATTATACTCAAATACTGTAAAATTATGATTTTACAATAATTAAAATATTATCTGGTCTGAATATACTCAAAAACTTAAAAGTGTTTCGAGACAGTAATGTTATTTTATAAACTAATCACCAGTGATCGGAGTAGGTAGATTGATTTGGTGTCAATGAACTGGCACGTATATATTAGTATGGATATGCCTCCGGGATTCCGGGATTTTGAAATTATTAAGATTTTTTTAAGGAATTTCATATGTTGTGATGTGTAAAATAAAGAATACATCAATATGAATAAGAAATGTTTAACCCTTTTGCTGTCTTTTTAATAGTATATAGGTGATCGGACTCCAAGAAAAGGATAGGTATACTGTAAACAATATAATAATTTAATATATTTTAAATGTTTATCTATCGCATTCTATAAATTTCTAATGTAGTAGTTTAAAAATCCTTACTTTAACAATATTTGATTAAATCCCGTAAGTACCAAAATGAAATCCCGGAAAAAAGGCTTATCCATGTTATGATTTCTATGACTATTCATGATGCGAGTACCTACGTAAAATCAATCTACCTACTCCGATCACTGCTAATCAGCCAATCGATTTCGTCAATCGATTACCAAAATAATTAAACCTGGTAACATTGACACCATGCATAATGTCAAACTGTCAAAAAAATATCTGTCAGATCAATGGCATTGTTGGCTGTTTGTTTAAGTTGATTTGAATTTATTTTTCCGTATTTACTTTATAGTTAAATTACGTTACGATTTAATACTGTTAATTTAAATTGAAGCCAGACGAACTATTGCTTATCTTTCCATGGCCCTGGGTAAGTTTAATAAGTTCTTTAAATATTTGTTGTAAACACCCGTTCACCTTTCACTATTTTAGCGTATTGTATAACCTCATTGATTTTAGCAGCCTATTAGTAGAAGGCCTATGTTCAGTCAGGGGTACGTCGCGCGTCGTCAGCTGTAAATTTATATACCTAGTATGATGTAATTATATTACATAAGTAAATACACTGAATTTTTTTACCTTTTTCAGGTATGACGATGACATGTGTTATTGCAAGACTTGAAATTATTGATTATATTATCTACAACTCTATCCCAAGTATTACTTGCTCATGGAAATCTAAGCATATTATGTTTTGCAAGTGGCATGTCAATTGCAAGTCACAGAAGTCATCAGGTTAGTGTTTTTAAAATGGCAGAATTATTATGAGTGATATAATTACTAAACAAAAGTAAATAAACAACAATAAGAAGTACTTTCTTACTTTCTAGGTCATACATTTGGATAAAGTTTGTCATGCTTATTGAGAGAGGCTGCTACCAGAGATGTTTATAGACAAGCAAGTGATGATAAAAACAGAGCCACCCTAGAGTTTAAGAGATTTACCCTTAGGTCAAAACAATAATCTGGTTAGGGCCAGAATCAAATCGTGACGTGTGAGCAGCAGGACTTGGTGTACATAATTATTGATAAGTGAGCAAAATAGGACAAATCGTTTAAGAGATCATCATTGCTGATTACTGTTTCGTGGGAAAGCGTACACCTACCACCTACTGTACCTACGCTGCTTTCATACCATGACTAAGTTATGAGAATGAAGCTGAAGCCGTTTTAAATTCTATGAGAAATAAAATGTTTTTAGTATTTATTGTTGTGTTATTTGTTAGAGTAAACCTTCCTATAGAAGCGCTGAAAATGCTGCTACCAATAAGATTATTCATCTTTAATTAAGAGAGTTGGCTAAAATAATGATTATGCCATTAAATGTTTCATATTTAGCGCGCAAGATTATTAATTTACCTTTATAAAATTGCAAGTCTGTAAATGCAACAATCGCCATTTTGATGACAGTCGAGGTCGAGGCTAAAAAACATAAAAAATTGGGGATTTCGAACATCCAAACTCCACCACAAGGACAGTGACTATTACAACATTTAATTATTTGACAAATTCATCCATTGTTCAAGTTAAATAAGTAGTGGTAATGAAGTTTTTTAGTATCAAAAGTCGAAGTTTCGCGCCAATCGTGCGTGTTTACATTTTAACTTTTCACAATTAACACTCATACACATGTAGATATGATTTAAAATGTGACAAATATGATTAAAAATATTATAAGCAACTAGAAAATGCCCAGATCTTAACTTATTATACGAACACACGTTCAATAACACGTAATATTCATTACTACTAGGTACTCAATTTGTGTTAAAAATCGCCGATCATTGTTTTTTTTTTATTGTAATGATGTGCGAAAACGATTATGCCAAACGTTTTTTTTTTTTTTCAATTTTGATTGTCTCGATAAATTTAGGTATATGTCGAATGTCTGAAATCTATACTTGAAAATTTAAATAAAATTGTTTTAAGCATTAAATACAATAAGCATTGTTTAAAATAATTATTTATACTTTTCTAGTGTAATTTTAATCGTTTTTAGGACATTCAATATAAAACGAGTCAACAGACAGGACGTGGATAGATACTTACCTCATTTATTGAATTTCGCGCCGAATTGTTTCTACATTTGAATTTAAATTCGGAACGTTGTTCAAAATTATTTTTAATTTATTGGACAATTATTTAATGTGGATTTTATTTTTGATAGTTTGCTACAGAATGCCTAGTATACATTTTAATCGTTTTTAGGACATTCAATATAAAACGAGTCAACAGACAGGACGTGGATAGATACTTACCTCATTTATTGAATTTCGCGCCGAATTGTTTCTACATTTGAATTTAAATTCGGAACGTTGTTCAAAATTATTTTTAATTTATTGGACAATTATTTAATGTGGATTTTATTTTTGATAGTTTGCTACAGAATGCCTAGTATACATTTTTTAGGTAGGCAAGAAAATTTTGTTCGGGAATTATGTTAAATTAATTCTATAAATTAGGTAGGTATTCCGCAAACACTTTTAAATGACGTCTATATTTTTTGTTATTTGTATGACTTTGGTAGGATTTTATTTTTGATAGTTTGCTACAGAATGCCTAGTATACATTTTTTAGGTAGGCAAGAAAATTTTGTTCGGGAATGATGTTAAATTAATTCTATAAATTAGGTAGGTATTCCGCAAACACTTTTAAATGACGTCTATATTTTTTGTTAGTTGTATGACTTTGGTAGGATTTTATTTTTGATAGTTTGCTACAGAATGCCTAGTACTTATACATTTTTTAGGTAGGCAAGAAAATTTTGTTCGGGAATGATGTTAAATTAATTCTATAAATTAGGTAGGTATTCCGCACACACTTTTAAATGACGTCTATATTTTTTGTTAGTTGTATGAGTTTGGTAGTATTTGTTTTTAATAGGATAATCTTACTCGAGTAATAGAAATTGCTTTTTTTTTGAGGTAGTTTCAAAATGAAATTTAAAAAACTGCCCAAGTGTATGTTGGACTACGCACAGTGAAGGGTTCCGTAATTGGGATGAATATTTACGCATAAACATTGCATAGTATCAATTTTATCGACTGCAAAAATAAGTTTGTGTTTCTCGAAAAAAACTATAAAAAACAAAGTTAATTCTGCGGTTGTAACCGAAAATAAACTGTATCTCAAAAACTATTGACGTCAAAAGCAAAGTCACTTAGAAACATCTTTAACATTTTAATTATGAGATCCAACAATACACGCTTTATATGCATAGATTTTTTTCATCTCTCGGTTATATGTAGGTATGGAGAATGCCACCCCCACTATTATGTTTATCGTAATTTCACTACACCATTGTTTAACGGTGCTAAAAATACACCTTTTTTTAAATTTTCTTTATTTAAAATGGCTGTATGACATCCGGACACACGGACAGACGAACTTGACGAAATTAAGAGGTCCGTTTTTTTTACGGATTTTGATTATCAAGTTTACAATCGGCATGCAATTGATGTCTATGAGAATTGATCTACAATATTATTATTATTTGGAATAGCCGCCATCTTAAAATCCAGAATTTCCATCTAATTCGATATCAGCACTATCTCCCGAAAATGACAGTCATGACGAAAAATTTTCAAATAGTGTTAAAAACTGCCACTTGCTCACTTCAGATGGCGCTGATCTCCAGCGTCTTATAATTTGACAGCTAACTATACATTTTTGATTCGAATGCTAAAAGTTGATGTAAATTCCAGAATTTCATGACTGAATTCAAAACACCCCGTCGAGTCAACTGATGTGTCACGTGTCAAAATCTTGGTCCTTAATGTTAGGCGGTAGTGAATTCATTTCATTCATTCTCTGATCTCGAAAAACGTTGTTACAAACCTCAGGTTGGTATGATCAAGGTAGTTTGTAGGTTGGTACTGTGCTTGAGACGTTTTTGAATTGATAGATCGTATGACTATTGTTTTAGGGACTATTGTCGTTTAATATAGTAAATAGTTAAGGAACTTTGTTCCTGACGGGGCTCCCCGACTGCACAAGTTTTTTTAAATAATAATACTTACCGCGCCGGCTCAGCGACCTGACATCATTGCGGACAATTGTAACAATTGTTACGAAAGAAATACCTACATTCTTACACAATATTGCTACGCATATTTGCAAAAAGAATTTTATAGATCACGTTTGATTGACAAATGATAATAATTTCTTTACAAAAAGTAATGATATCCCATCAAAAACATAAATGTGAAAATGGGAGCCAAGTTCAATAAATATGGTTGTTGACTTCGCCGACAAAAGAATTGAGATCTAAATGGGTGCCAAGTTCTGTAGATAATCCTGAAATTTATTTATAAGAACATGCAACTTTCTAAAATAAAATTAAAACACAAATTCTTGTTTTTTCTGCTATAACAATGTTTGCTATTTAAAAATATAACTTCTTAAATTTGAACAGTCGAATTATTTACACAAAGCACTTAGGATAAATTGAAGCTCAAGATTTGACTTGGCTAGTTTTTACCAGCAAGCTGAAATTTTAGAGGAGGAAGATATTTTGACCTTACAGTTACAATAAGACACAGTATCTTGCGCATAATATAAATATGCCTAGGCAGACAGTCAAAGCTGTAAACAGTTATAATAAGAAACAGTAACTTGCGCATAACATAAAGAACAAAGATATCATCATTTTATTTTATTTATTGGACTCACCAACAATTGAGTATACCGATACAAAGATATGAGATACATCCAATAAACTTATAGACTAGAGTACCAATTTCTTACAGGTCACATCATGAATGACTTATTTGATGTTGAGTGCCTACTTAAAATTAAATAATAATAATTAAATATGACTAGGTAGACAGTCAAAGCTGTAAAGTCGATGAAAAAAATAGCATCCAACTGTTAGCCGCTTAATGCACGCACACTAGAAAAGTAAAATTACAGCACAATGACGTGGCGCGAGTGTAAGACGTAGAGGTAACGCACACCGGCATAAAAAAGTTACTCTGTTTATTTTAGTTCTTTTGCACCACGACACTGTAGACAAATATAAAATCAAATATAAAGTTGTAAGATAACTTGTATGTAAAAACTAGCCAAGTCAAATCTTGAGCTTCAATTTATCCTAAGTGCTTTGTGTAAATAATTCGACTGTTCAAATTTAAGAAGTTATATTTTTAAATAGCAAACATTGTTATAGCAGAAAAAACAAGAATTTGTGTTTTAATTTTATTTTAGAAAGTTGCATGTTCTTATAAATAAATTTCAGGATTATCTACAGAACTTGGCACCCATTTAGATCTCAATTCTTTTGTCGGCGAAGTCAACAACCATATTTATTGAACTTGGCTCCCATTTTCACATTTATGTTTTTGATGGGATTATCCTTTACATGTTAAACAACTGCATATTATTTTAAGAAACTGTAATCATATTAAACATGTACTTGACAGATTTTTACCTCTTGTGGTGGTTCCATGTTACGTACAATATGTTCCACGAAGTTTGCACGATTTTGTAGAAAACGAACATTAAGAACGTGTCTACGTATTCGCCGAAGTGATCGATGACACACAACACAATGATTGAGGTCTTCCATATCAACATCCAATCGTTTAGCACTTTCAGGTCCGTTGAGATATAAGCCAAGTTGTCGTTAAAATAAAATCCAATGAAAATAACAAAAACACAGAGCACAACGAACGCAAGCGAAGTCAAGACTGCGACTGCGAGTGCATGCCATGATTATAAACAAAGTAAGTTGTGCCCGTGTCGTCTCTACTCTTCTCCCTCTAATATAACTAAAAGAGCGAGACGGCAATAGCAGCGATCTGCTACCTGCGAGTCCGTCACGTTTGCACCTGGCAAGCAATAAAACTCATTATTCTTTTAAACAATCAAAATGGTATGCAATCTTGTACGTATTTAAAAATAAGAGCCAAGTATGTCAAAAATATAGTTTTAAGTCCGCCTAGAATTTAAATGTAAGTGATTCTGTAGCCATTATTTTATATTTTACTCGATTTTTGCTAATATCGTGATATAAAATTCACGCCAAAAAAAGGCATTTTTTTCTATGTAAGCCACTGATTGGGGAGATCACATATATTTCTTTTTTATATACATGAAATGTACAAACATCTGATATAGGTTCCTTTCGCGCCGGAGCTAGGGTAATTTTCTATGAAATTTGCGCATTCTCCTTTGCTCAAAGATTTTCTGAATGAAAATGAGATCACTCTCGTAGTGTTTGATTTAAAATCTGGTGGACTTATCTTTTTTACAACCCTGATATCTTGCCACCTCAGCAATGTCATTCTTTATAGGCCATGTAAATTTATAATAATTTTTTTTTTGCAAATTTAATAATAAAGCCAATGTCTGTCAAAGTCTGAACCTGTCCCACATAACGATATGTTAGGTTTCTCATGGATATTAAATTTACAATTACCCAGTCGTTAGTGTTAGGTGGCGTATCATTTTCATTGTCGGCCTCGGACTCACAACTGGAAGAAGCATCATAATCTTCGTCTTCAGACACATCGTATGTAGATTCTGGCGATGGTGGCAATTCATCTTCATCTTCTGATGATGACTGTGCAAATGCTTTTAAATTTCGTTTTGCTTTATTTCCCTCTCTCTTGGTCGCTTTTTGAGTTGTTTTGGTTTTCTTCTCTTTTCTTAATATAAGTTCCTGTATTAATTTATTCTTCTCTGGCGTTTCAGTTAAAATTTTAGTAGATCCGTTTTTTCGCCCTTTTTGTTGTGACAGTTTTCGGCAAGCAGCTTTTGGGAATGGTTTTATCTGTTCAGGTGTCTTGAAGGTTTTTGTAGATGTCGATGGCAGATGAAGTGATGTTATAATTGAATCATCGTCTTTCTCAATGTCTGATTCTTGATTCTGTGAAGTAGCTTTGTGGATCTTTATAGGGGTTCTTTCTGTCGTAGATTTTAAGGTATTATTTATGTTGGGAGAAACAGACGTCAACGGTTCAGGTATCATTGATTTTTCTAGGGATTCTTGGGTATTTACTCCAACTGGTTCTTTTGGGTTTGTCTCAATGTTGTGGTGACACACTAATGTGTCAGACGAGAGAGAATTTGATGTCGATGGGTGTGGTGAAAGAAGCCTATTTGGTGGTGATGTTTCCACCAAATTTGCTCCGTCTTGTCCTTGATTACTCTCAACTGTACTTTCTAGGTTAGATTCTGCTTCGACAGGTCTATCCGTCACATATGACGAGAGGAACTCATCGTCAGTGAAGATCTCATTATTGAAAGGAAAAATCCCAGATACTCGGAACCCACTTTGGATATTTTGAGGCGTAAATGCCTGGAGAAATGCATGTCCAAGTAATTCTGATATAATATAAATTGTAATAGTTTTGGCGGGATTTTGGATCATCCAATTGTCACAAGCACTATTGTAATAGGCTTTGAGTGGGCCGTACACAGTTCTGTCCAGTGGCTGTGTCTTATGTGATGTATGAGGAGGTATAGTTAAAAGATGAATACCGTTTGCTTTAGAATAATTTTAGGAATCTATGCTGATGTGACTATCATGGTTGTCCATTATTATCAACATTGGAGAGTCTAATGAACATCTACTGTATTTGCTAAAATGTCTTAAAAATTTAATAAAATTTTCAGCAGTCATCCAACCTGAAGGGAATGTGCTACCATCTGTGCCAGCAGGGGCACCTTTTAGCATTCGACCCTGCCAATTTTTGCGTGGGAAGATCATATATGGGGGATATAGCTCCCAATAGCATTTATTGCACAGCACACAGTTACCAGTTCACCACGCTCCCCTGATGTGATTTTTCCGATTTGCTTGACTCCTTTAGTAGCTACTACCTTCTTAGGTTTATGGACTGTAGTTAGTCCCGTTTCATCAACATTCCAAATAGCCTCTGGGCCAAAATTATATTTGACCAAGAGCGAACGCAAATTTTGGAAAAAAAATGGAAATATTGTGACGATTAAAACTCGTAGACCTGCTGAGACTAGTTGCTTCAGGTACTCGTAAAGATAAATGTCTATTTCTGCGCATAAAACCGTAGAACCAGTCGTATGTGGCGATATTGTTGGTCAATTTTCCTATTTTATTAGCTGGTTTATTATTTTTAACCGACTTCCAAAAAGGAGGAGGTTATATGTTCGACGCGTATGTTTGTTTTTTTTTTTTTTTTTTTTTTTATGTATGTCCACCGATTTCTCCGTCATTTGTGGACCGATTTTGAAAATTCTTTTTTTGTTTGAAAGGGTATGCTCCCAAATTGGTCCCATACAAATTGTATTAACTTTGCTTGGGTAGTTTTTGAGTTACCTACAAAATACGTATTTTTTTCCCACTTAGTATGTAGATGATATGATAAGTTCCTGTCACTGGTAGCAGGTAGTGGTATTTGAATGTGTGTGGGGTAGGTACCACAACTAAAAAGTGAAAAATAAAAACTTTTTACAAAAAAAAAAACAACCGACTTCCAAAAAAAACACTACAAAGTGAAAAATAACTTTAATTTCGGAAGTCGGTGGCAAAAAACGAAAACACAAAACCCAAGACACCGACTTCCGAAATTAAAGTTATTTTTCACTTTGTAGTGTTTTTTTTGGAAGTCGGTTGTTTTTGGATAGCATATTCATATGCTAGCATCCGTACGCACTGCGAGGACAAACCATGGTGTAGTTTGCTGGCTTTTTCTAAGTATTTGGCTAACTCAGCCTCTTCTGCGTCCGTAAAAATTTTAGACTGTCGGTAGTCGGGTTCGTACGCTATGTCGTTTTCTTGCTCCTTTTGTTTCCTTGCATACCTTTTCAACGTCATTATTGGCACTTTGAAGGATTTGGCTGTGCCTTTTATACTATTACCTTCTAGGACAGCTTTGACTGCTGCTTTCAGTTTTATTTGGTCTACTGGTTGGCGTTTTTTCACCCCTTCCTTCCTTTTGTATGTTCTCGGCATTTTAGAATCTGTAGGAAGAAACAAAACAAAAATTTATTTAAACTCTTGTAAGAATGCAGGGGACACTTGATCCCATAATCAAGTCTACCCATGTTCGCCATGATCAAGTGTACCCTGGCCCCTGATTTTACAATAAAACATTTTTCTAAATAAAAACAAAATGCTAAGAAGGTTCAAACTGTTTTAATTGTAATACGTAATTTATTTATATGAATATCTGAAAATAACGATCAAAATACTTACAAAAAAAGATGTCGACTCGTTGGAAACAAAATGACGCCACTGCTCTGAAGTTGTAGATAGTAAAGGGGAATGCCCATCTCCCATACAAAAAAATGCCTGAAATAGACAAGAATGAAATCTACGCCAAATTATCCTTCAAATCGAACGAAACTCAATGACAATTTCAATAATTATCTAAAACTAGGGAGTACATTGTTTAGAATATTTTTGCTAAAAGATAGGTTATGTCTCAAGGTTACTAAAGGATTGAAAAAATAATTCAACACAAATCATTTTATTACTTTATTCATCATTATACACTATTAATAAATCATCGAGGAACTGTGCAGGAGGACGGATGTTGGATTGGTACCGCGCCCAAGCTAAGTACCATATAATTGACATAATGTGGGCACAGGTACCAACAGTCCGACGTCCCACTAGGCAATTACAGTAACGATTTTGTATAGCATCCCTACCAGTTAAAGAATTATTAATTATCATATACACAAAATATACTTTGGTTGAAATGTGTCTGCTATGTATTTTCCCTCTCAATAAGTAACAATTATCTGGAAGAGCTAATTCCTCAATCAATAAATTATCCATCTCCGTGCAAACCTCAATACTATACATGCCATTAGCTCGCGTATGCTCACCATAGTAGGATCGAGCCTGCTTTATTTGATAAGTGCCACATGCAATCAAAACCATTTCGCTGTAAGTCAGTTGTGGAAAATCAGCAACATTACTATTATTCACATTAATACTTTGGAATTGCGCTCTGCGTCGATTTAAATTATTATTTATTACATAATCAGCTAGCCTGTTTTCCATAAACATATTAGTATTTATTGTTTGGAGAATATCAGCAGCATCTGGCCTGTCAACTATTCTTGAATGAAATCTATTAACTAATGCTGCCGCTATAGAGAAATCAACCATTAAATGTTTGGATGCTCGGTTAAAAAAATCTTGGCGAAATATTTTAAAATGCTGCTTGAAAATTCCATTTACGACTTCTACAACCCAGCGACAAATGGTTACTTTCCTGCTTTTGTTGGCTTCTAAAGTTGATAATTGGAATTCATTTTCTTGTAATGTTGATGGCATGTGGACACTATAATTACATGACTCCAAAAGTGGAACAGCGTCTCTGAACCCTCTATCCAATATAAACACATCCCCATCTTGAAAATATTGCCTTAGTCTATTATTCGGATCATTAAATTCATTGAACATTATAGTAGCATCGGAAGTTGTTGCGGGATAAGGGCCTAACACTTCAAGAATATATCCATCGGAGCAAACAAGCATAAATGGCTTTACGAGGTTTCTATATTTGTGTAGCGAATATGTTTCTTTTTGATAAAGATAATTAGAGCTCTTTTGTACATAGATATATGTTCCATCCACGATGACTGCAGGTTTTCTTTGACCATCAACTTCACCAAACAGTCCATTGGGAATTATTAAATTCCTGGTTGCAATTTCTTCTCTGGTCATATGTCCAATTCCTAGGTTTCTGGGTACAAAATCTTGGTTTAATTTGACTCTTGCTTCAGCCATAAGTCGTTCTAGAGTACTTCTGGGTATTTGAAGTAGAGACGATATTCTTTCATCGGAGTCCCCAGTTCTTAGTTTCATTAGGTAGGCCGCAAGGGCAGTAGAGCCTCTATGCATTTGTGCCAGACGGGGAACCTCGCTCATTAAACTAGTAAATTGACTTTTACTCATTCCAAGAAAGTACCACAACATATATTCCTCCATCGAGTTGATATTTTCGAAATCCAATGATCGGCTCTCATAATTCACAAACGACGCAAAATCTTCTATGTGATTCACATTGAATACATGGATTACATCTTCCCATGCCGGAATTTCATGCCATAAGTCACTGTTTAAATGATAATTACATATTTTGGAATTCCGTGGGACATAATACTTATAGTCCTTAAATAACCATACCCTGAGTGAAAGTGGTACCACATGTCGATCTGTCATATTGCAACCCGGATAGAAACAATGACTTTGAGTATCAACTGCTCTTCCATAATTAGGTAACTGTATGCCTGTCGCCATTTGAGATTCTTCACTATGAGAAACTTCAAGTTGAGATGCATTTACACTGTCTGTGGATACTTGACTTAGACTTTGCAAAGAAGCAACAGAAGGTGACGCAGCTCGGTTGCATTGTTGCCAACATGGATGACAGATCAAATCTGTAGAACGTAACTGTAACAAAAACCAAAATCAGGTTAGTTTTACTGATGACTTAAATATTGAATATGATGCACATTCAACTAAACATTATTATTGAAGCAGATTTCTCACCTGTCGTGGTTGAATTCGGTGAGCTACTACATTCATTATGTGCCTTTCACGGTCAGTATTACTTCCCATTGTATGTGATCGTTGTCGTAGAACTGACTGTCCACAGCAAACACACACATGACGGTGACCAACTTGTCTATCTGGGCGACTAGGCCCTGGTGTTTCCGTTATACTTTGGATAGATAATCGGAGACATGCATCACAAATAACACTGTGTTGATCAATCTGTAAGAGAAAGAAAAAAACAATTATTTAAATTATTTTTCAGTGGTTTTTATGAGTTCAACATACCTAAAGCTACTTGTGTAATAATTGTGTTTTACGTATAATGTAAACAAAACCAGCAAAACATAATACTTACAAGTTGCGGTGTTATCCATTGCTGTATTAAACAACGTACTTCATCATTTTGCATTGACAAAGGATTACGTCTCATTCGTGTTATATCGAGATAACAATTAATGCAATGAACAGAATCCATTTTTGTAAAGAAATGGGGGACAAGTCCAAAACACAAGCAGAGTCGTCGTATATAGCAGGTTCAAAGTCCGTGTTCAAAAAGCCAAGTCGTCGTGTTAAGCGGGTCCAATTTCAGTCCGGGTTCAAAAATAGGTATCATGTACAGATGGAACATCAAAATCCTTAAAATATGGCCAAAGTCGTCGTAAAATATCATAAATATAAAACACAGTATCGTAATAACTCAACGTAACACAAACAAAACAATGAAATATAATGATGAAAAAATTAAACGTCATATCATTGTCACAAGGTTTTGTCAAACGGTAAAGGCAAAGGACACATCTCATACTGCCTAGGTTATTTTCTTTTTTGTAGTTTTAAAAAATAATTTGATTTTATGTATTTTGATTGGCATACTTAGATTGTGAGATTTATAAAATATGTTATTATAATTAATTATGAAGCTACTTTACGGTTTGCTGATTGATTGTTGATGGATGGTCTAACAAAGACCACAGACTAAATAGTGGTAATGTCAAATATGAGTGTTCTTGAATGTCATTGAAGAACTGTACGACGGAAATCGAAATAAATACTGAAATAATAATCACCTTTATACCCTACTTAAACGAACTGAAGAATAAATTGATGAGTTGTATTTTATTCGAAATAGAATTTATCACTATTGGGAATTGCTGTCCATTTTAGGCATTTTCCTGGCATTCCCCTTTCAAAATGACATTTGGTCATTGACAATGACAGTTATGATCAGTGTTGCATGTATCGAATTTAAAAATAATTTGTAGTTTTGTAGTTATGGCACAGGGATCAAGTGTCCCGAGGGAACAAGTGTCCTCAGTCTCCCCTAATTTAGTATTAAGAGTGAATTAAGGTATGTAGATAATGTAGTATAGGTAGGTAATTATACTTTGAATAAAAACAAGTATTTTATGAAAATATCCCGAGGGAACAAGTGTCCTCAGTCTCCCCTAATTTAGTATTAAGAGTGAATTAAGGTATGTAGATAATGTAGTATAGGTAGGTAATTATACTTTGAATAAAAACAAGTATTTTATGAAAATATACTTTATGTATTAAAATAAATAATTTTAGTACAATTAATAAAAACAAGTATTTTCGTCGTGTTAAGCGGGTCCAATTTCAGTCCGGGTTCAAAAATAGGTATCATGTACAGATGGAACATCAAAATCCTTAAAATATGGCCAAAGTCGTCGTAAAATATCATAAATATAAAACACAGTATCGTAATAACTCAACGTAACACAAACAAAACAATGAAATATAATGATGAAAAAATTAAACGTCATATCATTGTCACAAGGTTTTGTCAAACGGTAAAGGCAAAGGACACATCTCATACTGCCTAGGTTATTTTCTTTTTTGTAGTTTTAAAAAATAATTTGATTTTATGTATTTTGATTGGCATACTTAGATTGTGAGATTTATAAAATATGTTATTATAATTAATTATGAAGCTACTTTACGGTTTGCTGATTGATTGTTGATGGATGGTCTAACAAAGACCACAGACTAAATAGTGGTAATGTCAAATATGAGTGTTCTTGAATGTCATTGAAGAACTGTACGACGGAAATCGAAATAAATACTGAAATAATAATCACCTTTATACCCTACTTAAACGAACTGAAGAATAAATTGATGAGTTGTATTTTATTCGAAATAGAATTTATCACTATTGGGAATTGCTGTCCATTTTAGGCATTTTCCTGGCATTCCCCTTTCAAAATGACATTTGGTCATTGACAATGACAGTTATGATCAGTGTTGCATGTATCGAATTTAAAAATAATTTGTAGTTTTGTAGTTATGGCACAGGGATCAAGTGTCCCGAGGGAACAAGTGTCCTCAGTCTCCCCTAATTTAGTATTAAGAGTGAATTAAGGTATGTAGATAATGTAGTATAGGTAGGTAATTATACTTTGAATAAAAACAAGTATTTTATGAAAATATCCCGAGGGAACAAGTGTCCTCAGTCTCCCCTAATTTAGTATTAAGAGTGAATTAAGGTATGTAGATAATGTAGTATAGGTAGGTAATTATACTTTGAATAAAAACAAGTATTTTATGAAAATATACTTTATGTATTAAAATAAATAATTTTAGTACAATTAATAAAAACAAGTATTTTATGAAAATATATAATTTTAGTACAATGGAAATGTCAGATAATCACATTTTATATCTTAACAGTTCTCTAAAGAGAGAATTGTTAAGATATAAAATGTGGTTGTTTGATATTTAATAACCAAAAACTAAAAACAGCCTCTTATAAAACCTTAAATCTTATTAAAATAAAATAAAGACTTTCCAATCGACAACAATAAAAAATATATTTAAAAAATGTCAAACTTTACTCGTTTAACTAAAAATACTAAAAATGTAATTAAAAATTCTCATCCATGAGGTCGTGTAATATTTCTGTTTCATTTTTGTAAATCTTTGGCTTTTTACTAACAATACTATCAGTTAAGCTTATCTTGTTCAACTTATTTATTTAGATCTTTGGTTTACCACTAGTTATAATTTCGTCTGAAATTATCTTTATTCTTTTATTTGGAGTCTGACTCCTTTTCCATTTGTCTCTTTTTCACGTTAAGGTTTTCTTTATTGGCTTTCACTTCAATCTTTTCCTCCTCCATCGTTGTGAAGGAAGATAATTCCACTTCTTCATTAATACTGAAAAAGTTGTCGATAACTACAGGCAGTGTATTTATATCCAGATCAATACACTCATGGTTAAAATCCATTGCATGATCGCTTTGTTCAATGGTGTAATCAACTAGCGGATTATTATTATTTAGTGGTGGGGCAAAAGGTTTCTTGAATATCGGTTCCGACTTTTCCGTTATAATGGGCTCGTTTATTTTTGTACTGTCTTTATGTGTATCTGCTTCATTATCTATTTTCATGTCACTGACTCTTTCTGTTTTTATTTCAGTTTTTTTTATAAGCGACTGACTGTCTGTTTTTTTTTTCCTTTTCTTTTTGGATCTTCAATTTTTCGTTTTCAGTTTCTGTGCCAAATTCATTATATCTAAAATTAGTTTTTTCCTTTTGATCTTTAGATACTTTTTGTGTCATTTTATTTTGTTTTATCTTCGTAAACTTATCAGGAGCTTTTTTGCCTTTGCTGGGGCCAGGTTCTTCTAATATGTTTAAATTATTGTCCTGAATTTCTTCCGTATTACTCTCATCATCGCTTAATTCTTTTGTTTCGTCAAGATCTTCTGATTCTTCTATCGAGATTATATTTTCTACGCTTCTGCCTGGAATAACTTCGATTTTATTTTTTTGTTTGTTGTTTTAAGGCTACCTGTGCCATACCTCATTTCTTTGAGCATAGAAAGAACCGTTTGATCAATTGTATCTTTAAAGTTTTCATTTCTAGCTTCTGGATTAGTTATTGGCAGTCTATCTAAAACCTTATTTCTATTCATCGGACTTATGCCGCACTTTTCAAACCCAGCTATAATATTTTTGTTAACCTTGCATTCTATTTCTTTTATAAGCTTCTTAAGAAGCGATGGAAATATATTTTTGGGTATAGTAGCCTGTATTCTCCCGTCGGTCTTTTTCCAATTATAGAGTATGTGCCGCCAAGCACCTTTCAATGGTCTGAAGCAACGTACAAAGGTTGGGTAAGGTGCGTAGAGTTTGCCGGTAAAAAAATGAACCGAATATTCCGTGTTTCATATTCGTTTATTATTTCTATTGAAAAGTGAGAGTCGAGATTATCGCCTATAAGAATTTTTGTACCAGTTTATCTTCAAAATAGTTGAAAACAAGAGTCCTCACCCAGTCTTCAAAAGTTATTCCATCGAACCAGCCAGAACCGGTACTATTATAACGACAACCTTTTGGCCCATTTTGTCTCCATGTGTCATAGACATAATTTATTTATTTATATATACTTTATTGTACACCAAAAAAATACATAACAAAAAATAAATCAAACACTATAAAATATACAATGGGCGGCCTTATCGCTTTCTGCGATCTCTTCCAGGCAACCTTGGAATGGACAGTGATTTGCCTGGACATAAAATGGGGCTGTCGTTGGTGCAAATAATAAGTATATTATATACTAGAATAGATACACAGATATATACATATCCTAAATAATATATACATAAATACATACATACTTACTAAATATATAAGCAACAAAAATAAACGAAGACTATAGATAATAACAGTTACGAGAACAAGATCACAACGACAAGTAATGTTCCTTTACGAGTCTCTTAAATACAAGTAACGATTGCGCATGTTTTATTTGAACTGGCAATGCATTCCACAAACGAGCGGCCTGGACAGTAAAGGACTTGTCGAGGAAAGTTGTGGAATGCATAGGCATTTTAAGCTTTAAGTTATCTGATGACCTTAAAAGTTTCGTGTGGGAGTCGCAAAGAAACTGAAAACGTTTCTTGAGATAGAGAGGGGTGGAAGGGGAAAAAAGAACATTATACAAAAGGGAAAGAATATGAACATTCCGGCGAAGGCGAATTGGTAACCACTTGAGCTTCACACGAAATTCGGAAACATGGTCATATTTGCGCAAACCGAACATGAACCTTATACAAACATTTTGAAGCCGCTCAAGTGCCTTATATACCACATATGGTGGTAGTAAGGTTCCTTTTGCAGCAGAAACCATCATAATAGAGGTTAAACCTCTTGTGTGATTCATTATTCTTTCTGGATACTTTACGCTCCTTTTTACTAGAACTCTTTTTCTGCCTGGATCATTAACCAAATTTGTTTCATCATAGTTGATGATATTACTTAAAGGAATTTCTTGTAGTGATACTTCTAACTCATCAAAATATGCTTTAATCACTTCTGGGGAGACTGCTGCTCTTGTACGTTTTATATTTTGGCTCAATCTACTGGTAACTTTACTTTTATTACGTTTTAAAAAGCATTTTATGTAGTCGGGACCAGGCATATTATTTTTGAATCTTTTTATTGTCACTCCTAAATTGTCTAAGTATCCCTTTATTAATAATTTTAAGTCTATTGTTTCATGGGGATATCCCCATTCAGAACAAACATTGATATATTGTATGAGGTATTCCTCTACATCCGGAGCTAAAGCTGTTTGGCCACCTTGCTTTTTCATGAAAGAGTATTATGTCTATGAAGGACTGATTTGGAGATTTTATATTTTTCCGCAATATCTATTAACGATTTATTAGTACTGTTGTATTCATTTAGTGCCTGTCTATGAGTCTCGTCATATTTTTTATAATTTTTTTCACGGCTTGGTTTGTATGTACGCGGCATTATCGGAAGTTAGAAATCTGAAAAGAAATAAGCTTAATTAAATACCTATGTACCTACTATGCAAACAATAAAAATCCCCAGACACATTAAATCCTTTCACCCATTACGAGAAAATCTGCGATCGATCTTCAAAACGGCTGACGGTAACGCATCGAAATCAGTCCATCTAGCTCGGTAGCTCCCCTATACCACCACCTACATATGGGATCTTTAGCTTAAAAGTTCCCCCAAACTAGCCCCTAAATTAAATTTCGTTTCACCATCATCTTTACCACCTAACTAGGGGACAACCAGCCCATCTCCCTCCAGAAGCTACCCATACAGCCAAATCTCGTCGCAAAATTTGTAATTAGTCACAAATAATAAGTGTGCCGTAATAGTTTAGTAGCTATTACGAGACATTGAAACTGTGATTTTCAAGTTGAAGTAACTTAACGTAAGCGTAGTATTGGTATCGTCAAGTGGCGTAACATATGTTACTGTTACTCTGTTATCATTTTTAGTGACTACACGTTACTTTATTTATGTCTCGTAACCTAGACCACACAACAAGACATTTATGTGTCAACATGTTCTTTAATATAACTTTTGAATTTCTTTTCGACAGCGATTTGATGGTTGGATCTCAAAGTGCTTGGTGCTGGTAATTAATTAAGTGTAATTTTTTAATTAAGTGTATTATCATGAGCGAGCAAAATATGCGCTTTCGCCACTCATCAACCTTTTACAGAAAAATGCGCAAAAGGGTGTACAATAAAAAAAAAATGGAACGTGGTAAGTTTATATTAAATTTTTAGTTTTGTGGAAAACGTAGAACCAAAACGGTTTATAAATATCGGGAATGCAATAGCTGTCAACCTGAACATATTACTACAGCGAAATTGCATTTTTCTGAATTTGCCGAATAAAATAAAAAACAAAAACCTTCAGTTTTTGGCATTTGTAGATTATATATTAAATTCCCTCTCAGTTAAAGTATAAAATAAAATATATACCTATAAATATAAAAAATATATGAAAAAATACTTTAAACAGCTCGAAAACAGCTATAATGATTATAAGAATTGCACGTTTATCGGTATAATTCTAAACTTTAGATACTTTATTTTCTAACAATAACATTCTCTTGCAGATAATAATTTGTATTCAAAGACTTTTACCACATGTGATGAAAATCAGGAAGCTGTTTCTCAAAATATAAATGCCTATAAATTTATACCAAGAACCCAGCCAATTTATTGCATGTATTTCAACAACAAAGATTACTGAAGATGACGTTTCTACTGCTAAAGCAACAAACAATACCAATAATGATAGCGTTTCTAGTGTTGAAATATTGGATGAGACTGATCACAATAATGATAATACTAAGGCCTAAAGCCTCGACCAACATCTCTTGAGGCTCTCGTTAGGCGGTTGGATCAAAGGCCTGATCCAGAAAGCCGTACTCCTCGATACGGCTCGCATTGTAAGGAGGTTCCTGTCTGCAGCCCTAACCACCGGTAGCTTGGACCCTGCTCCCGACACCGGCGGACCTCTATTTTTTTATATCATTAAATGTTTTTTTTTATCCTGTTTATTTTAAGAAATATTTAAAAATGTAAATTAATAAGAAACTAGATGAATAAACGAATTAATAATACTAATATTATGAATATTACCTCGTTTACTGAAGACGATGACATGTATTCACTTAGTCAGATACTATCAAATTACGATGATAATGAAACATCTGATTCTGATAATGCTGAATTAAATTGTGTGAATTTAAATATTAAAACAAACTTGCAACAATGGGCATTACAACATCAAATACGGCAAAATGCATTAAACGAATTATTAAAAATTTTGAGAGATTTTCCAAATATGGCTTTTTTACCTAAAGATAGCAGAACCTTATTGCAAACGCCTAGGATGAGCAATGTTGTCTCTATGGGCAGTGGAAGTTATTGGTAGAATGGTCTGCAAAATTGCATAATTGAAATTTATGCTCAGAGTCAGAAGCATTTACCATCAAATTTAGCTTTGACATTCAACATAGATGGCTTACCTATAGCTAAAAGTACAAAAGATCAATTCTGGCCTATTTTGTGCAAAATAAATGAGAAACATGTCTCACCTTTGGTTGTTGCAATATATCATGGAAACACAAAACCGCCAGTAAATGAGTTTTTACAGCCTTTTGTCACCGAACTTTCGGCTGTACTTAAAGATGGAATATTAATAAGAAACACTGTCATAAACGTTGAAGTTCGATGTTTTATCTGTGATACTCCGGCGCGATGTTTTATCAAAGGTCAATACTATATATGTAGATTCTTTAGTGTAATAAGATACAGGGCAGTGGCATCAAGTAAAATTTCTATGACTTATTGCGTTACGTTACTGTCGGCCTCGCCCGCTAAAGTCGTAATGAAGGCTTAGTTGAGCAAAGCAATTACATGTTTCTATAAACTACCTATTTTACACGTTTTTCTACTTGCGGTGGAAAATATGTTTTACATTCTTTTATCAGCTATTTTAGGTAATATGCTTATTATCTTTTGTTTTTAGGTACTATGGGATTCAATAGTTATCACGGATGTATGTAGTGTACAATTATTGGAGAATACGACAGAAAAGGACGTCATATGAGTTTTGCCCGAACAGATCTGCCTTTACGTACAGGTTCGTCACTTCGGAATAGATCAGATCCAGACCATCATAAATATAGAACTGTGATTGAAGACCTACCCATTGATTTAGTTGATGATTTCCCTATTGCTGATGCACTTCATCTGCTACATTTGGGTGTGATGAAACGTTGCCTAGTAGGATGGACGAGCGGTAGTTTCAATTTTAGAACAAAGTGGTCAGCAAGTGACATTCAAGCGATTTCAAGAAAATTGATGGAAATAAAGTCATTTATTCCTCATGAGATACATCTAGGCAGATTAAGAGACTTAAGTTGCATCCATTTTTGGAAAGGCACCGAATTAAAAAAAAATCTCTTATATTATGGTCCCATTGTATTAAAAGACCACTTGTCTGTTGAGGTGTATCAACATTTCTTGACTTTATTTTGTGCTAGCACAATTTGCTACAGCGATGCCTATAAAACTTATTGGCATATTGCTCAGCAACTAAGACTACATTAAAAAATTTGCGGAATTATATGGTCAAGATTCGGTAGGTAGTAACATTCACAACTTATGCCATGTTGTAAATGACGTATCAAAATTTGGATCTTTGCCCTCACTGAGTGCATATCCATTCGAAAGTATGATTTCTAAAATAAAAAATCTGTTACGAAAAGGTGATAAACCATTACAACAAGTAGCGAACAGATTCCAAGAAATGTCAAACTTATGCAACACAAATTTAGAAAATTATCCGTCAGTAAAGTTTGAGAAGGAATTGGCAACTGGTGAAAAAGTGTTTGCTTTTGTGAAAGTTAACGAGAATTGTTTCCTTTCTAGTAAAGAATATAAAGATAAATGGTTTTTGAATACCGAAAACAATATAACTGCGATGGATTATGCTTTTTTAGTGGAAGGGGAAATAAAAATCAAGGAGAGAAGTATTAAAAAAAAGTTTAATTTCTTTGAGAAACCTTTCAAATCTTCTTACTTAAATATTTATGAAAGTGAACTTAGTTATCAAACAGAAAAATCAAAAACTTTCACGATGAAATGTATTAAATGCAAACTTTTGTCTTTAACTTACCATGATAAGATAGTCGTTATTCCAATTTTGTCTACACTTAATAAGCAAATGCCTATTTAACAATTAAATAAGTAGAAAATATCTTTTTAATAAAACAAACTTCAGGTCTATTAAATCGACAACACTACTATTTAATAAATCGATTGAAGAAATATTGCATTTTTTCACTCCGTCCTGTGCATCCGTCACTTTGTTGTATATTTTGACTTTGGAGAGTTTAGTCACAGAACCTGAAGATTCACCTAGAAATTCCTGTAACTCATTGGATGCATCTGTAAACATAATAATTGATATATTAATGTCATTAAAATTTTTGATAAATATAAGATACTTTTGTAGTGTAAAACTAATTTATAAATTTCATTACCTTCTTTTCCCTTAAGTTGTTCGGTGTTCCAGTTATTTTCGTCTGTGCAGTCGCCAGGGTCACCACATTCCATACTCTCATTATTATTTTCCGATTAATTCTGTTTTTTTTTGTTTTTTTTTACAGTGTTTGTTTTGTTTAGTGTTTCTGGGTTTGATATGACCATTTCATCATTGCCTTGTTGAGTCGAAGCTGTTTCCCTTTTTGTTTTCTTCCCTTCCACAGTTTTGCATTCTAAAGTCCTGTAATTAAAAATCATTAGCCACCATTGTCCTTTATAAATAGTACTAATATAAATTGTTATTTTTTCTTACAGTTTTCTTTTAATACGCTGACCGCTGTGTTTGATTGCAATATTTTGTATAAATCCATCCGAATCATTGAAGCTGCACGAGCTATCGGCTAGAACTGCTATTTTATGAAATAACGTTCTTATTTTTATGTACTGTGAGAATGCCTTTTTCCTTTTATTCCTTTCCAAGTGAATTGGTGGAGAAGCTCGTCTGTTATCAGAAGTTTTATTAAAGGCAGCCCAATCTTTGAAAGCTTTCCTTGCCCACAGAAACGCGAAAACTTTTTGATCTGTAAAAATGTATGTTAAACACAAATGAACAAAAAAAGAAACAACTCTATTATTTTAAATGAATAAAATAAACCAAGTAAGCCTCAACATTTTTGTCAAGGAGATAATTTTCCAGTGCATCCAGTTGTTCAATTATATCGATGGGGAACTTAATATTTGGTATATATTTTTCATCGCTGTTATCGGTGTTTGGAGTATTATTTGTCATTATTACACTAGTGGCTTGGTTTTTTTTCTGAAGCAGGTCGAAGATCTTGTCTAATTGGGTCTGCATAATAGCAAAATTTCTCTTCGTTTCATTTTGGACTACAACAAAAAAAAAAGATTTATACAATATGGAAACCACATATATGCAATAAATTAAACCACATACTTGTTATCGCCTTTTCTGACGATACACAAAAAATGGACAAAATCGGTCCAGTAATTAGGTAAAAAACTAGAGTTTTAATTTTGATCAAATTTGAACACTCTGTAGAATTGGATCACTGGGTCAATGATTCAATGAACTTGAATCCTTGAACATTGAAAAGCGACGTTGCCATACAGTGCAAACTATCACGACGCTTTTACGTATTCTACTTACCTATTTGCCTAAAATGTAAAATCGGTACACCTAAACGACAAGCTGGAATTTAAAAAAAAATGTTTATTTCAATTACAAAAGAAAAACATATTAAAATGTAATACATTTTATTTCAACGTTCGAGTGCGCAAACTAAGTGTGTATGGAGGCCGCGGCAGCATCGCCCGACTCCCCGCGTGATCTCCGCCGCCGCCGTTGCTCTACGCAAATAAATTCGTTTCTTGAAATGTATGGAATTAAATACCATGATGGTACGGCCTACTCCCTCTCACAGACAGGAAACCTGTGCAGTCAATGTGTGCAGGGAACATTATAGGCTGATTATTAAATTTAATGTTTATGTTGTATTTTTTTCGATACATGAATACTTGAAATTACTGTTATAAAATACTGGCATTCAGCTGCATCGGGTTAGACTGGAAGCTGATTAGTACTTGGAAATTTGGAATTTCCTTTTGACCTCCCACGGCCGAAATTTTATTTTGCAATTTACACAAACATAACCTATCATCACTAGCACGCGCTAACATTTCCTGCGGGTGTACGTAGGGTACTCGAGACATGCGGCGTTTTTCAAAGGCGGCGGTTATTGTGAACGAATTTTGCGGGCAGCAGGGAAGGAGGGGTGCGCGTAGGTAAGGACACCTGTTATTGACTTTAGGGAATAATTATCGATAAACAAAAAAAACTGTTTAGCTTTAAATACTTAGGGCGGGCGTAGTGTTTTTATTAGAATTATCGTGCTCTTGTGATAATTCTAAAACACTATGCCCTAAGTATGTATACAGCTTCTTTGTTTAAGTGTGTTGTGTAAGTTCTTGTTAAATATTCAGTAGATTTAGAGATTAAATTAATGAATTAGAAGTAAACAATAACAATTTTATAAGTTACGTAGAAGCAACCTATTAATAAAAATCGTACCTACTTACACGTTTGCTAGTCAGGAAATCACTCACAAAACGGTAGTTTCTTAAGTCCAATCGTACAAAATTACTAAAACTTTTTTAATACTTAATCCAATCAATAATTTGTTAATCGTTAAAAATATTAAAACAATCGAATAACACAAAAATGCTTGTATTTTAATGCCTTGTTTTGGTAGTAGGTAAGTAAGTGTAAAAAAGTATCGATAAACGATAATTGCGCCGTTAACCCTAAATTATGACTTTATTATTTTCGCCATTTTTGAGAAGTCTCGCTTTGTCAGTTCACCGCTGTCTTCCGGGATAGTGTATCGTGACTTTCACAGAGATTTAGTAGCGCGCATTGCTTCAAGTGATTTTGGCAAATTAAACTAATACTCGTAAATAGGTACTTTTTTTAAGGTGAAATTGACACTTATTTGCTACTTGACTTTGTGTGTGTATAAATAGTGTTTTTAAGTTTATTTTTATTTATTTTTTACGGTGAAATTGACACTACTTGACTTGTGTGTTTTTTTAACAAAATGCCAAGACAACATCATTTTTACAGTGCTGCAGAGTATACAGACATGGTTTTATTGTATGGCGAATGCCGCCAAAATTCAGCCTTAACGCAGGCATTCACGGAGATCAAATAATCGGTCCTGTTTTTGTCAACGGAAACCTGAATGCACAGAAGTTTCTAGATCTTCTTAACGGCCCGATAGCACGATATTTGGAAAGATTGCCTGCGGTATCTTTCAGGCGGGTATGGTTCCAGTTGGACGGAGCTCCTCCACACTCCGTACTCGTCGCGAGAGAGCGGCTTAACACCATGTTCGGCGAACAATGGATTGGGCGCTATGGCCCCCACAGGTGGCCAGCTCGGTCGCCCGACTTCACTCCTCTAGACTTCTTTTTATGGGGCTTTATTAAAAATGAAGTTTACTCGCGGGTCTCCGAAACCGAAGATGAACTGCGCAATCGTATTGTCGCTGCCTTTGACAAATTAAAAGCCATGGCTCTAGATCCTGAACGAAATTTGTTGAGCAGGCTTCGGGACAACATTGTGCGGCGATGTAACTTGTGCATTCAGAAACGTGGTGGACATTTTGAAAATTTGAAAATTTAAGTTTACTTTTTTTTACTAATGTGCAATAGTTAATTTAGTTAGTTCAGTTCAGTTATCGCGAAATAAAAACGTGGCGGTAAAAATGAACTAAGTGAATTTTGATTTCATCGAACATTGACAAACGATCAAACGCCAGCGCCGATAAAAAAGCCGCCATTGGATGTCACCCGCGTGCGTAGTTGCCGCTCTTCCTGAGATCAAGGTACGTTTTCTAAACAGAGTGTTTACTTTTATAGAATTTATTTTGATATTTATTTTGTTTGAAAATTTCACTTTTTTAATTTACGGTGTTTTATTTAATATTTAATTTTGCTATACTTCTGTGGACTAGTATTACTTGTGGTTTCATTTATTGCATATATGTGGTTTCCATACTGTATAAATTCTTTGTACGTATAAATATTTTGTAGTTTAAACAAATTAATTAATCTTTTTTTAGCTAAACACCTCAACAAAAACTTGCAACGATTAGGTTAATTTCTTTATTTTTAATTATTACTGTTAAATAAATCACGCGTTACGACGTTCTGCACCACAAACAAACATAAAAAGTGCAAGTGACAGCACTTCGTTTTGAATTCAGAATGACAATAATAAAGCACGGACAGAACTTTGAATAAAAGGTGTACGTAGATTAAAACATAGAGACATAAAAACCCACATTCAACAGAGCGCAGATTTTCTTCCTTGAGTGTTTTGTTTTCTGCTCTCAGTGCATTATTATCTTCTAAAATTTTAAATAAATCGCTTGCACTAATTATGGCACTGGAATCTGAAATGACGTCTTTTTCCTGAGGATTTTCACTAGAATTCTCGTACCCTGTTTTTTCGTTTGTACTATTTTGTCTGGAATCTGAAATGATGTCTTTTTCCTGAGGATTTTCACTAGAATTCTCGTGCTGTGTTTTTTCGTTTGTTGTATTTTGTGGAATCTCGTCATGTGTTTCGTTTGAATCCACAATCTGCTCAAATTCCAAGTTGTAATTATTGTTGTTTAGGTTCATATTCGTATTGGAACATTCCATCTTGTACCTAAAAAGTATGTTACAAATCAAATAATATTGCTATACGCTTTTTAATAAAAATTTAAACCGACGAAAAAAGGAACACATAATGAAGGGAACTGAATAATAAAAAGCAAAAAAAAAAAACATAAGCGAAAAAAAACATTTTTGGTCTAACTAAAATACCTAAATAATTTTGAGACGGCATCAAACAAACAAATTAAATATTACGTAAAGTAAAATGATGGCAACCAACAAATAATTAATTTTTTCATGAATATTTAGGTAGTTTGACATACTTACGGTCAATTAGTGATAGGGTTTCAAAAACATTGTTTCGAAATGGATTAAGGGTAGCTTTTAAAACAAATAATTCATTAAGACAGATTTGTAACGGAAAAGATCGATTAGAAAACCACAAAAAATCTGGTGTATACAAGTTACATTGCGATGATTGTAATGGTATTTACATAGGTCAAACTGGTCGTAATTTTCAGACAAGATATAAGGAACATATTGCAGCGTACAGGAATAATTATCCAGAAAAATCCCATTTTGCACAACACTTAATAGAAACAGGTCATTCGTTAAATAATAATAACACTTTCGAAATTTTACACACATGTGATAAAGGTTTCAGAATGTCAGTACTAGAGAGTTTAGAAATTTTCAAAAATAATACCGGAAACATTACACTGTTGAACGAATTAAATACGAGTATGCCAAGGTCACCTTTGCTGCGATTGTTCGCCCCCCTTATCGCACTGATAACGGCGATACTATATAAGTGGGTTTCACGGGCGATAAGGCTCAATCTGCACTCAGCGCTTGGTGTGGCAACACGCTGTGTTCGAGTTCGCAACAAGTCCATCGTCATCTTGAGGATGCCTCGTTGAGAGGTGAAACACGTGTCGATTTCTTTCAGTTTTTTATGGCTCTTTAGAAATAGCTAAGCGGAACAAGTTACTAAATATATCCACGTCTATTGTATTTTTTTTTGCGAGAATGTAGGTTTACAATGTATGATCTTAAAACTATAATGGCCCCTTTACCTTCTACCATTACTTATGGTGTGCAAATATTTAATTTTGTTCTACACAATGCTAAATAAATAAAAAAACACAGCAACAACAAATAAGATGCATGCATTAGGACTTTCATGGAAAAAATGATAATTAGTTAATGATGTCAAAGCTATACCTATGTCAGTTCAAGAGATAAAGTATAATGTCAGATTAAGACTAAGTAAATTTAGTAAAACAAAAACATTTTCGTAGTAATGTGAGTATTCCGCACCATTTCATAAGGTTGTAGATGATTATAATCGTTATGATACCACCGATTGCGTAGAATGCAGTTGTGAACCATCGAGAATGTTTGAGAATGAATGGTTCCTTTAAATGTTGTTGAAGTATCTCGTCTACTTGTTGTAGTTTATGTTGAGCATATTTTAATTCATGAAGATCTCGATTTGAGAACATGATTGGTTCTAATTTGATTTCTTCCGTTATGTTGTCTCTTAATTTGATGCAGCAGTCGTCTTCTGTTATATCAATTAAAAGTATTTTATTTGTTAGATTTTGAGTCAATAGATTTGTTTGAGCTTCTAGAATTGTATAATCGATGTATGCTTTACAGTTTTTATATAATTCAAGTATACCGATTGCAGATACAGTCTCTTCTTTCATTTCTTCTTTATAACATAGAATTGTGATTTTCATTAGCTTTGTTAGGATGAAGAGCCATTGATTGTGGCGTAATGGATGCCATATTTCTGTTTCTGCGTAGACTGTTCTTATTTGACAATCCTTAGGTATACTCCTTGTTCTTTGTGAGAAGAGTTGAATTTCGCATTGTGGATGGTCTATTCGGGTTTGAGATATATTTATTTCCCATAAGAAAGTTCACTTACATGAGAAATATTTAACTAATTAAAAATAAACATAATTGATTAACGTACAGTTTTGGCAAAACATAAATAAATTACAATAGGTACACAAAAATATCCAAAAAGCGTAGGGTAATCGCTAATAATTTAACATAGCTAAAGCGTAAACATACACGGAACGCGCGCAACTAGATGTGGTATGTAATGTACTAAGGTGCGCTCACTTTATTTTCATTAAACATTTATGTAATTTTAAGCATTTCTTAAATATTGGCATGGATTTAGCATTTTTAATGGTTTATGGTAGTTTATTATACAATGCAGCACCTTCGTACATCACATTTTTTTTGCCGTAGCTATTCTTCTTGAGATTGATATTTCTTCGCAGATGAATTTATCTTCTTCATATTTTTGATATTTTCCGAGGTCATTGAGTAAAGAGTAGACCGTGATTGATTTTGATATTAGGATAAAGGATTTGTAAGGTTTAATGTAGGATAGGAATTCCGTGTTTTCTTTGTGAGGAAAGGAAGGAAGAGGAAACATTAGATATAAATTATATGGTTCAAGATTCGCAATTGGTATCTCAAATGATATTACTAGTAAATTGTCTTTTAATAAAGCTTTTGGTTTAATTATTTTATAATATTTGTATACGTCATCCATACTTGGTTCCATTGGAAGGTTATATCGAGATCCTATCTTTTCTAATTCAATTTTTAAATTAGTAGGCTTTATTGCTCTATAATTGCTCAATATCAAAGGATAATGTTATCAAAATGATCAACTTTTCGAAATTACGATTCATAATATTTATGTCGTTTTTTAGAGAGACCATTGAATGATTGAAAGAAGATGGATCAAAATTGCCCAACGGCCTATAAAAAGTGACATCTAAAAAAAAGATAAAAATGTATAAAAAAATACGGCATACTTCCTAAGTTAATTTTTTTACACCTTCATATGAAAAAATTGTCCAAAAATGTCAATGTCCTGCGCCCATGTATACAAGAACAACAGTATTCAACCACGGCATTCCTTCCTTCATTTCGTCTATTATAAAGCACATAAGTGTGATACTCCTTTCTTCGGATATGTCGTGATTGAATCCTGCATCTCAACAGAATGTTATTTTGTATATCATTAACATTAATATTAATTCTTTCTGGATGTCTGTATATGTCAATATCATATACACCTGTTTCGTTTATTTAGTATTAGTTCGCTGCAATAAAAGCGTGCGATTCTGGGGTGGTACGTACCAATGGATAGCATGATGAAATCTTCATACGTTAAACTTGGGGAGTCGCTTACTTCTTCGCTGTTTGCATTTAGTCTTATGAAAGCCACTCTTCTTTGATTCAGGTTATTCTGTTCTACAAAATCTGCTAACAGATTTGGTTTATGCACGTTGCGGTTAATAGTTTCGATGAACTCTTCCGTGTAATGACTATCATCAAATGGCTGGTGGAAGCAGTTTATTATTGCACCTGCTATTTTAAAATCGTCAAAAATGTGTGGCAAGTCGCGATTAAATGTGCGGTGCCGAAACATTTTAAAATCCCTTTTAAGGCGGCCATTGATTGCTTCTACGACCCATTGGCATATAGTGACGAGCCTTGATTTGTTGGAAACTTCTGTGCTTAACTGTCTTTCACCTCGAACAGTTGATGGAGGCACATGCACTTGAAAACCGGATTCTTCTGCAACTGGGACAGCGTCAAGGAAGCCTCTATCTAGCACCAAAATGTCATTTTCTTGAAAAAAAATCTTGCCAAACATTGTCATTAGTTAAAAGCTGCCTCAGTATGCTGCATCTGTAGTGGTAGCTGCGTACGGTCCGGCTATGTCAATTATATGACCGTCTGCGCACACTATCATAAACGGCTTAACTAAGTTACGGTACTTATGGTGTCACCATTGTGTGGATCGCCCGGAGGACACGGTGGAGAATACGGTGGAGGTCTGCCCGGCTTTGGCGGAGCATCGCCGTGTCCTCGTGGAGGCGATCGGCGTCGGTGATCTCTCGCGTCCGGCCCTGGTTCAGGCCATAGTACGAAGCGAGAGGAAATGGCAGGCCGTCACCTTCTTCTGCGAAGTGGTAATGCTCGCGAAGCAGGAGGCGGAACGCGTGAGAGAGAGGCAAATTTCGCGCCCTCACGCCCCTAACCGCCGCAGGAGGAGACACCCGGGGCGGGAATTGCGAGCCGATTTCCAGCCACCGTAGGCGCGGGCTTGCGGACAGTGAGCAATGGGTAGCTCGCCGTTCGATAAGGACCAAGCCCGGGTCGACGCCGCATTGTGTTCCACGCGCGCCTCAAAGAGATGTCAGTAGAACTGACGGGGTCCGCTAGGGCCGATGTCTGTCGGGGTTGTGATGAAGCCCGAAAGGGATATTGTGGCCCCCGGCAACATGCCAACTGAAGGAACACGGGTGGGTTTTAGTCAGTAAGAGTCTGACACCCCTCCCGCTCCGCCCAGAGCGGGAGAAGTTATTTGAAAATTTTCCGCCCAAAAAAAAAGATCGCTTCATGGGTGAGGTACTCGTCATTCTGACCTTTACGTGTACATGTCTGACTGTCACTCTGGATCGCCTCGCAGGTGAGGTGATCCTCTTGAGTTAAGTTCAGACGATAAGTTACAATTCTGTTTTTAAATGCTGTTGCCACAATAAAAACATTTTTAAATTCAGCACTCAGTAAGCTATTTGTCTTGTGAACATTAGCTCTTATGATATGCATACTAATTCCGTGTTTCAGTTTTGCATTTGGTACAAGTTATAATTGTACTTATAGGTCTTCTGTGGTCTCTGAACTGTACAACTGTGAAATAAAACAATAGAAGTAAGGTATATTTTTATTATTTTAGTCATTAAAAACTTACATAAGTAAGCTACATGTAGGCAAAAAAAATAATAGAAAAATTAAAAGTTAGTGATTAGTTTAATAAGAGTAACTGGGCAGTTGCGGAAATCTTTATCCACTGAGGATGTAAACGCTTTAAGATGACTCCAAATCACAGTATCTCCATCAACTTTAATTTTAACAGTAACTATAGAGTGACGCCACCTGTTGACCGGTGGTATAACGGCGATCTCTTTACAGTTATAAATCTTTAGTTTTATGAAGTATGGCCCTGTTTTGTTTCGCTTATTTTCCTAGCGTAGCCTGTAGCAACCCTCTTTGTGAAATAGGAATAAAGTGGGGTTGATGTTTTACCACTCGATGTGGATCCCTTCTCCTCTTCCTCATCGCTTTCACTACCGAACAGGTTCCGCACCGTCAACTTAAGACCAGCTATCGGAACCGGGTTTATTCGAGGTTTCTTCGATCCGGAAGCCTTGGATCCATCAGCAGTTTTGGACCGCTTGCTTGTGGACGGTTGCTGTTGCTTTAAATGCGGGGTCACATCATATTCATCATCGGAAGAAAATAATTGAGGCATAGAAGAAGTTGACTCGGACCTGAAACAATGTATAAGCAATGTTAAAATTAAACTGATAGTGAACTAAGTCTACTATGTGGTCATGAAATTCAAAACTTACATACAAGGAACACCTTATTTGCATTCCTATTTATTAACTTTACTAATAGTGATAACTATGACTACTGCAGTGTCAAGTCAAAAGTCTCGAGTTAGAATCCAAAGCATGCACTTCTGATTGCTAGATTAGAAGCGATTTAGAATGAAAGTTTAAATTTTTATAATTGTTGCTCATTTATGAATTCATTCAATCATTTATTCAATCATTAAATCATTGTGTCATTCATGTATTCAATCATTCATTAATTTAATCGTTCAATCATCCTGTCATTCCATTAATAAACAACTTGAGCAGGACAAATGAGGCCACCTACGTCTTTCTTGTAACGAGTGATTAATTTGGAGGTACTTTTTCAAAACCAAAAAAATTAAACAATTATAAATTAATCAAGTTATCTTTACGATCATATAAAACAACCATTCTTTACATTTATTTTTTAAATAGTATTTCTTTTAAATGCTGTCCGTAACTGCGGTTAACATGGCCATTCTGCAGTTCCAATTTTCAAGGACGCGGCCGAGCGTTTCAAGTGGAATTTGGCGAATAACGCGAGTAATGTGGACGTCCAGTTACTCAATCGTACGCGGCTTGTCCATATAGACTAGACTTTGAACAGCCCCAAAAAAAAAAGTCTACGCAGCCCCAAAAGAAAAAGTCTACGGGTGTGATGTCACTGGATCTAGGCGGCCAACTCACCGGTCCAAAGCGCGAAATTAACTGTTCACCAAATTGTTCTCACAATAAAGCCATGGTTTCACGAGCTGTGTGGCAAGTAGCGCCGCCTTGTTGATACCAAATGTCCTGAAGATCATGGGCTTCGATTTCAGGCAACAAATAGTCAGATATCATGGCACGATAACGGTCGTCATTGACAGTTACGTTCTGGCCGGTCTCGTTTTTGAAGAAATACGGACCGATGATTCCACCGGCCCATAAACCACACCAAACCGTTGTTTTGTCTAGATATCATGGCAGCTCTTGAATCTCTTCAGGTTGCTCTTAAGACCAAATACGGCAATTTTGTTTGTTGACATATCCGTTAAGCCAGAAATGTGTCTCATCACAGATTTTTTTTTGTCGAAAACAGTGCATTTTCTTCAAGCTTTTCATGAGCCCAAAGACAATCAGGGACGAATCGGTAGGTCAGTCTGCTTCAATTCTTGCAGGAGTTGAATGACATATGTAACTTTTTTGAAAAATGGGGCTCATGAATACTGATCGACCTTTGAATATCACTATGCTTTCATCAATACTTTTTGTAGATGAGTGACTCCACATTCTCGAAAAAGTATTGTTTAAGATGGCTAAAATTGACCTGATTTTGCATAATTTATAATAATCAGGATCATTTCGTGGTAGTTCAAGGTATGGATTGTTCACTTGAAGTCTTCTAAGGGCTTCCGCAGACATACAATTGTAAGTTGGCAACTATAGTAGCTTACTAAGATACAGATTCTGCAGTCAACTTATAATTGAAAAACTGCGGTTTCTCCAAGTTTTTTGAAACGGTTGATTGTCATCACTGCTTATAACTGGATTGTAGTAAAAGTCTTCAGTTGACCAGTAAAGCTCATAAACAGGCAGTGGATGCAGTCCCATCAGTATAATTACATCAAGGAAAGCATGAATTTCATCATTTGAGGTAAGTGAGAGGCAAGACGCGGGAGGGCACGATTGACAAGATTGATAGACTGAGTTAGCTTGACCTTTGTCTACCCGTCTTACCGTTCACATACCTCAGGCGGTGGCTAGCACTTGCGCGCGGTAGGTTGCTGTCCGTTTCTCGACACACTTCATTTTCACATATCCCATCTTGTCGTATGTGTTCTCCATAATAGGACCTGGCTTGCTTAATTTGATAAATACCTAAAGTAATTTTTATTAAATCACTAAATGTGAGCTGGGGAAAATCATTCAAGTTATCATTTTACACATATATTTTTGTAAAAATCGATCTCTACGTCGCACATACGGGTATTGGACTTAAAAAGCTGGCCAAAATTATTTATTTGTATTTTAATAACTATCTAGTGTTTAAAAGTAATTTCAACTGTTTAGAACATACTAAAAATTACTTAGAAGTTTTTTAGGTGAAGATATTAGGACTTGTAAATTACTTCAGCCAAACATTCTTTAGTTACTAATTTTGTATGTTGTTAAAATAATACAAATAGTCAATTTATAAGAAAAATATATTGTTAAAAATCTGATTCGCTATCCTCGTCCTCATCTCCATCAACTTCATCATCATGTTCACATGAAATCGTGGAAACTGCCTCGTCCTGTTTTAAAAACTCTAAGGCTTCAGTCGCAAAAGGTTTTCGATTCTTGCCAATTTTCATTCGACTACAACTTAAGTAGACATCAGATGTCAAGAGCAATCGATTCATCACGTCTTCATTGCAGTTTCTTCGCGAAAATTTTCGCGCAAAATTTTGCCGGTATAGGCGAAAATGTTTGTTGCGCGCCTCTGCTGCTTCCTCCGATAACTGCCCAATTGGGAGTAGAGCATGTTTAATAACTAAAGCGCCATGTGTCAAAATTTTATGAAGAGTGGGCGTCATTGGGTACCAACTATACAAACTGACGTATAGTTCTGCTGTGGATTGCAGAAACGATGACAACTTTTCTGTGTCAATTTCAAACCCACTTGCCAGCACTTCCAAAATTATTTTAAGCCTCTTAATAAAGTTCAAGTCAATGCCTGTGATTTCGGCGGCAGTTTTAGGATCCGAAAAAAATCTTCTTGATGTGTTACCATCATTGGTATTTCCAAATCCTGCTTTTGGCAAGTCAACGAGCAAGCCCACTCTATTCCGAAATGCCTCTTGAGTGAGCTTTTTCTTCTCGTTGGCAATTTTTTTTTCCTCCTGGTTTAATCGCCATTTTTTATTGGTAATTTATAGGAGAGATGCAAAACTGATTCGAAAAAACGTATTCTGGCGTGGAGAATCGACAATCCGAATCTTAATGAATCCGGATCTATTGCACTTTCATCTACTGATTTTAACGAGTTGAAGTCTTTAGAAGTTTGTTTGCATATGTAACACTTCATGGTTGACGATGTGTTTCTCACATCCCTTTAGCCTGTTTTGGCGTATGGTCCCAAGACTGAAAATGCCGTAATTTTCTCTGAGATGTGTCGCCAAATCTAATGTAGAAAAATAATTATCAAAATATACGACACATGCGCGCGTCTGTATGGTTTTGCAAAGGGCGACTACTACTTTGGCTCCTAAGGTTAAGGTCTCTTCGTCTTGAGAAAACTGAATATTTTTAAATGTATCTTCACCCCCATATAGCAGGAAGTCGTAAACAATACCCGACATACCTGCCCGGACAAAATTTTTAAAACCCCACTTATTGGGTTTCATGGGGTTATATTGTCTTCTATTTTCCGCCTTTGTCCGTTTATACGGTATTGTCATTTCGTCAATGCTATACCTCATCTCCTCTTCAGTAGCTAGGCAGTTCATCTTCACCTTCTCTACAAACGGCCTCATCTTGAAGTATCGATCCAAATCGGGACAAGAATTGTCTATGAAATGGATATTCCTGCGTATGCACTCAAAATTTTTCAGAGGCATAATGTCTGCTATTGCTGGGTATCGCAGTTTTTTGGCCCAATAATCCACGTAAGATGGCAAATTAAAAACACCCATAAGTAGAAGTATGGACAGGAAATCATTAAATTCGTCTTCGGTAACATTTATTGACCGTCCAGTTCTTTGCACTGCGTAGAGGTTTGTGTTAAGGATTATATCTTGGATTATATCCACAGAAAATTTATGAAAATAAACTATAGGTGAGTCGTCGTTAGGCATGTCAAAAACGGATTCACAATCCATAATTTCAGCCTTGTGCAGGAACTTGCCTTTTTTCCAATTGTAATTGGTTGTCTTACGCTTTTTTGATTTGACGTGTCTAATGCGAGTGTTGGTATGGACGGGTTTTTTTCGTTTTGACCTGGTATTGACAATATTAGGAGCCGGTGACATGTCCACAACAGACTGGATTGATGATAAGGTCGGAATAACATCATAGTTTACCTGGCTGGTTGATGGCAACACTTCCCTCATAATTGGTGTGAGAGGCACTGGTAGTTCTTCTTCGACTTCTGGCTCGCTGTTGGGTATTTCGTCGTGAGAAGAATCGTCATTGCCATTGTTGCTGTCCAAAATATTCAGGTTTTCCAATGACGATGGTATGGATGGTGCATCTGATGAGACATCATCAATTTCCTGGCCATGGTGCAAATCTAGTTCTTCATCTGAACTGGTCTGGCCTTCTACGTCCGATAGAGCGTTAATTGGTGGCACTAAAGCTAATAATTTTGAGGCACGTGATGTTTTTTTGATGACCTGTAAATAATAATATTGTTAGGTATCATAAATAACATTTATCATACATAATATAGATATTAGTTCATAATATTATACTAATTGTTAGTTTTCTGTCTCATTGGCAATGTCCAGTATACTGCACATCACAAAACCATACTAAACCCTCAAGAATCCGGCAATGGAAAGTATACTGGACACACAAGTTTCGCAGAGAATAACAAAAAATCTATAAGTAATATTATGATTTTCGTATACACGTACATATAAAAATACGTTACGGAATATACAGAAAAGAAATAATTATTTATTTTAGAACAAAAAAAAAAAATAAATCGAAACTCACCGAGAGCGGTCGTGACGCGTTCATCCTCCCTGACGTTGCGGCGTCGACTGACCGGCCGAGCGCACGCGCTCATTGACAGTTATTTTTATGTTATAATGTACAGTACGATTCACGAAAGATGACCACAAATGGCGGCCGTCTGCGCACGTACACTCATGAAGAAAAGACTTACGACAAAATAATATTTTAATGTTGGTTAAATAATTTGTGTAATGTTGTAAACGCTGATTATGCAAATAAATCAAACGTAAGTAATTTTAAATGTTTATTAAAATAAATTGAACCAAAAATATTATAAATATGTGAAACACATTTAGTCGCTATCGCTATTCTCAAGTTCCATGATTCCCTCTATCATGGAACTTGAGGGAATCGTGGAACTTGAGGAACTGGGGCCGGGTTCCATATTAAAGTCATCATCTTCCGATGATTCAGGAAAATCCACATCTGTCGAATCTTCGCTCTCGTCAGATTCTCCCACACGTATGATTAATTCCTCCGTAAGCACATCAACGATGTGGTCACTTTTTATATAGCTTTCTTCTATAGATTTTACTTTGTCACATAGTTTTCTCCCATCAGATTCACTTTTTCTTAAATTAAATCTATAACGCAGCCAATATTCCACTTTACGTTTTTACTACTCACGTAACCCTTTATAGAGGCCCAAGCCATTTCTATGGGATTTAAATCCGGATGGTACGGTGGGAGACGGAGAACATCGTGACCATTTTCCATCAAAATTTTGTCAACGGAGTATTTCTTTAAACGAGGTTTGTTATTTTTTATTATATCGTACAATTGAGGTTTCAACATATTGGAATCAAATTCCATTTTTGGTAAGCCACTCTTGCATGTCGGATTTTCGGGAATTAGATGTGGGAGCCATATCATATTCTTTATTGTGGTATGGGGCGTTGTCTACCACAACAACGGAGTTCGGTGGGAGATTGGGTACCAATTGAGTTCGAATCCATTTCTGGTAATTTTCAAAATTCATGTCGTCATGATAATCTCCTGATTTTGTGCCCGACTTGAAAGTTAATAATGCATTGGGCACAAATCCAGCCTCTGACCCGGCATGAACAATTACGACTCGTTGGCCTTTTGAGATAGGCTTTTTCAGACCTGATGTAGAACCGTCAGCCCAGCCCATGGGTTTTGCATGTGTAGCATGGACGTACGATTCGTCAGTATAAATGATTGGTCTATTTTGTCTTCGATAATCTTGGATTTTATTTAGGTAATTGATTCGTAACAACCGAATAGCTGATGTTTCTATTAAAATATTTCGGTTATTTTCTGTTTTTTTCCACTTAAATCCAATTCTTTTTATTAATCGACCCAAACTTGTTTTGGATCCTTTAAAATTAATATCTTGATGTAATTTTGCTCGTAACTTCTCTAAAGTTGGCAATTCTTTTTCAGTTAAATGAAAGTTATGGATACATCTCTTAATTACCCCTTTGTCAAAGTCGTCAACGTCGGAGGCAGGGTTACGGCGCGGTCTCTTTTTACCAGGGGTTCTAAAAACCACTAAAAACGGTGAAGATTTACTTTCTTTTATAATTCTTTGTACTGTCGATACAGACGTCTCTGTTGTCGCGGCCGTTTTTTTGTAAGCTTCGAGTATTTTAAAATCTTGTGAAAAATATTGAAACACGTTGTACACCAAACTTCTCGGCTGTCTATTCAAAGTATTGCCTTTTCCTCGCGGCATTGTGATGGCTTAAAATAGCAAATAAGTTCAACACAACAAATCTCAACAAAAAACTTAACAAACAACGAAAACTTAACAAATAAAAAACAATTTAAAACAAAGAAACACTTCTTTTCGACTGTACTCGAGAGCAGTGTGAGCGCGTCGACGCCGCGATAGACGAATAGCGACTGAGCAGCCTATCACGAGACGCGCGCGCACCAATGGCGTCGCTCCAGTCTTGACGCATTCCGCCCGCGCCTCACCTCGCACCTCCAAAGGGACCTAAAATATGCCTTCTGCGCCGTGGTCATCTTTCGTGAATCTTACTGTAGGACATAACCAAGTTATTCCATATATAAAAAAACTAATATTGTTAAAAAAAAATGCTGCAGATTTTTTCAAAGTCGATGTCCAGAATACTTCCCAGTGTCGAATTAAGGGTTAAATACAGTCATTCGTATCTAGTATCATAGATATTACAATATAACATCACGCCTGTAATCTCCGAAGCGTTAGGCAGAGGTGTACCTATAGTACACTCACATTTCGCCGGTTATGTTTAAGTCCCATGTAATAGGGGGCGAGCTTATTGGCATAGATATTAATTTATCAATATTTGGATGTACAGAATTCAGGGGTCGCGGGCTTGCGGATGGTGATCAATGGGTAGCTCGCCGCCCGATAAGGACCAGGCCCGGGTCGACGGCGCGTTGTTCCACGCGCGCCTCAAAGAGATGTCAGCAGAACTGACGGGGTCCGCTAGGGCCGATGTCTGTCGGGGTTGCGATGAAGTCCGAAAGGGATATTGTGGCCCCCGGCAACGTGCCAACTGAAGGAACACGGGTGGGTTTTAGTCAGTAAGAGTCTGACACGCCCTCCCGCTCCGCCCAGAGCGGGAGAAGTTATTTGAAAATTTTCCACCCAAAAAAAAACGATCGCCTCATGGGTGAAGTACTCGTCATCCTGACCTTTACGTGTACATGTCTGACTGTCACTCTGGATCGCCTCGCAGGTGAAGTGATCCTCTTGAGTTAAGTTCAGACGATAAGTTACAATTCTGTTTTTAAATGCTGTCGCCACAATAAAAACATTTTTAAATTCAGCACTCAGTAAGCTATTTGTCTTGTGAACATTAGCTCTTATGATATGCATACTGATTACGTGGTATTTCAGTTTTGCATTTGAAATAAAACAATAGAAGTAAGGTTTATTTTTATTATTTTAGTCATTAAAGACTTACATAACTAAGCTATATGTAGGCAAAAAAAAACATAGAAAAATTTAAAGTTAGTTATTACTTTAATAAGAGTAACTGGGCAGTTGCGGAAATCTTTATCCACTGAGGATGTTAACGCTTTAAGATGACTCCAAATCACAGTATCTCCATCAACTTTTGTTTTAACAGTAACTATAGAGTGACGCCACCTGTTGACCGGTGGTATATCGGCGATCTCTTTACAGTTATAACTCTTTAGTTTTACGAAGTACGGCCCTGTTCTTGTTTTGCTTATTTTTCTTACGTAGCCTTTAGCAACCCTCCTTGTGAAATAGGAATAAAGTGGGGGTGATGTTTTACCACTCGATGTGGATCCCTTCTCATCCTCATCGCTTTCACTACCGAACAGGTCCCGCGCCGTCAACTTATTAGAAGCTATCGGAACTGGGTTTATTCGAGGTTTCTTCGATCCGGAAGCTTTGGATCCATCGGCAGTTTTGGACTGCTTGCTTGTGGACGGTTGCTGTTGCTTTGACTGCGGTGTCACATCACATTCATCATCGGAAGAAAATAATTGAGGCATAGAAGAAGTTGACTCGGACCTGAAACAATGTATAAACAATATTAAAATTAAACTGATAGTGAACTAAGTCTACTATGTGGTCATGAAATTCAAAACTTTACATACAAGGAACATCTTATATGCAAAGTAGTCATTCCTATATATGCTTATGATGTATAAGTAATGTTATTACTTATACATCATAAGCAGTGATAACCTAGTCATAAGTATGACAACTGCAGTGTCAAGTCAAAAGTCTCGAGTTAGAATCCAAAGCATTCAAGTAATTCTGATTGATAGATTAGAAGCGATTTAGAATGAAAGATACATTTTTATTCAATTGTTAAATCATTCTGTCATTCATTAATTCAATCGTTCAATCATCCTGTCATTCATTAATAAACAACTTGAGCAGTACAAATGAGGCCACCTACGTCCTTATAACGAGTGATTTATTTGGAGGTACTTTTTTCAAAACTAAAAACAATAAATAATTATAAATTTATCGAGTTATCTTTATTATCATATAAAAATACGATTCTTTACATTAATTTTTGTATGGATTGTTCACGTGAAGTTTTCTAAGGGCTCCCGCAGACATACAATTGTAAGTTGGCCAACTGTAGTATCTTATTAAGATACAGATTCTGCGGTCAACTTATAATTGTAAATCTGCGGTCTCCCAAGTTTTTTGAAACGGTTGATTGTCATCACTGCTTATAACTCGGTTGTGGTAAAAGTCTTCAGTTTACCAGTAAAGCTCATAAACAGGCAGTGGATGCAGTCCCATTAGTATAATTACATCAAGGAAAGCATGAATTTCATCATATGAGGTATGTGAGCGGTGAGACGCGGGAGGGCGTGATTGATAAGATTGATAGACTGAGTTAGCTTGACCTTTGTCTACCCGTCTTACCGTTCACATACCTCAGGCGGTGACTAGCACTTGCGCGCGGACTAGTAAGTTGCTGTCCGTTTCTCGACACACTTCTTTTTCATATATCCCATCTTATCATATGTGTTCTCCATAATAGGACCTAGCCTGCTTAATTTGATAAATACCTAAAGTTATTTTGATTAAATCACTGACTGTGAGCTTGGGAAAATCATTCAATTGATCATTTTACACCGTCCCGGAGACTGGCCTTTCCCCCGGACGCATCCATAAGGGAACTCCAGCCCCCAGGCACGCGGGGAGCTGTCAATCAATACAGAAATCAATTCTGTATTGATTGACAGCTTAGGTATGTAATTGTTGTTTGTGTGATATTTTCTATAAAGTCCAGTTCTTGACTGTTATCAATTGCACCTAAGCTGGAACCGACGCTATCAAATGCATTTTTGATTTCTGTTATCATCACAGGTGCAGCCTAAATTGTAAATCAGGGGAGAGTATTGACATAATAATTAGATAATATTTAATAGGTTCCGTAAGTAAAGTATGCACAATAATTAAAATGAGACAATTGAGGCACACTATGGTTACTGAACAATTCGGAGGATATTATGATACTAACCTCTTCAACCATACTTATTATGGCTCCATGTCGTGGTGGTGCAGGTGGTGCATGTGGTCCTACTCCAGGTCTGTTCTTAACAAATTACCTCTTTCTATAGCCCTAGTTTTAGGTGTGAATGCTTTTATATTGTCCCATGCCCTTTTTAAAGTTGTACTCTCACGCTGAAATAAACAGTTTGAAAAAATGTATTAGCAAATCATTCGTAACACTGAATATATTTCATCAATAACAGCGGACTATCCTACCTTGTTTACATTGGTATTACAGTTAGGGCTGATTTTTCAATCCTCTTATAAAAGTACCAATAGCTACCTGAATAATAAAGTTTTACTCTTTATTCATCTGATAAGTGGTTGTCAATTTTTCAATACATATTTAATCTATGAATAGCTATCTGACCGATTATCTCATCTGTGAAAACGCTAAGTTCAGGGAGGTGAAACAAATATACAGAATAAACGAATGTTAGAACGGGACGGAGTATTTCTTTGACTGCTATCAATGTCAAACAAACAAGCGATAGCGTCATGTCACTTAAATTACGTTTGTATCGAGTTATTTGTTTGGCTGTGTGGTGTTTTTCGTGATTAAAGTGATTTTTAAGTTGTAATAAAGGAAACAAAGAAAAGGGAGCGTTCAGCAAACTTTAGTAATGCTGAGGTTCAATTACTTGTGAGTTTAGTCGAGAAGTACAAGCTTATAATTGAAAATAAAAAGACTACCGCTGTAACAAACAAAGACAAAGAATCTGCATGGAAGAAGATTGAAAGTTCCTTCAACTCATGTGGAATCTCAACATTTGAGCGGTCTCGGAAGACATTAAAGTTAAAATACGAGGGCTTAAAAAAAAAACGAAAAGGAAATCCTCTGTCCAATGACAGGAGATGTATAGAACAGGAAGGGGTTCTTCAAATGCTCCTGAATTCACCGTCGTCGAAGAAAAAGTTTTAAGCATTTGCTAAGTTATAAAAGGGCTCGAAGCTCATCATGATAGTGATACAATTCAAAGTGTTTAACATAATGAAACTAATGTTTTTAAAAATTTTTCAGTACTTATGTGTATTAGCGACATGGTTTTGATGGACTTCTTCATTTTTCATTCTTGCCAAGTTGTGTAACACAGCACGTGCTACAATTATATCTTGGGCAAGTGGTATTCTACACCTCAAACCGATGCTTAAAACTGGGAAAGCCTCTCCCACACACCAAAACATCTCTTTATTGCGTTTCTTGTTCGGATTTGTGACTCATTGTATATAGACTTTGAGCTTTGATTTCGGTGATTGAAAAGAGGTAGGTAATTATTTTTCTCATATCCGCTATCTCCAAGTACAATTCCATTTCCAAATACACCATTCTCAAAGTGAAATTTTGCTGATGAGTTCGCAAATATCATGCTGTCATGGGAGGAGCCTGGCTAACGTGCAACTATATCTTGAAACTGTTGAGTTACTGCTCTGTCTGTTGTTGTTCAGCGATGGAAAGTGGTGAGTTGGTATATGGTCTAGTTTGTACAAACCACCAACGTTCCTACTATTTTGCCAACTACCTTTACATCATTGTATTTATACATAGAACAACCTTTCTTTCTATCAAAAACAACAGTAATGCCCTTTTCGACAGCCTTATTTACAGAAATTAAATTTGTACATAATTCAGGAACGTGTAGAACTTCTTTTATACTACTCAATGTTAACTTAATGTCCTTGACAAGCAACACTTCACCGACGCTAGCTGAGTTTACCTCTCTGTTATTGGCTAGAGTAATTTCCTTGCTTTCATACGTAGGTTTAAAATTGGTAAGCCATCCTTTAGAACAGGTCATATGCGAAGAGGCTCCAGAATCGACATAGCAGTCTGTTGGATTTAAATTGCCTCCAATGCCAAAGGCGGAAATAAGTGTTGTTTCATCACTAGGCTACTTACTTTTTCTTTCCTTCCCTGTTTCCCTTTTTTATACGATGGGCAATCCGGTCGCTTGTGTCGTGTGTGTGTTACAATGGTAGCAAACAATGCTTCTCGCTATTGCTTTAAGCGGTTTCACCATTCTCTCATTTAAAGCAAGAACCAATTCTTTTGACTCACGCTTTGCGCTTTCGTTTAGTAATTTCTGTTTAACTTACTCGGAAGTTACCTGTATACTTGAGTTTTCTAGAGCCATAACTAAGGGATCAAAAGCTGATGGTAACCCTCCTAGTAAAATTGCTACTATAGAAGTATCGTCAATTACTCGCCCTATATCCGCTAAATCCTGAGCAGTGCTCATTACAGCATTGATATATTCTTCAATTGAACCAAAATCAAGTAACTGGTATCTATATAGCTTGCGTTCTAACGCCAACTTTCTACCCATACCTTTATCTTCATACGCGTTTGCTAACGCATCCCATACCTCCTTTGCGGTTTGGCAAGAACGCACGTGTGTGATCGCTTCGTCATCCAGGGTAAGACACTTCTTGGTGTATGCCTTGAGGTCTTTGTTTTTCCTCGCGGCCCAAGGTGTATTGTCTTCCTGTTCGTACCCTATAACAGTAGACCATAGATCTTCGTGCAGCAAGAATATGTGCATCTTAAATTTCCATTGAGGATAACCATCCTTACCAGTTAACTGTCTGATGGATGTCAGCGAAGCCCCAGAACCCGAAGGCATGACGTTACAACCGTCTCCAACTGACATTATGCAAAATATTTTTTGTCTATTTAAATATATTTACGCACCAACAACAGAAAAACAACCAAGAAACAATTTTATTATTATACAAAATGTAAAATACAATAGACGTGGATATATTTAGTAACTTGTTCCGCTTAGCTATTTCTAAAGAGCCATAAAAAACTCCTGAAAGAAATCGACACGTGTTTCACCTCTCAACGAGGCATCCTCAGGATGACGATGGACTTGTTGCGAACTCGAACACGGCGCACAGTGGAACGAATGTATGGGAGCGGTTGGACGTAGACATTTCCGAAAAAAAAGAGTAAAATTATGCCAAACTAATGATGCCATCTTATTCGATTACTTAATGCCTTCATAACTTGTGGTGATGAATTTCTTCATAACTCCCATATTTCGGGAGTAATTTGAGAAAATGTGAAATTTTACTATGAAAATGAGTGTATCGAGCTCTCTCCCTCCTGATTCCGGGCTTGTTTCAAGTAGCGGTCTCTAATATCATAATGCTAATACTAAGAGCTATATTTAATACTAAGACACATAGTGCGCCAAATGTGCACTTTCTGGGATAAAAGGAAATGAAAATTTAAAAAAAAAAACGTTTTTTCCCCATTTGTATTTACTTTAAACCGCAGACAGACTTATTAAGAGGTCTATAAATATATTATATATATACAGAAATATATATTAACAAAAATATTCACAAGAACTGATGAGAGTATGACTTTTAAGTAAGTTGATAATAAATTACCTAGTTTCATTAAAAGTACAATAAATAATTAAGATGTAAGCTCTAATTTACTAAGTTACACATTTTAAAACAATAACATCATTTAATTATCTTCGTCATCATCATCATCATCAATTAATTCAAATTCAGAATCGATGTCCGCTAAATCATTTATGTTAACAAATTCGATATCACTTTTCTCAGAATCCGTAAGCTCATAAAATTCCTTAAAAGAAGATTTTTTTACAAACTTATTTCCTTTTGGACGGATACTTGTAACAAGTGGATCAGAAGACAGTAAAAGATTGTGCATAATATCTTCATTGCATGAGATACTGCTATGCTTTCGAGAATGCCCCTCTCTATATTTTCTAAAATCTTTATTTCTAGCCTCAGATGCCTCTTCGGATAGAAAACCAATGGGCACAATTGACATGTTCTGAACTATGTCTGGCCCATGCATTAAAATTTTATGAAGTGAAGAAGGCATATAATACCATGGGTATAACTCCACGTAAAGCTTAGCAGTATCAAAGCAGAACTCTCGGAATTTAGTTACGTTGATCTTCTCTCCTGATGAAATACACTGCAAGATCACACAGATTTTTCTTAAAAGCATAGCATCTATTCCGGTCAGTTCAGCAGATTTAGTGTAGTTTTCAAAAAATCTCCTTGCCGAGTTGCCATTGTTGGTGGATCCACTGCCTTGTTTCACAACATCGAGAAGTAAGCCCGTTTCTCTTCTTACAGCCTCTTGAACTCTTTTCTTCCTGTCATCAACTTGCCTTTTTGCTATATCACCCCTTACTTGCCATGATTTTATGTCTAATTTGTAGGAAATGTGTAATAAGCATTCCATTGAGCGAATCCAAGCGTGAAGGGTGCTTAAGCTATATTTATACATGTCCTCGTTTGCGTGTTTATCTTTGATTAACTCTAAATTATTCATTTCTTTAGGACAAGCCTTGCATATGTCACACACTGAAGCTGCTGTATTGGATATAATGGAATGAATTTTACCATCAATCATTGTCAACAGCAGTTGGTGTTTGACACTAATTCCATCAGTGATGGTGGATGGAGTTAAGGCTTCAATCTCTGCTTCGATTTCAGCCATCTCTCTCTGCACATTTTCTTTGGTTTCCTTTATAAACTTAAACAATATTGGCCGGCAAAATGAAGTGGAAGATGGTCGCTCGTTTTCCCAAATTGTTACACCTTTTGAGACGAGCCGCAGTGGTACAAGACTAATCATAAAATTACTAGCAAGATCGATTTGCTCATCTTCACTCGTCCTTTGATGATAAATGCTTTGGCTAGATGATCCGTCAAAACCCCATTTGCTGGTCAATACGAGCTGTTGATTGGGATCAACAGGGGTTTCTAACGACCTAATAAGTCTTCTTGAGGTTAAATCCATCAAGGCTTGTAATTTGATTTTTGCAGAGCTCTCTGTAACTGTGAGATCTTCTTTGGCCGGATAGCACTTAATTTTTTCTTTAACCAACATGTAGTAACTCGGGTATTGAAGAGCTCCTTCTTGAGTGTTGAAATCCCGAAGAGTGTTATAGCGCCATTTCGATAAGTTCATCGATACATAAAGAGCCAATGCCTTCAAAGGGGATATTTCCCGTACCTGAATTGATTTACCTTCAATGAAGGCTTTGATTTTTGAGGCCTCTTCTGGATTCTCCGTCAAGTATTTCATAACATAAGCTGTATCGCTTTGTCCTGCCTTTTGAAGCGCCCTTTCGGCCGAAAACATAATTTCAGCGCTGCTACTGCTGCATGAAAGACTATCTTCAGTGCGTCTTCTTTTTTGCCGGTTACTAAGGTCCTCAAAAGATTTACGAGGACTAGGATGTGTACAAGTTGAAGCATCAGATTTAGCAGGAGAAATTATGGGCTCGATGACGTCACTTATATTTTCTGTAGAAGGTTCCATATTTTCATTCTGTAATTCCGGCCATTGAATTGCAGCCTGTAGCCAAATCTCATGTTTCTTCCGAAACTTATCTGTGCTTCTTCCAGACTGTGTCCATTTTGCATAAATGCGGTAGCAAAATCGACGACACCAGTCTTTTAAACTTGTTTCAGCACTTTCACATAACTGAACACAACTGTTATCTTTTAAAACACTGAACAAATAGTTAAAGTCGCGTAAATCTTTATGTGCGCGTGCGCATAAAGCAACGTGAATATCAAGATTTGTATTAAAATTTGGAAAATACATTGCGAGATTAGCTTGGATACAACGAGGTGTAAATCAACACTGATTTTAAAGTTACTAATAGTGACCTATTTATATAAAATCCAGGTATCCCAGGTATCCTTTGTTAAATATTGCAAGGTAATTAGTTATTGTGATAATTAGTAAATGATGCATGCTAAATTAGTGTATTAAGAGCCATTTAGTAATTAAATAATAGCAATGTTCTTATCAGTAATCATTAGTGCATCAGTTTTATATGTAAACCTTAAGTCCCTAATTATATATCCTAATTAGCTTATATCTTCTCTAATTGGCTGCTCAGAAATGTTATTGTAATAAGGTAAACCTTTAGAAAAACGGTTTTAATCAACAAAATAAACAAAAAATAAAAAAATTGTGTTATAAAATAAACATCACTCTTTATCCCAGAAAGTGCACATTTGGCGCACTATGTGTCTTAGTATTAAATATAGCTCTTAGTATTAGCATTATGATATTAGAGACCGCTACTTGAAACAAGCCCGGAATCAGGAGGGAGAGAGCTCGATACACTCATTTTCATAGTAAAATTTCACATTTTCTCAAATTACTCCCGAAATATGGGAGTTATGAAGAAATTCATCACCACAAGTTATGAAGGCATTAAGTAATCGAATAAGATGGCATCATTAGTTTGGCATAATTTTACTCTTTTTTTTCGGAAATGTCTACGTCCAACCGCTCCCATACATTCGTTCCACTGTGCGGCGTGTTGCCACACCAAGCGCTGAGTGCAGACTGAGCCTTATCGCCCGTGAAACCCACTTATATAGTGTCGCCGTTATCAGTGCGACCGTTATTAGTGCGATAAGGGGCGAACAATCGCAGCAAAGGTGACCTAGGCATACTCGTATTTAATTCGTTCAACAGTGTAATGTTTCCGGTATTATTTTTGACAATTTCTAAACTCTCTAATACTGACATTCTGAAACCTTTATCACATGTGTGTAAAATTTCGAAAGTGTTATTATTATTTAACGAATGACCTGTATCTATTAAATGTTGTGCAAAATGGGATTTTTCTGGATAATTATTCCTGTACGCTGCAATATGTTCCTTATATCTTGTCTGAAAATTACGACCAGTTTGACCTATGTAAATACCATTACAATCATCGCAATGTAACTTGTATACACCTGATTTTTTGTGGTTTTCTAATCGATCTTTTCCGTTACAAATCTGTCTTAGTGAATTATTTGTTTTAAAAGCTACCCTTAATCCATTTCGAAACAAAGTTTTTGAAACCCTGTCACTAATTGACCCTAAGTATGTCAAACTTCCTAAATATTCATGTGGTCTTTCTGGAGGCAGTGGATACAAAAGTGAACGAACTATGTTGCGACGTTTCGTTTGAATCAAATCATCAACCATTCTCTTATTGTATCCGTTACTTTCAGCTATATGATAAATAATGTTAAGTTCTCTGTCATAATTATCTCGTGAAAGTGGTACTGTCATTAATCTATGAGTGAAACTATGATAAGCTGCTAATTTATGTTGAATCGGATGACAAGATGACGCAGGAATCGTAACATCTGTACAAGTTGGTTTTCTATAAATCTGAAAATCGTGTTTATTGTTTTTTCTTGTAATAGTTAAATCTAAAAAGTTAAGGGATCCGTCAATTTCTAATTCTAATTTAAACTTTATTTTAGGGTGTAAACTATTGATTTTATTAACAAAAACATCAATTTGACGCAATGTACCGGTCCAACACATAATTATGTCGTCAACATAACGGTAATAATATAAAATTTGAGGCTGTCCTACAATGTATTTATTTTCAAAATGGTCCATGAATATATCTGCCATAAGGGGGCTGAGTGGAGAACCCATGGCTAAACCTTCTTTTTGTTTGTAATATTGGTTTTTGAACCTAAAATAATTTTGTTCCATACAAATCTTGGTCAAAGATAATAATTCATTAACCTCACCAGGATGGATTCGCCGTTTCTCAAAAAGATCTTCTAGTATTTGTAAACACTCCTCATATGGAACGTTTGTGAATAAACTTTCAACATCTAATGATAATAATTTTGCACTAGTCGGTAAATCAATATCCTTAACTTTCTCTATTAACTGTATTAACTGTATTTACTGTATTGTGTGTATTGCTCAGTCTGCACTCAGCGCTTGGTGTGGCAACACGCCGAGTTCGCAACAAGTCCATCGTCATCCTGAGGATGCCTCGTTGAGAGGTGAAACACGTGTCGATTTCTTTCAGGAGTTTTTTATGGCTCTTTAGAAATAGCTAAGCGGAACAAGTTACTAAATATATCCACGTCTATTGTATTTTATAATGGATTTCCGCAAGGTCACGCCTGAATCAATTAATTATACAAAATGTACTTTGGGCATTGCTGGGCTCATAACCATTTGTTGTGTGTATAAATAATATAGTTTAGGTTTGCAGGAAATTTTTATTGTATGTATGCAGTACAAAGGAAATATATTTAAGCGACACACGTCATTATGAAAAGTACATATCAAAATATAGAACACTATGTAGCCAGTACGATTAGACTAAAAACTTTAACAGAAACATTAATTCAGCTGAGCACAATGCCTGCACATTAAATTAAAAAAGCCTTTTCTGTTTCTGAATTCCTCAGCTGTTTCCAACAGGTGACTGAATTCTTATATGTGTGCAATCTATAGCTGATACCAACCGCGGAAACCTAGCTATTTTATAAAATTCTTCTTAAGTTTTTCTTCTTTCTTCCTCACTTCTTGGTAACTTAATAAAGGTTTGCCTCAAAGATGCGATCACATTTTTTTATGATACGGCATGTGGTGGAATTACCAAAAGTGCAACAATCAGCAGTTGAAACATGGGTGAAATACACTGGTTTCTGAAATGTTAAATGATTTTTTTTTGTACATAAGTATTTCATTACTTACCTACCTATTGAGGTAGTTCTTCGAGACAGCATTTTATCATGTCCAAGTCAATGTAAATGTGTGTATGCTTATAATAACTCACCCTTGTGTCTTGCTCTCGATTTTATCTTTTACCAAGAACAGCAAATATTGCACTGATTCTTTGGTAAGTCTGAATCGACGACGGAATTTAGTTGAATCCCACACGTAACAGTGTTCGACCCCCGGTCTTACAATTCTTTCTTTTCTTTCACTTGGATTATTAAATTCATTTATTATGGCTTCTTCCACAATTGCCATGTCGTCAATACTTTCGAAAATATCCATTCTATTTAACAAAATTGTAAAGCACGAAAACTAACCTCAAACTTAGCAACGTCAATGTCGTTATTCTATGGAATAAACAGTTATCTGGCCCTCAAAGAGTCAAATAGATTTATTCCTGGGATAAGCTTATCTGACGATTGAACAACTGATTTTTTTTGCTATCTGTCGAAAACACCCTATCTGTCTGTTTATCTGAGGATTGAAAAATTGGCCCTTAAACTCTTGTGTAATTAAATCCCATGCTGCTTGTTTCTTGGCGATCGACTCTTATTTTGGATTCCACGATTGGTCTCTTTTTAATTAACTGCGCCAATACCGCCTCATCGGTGGTGAAATTGGCCACTCTTGCGTTGTGTTTTTGTTTATAGATTCTCCTAAAATTAATGAGACAGGAAAATCGTCCATCGCGGTAAGTTCGTGGAAGCGAAAGGTCATCGGGCCGAGCCGTGTCGCCGTTGCACTGCACCTCAGTTATACCGATGACGCGCTGGGGGCCTACTACAATCTTTTACGAAACAATCTGTTTTTATTACTAATATTCGTACCATGACCTTTAACGTTCAATATTGTTTTATTCCTGCTTAGTGCTGGGAAAGAACGAACTGTGTGTAATATTTGTCTATTGCCTGCTATAGTAGATAAGAAACAACGCTATATGAACTCTATAGCGCTGTCCCTTTCACACGTTATTCCGAATCGCTACTACGAAGCAAAATATTATTTTCTTTTACTTAAAAAATATTACTTTGCATTAGAATCTATTTTCTATGAGTAATTTGCATGAAATTGACACAAATATTACAAGATTTTGCTTTGAAAAACAATTGAAAAAATTAAAAATAAGCTACGGCTAACTTGTGACATGATATGAATCGGAACAAAATGTGTTCTTAGCAAAACGAAACTCGCTATTAGTTGAAACTCGAAGTTTGACATTTGCAGTCTCTGAGATTAAGAAACGGACTTTATAAATTTTCGTTTTCAAGTGGTTAACTCTAGTGGTCGAACTTATAAATTTATTGTATTTGCTTAAGGTATAACTGGCTACAAAGTCGACATGGAATCAAGGTAAAGTTAAATACGGTCTCAGTGAATAAGTTTTAAACATAGAAATATTTTTCTGTAAATAATGTGTGGTCAGACTCAGTGATTAGTGTTTTGTTATTAATTTTGCAGCCGAAGAGTTAATCGGGTTTCCGGGAGGCAGCTATAGATACTCTGGGAATTTTTAATTTCTAATAGATGTATCGCTACTGCCCGCAATCGCTCTCTACAAGCCAAGCAGTACTCACGAAGAAAGTGGCAAGAGATTGCGGAAATATTGAACTCGCAAGGTGATGGCGTTTATAAAGATTGGATAGGCTGGATTGGGTAACTAGACAACTTTTTTTTTTGTCAATTTAAATTATGTAGGTAGGTACTTAAAATGTACCCATATTAAATTAAACAATATTTTTTTCAGTACTGGGTAGATTAGGTATAAGGTCAAACTTAAGAAGCGGGTTGCTGTTTTACGGGCTTCTCATGTGCAGCCTGGGGGAGGTCCTTCCACTGAGAGATCCTTGTCTGAAATAGAATAAAAATTCCTCCAAATACTGGGAGAAGATGTTGACCAGGGTTTGCTAGGTGTTCAGGTGGAACTAGTAAGAAAACATATAAGTAGTTATGAGAATAATTATATTCTAAAAGTTGGAAACGTCACAAATATTTACCTGTTTTTATTTGTTATTAAAACTTTACGGAAATATGACATATCGCTAACTAGAGACCTTAAATATTAATTGAATTTGGTGTTGTAACAGTTTTAGGTTTTAAAAGGGCATTTCCAAATACTTTTTTTATATCTACACTGTTTGCGACGGTGCCCACTTTCAGTATGCATGCTCTTTAGCATAATTGATTGTTATTTATAATATCAAGCACATGACTCTTATGTTATCTCTTTGTAGCCTCCGGAGATTGGCGCTGCTATAATAGATGTGAATGTGCAGAATTCCCCTGCTTCAGAATCCATCCTACAAAATGTTCATTCAATCCTAGATCCAACAGTCCTTTTTCCTACCCAAATGTACCATTTGAGCCCATCTTAGAGTCACTGCCTCAAAATCCACCTCTGGAACTTATGATACAAGATCCACCAGCTCGCTCCCCCCGCAAAACTCCTACCCCGCGTATTGCAACTACATCTGCAGCCAGAGCAATTGAAATACAGCAACGAGGATTGAAAGTATAAATATATTCACTTTCTTTTAATATTTGTTTTTGTTACTTTATTTTCAATACTGTAATTGGCTGGATACTTAATGAACACTAACCAGTTGAACATTCAAGGAATGTTAATGCTTGCGACAGAAGTAGCGGTCCTCATGTAGTACTGGGCGTACTATAGCTACTTGGGTACAATCTATGCAATCTAGAACCCCGGGAAGCCGATTTTTTTTGTAAAATCTGCAATAAATAAGTTAATTTAAAATCTGCAATAAATGTTTTTTTTTTACAGATATAGCTTAGTATCTATTAAACAAAATAAATAATTTAGAATCACCATTAATGATGATAATATTTAACTCTATTACATCAGCCTATCATAGTCCACTGCTAGAAATGTCACTGTAAAATTATGCGACACAAATAAACATGCCTTACAATTCTAACATAACAACATCACGCTTGTTACCCCCGAAGGGTTAGGCAGAGGTATACCCATAGGACACCTACATTTCGCAAGTTCTATGTAATAGGGGGCGAGCCTATTGCGATCAACCGGGCACAAATACAGGCTCCGGTCTGCTACTGAGAAATTCCAGATGAAAAAACCCAATAACACTTTGCTCGACCCGGGAACCGAACCCAGGACCTCATACTCAGCGGTAGCGCTTGCGACCACTAGACCAACGAGGCAGTCAAATTTTTCATTTGTTATCATTTAGTAGCAAAGTAGGCATTCTGCAACTAAACAAGGACTAAACATAATCCTTACATATTATAAAACAAAATCCCCCGCCACGTGTCTGTCTGATATACGTTCCTGTGGGATATTTTCCGACATTCACGTGGGCGAAGCCGCGGAAAGCTAGTATTGTAACAAAAAGGTATTTACTCCATTTTAATTCTGCTGCGTTCTTGATCATTTACCGGGAATCTAATGTATTTCTGTCTCATCTGCAGTGAGTTAAGACAAGCAGTAACCTGTGCGATGACTGAAGAGACAGTCTGCTGAGCCACAAAAAAAAACCCTCATTACTGCCTACTGGGCGTTGGTATGAACCAGTTGCATAATAAGGTAAAATAAAATAAAAATAAATATAACTTAGTATTTAGTACATAAAAGTGATAAAATGACACATGTCATGGGCGTACCCAGCATTTTTTTATGGGTGGAGCAGAAGTAAATAAACTCTATATACGCATGCGGTAAATTTTGATTTTTCCCAGCTGAATGATAAATTTTGTTAAAACCAAATTATTTAGTCAGGGACGTTTGGTGTTATTTGCGGTAGAAATAAGAGTATTACCTTAGTCTCTACTGACAAGTCTGTAGATTTTGTAGGATTCTTCCTGAGAGGCCTCAACTCATCGCACAGGTTAAAAGCTAGATCTTTTGTGTGTCTGTATCGCTTGGCAAACTCCGCTTCGTCCAAATTGAAGGGGTTGCATTCATTCCGTAGCTGCACACTACGCCGCTTTCTTGTATTGTTGGCTTCTGCGTTATCAGCTTCTATAAATTCAAATATTTCGTATGCATTCCCCATCTAGAATCAAACAAGAAATTATTTACCCATGTACTAAAATTTCTAAATACACAATTCATTCGGCAAGTTTACGTAAATAGATAAATACATTTTACTTACTTTATGTCACGAAAATGTTTATTAAAAATAAAAATTTTCAAAACAATAACATTTCCGTCGAGTCCGAGGAACTGTTTTAAGATTACTAAATGTGACACTATACTACATAAAAGATAGCTTGATCTCTGCGACATATGTCAAACTGACATTCCTAGGGTTGTCAAATAGTATTACTGATTTATAAACACTTTTTTTCGAAAAACATAATACATACGAATAAGTATAGTAAATTATTCTTCTACTATTTTGTGTGTAAGTACAAAAATAAATAAATAAATACCTTGAATGTCGGATTAAATCCTCATTCTTCGATAATGTCTGCCCCAAATGAGGTAATTTGGAAACAACCATTGTATTTTTGAGTGTTTGCAAGAAAATGACGTGATTCGGGTGTTACGCCACAAAGCAATGAATGCAATGGCTCAGGTGGCGGAGTCAATAATGGCGATTTCACTTTCCCACTAAGGCAGCACAATCCGGGCGTTTCTCCGGAAAACTTCAATGCGCCACAATACTCGCAAACAACGTCCATTGGCCCAATACAAAAGCTAGGATGCAAGCAGTAATCAGTGCTGCGATCGTATCGAAACGCTGCTCGATTCAAATCAGCTCTTTGATCTCTGTTGTTCGCTTAACGATTTCGCATTGCCAACCGAGCCGTTTCACGGGCTGCCTCACTTTGCTCTTGTGATTGAGAAGCACGAAGTCGAGCGATACTAACGCGGCGCTCTTCACGGGCAATTTCTTGTTCTTCTTCAGTACTTTCATTCGCAATGTTTCGTATCCTTCTTGCATTACGGCTTTGTCGGGAAAGATTCGATCGTCTTGGTCGCGGCATTGTTAATGATGATTCAAAGAGAATACAAATTACTGATTATTGATTTCTGACAAAATTTATAATTATCAAATTTTCAACCATACTTAATAATACCATAGACAAAATTACGTTTAGCTGTCATTTGCGTTTTGTTATTCCATGTCAGATGCGTTTTTGTTATACCACGTTTTAAAGTTACTTGTATTCTCTTTGACGTTTTATGTCACGTCACACGGGAACGCGGTCGAACGAAAATCTTATGTCCGTCTCCTGGTTCTAAGCTACCTTCCCACCAATTTTCAGCCAAATCGGTTCAGCCGCTCTTGAGTTATAAGTGGTGTAACTAACACACTTTCTTTTATATATGTAGATGAACAAACTGGTACATATTTATGAGATTAGAAAAAGGATGAGTGGTCGAGCTAGATTAGACCCAGCCCAGGGGGGGGATCATAACCCCATGACCCCCCCCCCCACCTGGATCCGCCCTTGAGTACAGAACTAAACAGCTTGTTAACATTTATGAGAAAAGAAGTTGATAGCGAACAGAGGAATTTATTAGCCAAGAAAACACTTGAAAATAATACAATTATTAAACAACGTTGTTTATTAACAAACACGGATGGAACCATCACCAAGATAAACATAATATGTGTGGGGTGTGAAAAGGTTTCACACAACAACCTGGTGTTGTGTGAATCCTTGTTATCCTTGAAATCCCAGTGTTATCAAATGCAGAAAATGACCATAGAGGACTGAAGAACCCATCTGAAACAAAATAAAGTCTGCGCTATTTGTTTGAAGAAAGGAAATCACCCAAAACCTTGCACGACAGATGTTAAATGCTTGTTATGTGGTCAGCGTCATTCTGTAGTTTTCTGCACAGGTCAGAAGCAAAAGGTTAGCGATAATGCTCCTGAATAAAACATCTCCGCTACCCACACTGAATATATTAATTTCCTTAACGTCATTAAACAAAAATTATCAATTTTGAGCTAAGTAACGCCATCTATACTATGAACTATTCCCTATTTTTTCCAAAAACACTGGCTTTAATAGTTCACGTAGAATCCGCTAGATGGCATAATGACGTTACGTTGTTTCCCGCGAAACCCATGAGTTGTGACTGCAGAATGACACATTCACCATTACGCAACGAGTTGTCAACAGTGAATGATTATTCAGTGCAAGCAATAGTGACACTTTACGCAATGAGACGTTGAAGCAGTTAAAAAATCGGTAAGTTTTAGATCTATAATGATGTCATAACGACATTTTTTGTTTAGTGTCTTTAATTAAATAACAATAGCCTGATTTTTTTTTCACTATAATGATAATGTCGTTATGACTTTTGCAAAGTAGCTTCATTTTTTAATGTATATTGACATAATAAGCTTACTGACGTTATACCTCGTAGTCAGTATAGAATTTATGTGCTTAATATCGACACTATGCGCATAGTGACATTATGCTTTCGAGAATTTTAGTTCTCGCTTTACTGAATTATGTATATTTTTGTTTAGTGGCATTTGGTACCCATACATTTAAAATGGAAATGCATCTAATTATGACATCATTTGCTATAAAGGCACTAATAACAATTACATTATTGATCTTGGTGATCTTGGTAAAAAAATTAACCAATTTCGTTGAGCCAGATACGAGTATATAGTACTTTGGTTTATTCTGGGCAATTTTATTTAAAATATTTTTCTCTTCATTTATGGTTCAATTATTTGTTTAATTTTTACGAACATAGGTAGTAATAATTATTGATAATTTTCAAATAAAATAACTTTTTTCAGTAAACGATGCCACTACCTTCTGAGCGAATTAAAAAGCTACGAGACATAGTTGGAAGCTGTCTTGAAAATCACAATGCAAGTACCAATGAACAAAGATCTCAAGATATTCCGCACATTGAACAATTGGAGTATAAGACTTCATACAATCCATTGAGTACTTTGCAGTTAAGACGACGTGTAACTAATGACAGTGTAGAACGGCTAAGAAATGTCAAAAGACAATTATTTACAAATATGGAAAATGACTCTAATTACAATATAGAAAATGAACCCATGGAAGCAAATTATATTGATGAACAATGTACATTTATTGAAGAACAAAAGAGCCTTGAACAAAACTGTGCACCATCAGTATCTACTTTGCCCGAGTATTCAGGTGACAACATAATATGCAATGAACCACTGAATATCGCGGTTAATAGAAGAGACTCATCCACATCAAACCTAAGTAATGGATCAAACGGCGATTTCTCACCAGCTTCTGATGATGATCGTACATACTTACCTTCAAGAAAACGACGTCGTCGCAAGTGTTCAGTAAGGTCCTGTGATTCATCCACGTCATCATCATCCTCTTCGTCGACGTCAAGTTCCTCATCGTCAGACTCTTCATCAACAAATTCCACTGTTACCAGTAAAGCACTCAACGAACAAGGCAATAATTTGATGCCAGTTATGGAACTTGAAGTTACTGCAAGCAATGCTGTAACCGACACACATTTACACAATACTCCATCAAACGCAAATAATATTGTATCAGACATTGAAAATAATGAGACTAGCTTTAATGAGCCTGTTCCTGCTGTCCGTGCCCAAAAGAGAGCACGTGTTCAAAACAAAAAAAAGTTAGCCAAGATTTTACGAAATAAGGGTCAATCGTACGTCTCAGCTTCTTTAAAATTCGTGCCTGAAAGAAAAATAGGACCGCCGTGTAACGAAAAATGTCGAATTAAGTGTCGTGAGCTTATTTCAGAGGAGATTCGCCAAGGTCTTTTTGATAATTATTGGAAGATGGGGTCGCTGATGCGACAGCGAGATTATATTGCTATGCATATGACCAATATTGTCCCAAAGTACCAATATAAAAAAGTGGACAGCAACAGAAAACTTAAAAATGCATTCTACTTTCATGTAGATGACAAAAAACAGAGGGTCTGTAAAACTTTTTTTAAGAATACCCTTGGTATAAATGATCGACATATAAGAACTGTTTTAGATAGTAAAAATCAACAAGGAACTGCGGAGATCATTGAGAAAAGGGGAAAGCACAGCAGCACCGGGATCCCTACACAGATGATAGATATTGTTAAAGAACATATCGAATCTATACCAAGAATTGAAAGTCATTACCTCCGGAAACAAACGACAAAACAATACATCGATGGTGGAAAAACCTTGACCGATTTGTTTAATGACTACAAAAAAGATTGCATATCAAGAAACGTACCTCATGTTAAAATTCATACTTACCGCAAAATATTTAAATCAGAATACAATATTGGTTTCTTCGTACCTAAAAAGGATCAATGCGATGACTGTGTGGCCTATAAGAATGCTGATGCTGCTGGTAAAGAAGCAATGAAGGATCTCCACGAGAATCATTTAAAAGAAAAACAACTGAGTCGCAATGAGAAAGAACAAGACAAAAAAGATATAGGACCAACGCGTATTGTTTCATGTTACGATTTACAAGCAGTGATGACTGTTCCTAAAGGCGATGTGTCTATATTTTATTACAAATCTAAATTGAACTGTTTGAATTTCACAATTTCAGAGCTTGGCAAGGATCATACAGAATGTTACTTTTGGACTGAAGTAGAAGGAAATAGAGGAGTGAACGAAATTGCATCATGCGTGTACAAATATCTACAGAAGATGTCGTCTTCCAACCCTGACGCCGAATTTATATTTTATTCAGATAACTGCTGTGGTCAGCAAAAGAATAACTTCATGTTTTTCATGTATCAGCATGCTTTAAAAATGCTACCAATTAAATCAATTACCCATAAATTCCTGATAAAGGGACACACACAAAATGAAGGAGACGCGGTTCACTCCACAATAGAAAGAGAAGTAAAGAAAATGTTGAAATCGGGACCGATCTATGTACCAGCTCAGTACATAGTTGCCATGAGAAGTGCCAAAAAACGAGGACAACCGTATATTGTAAATGAAATGAGTCACACGGAATTTTATGATATTAAAGCAGTAACTGACAAAGCTATTTCGAAAAATATGGATGGAGAAAAGGTGAAACTTGCAGATATAAAGATAATCAAAATCATAAAAAATGAAAAAGAAGCAGGTAAAATACAGTTTTTTTATAAAATCTCTTATGCTGACACTGATTTTAAGGAGATTAAGTTAGAAACCACTAAAGTCGCAACACGCAGACAAGGGACAACTGCTACAATATCTGATCTGAAACCACTATACACGGCTAAATTACCATTAGCTGAAAGGAAAAAAAAAGATTTGAAGGCTCTTGTTGATCATAATCATATTCCTAAATACTACGCCTCATCTTATTTTGACCATATTTTTTCTTAGTAATTTAGTATTGTTCTTATATTAGTAAATTTAAAAATAAAACAACGTAAAAATATTTTTAATAATTTAGAAACGAGAATATTGTTATATTTTTCATACTTAAGTTAATTTTTGATCTCAAACATTGTGTATTTTAATTAATAGTTTGTCATTGCCAACCAAAGTGTTATTCTAATGATAAGTATAGTACCTAAATATGACAGAACTGATTTTTTAATACTCTTTTTAGTATAATTAAGGTAAAATTGTTATTGTTTAAGACATTATTGTTTTATAAAAACTTATAAAAGGGCCTGTGCATCGCGCAGAATAGTGACACTATATTAGTTTTTTCAGTTTTTTGTTACCAAGAAAGGGTGTTTTCGTTTTTCAGATTTTTGTAATAAGTACTGCTACTTTTATTCCATAATAAAAACAAAAGATATGACCGACATAATTACTCTACTTTTATTTATACCCTTTCCAAAATAATCAAAACTTTAAACGCTTGTACTGAAAATGTGTATATTTTGTTTAGTGACGTTAAGGAAATTAGAGTGCATTGTGTTGTGCTACCAGAGTCGACAACAAACTTTATAGTTTACCTTCTGTTTTTGTCAAAAATACTGATTCCTTTTCTGTGCTCTTCCAAAAGAAATAGTCCTCTTCTTTATTGTTGGTTTTCTTACATATTTTATGTTGTTTTTCTTTTTCCTTGCATTCCTTACCCGGATGTATTTTCTTACATATGCTGCATGCTTTAAATTGGGATTTTATGTGACCAACTTTACCACATTGAAAGCATTTTATGTTCTTTGTTTTGTAAAGAACCAGTAGTTCTTTTGCATCTCCTTCATGTCTATTTTCTTCGGATGGTAATCGATTCGTCAAATTTGACAATGTTTTAATGTACGTCAGGCTGGCCCGGCCCCATGGTATTTAATAATGAGATTGTTATCAATCCAATGTACCCGGGTATACTAATATATGTAACACCTTCATTTTCAATGTAACTCTTTTTAAAAGAAATTACGTGCACTTCTTAGTGGCCGGGCCAGCCTGACGTTTTCAGCCCGGCCACCTTGTTTCCCACTAATCTACAAAAAATACTGGCAATATTGTGCTACAGATGAAATATACCCTATAATTTATGCATATGTAACACAAAATCGAATCCTAAAATGCAATAGCATACGAAATATTAGCGGTTGCAGGTGGCCGGGCTGAAATTATTTCGTTACTATAAAACAGTAAAACTGCAACACCTACCAAAAAATAATACCAGTACATAATGAGATATAGAGATATAGAATACATGTAACGCTTTCATTTTAAATTATAATACATATTTAGAAAGAATAATCACTTGAAATTATATTTCAGCCCGGCCACCTAAAAGCGGTAATATTCCCTAAAATCTTATGCTAATTTGTACAGTAAAACCTGATACAGCTATGAAATGAAAGTTACATTCGTTTTGTTTTAGTCGTATACCTTTAAGCCTTCTGTTTGACTAGATTATCAAAATCTGAGAAACTTTCCGAAGAGTGACTATCATTTATTAACTAATTTCAGGACATTTGGTTTGTTGAGTGAAACAAAATTGGTAATTGTCATATTTTTTTAATAATCATTTTTGAAATTAGTTAGACAACATTTGTACTTATATTAATTAGGTACTATAACAATTGTTAATTATAAATAATGTAAAAAAAGGTTACACATTGATAATAAATAACACAGTTATCAAAAAATTATAGTAATATCAATATTACCTTAACATCGAACATTCATTCATTCAGAATATTAGAAGATAATTTTTGGTTAAATACTTATTATACCTTGGTAAAAAATCACAGATTTTCATAATGATTTTTACATCAACTTTGAATTTAAAGTTTTGAAAACTTTCAATTAAAATTATGCTAATATAATTATTACAACAATTCTTAAATAAAGAGAGAACCATAGTTCTTTCAGTGGCAGCTAATGGAAATATAGCTATGTAGTATATATAATTTAACATAATATTAAAATCACAGCTAAAAATCACAATGTTAACTTGTATAATTAAACGTATGCTAATATAATAATCATTGCTAGCCTATATCTGGCATTTGTACTATAAGTATTTTGACTAATTCAAATTTAAATATATTGCTTATTAGAATCGATAAAAACGTACTAATCACTTGATTATGTTATTTAATCAAGCTAAAATGTACGTCAAGGAATGTAAAAATATTAAATCCAAATTACTTTTTTTAACACTAGACTGTAAATCGTCATAACACATCCACAGATCTTGATTAAATAAATGGCATTTATAATGTCCTAGATTTTCCCCCAATACTACATATTCAATAGCACCTACAATCACATAAATATTAGTTCTAACTTTGATAGATAAAGGTATATCGTTCAATATTATTTGATCTGTTCCATTTAAATCAAAAGATATAATATTCTTTACATTATAGCTGGACAAAACAGTGCCCGGGCAATCGTGTTCACAATCCTTCGAAATAACGTCTATACAAATTGAGTCTTCTAGGGCTGATATTCCAAATGTTTTAATTACGTTCATATTAATGGGTAAAAATGGTACTGTTCTTTGAAGTTGAAATGCACATTTTTCTTCGGTACATATTTTTGTAAATAGAGCGCTATAAAATAATTCTAAAATCATTTGTTCAAACAAATTTGCGACATTGCATTCACAATTTATATCTATTGTATTTTTCGAGGATAGTTTGTAGTATTTTTTACATATGGTATTTCTTAGTTCGTATACTGCGGCTTCAGATATGTTTTTGTTACCTATAAATTGTATATAATTACATAACATATTATTATTATTTTCAGTCTGATCTATTTCTAATTTAAAGTTATTAAATGCAATATAACCATAAGCTATTAAATATGTAACAGCATCAAAACCACATGTATTTGTTAAAGTGGAACCAGTTACAATATTTCCATTTTTTATAAATTTTAACATTTTATAAATCGGTACGGTAACTGGCTCTTCAGCTTGTCCTTTCCAATTTTCTACAAAACTTGGCATATCACTGAAAATAGAATCTTGAGGAAATAACCGTTTTTGGTGTGTTCTTTTTTGACGATTCTTTTTGATTTTAATCTTTCGCTCTTGAAGGGGCGGTGCCTCATTATTTTGTAGTTCACTAGCAGCGATATTAAGCTCTCCATTTAAATGATTAATATGTATGTTTAGAAATTCGTCAATCCTGTATTTTCTTACTTTAGTTTTGAGTAATAAATGTTTTATTGTTTTAAAATAATCCTCTGATGCACTAGACGATGGATTTTTGTTTTTTGAATTGTATAATGGAGCCATAACGTTTGACCACATGGGCAATTTTCCCAATAAACGTTTTAGAGTAGATATTAGAGGCGGATAATATAATTTGTTGGGGCGTTCACAAGATTCCTCTTCTTGTTTATTTTTACAAGCAACAATATTATCAAACCATACCATAAAATTGCTTACATCTAAAACATTCTCCTCATTTAGGAATCTTTCTTCATCTACGTAATTGTGTGCGTTGTTAGAATCTTTTTTATCAATTGTAATACCTTGAATTCTTCTTTTCAAATTACAGTGGGCATCAAAGCAAATTTTTGAATAAAATTTAGTTAAAATAACAGTTAACATATTTTCAATTATCTCTCTTATGACTACGATACACTCTGCTGTTTTAATGTAAAGAATACAACGAACAAAGAAAAATTTTACATTTTCTGTTGTATTATTGAAGCACGAAAGATTATGAATAGTTTTGACAAAGTGACTTGTATCTATTCGCATATATACTACAGGCAAACTATTTGTATGTCCCTCCAATGCACTGTAAGAAGCTTCTAAGTAATCTTTTGTAGATTTATATGAAGTAAAGCATTGGATTGTAGCAGCAATCAAAGCTGAGGAATCGTCCGTGATTATTTCTGCAGGAGGGATAATTCCATTACTGGCCCATTTACCCAACCAATCCGCAATGCTATTTTTAGTGTGAGAATCACTAAGCATTTGTGAAATTGGAATAGATTTTAAAAAGCTATCAGCAGTTATTAATATAACATATAAGAATAATCTTTTAGTAAATTTAGTCCCATTAGGTAACACAATTGGTTTAATTATAGAGCCTGTGGCATCTAATGATATGGTTGGTCGACCATACTCTTGAACATATTGTTTGTAATATTTTATTTGTTCTTCTAACCAGTAGTAAATATGAAAAGTTGGTTTCATTAAAATTTCCTGAATTACGGAAGAGTATGTTGAAGTATTTGCCATAATGACAACAGATAATATTTGATTGGTATGGTACCATTTCTGCTTCCTTGTTTCATGACGTATTTGGCGTAATGCTCCGACTGATGGCAATACAGGTGGTTCCTTATCTTGAAATATCATATCATGACTCGCTATTTGTTTTCTAACTATTGTTGCTGAATCAAATTTTAATTTCTTAGATAATGTTCGTCTTGAGTACGGAGTGAGTCGTATTTTTTTTAAAGGATTATGCTTAAAATTTGGTTGAAGTTGATCAATTTCACATAAAAAATCAATAATATGATCAGTCTTATCTTTATTTTGAATTTTCACTGTTGCTTGACACTGAGTGCAACGTCCGTAGAATGTAATGTTAGCGCCTTGAATAACATGTCTTTTAAATGCTACAGTACAAGGTAACTTATAAAACTCCCAGAGTTTTTTTCTTAAAAGACCGGACCACTTAAATTTGGGAATAGCTCTGTACGTCTGATATCTTGCACTAGGTTTATTTTTATCGTGTCGTTTATACGTATAACTTAAGGGTTCAATTTTCTTCCATTCATGAACATCAATTGGAAATTTAAAACTAATTTGATGAAGTAAGCTTGCTTGTTGAATAACTGGAGAAGACCCTGATGATGATGTTGACGAAATTATAATACTATTGGTATTATCTTCATTTCTTTTAATGAAGCACTCATCTTTTGCCCGAGGTGAGTTCTGGTTGTTTAAAAAGTTTCTTCTAAAGCTGAGATATAGTGCTTTTGGTGACATCACATAGTTTATATCTTTTGCTATGGTATTGTATATAATAGAACTATATCTTGTCGTGGTGATCAAGCGTTTATGTTTCTCAAATATTTGTTTTTGAGCCACAATATCTAACGCACTACGTTTTCCCATGGTGTAGGCACGCTCAACTGAAATAAAATATATTCATTTTAACTATGGTTTCGTAATAGGTATTCATGTAGGCTAAATAACTACATTAATATTTATTTAAATACAAATTCCCTAAAAAGATAAGTGTATGCAGTAACATTTGCATGCATTATCAAGTATATACATAAATCTATTAAAAAATATTTTAGCACCTAAGGAAAGAAAGAAAGAAAGAAAGCAAAGAATGTTCATAAGAATCAAATTTACTTTCACAAAACTTATAACTTTTGGGACATTAGAAATATATAAGATAGAATAGAGATGGGGAGAGGGGCGCGTGTCGCGGGACGAGGAAAAGAATGCGGTGAGCGAGGGACGTGGATCGCTGTGGCAGGCCGTACAAGGGGGAGTTACAAGAAGCGCGGGTACAGACGAACACCGTCGACGGTTGCCTGATTACAATGAATAATTCACTAAAATCCAATATATAAATCTTACAGTAATTAATAAGAAACTGATTAATTATTGATTTCACGAAATAAATAAGTACACAATAATAATAAGTAAATACATAGGGTAGGTACACAACAATAAGATTCACAAAAACTAAACACTTACTGTTAGTAAATCACCAAAATTATTACCTATTGACTATAAACGAAAGGATAAAATATATTTAGTTGATGGCATTGTATGGAGTTTTATTATTAAGTAAATGAGTGTTTAGATTTACTTTACTTTACCTGTATATTTTTTTAAATAATTACTTAGCTACCCATTAACATTGTTTGTCGATATATTTTAATTTATCAAAACTATGACTTACCTTAAAAACATCACATCACAAACAACTACACTGCAACAACTGATCAAATTTTACACTCACAGTAATATTAAAACGTAAAATATTATGTCAGAAGTGTTGATAACTACACGGCTCTTGCGCATCTATTCTGTCTACTCGGGGAAAATATCTTACGACTTAGGTTGGGACGCGACACAGGCGCCGTCTAAAAATCGGTGGTAGCGTCTGTGAACTATTATCTTTGTATGGTTATGTTGTGAAGCCAAAAACGGAGAAAATATATATAGGTTTAGGTATTATGTATCCAACAATTATTATGTGTGATTTATACTACTTAGTTTATTAATAAAAATATCATAGTAACGCATTTTGTTTCACTCAACAAACCAAATGTCCTGAAATTAGTTAATAAATGATAGTCACTCTTCGGCAAGTTTCTCAGATTTTGATAATCTAGTCAAACAGAAGGCTTAAAGGTATACGACTAAAACGAAACGAATGTAACTTTCATTTCATAGCTGTATCAGGTTTTACTGTACAAATTGGCATAAGATTTTAGGGAATATTACCGCTTTTAGGTGGCCGGGCTGAAATATAATTTCAAGTGATTATTCTTTCTAAATATGTATTATAATTTAAAATGAAAGCGTTACATGTATTCTATATCTCTATATCTCATTATGTACTGGTATTAGTTTTTGGTAGGTGTTGCAGTTTTACTGTTTTATATTAACGAAATAATTTCAGCCCGGCCACCTGCAACCGCTAATATTTCGTATGCTATTGCATTTTAGGATTCGATTTTGTGTTACATATGCATAAATTATAGGGTACATTTCATCTGTAGCACAATATTGCCAGTATTTTTTGTAGATTAGTGGGAAACAAGGTGGCCGGGCTGAAAACGTCAGGCTGGCCCGGCCACTAAGAAGTGCACGTAATTTCTTTTAAAAAGAGTTACATTGAAAATGAAGGTGTTACATATATTAGTATACCCGGGTACATTGGATTGATAACAATCTCATTATTAAATTCCATGGGGCCGGGCCAGCCTGACGTACATATGTTTTATTGTCATCGGGTGTTAATTCCCATGATGTTACAAAGAATTTATACTTACTGGTAGACATAAAAGTATTTTTGATATTATTAAATAATTGTTAATGGTTTGCGGTTATTTAGACGCATGACTAGATTTTCTATTTAATTAATAATTTCTGAAAGTTTCATGTAAACGTTTCATCTAAACGCTGAATTCAATGAATGGATTTGGTTTCGTAAACAACCCAACAGCCCGCTCCATAAGTAATAGTGTAATTGAAATATATTACCAAAATGTTAGGGGTCTTCGAACTACTCGTAAAATAAAAAATAAAAATACTTTATTTCAGACCTTGATCCATATGATGTTAGTAATACACACTACTTATAAGCTATGTTAGTAACAAACGAAACACAACATTTAATTCATATATCTGCTGCACTCACCAGACGCACCGGGTATATGTACATGTACACGTACCCAATGCGCCATAATGGTGCAGCACGGCTTATCACTAATGACCTTCAGAATGTCATTGCCGCTCCCACGCACTCTGCGCATCATAGAAGCAGTCTTCTTTCGTAAAATGGTACTGAAACCGTCAGTACGTACGTGCTTCCGCGAACATTCCTGACGCGCTACAGTAACGCGCTAAGCTAGACTACTTCAGAAATAATTTATTGGCATCCGAAATTGTTCCACCCGGATATAATATATTACGATGTGATCGAGCGGATGGTCGAAAGCAAGGCGGCGCGCTTCTCGTGGCCACACACCGGTTCGAGCTGCGACAACTACCTATTTTGGACGCGTCGATAGACACTTGTGTGTTCGATATGGTTTGTGCAACGGTACATTTAAATAAACGTTTTTTGTTTGTGTGTTGTGTTGTCTACATTCCGCCAGGGGCTCAAGTCTGCTATTATAATAGTGTCAGAATGGTCGATCATTGATTTCATAATTGTTGATTTTGACATGTTTGGTAATCTACTAATTTAATGGAGTCATTATGACGTTCCAATGGTCAGCCACTGACACTCCATTGAAAGAAATGGCATAAATTGGTAATCTCGTACATAATGACAAATGAATGACTGAATAGTGCGGTAATCTGCTAAAATTTTGACAGTTCCTTTGATCAGTGACCTACCATTAGAACGTCATTGTGCAGTCATTGCTTTTATAATTCGTTACGAGTATCGTATCTGTGGGCGAGAAAATGGGCGGAATGCAGAAAACGTCGTCGAGCTCGTCGCTTGACGAGAATGAATACAAACCCTTTTACTGATATTCCCGAGGCGGAATTTGTAAAAACGTTTCGCCTTGGAAAGGACTCAGTAAGGGGGTTAATTGAAGAACTCATTCCCCTCATGGCCAGACCGCGTCGAAATGATAGCATATCGGCAGAAATTAAGGTGAGAAAACTGAATTTTACATTGATTTATTATTCTATAGCTATAAACACGAAATAGGTTGATTAATGTTGGGTATATTTTTATTGCAGATTCTAATAGCACTTGCATGTTATGCATCAGGGTCCTACCAAAATTTGATTGGACAGAGTGCCCTCCATAATGTTTCACAAATTACTGTGTCAAGAGCAATCAATGAAGTGACAGAGGCATTGAATAAAATATACCACAAATATATTATATGGCCGACACAATGTATTGAAAGGAATATTATAAAGGCTAAGTGAGAAATTAAATATAAAGTACCCTGATTGTTTTGTTTGTATTGCCTGTTGTACAGCAGAATTATTTAGTTACTAAAAACTTTTCAGGTTCTATCAGAAATTTGAATTTCCTGGTGTCCTGGGTTGTATTGATGGCACACATATTGCAATATTAAGGCCGCACATACACGAGGAACGGTATTATAACAGAAAGGGCTTCCATTCCCTTAATGTTATGATAGTAAGTATTGGGTAGAAAGTAGAAATGTCTACCTACTGCCCAAATTTTTACTAATAAATTATGTAGGTAATGTAATAACTAATTAATTAAACATAATATTTAATTTATAGATTTGCGATGCTGATTTAAATATTTTATGTGTGGACGCAAGCAACCCAGGCTCCGCGCATGATTCCACTGTGTGGCAGAGTCATCCACTCAGTCACCACTTAAAAGAAATTACAGAAAATACTAATGAACAAGTATTTTTATTAGGTATTACAATATTTTTTTGATGAATCCTATGACCTTTATCATGTTCATGTGTTAGTGTTTGTTGGAAAAATGATTATAATTTTCAGGTGACAGCGGATATCCACTAAGGAAAACTATGATGACCCCAGTCCTCAATACTGTAGATGGGACACCACAACATCACTATTATGTGAAACACGTGACTGCACGCAATACAGTGGAGCGTTGCATCGGCGTATTAAAAGCACGTTTCAGGTAAAGAGCATTACTCAATAACAGTGACTATTTATATATTGAATGAATTTCTTATTTTAGAAGTTTAGATGCTGATAGATGATGATGATAGTTCTTGTATTATGTCAAGAACAGTAAGTATAAAAAAGTGAATCTATTAAGATGTTTAGTTAAAATGGGGTTGTATAAAAAGTAAATTGATTTTTTGCAGGTGTTTGCTTGCAGCACGTGCTTTACATTATAGTCCAACAACTGCAGGCAAGATTGTGAATGCATGTTGCATATTGCACAATATTGCAAACGTGGCAAGAACACCGTTGCCACCTGATGAAGTTTATGCAGAAGTACTTGGCTTGCAACAGGTATGTGATTTCTATTCCACTATTTTGGAATATAATGAAGTTGGAATTTTAAATAATACTACTATGTTAAAAAAATCAACATTTAAATTACTCTTTATTTCTCATAATCTATATTTTTATTTAACAATATTAAACTTGACTTTCAAGCCAATTGAAAAATCTAAAATGTAAATATACTACTTATATAAAACAAAAAGACATTTTGTCATTTAAATAATAAAAACAATATCTAATGTAATAATAACAACAAATCAGAATAAGTCTTCGTACAAAATAAAAAGATTTTAATCATCATTTGAATACAAATGATGATTAAAATATTAAACATCTTTTCAAATCACAAATTTTACTTTATGTAATTAAAATAATAACAACAGTCATGTCATTAATCACTAATCAGTCTTTTAATTTAGGAGGAAAATAACTATCCAGCACCTAATTATCAAGAAAATCGAAGGGTGAATCGGGATCTTCTTGAAGGTCGGGCACTGCAGCAGGCTCTTGTTGACAGACTGTGGAGAAATGCATAAATTAAATTAGCAGGTATGTAATGTAAACCCATCTCAATATTCTAGTGAAGTACGAAAATGCTCTAATTATTATTAAAATGATTTAACTCTTTGTTACAGATCCACAGTATTGCACAAAATATGATTTAAAATAAATTAATACTCTTTATAAAAACACTGTTTCATTTAATCATCTAACATCATTACAGCCATTTGGAATCCAATGCTGGACATAGACTCCTCCTAAAATAAATTTTCTTTTAATAATCTGACTAACTTACCTCTTGCATACTTCAGAAAACTTTAGTCAGACTCAGAATCTGATGACATCATAATTCTGCGGAGTTTCTGTGAAAGTAAAATTAACTTTAAAGTTGCAACTTCGTATATAGCATGTGTAACCTATAGTATCAGAGTTACAATCAAGATGTCAAATTCTGGCTAATGTACAGACGCCAGCACATCAAGCTACCCGAAACTGTCAAATTTTCCCAATCAACTTTGAACCTTATATTTCAGCGATAAAGTTGAAAATCTATTAAATAAATTTGACAGATTGTAGTAGCCTGATGTGCTGGCGTCTGTACTACTACTAAAGTGAGTCTACACCTAACACAAGCTTTTAAGCTTAGCTGGAGGGGTTATATTAATTATTATAATTTTTATTATATTGTTTTCAATGCTCCTTAATACTCATTGTGGGTATGTTTGTAGCACACAATAAGGAGAAGTTCCGATTTTGGGTGAAACAATTTCATAAAGGTGAATTACCTGTAAATTAACAGTAATTAGTAATTACCTTTTTTGATACACAGTGTCCTATAAGATCCACCATTTTTCCGGTGGTAGAGCTCAGTCGATCTATGGCTGCAGCTAAGTTATGATGGCCTGAGCTTGTTTTAAAGTCGCCTCGGCGTTCCTGGCTTCAATAGCGTCCAGCCTTGACTGAGCAACTTCGAGAGCTGCATGCTCTCTATCTATAAAAAATATATATTTTGTTACATCAGGCGACATACTTTGCCCGAGAGTGTGGCATTAATGATCAAAACAAATAATTGCAAGATCTTTACCTTCCGCTGCGTAACGCCGTGCAGATCTTTGGCGACGGCGTCGCTTTGGAGGCTGGTCGATGGTAGATTGCCGGCCTTCTAAATTTTCCTGTTCCACGCTGAAAAATAAACAATTACAATGACATTAGTCTACATGTTATCCTATTTATTTAAACCCATCTGCAGAAAGTTGTAGCATACCTTATTTCTTGTGTTTGTATATTTTCCACAAGCTCATCTGTGACAACTGTAACAGGCACTTCATAATTGTCTAATAGTCTGTAAAAAATAAAAACAGTGTTACCAAAATAGTTAAGAAACTAGTTACTTAGGTTAAATGATGAAAGCTAAGCAAATTAAGCACAGAGTACCAAGTTAGTACCACTTACGAGAAAGAATTGTTCTCGAATTGAAAATGTGTACTAGTAGTAGGACTAGCATCCACCACAGGAAGCGTGATAGTTGGCTATTTAACAAAAAAAAAAAACATACAGTTAATAATGCAAAGCAAGCAACAATGGATAAAAGGACACAGCGGATCGCTAGGTAATGACGCAGCTGACGAACTTGCTAGAAGAGGATCTAGCACGGCAGTCTGTGGACCCGAGCCTATCGTGCCAATCCTCTTCAACCAAATACGCAGGTAGCTACAGGAGTTCACCCACACACAAGCAGAAAACTGGTGGACCACGACACCGGGTTGCAGGCAGTCCAAGGAAGCTATGCCATCCTTGGATAGCAGGCTAACCAGGCGTTTATTACGCCTGGACAGGAATGGCCTGCGCATGGTGACGGGGACCATCACGGGGCACTGCTCGCTAAACAAACACTTCCACACAATAGGCATTACGGACAGTCCTCTGTGCAGGGCGTGCATGGAGGCTGAGGAAACCGTAGTGCACGTGCTCTTTGAATGCACAAGCGTCACCCAGATTAGAACAGAAACCCTCGGGGTCACCCAGATCCTACACAGATGTTCTGAACAGACCAGGAGATTTAATTAGCTTTAATTAGCTCTAAGTGCGGAAACCAAACCCTAAAAGGGTTTGGTTTCCGCTTCTGGAATACCGTTTCCGGATAGAACATAGAAGAAAGCAAGCAAGTCAACGAAATGTGACTGTGAACAAATAAATAATATAGTTATGCATGCAAATAAAAAAACACTTAATATACAACTGTGACATATTATTTTGTTAACAAGTTTGAAGTACTTCCTAATGTGCAATACAAAAGTTAAGAATGATAAAAGATAAAACCAATGTTCTAATGCTTACAGTGAGTGGGTTATGTCGGACACCTGGAAGTGGCTCTCCTACATCTCGCCCTAATATAGTATATAAGCGCTCTTGGAGTGGAGTTAGTGAAATTTTTTTTGTAGGACCACCACCTTAAATGAAAGTTATAAAATAATTACTATAATTATATGCTTCCCACTATAAGTCTGCAAAGCTGCCAAAAGAAAGTATTGCTTACCTGTTGCACTTATTTCACTCTTCTGTGATTTAATTTTCTTTAACATTTTACTCTTATATTCATTGTAGAACTAAAAAAAAAGTGCGAAAATTACAATAAAGGTACATTTTATCATTTTATAATGCATACCTAATTATACTGTATTTAGGTACTTACTGTGCGCCACTCTGCCGGTGTTTTATTGGGGCAGTCCACCGATACCGAATTTAAAATTTGGGCGCACTCCATCCAATATCGTTTCGATAAACTTCGCCCTTCATTAGTGCGGCTGCAGTGGCCAAGCGCCAGGTCTTGGTGGTTTTCCAAATAATCAATTAGAGCCGAAATTTGCTCAATTAGCACCATTTTGTATGAAATCAATAATTAAAGGCTTCTCTAGTAAAGATAATTCAGATATACATACAAAAATCTAATAATATTCCTTTGTTATAACAAATAACTTGAAGCTTGCTGCAGTCTACATCCAGTAGTCACTATGAGTAGTCATAAATAATTTTCTCTATTTTCTTTCAAATAAAACACTCAAATGAAAATAAATACAAAATACAAAACACCAGCCGTTAGAAATAAAAATAAATAAACGTCAGTAAGCAGTAATGTCACATTTGACTTTGACAGCTAAACAGACAAAATATTATTAAGTTTTTTGCTATTTACGAACTTCCTACTACTTCAGATTGCTTTAACACTAATAAATATTATGTAAAAATATATGTGAATGAAATCTGGCATGAATAAATGTTCAAATTTAGTAGTAGTTTTTCGAAAATCATTTCTACTAACGGGTTTTATAATAATGGCAATACGACAATGCCATTATAACACAATTCTATTACGAGACCATTGGCCGACCAATGATCGACCATTATGAATTTAGCAGATTACGAACTTTTAGCAAAATGACAATGGGATCGTGTTGGAATGACGAATTTATAAAAATAGCAGACTTGGGGCCCAGGTAGTTCGGAAAATGATTACATGTTGTTATTTAGAATAATAGAAATATTGTGTGATAGGTATGGAGAAGTTATTGTAATTGGTGATTTTGATTTGTATTCTTGTCCTGCTAACATTAGTAATTATTTCGAATGTTTTTTTATCATATTGCGAGTTCACTCAAAGTAACACAGTACATTATCGCAGTACATTTAGGTCGTCAGTTGGATTTGGTTCTGAGTGCAGGCATTAGCGGAGGAGTGACGGTGGTAGCGGCAGATGAAGCGCTGGTGCCGGTCGACGCGCACCACCCGCCGCTAGCGGTTAGCGTGCGCCCCGCCTCCGCCCCGTCGACGTCCCCCGCCGTCGCCCGCGATTCTAGTGCACACCATATTAGACCACAGTGGAATTGGAATAGGGCTGATTTTCAGCTGTTATATTCTAGGTTTCTTTCCATTGACTGGAGTATGATGTACGGAATGCATGATTTAGAAGAAATGTTGAACTTCTTTTATGATAAAATTAATTGTAGTATTGTGCGTACCCCGGAAAAAGCTTAGTAGTGGAAATTCGCGGTATGTATACCCAGTATGGTACACGAGAGATATAATAACAAATATATAAATTAAAGCCAGACTTCACAAAAAAATCAAAAAATCTAAGTTGGATAATGATTATCACAAATTTGCGGAATGTAGAACTCGTATAAAAAAGTTAATAGAAACTGCGCATATACAACATAAAAATAAAATTCAGTATCAATTTGTAAAGGATCCGAAATCGTTTTGGCAGTATATAAGATCGAAAAGAAAAACACTAAATGAGCAGAGTATCATAAAAGAAGGTCAACATCTAACAGATGATGAGTGTGCTGTGCAGTTCGCTGACTTTTTTGAGTCTGTGTACAGCAAGGAGCCACCCAAACTGGACGCGTGCGCGGCGGCGGCGGAAGTCGGCGCGACCAGTGCACGGGTACACATTGAGACGCTGAGTCTCGCGGAAGTTCAGCAGGCGCTTGGGAGTCTCAAGCCAAAACGTTCGTCTGGCCCAGACGGGATACCAGCGTTTCTGTTCCGAGACTGCGGGAAGGTACTCGCGGAGCCATTACTTCACATTTTTAATGCATGTTTACAACAAGCCACGTTCCCTCAAAGGTGGAAGATCACGCGCGTTGTTCCGGTTCCTAAAGGAAAACCAAGTTCAGATACCTGTAATTATAGACCGGTGGCTGTACTCTCCACGCCTGCTAAAGTACTCGAGTCGGCTATTCAGCGCTCCGTTCAGGAAAAAATGCGTGCGCGTCTATCAAATGCGCAACATTGGTTCCGACCTGGACGCAGCACTGCTACAAACCTTATTAACTTTATGGTACAGGTGGTGCCGGCAGTAGACGCGGGGGTACAGGTAGATGCTGCGTACTTTGATTTTAAAAAGGCGTTCGATACGGTGGATAATGACATCTTGTTAAGGAAGCTCGCGAAAATTGGATGTACACTACCTCTGCTACAGTTCTTCGCTAGCTATATGAAGGATCGCCAGCAATATGTCGACTACAATGGCTGTGTATCTCAACCGTATTGCACGAGATCGGGCGTGAGCCAGGGCAGCAATGTAGGGCCTCTCGAGTTTATTGTAATGATAAATGACTTGCCGGAAGTCGTCAGCCATGGGACTTGTTTATTGTTTGCGGATGACCTGAAATTGCTGCTCGAGGTTCGGGATCACTCGGATTGTGAACGCCTACAGGAAGACATTGACAGAGTGGTCGAATGGAGAAATGACAACAAAGTACATTTTAATGTTGCTAAATGTTCAGTGATGTCGTTCACTCGCGCGCGAACTCCCTTGAGTTATCAGTACAAGGTTGAGGATGTGCCGATGCAACGAGTGTCTCAGGTACGAGACTTAGGGGTAGTCTTCTCTCAGGAACTAACCTTCCGTGAGCATATCAATAAGATATGTAAGAAGGCATACAGAAACCTAGGTTTCGTACTCAGGCAGTCCCAAGGATTCACCAACATCACGACACTAAGGGTACTATATGACGCATTAGTCAGAAGTCACCTCGAACATAGCGCATTCATTTGGGCTCCTCATGAGGCGAAATATAGTGTTATGTTGGAACGTATCCAAAATAAGTTCACGAGACACTTGTATTACCAGCTGTATGGGGTATATCCATTATATCCATTGATGTACCCTACACTATTTGTTCTGTATATGGTAAGGTATAACACTCTAAGAGTACGACGGGAGTTTTCGCTCGTAGCGTATGTAGTGAAACTACTACGTGGCGTGGCGCATAACCCGGGAGTGCTGCGACATCTACAGCTGTACGTGCCCGACCGGTACGTGTGGAGGCAGCAACGTCCGTCCCTGCTCGCTGTGCCTGCAGCCAGGACCAACCTACTGGCGAGAACTCCTCTCACTAGAGCCATACGCGTGATGAATGAGGTTCACGGGAGGATTGATGTATTGTGGTGCAACTTGAGTGAATTCGCAAAAGTTACACTATATGTAATAAGTTATTTAGATTAAGATATTTTTAACTAAGTATAAGGTGTAGATTTAGGATTTAGTTAGTAAGGCCAATCTGTCGCATTGGATCATAGATCTGTAATGATAGTGTAGGTAAGATTGTTATAAATAAATAAAAATGTTTTTAGAGCCATAATTAAAGAAGTTTTGAAGCAGGGTTGATTTGTTACTTTCCTCACTTCCTTCAAAAATGCTACAAAGCTTTTCAAACATTTCCTTTGCGCATGTGTAGCTGAGCGCATGTGATTTAAATTTTCTGTCTATTGTGTTTATTGTAGTATAGTTAGATTTAAGTATGGCAACTATACATCGATGCGTCGGATGCGTCTCATCCTCACTCATGCCGATAGCGATGTATATAAACTTAAACGTAGGTAAGTAGTATATACTAAACACGTCATGTTCGATCAAGCGTCGACTAATGACGCAAGCGCAAGCCAGTTAACCCACTGTTGCTATGACGTTTGGCAGTAGTAACTCACTATGGGTATGGGTGGCGCCAAGCGCCTAACAAGACTCGTGCGCCACCACTGGCGGCACGAGCCGAGCCGCGCGCCCGTCTCGATGAGTCACATTACGTTGTAAAGTAGCATTATAGGCTAAGCTTTACTTTAACATCCATCGAGTTGGGAGTCCATATTTTTTTTACAGAAAGATCCTATTATTAGTAGCCTCCACATTTTTTTTTGCTGTGGAGATAAACAGTTTTCGAGAAATAAATAAAAAAAATATCGCAAAAATTTAGCAATATTTTGTCACTCTTTTTTTTTTGTCTTCACACTGAACCTTTAGTTTTACGTAAGGTCAACGCACTAAAATATATTACTACATAATAGTTATGAAATAAATACGATTTAGTAATTTAGATATATTTCATCGATCAACAGTATGGATTCACCAAAGGACGTTGTACGACCGACGCCGGTGTAACCCTATTAAGACACATTTTTAACGCGTGGGAAGAGGCTCAAGACGCCATAGGGATCTTTTGTGACCTCTCCAAAGCATTTGATTGCGTCGATCACGAAACCTTACTCTTGAAACTTGAGCATTACGGACTTGGAAAACTTGCACTCAATTTAGTAAAATCTTATTTAAATGATAGACAACAGCAAGTTCAAATAAACGGTATCAATTCACTAGGTTTAAAAGTAAAAATAGGTGTGCCACAAGGCTCGATATTGGGTCCATTCCTCTTCTTAGTGTATATAAATGATCTACTCCATTTATTAAAAAATCAACCACAAATGGTGTTATTTGCTGACGATACTTCTTTAATTTTTAAGGTAGATAGACGTGCTACAAATTTTAACGACGTAAATAACGCCCTACTGCAGGTCCAAAATTGGTTCACTGCTAATAATTTAGTATTAAATGGAAAAAAAACTAAGTGCATAAAATTTTCTTTACCAAATGTCAACAGTAGTAATTGTGAGATAGTATTGAATCAAGAGAAACTAGAATTTATCGACAAAACTGTTTTCCTAGGGATCACGCTCGACTCAAGGCTGCAGTGGGGTCCTCATTTAACATCTCTTGCAGGACGGCTAAGTTCAGCAGCATATGCTGTCAGAAAAATCCGTCAATTTACTGATGTAGATACCGCGAGGCTAGTCTATTTTAGCTACTTTCATAGTATCATGTCTTACGGTATTTTACTGTGGGGACGGGCTGCAGACATCGAGTCTATTTTTATTCTGCAGAAAAGAGCGATCAGAGCCATACATTATCTCCGCAGGCGCGATTCTCTAAGGAAACTGTTTAAGGATATTAACATCATGACGGTACCTTGTCAATATATCTATGAAAACATCATGTACGTAAGAAAGAATTTACATCTTTTTAGCAAAAGAGGTGATAGACATAGTACAAGAAATAGGGACCTATTAGTTCAACCAGGTTTCAGACTAGCTAAAGTAGATTCATCTTTTATGGGATACTGTTTAAAATGTTACAATAAAATTCCTCCCCACATACTTCAACTGAATGAGACGAAATTCAAATCTTGTATAAAACGCACACTATGCAGGCAGGCATATTATACGTTGGGGGATTACATCGCTGATAAAAATGCTTGGCTCAATGCTGGTCCTGCTCCACAACTAATTGATTAACATTTGCAAATACTGTTGGAGCTGCTGAAGATTGTAAGACTATCTTTGCATTGTATAAACTCAATCTCCATTGTATTATATAATTGCATAGCACAGGTGTGAGTACTATGTACTAAAGAGTTACCATTTACCGGGTAATATGTCTTGCATTGACTTGAATCTGCCCTGGCGGCTGTGAGTATGTCATGCTCACTCAAATGTTTCGCTGATGGTGGCGCGTGTGTTGGATCATTTAGCTCCCTTCAAAATGGTTGAGCTGAATGGTGCTAATCCATGCGTCATGTTCGTGAACGGGCGCCGTCAGTTGGGACTGGTCATCTCTTAGCTGCCAGGGCTTATTTTTATTTTTTGAATTGTTCTTTGTTTTATCTTTTTATTACGGACGCTTCTAACGTGCACATCTTTCTACATTGTTCTCACATGTATAATTTCAACATTAATGATGTAACCAATATTTTGTAACAATTTTTTATTTAAAAGAGTGTCTGTGGAGTTTCTTGCCCGTTCTTCTCCATAGGTACCTACTACGCTTTGGAATGGGCAACTAGCTTCATCTTCATACCTATTTCTGACTGACCGACTCCTTGACAATTCAAAAGTGCCTGTAAATGGTTTAATTGAAATAAATGCTTTGAGTTTGAGTTTGAGTTTTCATTATAATAAAATGATTTAAATTAGCGCTATTAAATGAACACTTATAATAATTTACTGACTATTGCCGATAAGTGAAACCAAACGTAAAACAACGCTATTTTGTGATGTCATTTCACATAGTCTGTCAGTCATCGTTTGTGTCCCTAGCAGTTGAGAGTGTTTTCTTACTCCTGTATGTGAATCAACGTTTGACTACCATCATGGCGCCTCCGAAGCCCCAGGTTTTGTGTTCTGTCGTGATATCGTCTGAAGAATCGAGTGTAGTGCAAGTGATTTTTCTCCCCGAAATAATTTTTCTCTAAAATGATACCATTTTTCTAAATTTTACCCAAAGGCAAAAAGTTTGTACTATAAAGAAATTGTAGTAATCATTACGGAGCAGTTTGTGATGAAATTTTGTAAATTAAGTACCTAGACTAACATTTATTGAACACGACATCGACTTATGAAAGTGCATTGTACGATCTTTGATTGCTTTTGTTTTTCGTCCATTGAAATAAAACAAACTAAATGAACATTAGTATTGTAGTAAGTTGATTTTATTAATTAATCATCAAGAAAATTAAACACAATCATTATAATAAAGTCCTCTTCTTCGGTGGTGTCATTTTTATACACTTGTTCGGAATTAAATTTTCGTAGCATGTTTTTGGTGGGTTGAAATTCCACTCAACCCCCAATCTAGGGAGAATCTGACACGAATTATGTGGTCAGCTGTTGTCGTCATCATTTTATTCCGGAGCTTATTTTTGACGATGTTCATGATCGAGAATGCCCGTTCAATGCTCGCATTCGAAAATGGCAAACTCAAAATACTCTTCTCCCCAGCAGCATTTTTTTATAAAGAAACCTCACCCTAAACTATACCGTCGAAACAATCTGCGCCACTGGTGGAATGGGAGAACTCTCCTTTCTTGCATAGCTGTATCAATGTTTTCAGTACCAATTATATGACTATATGAAACAATGATGTCATTTATATCTGGCCTCACTTGGCTGGATGCTTTTTGCAATTTGTGATGGCTATACGTCAATCTCTGGAAGAGGAAGTTGCCACTTTTTTGTATGTATACATAGGTACCATCAAGTATAATTATGCAATTGTTTTGTTCTGGGTTTCCTAACAGTGCCTGAAGAATATAAAGGTTTCGCCTAAGCACTTGCTCTCTTGTGATATGATTCCAACCCAAATGTAGAGGTGTAAATTCTTCTTTTAGACAGTATCTTGCCGTTTTCATTTCACTTTCTAAAGTTGATCTGCGTGTGTGAAATATATCTGCCAGTTTTGTATTGGGTTCACCAGTTCTTAACTTAATTAAATATACCGCCAAAGCGGTTTTGGGGTGTTTGCTTCTTCTAGATTCTAGACAACGATGGCGTTTCTTCAAACATTCTGTTGAACTGTTCGATACTTCGACCAGTCAGAAGGTAGACTTCATTTGGATCCAATGTTTCCATTTTTCAAAATCCACCCTTCCCTCTTGCGGCATAGTTTTCAAAATCTGCATCATGTCCATGATGTGAGCTTCGTTAAAGTCATGACTTACATTTCTGGCTGACAATAAAACCTCACTCACTCAAAAGCAAATGTTCTTCACAAATGCGTGCAGCAGGTGGTGCGTAGTAGTTAAAATCTTTCAACAAATGGATTTTCATGTGCTTTAGTATTCGAAGCCTTGTCTCGCCTGTACATCCGAATACAATGCACGAGTTTGAAGTATTCGGTGCCCGAACTGACATGTGGCAACCATATAATAGAATGTTGAATAATATCTTGTATAGCAAAACCCCTGACAGGCGGGTTGGCGATCGCAGTAAGTTCGTATTTATACTAGAGAACGCTGCTGCCCATGCTCTAGTGAAACCCTTAGTCGCCCTTTATGACACTCACGGGAAGAAATGGAGTTGTGCTATTCTTTGTGTCCGGCACCACACAGACAAGACAAGAATACTGAACAAAAGTAATTCAACATAGTCATAGTAGTCTTAGACTCACAACTCATTAATATTATATTCACCTCGTTCTCACTAGTTATTAATCTTTTACAGTATATATCTTATGTATCTACATAAGATATTTATATTGTATATATTATACTAAATACGTTTGAATGTATATCATTTGTTAACACACAATCAGTTTATGTCCCACATAGTCATTTACATCATAGCTGGAGTGATTTACATCATAGAAAAAGTACATGTAATTGGTTTATTTGAAATAAATGCTTTGAGTTTGAGTGAGTTGACTGAAAGAGATCTCTACTTACTACCTTTACCGTATTATTGTGTGCAATTATTAAATAACCTTTGTTCAGTTGCACATTTCAAAATACAACAAACAACGTAAACTGTAAATTGCAATAATTGCAGCATTTTATTTAAAGTCACTCACATGAAAAGGAAGAACTTCTTCTGTTATATTACCTACTTGCAGCGATTGGATATTCATCAAAAAGCTGCGTAATGTTCTTCTTCTGATCGATGGCACTGATCTACCACATAATAGACACACTTGTCCAGCAGATGCACGAAACATCTTAAAAACAAATAATCCAAATCACAGGGCTTTGCAAGGGTCAGAAACTTAACAAAGGATATCCACAGAAATAATCGCACAGTACACAACTATAAGCAAAAAGCGTTAGAGAAGGACTGCGCAGTTGCAATGCAAAGCGCATACAATAGAGCTTTCTATTACCTTCTCCCTCGCACACAACTATACAACGATGTAAAAACAAAGCAAACTCGCGTGTAAGCTAATTACCTGCGATAAGAAAAGGTCGCTTACTGTCGCTACCTGTATAAAAAAGTGAAATATGCAACTTTTTCTCAAGGTCACTTTTTAGCCAATATCTATGTTTCTGTGGAACAAATTTTTTCGATTCCATAGAAGAAAATGTTGCATTTGAATCCCTCTATCAAATGAGTTATGTGGTAAATCTGGGGGCACATCTTGATTTTTTTTACCAATTTTTGGACCTATTTGGTTATTCTCTTTTAAAAGTATTGTTTAATAGAGACCAGTATATAGGAAATTTTACAGATTGGGTTATAGAGTATTCATGGAGGAGAAAAATAAGAATATATAATAAAGACACTTTCGAAGAATTGTTAAAATATTAGTAATTTTAGTCTGTGGTCATGTGTGCTACTCTGTGGAATAAAAGAGAACAAGAGTGTGTATTACTATTACACACTTTTGGAGACGGCAGTGTCTAGTGAAGGTGTGTGTGTAGTGCTCGCGCGTGCGGCAGAAGACTGGGGCGAAGTCCGGAGTACGATGGCGGCGTGTAGCATCGGCAGTTCCTGTCTTGTACTCCTTTAACAGTTTTCCTGTTTCTTGTACAGAATGTCAAAACGTGCTATGACCAAAGTTCTTTTGAGAACTATTGTGATCCATGTTTCTTGGAATCAGAATGTCAAAACGTGGTGTGATGAGTGGTGGCTACAACCTGTTCGATGGGAATTTGGACACAGGAAGAAAGACTGGTTTTATTTATTAATTATCCTTTTTAAGTATAGCATGTTGAACAGAGTAGTACACATAACCACAAAAAGGATAATTAATAAATAAAACCAGTCTTTCTTCCTGTGTCCAAATTCCCATCGAACAGGTTGTAAAACCAATCGCCAAGTTTATTGACGATTCGTTGGAGAGTGCGGGCTATGTTATCGGGACACGTACCCCTAAGGTAGATGGCCGTATCGTCTGCGAACAGAGCCAACTGCGCCTTCACACTCTTAGGGATGTCGCTGGTAAACAGCGTGAATAATAGGGGAGCTAGCACGGAGCCCTGAGAGACTCCTGCACGAATAGGACGGGGGGAGGATAGTGCACCTTCTATGCGATATCGAAAAATGCGATTCGACAAATAGTCCCGTAAGATGAGCACGAGACGATCCGGCACTCCGAGTTTGTAAATCTCATACAGGGCGTCCCAAAATTAAGGGACATGAAGGGAAAGTTCCTTAAATATCGCAGATAGGGTATTTTGCTGAAAGAAGACTTTATGTTATTTTTAAAAGTTAGTAATTCTGCATTCAAAGATTTTCTAAAAATTACTTGCCTCGTCTGGGAATCAAACCGACTTAAATGTAAAAAAAAACACCCCTACTTTTATGATGCCATTCGAAAGAATGACTAAAAACTAATAACTCTTCTTAAGTAACATAGTATTTTAAAAGAAACGAACAACGTAAAATGTTTGAGTCAAATTTCAAGAAAGTTATTGATTGCCGACGACGACGTTCGAAAAGTAGTGAATGTTTTCCTACTTGGATTGGTACGAATGGACCGATTAGATGGCCGGCCAGATCCCCGGACCTTACACCATTAGATTTCTTCTTTTGGGGATACGTGAAAGATATGCTATACAAAAAGCGATACGAGAACGTGGGCGAGTTACAAACAGAATTGTGCCATATCATATCGAGTATTCACCATAAAATGATAAGAAAATCAACAGGCAGCCGACTCATTAAAAGATTAGCGATTTGCGTAAGACAAGAGGGATCACATTTTGAGCATTTCATTAATTAATTTACAAAAAAATACCCACTTAATTGACTACGGCAGTTTCATGTATGTTTTTAATTTGATTAAAATTATTAATTTCACGCTGTTCCTTTCTTTTAAAATACTATGTTACTTAAGAAGAGTTATTATTTTTTGGCCATTCTTTCGATTGGCATGATAAAAGTAGGGGTGTTTTTTTTTACATTTAAGTCGGTTCGATTCCCAGACGAGGCAAGTAACTTTTAGAAAATCTTTGAATGCAGAATTTCTAACTTTTAAAAATAACATAAAGTCTTCTTTCTGCAAAATACCCTATCTACGATATTTAAGGTACTTTCCCTTCATGTCCCATAATTTTGGGACGCCCTGTATAATAAGCCGTTGTGCCAGACTTTGTCGAACGCTTTTGCGATATCGAAGAATACGGCGCCTGTCTCCGCGTTGGAAACCAGCGCTAATATGTTCTACTATCCGGTGGGCCTGATGCACGCTGGAGTGCTCAGTTCGAAAGCCGAACTGTTCATTGGGGATGATGCCCTTGGTCTCGGCGTAGTCTCTGAGTCGCTTATAAATAAGCTTTTCATAGATTTTTCGGAGAACCTTGAGCAGACTAATGGGACGATAACTGGAGGGCTCAGTTTTGGGCTTGCCGGGCTTAGGGATACCGATAACGGTGGCCTCTTTCCACGACTGGGGAAAGATGTTATTGCTCATGGCACCATTGAAGATGGTGCACAAGAGCATTATCAGGTGGGCAGGGAAAAGTTGAATCACCCTATTGGTGAGTCCATCTGATCCGGGGGCTTTGCGGGCTTTAAGACCTTTGATGATATCGTGCACTTCGTCTTGAGTGACGGGAGGCAGAGGATTATCAGGGTCATTAAAGGGAGAGAGGGAGGTTCTACGTTCGACTTCAGCGTCAACCTCATCGAGGAGAGCTTTGTCTACTGGCAGGGTGCTGGGCGAGCATTGCGCCTCGAGGCTGTCGGCGAGGCATTCAGCCTTGTCGACGTCCTCGAAGGCTATGGTCTTGTCGGGGCGGGTCAGGGGGGGCATGGCTGTGGTCTGCTGGGACTTGAGTTTCCTCTGAAGTTCCCAGAAGGCCAGATGAGAGGGCTCTAGGTCGCTGAGCATCTTATCCCACCCCGCGTCACGCAGCTCCGACATACGTGTCTTTACAGATCTCTGTAAATAGCGCATATGGGCCTTGTTGGCGGGACAGGGGAAGTTGTCATAGGCACGCATGGCCGCGTTCTTCTCAGTCAGTAGATCACGCACATCCGGAGGCAAGCTCCAGCGAGGGTCAACCGTCACTGGAACTTCCCTTGAATATTCGTTCAGGACCGATTGTACGTGATCAGTGAGTGAGTCGATCGCGGCCGTCGTGTCAGCGATAGAGTCGAACTGATCGCGGATTGAGTCTAGCTGGGGGGACGTGTTAGATTTCAGCTTAGTGCTTACTTTCTTCCAGTCCGTCACCCTTTTAGTGATAGGGGCTTGATTAGGGTCGGGGAGACCTATGCGGGGGTCTAATCTAATGACTACCGGGCGGTGGTCCGAGAAGGTTGACGTTCTTAAGGAGCGCCACGTCTGGGACGTTGGGGACTTAGGAGGAACTTATATTTGAGTAATGAGTGGGAGTCATCGGAGCGATGATATCAAAGACTAGAGAGTTAGAGAGGTCGAACAAGTGTCGCCCTCTTTGGGTTCATTATCGAGCTATTCCAATAGGGATGTTTTGTATTGAGATCGCCCGCTATTATAACGGAATTGCTCATGCCTAGTATGATAGCTATATCGTTAGAGATTAGCTGGGGGTTCTGCGTAGAGTTCCCGGGGGGGGGGAGATAGACCGATACGAGAGTGATCGGTTGATGACCTGACATGCCTAAGTGGCAAGCTGAGATTTCTAATCGTCGGGAAGGGGAGGTGGGTCGATTGGGATGCAGTAAAGCTGCTTTTTATAGTAAATCATGGTTCCACCCTTGTGACATCGCGTCCTGTCATTGCGAACTATGCGGTAGTTGGCAATTGACGGGTTACGGAGGGAGGGTTTTAAGAAAGTCTCTTGGACTAAGAGGACGTCTAAATTATGATCGCGGAGGAACGGCGCGACCTCCTCGCGCTGTTTCCTAATGCCGTTTGCATTAAAATATGCCAAAGTTAGGGATCGGGGTTTGAGCCTAGCTAATACCGTATTATCCATGAATTGTTTTAGGGGTTTTGGCGAGGGAGTCCAGGGCTTGCGTAATGTCCAGGTACGCATTGAAAATGGCTTGGATCTGCGGGAGATCGCCTTGAGCGGAAAGAATTAGGTTTGCCATCGACTTAGCGCGTGGGGAGACAAAGGACATATAAGTCGATGTGATTATATTATAAGAGTCTAAGCTAGGCTGCGCGGCCGCAGCAGCGGCCGGGGGTGGAGGGGGGCGCGTAGCTTTAGTAGCGGGTGCGGGTTTCGCGATGGGCATGAGAGGTACGAGGGGCGCGGGTAACGCGACGGCGGCGCGGATACAGGGGTCCGTAAGACGGGGAGCGCGGCGGGGGGAGGGGGAGGGGAAGGGAATTGAGCGAATTGAAAGGACACTAAGGCAAGGAAAGTCTGCTGGTGGTGGAGATAATTCCACGGACTAGGCCTCTGAGGGCTTAGTCGCTGGGGCATATGGGACGAGGGGATCCTATAAGAGGAGGGAGCTTCCCGTTGCTGACGGGCGTCGAAACGCTTGGCCAGCTTGGGAGAAGAAGCGTTAGGGGCTTTTGTGCAACCGCGATAGTTGGCTGGGTGGCCTTCCTTGCCGCATAAAACGCAGCTAGGCAGCTAGGAGGTTCGGTACATAAGGTACGGTCTTTGGGACGGGAGCAGTTGGATGTGCTATGCTCGCCCACGCACCTGGGTGTAGTATGGCAATTCCTCTGGGAATGGCCGTAAAGCTAGCATCGGTGGCATTGTCCGACAATTATTTATATATACTTTATTGTACACCACAAAAATACATTATAAAAAATAAATCAAACACTACAAAATATATAATGGGCGGCCTTATCGCTTTCCGCGCCACAATGCCACTCTTTAGGGGTTTCTCAATTTCGAACGCTGTGAGATTGCACAGGGAGCGAATTTGGTAGATCGGGTGGTGGCCCTCAACGGGCGGGCAAATGACCAGGATCATATCGTATAGCTCGCCGCCTCTAGAGTGGTGCATACGATGAACCTCATCGACGGGGACATTTTAGAATTTCGGACGGGAGGATTTCGCGAGGGATACGTTTTATCACGACGCGGTGCTGTTTTTCCTCTGGGAGGGAGTAGGTGTGGTATGACACACCTCTCGCTCTCAGAAGTCGGGTTAGGTCCCTATAGTCGCGGGACGTAGGGACGGAGACTTTAATACCCTTTTGGGTGTTGCGGGCACTGGTGAAACCAATCTTTTGATCGGCACACCATTTAGATATGTCCGTCCACTTCCCTTTGTCCTGAATGAACATGGGAGGTGAAGGGGGATCTTTTAGCGGGGGGCGCGGGGGAATCCTTCGCGGAGGATGACGCGGTCGGAGGGGCAGGGGGCGCGGCGGTATCCTTCACGGAGGATGACGTGGCTGGAGGGACGGGGGGCGCGGGGGTATCCTTCGCGGATAACGACGCGGTTGGAAGGGCGGTGAAGTCGCTGGGGTAGTGCGCGAATTTACAGGGGTGGATTTAAGGGTGACTACGAACGAAGAGGAGGTAGAGTCCTCCACTGCGGCGACCTTACTGGCCTGGGCGGAACTCTGCCTCCTATTCTTCCTCCTTTTCCCTTTTCCTTGGACGGCTATGTAGCCGTCGTCGGAGAGGGAGGAAGAGGTAGAGGAGGCAGCGGACTTTTCCTCGTCTTCCTCCGAACTATAGGGGTACGGGGTAGTGGGACGCTTTGAAGAAGCGGAGGTGGTGATGGGAGCGTCAGTGTCCATTGTCACCGACGGGGTGGGGGGTCTAGGTGGCTCTAAGGTCGGGGGGGTATCTAATACGTCACTAAAGTTAGCGACGCTGGTGTCAGAAGGACCTAGGAGATCAGTTTGGAGTGCGGCGAACCGAACTCCATACTATGTTGTTATGTTCTATGTTATGGGATTTGGTTTCCGCACTTAGTCCGTCAGGTGGACCATTGTGCGTGGGCCATGGCGGCCGTTTGGTAGTTATTCCAACCAGCCCACCTCCCTCCAGAAGTTAATCAAAACTCCTGGTTTGTTCAGAACATCTGTGAAAGATCTGGGTGACCCGAGGGTTTCTGTTCTCATCTGGGTGACGCCTGTGCATTCGAAGAGCACGTGCGCGACGGTTTCCTCAGCCTCCATGCATGCCCTGCACAGAGGGCTGTCCGTTATGCCTATTGTGTGGAAGTGTTTGTTTAGCGAGCAGTGTCCCGTGATGGTTCCCGTCACCAGGCGCAGGCCGTTCCTGTCCAGGCGTAATAAGCGCCTGGTTAGCCTGCTATCCAGGGATGGCATAGCTTCCTTGGACTGCCTGCAGCCCGGTGTCGAGGTCCACCAGTACTCCGCTTGTGTGAGGGTGAACTCCTGTAGCCACCTGCGTATTTGGTTGAAAGGTATTGGTACGATAGGTTCGGGTCCACAGACTGCCGTGCCAGAACCTCTTCTAGCAAGTTCATCAGCTGCGTCGTTACCTAGTGAACCGCTGTGTCCTTTTATCCATTGTAGCGTCACCGTGTTGCGACTAGATACCGTTAATTGTTCTAGTGCATTGTGACATTCTAGTATTAACTTTGAGGTAATATATTTTTTCTTCAAGGATTGGAGAACTGAGGCGCTGTCAGAGAGTATACGTATGTGAGTGTCCGTAACTCTCCTGGCTTCAATGGCGTGGACCGCTTGTATGATGCCCACACACTCCGCCTGATAGACGGTGTTGAACATTCCTAGCGGTCGGGATATCTTAATGTTGAGGTCGTATGAGAAGACTCCGACCCCGGTACCGGAGTCGGTCTTCGATCCGTCAGTGTAAACCCTCAACTCTTCCGAGCCTGAGTGGTCACACTGTTCTTCTGTAAGTATTATGTTGTAGCGCCTTTGAAAATGGTGTGATTTCGGGGCTTTGTCGCAGGGTGATGCCATCGTTGGCCGACGTTTGATTACATCTTCCTTTATGCGTGTGTGCTTAATTCTAGAATCTCTGCTTAGAGTTCCTGATAAATGCAGCCTAAAGGCAGCCAGAGCCGCCTCCTCCCGCACAATGAGGTGCAGAGGCGGCAGTCCAAGCATTGCTTGTAGGGCGGCTGTGGGTGTAGTTCTCATGCTGCTAGTGATTGCAACACAAGCAAATCGCTGCAGTTTTTCGAGATCTCTTTGGGCTGTACTCAGGTCTGTCCTGGGCCACCAGACCAGTGAGCCGTATGTGATAAGCGGTCGAATGACTGTGGTGTATAACCAGTGGGTGACCTTGGGGCTAATCCCCCAATTCCTGCCAAGCAGTCGCTTACACTGCCACAGGGATATGCTGGCTTTAGTTGTGACATAGTTCGTGTGTTTTGCCCAGTTCAGTTGCTTGTCCAAAAAGATGCCCAAGTATTTGGTTTCAGTTGAGAGGCTTAGGGTTGTTCCAAAGAATCGTGGTAGCTGTAGTGTCATCAATTTCCTCTTTTTTGTGAAGAGGATCAGTTCGGTTTTAGTGGGGTTCACTGAGAGTTGGTGCATGCTGCACCATTCCTCTACTATTTTCAGAGCTTGACGCATGAGATTGCATAGGGTGTTTTCGTGTGTCCCGTTTATTATTATGGTTATGTCGTCGGCGTAGCCTACGGTAAAATAACCTTTGTCATTAAGTGTTTTGATGAGGCTGTCTACTACCAGGTTCCATAGCAGCGGCGAGAGGACGCCCCCTTGTGGGCAGCCCTTCGCAACGATGGCTCTCGTAGTGTCATTTACTGTGACTTGTACAGCTCTCAATTTGAGCATGTTGGTGATCCAGCCACTCAGGGTCGAGTCTATGCCGTATTGGTCGAGGGCCGTGTTTATACTGTTAAACATGGTTTTGTCAAAGGCGCCCTCGATGTCAATGAAGGCAGCCAGTGCTGAGCATTTGTGGTCCACTGCGCATTCAATTTTACCAACCACGCTGTGCAGCGCTGATTCTGTTGATTTGCCTGTGGAGTACGCATGCTGTTGTTTGTGAAGTGGTATTGCCCGGAGAGGTCCGTCTCGGATGTGCCGGTCACAGAGTCTCTCGAGGGTCTTCAGTAAGAAAGATGTAAGGCTTATAGGCCTATAAGCCTTGGGTTGTGTATAATCGGTTTTGCCAGGTTTGGGTATGAAAATGACTTTCACCTCGCGCCATGCGAGAGGTGTGTGTCTAAGTGCTATGCAGGCTCGATAGATCTCCACCAGCCATGGTGTCAAATAATCTACCCCCCACTGCAGCAGGGCTGGGAAGATGCCATCCAGCCCCGCCGACTTGTATGGCTGAAAGGTGTTGATAGCCCACTTTACTCGCTCTTCTGTCACTATGTTGCGGGCTCTTGACCAGTCTTGATCCGTTGGAGTCCATTCTGGTTCAGCCTCCCACGACCTGTCCTCCAGGATTCTACAGTCTGGGAAGTGAGTTTCGAGAAGGACCTTACTGGTTTCATGGTCAGTTAGTGTGTATGAGTTATCGGGTTTTTTAAGCGCGCCGAGGGTTCGGTCCTGATCGGTTGATAGGATCTTCCTTACCCTTGCTGCTTCGTTATTTGTTTCGATAGACTCACAGAATTTACGCCATGCTGTCCTCCTGGCGGTTCTGATTTGCTTTTTGTATAAATATTGGGTCTCTTTGTATGTCTCCCAGTCGTCCGGGAGTCTGGTGTTTTTGGCTCTGTTAAATTGTTTACGTAGCGCATCTCTGAGTTTACTGAGTTCAGCGTTCCACCAAGAGCTTCTCTCGTTCCTGGTTTTTGGCGCTCTTAGTATACAGCATGCGTGGTATGCTTCAGTTAGGTATTCTGATAGTTTTGTTACGGTGTATTCTAACTGTGCTTGGTCTCTTATGGTTACCTGTGTTAAATGTCTAGCTAATAGGGAGGCCAGGAGACGTTTGTACCCGGGAACATTAGTGCGCCTCGGGTTTCGCCTTGATTCTGGTTTCCTAGTATTGGTAGTTAGGGTAAAGCGGATCCTTCTGTGATCTGAGCAGGAAGGCTCGTCCGATACGTGCCAGTTTGTAATAAGGTTTGTCGCGTTTTCCGTAGCAAGTGTTAGATCTATAATCGTTTGTCCTCGGGCTGTGACCCAAGTGGGTTCTGAGCCACGGTTTACAATATTAAGGTTAGTAGAAAATAAATAGGTGGATAGTACCTCTCCTCTGGAGTTTGGTGCATCGCTGCCCCAGAGCGGGTGGTGTGCGTTTGAGTCGGTGCCGATGATCAGGTCTAGGTCGGCGCGTTCACAGTGCTGTACCAGATCGGCCATCTCCTTCGGCGGGCAGTCCGCGTCCTCGCCTGGCATGTATGCCGAGGCCAGTACAACATCTGGAACGCTACCTTCAGTCTGGAGCCTGACAACTGTCAGGTCTCTGGAACAGAATTGAGTGAGTGGTGTGATAGGAATTTCTTTGGGTATGTAGACGCAGGTTCTTGGCTTGTCTGAGCTGTGTGTGTTGAGAATTAGCTTACCTCCGATGTTACCGAGGCCGCATACTCTATTGTTCCTGATCCACGGCTCTTGGATCAGTGCGATCGTTCGGGGCTTTACCTCCAGTGCCCTGCGCAAGCTAGCCGTGGCAGTCTGGCTGTGCTGGAGGTTGGTCTGGATGATGTTGAGGGGTGGTGACGACGGTGGAGAGGAGTTAGTCGGAGATGGATCCATCGGACTGCCTCTCCCCTAACTCCTCTCTATAATTGTCGTCGTGTGGTTCCACCGGCGACGAGGCGAGTAGGCGCTCGTTCCAGCCAGGTGATTCGGGCGGAATGGTGTCGACGACGTCAGCCATAGCCGCTCGGGCCATGACCTCCTCCAGTTGGTCTATGTCTGGGTCGTTTGTCTGTGCCAACGTCGGTTGTACAGTCTTGGTGTCGCTGTCGGTCTGGTCGTCAGAGGGTTGGGTCGAGGGCCAGAAGCGTACGTATATCGACCCGAGTAGGTAGGATATACGTCGCTCCCGGGCCCGGACCTTTACGGCTTCCTCCGGTGGGATACCTAGGGTCAGATAAGTCCCATAGTTATCGCCACCGACGGTAGTCGCCCTGTACAGTGACCACCTGGCAATGTCAAACCAAGTATTCTGACGGATCAGAATACCCTGGAGTCTGGCTACGTCACCTCTGTACCGAGGGACAAAAAGCGAGACTCGGACACGGGTGGGCACGTCTGATTGTCTCAGTACCGTGAGCGTCAGGTCAGTGTTTGGAAGTCTTATTTGGGGTACATTTTGGGTCAGCCAGGTCAGTGCATGGTCGTCTTCACACCACATCTGAACGGTGCCATCCGCTACCCGTGGGTACCCGCGGAAGGCAGGGAGTGGTGCTGTCGAGTCTGTGTCCATAACACGGTTCTCTAGGTCAGTTTTGATAAATTCGGCCTCATCCTTAGTCAGGTCTCTGGAGGGGGGGGGAAGGCAGATTGCTACGGCCAGCCGCGCAGGGATGTCCTTCGTTGCTCGCGCGTAGGTCCTCTGCTCCCCTTGAGCGGAGTGGACCCTCACCCGTTTGGCATCCCCCTGGACCGTGCTCGGCGAAGCCGAGTCGTCAGGGCGCCCCCTCTTCACCGGCCCTGTACCGCTCGGTCCAGGCTGCGGCTTAGAGGTGCCAGGCTGTGTCACCGGGTGTCGGGTACCACCTCGCTTACCCCTGCTGTGCTTAGGACGAGGTCGGTCGTGGGATCCGTTAGTGTCATTGGGTCGGCTGTCGGTCCCGGCGGACTCAGTCGCATGCGGAGGCTTTTCGCGCTGGGTTGCCCCTTCGCAAAATTGCTCCCGCACGCGCGGTTCCGCGTCCGGCCGCTTTGCGCGCTGAGTTTCCCCTTCGCGCTCTGGCGGCCGGTCGCGTGCGTCCGGCCTCGTTTCGCGCTGGGTTTCCCCTTCGCGGACTTGTGGCCGGTCGCGCACCTCCCCTTCGGCGTCCGATCGCGCTCCGCGCTGGCTAGTGCCTTCGCGGATATTGCGCTTACGGTCGCCAATTCTCTTCTTCCGGGCCAGGATTTTTTCGCGCTTTGTCAGCGGGCGTACTTCATCACTGGCAACCGGAAGAGTGTTAGAGTTGCCAGGTCCGTCATCTTTCCCCGTCTCAGTGAGTCTGTGTTGGTCTTTGTCTTTGTCCGGGTTCGTTATGCTGTTCCGCACGATGCTCTGTTGCCAGAGGCTCGTGGGAGGCATAGCCCGTGTCGTGAGTGATGGCGCGTTTGTCGCAGCCGTTGTGGTAGTTAGAGGCGCGTTGGTCGCAGCCGGGGTTGGGAATATGGGCGCGTTAGTCGCAGCCTGAGTTATGGGCGCTAGGTCAGCAGCCGGCCGCGCTAAAAAGCGCGGCATCAATGTTTCCATCGTGCAGGTTGAGGCCCCCCCCATAATACGATGGGGGCTAACCGCCGAAGCGGTGTGGGATTCCCCGGCTTGGCCGGGACCCACCTGGGTAGTTTCTTCACAAGACTGCATTTTCATGGATGTTTGGGGGGTGGGCGTTTTTTGGAATAGAGGTTACCCTTCCTCTGGGACCGACGGGATAAGGGGAAAGGAGGGAAGGCATTTGATGGATGGAGCGTGTGGGTTCGTGGGGGGTCACCCTAGACCTGGGAGTTGGCCTAGGGATTTAGGATCGACGGGATATGTATGGATAGGGAGGGTTGGCTTGGTTTAGTGATGGGAACATAGGAAGGGGTATAAGGGTTACCCTAAGCCTGGGATTTGGCTTTCGGGAACTTCTCTTGTCCGGGATCTCTTTAGAAGATGCTCCAAGTGCGGGATCGCCCACTAACGGTCAATGTAACCGTTAGTGGTCGGTCCCGCAGCCGGAGTTGGGCTATCCGCAACCTGCCCACCCGCTCGGTTGCAAGAGAAGAAGTGCCTGGCAGTCTGGGTCACCCCACCACGGATGTACGTATACATTCGCGTTGTAGCGATCCAGCCTCCCCCGAGGAACTCCATACTTTTCTTTGAGTGCGGGCTCCTTCCTGAAAGAATTTAATAAAGAGCTGAAGGCATCTTTCGTAATGTAGGCATCTGTCGTAATCTTTCATAGTGAAAGCAGGGGAGGGATTTTATGAGAGGGAGGGAGGGAGGGTCTATATCTCCTATCGTTTCCTAAACCCATCTCCTCGGTGGGTATGCCGGGGATGTGTAATCCCTCCCTGTCGGGTATAGACAGGGAGAATGAGTGCCTAGTGGTGAGCCCTAAGATTGCGTTTGCCCGTTGCCTATCTTAATGTGCAACGAGGTCCTATCCAGTCTAGTGCGCCGAGTATAACACACCCGATCGACACAGGGTGTGTAGCTGTGGAGGCAATACTGTCACCACGTGTTGGTTAAGAGAGATCCCCCAAGGCCAAACACTGGGACTCGGCCAATTAACTGCCTCACCCTGAGGGGGATCGGTGGGTGTGTTGGATCAACACCCCACTCGGCTTGCGAAACTGTGGTTTTTTTTCCATAGGGAAGGCCCAGCAAGGACCGATCTAGCAACGAGGGCGCCAGTTTTGGTTGGCGCTCCCTACAGTGGGATTTTCCCCGCCCCCTATAACGTGAACCGGAACTGGCCAGTAGCGCTACAGGGTGCGGGGCGTTGTAGTGTGTGTCGAGCGACTTGAGTTGTGTGTACGTCGCTCGTGTAGTACTTGTTTGGGTTTTTCTGCGAGTGTGGAGTCATGTGTGTGTGAGCCGCTCACGTGACGCCTATATTAACCTAGTACGCTTTGTTCGCGGCTAGTGTCGTGTTGCGAGTGTGAAGTTCTAAGTGTCATGGGTAAGCCGCGTGTAGACTGAGGGCGACTTACTCAGAAGGGTCAATCCGGTGGTGGTGGCTGTTTCTGTTGCGCGACGTCTGCGATGGTTTCTACGATGGTGTCGCGCGGGAAGCGCTTGTAGTCCGGTGGGCGCGCGTGCCATGGTGCTATGTCTCTGATGTGGTGTAATTCAGAGACGTCGGCGCGCGCGAACATCCGCCGCGTCAGGTTGGTGCAGAAATCTTCGATATTCTCGATTCGTAGGTCCCTGTGGATTACAGAATTCCTCACGAACCGAGGAGCTTTGGTTATTTGTCGCAGCACGTTGTTTTGCTGCGTCTGGAGCTTCTTCTTGTGCGTCTCGGCCGTGAGGGCGAGCCAAGCCGGGGCGGCGTAGGTGATTTTTGGTCGCACGTAGGTCTTATAAATGCCCAGCTTGACTCGCAATGGGAGGCGTGACGAGAGTACCGAGCGGAGGAGGTGCTGTGTTACCTTTACCCGCGCGACGGTGTTGCAGACGTGCGGGCCCATGGTGAGCCGGCTGTCGAGTGTGACCCCCAAGTATTTGGCGGTCTTGGTCCATTTTATTTCGGTCCCCATGAGCTCGAGGCTCGGTGGGTGCGTCCGGCCGCGTGCCGTGACGATGATCGCCTGCGTCTTACCTGCGTTTACCGACAGTCTCCACTTGCTGAGCCAGTCGGGGAGGTCGTCCAGGGCGCGCTGCATCTTTATGGCCGCGTGGTCAGCCGACAATGAAGTGGTGATGTATGCGGCGTCATCAGCGTACAGCGCGAGTTTCGCTGTGTGCGTGGCGGGTATGTCGTCGGTGTACACGGAGTACAGCGCAGGCGAGACACAGCTTCCCTGCGGCACCCCCGCAGTGACGGGGCGTGCGCTGGAGAGCTCGTTCTCCACCGAGACCTTGATTGTCCTGTCCTGGAGAAAGGAGGAAACCACCTGTATCAAGCGACGGGGCGCTGTGGTGAGGGTGAGCTTGTAGATTAGGCCGTCGTGCCAGACCCGGTCGAATGCCTTTTCCATGTCGAGGAATACTGCTGCGGCGTACTCCCTCTTGTTCACGGCCGCCGTGAGGATGTGCAGTACCCTTGACAGCTGGAGCGTCGTGCTGTGTTCGGCCCGGAACCCAAACTGTTCCGGGCGAGGCGTTATGTGAGGTGTCAAGTGGCGCAACAGGAGCGACTCGAACACCTTGGAGGTGGTGGGTAGGAGTGTAATTGGCCGGTAGCTTTCCGGCTTCAATATGTTCTTCCCGGGCTTGGGCAACATGATAACCTTCCCCAGTTTCCAGCAGGAGGGGTGGGACCGCGCTTGGCGCGCGACTCCTATTTATGCCTTCGCAGCGAATAGTGCCGTGTGCAACGCAGTGCCCCGCGCCCCCCGCGCGGCTCTCCCTACGGCGCGTCGCTATTGGTCTCGAACGGCCTCGAACTCGGCGATAACAAGCCAAGCCAGCTGCTGCGTAAAATGCGAGACCTCAGTGGCAAGCTACTATCGGTTGAAGCGTTGAAGGTTATATGGTTTAACCAGTTGCCCGCACAAGTTCGCGCCGTGCTCTCCGTCAACACTGAGTCATCGCTCGAAGTGCTAGCTGCGATGGCAGACAAAATGATTGAGCATTTTGAACCCGCTACAGTCGCCGCAGTCTCCACCGCAAACCCTCCATCAACAAGTCCAGCAGTCAATGAGGTACAGCTAAACGCGATAACAGCCCTACAAATCAATATGCTTACGAAACAAATAGAGAAATTGTCACTCGAAGTCGCCGAACTCCGCAACCATCAATATTCGTCGTATCGCCGTTCCCGCCAAAACTCCGCACATCGTAGCCGTTCACGCACACATTCAAGGCAGCGTACTGATAACGCCCGCAAGCCCGACGATCCCGACTGGCTGTGCCGTTATCACTACCGATTCAGCAACGGGGCACGAAAATGTGAATCGCCGTGTTCGTTCAAAAGCGGGAAAACTAGAACGTACATCGATAGTGGCGGGTGTCGATGTAAACCAAACAAGCCGCCGCCTATGTGTAATTGACACCAACAATAGAGAAAAATTTCTTGTTGACACGGGAGCCGACATATCGGTATTAGCCGCTCGAAACCAGAAATATTCAAGGCCGGCGGAGAACGTAGGCTACAAACTTTTCGCGGCAAACGGAACAGAGATTCGTACCTACGGAGAGCGCACACTCGAGCTCAACCTAGGCTTACGAAGAAGTTTTAAGTGGACTTTTGTCGTCGCCAATGTGAAGACTTCATTATTGGGTGCCGACTTTCTAGTGCATCATAAACTGTTAGTCGACTTGCACCAAAGAAAACTCATCGGCTGTGTAACCGAGCTCAGTGTAAACGCCATCAAAATAAACAGCAAAGAAGAATGTCTACATTATCAACCGCGACCACACTCATCACGACCTGCTGAAGAAATTTCCAGATGTACTTCGACTAATGACATTAAAAACTCCAGCCAAGCATGACGTCACACATCACATCGAGACAGCTGGGCCGCCGATCTACTCACGGCCGCGCCCTCTACCGCTCGACAAATTTAAGGCAGCTAAACTTGAATTCGAGCGAATGATCGAGATGGGAATTTACAAGCCGTCAAACAGTCCGTGGGCGAGTCCACTTCACATCGTGAAAAAGAAAGACGGATCACCTCGAGTATGTAGCGATTACAGAAGACTCAACGCCGTCACCGTTCCCGACCGATACCCCATTCCACGAATTCAAGATTTTACATACCAACCCAACACCACGACAAGAAAATATTCTCGAAACTCGACTTGAAAATGGCATATTTCTGGATACCTATCGCTAAACAAGATACTCAAAAAACAGCGATAATAACACCGTTCGGACTTTTCGAATTCACCTGCATGACGTTCGGCTTAAGAAACTCTGGTCAAACTTTTCAACGTTTCATGCACGAGGTTTTACGAGGACGAGATGAGAACGTATTCTGTTTCGTCGACGATCTGCTCGTACACTCGAGAAATAAGGAAGAACACCGCCGCCACTTAGAATTAGTACTCGAACGCCTAAATATAGTGCGCCCAAGCCATAGTGAACTATCCGAAACCACAAACAGTTCAAGAATTGAGAAGATTTTTAGGTATAGTTTATTTATTTAGTTTAATTATTTATTTCACCAAAAAAAAAAATACAATAATACAATTACACATACTTATAGGCTAGTACTTGGGAGTATATAACATGGGAGCATCTGTAACCGAACTAGGACGAGTCCTGTATCTCGGCATACAGCGCCAAACCCCTCAAAACAGACACATACGAGTATATTAGCCCAAAAGACATGCGAAAAGATGCATCAATGAATGATCTTAAAACAAACATGATAACTGAAAAAATACAAAATTAGTTTGTGTGTCTTAGTGTGTGTGTATATGCGCGTGATTTTGTGTAAGTGTAGAGTAATGAAAGGTGTTGGGGTGTTGGGTAGTGTAAATACGTTTAACCGAAAAATAAAAAATAAATTAAATCCTTTATTGGACAAGAGTAATTACTACTTCTGAATAGTGAACAAGTTTTCTGTTTCCTCATAGGAAAGGGCAATTAGGTAGTTATGAACCTTCTTCTTATATGATAAACTTCTACCGTAGTTGTTTACCACATCAAGCCGAGTACCAACATGAATTGAACAAATACCTACACAACAGCAAGAAGCACGATAAAACAATGGTCTCAAGTTGGAGAACAAGCCTTTGAGAAATGCCGACAAAGCATTCTCGAGGCAACGACACTGACTCACCCGATACCTAACGCGCCGCTATGTTTATTTACCGACGCATCGAATACTAGCGTCGGCGCCGTTCTACAACAAAAACTGGGCAACATTTGGAAACCTCTGGCATTCTACTCAAAAACGATGAGTGAGACGCAGCGACGCTACAGCGTGTACGATCGCGAATTACTAGCGATGTACGCCGCCGTGCAACACCTACGACGACTGATAGAGGGCAGTGACCTAACAATATTCACTGATCACAAACCTCTAACTTACGCGTTGACAAGGACGCCAAGTAGCAGCGATACACCACGAAGAGAACGCCAGCTACACTACATTAGTCAGTTCTGTGCAAAGATCGAATACATTCACGGTAATAAGAACGAATTAGCGGACGCCTTATCACGCATCGAAGAAATCAACTTGTCGCACTGTACGATCGACTACAACCAACTCGCTCAAGACCAAGAAAATGATGAAGAACTGAAGATTGAAATTATTGATTTACATAAATATTTACAAAATAGGGCCTTATACTAGAGGTAAACAAGCGCGGACCACCCACGGCGCCTGAGCGGAACTAGGAATAAACCTGTATCTCAGGTATCTCACTCAAGTGCTTATACATAAGTTTTATCTAAGATTTCAACAAAAATAAATTATGGTTTAATTCAAATTAAGGAAATAGTATGCAACTTTTTTCATCATCGTAATACATTTTTGCAATGTACGAGTATGTTACATTTAACAAGGTCGCATTTACTTTGTGATACATAAAATTTTACCGTGTCAACAAAAAGCAAAGATTGCATGTTTATTTATGCTGTGAATTATAAAAACTAGAACTATTTTTAAGTGTAAAGGGCAGTATTACAGTAAGTATAGTATAACATTAATTTTAAAAAAATACTTATAGATAAACGTTGGCGCTCTTACGCGACCTCATTATAATCTATTGAATTTACGTATCTTGTCTCAGCTATTTTCTTTGCAGGGCATTCTTGATCGCCTGTTTTGTGATTGCTCGGTTTTTTAAATCGCATACATGTTGCACAATGTGACGGCTCAGCATGTTTAGTGCACTCATTCGCCTGATGACCTTGTTCTCCATAATGTCCACACGTATAGCTAGCCTCCTGACAAGTCTTTGCAGCATGACCATACTGTTGACATTTAAAGCACCTGGGGCCTTACTCCCGAAAACGATTCGATTTTGATTTCGTTTTCGATTCGAACTCGATCCTGATCCGAACTCGATTTAAAACCTTACTCCCGAACCAATTCGAATCGTAAACCAAGATCGACTCGAAGTTCGAATGTTATCAGCGTCGTTAAGCGTATCCGGCGGATTACGTCATCGTCAAGTGCTGTAGTTTTTGATTAGTAACTTTTAAGTGGTTGAATGTTTTTACTTCTCTATCGCTTTCCCACGTAAAAAACAATACCCTAGTGCTTTATTTACACTCAACAAACAAAAACTCTTATAAAAAACAAATGATTTATCATTGTAACAGAACCACGACTCGTATTTAGTTAGTCTGTGCCACGAGCTGTCAAGTGACGAATCATATGCGAAGAGCGCTGTTTTTAAAAGTTGATTTGTGTGTCTGCTGCTATAAGATTTAGTTATTTCGTTTCAATTCATATTTTTAGTGAAAATACAAGATAGATTAACTAAATACGTACGTACGTAAATGTTTGAATGTATAGTAAAATTTTGCGTGCGTATACGTTTATAAGTTTGTGATTAACACGTTCCCTGTCCCAGTACAAAAATGCAAAATTGACCGACAAGTCCAATAGGATTTTTTAAATAATTTGTTTTTTTTTAGTCATAGGGTAGCCCTAGTAATAATATAATTAAAAAAAAAAACGGATGTAGGCTTTACTTACCTGAAACACATACGGTTCATGAGCGTAGGGAGACATTTTTGCTTCTGCACGTTCATGAAACACATGTGGTTCAGGGAACTTTTTTTAGATTTTCAAAAGTATTTGTATGTGTAAATACTTTTTTATTATTATTTATGTAGTTTCACGACATTTACGAACTTTGAAAATAATATTCCATAGACCTGTCAATGTCAATTATTTTACGTAACTGTCATATTTTTGAATTCTGTTCATGAAATCGTTTCAAATGCAAAAATTGTTTGAAGGTTATAACATCGTATGTGAATTTTTTGTTGAAAATGCCACGTAGATTATCAACTGAAGAATTGCGACGTGTACTGGCAGAAAGCGACTTTGAATTGAGTGATGATGACACGGATTCGAACGGCGGCAATAGCGATGTACATGACGAGCCAGATTCTGATATTTCGGATCAAGAACCGAGTATTTTTGCTGATGACGATGTCGATGACCCTGATTTTGATCCAGGTGAGATTTCCCGTTCAAACATTGTAACCGATGACTTTGGTAGAGACTCGCCAGCTGATAATTCATCCGATATCGTCATAAATTCATCTCGGCCAGAAACGAGCAGAAGGCGGACTGCTGGTGAGACTATGCGGCAAGAAATAAATAATATAGATAGAGAAAATGGCTGGAGTCAGGAAATAATACCACTATCACGTCAACCTTATAACAGCAATCCAACACTTCATATTCAAGGCGAACAATCTGTTGTATCCATTTATCGACGTATATTGACCAATGAAGTGTTAGATCTTATGGTCACTCAAACAAATCTTTACGCTTCTCAACTGAAACAGAACGTCAACATCTCAGTTAATAGCCGCATGACTCGGTGGACAGACGTTACACGCGAAGAAATGATGAAATTTATTGCCTTGTACATGTTGATGGGTATTGTGAAATTTCCGACGTTTGAATCATATTGGAAACTAGACGTGATTTACTACCATCCAATATTTCACAACGTAAACATGTCGTATAATCGCTTCTCATCAATATTACGTTGCTGGCACTTTGCTGATAATGAAGCTCCGAGGGATCGAAACGAACGTCTGTAAAAAATACAACCACTTTTGGATCTTGTTATCAACAACTGGAAAAGCTTACTAACACCTGATGAATGTATCGTCATTGACGAGTCGATGATGCCGTTTAGAGGGAGGATATCTTTCCGTCAATACAACCCATCAAAAGCTCACAAATACGGCTTGAAAATCTATAAACTCTGTACAGAAGAGGGTTTTGTAACCCCGCGACCCCGAGATTGCTGATTTGGATAAGCCAGGGAGTGTCGTAGTTCAGTTATGTGATGGTCTTCTAGAAGCTGGACGGATAATTGTGTGCGACGTCTCAGACAAGGAGAACTATCGACCAATCTCATTGGCTACTATAACTGCAAAAGTGCTTGACAGTGTGCTCGAGCGTAGGATGGCTGGACAGCTCAATTTACATGACGCACAGTTCGGTTTTAGAGCTGGGCTGTCTACGGAAACAGCTATTTTGGCGCTCAAGCACACGGTCAGATACTACACCAGCAGGAATACACCTGTGTACGCTGTATCTCTAGACCTTTCGAAGGCATTTGACCTGGTTAATTATAACGTCCTATGGACTAAGTTGCGTGACCGGGAACAACCTGAGGAGATAGTTGAGCTTCTCAGGTACTGGTATAATCACCAGATTAACCAGGTCAGATGGTCGGGTGCTTTGTCGGAGACGTATGGTCTGGAATGTGGTGTAAGGCAGGGTGGTCTGACCTCCCCAGCGTTGTTCAGCTTGTATGTCGATCAGTTGGCCGGGGAACTCAGCAGCACAGGGGTTGGATGCTCGGTAGATGGTAAAATTATAAATAGCATATCTTACGCGGACGACATGGTGCTGCTGAGTCCCTCGATTGAGGCACTCAGGCGATTGCTTGAGGTTTGTGAGAGATACGCCTTGACTCACGGCCTCCTGTACAACGTGAAGAAGAGTGTGTTCATGGTGTTTGGGGTTACTGCAAAGGGTCACAGGGCAGTGCCGCCGGTGTACCTATATGGTGTTGCTCTAAACAAAGTGCCTTGTTTTAAATACCTTGGACACATTGTAGCCGAGGATCTTAATGATGACCAGGATATAGAACGGGAACGAAGAGCGTTGTCGGTCCGATGCAATATGTTAGCCCGTAGGTTTGCAAGATGTACGAGACCGGTCAAGATCACCCTTTTCAAGGCTTATTGTCAGTCATTTTACACGTGCAGCCTGTGGGTCAGGCATACGCAGAGGGCCTACAACGCTCTTCGTGTCCAGTACAACAACGCCTTCCGGGTGTTGTTGGGGCTACCGCGATTCTGTAGCGCGTCAGTCATGTTTGCTGAATCTACTACTGATAGTTTTGCAGCAATCATGAGGAAAAGAACGGCATCATTGTTACGCAGGATTCGTGGGAGTGACAATGGTATCCTGAAGGTGATCGGGGATAGGCTGGACGGCATTTTCCTGGAGTATTGGACCCGTATGCATAGCTACGGGTCTGATACTGCAGGAAAATACATGAATTAATGTAATTGTAGGTTTTATTTTGATTTTGTTTTTGTTTTTAATTTAATGTAAGTACTAACATAGTTACGTAAGTTGTATCACTAACAAAGATCTATGGAGCAAGTTTCCGAAATAAACGTTTTATTATTATTATTACAATACCGTAGGAATAGCAAAATATTTATTCTTTGGGTGGCGCAACAAAAAACTTTAAATCATGGACAAAAGTAAGTTAACCACACTTGAGATAACTTAATTATTCATGCTATCCGAATGAATTGTAATGGTGTGCCTATTGTGTTGTTTGGTTAAAACAAACGTATAATTACACCTATGATTCCCAAAGGGTTAAGCAGAGATATTCTTCTATTAAAGGAGGTACACCTAATTTTGTACCCTACTTTTCGTCACTAGTATTGAGTCCCATGGAATAGGTGGCGGGCATATTGCCATTCATTGGGAGTATACAGAGTTCGTCAGCTCCTACGACACGCTCTCCCGGCGACGAAGAGGAATTATATTCTTAATCCATTCCCCACAAATAGGTATTATATCCTTTTATTATTTGCTGTTTCGTTGCATTTTTTAATATATTTTTTTTTGTTTTCAGGTTCGGGCTGATAAGAAATATGCCCTCAAGAAACTAGTTGCTGAACGGAATGCTTCTGCATCTCGCACTGGTGATGGGGTAGATAACCTGCAGCCTTTATCGGAGTTGGAAGAAAGGCTTTTATTTGTAATGGGAGGATCTAGGTTCGCACAAGGTGACCAAGAACTGAATGTCCCACTAAATATTCCTCCAGTGAGTTTATTTATTTTTATTTAACATTAGTTATAGACTATAGCGTGGTGGGACGGGTTAAGAATACAATTCCCCGCCGCTGCCGGGAAGCGAGTCATAAGAACCGACGAACCTTGGTATGTGTGTTAATAAGTACATTGTAACAGGCAATGTACTTATTAACAGCGACAAAACATGGGTGTATAAACTCCTGTAACAGGAGAACACCTTTACCTACCCCTTCGGAGATAATAGGCGTGATGATGTGTATGTATGTATGATGACAATTATGATAGTACATTATTTTGAGAAAATTTACTTAGTGCTCATGATTTATTCTTCTTGATTATTTTATAGGAACCCGAAGGCCCATTGCCCCAGCTTCTAGACAATAGTGAGGTAGTCATTTACGACGAACCCATGCCCAGCACCTCACAAACTGTGCAGCCACTAACTAGCCAAGCGCCAACCCCATCCAGTAAGTTCACCAAATCTAACACACATTTAATATTCTAAACATCAAATTGTCAACAATTTCCAATGATTTAACTGATGTAGATTAAACAAATTAATCTCCACTAAACCTTTACTGTTATGTGATTACAGCTCCAAGACGTAGTCCACGCATCAGACCTCGACGGTTGCTGCTTCAGCAAAACCAACTGCATACAGAGCGACAACGGCTAATAAGAATAGAGGAAAAGAGAGTGGAAGCTGAAGTGACTAATGCTGCCGGTTGGAGAAGTCTTGTGCAGTCAATTGACAATTTGGCTAATGCTATAATTATAGGTGCTGACAAGATTGCGCAATCATTGCAAAATCAGCATTAGTTAAATATTATAATATATACCTATATAAAAATTTAATATAATTAGCCGACGTACGCACGGATGTAATAAAATCTCGGCGGGATTTTTTCGTACATTGAATTTTCAACGCTCTGCTCAGCACCGAAAGTTGAAAATCCAACAGTGTGTTTTTTCGACGCGCTGGGATGCACTCTGTTGAATTCTCAACGCTCGGCTTAACACCGAAAGTTGAAAATCTAGTGCGCGATAAAATCCCGCTGCGATTTTATTAGGTCCGTGCGAACGTCGGCTTAAATCCTAATTTGTAGCACCAAATAACCATAGTTCCTATCACAACTTGATTTAATTATGCTTATGTTTTACTCTGTATAAATACCTAGATACTTGTTAATAATCTTAGTTTTTACTGAATTTCTAAGTTTGTCCTTCTTTATAGTTTTATTTATAGTTTATAAAAGAGGTTTCCACTTTGGTGAACCATGTGTATAACTACATGCTTATCGGCATCTTTATGTTTGCATTTTATTACAAATAAGCATACATACATGTTGATTGGTACTAATAAATAGCGTTTACAAGTCAGTTTTTTGTACTTTTAAATAAAATAATTAGTAATACATAAACTTTGTTTATTCACGACAAATTAGTACTGTACCACAAGTTAAACAATAAAAGATTGTTTGTGAAAACAGAGATCATAATAAAAAAATAAGTGAGAGAAAGTGAAAATAAATGAGTCTATTGTTGCCTTCTACTCCTCCATAGAGTTTGGACAAGGCATTGCCGCGCTGTTTGCCCCTGTCGTAATTCTTCATTGTGTGATGATGTTGATGGCTGGCTATCATTAACTACAGGGTTTAGCTGGGGCGTTTCCCTCTCAGCTTCTGTTGTGTCAGGTGCAGGGCAGTTATTTAAGTTGCACAAGTTATGCAGTACGCAACATGCATTAATGATCTTGGCTGCAGTCTGTAGATTATAATGTAACACCCTGTGATGCAATAAACATCTCCATCTAGCTTTCAAGAGCCCTATTGTTCGCTCCACTGTATTTCTGGCAGAGCAGTCTTTGTGTGTAATAATCTTCAGGAGATCCAGCTTGTGCATTTACTATAGGTGTCATCATGTAAGTTCTCTGGGCATAACCAGAATCACCTGAAAAAAGGGGTTTTAATGTTATTTCCACCTACATAACGAATGATATGATTTTAAGGTTGGTATTGTAATTTAATTTACCTAATAAATATGCAGTTTCTCCCCTACTTATTAATCCTAATAAATGTGTCTTTATCGGGTGCTGGTTAAATATAAAAGAATCATGGGTGGCACCCCCAAATGTCGCATCTGCATTTAAAATATTCATGTCGCTGTCACATATCTGAAAATAAATGTGAATGATTACAATTAGATAATGGCAGTATGTGAGGTTTTACATGGAGACTTCTTATGGTATGTTAAACTTACGATTTGTACATTTCTGGAATGATAGTGTTTCCTATTAAAATATCTTTCCTCATGCTCTACCGGTCGAATGATAGCCACATGTGTGCCATCAACGCAACCTAACACACCCGGGATGTGAAACTTTTCATAAAATCTGAAATAAGCATTGCAATATAAATTGTTATTATAATCATGTAGTCACATATAAAAATATTGTAAGTAACACAATGTATCCACATACTTTCTCTTAATAGTATTTCTTTCTTCAGCAGGTTGGGGGAACTTGATATATTTCGTTAATATATTTTTGTGGTTTAGTGCTTTGGTAACCGCCTTTATAGCTTTTGACACTGACTGCTGAGACATTACCGTGCCATTACTTCTTCCTACTATTCTTTGATAGCTTCCAGTACCAAAAAACGACAATGCAACCAAAATCTGAAAATGCTTTTTGTGTTAAAATTAAGTAAATAGGTAATGTATTAAATAAACCTATATTTACTCACACAAATGTGAAATATACCAAATATGTTATTTACTTTTGATTTGAACTGAGTCACGGAAACTCACCTTGCATTTAATGGAAATGTCACTTCGTCTGTTTGGATTCCTCATGTATGGTGTTAAATCATCCACCAACACATCAAACAAATCCTTCGACAAACGATAATTTCTTCGAAATTCTTCCGCATCCATTTCCATAGCCCGGGTGTTGTAACGATTAATCCTTTGCATATTTCTTCTTGCACGAATATTGCAAGAAGAAATACCACACGATTTGCTTCCTCAAGAACATTGAAAAACGACGCAAGGCGAGCCATAATAATAAACAAATGAAGAAATATAGCAGTAAATAACACTAAACAACCTCACTCGATCTGAATAAAATAGCTTCTTTGTTATCTAGTAATTTGACGTTTAATTTCGATCCAACAACTCGATAATCAACTGTCAGATGGCGTGTGGAGTACGTATTTTTCGATCCTAACGAAACTCTCGATCGAAATTAGTTTCGTTTCGAACCACCGCACGATCGTGCGCTAGTGTCGGATTCAAGAGTACGAATCAGCTTTGAATTCGAATAGAACTCGATTGATTCAGAACTCGAACCTGTCGGGAGTAAGGCCCTGAATAAAGTAGCTTCTTTGCTATCGTGTAATTTGACGTTTAGTTTCGATCCAACATCTCGATAATCAACTGTCAGATGGCGTGTGGCGTACGAACTTTTCGATCCTAACGAATTTCTCGATTGAAATTAGTTTCGCTTCGAACCACCGCACGATCGTGCGCTAGTGTCGGACTCAAGAGTATGAATCGGCATTGAATTCGAATAGAACTCGATTGATTCAGAACTCGAACCTGTCGGGAGTAAGGCCCCTGGTCACAAGTGTGAAGTCCCTCACTGGGCAGGATGTCCAATTAATGAACACTCGATTTTGGTTTATAAGCGCCTTTCTAATGCTAGCAGTTACTTCAATAATAAAGTTGCACGACGCGTCGGTCCCTCTTTTATACCTGACTTGTGACATAAATTTATAGAAGCCAAAAAAGAGTCACGGGACAAACTAGGAAGCTTGTCTGCTACATTCTGCTCATAGATGCAATCATAAACTTCTTTGTCGACGATTTCTTAAGTTTCTCAATGTCCGCTTTGGACTCCGTGCCGATTATAACGCCTCCGTTTTTTGTTTTGCGCAATCCTCTAACGTGTAATTTCATTTGTTCAGGGCATATAATTTTTTGGACAAGAGATTTAGTGTCATCACTAGATTTTAATTTATCCGTTGGATAGATTGCAATAGAGCTAACATTATTGGGGCGCTTTAAGTAATTATTTTTATTGGTTTTACCATTTCAGCGAACGAAACATTTTCTGCCATCGTTGGTTTAGCGCAGTTTTCTTTAATGTAGAGATGTGTCCCTCCCTCCTGAGGTCCCTCGTTTGAGGTACTCGTGATCGCACAATGAAAGAGTTACTCGAATTTTAACAATAAAGCACCTCACCACACCTCACTCGTTCACGCGTCCTCAAAATTTGACATTGACAATATGAAATCGTGGCGAGGGGCGAGGCGAGCGAGTTCGAGACTCGCGAGTACTCACGAGTCGCGAGTGAGTATTGAGTGATTGAGTGTCAGAGCGAGCTCAGTGAGCGAATGATGAAAGATGAACCGACTTACAATTGTTTATAGAGGTTTGCACTGGAGCGAGATTTTAAGAACCGATTGAATTCTCCGGTGATTGGGCAATCTCCGGTGAAAAACCGGAGGTCACCGGAGTATAAAGAAATTTTGTTTATTTTTTTTAATTTATACATTAAAAATGAAGAAATAAGAATAATCAATATACTTTATATAATCATTTATTTAAAAAAAAAACGTTTTATAAAGATAACAAATGCTGATTTTGATTTAAGAAACACAACATGTCAACAGCGTCATAGCGTAACATGTTTCTTCTATCATTAAGTATTTGTCCTGTCGCCGAAAATACTCTCTATGACCTTATAGAAGTAGCAGGCACAGCTAGGTATTTAGAGGCTATTTCGTCTATAGGCTTTAAATGTTTATTGAATTTCCAAAATTGCACAACTTCATCCCAATTGTGGCTTTTTTCAGGATACTGTGTTTCTGTATACATTTTGAATAAATTCATTGCCGTAGCGGATGTCATATCTGCATTACTGGTATTTCTTTTTAGAAATCCAAGCAAATCCGAGCGACCAGTTTCTCTAGTACTATTTTCACTTGACGTGGCTATTTCTTCTGCGCTTTGAGATATGTTTCGGATCCGGAAAATATTATTTATTTCTGCCTTTACAGCATCTTTAGCAGCCAATTTATTTTGCAATTGTCTAAAGCTGTTTCTAAAAACGGGATGCAGTATAGTAGAAATTCGACAAACAGTTCGAGATTCGTATTCCAATAAGCGATCATTCATACAGTTTTTCAATGTTTGTAAAAATATTTCACCTACCGGTGTAGAAATTCTGGGCCCCAAACTTTGAATGTTATCGAATAGCCCGTAAATAATAGGTATAATCAAACTAGAGGTTGGATACTGGTCTCCGCTTATCATTTGGGTTGCTTGCTCAAATATATCCAGCAAAAGCACCATATCTTGTAATATTTTTTCTTCTTCTGGGCTAATTATTTGAGGTGCTTGAGGCAGTTTTCTCTGTGCGGCGGTTATACTATCAATTAATTTTAAAATTCTCTTTATCATGTAATAAAGGCTATTCCAACGAGTTGGAACTTCCTGCAGTAATTGTAAAGGTTCTACATCAGGATTTCTCTCCTTTTGTTCTCTGTGGAGTGTTAGTGTAGCAAAATTAGTTTTTTTGAATATTTAACAATTTTTTTACACTTCTCTACCAAGTTTATTAATTCAGGAATTTTCAAGGAATCATTTACAACCAAATTCAAAGTGTGTGCAAAACAAGGCATGCTACGTACTCCTAACAGTCTAGCCATTTTTACTACGTTGGCTCCATTATCTGTTGTGATGCACACAACTTTATCACGGATTTCCCACTCCGTCAATATTTTATGGACCACATCTTTTAAATGATCTGCAGTGTGCGACTCTGTCAAAGGTGTAGTGGTTAGTACACAACTTTTAAGGCCATTTGAAAAGAAAAAGTGCACAGTGATTGTGATGTAGGACTCCATGGAATGACTCGTCCAAATATCTGTGGTCAGTGACAAGTTATCAACTTCAGATAAGATTTTTTTTAGCTTTGTCTTAGCTTCATAAAATATTTTCGGCATTAATTCATAACGTATTGTTCTTTTATCTGGAATTTTGTAGTTTGGGTTAATGTTATGAACAAAGTTCTTAAAGCCTTTATCATTAACCAAAGAAAAAGGTTGGAAATCTGTAGCTAACATCAAAGTTAGAGCTTCGTCCACTTTTTTAAAATTTGGATTCGAGGTCTGCTCCATAGTAGATACCTCTAGACTATCATTTGTTGATACAAATGATAGTCTAGAGGTATCTACTATGGAGCAGAGACAAACAGATTCTCCAATGTCATCTGATGATGACATTGGAGAATCTGTTTGTCTCATAATATCAGAATGCTTTCTTTTCAAATGTGATAACATATTTGATGTTCCACCGCCAGTGGTTAGCACGGCATTGCATAATTTACATTTAACTTTATTGCCGTCTTCATCTACTTTTTCAAAGTGGCCTTTACTTTTTGACTGAACTTTCGGCATTCTGAAATATATCAATGAGAATAAGTTTAAATAGTACCACAATAGTTTAAAATATCCATATTGATAACGTGTTAAATACTGGAAGTTAATGTTAAGTTAGACAGAAGGTAAAAAATAAAATCCAAAAATTCACTTACGTAAAAGCTGGTGTGTTTTCTTTTATTCATAAATCTTAGTTTTTCACTGTGAAAGAGTACTTATCTCAAAATATTTAATTACTGTGACGCTATTATAGTAATAATTTATTGATTAACAACCTCGACCTATCGAACGAAATTCTACAATACAAAATGTAATTTGAACGAGTGAATGAGTATGTTTCACAAATAAAATGCTTTCGGGAAATCCCCTTTACCAAAGACTAAAAAAATATGTTTGTCTAGGACTCCTCACTATTAATAATATTCTATGAAAGAATCCCCAAATCTATGCGTCCTATGTCTCACTCAGACTAATAAGGTATATTTCTCACTTAATCGTTGAGTGATCATTCGTTCGTCCGTTATTCATTAATACATAGTAGATATAAATTAAACAGTTAATTTAAGAAGAATTTATCTTTTAAAATGGAAACTCAAGGTAAGCTAAATTTGTTCACGATTTTGTTTTAAACGTATGCAAGATACAATATATGTTTTTTATTTACCAATTTTTTTTTCTATTTAGATCTATTTGAAGAATATGCGCAAAGGATGACATTTTCTGACGAAGAACCAGAAGGTGATTGTGCTAGAAATATTTCAAAAAAGCAACCCATAGTAATGAGCAATGAAAACGGAACGCAAACAGAAAATTACAAAAATAACCACGAACATTGTAACAAATTATTTGGCCAGTTAGTTGCTAGTGAAATGAATCACATAAACGGCCAAGACCGCTATGAACTAATGACTGAAATAATTAATCAAATTCGAAAGAAACAAGTTGGTAAATAATTGTCATGAATGTTAAATAATTATAAAAAAAATATATTATTGAATGTGTCCTTTATTTGTGTAACTTTATTATATAAAAAAAATAAGATGCGACGAACACCGCAGATCAATCGGTTAATTACCGATTATTTCAATCGAGTACTTTTACCGGTAAATCACCGGTTATTCTCCGGTACTCACTGCTCCGGTGCAAACCTCTAAGTTTAGTTGTTTACAGAATTAGAGAATGAGTGAGGTGACTGAGGTGAGGTCTGGTCTCGAAATTTTTACAACACATTATCACAGTAAAAAATAACATTACGATTTTGGTATGTACCTAATGAAATAATTTAGGTAATGATGTTTGTTGTGTCATGTGTGTGTGTGGAGTAGGGCATGAATCTCGGAATCTCGGAATATCGCAATATCGGAATCTCGGAACGCAATTCCGATATTAATACTCGTAGTTCCGATACTGAGTGATCCAATATCGGAATCAGACAAATTTTTCTGTTTGAGTTTTAAACTAAACCTATATTTTAGTTAGCTCCTTGTGTAGCGCCGAGCGCGATATTTCTGTTGCCAGCTCGCTAAGCATGCGATACAAGAGCTATAATAGTGTTGTCTGTCTCGCTCACTCTTTACCTGCGCGTGTACGTCTTGCTTATTCGCACAAACGAACATAATATCCTGTCAATCAGTTGCGCTTGTGAACTGTGTAAGTTAAGAAGTGTTTGTGTTTTATGTGGCTACATTCAACGTCGCTTTAAAAGATGTAAGTACAAATTATGACTAATTATTGTTTACCAATTCAGTATAAATAATATAAATATCTATGTTTAAATCCTACTAATCACACTAATAATAAAAAGGCGAAAGTTTGTGTGGAATGTGTGGATGGAAGGATGTTTGTTACTCTTTCACGCAAAAACTACTGAACGGATTTGGATGGAATTTGGCACACAGATAGTTTATAACTTGAATTAACACATAGGATACTTTTTATTCCGACATTCCCACGGGATCGAGACTAAAGCGCGTGAAACCGCGAAGCGCTGCTAGTGGTTTTATAATTGCGCTAACTCAAAATAAAACAAAAAACGCCGGAAATGATTCTTTCGTTCGTAGACTTTTAGGAGATTTTTAGTTTGTATTGGATCGTAAAAAGATGGTTTCTCCATTTTCATTTCGTGAAATTGTAAAGAGAAGTTCATTAAATAAAGCAGAAAACTAATTTTAGGTTATGTAGAGAGATAGGCTCATATAACCGACCTGTATCAGGTAATATTTAATATTACCTGCTATAGGTAGGTTTGCTTGTTCGTTTCAGGCCCAGGTACCTAGGTTAGATACCTATTAAAATTACTAGTCAAAATTTACACATACATACATACATACATAAACTCACGCCTTCTTCCCATGGGGGTAGGCAGAAACTACAGAACGCCACCTGCTACGATCCTTACATACTTCTTTTGCCTCGTTTACGTTCATACATCTGGTCATACACGCACGCCGGTTGCGAGTACTACGCACCTGGCCTTTCTGAAGAACATCACCAATAAGGTCAGTGTATGTCCTCCTAGGGCGTCCCCGCCCGGCCTTTCCCTTCACATTAGCCTCGTAAATACATTTTGTTAGTCGCCTTTCATTCATCCTCTCAACATGCCCAAACCATCTCAGCATACCCTTTTCAATTTTTGTCACTACATCTTCTTTTAAATCACACCGCTGTCTTATCACATCATTCCTCAGCCTATCATTCATAGTCAGACCACACATGCTTCGCAAGGAACGCATTTCCACAGCATTTATTCTACTTTCATGTTGTTTTTGCCACACCCAACATTCACTTCCATACATGAGCGCACACCATTGTGAACAGCCAGTCGAGCCTACAAAAATACAAATTGCCTACAAATTTACGTACAGTTATATATTTACATTACATAAAACAATTATTTTCTTTGCAGGGCTTCATCAAAAAAGAAAGACACATACTCAGAATTTCTCAACAAACGCTCATCAAATGTATGGGATCATTTTCATCGATCGGATGACGGCCAAACCGCTAAGTGCCAGATATGTTTAAAAAACTCAAAACTACTGGTGGATCTACTACGGGCTTGCACACACATTTACGAACTGTGCACTCAAATATCACTACAGTGGGACCCCCTTCATCTGAGAGTACACAAGAGCAGACGATAAAGCTCAAGAAGCGAAAACTAATGACTGAATACTTCAAGTCTTCAGAATCAGTTGAAGCTATTGTTTCTCGAATGACCGCTTTAAATGGTGCTAGTTTCAGATTCTTTTCTGAAAGTCAAGACCTCCGGCAACTCTTCAAAAAAAGTGGATACGACTTACCGAAAACGCCAAATACTATTGCGAAAATGGTTCTTGAACATGCCGAACAAGTCAAATGTGAAATAGTGAAAACCATAACGCTCATGAAGGAAATTGGAGAAAGATTCACAATGACTCTCGACGAGTGGACCTCTCTTCGAAACAGGAGATATATGAATATAAACCTTCATTGCAGAGCTTTTGGAGGTTTTGAATTTAAGAATCTTGGACTCGTCAAAATAACGGGGTCCATGCCAGCTACAGCAGCTCTGTCTATAATGCGCGAGCACCTTGCCAAATTCAATATCGTCCTTGAGGAAGATATTATTATTCATACGACCGATGGTGCCAGTGTAATGAAAAAAATGGGTTCGTACATCCCCGCCCACCATCAACTCTGCCTCGCCCACGGTGTTCAGCTCGCTGTTATAGACACCTTATATAAGACAACAACTACTGCCGAAGCCCAATTGGAACCGTCCCTCCAGCACGAAATGGAATCCACAAACCGCTCAGACTCAGAAAGCGACGATAATAATGATTCGACAAAAGAGTGTGATGGCTTCGAAATAGAAAGCTCAAGAGTTCGCACAGCTGATCCATGACTATACAAAGAGGTGATTGGCAAAGTACGAAATCTGGTAAGATCAATCAGAAAGTCACCTCTTAAAGCCGATGCTCTGAGAGCTTACGTCAGTAAAGAGTTTGGTGAAAACATCCAGTTGCAGTTAGACTGTCGAACAAGATGGTCCAGCATGAATGATATGATAGGATCGTTCCTAAAAATGAAGGACTGCATTTTCAAACTTCTTATTGACATTAAGTCAGATATATCCTTCACAGATGTGGAAATTCAAACATTAACAGATATCCATAGTAGTTTGGAAGTGGTAAAAATTACTGTACTATTTATTTGTCGACGTGATAGCACACTATATACAGCAGATACAGCATTGAAATTTATGCTGAATAAACTTGACCAGCAAAACACATATCTGAGTTCAAGTCTCGCTGTGAACTTACGAAGTCGAATAAAAGAAAGACGACTATTAATAGCAGGAGTATTACACTACCTCCATGATTCCGAAAGCTTCTACAGCTACACCTACAGTGCTTCAGATTACGATACATTTCAAAAACCCACAAGTGAAGAAATATGTGATATTATTGTAAGCTTGTTAAAACGCCTCAAATATAAACAAAACCCTACTAGCAGTACTAGCACTCTCGGCGTCACAGAAAAAGAGACTGAAGCGACGACAGCTGTTGTATATTCCGATGAAGATGATGAACCCCTAGCTAGTCTCGCTACAACGAGTGCGCTGACCCTGCAACAAGAATTTGAAAAGGAAATGGAAAAATACAAAGAAAAGAAGAAGGCAGTGCTTCCGTCCGACGAATTTGATCTTTTGGGATTTGTAAGGACTGAAAAAGCAATATATGACAATAGAGGTGAAAGAGGAGTTTATTTGACACAGGCATACACTTATCTCACATCAATTTTGCCTACCAGTGTTGAAAGTGAGCGTGTTTTTTCGTCGGCCGGATATTTTTGCAATAAAATACGAAGTTCTCTATCAGACAAAATGCTTGACGCTTTGTTGTTCTTGAGAACATATTACCAAGAAAAACGTGATTTTAAAATATAAACATAGGTATACCTAGTCTTTTATTTCTGTTGATTTTGCTTGCACATTTTAAATTATAAGAAGTCTTGTTAATTCGGAGTCCGGTAGTTTAATTAGTAATAAGTATATATAATAATGAGAAATATGTGATTTAATAAATACATGGCAGTAGACCTAGACAAACTTAAAAAACAGCCAATAATTGAACCAAATTAAAGAATACTATTAAAAATGTTTTTTATTGTACTCACTCAATCCAACCTCAAACCGAATTTGTGCAATTTATACATAAAATGTGCAATTTCTAACGAAATTCCGATATTAATATCGGAATTCCGATATTGAGATCTAATATCGGAAATCAGTATCGGAATTGAAAACCTTCCGATATTACATGCCCTAGTGTGGAGCGTGGGATACTGATGTTTGGTAGAACATTATTTAGATTAAAACGAGATACAAAGAATGGGGGAAATGAGTTACAGGGTAAATAAACACGAAGCAAATAAAAAAAACAGTGTTTAATTGAGATCAAAGAATAAAAAAGTGACATTTTTTTCGTAAGGATTGAACAATCACATATTTGCCTGTAAAAATAAAATCAGGCGCACTTTTTTACCATCCAATCGGTTGCGCCTGTCAGTAACGACATGTCCTGCTTTCGAAAAAACTCTTTCGGAAGGAGTTGAAGTAGCTGGAGTACAAAGGTGTCTTTTGACTACATCATATAGGCGTGGATATGTGTGCCTTTTCGTGTACCACCATAATATGGGGTCGTTGGATTTCTTCCTGCTGATAAGAGGCTCATTGAAATATTTATCTACTTCTACGATTGCAGCTGCGGTCGGGTTTTGATTTTTAACCGACTTCCAAAAAGGAGGAGGTTATGTGTTCGACGCGTATGTTTGTTTTTTTTTTTTTTTTTTTTATGTATGTCCACCGATTTCTCCGTCATTTGTGGACCGATTTTGAAAATTATTTTTTTGTTTGAAAGGGTATGCTCCCAAATTGGTCCCATATAAATTTTATTAATTTTGCTTGGGTAGTTTTTGAGTTGGCTTCAATTATACGTATTTTTTTCCCACTAAGTATGTAGATGATATGATAACTTCTTGTCACTGTTATTTACATAGCAGGTAGTGGTATTCGAATTTGTGTGGGGTAGGTACCACAACTAAAAAGTGAAAAATCAAAACTTTTTACAAAAAAAAAACAACCGACTTCCAAAAAAAAACACTACAAAGTGAAAAATAACTTTAATTTCGGAAGTCGGTGGCAAAAAACGAAAACACAAAACCCAAGACACCGACTTCCGAAATTAAAGTTATTTTTCACTTTGTAGTGTTTTTTTTTGGAAGTCGGTTGTTTTTTTTTTGTAAAAAGTTTTTAACTGCATCTACAACTTTCAGGTCGAATTCATCCCATATAGAAGGTTTTTCTATGTTTGTATCCATTTCTGAAATATTTTCACTTATTTCGGAATCAGTTTCCATATTCGATGCAATAGATTTAGCGGCTATATTAGATAAATATTTTTTAGCATTATCAACACTACTTTTTCTGTCATCAGGAAAACCATATGCCTTAAATCGTGGGTCTAAAAGCGTACTTACGGCAAATAATTTATTATCCTCTACATTTCTAAACCGTTGTGCTATATCAGCAACGAACCGCTTGGCCAAATTCATTACAGCTTGGGGAATGTTAGAGTCTTGATTAGTGAACGCCTCACACTTTTTTTTGAGCAAATTCACTAAAACTATGATTTGCGATGGAGTAACATGTTTTTCTGCACTCATAATTTCAGTGACTGATTTAAAGTGTCGTAACAAATCACAACATTTAGACAAAATTTCTATGTCGTCGGGGGTCAAATTTGGCGTGTGGGGATAATCGGTGGCAATGGTGGAAAGGGATTACTATAAAGTTAAGCGATAGTTACTGATACTAAACGATTAGCAATAAGTTGCGAAGTGGGCACGGGAGCTATAAGCAGCAAGAGATGCGATTGCTATTACAAAAACGTTAGCGTTTTCAAACGAATCTGCTGAGTAATGCATATTATCTGTGGTAATGCTAAGTGAATGATGCAATGTTTGCTTTACACAAAAAATAAATTAAATTCAATTATATGGAAGGATTCAGAATATATCAATTGCAAATATGATTTAAAATAAAAATGTCATATGTAATGGAATTATTGGCACATTGAATAAATATTAAAATCAATTGTAAATAGCTAATTTAAAACTTGGTACTGTAAATATAACGAAAAGAAACTGTTTAAACAAGCTGATAGTAATCCTGTCAATTCATGATCTTCAGCCTATCAGCTTGTTTAAACATTTTTTCTAATCATTTTGCCTAATATCTATTAGTAATCCTGTCAATTCATGATCTTCAGCCTAATAGATATTAGGCAAAATGATTAGAAAAAATGTTGGAACAAAGGAATTGGAACGCTCTCACGGTTTTATGCTGTCAACCTCTGATGATGAACTGACGAACTGTGCCTCCGATGAATCTCTTGGGATCTTCCTGGTGGTGATTGAGAGTGCTGACGTAAAACTGGCTTCAAAGTCTTCTTGTTCTGAAGTCTCGACGATCTTTTCTTGCGCCACCCGTTGGTGTGAACCCGATGAAGACGGCTGTTGCCGTATCGACGTTCACGATGACCAAATGCAGACGATGACACGTAGAAAACGAAGACCTTTTTCGAAACTTGAAATCGAAGATGAAGTCCTTTGTTCTCCGACCGAAAAAAAAAAACCGTGGTTTTTTTTTTGAATTTTGAATATTTCCGTTTTTCCTTTGTTCGGTTCAAACGTTAACGGTAGAAGGACCAATGATCGCGACGATAGGTCGTGGTGGAGAGAAATTAAAGATGATTGAGTGGACTGTATAATAAGTAGTTTATGCACATAAGAAAGGTACAAAAACGGAACAGGAAAATAACAAGAATTAAATATGAGCGTTAGTAAGACGCGTAAGCGCAGCCGTGCTTGAAACCGTGCAACAGCTGACTGCCGAGGAGCGGGGGCCAACGCTTGGCTGTGAGGCCAGCTGACTCGCCGCTGCCCCGCACCCCTCGTTCACTGCCGCCAGCGCGCGGCGATGTTGAGAGCGGAGGTCTCAACACACACTTCTTTTTATGTCTAAAATCCCCTCGAACATATCGAACGTAGAGTTCCACCGTGTTATCACGTCTTGTTTGACTTTTAGTTGTTTCTCCCCTAGCTGCTTTTGCATGGCTGTTAGGCGCTCACTAGCCAAAACGCTCCTTTTGAAAAGTTCCACTATAGTTTTGACTTTAATTTGAATTACCTTTATTTCGGATAACCCTGCTTGAACAATCAAGTTTAAAGTGTGAGCAAAACAAGGTACTTGCTTCCATTTTAATAACGAAATGGCAGCTTGAATGTTATTAGCATTGTCAGCAGTAACTGACACTACTTTTTCGGAGATATTCCACTCGGTGCAATTTTTTTTGATTAAATCAGCTAAGTTCTGTGCGGTATGGCGTTGGGCATCTGGAATGCATTCTAACATTACCGCCTTAATGTTGTTATTTTCAATAAAATCTGCTGTTATGGCAACATACTGTTGATGAGAAGCAGAAGTCCAGGCATCCGTAGTTAGGGCAATATAATCCGCTTGTCCTAGTAATTTCGTCACATCTTCTCTTACAATGTTATAAAATTTCAATAATAACGCATTTGATAACGTCTTTCGTGATGGAGCAACATATGAAGGACACAATTCTTGTGTAAATGCTCTAAATGAATCGCTTTCGACGATTGTAAAACGTAAATAATTTTTGACATTCATTCGAAGGAGCATCTCATTAAGAATTTCGGTTTTCTTTAATGATAGCGGTTTTGCAAAATATTGATTGATTTGATTGTTATTTAGATTAACTAGAGGACGACGGTTCGGAACGGCAGTTGCCGGTACAAATTGTGTAGAACCATCGGGGCAGGCTGAAGACGACTCATCTTGAGACGTAGATGGAATCGCAGGTGTAACAACAATATTATCGTTGTTTATAGCCATACAATCTTCCTGAATCCCAGCTAGGACAAGGGGATGAGTGGATTTTAAATGTCTGGTTAAATTATATAGACCTGCACCCCTGTGTGACAAAATTTTCATGCAAATTGTACATTTGGCCTTATATTCTCCCAAATCCGTAACAAAATCCCAAGTTTTCGATTTTTTTACCGTTGGAGCCATAATCACGTTAAATTGTAGGTATGGTAAAACCACTACCAGCAGCAATAAGTATGTCTACCACACCACACCACACCACCACCACCACCAAAACCAAAACAAGCTAATAAGTATGAACACAAAAAAAAACAAAAGTTTACGTAATTGTTGGAACAAAATATCAATAATTCACTTCACGTGCACCTCCAAGGTCAACATTAGGTAAACTATTAAAATTATTAGTCAAAACGAATTTTAAAGCAAATATTCTCATTTCAGATAATTATGGTTAATTATTATGAACTCTAAAAGCATTAGCATTAGATTAGCAAACAGAGAGATTTATTATTAGCAAACGAATCATTATCACTTGTGATAATGATTCGTTTATTTTGGCGGTCTAAAATTTATGAGTGAAAGAAAATGATGTGTGTGTAAGATGAGGGAGATGTAAATAATCGGACGGAGAGTCGTGATTTCGTGAGTTGTCGTCGCGCCCGCCCGCCTCGTTCCCTCAGACGTTCGGCAGTAATCGGCAGAGTTCGGCTCGGGCGCACGAGGCGTGAGGTGAATACCGTTGCACGAATCCTCACCTCAAATGAGGGGTACCTCGTGAGGACCTTACGAGGAAAAGTGAGGTACTCACTCAACCTCAAATAAAATTGATGAGTTACCCATCACTACTTTAATGCTAGTTTGAATGATTTCCTGGAAATTTTCGAGGCAATCCGTGAGGTCACTTTTTCTTTCAACGCTAGTTTAGAGTTTTGTATTTCCTGGGCCTTAGCTTCAAGTCCTGGTAGTAAACAGCCATTTGTGATACGCCATATCCAACCTTGGGCGATAACGAATTAATCCTTAGTTTTTGCTCGGACTTCAGCTTTCCTTCCTGAGCAATGGCACAGACTTCATTCAGGCATGATTCAATTGAGATCAACCAGTTACTAATGTCACTGGTATCCACTGCCTGAATTTTTCCTTCAGTCGCATGGTTAGGTATTTGAGATTTGCTGGCAGGGCTGCTTGGTGGGATACTTCCGAGGGCTGTTTTCACTATTTGACATACTTAATTCTTAAATGTTTCTCATAATTATTTGTTATTCACTAAAGTAAATCACTAACTCTAGGTCACAGATCACTCAAAAATATTTTAACGACATATAATAAATAAAAACTTGAGAGGTGTTAAGGGACACCCGGATGGAACGAAGTTCTTTTCGATTAATTAGTGACGGAATTGTAATAAAATGAGTAGGTAAGTGAGTGCATACGCCACACACACAGCGTACACCGCAGCACCACACAATACCAAAATAGGGAATAATGCGGCGTTTTCCCGTGATTTTAATGGAGCCAAAAGAGAGGTATTTTTCTCCTGATTTCGGGGACCCCAAACTTGATAGGACCTCTGGCTCCAAAGTTAAGACCCGGGGGGGTGAGGTAACCCTGAAGGGCCACGGGGTGGGGGGACAAGAGGAGGGAAGGGGGGAGGTGTGCAGGGGGTGTATCGGGATCAGGGGTCGCGGGAGGATATCGAGGGGAGGTTATATATATAAGAGAGTTGTAAGATATACTTAATTACAGATATTGGGGGTCAAAAATGGGGTCTAAGGGGTAACTGAATGTAGATTCTAGCTGAGAGGGGGTACTAGGGTGGGGGGGGAAATTTTATCAAAACTTTGATATCCCCAGCCGTTTCCGAGATATTTAAAATTTAAAAGGGGGGAGGTGTGCAGGATGTGTATCGGGATCAGGGGGTCGCGAGAGGATATCGAGGGGGGTTCGGGGGGAGGTTATATAAGGTGCAGTTTTGGATCTGCAAAACATTTTAGGAGGTAATTATGTTAGTGATTCTCGACCCGAATCAACAATAAAATGGGCAGGTATTTTTTTTTCATTTTATTCTTATTTACGGATATCGGTAAGTGTGAACTCCCGTTTTTAAAACGCGGCCAATCTGTACGTGTCCTTAAACTGCGCTTTCACACATACAAACAAACGCAACCGACATTTCTTTCATAAATCCAAAGCACCAACCCCCGCCCGCTCCCTCTCCCACTAGCCACGCCCCCGCGGTCATCGCAAGCACATAAATCGGGTCAATTTATAATTAGTGTAATTGATGACGCCGGTGTGTGCATACGCTTGCAAATTCCGCCCCTCAAGTGCGCCTTCGATTAACGGTCGCGATAGGTACCTACTACCTAGTTGTAAAGATGACGGACCAATACTCCAATGTAGAGTTGGTGGAGATGGTCCGCTTGTATGCCATCAGTGGAGACAATGTATCTCGAGCCATCGAAATGTTCGCGGAGTTATTCCCCAATCGGCAACGTCCCTCACACAGGGTAATGCTGGCTGCTACGCAGAGACTGCGCGATCATCGGCAGTTCGACGTTCCCCAGTATGCTGAAGGTCGCGGCAACGAAGGCCTGCCTGTCGCCTTGCAGGAAGATATCCTGGAATTCTTCCAGCGAGAGCCACGGGCAAGCACGCGGGAGGCTGGTCGACGGTTTGGAGTGCACCACTCCACAGTGTGGCGGCTACTGCACAAAGAAATGCAGCATCCTTTTCACTACCGCAAGGTACAGGATCTCCACCAACGTGATAACGCCGCGCTAGTTACATTTTGTCGCTGGTTGCTGGAGCACCAAGACGCCAACATCCTGTGGACGGACGATTGTTTATTTACTCGAGTTGGCGTCTACATGTTCATAACGAACACTGGTGGGCTCACCGTGAACACAACCCGCACGTGACTCAAAGGCATTCTTATCAAGTGAGGTTCAGTTTAAATGTGTGGGCTGGCATAATAGGAGGCTAATTGCTTGGACCCCATTTTATCGATGGTCACCTCACTAGTGCCATATATCTGGAGATGTTGCAATACGTCGTCGAGGAAATGTTAGAAGAAATTCCCCTGGCAGTGGAACGCAACATGTATTTCCAGTAGGACGGTGCACCTCCTCACTACGGTAGGCAAGTACGTGAGTACTTGAGTGACAGGTTTGACACCCACTGGATTGGTCGCGGTGGTCCAGTGGCTTGGCCTCCGCGTTCTCCGGACCTCACGCCCCTGGACTTTTATATGTGGGGAGACGTTAAAAGATTGGTGTACACAGACGAAATCACCAGTGTTACCCAACTACGTGCAAAAGTGATCAGTGCTTTCGACACAATAAAAACGAATGTGTTTGTGTTACGTAAGCTGAAGGAAAATCAGCAACGTCGTGCTAGACTGTGCCTGGAGTGTGACGGTGGAAACTTTGAACAATATCTCCAGGTAAGTATGTAATTTATTTATTTGTACATAGACAATAATTTGTAAATACGATGTTAGCTAAATCAACTTGATTAGTGTAAATCAGTTGATTTAAATTTTTTAACTACGCCAAAAATACCTATCGGACAAAATGAATCACTTAAAATCCCTAACACATGGGTACCTACCTACTTAACTAGGACAAATTACCTATCTTGAGGTATTTTTGTCGGTCCTCAGCCCGTTAAAAAGTAGGAAGGGAAATCTTAAATCAACCAATTTAAAACAAATACAAACAAAAAAACGAAAACTAAACTACCAATAAAAACGAAAACCGTCCTTGGGGCTGAATTTACCTACAGAGCGCGCCGACTGCGCCGAGTACCTACATGCCATATTATTATTATTAGGAACTGCTTACGTGCTATGTAAGGTTTATTTATATCCGCCTATCATTTTATTCATCAGCTGATAGGTAACTAACGACGCCAACGTGAACTTTTTTTGGCGCAGTTGTATCTACTTCCTATTATTATTATTTATCGTAGTAGCCCAGTGGTTAAGGCGTTCTCCTCTCATGCATGAGGTTACGGGTTCGCAACTGAGCAAGTACCACTCAGTTATTTTTTTTATTCATAATGACGTACCTAAGTTCTTTTTAAATTTATCTAGGACATCATTGAAATCCCGTGTTTCGGTAAGTACTTAATTAAAGCCTTTGGTTCGAATTGATTTGTAGCTCTCGGACAGTCATTAGGTACCACACGGGTCGGTACGGGTCAACGACCTTACAGCCCTGCCGTATGGTCGTTGGTACGGGTAGTCAAAAGCCAGAAAGTCTGACAATTAGTCTAACAAATGGGTATCGTGTTATCAAGTAACTGGTTTGTTGAGGTCTGATACGCAGTCGCCCTACGTGATTCACTGGCACTCCATGTAGTGAGCTGCATACAGTTAGACTGAAAGCCGACCCTAACATAGTTGGGAACAGGCTCGGCAGATGATGAAGATTTTCGCATTGTAATTATGCTTAAAAATGAGTTATTATTTACGAAATTTAAAACAATAATGTAGGTACATTGTGATTTTCAAATTCGAACTACATCTAAGGTTAAATTATTTGCTATAAGTTGCTGTCAAACTCAAACTCAAAGCATTTATTTCAATTAAACCATTTACAGGCACTTTTGAATTGTCAAAGAATCGGTCAGTTAGTCAGAAAGTTGAAGCTAGTTGCCCATTCCAAAACGTAGATCTCTATGGAGAAGAACGGGCAAGAAACTCCAAGGCCACTCTTTTGAATATAGATATTACAAAATTCTGGGTACATTATTCTTGTTGCTTCTATATGTGAGAACAATGTACAAAAAATAATTAAAGCAGTTGAAAATATATGATTAAAAATAAGCCCTGGCAGATAAGAGATGACCAGTCTCAACTGACGGCGCCCGTTCACGAACATGACGCAGCACCATCCAGCTCAACCATTTTGTAGGGAACCGAATGATCCAACACACTCGCCACCATCAGCGAGACATTTAAGTGAGCTTGACATTCTCTCAACTGCCATGCTCTTTCAAGTCAACATACATCATAATACATAAAAAACGGCTCCATGGTACTCACATTTACAAAAAATCTAAAAATGCTTCAAAATTATACAAAACTATAGTTTGCAATGTATTTAAGAAATTAATAGAATTTTACTACCAAAAAGTAAGAAAATCATTATTATCTAATTGGAGCATTAAACAATTTACTTGGTAAAATAAAAAATAAACATTAAGTTTATAATGTCAACAACAGAATTTAAAAAAGGGAAAGCTACTCTTCCAAATATTAAAATTTTAACCCCAAGTGAGCTACTCACTAACACTAACTCTTCCAAATATTAAAATTTTGAGCTCAAGTGGCTGTGGAGCAGGACCAGCATTAAGCCAAGCATTTTTATCTACGATATAATCATCCAACTTATAATATGCTTGTCTACATAGTGTGCGTTTAATGCATGTTTTAAATTTCTTCTCATTTAGTTGAAGAATATCGAGTGGTATTTTATTATAACATTTTACACAGTACCCCATAAAAGAAGTGTGAACTTTAGACAATCTAAAACGTGGTTGATCTAATTTGTTCCTATTTCTAGTGTTAAAATTATGCCTGTCACTTATCTTACTAAAAAGGTGTAGATTTTTTCGAACATACATAATGTTTTCATATATATACTGACAAGGTACCGTCATGATGTTAATTTTCTTGAACAGTTCCCTTAGAGATTCGCGTCTGCGGAGGTTGTAGATGGCTCTGACGGCCCTCTTTTGCAGAATTAAGACAGAATCAATATCTGCAGCCCGTCCCCACAGCAAAATACCGTAAGACATGATGGTATGAAAATAACTAAAATAGACCAGTCTCGCGGTATCCACGTCTGTTAGTTGGCGGATTTTCCAAACAGCGTAAGCGGCTGAACTTAGCCGCCCTGCAAGTGATGTTATGTGAGGACCCCACTGTAGTTTGGAGTCAAGCGTTATCCCCAGGAAAACCGTCTTTTCGACGAATTCTAGTGTCCCCTTATTCAATACAACGTGACATTCACTACTTCTCACATTCGGTAACGCGAATCTTATGCATTTAGTTTTCTTCTCATTTAATACCAAATTATTTACAGTAAACCAATTATGGACCGTAAGCATAGCGTTATTTACATCGTCAAGCTCCTGTGCATGTCTGTCTACTTTAAAAATCAGTGATGTGTCATCAGCAAATAACACCATTTGTGGTCGATTTTTCAGTAAATTTGGTAAATCATTTATATATATACTAAAAAGAGGAATGGACCCAATATCGAGCCCTGAGGTACACCCATTTTGACTTTTAAACCCAATGAATTTACACCGTTTATTTGAACTTGCTGCAGTCTATCATTCAAATATGATTTTACTAAGCTCAGCGCAAGTTTATCCAGACCGTAATGCTCAAGTTTCAAGAGCAGTGTTTCGTGATCCACGCAATCAAATGCCTTGGATAGGTCGCAAAAGATGCCTATTGCATCTCGTGCCTCTTCTTCTGTAGCTACAACAACTTGTACAGATCGCGGCACGTTAGTTAAACCTTCAATGCGCAGTAAAAGATTTTCGAGTCTCAATCGAAATGCGGTATGACGTGCATCGCGGGGGCTCCCCGTAACCATAGCAACGACCGTAATTTTAGTTCAACGTACGTGCCGCGTTCGTTTCGTAGGAATGTGGGCGGAGCCTCGTACTCACTGGTCATCGCATTCACGCACACAGTGACATGACGCGCGATACATCGCAATGGGTGATTCTGTTTATTTGAAGAGGGTTATTAAGAGAGTTATTCTGAAAAACAATAAAATTGAAAAATTGAAAATAAAAAGTATTATTGATTATTGACATGGTATCGTATTGTTATATGATTATTTACGAGTCTCATAACACCCTCCTGAAATGTTTTACAGGTTCAAAACTTCGCCTTGTATATATAAGAGAGTTGTAAGATATACTTAATTACAGATATTGGGGGTCAAAATGGGGTCTAAGGGGTCTAACTGAATGTAGGTTCTAGCTGAGAGGGGGGGGGGTACTAGGGGGAGGGAAATTTTATCAAAACTTTGATATTTCCAGCCGTTTCTGAGATATTTAAAATTAAAAAAAAAAGTGTCGTTACAACTTTTGGTCTTAATTTTTTCCGTCTAGCCCCCTTTCGCAACGCGCGATAAGGAACTTCGTTCCAAAACTTCGTTCCATTATTACACAAACACACGTCCGCTCTTCTTGAGTGCCAGTAGAAGTAGGTTTACAAGGACCTAGCGACGTGTACTCATGTTTTCGTGCGCAATGATACCGTACGAAATCCATTGACCCCTCGTTATGACGGCCCGTTCAAGGTGATTCATCGTGAGAGCAAGCATTTCACCATACAGATGCCATTACGAACTACAGATGTCTCAATAGACAGATTTAAGCCAGCGCACCTACTCAACGAAGAAGAGTTTACCACTACTACAACAACATGTGCGCAACAACAAGCACCGCCCACTAAGAGCACAACCTTGAGCGTCGAGCCGCGATCATCGACCCCCAGTCCACCACGTGACACATACGTCACTCAATCCGGCCGCGCAGTGAAACCCAAAGTACGCTTCGCTTAGGGGGGAGTGATGTAGTGACACAGTACCTGTCACACAGTCACCAGAAAACCGGATACCACATACCACCGAACCAGTTACCATATACCACCGAACCAGTTACAACATACCACCGAACCAGTTACCACATACCACCGAACCAGTTACCACATACCACCGAACCAGTTACATTACCACGTTTTTGACAGTCCGCAAGACAAAGAGAAGCAATCATCTTGATAAAGACGAGTATGGAATAAGACTAACAAGATTGTCAACATCGACGCGGCACGAGCGTTATCACAACGCCGCACTCGTTCGCTTGGAAAGAAGCGGTTTGTAAGCGCAAGCAAGCAGAAGCACCCTCCGTATCTTCACTTCACTCTTCGAGACCACGTAGATGGACACAGATGGGTCTCCAATCTTCACTCGACGACGACGGCTCACGGCGAAAAAGACCGCGCTTGGCGCGCGACTCCTATGTATGCCTTCGCAGCGAATAGTGTCGTGTGCAACGCAGCGCCCCGCGCCCCCCGCGTGGCGCTCCCTACGGCGCGTCGCTATTGGTCGATTGATTTTAAGGTAACATGCTAGTGCCTAAGTGTATCTGTATTAATGTATGTATAAATAAGGTGTTTTGGGAAATAAAATTCAGTTAGACTACAGATGTACACATACATCTGTTGTGTGGCGTCTGCTAGGTTAATATAAGCACGTCACATAACTGAATACAGACATCCATTATTATACATGCATGCATACACAATACGCACGCGTCGCGACGTGCGTCTACACTGAGCGGTGTTACACTACAACACTAGCCGCTCATACATACGCGACTGCCTACCCCTCAATCCGTAAACGGCTCGATCTGTAAGCTGGGCGAAGGGAAGACTACATATTAGACCTGTAGGGCGTCGAGTCAGCATCTCCGTCGCTGGTCGTTCTCTTTGGCAACTAGGGGACAGACCGCCGAGATGTCGTGAAGAAAGCGGCGCTACAGTAGCTAGCGTCGTGGCGCGCCTACAGAAATATTCAGAGCAACTATTTACATAGACGCATTTTCGCTTCATGAAATGTGGTCATTTCTTTTTCGCCGTTCGAGGCAAACGAGGTGTATGGGCCAATGTATGGCCTACGCGGGCGAAGGGCGAAGCCCTGACCCCGCTCGCCAGGCCTCCTTGCGGTGGCGTCGCGACATCTCGACGTAAAATTCAGTCCGTTCGATTTCTTTGTTCAGTCCAGTCTGAGTATCTAGTTTTATTTACGACAGTAAGAGAACCCTAATACACTCTACACCAGATAGCAACCAAACGCTTAAAAACCAATAGGACGGATGAAGTTGTAGCTGCTGATTCGTAGATGTTTGCAGGTCCTGGGTGAACCTCAACAATTTTGTCGGCGATGTCCGCTATCCTGTCAAGGTCGAGATCAGCCTGGGCTGGAAGGATGCTTTGCGCATGCTGAGGCAAGCGGCGAAGCCATAACTGACACAAGATGTTGTCATCAGTCAGCGTATTGCCTGCGAGTGACCGTAAGTGACGGAGGAACTGTGACGGTTTTCTGTCTCCAAGTTCTTCGTCGTTAAGAAGTCGTTTAACTCGCTGCTCTTCAGAAATTGAAAAGTGTTTAAGTAGAGTTTCCTTCAATTTCTGGTACTTGCCTTCAGCAGGTGGGTTGGTGATAATGTCTTCGATTTCACTGGCTGTTTTGTGATCGATTTGACTGAGAATATGACTAAATTTGGTGGCATCTGCTGAAATGCCAGCCAGAAGAAATTGTGCTTCAACTTGAGCAAACCAAACCGCTATCCTATCAGTCCTTAAGGGTGGCAGCTTGACAAAAACTGCCCCAGCAGTGGTGAAATGAGGCTTAGGCTGCACCTGTAGGGCGCGTAGAGCTACGGTTTCAGCTTCAAGCGCTGCTAAGCGTGCCTGAAGTTCGTCAGCCATGTTAATCAGCTTTTGGGACGTAGATTGGTTAAAAAATGAGAAGGTAGTTAAAACAAAATAAAAACAACTAACGGAAGGTAGCTAAAAAACTGCAAATCCAGAAAGCCGTAGGAAGCATACCTATAAGTATTTCCTCAAAAAGCCAAGTGAATCTGAGCTAATTAAAGTGTGTCAAAGTTTTTCCTATCGACTTTCATTATTTCTGAAATGTTTTTGAGAGGCTGGTTCAAAAAACTCTTGGAGACAAATGTGGTCGAATCTGATGCCAGGGGAGTGCTTGGTCCACACAATAAAAATCCTGAAAGTGCTAGATAGTACGTCAAAGAACACATAAACTCTTTTCCGCGCATGCCAGCTCACTATGTTAGAAAAGATACCAAAAAAGAGTACCTTGACCAAGACCTTAATGTCACGAAGATGTATGAACTATATGTTGATAAGTGCAAGGAAGATGAGGTGGAACCTGTCAAAATAAACATGTACCGCGATATTTTAAAGAAAGATTTTAATATTGGCTTCCATGAGCCACGGAAAGATATGTGCGATGAATGTTTTACATATGAAGAGAAAGAAGCCAAAAAGGTGAACATGAAGCTCATTTACAGAGAAAATTTCAAGCGAGAAGACAGAGATGAAGCTAAGAAACTCGCTCTGGATGATGTTTATTTCGCCGAATATGATATGGAAGCTATTTGTCATATTCCTACCTCATCTTCCAAAAAAATCTTTTATAAACGAAGGCTGCCTGCGTATAACTTGTACTTTACTGGATTTTGGCAAAAAAAAGAGGGAAGTAACATGTTGTTGCTGGAATGAGGGTGTTGGTAATAAAGGTGCTAACGAGGTTGGATCATCTTTGTTCAAATACATGACAGAAAAAGCAGATAGCAAACCAAGCACTTATATCCGATACATGCGCGAGTCAATGCCAAAATATTTATATTTCTGCCTTGATCTTGTATATACCGAAAATAAATCAAACATATTTTGAGCCTGGTCACAGTCAGATGGAAGTTGACAATATTCACGCTACTATAGAGCTGGCCAAGAAAAGTGTACCAATTTTTTATCCGTCCAGTTACTACACTATTATTAGAACTGTGTCAAGAAGAAATAAAGTACAAGAAATGGGACAGGATTTTTTTTTTGATAGATGCAAATATAATATATACGAAAATTTTATGATTAGAATGTAAAAAAAAAATAATAGAACGCCAACCAAACCAAACCAAAAACCAAAAACCTTTGCATGCCTATGTGACGATAAAATATGGAGAACTTTATTATAAAAACACCTATGTACTATACCCATTTTTGCAAAGAAATAAATGATTTGATTCGATTTGATTTTGATTTGAACGTTTTTATTTTTCACAATGTTGATTTTTAACAATAATTACGAATTAAAAATGACTTGTGTATGAACGTAAACGAGGCAAAAGGAGTATGTAAGGATCGTAGCAGGTGGCGTTCTGTAGTTTCTGCCTACCCCCATGGGAAGAAGGCGTGAGTTTATGTATGTATGTAGGAACGGAACGTTATGACAGGAGGGTGAAACGAGACGTGAAGATGAATGACCGATGTGAAGCATAAACGAGTGACAGAGATGAATGTGCGAGATAGTCAAGGAGTGAAAGAGATAGTGAATGGTTGATTAAGATATGGAATAATTAGAATAAGGTAGGTATGGGTCTGGACTAGGAAGCAAAAAAGGTGTAAGACGGTTAGAGTGGACGACGGAAAATAAAATACAGTTAAGAAGCAAGTTTTTATTTGAATTATATTGAGCCCATCCCACAACTTTTTGGGGGCTCGTCCGGGATAGCTCAATATTTCAAGTTTTCAGACGCAAAACGTAACAAGGAAAATTTTCACCAGACGTCATTTGAAAAAAAAGACGATCGGCTTTGAGCTGGAGCTGATAGAAGACGGTAACAATAGTTTGTAAAGACGAAAGAAATATGGAAAGGTCGCCGCGAAAAGGGAGAAATCGCCGCCAAGCCAACGACAACGAAGACGAACATGGCGCATCCACATCGGCTAGGCAGGGGTTCTACCTTGATCAGGCCATCTTCCATGAGAGCCTTGTCCCAAATTTCAGTGGCCAAGACAAGACCTTTTCAGTAGACAAATGGGCACAGGACATCGACGACAATGCCGAGATTTTTCAGTGGTCACCCCTACAAACCCTGATCGTAGCCAGAAGGGCTTTGGTCGGAACTGCTGCGCTGTGGCTCAGATCTGAAAAACCTTTTAAAAGCTGGGAGGATTTAAAGGCTGGATTACTGAAGGAATTTCCAGATTCGGTGGACAGCAAAACCATCCACGAGATGATGGCTGCCAGAAAGAAAAAAAAAGACGAAAGGTGTCTAGACTACATGTTAGTCATGAAGGAGATGGGGAAACGCGGCAAGATGCCTGATCATGTCGCCATTAAATACATAATCGACGGCATAATCGACTCGGAAGTCAACAAAATGTTATTGTATGGAGTTACGACGTACTCGGATCTGAAAGATAAAATACAAATCTATGAGACTATCAAAGAGAAGATGAGGATGGGTAACGAGGGTCATAGTCGATTTAAGAAGCCTGAAAATCATGAAAGTGGCGCAGGGATCAAGAGATGTTACAGTTGTGGTGAAAAAGATCATCAATCATCCAGGTGTCCGAATAAAGAAAAAGGCTTAAAATGTTTTAAGTGTAACGAGTTTGGGCACATTTCTACGCAATGCATTCGGTCAGTGAATGAAAAGGCTCAAGACCGAGAACGGGAATGGCGAGGCGGAAAACCGAGTTTTCACGAAGATAGACGAACGATGTGTGTAACCGATTTCACTCCGAACATTCGCGAGGCTGCGGTTGGCAAAACTAATGACATTGACAGGAGTGCCAACGTTAGTGACAGAGACAAGATGGCGATGCCAGTGGGAACCGAGGCCAACTTCACTGATGTTTATGTCAAAGAGAAAACGCCGGCACAGATTAGATTTGAAAATGCCTGCAAAACGATTTTTGTGAATAAGTGCGAAGTAAATGCATTAATTGACTCTGGTAGTGAGATAAATTTGGTGTGTACCGAATTTTATGTTCATCTTGGAGCTCCTCAGTCTGTAAATACTGTCACGAATCTTGTGGCATTAGGCGGCAGCATAGTGTCTACGCAAAAATTTACCGCTTGTGTATTGTTAGATGGACACGAATATAACGATATCGCATTTCATGTTGTTCCTAGGCATGCTTTACCGTGTAGTGTTATATTGGGTCAAGAATTTCTCAAAGATGTTTTTACTATTATGTCGAAGGGGTCAATACTGATTGCTCCAAACGTGAACAGTTGGTTATCGAGGCTTGTGTGTGTGGTTAGTCAGGATGAGTTTGTTTTAGGTAATGTTCAAGACAAGCAGGTGGAACAAGGAGTTATTGACTGTGTGAAGAATTATAAACCTATACAGGTAAAGGAAGCGCCAATTGAATTACGTATTGTGCTCAAGGATGACATACCGGTGGCTCAGCGACCAAGACGTATATCATTAGCTGAACAACAGATTATTGAAAAGCAAGTATCAGAGTGGCTTAAGGATGGGATCATTCATGTAAGTTTTTCGGAATATTCCTCTCCCTTGGTGTTAGTAAAGAAAAAAGATGGCAGTACTAGAGTATGTGTAGATTATAGACCTATAAACAAAAAGATGATTAAAGATGAATTTCCTCTGCCTATAATTGACGACTTGATTGATAAACTTAAAGGTGCTCGTGTTTTTAGTGTGTTAGATTTAAAAAATGGATTCTTTCATTTGAGAGTCAGTGAAAAAAGTATAAAATACACTGCCTTTGTTACGCACAATGGACAGTATGAGTTTTTAAGGGCTCCATTTGGTTTGTCGGTTTGCCCGAAGTATTTTATGAGATTTGTAACTATCGTGTTTCAGGAACTTATAGCAAAAAGAATATTGGTTATATTCATCGACGATTTATTGATACCTGCTATTGATGAATGTCAGGCATTGCAGCGGTTAAAAGAAGTCTTAACGGTCGCATCGCAATATGGCTTGCAGATGAATTGGAAAAAAGCGCAATTACTATGTCGAAGAATAGAGTACCTAGGACATATTATAGAAGATGAAAAAGTTCAACCTTCTCAGGACAAAACAGACGCTGTTACCAGGTACCCTGAACCCAAGACTTTAAAGCAACTTCATAATTTTGTGGGATTAACTTCATATTTTAGAAAGAATATTAAAGATTTTGCATTGATAGCTAAACCGTTAACTGATTTATTGAAGAAGGATGTTAATTTTGTGTTTGAAGATGTTCAGAGAAGTGCATTTAACATGCTGAAAAATGCTTTAGCTAGTAGCCCAGTGTTAAGGATTTATGATCCTCAATTATTAACTGAATTGCATACCGATGCCTCTGCAATGGCATATAGTGCTATCTTACTTCAGAGAGACCATGCAGGTGAGTTACATCCTGTACATTTCTACAGTAGGAATACCAGTGATGCTGAGAAGAAGTATAGTAGCTATGAGTTGGAAGCTTTGGCTATTATTGAAGGAGTAAAGAAGTTTAGACATTACTTGTACGGAAAACACTTTAAAATTGTTACAGACTGTCAAGCCTTTCAGAAGACATTGAATAAAAAGGACCTAGCAACTAGAGTAGCCAGATGGGTATTATTGCTAGAAAGAATACGATTATGTGATTGAACATCGACCAGGAGGTAAAATGCAACATGTAGACGCTTTGAGCAGAAATCCATTTGTTGGAGCTATTGAGTTAAGCCTACATGATCAAGTCAAGCAAGCACAGATGTTGGATGAAGGTGTAAAGGCTATTATAGAGATTGTAAAACTTCAACCTTATGAAGACTATGTCTACAGCGATGGTTTACTGTACAAAGGACTAGAAAGAAAGTTAGTAATACCAAAAAATTTAGAATTCGAGATACTACGAAGAATACATCAGAAGGGGCATTTTGGAAAAAGAAAAATGATAGAACTGTTAGAAAAAGAATATTACATCAAAAATTATAACAAGAAGATTGAAGAATTTTTACTGTCGTGCATACCATGTCTGCTAGCAACCAAAAAAGAAGGAAAACAGGAGGGATTTTTAAATTGCATTGACAAAGAAAGTATTCCTTTACATACTATACATTGTGATTATATTGGACCACTTTCAGAGACGAGAAAGATGTATAATTATATTTTAACTGTTGTCGATGGATTTACAAAGTTTGTGTGGTTGTTTCCAGTGAAGGGGACTACCAGTAGGGAGACTATAGATAAGTTAAAGATTCATCAGCAAACATTTGGAAATCCTATACGATTGATTTCAGATCGTGGTAGTGCATTTACCAGTAATGACTTTAAGGAGTATTGTGAGCAAGAGAATATTCAACGTATAACCATAACCACAGGTGTACCCAGAGGGAATGGTCAAGTGGAGCGCATTCACAGAATAATCATAGCAGTTCTAGCAAAGCTATGTATTGAAGAGCCATCTCAGTGGTACAAGCAGGTCAGCCGGGTGCAAAGAGCACTAAATAGCACATACCAAAGAAGCATTGACACCACTCCCTTTGAACTCATGTTGGGTATAAAGATGAAAACTAAAGAAGATATTGAGATTTACGATTTGCTTCAGCAAGAGCATAGGAGTGATTTCTTGCAGAAGAGAGAAGAATTAAAGATGAAGGCGAAAGAACAAATAAGAAAAGTTCAAGATGAAAATTGTAAGACGTATAATAGAAGAAGAAAAGAAAGTCTGAAATATGTAGTAGGAGATGTTGTAGCCATCAAACGCACACAGTTTGGTATTGGATTGAAGCTCAAGCCGAAGTATCTAGGACCATACAGGGTAACTAAAGTAAAAAAAAATTATCGATATGATGTTGAGAAGATGGATCACATGGCAGATGGTTCTCGAATGACTTCTTCCTCCGCAGATAATATGAAGCCTTGGTCAGTGTATGGAAATACTGTCGAGTTAGGTGAGTAGGTCGTACTAGTTATCATCTGTTAGGTTAGGGGACACCTTTGGGGTTTGTTCTTGACCTAATATTGCACTTATGACGGTATATGTTATGTAATATTATTGTAATATTATTGTTGTGTAAAACCTGAAGTTTAATTTGTTGCTATTTACTCATTGTACTCATGTGTTATGTTGTCAATTTATTGTTGTGAAGTTGTAAGTGTTATCTACCTGGATAATGTAAGTTTTGAGTTGAATAGGAGTTTTAGAATTGTTTACTTTAAGTTAATAGTTTTGTTTTGTTTCATGTAAGATTTTAAGATGTACCTTTAGTTTAGATCTGACTGGGGACAGTCAGATATCAGAATGGCCGAGCTGTAGGAACGGAACGTTATGACAGGAGGGTGAAACGAGACGTGAAGATGAATGACCGATGTGAAGCATAAACGAGTGACAGAGATGAATGTGCGAGATAGTCAAGGAGTGAAAGAGATAGTGAATGGTTGATTAAGATATGGAATAATTAGAATAAGGTAGGTATGGGTGTGGACTAGGAAGCAAAAAAGGTGTAAGACGGTTAGAGTGGACGACGGAAAATAAAATACAGTTAAGAAGCAAGTTTTTATTTGAATTATATTGAGCCCATCCCACAACTTTGTATGTAAAAATGACTTTAAACAAAACGTATTTCAAAACACCAATCAGCGTTTAGTGACGTCACTCCTGTTATGACAACTTATTTGAGGTTATGGTTGTGAAAGTGAATATTATTTTATGGGAATACTAATTGCGTTTTTTTAATAAAAATGGAAGTTGGGTTTATCAAAGCAGACTCCAGGAATTTGCCAAAAGTTAGTGTTGACATGGTTGTAACTTTTTTTGTCGAAAGTGCAGAGTTTTCAAGTGTAGAAATGAAAGGGACTAAATTACTACGGTATGTATAGATCACAGTTGTTAAACTTAGTATTTTATTCAGCGGCTTCTACACATAGCAGTTATTTCAGCTCAACAAGAGAATCTTACGGCGATAACGCAATCGGCTATGTCTAAATTAAAATAAAGTCGAGTTACTCCGGAACATAAAGTACGTAAAGAAGGTTAGCGTGTTACAGCTATTAAAAATGAAACGCAAAGCTTGGTTTTTTTTAAATAATTAAACTGTTATAAAACGAATTAAGGTTATTTTTAATAGTTAAACTGCATGTGGTACGGATTTTTATGACTAAAATTGATTTCCAGGTGGGTGTAAGCATGCTGCTGCACTATTGCTATGGTTGCACAGAAGATCTGAGAAGCCTCCGATTACGTCCGTCACATGTTATTGAAAGAAGTCTAAATTATCTACATGTGCTTCTGGAAAATCTTTTATAAAAGCCAAAGAAATGGGTCATATTTCAGTCAGTAACAGTTTCTCTCTAGTAGTTATTTTTTTTATTTAAAGAAATTATTAATGTGTGATACCATAATAATTAAGACTTCAGCCATCTATTTCACGTCAGCCAAACAAAAATACAACGGCCTCACTGTTACAAGCAATCAGCGAGCCATCTGCTATGATCATAATTGCATTGTGTTTTATGCTCGCGTGTTCGCCATACTTAACCACATTTTACATCTGTCAATGTGCCACGCTATGTTTGCAAACTCTCTGCCTGTAAGCCGCTGCGATGTATTCAAATTCAAATTCAAATTCTTTATTGCTAACTATGTGTACATAAATAAAGTTCTTAACAGAGGATATCAGTTCTTAGAACATAGTGGCCCTGTTAGGGCATTGCAATTTCATCATGCATATATGCTTATAATTGTAACAGTAACAGTTGAACATGCATTATTTACATTCATTAAGTAAAAAGAAAAAAGTTATAAATATTAAATTTTATATAGGACATCGTTTTAATTACATTATATAATTTTATCATTTACATCATATTAATTATAAATTATTAAAGTCATACCTAAATAAAAATACACATGTCATGAGTTACCTGATTTAAAAATTATCATTATTCATTAATTGTGAATAATGATAATTTTTAAATCAGTAAATAATTTAAATCAGTAAATAAATGTATTGAGCTTCACCTACCATGCTTCCCACACCGTTCCTTGGCTTAGAAAGGGGAAGAAGCTAGCACATCGCATGCGGCTTGCTGATACTTGCACTGCATCTAACATGCGCTCCCTATGGGGCGCTTCCAGGGCTCTCTGTACGGGCTGAAAACAATACCTCTTACCCAATTCTGCGCGCTGCTTGCATGCGTGGCTTACTGCACGCTACTGAGGTCTGTCGAAGGCCTGCCTACCGCCGAGAGCCTGTGCTGACAGGCTAGCTCTACGGCTACTGACGTGTACTACCACGTGCTAGGGCCGTCCGGCCTACAGCGGAGCCTGTGCTGAGCAGGTCCCCGCATCTACCACATGCTACCAAGGACGGTACCCTTCCAATTTTACTGTGTTAGTGCTCAGAACAAATCAGTGTGACCTTACCGCGACCTAGCCGTGTAATTTCCAGCTAGTACTGTGTGGAAAATATATGTATTAACTTGTCTAGCTGTTTTACTTTCTAGCTAACCGTTAACGGCCCAGACTTGGGCCATCTTAGGAAGACTATGGAGGGTATCGGAGTTCGCGACGTGATACTGGGGGGGGACGTCAATGCTTGGAACACGTGGTGGGGAAGCCGAGAGGCGGATCATAGGGGTGAGGCCCTAGCAGGTGCCCTTGATGAACTAGGACTCCAGATCCTGAACATGGGAACGGTCCCTACCTTCGACGTCATTAGGGGTAACCAAAGGTTCTGCAGCTGCGTGGAAATAACGACCTGCACAGAAGATAACCTAACCTAACCTAACTGTATTTTAACTTAACGGTGTATGTAAAGGATGATCTAATTCGAGGTTCCTTTATTGGCAACACTGTAATTTTGACAGCTTTTAGTAATGACGCGTGTTTCAAACGTCAAATGTTAAGTGTGACAAACTGGAGACTATCCGGGGACGTCACCACCTCGGACCACAGGGCAATCCTGTTTGAATTAAAACTAGAAAAATCGAAAGGTATGGACATTATAAGAACCACTAGAAAATATAACACTAGAAAGGCAAAATGGGGACAATTTTCTGAAAAACTTGACGAAATTTGGGAACAACAAAACATAAACAAAACAGAAATAGACAAAATATTAACGACAGAAGATTTGGACAAGATAACAAAAAGATACACAGAATCAATTGAGCAGGCATGTGAGGGAACCATACCTACTGTAAGTAAAAGAAATCAGACAGGATTGCCTTGGTGGACCGAGGAGTTGACACAAATGAAAGAGGAGGTCAAAAGGCGTAAAAGGAGAATCTCCGGTGCCGCACCGAGACGCAGAGCATGGGTCCTAGCCTCGTACCTCGCAGCCAAAGAGGAGCTGAAACAAAAGATGGAGAGCACGCTGACATCCAGTTGGAAAGAGTTCTGTGAAAGGCAGGAACGAGAGACTATGTGGGACAGCATATATAGGGTGATAAGTCGCACTGCCAGTAGGCAGGAAGACATACCGCTTGTACAAGGCAACCGCGTACTCAGCAGCGAGGAGTCAGCCCGGATGCTTGCTAAGACGTTTTATCCTGAGGATAAAACACAGGATGACAATGCGGACCACAGTAGGATACGTGAGCTGGCGAATAGAGTGAATGAAAATACGAATGGTGAGACATTTGATCCTCTATTCACAGTGGAGGAACTTAAGTGGTCCGTATCTAGCTTTAATCCCAAGAAAGCACCGGGTGTTGACGGCCTAACAGCGGATATATGCAGGGCGGCTATTACCCATAACCCGCAACTGTTTCTAGCAGTGCTAAACAGATGTCTCTCTCTGTTCCATTTTCCGACCATCTGGAAAGAGGCAGTAGTCGTGGTCCTTAAAAAGCCAGGCAAGGACGACTATGCGCACCCCAAATCGTACAGACCGATTGGGCTATTGCCTGTACTGGGGAAAATACTGGAGAAAATGCTGATGCGTCGCATTAGATGGCATATATCGCCACAAGTTAGCAGGAGCCAGTACGGTTTCATGCCGCAGCGCAGCACCGAGGACTCCCTCTATGACCTGATAAAACATATAAGAGACCGACTGAAAGAGAAGAAGATCGTCGTCGTCATATCATTGGACATAGACGTCGTCGTCATAGCCTTCGACAATGCCTGGTGGCCAGCCATGAAATGCCGACTGGCCGAGACACCGTGCCCGATCAACTTGAGACGTCTGGTAGATAGCTATCTACTGGACAGGAGGGTAAGGGTGCGGTATGCAGGAGCAGAGTTCGTACAAGAAACGTCAAAAGGTTGCGTACAAGGCTCTATAGGTGGGCCCACGTTCTGGAACCTGCTCCTGGATCCCCTGCTCAAAGAGCTAGAACAACGAGGCGACTATTGCCAGGCATTCGCGGATGATGTGGTTCTGATTTTTTCGGGTGAAACAGCGCTTGATATCCAGGGACAGGCTAGTGCAAGTCTCGCTCATGTCCAGAAGTGGGGAAACGGAAACAAACTCAAGTTTGCACCCCACAAAACGAAAGCTATGGTGGTCACAAACAGGTTGAAATATGATTCGCCGCTTCTGCGCATGGGCGGTGAGGACATTGCCCTGTCTCGGGAAATCAAGATACTGGGGCTCACGGTTGATGACAAGCTGACGTTTAACGCCCACGCCTCGAACGTCACGAGAAAGGCGTTAAACCTTTACAAGCAGCTATCAAGAGCCGCCAAAATCAGCTGGGGCCTGAAGCCCGAAATAATCAGGACCATATACACCGCAGTGGTGGAGCCGGTGATAATGTATGCTGCCAGTGCTTGGGCACCGGCTACAAACAAAAAGGGGATGCGGAAGCAGCTGGATACCGTTCAGCGGGGCTTTGTGCAGAAAATAGTGAAGGCGTACAGGACAACATCGCTGAACTCGGCCCTGTTACTCTCTGGGCTGCTTCCTTTGGACCTTAGGATCCGCGAAGCAGCCTCTTTTTATGAAGAGAAAAGAGGATACTCCTGGAGAGTGACAGGAGACCGAGACATCGAAACACCAGTTCCTTACAGAGAATTACCACACCCAGCCAGCCAAGTTGGTATTCAGTTCAAGTGCGTGGTGAACGATGCAGAAATGGCCCAGCAAGAACTCACAACCCCAAAAATCTTCACCGACGGAAGCAAAATCCAGGGCAAAGTCGGTGCAGCGTTGAGCCTGTGGGAAAATGGGGTGGAAGCCAAAGCCCAAAAGTTTAAACTGGATAGTTTCTACACCGTTTATCAAGCCGAACTACTGGCTCTGCATAAGGCCTCGGAGTTGGCTTTGAAACATCCCTCAGCCGTTGTCCAGATCTATTGCGACTCTAGATCAGCCCTAGAAACCGTCACCAGAGGCGTCTCTCTCCATCCCTTGGCATTTAAAACGCTAAAAAATATCCAGGCACTGAAACTGTGCGGAAAATCCCTTCAACTGTTCTGGATTAAGGCACATGCGGGGATGGAAGGGAATGAGAGAGCAGACGTGTTGGCAAAAGAGGCAGCATTAAACAGTAAAACAAGGCCCCACTACGACCTATGTCCGGCTTCATTCATCAAGCGACAAATCCGAGCGGAGTCGCTTGATGAATGGAGCGCGAGATACGGGTCGGGCGAAACGGCTGCAACGACAAAAATTTTTCTTCCTGACGCAATTGCAGCCTACCATATAGTCCGAAAAATTGAGCTCAACCCAGTCATAGTACAAGTGCTTACAGGACATGGCGGGTTTTCCGAGTACTTGAATCGCTTCAAGTGCAAGGATGTCCCTGTGACCCATCCAAAAATGAGAGCATCCCACATTTGCTGACGGAGTGCCCTATATTCGCAAAAAATAAATATGACCTCGAGTGCGAAATAAATATACAAATAAAATTAGAAAACATACCACATATAATGGGAAATTCAAAATTGAGGAAAAAGTTTTTAATTTACTGTGAGGAAATTGCTGTTAAAGTCATTAAAAATAATAGAGTTTAAGAAAAAAGATCTACTATTATGTATTATCAGAATACATAAAAAGTAATCGTTCTGAAATGAAAGATTTTAAAATATTAACTGTAAATCATAAAACTTTAGATGTAAAAATTTAGTCTTAAAATCCTGAGTAGGCAAAATTTAACGTAAAAATGCAAAAATTGTTTAATTCGAAATATGTAACTAAGTATAAGATGGCTGTAAAACCCGTAGCAAAAATGTTACTGCATTAGTTATAATATAATAAATAAGATAGAATCACTGTAAAAGATAAATAAAAAACATGTACCTATGTGTTATACACTAAAGGCAGAAAGATGAATGAATAGAAGAAAGAAAAAGATGAATCGACGAAAAAGATCTCTGATGACCAATGTCAGAGGGACACTTAGAAAGGCAGGAGTGGGTTTTAGCCGGTAAGAGTCCGGCACTGGCTCATCAGTGAGTCAGTCTGGGCGTCCATGAGGATTTCCCACTCCTGCCAAAACAAAAAAAAAAAAAAAAAAAAAACCGTTAACGGCCTGCGCAGCCTACCCTGCGCAGCCCTAGCCGTTACAATGGATATTTTTAAGTATTCTGTATAAGTGAAATTTCGCGGACTTGACCCCGGCTTCCCAAAGACCTCCAAAGTGAGGACCGTATGCTGGTGAGAAGCGGAATTCAACGCCTTCGCGAGATGAAGAGTCAATAATAGAGTCGCTATTGGACTTAAGAAAAGAATTTATTTATTTTGCTGCTGAAATAAAATTTCTACCATTGTCGCAGTAGATGACTTTTGGTTTATCTCTGCGGGCTATAAATCGTTTTAATGTCAGCACAAATGCATCCATTGTCAAGTCACTGACTAACTCTAAATGAACACGTTTGTACCGAAAGCAAATAAAAATACACAGATAGCTTTGGTTATTTAACAGCCTCGTCCCTTGCGGTCCGTAATAAGAAATGGACCGGCAAAGTCGGTACCTATCGTGGAGAAAGGAAAGCCAGTTTTACGCGATCTGCAGGTAAGTTTCCCATAATGTTATCCATAGTACGAGCATTGAAACGACGACAGGTAACGCTCTCGCGCGCTGCACGTCTAGCTAAAGCCCTGCCTCCTACAGGTCAATAATGTTCCCTTATAGATGCTAGGAGATGCTGAGGACAACAGGCGTAGATGCTCCTGTTTGAATATTAACTTTGTTAAATAATGACTGGACTGCAACAAGATAGGGTGACGTTTGTCATAATGGTAAGTAGATAAATCGATGCGCCCTCCGACTCTAAGAATCCCATTTTCATCTAAAAATAGATTAAAAGACGAGAGAGCGGCTTTAGAATTTAATTTTGTAGTAGTCCGAATTCTATAGGAAAGGAATTTTTCTGGGATAACTTTATAGAAACGTTTTGAGCGTTTTCTAACTCGGAAACTTGAAGTGGACCTCGTGATCTGTCTGACCTTTTGTTTGGCCTACAATTGTTGGTGAATCTTAAGACTCTAGCTAGAACCCGAATGAGAGTAGTTAAATTAGAATATTTTGCTAATTCCACAGACAAATCTGGCATGGAAGATGTCCCCTCCCCCCTAAAGTATGGTGGGTCTTAAGCTCTGGCAATTCTATAGAGTCCGCAGTACAGGCGGGCCGGGCATCCTCGGATTCTAAAAGAAACGAGGGACCGTTCCACCATATATCGAGATCTACCTGGTCTGGATCGATACCACGCGAGACTAAATCAGCTGGGTTGATAGAAGTGGGAACATAACGCCAGTCTGTGGGATTTGACAGCTCATTTATAGCAGCTATTCTGTGAGCAACAAACGTCTTAGTTTTATTAGAATTGAGTCAACCTAATACTACTTTAGAGTCTGTCCAATACACCTGACGTTCAATAGGGCAACGTAATGCGGCTAAAACTGTAGCAGTTAGTTGAGCTCATAGGGCAGCGCAGAGTTCAAGCCGTGGTATTGTAGTGGGTTTAATAAGTGCAACCCGTGTTTTTGCACATACCAGACTAACTTGAGTAGCGCCGCTAGTATAAACAGACCTCAAATATATGCAGCTGCCTTAGGCACGCCGCGAAGCGTCACAAAAACAATGTATTTGTACAGAGGAATTATTGTCAGTTAAAATGTATCTAGGAATCCTTAAAGAAGACAAACGTAAAGATTTACTAGAAAAATGTAACCAGGAAGACCTTATTTCTGGAGGAACAGGTTTATCCCAATCAATTTTGTGACTCCCTAGTTCTGGTAGTATAATTTTAGGCTTAAGACCAAGAGGATCAAATATTTTAAATGTTGAGGAGAGTATAGTTCTCTTCGTTACATTTTCAGAAGCCGAGACATCATGCTGAAAGTGAAGTTCATCCGAAGACGGCGTCCAATCTATACCCAGAGTACTAGTCGTTTACTTTCCAGGTTAACGGAGTCTGCGAGTAACTCATATGTTTTAACGATATTTACGCAGATGAAAACTTCCCTTTGCTAACTCAGAAGAAACTGAAAGACGGATATGACGTAAATCCTCATCTGCTTGCACCGGTAAGTAGATCATCACAATATAGATCATTTTGTATTATAGTTTTGATCTTTTGATCTGAACACTCTTCACCTATCTGCCAAAGAGAACGAGTAGTGAGAAAAGAACCACTAAGCAACCGTATTTAAACGAAGCTTCCTTAAAGGTTTATATTCACTATCACGCCACAGTATCAGTTGGAGATTGCGATCAGATTCTTTGAGAAGCACTGACCGAAACATTTTCTCTATAAAGTCAGAATAAATGTAGCACAAATGCTATAAATATTTATACAAATTGTATGAAGGAGGTTCCATCTCCCTCACTCACTATGAGCTCACTGCCTGGTGATGACACTGAAATTTTGGGGTTAACTCCGGATAGTCATTTAAACTAGTTTGTAAGACAACAGAAGGCACCAGTAAGAATATTCTTGCTCCAGCACGCGTAGCATGACGCTTTCTATCTCTACGAAGAATAGACATAGCTCTTTCTATACAAAGTGACGTTTCGTTACTCCATTTTTGACATCGCACCGTAGAAATCTTTCTACAATCTGTCATTTTGCCTATCGTTTCTAACGATCTTTGTCTAGGTCCTTTTACATGTAGACTATTTCAGAAGAAACTTTTCTATCCCAAACTGTCAAAAGCACTAAGGTAGTGAAGACAATTTGATTTTGTAATCCCCATGCTAAAGACAGTAGAAAACTTTTTACTCGACGGCCACAAAGTTTACACGGTTATCTAAAAATTTTAAAAATTTTGATTGTCTAGCTAATTCTGACTATTTCTAATCGGATTAAAAAGGTGTGGAATAAAATATGAACTAAAATTCACACCAACACCTCGAATTCAGGTGCAAAAACAGTACTGTCTCTTTTTTTTTCTTTTGCTTATATCTCGAAAATGGCATGTCCAATCGTAAAAATAATGAAAATTTCGACCCCCTTTATAAAACCCTTAAACCCCTAAGACAACACGTAGGTAATCATTTTTCTTATTTTCCATACAAAAAGTGAAAAATTCCATATAAAATACTGTACCTAATTTTTTTTCTTCCAAAATACAATATTTTGACACTCTTGAGATTTTTTTCTGTAGTTGACGTGACTTTATATCAATAAAAATTGAGAATCAAACAGAAAAAAAACCTGTGACAAAACAAAGAATTCTGAATTGAATTATGAAACGAGTGAATTTCGTAAAAAGTGCAGTTGAGTCTTTCTACTTTCCTGCCGTCCTGTCTACACGGAACGTCATTTTTGTCTATTTTTCCGTCGACAAAACTCGTTTCTACGGTGGTCATGCTACGCGTGCAGGTGTCTTCTTGCTCCAAAATTAATAATTATCAAAAAAGAGATCAGCAGAATGCCTTGAAATTATTTCATCAAAATATTAAAGGCATTTCTTCCAAATTATTAGAAATCGAAATGTTTTTAGAAAAAACAAAGTTTGACATTGTTTGTTTTACTGAACATTGGTTAAAGGATTACCAAATGCTAATTAATTATGAGAACTATAGTGTGGGCAGTTGTTTTAACCGTAAATCTATGCTGCGTGGAGGTTCTCTAATCTTGATAAAAAATTGTTTAAAATCTAAGCAACGTAATGACATAGTTGGTTTATCAGTTGAACATTGCATCGAACTGTCCTGTGTTGAGCTGGATAAGCATGTTGTAGTGTGCGTATACAGACCCCCTAATTATCAGAACGTTTCCTTATTTGAGTCAATAATGGAAGATGTCCTAGCGAAACTTGCATCCAGTAACAAAGCCGCAATTATTTGTGGTGATTTTAATATAAATATTTTGGAAAATAATTCAAATAGCAGTAGAATATTAAGCCTTTTTAAATCGTTCAATTTATCAAATGTTTTTACAGAACCAACTAGAGTAACTTCAACTTCTGCTACTTGTATCGATAATGTCTTCTGCGGTTGTCATTATTTAGATAGAGCCATCGTAAATTATTTACCGTCTGATCATAGTGGACAAACGGTAACTTTTAAATTTAGAACACCTATTCAAAAAGTGCAAATACAAATAAGACCACTAACAACTGGCAAATTAAATAGATTCAATAGTACCCTAAATAATAAGTTAAATGCTCTGGGCCCTAATATGGACGATGCAAATAAATTGCATGAGGATTTCTTTTCAGTAGTGCACACTGAATTCAATAAAACTTTTGAAAAGAGAACAAAAAATATTTGCCCTAATTTTATTTTTAGTGACTGGGCAACTAGAGGTATTAGGATAAGTAGGGAAAGACTGTTCGAGCTTTATGGCCTTATGCCTTACATTAATACTGAAACTTTCAACAAGTATGTTGCTACATATTCCAAATTTTTTAGAAATACTTGCAAGATAGCTAAAGCTCTGTATATTAGCAACAAGATTAAATCAGCAGAAAATAAAATAAACACAGTTTGGAAAGTTATAAATAATGAAACTAATAGGAAAAAAGTACGAAACACTGAGTACACATTGGAGACTCTAATTTAGAAGTAGCGCAAGAGTTTGTACATTTCTTTACTAATATACCATCTAAAACGACGGAAGCTTTAAATTCCTCACCCGATGTCTCAATTGATTTATTAAGAGCGAACGTTCCAGGCTGCCCGGTTGAATTTCAATTTAAACATATAAACCCTATGATAGTTATAAAAGCTTTTCGGCAAATCAAAATCAAATTGACCGAAGATCTATGGGGATTATCTATCAAAGTTTGTACATCCATAATCGAGACTATAGCACCGTACTTAGCTTTAATATTTAATTTGTGTGTGGATTAAGGAGTCTTCCCGGATTTAATGAAATACAGTAAAGTAATACCACTTTTTAAATCTGGGGACAGTAAAGACACTAACAATTATAGACCAGTGTCTGTGCTGCCGGTATTCAGCAAGGTTTTCGAAAAGGTAATGCTCAATCAAATGCTTAATCATTTTCACACGTTGCGGGACGGTAATGACTTTTTCAAATTATGCGATATGACAGTAAAATTGCCCATACAAGTTACGACCACTGCTATATCCGTACTTACCTAGAGCAATACTAAAGAATAATAATACAACGATAGTACTTTCATAGCCGTATGCCGGTTATAGCCGTGCTGTCATTTAATTATGCATAAATGACATGTTAAAATTACACTACGGCTATTCCTGTAATCGGCTATAGCCGTACCGTATTTTATAAATATTTTACGGTCTCAAAGTATGATGCTACGGCTATTGCAGTATTATAGGAATGTAAGTTGTTTTCAAAATAAAACCAAAATTTAAAAGAATACTTAGCATTTGTTGAATCACATAATGTAGTATCTAATATCTAAAACTCAAAAACAGTAATTAAAGAAACTTCTAATCAGTGCCATATAATCAGAACAATTAAATTGACCTTAAATCTAGTCTTCCCGATTATTTGCATCTTGCTGAATATGCCCATGCAAAATGTGCCAATCTTCAAAACACTCAGGACACAAAGGTGTTCTTTTCACACATCCCTTGCAGATATATTTAGTTTCCTTTCGCTTGTTTACCTTAGTACACAATTTGCAATTTAAATATTTGAATTTTCTTTTGTTGCCATCTGAGGTTGGAGGTGGCATCACGACTGGCCAGTGACCTTTCATTACAGCGACGCTACACTCTTCAACAACATTTTGCCTAAATCTTCGGCTGCTGTACACACTATCTTTTCTTACTACATCGGGACCTTTTATATCACCAGAAATCTGACACATTTCCTTTATCAATTGGTCTCTGAACTCAATAGACTTATATTTTCGATTCTTTTTCGCATAAGTCTTATACAGATAAAATGCGTTACAGACAGCTTTATCGAGGCAGTGAAAGATAACCCTCTTATACCATCTTATGCTTTTGCGGGGGGATGAGTAATATGAAGTCATCTGATCGACCCTATCTACTCCCCCCATAAGTGTTGTAAGCAGCTACTTCGGCAGGTTTAGTTGCTAATTTACCATGTCGATTTGGTACTTGTTCTAGCTTTGGGTGATCCCGAGTAGAAATTGTATAAACCGGTCTTTTATCTCTCCACATCGAAACATAAATTTGGCCTTTGCGATACCAGTAATAATCTCCCTTTTTTAGCTTTAGACTTGTTAGTACCCTTGGGTTGCCTTTACGGTTTTTTCTCAATGTCCTACAAGAGTGTGTCCGCAAATCAAGTAACTTTTGCGACAACTCCACTGAATTATAAAAATTATCCATGAAAACATGGTGACCTTTGAGAACATATGGTTCCAATAATTTTAGCACGTTATTTTGAGTTTTCTTTCCTGTCTCTGCAGATGCATCTTTACCACGCCCACGGTACATAATCATATCAAGGACATAACCGCTCGCAGTTGTGAGGACGTAGAATTTGATACCGTACCTCGCTTTCTTAGACTTTATGTATTGACGAAAGATTACTCTACCCCGAAATAGAATAAGTGATTCATCTATGGATAATTCTTTCGAAGGACCGTAGATAAGCTGGAAGTTATTATTCAGAGCTTTTATAAAATCAAGCACTTTGTGTTCTCCCTTTGCTTGATCATCCGCTACACACAGACATCTTATGACTTGTTCAAACCTTCTACCAGATGTTACATGTTGAAAAAACGGATGGTAGTAAAGCGGATCATTAGAAAAAAAAATCCGTCTAAGGGGGAATTTCAATTGCCCTTGTAGAAGGCATATGCCGAAAACAGATAATATTTCCTGCCTATCCACAGGTCGGAATTTATAGTGACGACTGTTCCTAGTGCGTGGCCCACCTTGACCAGTTAGTTTTTCACCATATTTATTAGTACATTCAACTATGTGATCAATTAGGCTTTCCGGAAAAACCAATTTGAACATATCTAGTGGCGTTTGAATGCTATTTACATCAAATCTTGGTCCCGATGAGGACTCCTCAAAGTGGAAATCAGCGATTGGTATAGTCGTTTGCGACCACTCTTCATTGTTTTGGAGCTGCTCTGAATCGGTAGCCTCTGGAGACGGAACGAAAATATCCATATCGTGAAAATTATCATTGGCAGGTTGTGCACCAGGCTGTTCTATCTCTGGAGACTGAAAGGAGAGGTCCATGTCGGTAGGCTGCAATAAATCACTGGCTCCTTGAGCAATGGGCTGTTCTGACTGAAGGGCTGGATACTGCAGGGATGGACTTACCGGCGCATTGTTATCGCTACTAGACGACGAATGATAACGGCGGCGGTGGCGCGCTGAGATTCCATTGAAGCCAATTTCATCGTCGGAAGAATCTGATTCAGCAGATGGACGATAATCGTCGTCAGAATCATACTCTCCTCCATCGTCGTGGTACGGGTCTTCATTATTGTCGCTGGATTCCGGCGTTGAAACTTCTTCCAGAAGACGACTAATGCGGTTCGAATCTTTATTTGAATCCATCTAAAACAAAACAAATGATCATTCACTTACACATCCGAATACCTACGCGCCTTTGAAATAGATTTATCTGTCTACATAACCTTGTTTGCTAGCCTATGTGTATAACAAACTATTGTAAATACAAATATCAGTCAAAATACTCACGTTAGTCCAAAAATATGGTGAACAAAAAATGGCGCGAAAGTCGACGAACACAACTTTATTCAACCGCGCGTGGCGTGACACTACTCGAGCCGTCGCATAGAATCTTTATAGACCGATTACGGGCATAACCGTAGTGTGCGTGCGAGGACTTCATAGAAAACGCACTAACACATATATTTTCAATGTGTGACTTTGTGCGTTCTAATGCTTCTATACGTATGAGGGATTGATGTGATACGACAGTAAAAACGGTTTTCCTTGTTCCTCTATACGAAATTTCGCTGTAATGGCCGTACCTCACTTTAGAAGAGTTTAAAATTGTACGGCGGTGCCCGTACTGTCATTTTTCAACTTCAAAAAATGTACTGCTAATTCAGTGAGTCCCGCAACGTGTTAACGCCAACCAAATCTTGCACGATCAGCAATATGGTTTCACCAAAGGACGTTGTACAACTGACGCCGGTGTCACCTTATTAAAACACATATTTACAGCGTGGGAGGAGGCCCAAGATGCCATAGGAATCTTTTGTTACCTCTCCAAGGCATTTGATTGCGTGAGTCATGAAACCTTGCTCTTGAAACTTGAGCATTACGGACTAGGTAAACTTGCGCTCAGTTTAGTAAAATCTTATTTAAATGATAGACAGCAGCAGGTTCAAGTAAATGGTGTCCATTCAATCGGTTTAAAAGTAAAAATGGGCGTTCCACAAGGCTCGATATTGGGTCCTTTCCTCTTTTTAGTATATATTAATGATCTACCCCATTTATTAAAAAACCAACCACAAATGGTGTTATTTGCTGACGACACTTCCTTAATTTTTAAGATAAATAGACGTGCATCAAATCTTGACGGAGTAAATAACGCCCAACTGCAGGTCCAAAATTGGTTCACTGCTAATAATTTAGTATTACATGGGAAAAAAACTAAATGCATAAGATTTGCTTTACCAAATGTTAAAGTAGTGATTGTGACATAGTATTGAATAAGGAGAAACTAGAATTTGTCGATAAAACTGTTTTCTTGGGGATCACGCTCGATTCAAGGCTGCAATGGGGTCCTCATTTAACATCTCTTGCAGGACGGCTAAGTTCAGCAGCATATGCTGTGAGAAAAATCCGTCAATTTACCGATGTAAATACCGCGAGGCTAGTCTATTTCAGTTACTTTCATAGTATCATGTCTTACGGTATTTTACTATGGGGACGGGCTGCAGATATCGAGTCTATTTTTATTCTGCAGAAGAGAGCCATCAGAGCAATATATGGCCTCCGCAGACGCGTTTCTCTAAGGGAACTGTTTAAAGATATTAACATCATGACGGTACCTTGTCAATATATCTATGAAAACATCATGTACGTAAGGAAAAATCTATAATTGCATATCACATGTGTGGGCATTGTGACCACGTACATTCCATAAATCTACCATTACCTGGGTACGTCTTTCATTGACTTGAATGTGCCCTGGCGGCTGAGAGTGTCATGCTCACTCAAATGTCTCGCTGATGGTGGCGTGTGTGTTGGATCATTAAGTTCCCTTCAAAATGGTTGAGCTAAATGGTGCTGATCCATGCGTCATGTTCGTGAACGGGCGCCGTCAGTAGGGACTGGTCATCTCTTAACTGCCACGGTTTATTTTAATTTTTGAATTGTTTTTATTTTTGTTTTTTGTTACGGACGCTTTTAACGTGCACGTCTTTCTACATTGTTCTCACATGTATAATTTCAACATGAATAATGTAACCAATATTTTGTAACAATTTTTTTATTTAAAAGAGTGTCCGTGGAGTTTCTTGCCCGTTCTTCTCCATAGGTACCTACTACGCTTTGGAATGGGCAACTAGCGTCATCTTTCTGACTGACCGACCCCTTGACAATTCAAAAGTACCTGTAATTGGTTTATTTGAAATAAATGCTTTGAGTTTGAGTTTGAATTATGGGACTAGAAATAGGGACCAATTAGTTCAACCGGGTTTCAGACTGGCTAAAGTAGACTCATCCTTTATGGGGTGCTGTTTAAAATGTTATAATAAAATACCTTCCCACATACTCCAACTGAACGAAACGAAATTTAAATCATGTATAAAACGCACACTATGCTGCCAAGCATATAATAAGTTGGGGGATTACATCGGTGATAAAAATGCTTGGCTCAGCGCTGGTCCAGCTCCACAATGGCGCATAAACTAATTGATTAGCATTCGAAAGTATTGTTGCAGCTGCTGAAGATTGTAAAACTATCTTTCCTTTGTATAAATTCAATCTCTTTGTATTGTATAATTGCATATCACATGTGTAAGCACTGTGACCATGTTGTACATTCCATAAAGCTACCATTTACTGGGTAGGGGAGAGGTGTGTCAATAGTAACAAAAAAAAAATCAATCGTTCATAATATTTTAATTAAAAATCACAGCGCAATCATTTTTGGTCACATTATAGTTGAGTTATCTAATTATAAAATCCAATACAGAAAGTAACAAAAATATCGATAAAATTCTAGAAAATGGCACATAATGAGATCAGTCAACAGTGTTACAATTGCTACACCGAGAGAGTCAATTGTAACAGCAATCAATCAATCAATCAATCACTTTATTTTCTCACCACAATATACATAAATTATTTTATATTGGTCAGATTCGACAAAGATACACAATTCAGATCAGTATAATAATATATTGTGGGAGACTGGTGCCTAAGCTAGGCTCATGGCCTGTGTTTCAGGACTCCAGGATCCCACCCCTTTACATTTTCATTTTATAAATTATGTACTAAGCGCGCTGACTGAAAGATGCGAGACGAATGTTAGTAGATGTGTAGTATGGGTGTGTAATTGTGAGGGTGTGTGCGTGTGTGTGAGAGAGTGTGTGATTGTATTTTTAGGTCATTATGAGGATGTTTTCAGTATCATTATAGTTTTATTTTTGTAGCCAATCAGTTAGCCTCTTTTTGCATTCATTTTTCGTGAGACCAAAGACATGTAACATCTTATGCGTTTTATTATACAGTATGGAAACCACATATATGCAATAAATTAAACCACATACTTGTTATCGCCTTTTCTGACGATACACAAAAAATGGACAAAATCGGTCCAGTAATTAGTTAAAAAACTAGAGTTCTAATTTTGATCAAATTTGAACACTCTGTAGAATTGGATCACTGGGTCAATGATTCAATGAACTTGAATCCTTGAACATTGAAAAGCGACGTTGCCATACAGTGCAAACTATCACGACGCTTTTACGTATTCTACTTACCTATTTGCCTAAAATGTAAAATCGGTACACCTAAACGACAAGCTGGAATTTAAAAAAAAATGTTTATTTCAATTACAAAAGAAAAAAATATTAAAATGTAATACATTTTATTTCAACGTTCGAGTGCGCAAACTAAGTGTGTATGGAGGCCGCGGCAGCATCGCCCGACTCCCCGCGTGATCTCCGCCGCCGTTGCTCTACGCAAATACATTCGTTTCTTGAAATGTATGGAATTTAATACCATGATGGTACGGCCTACTCCCTCTCACAGACAGGAAACCTGTGCAGTCAATGTGTGCAGGGAACATTATAGGCTGATTATTAAATTTAATGTTTATGTTGTATTTTTTTTGATACATGAATACTTGAAATTACTGTTATAAAATACTGGCATTCAGCTGCATCCGGTTAGACTGGAAGCTGATTAGTACTTGGAAATTTGGAATTTCCTTTTGACCTGCCACGGCCGAAATTTTATTTTGCAATTTACACAAACATAACCTATCATCACTGGCACGCGCTAACATTTCCTGCGGGTGTACGTAGGCAGCGGTGTCTTTGGCGGTATCTTGCAACAGGCGGCTTGAGACATGCGGCGTTTTTCAAAGGCGGCGGTTATTGTGAACGAATTTTGCGGGCAGCAGGGAAGGAGGGGTGCGCGTAGGTAAGGACACCTGTTATTGACTTTAGGGAATAATTATCGATAAACAAAAAAAACTGTTTAGCTTTAAATACTTAGGGCGGGCGTAGTGTTTTTATTAGAATTATCGTGCTCTTGTGATAATTCTAAAAAACTATGCCCTAAGAGCGAGGCCCCATTAGTGCGTTGCGCTGCGTTGCGTCGCGTCATCGCAACGGAACAACGCATTGTATGCCACACCTGTGTTGCGTTGACGCTGCGCCAACGCAACGCAAGAGGGTATGCACGCCGACGCAGCTGCGTCTCAGTTCAGCCTTTGCAATGGATAGATACAAACGTGTTCTTTTGTTGCTTTTATTACGGCACCGCCGAAATAAACGTAGAAATCATAGAAGATTCTGGATATCTCCTTTGATAGCATTAAGAAATAGTGATGGTCAGTTTTTTATGCAGGAATATAGGGAGTTATTATTAGATGAAAAGACTTTTTTCAATTTTTTTAGAATGAGTGTGGCCAGCTTTAATAATTTGGTTGAAACCTTAAAACCACATATCAAAAAGCAGTATACCAAATTCAGGAACCCTTTAGAACCAATTGAAATGATTGGTATTACATTGAGGTAAGTAATTCAAATATCATAATACTCGTAATGTTAATCAGTTATTAATTTATTATCTTTAAAAACAGTTTAATTTAAGTATTACTATTAGGCAACAAAGCAAAGTTATAATCTTCTTCTTGACTATCATCAGTAAAATTATTAATCGTAGTGTTGGTTGAGTAGGTAGCTTCGAATTCATCTGTTCGATACGACGATGGCGATGGTGACTGGGCATGTTGTCCAGTTTGATATCCGCGTGACTGCAATGGTGTTGCTTGATACTGTTGTCCAGTTTGATATCCGCGTGACTGCCATGTTGTTGATTGAGTCTGTTCCCCGAACCGAATTTCGGTAATGATATTTATAACTTTGCTTTGGAATGTCAAAGTTTGTAATTCCGTAAAGCTGTCCAAAGAAGGCAAAATTCCTTTGAAAAATGATAAGTGGCGGTTTTCTTTCTCTTGCAATGCTTCTAATGCTTGCGCCTCGAAATCATCTATTGCTTGGTTTGATCTCTTACGGCTTGCAGGTACGTAGCGAGAAGGACCTGGGGGTAACGAGGACATTTCTTTTGTAGGAAATGGAGAAGATGATGCTGTGTTTTCATTTCGTTCCGTTTCTTCAGACACCATTTCAAGGCTACTGTCAGTTTTATTTTGGGCAACTTTCATCAAAAACAGCAACTGATTGTAATAATGATATTTTTTCAATTGTTTTGCCCCTGATCCAGACGAACTGTTTTCTTTTATTTTTTTTACGTATCGAAAAAAGTTGTCCTTCACGCTTCTCCATTTTTTCACAACCTCGTTACCTGCAAAGAAAGAAAAAAATGTGTAAGTACCTAACTTGTCTACACTGACCAATCTAAATGGGCCACCCTGTTTATTTTTTGTGTTTCTATTTCAGGTACTTAGGCAGCGGAAATTCGATAAACGACTTGCATTTCAAATTTAAACGTGGAAGAGCAACAATTTCTAGAACTATTTCGTCAGTTTGTCAAGCTATATGGAAATATGTTCGACCACAGTACATAGAAGAGATCACAGTAGAAAAACTACAAAATATTGCATTAGATTTTGATCTCAAAGCTAACTTTCCTCATTGCTTCGGGGCAATTGATGGGAAACATATACGTTTAATAAAACCAGACAAAAGTGGCTCTCTGTTTTATAATTATAAAAATTATTTTTCAATTGTTTTGCTGGCGGTTGTTGACTCAAATTATAAGTTTGTTTTTGTCGACGTGGGTGCATATGGTAAGGAAAGTGATTCTACTATTTTTAGAAATTCGACACTGTACAAGATTTTAATGAGAAATGAATTACCATTGCCTGATCCTCAACCACTTGGAAATGATCATAATAACGAGCCACCAATCCCTTATGTACTCGTCGGTGATGAAGCTTTTGGTTTAAGTAAGCATGTTATGCGCCCATACGGCGGATCCAATCTCAATGTGAAACAAAGAGTTTATAATTATCGCCTTAGCAGAGCTCGTAGATACGTGGAATGTGCATTTGGGATCATGGCAAATAAATGGCGCATTTTACATAGGCCAATTGATACGTCATATGATTTAACTATTAATATTGCGAAAGCATGTTGTGTTTTACACAATTTTGTTATACAACACGATGGGTTAAAACAACAAGACAATATGGCAATAAGTAGGTTCCCACAATTGAGACCCCATAGCAATGAAGAATCATTAGCCGAAAATTTTATCAGAGATCAATTTGCTAATTACTTTATGAGTCCAGAAGGGGCTTTACCATGGCAGTTGAAAAAGATATAAATTAACTTATGTATTGAATTTACAAATAATATAATAAATAACAACTCACCAATCTTGTTCTTTTTTTGGTCCTCAAACTCCTCGTAATCTTGAAATATTTTTTTACAAACAGCTACCCATTCATTCGCTTTACGAAATTTATCACTGTAATGTTCGTGTGATTTATCCCATATAATGGGTCTTTCTTGGACCAAGGATATGAGAAAATCTATATCAATATCCTGCTCACTCATGGTAAGATAAAAAATGTCGTTACGCTCGTCTAGCTTCCTCCTCTAGCAGTGCATCACTGTCCGTCGTCGCAGCGGAGCTCCGACAACGCAGCGCATCACCCTCCCTCCCGCTTCGTCTCTTGTCCGTCGATCCGTTGAAACGTCGCGCGCGACGACGCAACGGTCTAATGGGGCATGTCATAAAAAATGTATGGAAAACGACGCAGCGACGACGCTGCGACGACGCAACGCAGCGCAACGCACTAATGGGGCCTCGCTCTAAGCATGTATACAGCTTCTTTGTTTAAGTGTGTTGTGTAAGTTCTTGTTAAATATTCAGTAGATTTGAATGAATTAGAAGTAAACAATAACAATTTTATAAGTTACGTAGAAGCAACCTATTAATAAAAATCGTACCTACTTACACGTTTGCTAGTCAGGAAATCACTCACAAAACGGTAGTTTCTTAAGTCCAATCGTACAAAATTACTAAAACTTTTTTTAATACTTAATCCAATCAATAATTTGTTAATCGTAAAAAATATTAAAACAATCGAATAACACAAAAATGCTTGTATTTTAATGCCTTGTTTTGGTAGTAGGTAAGTAAGTGTAAAAAAGTATCGATAAACGATAATTGCGCCGTTAACCCTAAATTATGACTTTTATTATTTTCGCCATTTTTGAGAAGTCTCGCTTTGTCAGTTCACCGCTGTCTTCCGGGATAGTGTATCGTGACTTTCACAGAGATTTAGTAGCGCGCATTGCTTCAAGTGATTTTGGCAAATTAAACTAATACTCGTAAATAGGTACTTTTTTTAAGGTGAAATTGACACTTATTGCTACTTGACTTTGTGTGTGTATAAATAGTGTTTTTAAGTTTATTTTTATTTATTTTTTACGGTGAAATTGACATTACTTGACTTGTGTGTGTGTACCCGTGTTTTTTTAACAAAATGCCAAGACAACATCATTTTTACAGTGCTGCAGAGTATACAGACATGGTTTTATTGTATGGCGAATGCCGCCAAAATTCAGCCTTAACTCTACGTACTTATCGTGAGAGATACGGCGCAACTCGTGTCTGCCCTACTAATGTCCGGACAATCCTGGGGGCTGTCCAAAGGATCAGAGAAAATCAGCACATAGTGCCGAACACTCATGAAGGAGTTGCTCCGCGTCACGTTCCATCCTCTTTTGAACAACGAGTCTTAGACCATTTCGATCGGAACCCAACTTGCAGCCTTAGACAAGCTGGGCGTGTGTTTAGAGTGAGCCATAGAACAATACATCAAGTGCTGAAAAGGAACAAAATACGTCCTTATAAATATGCAAAGGTTCAGGCGCTGCTGCCCCGTGATAAGCCGATTAGAGAGTTTTACTGCTGTACTTGAAAAAATCTCTCAAGACCAACATTTTTTATCAGATGTGTTTTGGACAGATGAAAGCACGTTTACTCGGAACGGCATGTGGAACCGACAAACCATGCGTCACTGGAGCCATACGAATCCCCATTTATTTAGAGAATCAGCTCATCAGTACCGTTTTTCCGTTAATGTTTGGGCAGGCATTCACGGAGATCAAATAATCGGTCCTGTTTTTATCAACGGAAACCTGAATGCACAGAAGTTTCTAGATCTTCTTAACGGCCCGATAGCACGATATTTGGAAAGATTGCCTGCGGTATCTTTCAGGCGGGTATGGTTCCAGTTGGACGGAGCTCCTCCACACTCCGTACTCGTCGCGAGAGAGCGGCTTAACACCATGTTCGGCGAACAATGGATTGGGCGCTATGGCCCCCACAGGTGGCCAGCTCGGTCGCCTGACTTCACTCCTCTAGACTTCTTTTTATGGGGCTTTATTAAAAATGAAGTTTCAAGTCTCCGAAACCGAAGATGAACTGCGCAATCGTATTGTCGCTGCCTTTGACAAATTAAAAGCCATGGCTCTAGATCCTGAACGAAATTTGTTGAGCAGGCTTCGGGACAACATTGTGCGGCGATGTAACTTGTGCATTCAGAAACGTGGTGGACATTTTGAAAATTTGAAAATTTAAGTTTACTTTTTTTACTAATGTGCAATAGTTAATTTAGTTAGTTCAGTTATCGCGAAATAAAAACGTGGCGGTAAAAATTAACTAAGTGAATTTTGATTTCATCGAACATTGACAAACGATCAAACGCCAGCGCCGATAAAAAAGCCGCCATTGGATGTCACCCGCGTGCGTAGTTGCCGCTCTTCCTGAGATCAAGGTACGTTTTCTAAACAGAGTGTTTACTTTTATAGAATTTATTTTGATATTTATTTTGTTTGAAAATTTCACTTTTTTAATTTACGGTGTTTTATTTAATATTTAATTTTGCTATACTTCTGTGGACTAGTATTACTTGTGGTTTCATTTATTGCATATATGTGGTTTCCATACTGTATAAGTAGCCACCAAGATAGCAAAAGAAACGCCTTGCAAAAATAGTTTTGTGACGTATATGATGGCGCTCCACTGGGTCATATCGTCTTTTCCCTTTGGACAACGTTGGATTGTAAACCAAGAGAGTGTGCTGTTTCAGCAAAATGTTCAATATAAACAGTTGACGCACTGTCAGGACGTTACTTTCTTTGTATAACTGTTCAGTGGGGTAGCGATACGGTCGAAAAGACGACACTTTCAGAATAGCTCTTTGGCTTCTTTCAACTTCTATTAGAGTCAATTGTAACATACGAGTAGAGGTATTGTTTTACAAAATCTTGTCAGCAGTTCACGCTAAATACCTAAAAAAAACTTAAAATCCTTAAAAAATAATAAAAATCAATAACAGTCATTCCGACAAACAGTTTAAACACACAAAAAATAGATCGTTATTTGCACAGCTGGAGTGTGCCCATTTATGGCAGTCTGTGCATTGCAAGTATTGCAACCAATCTTCTCTACTAGTTTTATAATGTTCAAAACAGACTATACAATAATTATCGTCTTCGTCTGTATCTTCATTTATATTTTCCTCTGTCTCATTATTTTCAGTTCTTACAGTATTTTTTCTGGTCAATTTCTTCCCTGTCGGCTTAGATTCCAAATTTCTTAATTTTGGTATCTTTTTCTCATTAAACTTTCTTTGCTTTGCCTCTAACGCTTCCTTTTCTGGCGTATCAGTATATATTGCACTTTTCCCTTTAGCTCTCGTAGTTTTAGATTTGACTCGAGGTGGTGCTTTTGGAAGCGGGACTAAATCTGCTAGTGAAGTCCTACGTGGCGATTTTTGATTCGAAAGACTTGGTGTTGGTTGAGCTGAGGTCTGGGGCAAAATCTGAAATGATGTTGAAGGTGTTGAAGGGGATACATTGTTAATCAGTTTCGCAGGTAACGACATATTATCTTGCTGATCCGATTGATCAAGGATGACTTCTTCATTCGTTTGGTCGGTAACGCTGGCTGGAGCAAAATCAATGTCTGGAAAAATGTCTTTGTAATATGGCCATATACCCGCGCATGCAAACCCTTGAGTTATGTTATTTGGTGTAGCAGCAACAGAAATAGCTTCTTCAACAAGTCCTGGTAAATCATATATGGTCATTCGTTGACCCGGATGATTTTTCATCCAATGATCTGCAGTAATATTAAATTTAGTTTTAAACGGCCCAAAAACTGATCTGTCAAGTGGTTGTAGCTTGTGAGACGTATGTGGTGGAAATGATAATATTGAAATGAAGTTTTTTTTACAGTATTGAATAACGGGTACATTTATATGAGAAGAATGATTATCCAAAATAACTACAACAGGATTTTCTTGAGTCGGCTTAGCAAATTTAGTGAAGTGCTTCATGAACAATAGAAAATCTTCATCTTGCATCCAACCACTTTTATTACCTGAACCGTCACAGTCAGGAGGACCATCTCTTACAAAATGAGGCTGAAAATTCTTTCGGGGAAATACAAAGAAAGCAGGTACAGCGTTTCCTATTGCGTTAACTACCAAACACACAGTAACTAGGGTCCCTCTTTCTTGGGAAGTAATGGCACCGACCTGTTTGGTCCCTTTGACAGCAATTACTCGGCTAGGTTTTTGAGTTGTTGTTACACCTGTCTCATCTATATTATATATATTTTGTGGTTTACATTTAAGTCTATCCAAAAGTTCACCCCATTTGTCAAAAAAAAATTCAACATTTGGTTTGTTGAAGTTCATGGCTCGAGCAAGACTTGTGGCTTCAGGACGTCTGACAGATAAAGTTGAGTGTCTTTTCATAAAGGCCTTGTACCAATCAAGGCTAGCGAGTTCTGTCTCGTTCCACTTTTGGGGATACTTTAAGCTATTAGCTTTAGCGTACGAATAAGCCAATTTACGCAAATCTTTGGTAGTCAAACCAAAATAAAGCTGACTCGCAGTCTTGCAATATTGCGATAATTCTAGTTCCTGTTCTGTAGAAAATACTTTATTATGTGGGGCATATCCAGTTTTAACTGTATTATCCTGCTTGTATTTAGCGACATACCAGGACAGAGTGACATGACACATGCCAAAGCTGGTAGCTACACTTCTGACGCTCTTCCCTTGCTTAATTACAATTTCACAAGCTTCAGTATATTTTTCTGGTGGCACGGTGCCACGCAATGTCTTCCGAGGTCGTTTATAAACAATTTTGTATGAATCTGAAAATAAAATGGTACTATTAAATAATTATCTAGTGTGAAAAATACAGTGTCAAATGTAACATGTTACAATTGCCCCTCCTTGTTTTGTTACTTTTGCACCACTGCCGCCATTTTGCAATGAAAACTTATTTAACAAAAATCTATGGTAAATTTGAACAACTCACATACCTGCACGTATAGACTGGATGTTAACTTATCCGAAAATCACCACTGAACTATAAAAAACTCTTTAATTTTATTTTAATAAGAAAAACCGAGCCGAACAATAATCTTACTGAACTTGAAAGATTTCAAACTTTCATGTATTGAGAGCGCATGCGTGAACTGTTTTAGCTCTAAGTTCGGTCGGTAAAACAGCACCAAATAAAGCTTCGATTGCCACCAAGAGCTACCGCTACTCGTTAATAGATGTCCTGAAACAACATATGTTACAATTGCCTCCCTGTAACTATTGACACACCTCTCCCCTACGTCTTTCATTGACTTGAATGTGCCCTGGCGGCTGAGAGTATGTCATGCCCACTCAAATGTCTCGCTGATGGTGGCGTGTGTGTTGGATCATTAAGTTCCCTTCAAAATGGTTGAGCTAAATGGTGCTAATCCATGCGTCATGTTCGTGAACGGGCGCCGTCAGTAGGGACTGGTCATCTCTTAGCTGCCACGGTTTATTTTAATTTATTTAAATTTTTGAATTGATATTATATTTTTATTACGGACGCTTTTAACGTGCATGTCTTTCTACATTGTTCTCACATGTATAAGTTCAACACGAATGATGTTACCAATATTTTGTAACAATATTTTGATTTAAAAGAGTGTCCGTGGAGTTTCTTGCCCGTTCTTCTCCATAGGTACCTACTACGCTTTGGAATGGGCAACTAGCTTCATTTTTCTGACTGACCGACCCCTTGACAATTCAAAAGTACCTGTAATTGGTTTATTTGAAATAAATGCTTTGAGTTTGAGTTTGAAATTTAATTGTGGCTCGTACTCACGTGAATTCAGAAACGCTGGGGATGATCAGCTAGCTCGTTTGGCATGACTCCTCGGCTAAGACAATCGGCGGGGTTCTCGTTCTAGCTATATGTTAGCTCGAACGAGAACCCCGCCGATTGTCTGACCATGAGTATGACCATGTGTATTTTTGTGTAAGTTGTGAGATGACCTTAATACGATTCGCTGTATAAGCCTTAAGCGTATTTATATTAGTTTTAAGCCAGGCTAATACTATTTGTGAATCAGAATAAAGTATAACATCCTGTATTTGCATTTTAACAATCAATACTTTGTGAACTCTGCTGACAAGCTTTGCAAGCAACAGAGCTGCATTAAGTTCGAGTCGAGGAACTGATAAAGTCTGATTGATAGGATTTATTCGTGATTTCGAACAAAGTAAGGATATCTTGACATTGCCTACTGAATCTACGACTCTTAGGTATACACAACAACCATAACCAGTATTGCTAGAAGCATCAGCAAACCCTATAATTTGTGTAAAGCTGGTGTCATGTATACCTATATGTCGTGGTATAAGCATTGGTGTCATTGTAAGCAAGCTATTATAAAACTTATGCCAAAGCTGTAGCCAGGGGGTATCAACTTTGTATGGGCCAATGTAGGAGAGGTAGCTGGGGCAGAAATGTTACATTGCCAACATTAAAAAAATTATGAAGGACCTAAAAAATTAGGTCTTTCATAATACTGATTTTCAAGTTGTAACCCAGGCTCATACTGGATTGGGGTGCGTACAGAAAACCTCCACGTGTGCTTGATACCTGCTGGTCCCTTATGGATACGTTCGGGGGGAAGAGCAGTTGTCAGGCCGGTGCACCCTGGGCATGAACAATATACTCTTCGGAAAAGGTTTGGGAGTTTTTCGGAGAGGGTATTGTTTGTGGCTAATTTCTGCGGGCGGGGGAGCAGCATGCTCCTCGACGTTCTTCCGCGTGTCCCTCTGATTTGCAGAGGGCACAGTGGAGGAACGAGGGAGGCGGGTCGCTCCTGATCGATCGACGTTAGTCGATTGACACTGGACGTGACCCAGCCGCTGCGGTGCAGGCGCACCAAAGCGGCTGTCGTTTCTCCCTCAAGAGCGATCTTGAGGGAGAACTTTCGGCGGGTTCGCTGAGCCAGGTTATCTGGACAGCGAACGGAGGCATGTTTAATGCCGCCGCCGGGGGCTTGGCTTAACCGCCCGGCCCAGAGGAAGGACACCTCTAAGATAAAAAACCACCTAATCCTAAGTTTCGAAGCGCGGCGAGAGGATGAGTGGCTGGTGGGGGACCAGTCGTTAGCGCTTCCCCTGTAGATACCTGCCGACCTCTACAGTATATAGGCTTACCTAGGTAAAAGGCTCTGCCTAGGTGGACTTTTATTTCCTTTACTACTCGTGGGAACAAAAATGGAAGAATTTAACAACAAAAACAAAAACAAAAATGACGATAAAGTGCCTTTAGTGGCGGAGAAGTTACCGTTTGCCGGCGACGGCAACAAGAGCCGAGGAGGCTCATGTCCCTCAGGGGACCAAAGTATGTCCGACCAGGACGTAGGACGTGGTGGGGGCTCCAAATTCTGGGGCAAAAGGTCGCGCGGGTCGGAGCGCACAGGATCGGCGGGGCAATCCTCGAGCGAGGAAAGCCTCCCGATCGCGAAGGTGCCGACGGTGAGGAGAGGCCGAGGACGAGCGGTAGCGGGAGCAGCTTCCGCTTCGAGGCCGGGGCGGGGCAATCGGGGTCGCCTCAAACGGCCTGATACCCCGATAATAAGTGCGGAGAGCGACCCCGGGGTCTCGTCATCCGAGGCCTCAACAGGGGAGTCGGAAGTGGTGGTTGCCGCCTCACTGGTGGGCACGAAGATGCGGCCTGACGCCGCGAAGAGTGCACAGAGTGGGGTGGTCGCCACCGAACAGGTTGCTGAAATGGCCCGTCCGCTCCGGGAGCGGGCCAAAAACAAGCCGGACCACCGTGGTGGTAAGCCGGACGCCGCTGGCGGCTCCAATTCGGAGCGAGCGGCCAAGTTCGCGGAGGAGGTAGCGGCCGCGATCAGCGAGGTGGCCTTTAAGAAGACGAAGTCTTCTAGAGGCAAGGCCATCTCCGTGGCTACTGCCTCTATCATGGCGGCAGTGGAGGCCCTTCAACCCGGGCCTCCGTCGGACGGTATGTCTGAAATGCGGGCGGAGATCGCCCGCTTGACAGCCGCCATGGAGCATCTCCAAAAGGAGAATGCGGAGCTCCGAGCGGACTTGGCTGGGCTCCGACGAGCCGGCCCCCGAGAGGTGCCGCAGGAGGGGGAGCAGCATGGGCAGGGACAGCCCGTGACTGCTGAGGACCGGATCCTCAATCTGGTGCGGCAGGAAATGGCTGCTCTACGGGGCAAGTTTGCCACCTTGGAGGCCATAGTCCTGCGCCCCCCATTGGCGGCAAGCCAGCCGGCCTCGGGCCAGCGAAAGGCGGCGTCATACGCCGCCACCGCAGCTGCCACAGCCGGACCAGCCTCGTCGGGGCCGACCAAAGGTGGGGTGGCTACACAGGCGGCGAGGGCCCCAGCCAAGGCGGTGGAGGCCCTGGCCAAGGCGTCGGGGGCCCCGGCGAAAGCGAAAGCGGCGGCTGCTCCAGCCAGGGCGGCAAGGGCCCCGGCCAAGGCTGCGGGGGCCTCGGCTAAGGCGGCGAAACGGCCGCCCCCACCACCTTCTGAATCTCCTCCGGCCGATGCCGGATGGCAAGTAGCCGGGGAGAAGAAGAAGGCTGGCAAGACGGCAAGGGCGGCCAAGAGAAAGGCGAGGCGGCAGCGGCGCAAGGAGCGAAGCGTCGCAGATAGGCTCCGCGCCCCGAAATCCGCAGCTGTAGTGATTACACTACAGCCGGAAGCGGAAAAGAAGGGCGTGTCCTATCAGCACGTGCTCGCCAAGGTGGATGCGGCGGTTGATTTAAAGGAGACTGCCAATGGGGTCAGGCTAAAGATCACCGCGACCGGGGCCAGGATGCTGGAGATCCCCGGTGCGAACAGCGGCCCGGCAGCGGACGCTCTGGCCAATAGGCTCAGGGCGACCCTCAATCCGGAGGAGGCCCGAGTGTCCAGGCCCACCAAACGCGCTGACTTGCGCATCCGGGGCCTGGACGACTGCGTGACGGCGGAAAAGGTGGTGGCCGCGGTCGCCAGGACTGGGGGGTGCTCTGCCGAGGAGGTGAGGGCAGGCACCATCCACCCTGACTCCACGGGGATGCGAGCCGTAACGGTGAGCTGCCCCGTGTCGGCGGCCAAGCTTATAGCCGGGGAGGGCCGAAGGCTTCTGGTGGGTTGGGTCTCCGCGCAGGTCAAACTGCTGGAGCCCCGACCTATGAGGTGCTTCCGCTGCCGTGTGGGCGACCACGTGGGAGCGAAGTGCACCTCGGAGGTGGACCGCAGCGACCACTGCTTCCGTTGTGGTCAGCCCGGTCATAAGGCCGGCTCGTGTAACGCCGCGCCGCACTGCGTCGTATGTGCGGCGGCTGGCAAGCCGGCCGATCACCGGGCTGGGAGCAAGGCCTGCGCTCCACCCGCCAAAGCCAGAGGCAAGGGCAAGCCCTCCGCCACCGCCGTCACCGCCGCAGCCGCCGCCACTACTGCCGCCGCCGCTGCCGCATCCACCACTGTCGTCGTCGCCGCCGTTGCCGCCGCGGCGGTGCCCTCACAGGGGGCTAGGGAGGGGGTCGAAATGGAGTGTCAATAACGGCCCCATTACGCCTCCTCCAGGCGAACATCAACCACTGCGCCGCCGCTCAGGATCTGTTGCTCCAGAGCATGGCGCAGTGGTCGATTAACATCGCCGTGGTCGCTGAGCCGTACTTTGTCCCGCCCAGGGATGACTGGGTGGAGGACCTGAGCGGCTCAGTGACCCTCATTTCGTCGGCCGCCGCTGGTACCCCGTCCCTCGAGTCTGTCAAGAGAGGACGGGGTTGCGTGGCAGCACGGTTCGGGGAGATTGTCGTGGTAGGGGTATACTTCTCCCCGAACCGAACTCTCGCCGAGTTCCACAACTCCCTTGTGGAGTTGAGAGTCGTCGTCGTCGGGTTCGGTTCCCTCCCCGTGTTCGTCCTCGGGGACTTCAACGCCAAAAATCTGGCTTGGGGTTCCCGCTTTACGGACACACGGGGCAGGATGGTGGAGGACTGGGCTCTGGAGACAGGCCTGGTCGTCCTAAACCGGGGTTCTGTCCCCACGTGTGTGCGGATGCGGGGTGAATCAGTGGTGGACATCTCGTTCGCCAGCCCCGCTCTGTCGCCGCGTGTAATCGACTGGCGCGTCATAGAGGAGGTGGAGACCTATTCCGACCACCGGTACATCCGGTTTGACGTCTCCACCCAGACCTCGAGCGCGCCGGTCCGACAGGCCCCGAGTGGTCCGCGGTGGGCGCTGAAGCGGCTGGACCGGGAGCTCCTCCTGGAAGCCTCGATCGTGCAGGCCTGGGTGTCATCACCGGACAGGCCTGCCGACATTAATGACGAGGCGGAGTGGTTCCGGGAGGCCATGTCCAATATATGTGACGTGGCAATGCCCCGAGTCCACCCTGGACGCGCTTCGCGCCAGGTGTACTGGTGGTCGCAAGAGCTGGAAGCTCTACGCAGGGCGTGCGTTGCTGCGCGACGCCGGTACGCCAGGCACCGCAGGCTCCGTATCCGTCCTCCGGATACGGAAGCCATTCAGGCGGAGCTGTACGAGGGGTACAGAGCGGCGAAGACCGCCCTCCAAGCGGAGATCCTGCGGGCCAGGGCACTGGCCCGCGAGGAGTTGCTGGAGACTCTGAACAGAGACCCGTGGGGACGCCCATATAAGATGGTGCGGGAGAAACTCCGCCCATGGGCTCCCCCGCTGACGCAGAGTCTCCGGCCCCAGCTTGTGGAGGACGTGGTGAGCGCTCTGTTCCCTTCAAGAGGGGAACATACGCCCCCGCCCATGGCTCCGCCCATTGCGGTGCCCGATGCGGACCACACCGCCGACGACGACGACGATGCTCCGGAGGTGACCGAGGTAGAGATGAGAGTGGCGGTACGCAGGATGAGTGCGAGGAATACCGCCCCAGGACCCGATGGCATACCCGGAAGGGCCTGGGTCCTGGCCATGGGGACTCTCGGGCCTCGACTGAGAGGGCTCCTAAGCGCATGTATGGAGAGGGGCCAGTTCCCACTTTGCTGGAAGACTGGGAAACTGGTCCTCATCAGGAAGCCGGGGCGCCCAGCGGACTCTCCGTCCGCCTATCGGCCCATTGTGCTGCTCGACGAGGTGGGCAAGCTCTTTGAAAGAGTCATTGCAGACCGCCTCGTCGGGCAGCTGGTGCGAGTGGGGCCGGATCTGGCGGACGGCCAGTTCGGTTTCCGCAGGGGGCGCTCTACGGTGGACGCCATCATGCGCGTGCGGGCCCTCACGACAGGGGATGCTGTGGCCCGGGGTGGGGTCGTCTTGGCGGTGTCTCTAGACATCGCCAATGCCTTTAACACCCTGCCCTGGAGTTGCATCAGGGAGGCACTTCGGTATCACCGGATGCCGACCTACCTCTGTCGTGTGGTCGAGGCCTATTTGACAGACAGGTTTGTCATCTACCCCGGTCACCAAGGAGAGTGGAACCGGCGAGAGATGTCGTGCGGTGTCCCACAGGGATCGGTCCTGGGGCCGCATCTGTGGGACATCGGATACGACTGGGTGCTGCGCGCCGACCTCCCTACTGGCGTCAGCGTCGTTTGTTACGCTGACGACACGCTGGTCCTGGCGCAGGGGAGGTCGTACCAGGCGGCGGCCGACTTAGCGACACGCGGGGTTGCGACAATCGTCGACAGAATCCGGCAGCTGGGACTCGAGGTGGCCCTGCACAAGTCCGAGGCCATGGGTTTCTATGGTCCTCGTAGTGCGCCACCGTCGGGTTCCCAGGTATTGGCGGGAGGGGTTCACATCGGCGTCGAGTCGACGATGAAGTATCTGGGACTCGTCCTCGATAGCCGGTGGAACTTCGTGGAGCATTTCCGACGTTTGGCTCCCAGACTGGACCGGGCCGGGGCTGCCTTGAAGCGGCTCCTGCCCAATCTGGGAGGTCCAAACGCCTCCTGCCGGAGGCTCTACGTGGGGATCGTGCGGTCCATGGCCCTTTACGGGGCGCCCGTGTGGGCGCCTTCATTGAGGCGGCAGCCAGGCCGCCGGCTGAACGCGTCCCAAAGGGTCATGGCCATCCGGCTGGCCCGAGGATACCGCACGGTCTCCTGCGAGGCGGCGAGCCTCCTTGCCGGAGTACCGCCATGGGATCTGGAGGCAAAGGTCCTCGCGCACATTTGGGAGTGGCGCGAGGAGGCGAAGCGCCGGGGCTTAACTCCGATGCCGCAAGAAGTCGCGGCACAGCGGACAGAGCTCCGGCGGGATCTCATGGCGGAATGGAGACTGCGATTGTCGCAACCCAGCGCTGGGCACGCCACAATTGAGGCGATAAGACCCCTCTTTGAGGAGTGGCTTGAGAGGCGCCACGGCGTCCTCACCTTCCGCCTGACGCAGGTGCTCACCGGACACGGCAGTTTCGGGAGGTACCTGTTCAGGATAAAGCGGGAGGAAACGCCCGGGTGTCGTCACTGTGTGGATCGCCCGGAGGACACGGTGGAGCATACGGTGGAGGTCTGCCCGGCTTGGGCAGGGCATCGCCGTGTCCTCGTGGATGCGATCGGCGGCGGTGATCTCTCGCGTCCGGCCCTGATTCGGGCCATGCTACGGAGCGAGAGGAAATGGGAGGCCGTCACCTCTTTCTGCGAAGCAGTAATTCTCGCGAAGGAGGAGACGGAGCGCGTGAGGGAGAGGCAAATTTCGCGCCCTCGCGCCCCTAACCGCCGCAGCAGGAGACGCCCTGGGCGTCGGGAATCGCAGGAAGATTTCCGGCCACCGTAGGCGCGGGCTTGCGGACGGTGAGCAATGGGTAGCTCGCCGTCCGATAAGGACCAAGCCCGGGTCGACGGCGCGTTGTGTTCCACGCGCGCCTCAAAGAGATGTCAGCAGAATTGACGGGGTCCGCTAGGGCCAATGCCAATGCCGGGGGTTCGAAGAAAACCGATAGGGAAATCGTGGCCCCCGGCAACATGGCATATGAAGGAACACGGGTGGGTTTTAGTCAGTAAGAGTCTGACACGCCCTCCCGCTCCACCCAGAGCGGGAGAAGTTATTTGATAATTTCCCACCCAAAAAAAAAAAAAAAGGCTCATACTGGATTGGATGTCTGTGAAAGTCAATGTTTGTCAGTGTTGCCATATATACGGATTTGTCCGTATCTGTATGGATTTGGGAAGTCCAATATGGATAAATCATGCTTACGGATTTTTATACGGATTTACATACAGATAGACTCAACCTAAGGCAGGCAGATGCAGTACAGAGCACAGCATATTCCGATATATTTTTTGTAGTATTCATTAACATAACTTACTATATTGCTTTGCTTTATGCTGCATTTACGGAGCGTTTAAGAGCAGCCGAGAACATCTTGCATATGTTAAAGAATCCTTACAATCAACTTTAACTACAATTTCTAGAGTTTTCTTTGAAAATATTCAATGATTTAAATCAATTGATGCAGTCGGAATGCCCGCAAATTCACAAACTCCATGAAAATGTTTGTGTCGCTTATAGGAGTCTTCTAGTTTGTTACTTAAATTACTCTTATTTATCCCGAACTGAAATACAGAATATTGACTGCGCTGTGGCCATGTCTCTGGGATCAAACAGCGTGGAGCTTAATTCAAATGACGTCAAAGCATTCAAATTGCGTTGCCTTGATTTTTATATAGAAGGAGCAAAGTAGATAAAAACCCGCTACAAGTTCAAAGATAATATTACGAGAAAAATTGAATTTCTAAGTCCAGATGTCGTGCAATCACGCAAAATACAATCTTTGGTTGACATAGCTCTTTTGTTTCCCAATATTATTGACGCTGAAAATACACCAGCTCTAGATACGGAATGGCGACATCTAAGGAAAAACACAGAGCTGCATTCCATGGATTCTTGGGACAATATTGAAGAATTCTGGAAAAAGATAATGATTGCTAGTAATCCCACCGATGGAAAACTTCTTTACCCGATTTTGACCACATTCGTCTCAGCTTTAATGAGTCTGCCCCACTCGAGTGCGGCGGTAGAGCGAATCTTTTCCTCCATCAATTTATTGAATATGAAGCAACGAAATAAATTGTATACAGAGACAATAACAGAGTTGCTACATACAAAACAACTTTTAAGGAAATCACCCTGTTTTGACATGTTAAAAATGATGAATAAATATGTATGAATAGTTTCATTTTTATACGGAATTCATACTGAATTTTATTCAGATTGGTTATACGGATTTTGTACGGAATTTTGTAATTGCCTCCTCCATATAGCAACACTGGTTTGTCATGTCGGTTTATTCTGTTTTCGAGTTTCATGAAATTGGGCCCCGTTACAGAATATTTATTTTTCTTTCAGTATTTCTGTGCCTTATATTGCCTATAACGTCGAGTTGAGCTTTCGTTCCTCCGTTTAGTACCTGTAAAGTGCAGTTAATCGTGTTTCACGAGTTCTGAGACAGTGACTCTATTTTGCGATCTTTAACTTTGTTGTGAAACTTTGTGAAATGGATGAAAATAGAAGGAAATGTTTCAAGTGTGGCTGTTCACCAGCCGAACATAACGTGAAACTGTTCCGCTTTCCTAAACCCGGAGTTCGAAACCTTATTCGGTAAGTAGGTACTAACACCTATCTTTTACCTGAAAAACGTCGCAGCTCAAGACCTAAATATCACTTTATTTATTCATTAATTACTCCCCAACATAAAGAACAAATTGCAAGTTAACCTTTTTATTAATCCTATAATTGTAGTTTGCCAACGTTGCTTGAGTAATTTAAAAGTAGAAACAGTAGAAAATGTATTATTCAAGGGTGCCGTACAGGACCCTGTCCATGCTAAATTTTATTTAAAAGTAAACACATGCGATATCAGTAAAGTAAGCCTCTCATTAAACCTATTATTTTTGTAGAACTTTGCTGTAGTCAACATAAAGTTTTAATACCTACTAAAACTAACACTAGTCATATTTCTAGGGACATAACTTTGAGGCAAAATAATGTTCTCATAAACTAACTGACCTTTACAGCAATGATAACCTAGTGGCAGTGATACTCTACTTTCTTCATCTAGGGTTAATTTTGATTCACTGCTTTAACTTAGTACATCCGCCCCTAAGACGACCCACTGACCAAAAATTGCTATCCTTTTTCATTAAGTAGTCTTCTTTGTACTCATCTTTAGAACTAGTGATGGTTGATGAACATATTGTAATTTTTTCACTTTCAGTTGCCTGCTGTGGGCAAAGTACATTTTTCCAGAAGGGCAGTATAGTTCTTTGGAAAATCAGACGAAATTGTACAATGATCACAGAATGCTGTGTGAAAAGCATTTTAAAGATGCAGACTTTAAAGACATCACAAAGGCGAAATTACTTCGAACTGCTGTTCCATGTGATGTAAGTGAATATTTTAATAACTGATTATCTACAATGACAGTAATTGTCACTAAAATTGTGTTGTATTATTATATTTATTATATTGATGCTTCAAACCAAAATTTAATTGATGGAATAATTTTGTTTCAGACTGAACATGTACTTATTGATTCAGCCGAACCACAAGCTGGTCCATCCCAAAGAATATCTTTAGGGAACATAACAAATATGCAAACTGTGGCCAATATGCCTGAAACATCCACACCAAAACAAACACAAACCATCAGCACTGATGTAAGTGAATATTTTGATAATCACCTACAATTACTAATTACCACTAAAACTGTGTTGTATAAAGAATGTAAATAGTGAATATAAAAATGTGTATGTGCGTTTGTGTGTGGAATTAGTAAGTACCTACTATCATGGCAGCTTGGAATTAGTATAACTTTCCTAAACTATTCAATGAGAATTTTCTATTTTCACCAGAGCAGAGCTCGGTCGCCCAGGTACTATACTGTTAAAAGAGAATTTTACTGTTACATATTATATTATTAAGATACATTTTAAAACTACATGGTTATATGCTTAGAAATCAAAAATTCGAATTATTATTGTTATGGCAGAGAGCCCTCAACCATCACCAAATGGAGATTAAGATTGGTTTATGCCATGATAAATCTATACATATAATAAAACGTAGCGAAGTCAAAACTGTACATTGAATATAAAAAAAAGTAATTGCTATGAGGTCTGGGATCGATTCTAATACCTTTTAATTTTTGTCTGTTTGTCTGTATGTATGTCCCAGCATGACGCAAATTCTACTGGACAGATTCTGTTAAAATTTAGCAAAGACATTCCATATAGGTCTGGCCAAACTGTAGGATATAACATAATGTTCTGTGGCTGTAGCAGTTCACAATTTGGCACCGAATCCCAGTCCAATTTTTCTTGCCATAAGCGTTGCATGATAGCCTTCGCACTCACCACAATAGGTCCAGCAAGACCTAGTGGGTCATAGAATCCACTTATGAACCTAAGAAGTTCACGCTTAGATTGAGGCATGCTATCAACAGTTTTTGGACTCGATATAATAAATGAATCTAACTTAGTATTGTAATTCATACCTAGTGTTTTTAAAGAAGAGTTATTTTTCTTTAGATCAATCTCATCAAAATGTTGTTGATCTTTTTGTATTTCTTTTAATAATTCTGGTGAGTTTGACACCCATTTGTGTAACTGAAAACTTCCTAAACTTAACAAACTGCATAGTTGTTCTTTTGCTTCTGATAATTTAACTAATGATTTTTCAGAAAAAAGAATGTCATCGACATAATTATGTCGAATTATTTATAATAAAGGCAGCTACAGGGTATTTATTCTAGTATTGTTCTGCTAACATTTTCAAACATCGAGTTGCCAAATAGGATGAACTCCTTAAGCCATATGTAACTGTGTTTAATTGAATACATTTAACACTTTCGTTTGGAGAGTCTCTCCATAGAATGTTTTGTAATGACCTGTGTTTTGAATGTCGTCGGTGCGCCGACCGAAAGTGATATGTGCATTTCGTTAACTTTTCAGGGGGCTCAAAAAACATCATTACTCAAACTGAGTCTTACTTAAGAAAAAATCTATGAATAAGAAAAGTTGTTCAACAAAAAATATAAAGTTTAGGAGATTTAAAGAAAAAGCTGTTGTTCTGGCTAGTTTAAGGCTCAAAATTTTTTTTTCTCTTTTCGTGCACATATCGGTTTTGGTTTGAGACTTCCAAATTAAGGATGTGCAAGTTATACACATATCAGTTTTTATTATTCAATTAATGAACATAAAATGGGCTTCGTTATGTGCAAAATTTTGAGAACTATAGTAATTATTATTGGTTATTTTTATAAATAATAATACCAAAGTACATTTTATGCCTTTATTTAAAAAAAGAAAGATCTTCAAATTACTAATCATTACAAAAAGAAATAATCGACCGTAGTTCTTACAATATATTAATTATCTTAGACCCAATAAAAACTTCAAAAAAATGTACTAAACACTTTTTTGTTATTTTTTTTATATTGTTAATTACAAAGTTATTCTAAGAGATCAAACGTTTTAATACAATCATATTGTACTAATTTTGAGGTACATTTATAATAAAAAAGTTCTACAAATGACTAAGCATTACAAAAAGAAATAATCTAGGTACCGTAATTTTAACGAGAAATATTATTTATTTTAGACCTATTAAAAACATCAAAAAAATATATTTTAAACTTGTTATTTTTTTTTGTTATTTTTAATTACAATTCGAAGAGATCAAACATTTAATACAATCATATTGAACTTATTATGAGGTGCTCATTCTAAAAAAAATATTACTCAAAAATAGGTACTCTTTCTATATTAATTCTATAAAAATAAAAAAATTACTATTGTATTTTTTGGTCCCTAACAGTCTTGTTGAAAAAATCTGTTTTTATTTAGTTAAATTTAAGATTGTCGTAAAAAAAATGATTATCGCGGTGCATGTATTTTTTCAAAGACTGCAAGCTATCGTACTTGGACTTTTCAATTTTTCTTGGTTCAACGTATAGATCTACTAGATCTTTGTCATTGTTGTGTAGTCGTTGTGGCAGTAGCTGCCATTCATCTGTTTGACGAAGTTTGTAGAAAATTTCTCCACCTTTGTATAATGCTGCTCTTAAGTCAGTTACAACTGGATCTCCGGCTTTCTTTCCAGGCCTAATGGAATCCAACTGGCATACGTCTTCATAATTCTTAAAAAAAGTGTAGTCTACATTATGAATAATGTATGGCTTACTATGACGAGCTTGCGCCATTAAGGAGACATAGTGGCTAGGGCTGTAAATTGGAGGCTTAAACAAACCTTCTAGCGTTGAATGCACACTATCAACTTGCATCATAGTATGCCCTTTTTCCAAAATCAGTTGCTCAATGTCAAACTCTTTTTCTCTGGAAAGGTTTAGAAGAGCTGAAGACAACGTTTTATTCCGATTTTGATAGCAGCAACCGTCAGATATTATTATCATTTATTTAAAGCCTTCCGTAGCTTTTTGTCTCAAAAAGTCTATAAGACAGGTAGTGAACTCATTTGCTGTAACGCCTCCGTCACCCTCATGCCATACATACAAATGTACTTCACCGTCATTGTTGCAGTAAATGGTGTAATTGTGCATTTGAAGTTTCTGCTTGTAGTACTGGACAGATACTTGCAGTTTGGGACAAAGCAGTACGCTTTGAACATCGACTGTAACCACCAGAACTTCAGAAGAACATAAAGCAGTGGCCTGCTCTTTCGCGAGGTAGGCTTCTTGTTTCATGTTTATATGCTTGTTGTATTCATCTTCAGCCAAATTACCTTCTTTAAACGCAGTGCAGGTGTCACACTGGTCTTTTCTGGGTTTGAAAATTGATATTTTCTTTTCTTTTAAAATCTTACAGAAAAGTTTTCTTTCTGAAAATGGTTTATTTTTGGATAAACACCATTTTTTGAAGACTCTATACATGTGTGTTTTATTCCTGAAAGAATCTTCTACGTAGGTTCTAGTAGAACTCGATCTGCAATAATGACTCGGTACCTTAGGTAACAAATTCAGCCATTCCTCGATTGCGGATGCTTTTCGAAGTTCACTTCTGTTGTTTGATGTTGCATCATTTTTAGTTTTACTACTCCTTTTGTGGGATGTAGAGGAACCAGGCCTGTTAATCTGTTCGTCTTCAAACATAGTATTTATCCAATCCCATAGGGTGTCATTATTTATGTCAATTGTACTCAACATAAAGTTTTTACAAACTTTCACCATCTCATTGTTTTCATTGGGCAGAAACCAGTCAAATCCTTGTTGTTTCTTCGAAGATGCTGCGCGAGATGTTTTGCGCCTTCTTATCACAGGACGCATACGCACTAGATTTTTTATGTAAGCTTTTTTAGCTTCCCACGTCTCAAGATCCCAAAAGTATTCGAAAATTAATTTTCTCTGTTCTTCATTTATCATGCCACACTGGAAACTCCGGCTTGTTTTTATGGTACATGAGTCATGGTTGCAAGTCTTGCTCTTAATACGCCTTTTCTTTTTTAAAACAAAGCTCTCTTTTTCATTCTTGTCCTCTTCTTTCTTGTCCTCTTCTGTCTTATCCTTTTCTTTCTGGTCATTTTCTGTCTTGTCCTTCTTGTGTACTTTTTTTCTGCCTACATACTGCTCACCTTTAAGTCTTTTCATCATGTTATACTTCCTGTCTCTTCTTTTATCATACATTTCTGCAAAGTTTTCAGAATCTGACTCCTGTATGTCTTCTTCCTGGCAACATTTATCAAACTCGCCTGTTTGATCATTCAATATCCATGTTTGTCCATATGTAATAGTTTTAGGCTCCATTAGCCCTGTCACGTCGTTAAGAATAAATTCATTTTCATTTGAATGTTTTGGTACGGCTGCATCATCATGTTCGCAACTTTTAGAAGCATGATTGGTATCACAATCATTTTCAACCAGCATAGGTTCTGGACGCTCAATATGTTGCACGCCTGTTTGATCATTCAAAATCCATGTTTGTCTATCTGTAACATTTATAGGCTCCAGGAGCCCCGTAACGTCGTTAGGAATGCAATCAGATTTATTTGAATGTGTTGGTACGGTTTCAACATCATGTTCGCAGCTTTCAAAAGCATGATTGGCCTCATAATTATTCTCAATCAACATAGGTTCCGGAGGCTCAATATTATTATGCATAATGATGCTTTTATGTTGTACAATGGACCTTGGAGATTGTTCTTGATATTCCTCATTGTTTGAAGTCAGATCATCATTTGTATTGTTAATAATTTGCTGCGGGTTTTTGTAGTCTACAGTAGGGTCATAGGCATTTGATACAAACTCGTCTGCATTTTTTTCAATTGATAAATTTCCTGTACTTAGATCAACAAGCAATTTTCCCCTCCAATTATTTCTACCAGCCATTTTTAAAGCATTGTCTTTGCAAGTTGGCAAAAATCTGAAGCAAAATAAAAGAAGAAAGCTTAAAATGCGAAAAGAAAACAAGTGCAAGTAACATGACTTTTACATAAATGGAAATAGAATGATGCTTTATAGAAGAATATGCAAAAAAAAAAACTCATACCAAACAATAGCTCAAGGACTTAACTTATGTACGGTTCTTTTTCTTCCGTTCTATGTTATTTTGTAGTAACATTCGATTAACAATGCAATTAAAAGCACTTACCAGATCTTCAATTGTTTTCCAAACGATAAAATGTTCACATAACCTCAAAATCATACAACACGTGTTCACGGAAAAATCAGATATGTGCAGGGCTACTACGAGTGTAAGCCAAATTCCGTATGTGCATTTGTACACATAGTTTTCTTGTCGACTTTAGAAATGCACATATCTGGATTGGTTTTTTGAAAACTAAGCCTTATATTCACATACGGGTTTTTGTAACGGATAGAGATTCTCAAACTAACGCCATCTAGCGAAAAAAAAAAAAACGAAAAAATGCACATATCGCTTTCGGTCGGCGCACCGACGATGTATTTTTATATTTCTAAACATATTTTTGATGTCTGTTATAAAAAAAATATTCATCAACTCGGAATAGCATTAAGATATCCACTAATTCTTTTTGTACTCAGGACCATTAAGTAATAAATCATTCAAAGATGTTTTTGTATTGGTTTTCATGGAACCATCAAATACAACCCGGCATTTTGTAGTCTTTTTATCTAACCTAAGTACAGGGTGATGTGGTAAAAAGTACACTGGATCGGTAGATAAATTATATTGACTGATATCAATTAATGTACCATGACCTTGTTTTAAATATTCATGAATGAACTCTTTGTATAACACATCAAGATTAGAATCTTTTTTAAATCTAAGTTCTAAGTTATGAAATCTTTTTAATGCTAAATTTAATGAATCTCCTAAAGCTTGATTGATTGAATCTAATGGTAACTTCAGTGGCAAGATTACTTGAATTTTATTATTTTTAGTATCTTGCTCAACATTTTCACAAAATATCTTTACACGCAAGCCATGCTCAGAATGTGTCTCTGGAAAGGTTTCTGGAACAATTTCACACTTCCAAAACTCAGCAATAGATTTATTTAAATCAGAATCACATTTTCCTGGCCTCATGGTAACTCTCAGAAGACAAGGTGAGATTTTTAACCAGATCGTGAGGTTCCTCTTGTAGAAAAGGACAATGCCCACATGTTAGGAACTACAGTGGACACTGATAAATAGTTTATGGAATTATCGTTTAAGTTGTTATGAACACTTTTTAGTACCTACTAAAGTAAGAGTAAGAAAATAAGTCGCCATTTGGAAATAAAGCAGTTTTCTTCTTTTTTTTACATTTATTTTTCTTTAGCACAGACTTATTTTATACACTTACATTCACTTTTGAATGATAAGTACCTACATAACTTTTGACACAGTAATTATTCATTTCAAAGTTATTAACTCATTTTAAACTTTTCTGTAATAGTCACCTTAAAAGTTTAAACAGCTATGGGTTCCATTTCATACAGTAAAAAATTGGTACAGTTATATCGTATAGATAGCTCAAAAGATTTTGGAGTTATTGTATTTTTTTATTTTATTAATGAATGCTTATATTCATGCATATATATCATTTGTCCCGAACACCACCACCACTCCTAACAGTACCACTATCAATATAAAAAGCTATCTAGGAGTTGCCACTCCTAACAAAAGTATATTTAGCTTAGCTGGAGAGGTCAACAAGAATATCGCAAGTAATTACACATTGCTAGCAATCTTTTAAAAAAAGAAAGAAAAATATATTTATTCTGTACTATCATCAGCATCATATACCAATAAGACAGTTTAGTGTTTACTGTCAAATCTGTCATCTGTCAAAGGATAATGTTGCCATATTTTGAAATATAATTGATTGGTTGCATCGATTGTTGGTCTTGATTAATTTAATTTTTATCAAACTACAGCAAGGCCATAAAGAATACAGTGATTGTACCATGCATGTTTATGTATGTGTGGACTATAGGATCTCTAGTCTGAGGTGTTTATGAACATAATTGTTTTGTCTTGGTCGAGTAGGTTTCGTTCAAAGAAACTAAAATAGCCGTGGCATCAGAAAAACTTTTCGCTAACCATCGAAATACAACAACTGAAACCCGACTGTTACATATGGCAACACTAGAATAAATTACTCTATGAGCAATGACTGCTCTTTCCCCCTGTCTGCCATCCCGTCACGTTAATATTTATTGTACTGTTCGTTTGAATATTAAATACTTTAATCCGAAGACGTTTTTCAATAAAATAAGCACCGGACCACACAATCTAATATGGTGTCAGAAGAAAGTTACTGAAGACTTCTACACGGCTTATACGAGGTACGAGATTACTCTAGATTTGCTTAAATCATGGCCGAAGAAAAGACAATGCGACAAGATGGCGTACAAAAGAGTGCAATTATTGCGACTCAATCACCATTCGTTGGCGCAGGCTCACTAAAACCTCTAGATCTTCGAAATACTAACATGCCATTAACCTGGAAGAACTGGTACACTCAACTTAAAATCTACTTGAGAGCAAATAATTTAGAAAATTAAGACGATCGTCGGAAGGTCGCAATTCTACTACATTTCATTGGTACGCTTTAACCATTTTCTATTCTTTTAACATGGACATTGATACCATTAAATTTCAAGAACTGACTGAAAGATTTACGAATCATTTCATACCACAAATCAATGTGACCATGGAACGTCACAAGCTGTTCAATAGACGACAAGGTCTCGAAGAATCCATAGATGAATATATCACGGATCTTAGAAATATAGGAAGACAGTGCGGTTTTGATAAATTGGAAGATATTCTTCCAATTTATCAAAACCGAGACATATTTAGCTGGAATCTCAATCCTAAAAACCAGTACATTAAAGAACGGATTCTTGTACATAAACCGGAGTCACTAGATCAAACGGTGCAGTTGGCCAATGGAAACAACAAGACAGCAAGCAAGGACTTTGGAGGAATCTTCATGCATTGAACATGTACAGTCGACCCCAAGTAACAATTACACTAATAATTACAGATCAAAACAGCGTACAGTAACAACACAAAGAATAGACAGGTCAGAAGCCAGCAGAAGGAGCAGACAAACGTCTAAGTCCAGACCACAATCAAGTCAGCGGGTATCCAGTCCGGCACAAAAACATGCAGTAGGTGCTTACAAGTCCATCGTTTCAAATGCCCAGCTAAAGGAGTCAAATGTAACAATTGTGGTAAATATAATCATTATGCACATGCGCGTCATCATAAAAATATAAAATTAGTCCAGTCTGAACATAATGTCAATGATACAAATAGTGATTTGTTTCTAAACACTATTCACCTAAATAATGTTAATACAGAGTCATGGAGAACAAATCTGTCAATTAATAAATCATAACATCAGCTTTCTTATAGACACTGGAGCTGACACTAACATTTTGTCATCAAATACATTCAGTAAATTGGAATTTTCAACTGATATCCTAAATAAAAGCTTACATAAATTATCAACATATAGTGGCGTGACTATTTCCACCATAGGTATGTGTAGTCTATAAGTAATCCATAATAAACAAACATACAATGTTAATTTTCATGTTGTGGACCTTAACAGTCAAAATATTTTAGGCAGGGATACTTGTAAAGTCTTAAAACTTGTGAAAAGAGTTTATAACGTAGATGTAATTTCTCACAATCCATGTGAAAACATTATAACCTCAAATAATGATCTTTTCCAAGGGTTAGGTTGCATTAAAAAATTTCAGTGTGATCTTAAACTCAAGCCTGATGCTATAGCCCATCAATAGATGCATGTCGTCGAATACCCTTTCAACTTCAGAAACAACTGAAAAAGGAATTAAATGACCTTGAAAAAAGTGGAGTCATATGTCGAGTCGAAGAACCAACAGAATGGGTTCTATTGTCTTAACTACCAAAAAGAATGGCACATTAAGATTATGCATCGATCCCCGTAAGCTTAACAAGTCAATTTTGCGATCACATTATCAGTTCCCTACTCTCGATGAAGTAAAGTCGGATCTTACAGGCGCAGTTTTTTACAACTTTAGATGCTAATAAAGGCTTCTGGATGCCGAGTCTCTCAGAGACCGCTTCCAAGCTATGCACATTCATAACTCCTTATGGACGTTATAGATATACACGTCTACCATTTGGCATTAATGCCGCACCAGAGATTTTCCATAGAGAAATGGTTAATAGGTTCAAAGATATAGACAATATTAAAATAATGATGGATGATTTCCTGATTTATGGCAGAACTCTTGAGGAACACAATCAGACACTTCAAAAAGTCTTAGATAGGGCCCGTGAAATAAACATTAAATTCAACAAAGAGAAGTCAGTAATTTGTACTACCGAAGTCATTTAGTCATATTTTTAGTCAACACGGAGTCAAAGTCGACCCATCTAAAGTCCAGGCAATTTGTCAAATGCCAAGTCCAACATGTCTAAATGAGCTGCAAAGATTTATGGGTATGGTTAACTACCTTAGTCCCTACATTCCTCATTTGTCCAAAGAAACAAGTCTTCTTAGAACACTTTTGTCCAAAAATAATTTATGGTCTTGGTCAGAGCAGCATGAAGCTGAATATAATAAAATAAAAATACTTATCAGCAGTGCTTCAGTCTTAACTTATTATGATGCAAACAAAGATATTATTTTGTCAGTAGACGCATCAAAAGATGCTTTAGGTGCAGTTCTCTTACATGAATACCCCTTCCTTATAATACACTATTAGATCTTGAAGTTGATATTGATTTACATATTAATTTCATTATGTCAAACCTTTCGGTCAGTCAAGAAAAGATTAAAGAAATTCAACAATCAACAACTAAGGATTCTACCTTGAGCCAAATCATTTATTACTGTCAAAATGGTTGGCCAGAGCATAAAAAGTCAGTTAGTCAGTCAGTCAAACCCTATTTTTCTCTTAAAGACAAAATAAATGTCATAAACAACATACTACTATTATGCAATAAGATAGTCATTCCAGAGTCTATGAGAGAATATGTTTTAAAATTAACACATGAAGGACATCTAGGAATTAATAGTTCCATACGTCTAGCAAAAGCTACAGTTTTTTGGCCACAAATGAATAATGATATTGAAAAATACATTAATCAATGCCAAACATGTCTTACTTACCGCAGAAATAACTCTAAACAGCCTATTATACACCATGACTATAAACTTTTACCATGGAACAAAGTAGGTATAGATCTTTTTGATTTAGACAATAAAAAATACTTAATAGTAGTTGATTATTTCTCAAAATATGTAGAATTAGCATTATTAAATGATAGTTCAAATGCTAAAGTTATTATAACACATTTAAAATAAATTTTTGCAAGACATGGTATACCAGAAATCATGATTTCAGATAATGGTCCCCCGTTCAATTCCAAAGAATTCCAGACCTTCGCTAAAGACTGGAATATTCAATTTATTACATCTAGTCCTTATTTAAGTCGTTCAAATGGTATGGTTGAAAGAACCATTGGCACAATCAAACATCTATTTAAGAAATGTAAGTCAGATAATACTGATCCCTATATAGCATTACTTATGTACAGAAACACGCCTAAAAAGTCAGGATTTTCACCTTCACAACTTTGTATGTCTAGATATTTGCGATCTAAAATACCTGTTATTGATTCACAGTTAAGACCAACACTGGTTGATATTGATGTACTAAAGTCTAGTATTGAAAAACAGAAAGAGTATTCATCACTTTATTATAATAAACATACCAAACCTTTGTCTAATTTACATACAGGTGATGAGATATATTTTAAACACAAACCACACGGTGTTTGGATCCCAGGTAGAATTTCACAAGCCGGAAGCGAGCCTCGTAGTTATATCATTAAGTCTCCAGAAGGATTTTTACGTAGAAATCGTGAACACATCTTGAAACCCTCAGCTTCTTCTCCTGAAATTGTACCTGAAAACAAAATAGAAATTAGTAACGAAATAAGTGAAAATGTTCACGTTCCTAACACTAATCCTGTTTCTCAGAAAACGACGCGTTCTGGGCGTATTGTTAAAACCCCACAACGCTATCGTAATTAGTCATAAGATAATTAAACTTTCATGTCAACTTATTTTCTAGCTTCTAGCTTAGAAATGTGTCCATTTCATTATAATTTTTGTTGTTTACAGTCAGTGATAATGTGTCATATTAGTATTAATGTCAACTGTCACTTTGACAAGTATTATAATTTTTATCATAAAGATAAGTTCCGTTCAGAAACTGTAAAAGAATTCATGGCCTTGAATATTAGTGATTTAGTCAAGCTAAAAAATAAATAAAAGTGACTTACTTCGTTTGAATATTAAGGCCTTTAAGGCCCTATTTGACAGATGATGACTCATCTGTCAAGCCACGCGACCACCCACGACGCAAAAGATTTATGACTCACCTTCAGATAAACAAAATACTCAAGTTTCCTAGAAGGCGTCGAACGGTAAAGTCTATTGTTTTCGGTTCTCGGATAGATAAGGAACCCAACATAAATATTTATAACTTTCGTGAGAAATGTTCACTAAGATTTATTACGCGTTTTTGTTGGCGAGTCTATTGTCCACTAATTTAACGATTTCTGATAAAACTAGCTAACCAATTCACACGAAATTTTGCAGGGTACATTATGGATAGTTATGTTATCTAACAAAAGCGTTTTTAGAGACAAACGTTGAAAATAAAAAATACTAAAAATCTAGATTTTTTAAGACCTAGAATTTCTATTGCTTACGTAACTTTCTTCGTTCCAAAAAAATATTTTTTTGCCGTATTTAGGCAAAAAAAGTGCCTAACATTATTAAAAATCTAATATGTTGATTAAAAAAGGCGACTTACCCATCAAATACCAACGATTACACACCAAAATACCACAAAATCACAGCACGGTCACTTTTTCATACACATGTTTGTTTACACTTTTAGTTTGGGTCAAAATAGGTATAACATGATGTTATTTACTGCAAATATTATCTACAACGACGTAATATTTACTTAAAAATGAAAATAACACCACTTCCCGTCGATTTACACACAAAAACCACAATAAAAATGAAATATTACGGTAATAACCTTCAAGGCCGGAGCGATTCGTAGACTGACATTTTTTCGTCCCCGACGTTCGGGGACGAAAAAATGTCACTTTCACTATTTTTTTAAAATGTTGCTGTCCAGGTATTTTAAAATGAAATGGTTTTGTTGACTAGCATATCTATCCGACCATAGAATAAAAAGCCACAGAGGACATTAGACATTATTTTATATTAGAAAAAGAGTAAAATCCCGGTGTCGGTGTTCGGTTGTCGGGTGTCAAACATTATTTGACACCGGGGCTTGACCGCATGTTCCAAGTGTCAAACATTGTTTGACACCGGGGCTTGAGCGCTTTTTAATCCGAAGACGTTTTTCAATAAAATAAGCACCGGACCACACAATCTAATACCGACTAACATATTTATCAATATTAATAGCGCTTCCCGAAGTCAAGAGCATAAATACTCAAGTTCTAATTTAAATAGTAGCGGACAACTTTTTTTTTCGCTTTCGGGTTTAATTTTTAAGTATATTTTTTATTTTATTCCAATATTATATTATTATATTTTATTTTGTATACTTTGTCAGCGAAGTCAAAGGTAAACAAGGTGAAAGTCTCAAGTGTACATGAAAAAGGACTGAATAAAATAGAATACTCTTTATTAAGCACACCATAAAAAATACAGATATAAATACACTGGTTCATCATCATCATCAATCTATAGGACTCCACTGCTGGATATCAGTCTCCCTTCGATTGCATGCCACTGAGCACACAGGTTGATTTTTATAAATATTAATTATTCGGTAATCGATTAGATTGATTAAATTAAATCGATATAAAATTGACCATAAAATGGCAACCCTAAAGTGAGGCTGAAAGTCAAACTCGCATTGTTACAAGATAAATTACTTTTTTATTTGATAAGATCACGGCGTCATAGTTCGAGATAGTACTTAAACGGATAATTCCTATTTTAAAAACTTAAATTTTTTGATTATCTTTCAAAGTGTGTTCGAGGTAGCCATATCCGGGCATTGTTCTTTCGTAAATAGAAAAACGTATGAGTGAATCGAAGAGTTGTATAAACGGCTTGAACTCGGAGTACTTACCAGAGTACGTTGGTACATTCATGGTAGGTAACTTTGTATTGAAATTTTTCATAACACACTCGTTTTTATTACAATCGTTTTCACATTCAATTTTGTTTAACAACTCCCTGATGACGGTGAGTTTTTTTTTTTTTTTTTTTTCAATAGGTACAGCAAACAGCTACAATATACAGTATAGAAAAAGAAATACACAAAACATTTGAACAATATTGTAGCCCACAACGCTGTTCACAGATTAACTGTGGAATATAATATACAATTAAATTAAATGCTAGGGTAATAAATACATAATATTAATAAAACCTAAACTTACCTACTTAACTATCATTTTTATCTTTAACTTGAACTATATATTTACACCTAAATTAAGAGAGCTCTTTAAGTATAAGACCTTTGAACTTACTGGGAGGACATGCAAAAATGTCAATATGCTCAAAAGTCCCATTGTAGGCATCTGTCATTCTGTGAACAGGTGAGCGCAAACCGGTGTTAGAACGGCAAGTACGCACGGAAAATAGTCTGCCTGCGCGCACCTTTCGCTTGTATACTGTTCTAGGAACAACATAGCATAACATGTTGGTTAACTCAATACAGTCAAACTTATTACTAACAATGTTATAAAGATTCATGGCATCCAAGTACTTACGTCTATTTTCAAGTGTTGTGAGTTTATATTTATTAAGTAAATCCTGATATGGCAAATAATATCCGAAGCATCTAAAATGCATAGCACGTAGGAATTTTTGTCGAACACACTCAATCGCCTCAATGTATTTTTTATAATATGGACTCCAGACGGACACGGCATACTCCAGTTGCGAGCGTACGAGAGACTTATAAAGGCAAATATATGAAGAAGGCTTTTTAAAATGTAATGTCGAGCGCATAACAAATCCATAAAGTTTTAACTATTTTGCTAATATGCAAATCTAAGCAAAGCTTGGAGTCAAGGATAATGCCGAGATCACGGACAAAATCCACTTTTGTTAGGGGAACATCGCATAGTGTGTATGTATATTTTATGATATTTTTGTTTTTTGTGAAGTTTAGAACATTACATTTATGTAAACTAAGCTGCAACTTATTTCCACGACAGTAGTTCGACAGCCTATCCAAGTCTTGTTGCAAGAGCAGGCAGTCATTCGCATCGCGTATTGTTCTATATACCTTAAGATCATCGGCATATAAGAGGAATTTGGCATTAAGAAAACACTGGCTGATGTCGTTAATATACAAAATAATACAAAATAAAATAAATTGAGTTTTGATGTAATTTTCTTCTACATCATCGTCGGCATCGAGGTCGGGTTCTATGGCACATACCTCCAACGAGAATTCTTCATACTTCTGGAATGCATTTAGAAGACACTCTTCTTTTAGGATTAACGCCTGTTAAGAGAACTCCTTATATTCCTCTTAGTCTTTGAACATGTTTCCAATTTTTGTTATCGAACCTTTGATGGACGCTCGTTTCCTGACGAGCGTCTTGATTTGGTCGACTTCCATTGTTGAAAAGCTGAAAACTTGTTTTGTACACTGCAAACTTGCCACTACAACAATTTGTTTCGGCTGTAACTGTAATTATCTTGACCGCACAAGAACAAGACAACACGTTTTTCTGTAAATCTGAATCTGCTTGCACAAGTGAAAAAATATGACGGTTGCGACGCGTTGCAATTTGAAAATACTCCCGGGTTTCGTTCGGCGGGCGGTGCGTGGCGCGTGTGCTGCTCGAGCGCGATGGACTCGCCCGTCACTGGTTGGCTCACAGGGTGGCGTGATGTCACTTGAGCCAATCAGATGCGTCCTGCTTGGCGTGCGGAAGTTTTTTCCGCTTTCTAGTCGAACCAAAATTGGATTTCTTCACAGAATACTCGAACGCGGCGCTCGAACTTTCTGGAGCGTTTTGGACTTGCCCTTGAAATTGTAAAGATGGACTTGCCCGTTCCTTTATTCGTTACGACCGGTGGCGTGGGTATCTTCTGGAATCTATTTCCACAGGAATTCACTGTACTTTAGCTGACTGTATTATTATTGCTCGAAGGACCATGTTGGGTAACTTGTATAGCTAAGCTATTTAATAAAAAATGCAGATTGGATGCAAAAGACGTGTGCTTCATTTAATGTAATCTTGTACAGTACAATGACGTTAGTGACAATTGACATTGACAGAAATGATGACAGGTTAAAACTAAATGTTGTGTTCCAACACCGTGCCAGCAGAAATCATAACAAAATATTTTGAAGAACTACAAAAATCTTCGGCCAATGTTCCAGCAGCAAATATCGTCAAATATGACGAGACAAATCTCGCGGACGATCCTGGGCGCAGAAAAATTATTACGAAACGCGGCACTAAATATCCAGAACGCGTCATGAACCACTCAAAGGCTACTGTTTCCTTAATGATAGCTGGATCGGCAGAGGGCAAGATTTTATGCATATGTGTTGTACAAAGCCCAAAATTTGTACAACACATGGGTTTCTCATGGGCCTAGAGGTGCAAGGTATAATCGTTCGGCATCAGGATGGTTCGATGGTACCATTTTTGAAGATTGGGTACAATCCATCATTATTCCATTCTTCGCTGACAAAACGGGAAAAAAACTGCTACTAGGCGATAATTTATTCATAAAGTTGTAATTGGAAGTTATAAATGATAAACTAGGACCAACGAGCTAAAATAAATGAACAGGTAATTACTAGTAACAATAACAAAACCATGATCAGCAAGACGACCAGTCACCACAAGCAGTACCCGTTCACGAGCATAACGCAAAGATCAGCCATTACCCCCCTCGCCATATTTGACGAGTAACCCGACCCCCGACGCTACCGCAAGCATTGACATCTAAGGGAGCATGACGAACTTGCTGCCGGTTGCTCAGGCAAAAAATAATATGATCAATTGTCGAGGTCACTAGCTAACCATAAATTGCAATACAACTCATAACAAAAACATTGTAATGAGTAGATTATGTCAACAATAAAATAAACAATTACATAAACTCATATAAACTGTCAATAGGTAAGCTAATTCTGGAGAAAGTTAAGTAGTCGTTGATACAATAGTATGTCTTTGAACAAAGGTTGGATTTTACTTTATTTTTAAACGCACTAAAAGGTAAATCTAGCAAAGATAACGGTAGCTTGTTATAAAAGGTTATACCAAGCCCAACAAATGAGTTATGAACCTTATGAAGCCGGTGAAAGGGAGCTCGAAGTTTGTCCTTATTTCTAGTGTTAACATTGTGAATATCACTGTTTTTAGTGTATAAGTGTATATTTTGCCTAATATATAAGATGTTGGCGAAAATGAATTGTGATGCCACCGTGAGAATACCAACATCTTTAAAAAATCTCTTAGAGAAACTCTGGCACCTAGCTGGTAAATTGCTCTAACAGCTCGTTTTTGAAGAACAAATATATTTTGAATGTCAGCGGCTTTGCCCCACAGCAGAATACCATAGGACATAACGCTATGGAAATAACTAAAATAGACTAACCGAGCTGTATTAACGTCAGTGTATTGTCTTACTTTCCTGACAGCGTAGGTGGAGCCTTCCCGCTAGGCTTAATATATGTGGGCCCCACTGAAGTTTGGCATCTACTGTTATGTCCAGAAAAACTGCCGAGTTCACAGTTTCAAGCACCTCTTTATCTAAGACGATGTTGGGTCCTAGATTTCTAACATTTGGTAGAGCGAACTTTACACATTTCGTTTTCTTAGCATTGAGAACTAGGTTATTTATCGTAAACCAATCCGTAACCATTGACAGTGCACTGTTTACGTCGTCAAAATCTTGTCTATTCCTGTCTACTTTAAAAATAAGAGACGTATCATCTGCAAACAGTACAACGTTGCAGATATCCTTTAAATAAAAAGGTAAGTCATTTATATACACTAAGAATAAGAATGGACCCAGTATTGAGCCTTGAGGTACACCTAACTGAACCGGTAGCCCGAAAAATTTCACACCACTAACATCTACACATTGGACCCTATTATGTAAATAAGAATTTATTACTTTACGAGCTTCATTTTGGACACCGTAATGACGTAGTTTACGCAAAAGTGTGTCGCGGTGCACGCAATCAAAGGCTTTGGAGAGATCACAGAAAACTCCAATAGCATTTTGCGAGTTCTCCCATGCGTTAAATATGTGTTTCAGTAGAACAACACCCGCATCTGTGGTCGAACGACCTTTTGTAAAACCATATTGTTCATCTTGAAGAAGTCTGTTTAAATTAAAATGTCTTAGCAACTGCTTGAGTATTAACTTTTCAAGTATTTTACTGAATGCAGGTAAGATAGAAATAGGCCTGAAATTGCCAACGTCATTTTTGTTACCTGATTAAAATAATGGTATGACTTTACTACTCTTCATGAGGTCAGGAAAAGTTCCTAAATCAACACATTATTAAAAATAACAGCTAAATATGGAGCTACTATATCTATTATGTTACTTAATAGTTTAATGCAGATGCCCCAGTAATCACCAGTGTTTTTAGACTTAAGTGTGTTAAAAACATTAACTACATCACGAGGTGTTACATGCTCGAAGCTAAATAAGCTACTACATTTAGGCACACTCCTATGCAAAAGGTTTTCAGCTTTAGAAGGGGACGAATTTAAGGACCGAGTCGTAGTTATAGGTATTTTGGCAAAAAACTCATTAAATGCCTCAGCTACGTCGGCTGCTATATTAACTAATTTACTGTCGACCATAATCTCGAGTTGTTTTTACCCGTTTCATTGTTAATAATTTTCCAAGTGGTTTTTACTTTGTTATTTGAATTTTTAATTGTATCGCCTAAAAATTTTGATTTTGCAAAAACACTAATATTTTTAAATAATTTTTGACATACTCTAAGAAACGAATATCAAACCTGTATTTTTTCAAACCATATAACTCGTATAGTGTTGCTCTATTTTTATAAATACCTGGAGTAACCCATTGGTTAAAGCCAACGGAGGTTTTGGTCTTGAAAGTAGATTGGTACTCTTTTTGCACAATATCAAAAAGGGCTCCATAGATTTCATTAGGATTCTCGTGTTCTACTATAGATGGTGTAATTCTATGAGCTATATTATTTTTTAACTTGTTACAACGACTAGCTGTATAAGGCCTGCATTCTATTTTATGTGGCTTTTTATGTAATGGCATAGAGAAACTAGCTAGTAAACCACAGTGGTCAGACGGTAAGTCACTGAAAAAGTAATTTATTTTTGGCATCACAATCACTAAATATACTATAGAGACAAGTCGACGAAGATGTCGTGATCCTAGTAGGTTAAAAAAACAAGTTAATTAAGTTATAAGATTTGAATAAATTGAGAAGTCTAATACTCAGTGGAGTATCATCTAAAATATTAATCCCATCAAAAACATAAATGTGAAAATGGGAGCCAAGTTCAAAAAATATGGTTGTCGACTTCGCCGACAAAAGAATTGAGATCTAAATGGGTGCCAAGTTCTGTAGATAATCCTGAAATTTATTTATAAGAATATGCAACTTTCTAAAATAAAATTAAAACACAAATTCTTGTTTTTTTCTGCTATAACAATGTTTGCTATTTAAAAATATAACTTCTTAAATTTGAACAGTCGAATTATTTACACAAAGGACTTAGGATAAATTGAAGCTCAAGATTTGACTTGGCTAGTTTTTACCAACAAGCTGAAATTTTAGAGGAGGAAGATATTTTGACCTTACAGTTACAATAAGAAACAGTATCTTGCGCATAATAAATAAATAGCCAAGTCAAATCTTGAACTAAAAACATTTTATTTGTCATAGAATTTAAAACGGCTTCAGCTTCATTCTCATAACGTAGTCATGGTATGAAAGCAGCGTAGGTACGGTAGGTGGTAGGTGTACGCTTTCCCACGAAACAGTAATAAGCAATGATGATCTCTTAAACGATTTGTCCTATTTTGCTCACTTATCAATAATTATGTACACCAAGTCCTGCTGCTCACACGTCACGATTTGATTCTGGCCCTAACCAGATTATTGTTTTGACCTATTAAGGGTAAATCTCCTAAACTCTAGGGTGACTCTGTTTTTAACATCACTTGCTTGCCTATAAACATCTCTGGTAGCAGCCTCTCTTAATAAACATGACAAACTTTATCCAAATGTATGACCTAGAAAGTAAGAAAGTACTTCTTATTGTTGTTTATTTACTTTTGTTTAATAATAATATCACTCATAGTAATTCTGCCATTTTAAAAACACTAACCTGATGACTTCTGTGACTTGCAATTGACATGCCACATGCAAAATATAATATGCTTAGATTTCCATGAGCAAGTAATACTTGGGATAGAGTTGTAGATAATATAATCAATAATGTCAAGTCTTGCAATACGGAAAAATAAATTCAAATCAACGTAAAACAAACAGCCAACAATGCCATTGATCTGACAGATATTTTTTTGACAGTTTGACATTATGCATGGTGTCAATGTTACCAGGTTTAATTATTTTGGTAATCGATTGACGAAATCGATTGGGTGATTAGCAGTGATCGGAGTAGGTAGATTGATTTTATGTAGGTACTCGCATCATGAATAGTCATAGAAATCATAACATGGATAAGCCTTTTTTCCAGGATTTCATTTTGGTACTTACGGGATTTAATCAAATATTGTTAAAGTAAGGATTTTTTAAACTACTACTACCTACTACATTAGAAATTTATAGAATGCGATAGATAAACATTTAAAATATATTAAATTATTATATTGTTTATAGTATATCTATCCTTTTCTTGGAGTCCGATCACCTATATACTATTAAAAAGACAGCAAAATGGTTAAACATTTCTTATTCATATTGATGTATTCTTTATTTTACACATCACAACATTTGAAATTCCTTAAACAAAATCTTAATAATTTGTAAATCCCGGAATCCCGGAGGCATATCCATACCAATATGTACGTGCCAGTTCATTGACCCCAAATCAATCTACCTAATCCGATCACTGGTGATTAGTTTTTGAGTATATTCAGACCAGATAATATTTTAGTTATTGTAAAATCATAATTTTACAGTATTTGAGTATAATAAATAGCATTTGAAACATACTCGTGTAGTGGATACTCCACGTACTCCATGTGGGTTAGTATCGATATTTTCAATCGATTACAAATTATTTTATTGGAATAGTCTGTCATCTGGCAACATTCAGGTTAGGATTGAATGGCGGATGTAGTACTTTAAATATCAACAAAATAAAAATTTATTAGGTTCTCTTATGCTAGCAGAAATAAATTTTGATAAAAAACGACTTAACTTGAAAAAAATACGACATAATTTTTGATAAATATGCTTTGACACGGTACCATACCGTGGGCCTGCTTTCGAGAAATCTCCTTTCAACTTTCTAGGTCATCCGGAAGTGGATTAAAGGTTTTTGATAACCCATGATATGTAGTTGATAAAAATGCCGATTTTTAGACGTTAATATCTTAATAACCGTTTAAGCTTTATTTATGAAATTTGGAATTCTAGTTAATCTAAGGGGTTTTAATAAATAAACCAAATTTCATGTGCTAATGTTACATAGATTTTGAGTTATTAAGGGGTCAAAAGTGGCTCCAAATGGTTCGTGTAATATAACACACTGCAGCCGTGTCTTGCCTTAACTTGGCTCGACACGCTCCCGCGTGTCTAGATATTGAAATCTCCACATAAAATTATACTTTTATTACTAGATTTTAACCTATTGAGTGAATCCTCCATTACCGATTCGAAACTAATAAAATCCCCAGACGGGTGTCGATAAACGCAAATTATAACGTATCGCTCTAGTTCAACACAAGACAACTCGTTAACTAAATCTAAACGTTGTTTACATTTCAACTTGTTTGAAACAAGAACTAAAGACCCACTGCGGATAGCACTTTTTCTTACAAATGCACTTTGTACAGTAAAAAAATCATCATTGATAAAAACTACTTCATGTTCTTTCAACCAGTGTTCAGTCAAACATAACACCTGAACATCATAGTTCTCCATAAATAAACTTAACTCTAGCTCTTTGCCGGACAGACCCTGCATATTTTGATGTACAACATTCAACATATGCGGCTTATCCATTGTCGCTCCTAATAGTTTAAATTACAAGGGGTATCAAAAGTAGTGTTAGTACCACTACTAACAGCAATCGAAGGTACACTACAAGTACCAGTTTCACTGTGTATATTGTATGCTAAAAGATTAGCAATTTGTCTCCTACAACTAGGTGGCAAATACATTGTATAATTTGTCAGTTTGTAATCAGTAATAAATTGATTACAATCAAAATATAAAATAGTGTTGTTACAACTGGCTCAACACATGTGGGTCCAGACCCGCTACCAACCAACTCATCATAAAGACTGCAGGTGATCGCAGACTCTTCACTGGCTTTGAGAGATTCCAAACGGGTTATTGTGTTGTGGGCCCTGCTTAAGTCCAGTTCTAATTCAGATATCCGTCTCAAAGCCAGGTCGTGGGTGTCACTACATTGCTGGAAATTTGACACAAGTTGACGGAGGTGTTGATGCTGGTCAATTATGTCCATATGCTGAATATGTAATTCGGCCAACTGGTTCTTAAGCTCAGTGTTCTTGTTATTAATATATTGAACTTCCACCTCGCTGTCATCCCTTTTGTGTAGCAGCTGATCGCACTGGTTTTTACTAGATTCCAACTCTTTCAATGTAGCCTTCAGTTTTTCCTCCAAGGATGCAGCTCTACGGGTCAACATATTGACAAGCCAACCCTAGAGGCACCCTGGAATGAGAGAAGAAAAAGCTAAGTGAGTAAAAGGAATAAGAGAATGGGTTAGGATGTGGATAGTAAGTACTAGAATGAAGGGACTATAATTATTGGGAGTGTAAATATATTATTTAGAATTGAAAGAAAGAAAACAAAGGAATTAAATTTATAATGATTGTGTTATCTCAAATTATGGGATGACAATTTAATTATTCACAGGTAAGTCTTATTTGAGATATTAATATTCTAAAAATAAAGGGAAAAACAACAATGTTAAGTTTGCAAAAAAGGTTGGGGTAGGTTCTACCTACTATTTTAAAGTGATTGTAAATCCAGTTTTTAACATTAATTTCATAAATTGGCACTAATGCAGTAATTTAACTAATCAGAGGTATGTTTAGTAGTGTCCGTCAGAATGAACGGTCACTAGGCGTATTTAACGTTGAATTCTGTGCGTCCTGTGAAAAGTGATATAAGTCAACTTATATCGAATTTGATATTATTGCTGCATCTTCATCAGAAAACAATGCTCTATTTTTGTGTCTAATTAACATTTTGATACGTCTATTAGTTTCCGAGATCGTATGGTACATCTAAGACGAAATTACGTGTTTTGATAAATATTTTTGTGTAAATAAATACATATTGACATGTATCGTTCACAATATTCAAGTTATTAAATAAATATTTGAGTGTAAAGATGTATCTCAAGTCATATCATTATTCACATATATTTATTACCTTGTAATAAGGTGTCATCTGATACATGTTTAGTTATAACTATTGACACAAAGTAAATTCGTACACTGCATCGGTACAACTAAAGTTGTATTATTGCTCACAAACATAGGAAACTAATATTTTATGTGTAAAGTGATTCAAGTAAAGTTACATCAATAATCACGAGAAAATTAAAACGGTTTTGATCCAAAATATGTGCAAAGTAATACATCTGTAGAACGCGGGTGTTGCGCGGGGCGGGGGGGACGTTATTGCAGGGGGACCGCCGTCCGCGCGGTGTCAGTGCCGCACATACTACTGTGCGAGGTCCGCGCGCGGTCGAGGTGTCCGCGCGCGCTATTACAGCAATCCAACATGGCGCACAACGTACGTATTAGATGTATCATTTTACACAAAATTCTAAATTTTTTCGTTTATTCGTAATAACAAGGACTAATATTAATTTACACAAAATAATTACTCCAGTTACATCAAAATACACGAAATCTATTTATTATTGTGATTTTTATAATTATAAAGTAATGAATACTTGTTTATGATATCGTTTATTTTTATTTGTTATTATTATGTTTTATGATAGTCTACAATGTAAAATATAATTGTTTCAGCGTCGTTCTTGCCGTGCAAAACGCATGTTAGACATGTTAAACATAAATAATGAGAATGAAAAAGATGATGTTTTCGTGGATGAAAACATTTCTTCTTCTTCCTGTCAAAATAATAACTATAGCCGTAGTAAGTCGAATAGCAAGGAAATATTGGCTACTTCCCATTTGGTAAACTTCCCATTTCGTAAACCTCAAACTGTACCTACTAAAAAGTTGCGTTTGGTAAACATTATACATTTCATACATTTAGTCCCATTTCGAAAACATTTCAATATTTTTTTGTGTTATATCCCATTTGGTAAACTTTCAGATGAAATGGGTACAGTCAAGTAAAAAAAGAAAAACGAAACTAATGATAACATTGTCATTTATTTTGTTAAATATTTTTAATCACAGGTACAATAGTCGGATTATGTGTACGTATGCCATTTACACATATTGATATTTAAAAACAGAAATAAAAAGTGGGGTGTACAAATAACTTTCAAAAAATTTAAGAAAAATCACAGTTCGATTTGACTATTTCGATGACAAGTTTTATTTTTTTAATAACATAAGTCAATCTAGATGCGAAATCAACTTATATAAAAAAACAATAATCACAGATTTGGTACTATCTTTTTATGTTAATGTACATTAACATAAAAAAATACATACGAAATCAACTACTTATAAAATATAAAAATAAACAGTCACTGATTTGGTACGTTAACGTAAAAAAATACATACTAAATCAACTATAAAATATAAAAACAATAATAATCACAGATTTGGTACAATAACATAAAAAATACATGCAAAATCAACTTTTAAATATAAAAACAAATAATAATCACAGATTTGGTACATTAACATTAAAAATTACACACAAAATCAACTATAAAATATAATCACAGATTTGGAATATTAACATAAAAAATTTACTACCTACACTACAAAGTTAAAAATCAATAAATAAATTATAAAGTGATACAAGCAATTCTTGATAATTCGTTCAAACAATTTTCCAATGATATTTTTCCACTTTTGTAATCGCCGAGAATATTGTTAATTCGTATATCATTTTGGATAGATTTTTTTCTTCGTTTTGATATACTTTCTCCATTATTATAAAAGCTGTAAAAAATTGTTATGATTAATTAAAGTAATAATGTATAATTTTTATCATATGTGTCGCCTAAAAATACAGGTCATTGAAACAAAAATATGTACCTTTTCAGAAGATTTTCATAATGTTTAATATTGCCTGATATCGTTTCGAAAAATAAAAGAATTGATGGCCTTTTTCCAATTTCACTATTGAAACTCCAATTCCAAGATTCCATGAGGTTTGTAGTGCGGTGTCTTTGTGCGTAGCAGCACCAAATATTCATCATATCTTCATTTTCCAACCACTGATCCACAAAGTAATCATTGAATTCAGTTATAGCTTTTTCTTCAAAACTGTAACAGAATTAATTCGTTGAAGATTATGATACGAAAAACCATATATTACCTAGTTTCTAACGCATAAAAATGGCTGTAGAAAATGGCGGTAGAAGAAATATCCAGAACTAAACGCGTTCATTTCAATACTGCAAAATTAATTTACCTTTGACTCATAACGTATAGCCATCCATCGTTTATGTCTTCTTTTGGTAAATGTGCCAGAGCCATACATAGTTTGACGTGATAGTGAGATTCTTCATGTTGTAATAAGCCAAGAGATTTTGCCTTTCTTAATAGCGCTCTGCCAAAGTGAACAAAACACCCCTTAACAATTATGTTTGGAAATGTCTTTTTAATTGCATTTATTGGAGCTTTTTCGAAATCCAAGGTAATAATATCGGCTGTCCACTCTGGTAAATGAAATTTTAGTTTGTAAAACAGTCTTTCATATGTAGTTTCTTCTTTGTTTGTCAACACTGCATAAAAAAATGGTACAATATTTGTCCCAGTTTCTGTACTTCCTATGTCTCCGTGTACAACGTATAGTTGAAGAAACGGCTTTGCACAACATTTGAACGTTCCGTCCGCAAAGTAGTGACGGACGTCATTTAAATGTGCAATTGCACTCTTTGAACCAAACACAATCATTCTATTTTCACCGTCAATCTCATCAAACAATAAATTGTCTTTAAAACGGTCAGGAATCACGATTTCTGTAGAGTTAGAGTGCTGAGATTTTGTAATTCCTAGTTGTCTATTTCTGTGTCTATACAAACTGCTTTTAACTTTGTCAAAATTTGGTAATTCTTTAATAATTTCATAACCATTATCTTTCAGCTTTTTAGTACATTTCCTGTATGTAGCTGGAATCGGCTTCAGATCTTCACATATAGTTTGTTTACATTTTTCGATGGCTACTTTCACTTCATTTTTTTCAAAATTCGGAATACAAGAACTGCAGTGAGCATTTTCTCTTAATACATGGCTTCGATTTGAATTCAAAGTTACACTTGCTGAACATCCATCTTTTCTATTAACACAGCGCCACCAACTTGAGTCCTTATTATTTTTCTGTTTATAATATTGATGCCCAGCGCGTAATAAAATTTCACCGCCTCGTGTACTATTAATAATTTTTAAATTCACTGCACCACTAGAAGATCCCTCACCCGACATTGCAACGACCTTGCACTATGCATAAAACGAGTGAACTGATAAGTTAAACCCGGTAATAGATATAATTTACGTATACTTACTTATGTCTATCTCATTCACACCTTTTGTTTAAAACGATGGTAAGGACAATAAATCCCTACCTGAGAACCCGCTCGGTGCTTCTTTTGCGGGAAAAGCACGTGGTATTTTTAGTAGCATCGTGGTATTTTTACAGACTTTAATACGTTTTTTTTACTTCTTCTTGATCAGCCATTCTTTTTGATGGTCGAGATACTATCTCAAGACTGAAGCATTTAAAAATATATACATCTCTAATTTAATACTAATTTGACACTGACTGTACCGTACAAAAATAACAATACTAACAAAGTTTACCAAATGGGATTAAATGTATGAAGTAACGAAATGTTTACCAAACGCAACTTTTTAGTAGGTACAGTTTGAGGTTTACGAAATGGGAAGTTTACCAAATGGGAAGTAGCCGAAATATTATTAGAGCAGAGTCCTTCTAAAAAAAACATTTCAGTCAAAGAAATATGCCGCGACGAGGATAATGGTTCATCTCCTGATGGTGATTTCGGATCTTCGAGTAGTGATGATTATATACCTGGTTCTGATGAATATAGCAGTGACAGTTCGTATGATTCTATAAATGGATCTGTATAGCGATCAACAGGAAAACTACCTATAAGAATTTCAACTTCTGACAGTTCATGCAGTAGCACCTGTAGCAAAGATAATAACAATTGCGATATTTTAACAGAAGAAAATAGGAATACTTATCTAAATAATTTGCCTGAAGAACCAAACACATGCAATGATATAGCACCGACTTATTCACGCAATTTATGTTATTCCGTAGAAGGAAATAACGAATGCAATACTTTACCCGAGCAAAGTATTAATGATGAGTTAAACAACTTATCTGAAGAACCAAATCAGTGCAATGATGCGGTACCATCTTTTTCATTTTGGGATAACAAAACCGTGACTAGGGACGGCCGTAAGAGGAAAAAAAGAGATGCTAAAAAAGAACGAAGATGTGAAAGAGTTGCACGAAATATCTCTAGAAACAAAGGAGAAGAGTATTTTACAAAGACTGGTACGAGTAAATTAAAGAAACGTAAACAATTGAAAGAGTTACCGCACTGTAGAGCAATATGTAAGGAAAAAATCCCAAAGCAGGTACTGGAAAATGTTTTTACAGAATACTGGCACCTAGGCTCATATGAAAAAAGAGCAAATTATATCAGTAATTTTATAATTATTGGCAAAAAGAAGGTTGCTAAAATTGATCCAAAAAAGAGTAGAGAGCATGCTAACAAATATGTGTTAAAATTCGATAACAGTGTCTATAATATATACAAGAAATGTTTTTTAACAACTTTTGATGAAAGTAACAGATTTATCCAAACTATTTGTGAGAAAAAAATTAAATGCGGTAACGTGATATCGAGTGAAAGGGGTCGTGCAGCAAGTTATAAAAAAATCCATGATGATCGTTTGGAACTCGCAAGACAGCATATTTTGAAATTCCCTGCATATGAAAGTCACTATGGGCGCAGCAAAACCAGCAAAACTTTCTTAAGTTCTGATTTATCGTTGGCTAAAATGTATGATCTATAAAGGAAACTACAACTGAGCCCATTAGTAAAACAGTGTACAATCACGTGTTCAAGACCTTAAATCTATCGTTCAAACAGCCTTCCGTAGACACATGCCAGAAGTGTGATAGACTAAATAAACAGTTGGAAACGGCAACGTCTGAAGAAGTCAAAACTCAAATAAAAACCCAATTGCAAGAACACCAAGCTTGCGCCGCCTTTGCATATGATCTGAAAGACAAAGATAAAAATTATGCAAAAGAATCAACAGATACCCTTGTTTTGACATTCGATTTGCAGCAATGCTTACCCACTCCTTATCTTAAGACGGGTATGGTGTTTTACAAACGCCAACTTTGGACGTATAATCTTACCATTCATGATTGTGTGGGCAATAAAGCTCATTGCTATATTTGGGATGAAAGTATTTCTGGTCGAGGAGCAAACCAAATAACTTCATGTGTTTACGATCTTTTAAAATACCGTGTTCCTAATCAATGGCCTAACGTTTCAAAAAATATTTTGTACTCCGACACTTGCGCCGGACAAAATAAAAACTCTATAATGGCGACTATGATGCTCGTAGCTGCTCACGATCTGCCGTATATAATTTCCATAGAGCACAAATTTTTGACTCCTGGTCATACAAGAATGGAAGTAGATAGTGACCATTCACTAATAGAAAGAGCTAAAAAAAGAACGACCATGAATATTCATCATCTTCGAGATTGGGCTCAATTAATACGATCGGTAGGGAGACCTGGGAAATTTACTGTAATCGAGATGGCTGAATCTAACTTTTACGATTTTAGTGATTTTTTGAAACAAAACTTTATAATGAAAAAATATAATGAAGACAACATTAAGTTCGTTTGGGCCGATGTTAAACTTCTACTGAAAAGACGTTGTTTCCGTGCCTCAAATACAAAACCGATTTGCAAGGTGATGACTTTAATATGATCTCGTTTGCAAAAAGGGGTAAACATTATGGATTAGAAGTACTTACCAATAATTTAATAAACTGTAAGGGAGCAAATTTCATTTCGAACGAGAAGAAGAATGATTTAATTTCGTTATTGCCATACATTGATAGTAGTTATCATCATTATTATAAAAATTTAAAAACTAAGGCTGATATAAAACATATTGATCCTGATTTGATCTCTAGTGATGAAGACTGAAAAATATTAATTTTAGGACTTACTTGTTGATTTATTTAGTTCTACAAATTAATATTGAATTATGTTTAATTTGATATGGAAGTCGAATATTATTTTAAGCTTAAGTTTTTTAATAAATGTTATTAAGTATAGGTACTAAAATGTGATATTAAATTTTTGATTCATTCACATAGTTCCTAAGTTTAATTTTGAATTAAGTCGAGTTTGATATGAAAGGTTAAGTTCAATTTAGTTTTGTAACAAACATATAGCGCCATCTAGTGTAATTTATCCAAAGCACTATGATGAGCGGTTTCATAAACTAGAAGACAGCAACTACAAACGATTACTGTGAACAAGTGATGCCATCTACAATCTTCGTGTGCAAGCTTCGTGACAATCTGCGCCAGCGCCACCCCGCGAGTTATCTGCACCACAACTACACACGACTGCCAACTATGAACCGAAGTTTGAAAAGACACGGTAGCTACATGAGCGAAGCTAAACGAACTTAGCTTCGTTCTTAGTGTGGCTTGCGCTTAACATAATTGAAAGTAACAGTAAACGGCGTTGCAATTTTTCAATAATAGCTTTCATAGAGTTTTTATCTGATGATTAAAAACAAAACTTCTCTTCAGGTAGCTCAGGCTGTTGACCCTATAAAGAATTTTAGTGGCATGAGGAACAGGGTGTAAAGTTCACTCATCCACCATAGAAAAGGGTCCTCCCTTTTCTATGGTTTCTTTTATTTTATGGTTTTTTTTTTGTTATTTTTCTATGTAACACGCGTCTGGTCGTAGGATCCTTCCTCCGACCAGACGGGTGTTGTGTCTGGCGGGCAACTGCCCAACGGTTTGAAGTTGAAATCTTGTATCTATGTCGATCGCTCGGTAAACTCTAATTGCGCGATGCAGGATTTGTGTGACGTCATGTCTATGATGCGTAGTTTGTATGTGGCGGTGTAACCGCTAAATCATTCCCCTCCGGAGACCATAGGCTGATAGATGGCATCTCATCTCTCTCCGTACCTGCATCGCACCAAAGGATACCAGATGACGTGGCGTCTGTCAAGACTGTCGCCGGCGAGTCGGAATTTCACCAGCTGCTCCGGGAGTTCCAGGAGGTGACCCGACCTGCAGGTACTGTGCGTGAACCAAAACATAATACGGTGCATTATATTAATACCGCCCCTGGACCACCGGCATCAAGTAAGCCAAGGCGACTAGATCCAGACCGTTTAAAAATAGCCAAATAGGAGTTCGACGACATGCAGGCCAACGGCACGGCCAGGCGATCAGACAGTCCATGGTCTTCAGCCCTGCATTTAGTCAAGAAGAAAGATGATGGATGGAGGCCATGTGGTGACTACCGCGCACTCAACGCACGCACAATTCCTGACAGATACCCGGTGAGGCACATTCAGGATTTCTCGCACCAGCTCTCCGGCAGCACTATATTTTCTAAAATTGATATGATTACAGCCTATAAGCCTTTTCCACCCGTGTTGAAATGACCGTGAGTTTTGACTTAACTAAATTCTAGGCAAAATTTGAAACAACTTTTGCGAACGCAACCGACCCCGATCGTTCGTAAGTCTATGTAAGAATGAGTAAAAAAATAGTTTTGCATTGTGCGCGCACGTTTTGTCCTGCCAGTTGGTCGAAAACCGAGTGAGGGTAGGCTGCGTTTTTAGATTCCCGCGCCTCCGCACGTAAGTAGATCGATTTTTAGTAATTCTATTGGAATTTTTTATATTATTTGATAACATTTGGTTAAATATGTGTTTCTTCATACATAGTCATCAGATTTTTGCTAATTGGACCATCAGTTTCGTAATAATTTTCCGTCAAAATTGAACACGCACGATCATGCAACATCGGTCGTAACATGTGAAGTTTTTACATTTTGTTATTTTGTGTTTTGTTTGTTGTTTTGGTTCCATAGTGTGTTAAAATGGCCTTTTCTTCTTTATTAGGGGTTGATGCAATATTAGATCAATTGATGGACGGAAATCTATCGGAGATTGAAGATTTTGAGGATGACGAGTATGAATTGGATTTTGAACCAAATACCCTGTTTGCTCAATTGGCTAGTGAAGATCTCTCCGATGGTGACAATCTTAACGAAGATGAAGAAATAATTAACCATACGATACCATTGACATGTCCGCCGGCGACGCAACCTCCATCTTCATCGGCGCCGCAACCTCCTGCTTCATTGATGGCGCAACAACCTACTCCGTCGAGGACGCAGTCTCCGTCAACTATGCAGCCGCCTTGCCCATCGTTATCATCAACGTCAAGTCGGTCATCATATCGACTAAGGTCAGTACATGTATCGTCTGAGCGACCGATATCAACCACAAGTACTCGAGGACAAAGATCGACGTCAACACCATGTAGTCGAAGAAGATCTGCTTCAACACCAAGTAGTAGGAAAATAATATGGAAGCAGGCTCCATTCGTAGATAAACTGCATGACTATCTTCCCTTGCCTACAAAACCAGTAAGGCGTTCCATCGAATACTTTCGTGAATACATAGATAACGTGTTTACAGAACAGATGTCTCACTGTACTAATTTATATTACTTACGTACTACCGGCCGTGAATTGAAAAGTACAAGCAATGAGATTGCAAAGCTCGTTGCAATACAAATACTCATGGAATGACTTCATTACCCCCGACTGCCTATGTATTGGAGGGCTGGTACTAGGTTGGAGATCATCAGCAGTTTAATGTCACAGGACAGGTTCCTGACCCTTCGCAATGCACTACACGTAGTTGACTCCAATTCTCCACCTGCGACTGAAATCGGTAATCCACTATGGAAGGTTCAACCCATGATCGATCAAATTAAGCATGCCTGTAATAAACTAGAGAGGGGGCCGGGATTTTATTCAATTGACGAGCAGACGATACCATTTACAGGCTGTTGTCAACTACGTCAGGTTGTGAAGAACAAACCCAGGCCTGTGGGGTTGAAAAACTTCGTCCTCACCACTAGTGAAGGGTTGATGTTAGATTTTGATATTTACAGAGGTGCAAGAACTATGTTTGGTGACACGAATCTTGGTCTCGGTCCTTCGGTAATCTTACACTTGGCTAAGAGTATTCCCCCTGGCAGTTGTGTTTACCACGATCGATATTTCACCACCGTTCCTTTGATTGAAGTAATGAACAAGTTGAATTTGCATTCTACGGGGACAATAATGCTAAATCGTATCAGGGGACCGAGCTACAATAAAATTTAAAACGGGTTCTCAAATGGCTTGTGGTGAAAGTCAACATTTTGTTTGTGAACCTATTACAATAGTAAAGTGGAAAGATAATTTTCTTTAAATTCCGCGAGGAATCCCTCAGCGGGGAACTGAAAAAATCTGCGATAAATGTTCTTACTGTGATCGATTTAACGCATAAATCTCTACGCGCGAAATAGACGGGGTAACGGGGTGCGTGTCGTCAAAATTCGTATTTTTTGGCGGCGTGTGCGTTTGTGACTGACCACTCCCTGCGCCGGTATCCTTGAGGATAGTTCTCGACTATTCGCAGTTTCGCACACGCGCCCTGCGTATTTTGATTGTTAAAGATAAAGATCATTTATTTGTCCAAAACTTTAAATTCTCCCAGACAAACGTCTACCTCAATGTAACCGAGTGATGCAATTGTTGAACCCGAGTAACAACGTAAAACTAAGTTATCTGGTTCAATCTTTTTATGCGAAAACATATGTTGGTACATAACCTCACTTATTGCTGATGTACGGCTACCTGTGTCCACTTCAAATTCCATATTAATGCAATCAACGGACAGTTTAATAAAATATGGTTTGTTACCTCGAGTTGCCACATTCAAGTTGAACATACCATCTGATTCGTCACTCACATAATTATGCCGACCGCCACTACCGCACACTTGTTTGCACATCACTTTTAGGTGCCCTTCTTTACCGCACTCATCACAACTGTAATTTTTAAACCGATACTTCTCGGCCGGATGCGCCTTGCCACAGCGCTAGCAGGCCCGCGCGCGCGCCGTCTGCGCCTGCCGCGCCTGTTGCTGCCGCTGCTCCATCGCCTGCGCCGCCGCCGCCGTGCGCCCGTTGCGGCCCGCGCGGACGCGATCGTCCGCCACGCGCGTAATGCAGGCCTTCGCCCGCCTCGCTGCCTGCCGGCTTAGCTGAGTCCTCCGCCGCCGTCGTTGTGGTGCCGCTCACCTTGGCATGCTTCTCCGGTGCTTCTAGAGCCAGCGCGAGCTCCACTGCCTCTTTGTATTGTACTTTCTTTTCCGCGAAGATTCTCGATCGCATTACGTCACTTGTGTTGAAACGCTTGTGTCAAATAATACCAAACAATTGTAAATCTGGTTTATTTTCAGAAATTATATTGATATGTTACATTAGGTATTTTATACATGTTAAAATATAAGTTTATTCAGCTGGTGACATTTATCTAGATTTATTCAAATTCAAATTCAAAATAATTTATTTCAGGAATACACCCGTATAAAATTCACGACAGATTACAATAATTCAATTAATTAACACAATTTATAAAAAAAAAAAAAATAATAATAGAAAAGTATTATTTTAGCTGGAAAATTAATTGCCATATACGAAGAAATAATTAACCTCGTATATGGCCTTCAATATTCCATTGTCAGATTTATGTATTCGGTTCATAAAGGAGGCCTGCGACTTTCTCATGACTGCGTAAAAGTCATCTACCCTGTTTTCGGCAAACATGCCGGACGCACTACACCGCCAAGGCAGACCCAGTATGCATCTGAATGCGTTGTTATATTGAACACGCAACGTGTTGTAAGCACGCTGCGTGTATTTGTACCATAGGGCACAGGTGTAAAGGTTCCGGCAGTATGCGTTAAACAGAGTGATTTTGACTTGAATTGAACACTTCGCAAATCGTCGTGCCAGCATATTGCTCTTAGCAGCGAGCGAACGTCTTTGTCTTTCTATGTCCTCGTCATCTTTAAGTTTCTCAGTCAATATATGACCTAAATATGTGAAACATTTGACAGATTCCAACCTAGCGCTGCAAAGAAATATATCCGGTATATGTAATGTGCTGTTGTCGTAACGAAAACACATTGTTTGGCTCTTTTTAACATTACACTTAAGGCCATGTTTATCCGCATATACCTCACAAATATGTATCAACTTTTGCATTGCCGTGACAGACGGGCTGAGCAAAACCATATCGTCGGCGTAACTAAGATTATTTACAGGTACTTTGTTAATTGAACAGCCGACTCCGGCTCCGCTCAGCTCCTCTATCAGGTCATTCACATATAGGTTAAATAATATGGGTGATGTTAGTCCGCCTTGTCTTACGCCCGTTCTGAGAACATAATCGCTAGACAAGGCATCCCCCCATTTTACAGCGTTAGCCTGGCCCTCATACCAATATTTCATGATATAAACAATGTCATGTGGTATACCGGTTTTGAACATTTTATCCCATAACGTGTTATAATTTATTGTATCAAATGCGCGACTTGAATCTAGGAAACATGCGTATACATTTGTTTTTCTGTCCAAATAATATTTAACCGTTTTCTTTAAGGCAAATATAGCCGTGTCAGTTGCATGGTCAGCACGAAAACCAAATTGAGCGTTATTAAGGGTTATGCATTTTTGTATTTGAGGTTCTATTAACCTTTCAAATATTTTGGGCAACACTGTCGCTAGTGTTATGGGCCTATAATTAGACATATCTGAAATATCCCCTTTTCTATTCTTAACCAGTGGCACTACTACTGACTTCATAAAATCTTTAGGTAATAAAGAATGAGATAAGCAGGCATTATAAAGTATTACTAGTTTATCTGCTAACTGACGGCCACCCTGGATAACATGGTTTAAAGTAAGTCCATCATGCCCCGGAGACTTCCCACGTTTCATTTTATGAACACAATCAAGTAACATGTCTAAAGTTATCATAAAGCTAAGTTCACTGGCCTGGGCACGATGGCTATGTAACAGACCGCCTTCCTCAGTACACAAGCCTCCTGCAGAACCTGACACCTTAAATTGCGTTGCAAATGCCTCAGCAATCGTTTTGGGGTCCTGTATATTATTGACACTCGATGCACGACTTGGCTTATAGGATTAATTGTTAGTAGATTTCCAGAATCGCCCAAAATCACCTGAGGCCCTTTGTTTGGCAATAATATCCATTTTTATTTGATTTTGGTTTTGTTGACACCACTTAAGTTTATTTTTAGAGGTCTTTCTAGTTAAACACATATTTTCATAGACGTAACCCTGTGATGGCCTTCCGTAAAGTAACCAGCTCTGAAAAGCGTTCCTCGCGACTTCGTGAAGTGGTTTTATATGGTAGTTCCAACCAGTAACATAATTACACTTTTTGGTTATACGCCTTTCTTCGTTTGAGTTATTAGCACCTTGTCTCATGGCTTGTGTTAAAGCACTGTAATAATTATCTATTAAATCATAGCAGTGCTGATTACTACACGCCAGACCTACACTTTCATGATTACAATTTAGTTTTAAGTCAACTTTTGCTAGGTATTCATCACATAATTGGCGATACTTCATCAATTGAGCATGGTTTCTATTATTAAGGCTTAATCTATTCATAGGAGCATCGTGTACATATGTTTTACGGTTTATGACACTTAAATCACATTCCACTACGACTGGATAATGGTCCGACCAGTTCACTTCATTTAAAACGTACACACTACGAATTGCGTCCCACCCGGACGAAGTGACAATACAATGGTCGAGCCAACTAGTAGTGCCGTGTGCTTCACTTAGAAAAGTAAAAGTTTTTGAAGACTCACCCAGAAATTTAATGTCCGCACAAATCCAATTTTGGTCGTCACAGTACCTTATCAGATCATTACGGAACAAACTAGCGATATCTGCGTTAAAGTCACCCATCACAAATGCACTTTCTTCTTCGCAATCCTCTATTAACGAATTAATTACACTGAGGCACTCAGTAAATAGCGGTAAGTTATCCGTGCACTCAGTGGGCATATACACAGACATAACCATAACACTTTGCTCCGGTAGCTGTATACGCACAGCAACGATACGACGCGAATCACATTTGATCGGCGCGACCTTGGTAAACAAACACTTTCTCCACAGCACGGCTACACCTCCATACGGCCGACCACGTAGTGGACCCTTCGTAGTGTCAACCGATGATATTCCGTAATATTGAAACTCAGTATCAATTTGGCTTAGGAAATCAATGTCATCTGGTAACAGCCATGTTTCTTGCAGCGCAATAATGTCATACTTTGCACATAGTTCCCTCACATATTTGAATGATCTTTTAATACTTTTGCAATTTAATGATACAATTTTCAATTTATTGTGGTTGTGTAGATCCATTAGAAGTTTTGTTTTTAAAAGTTCTGAATACAATTCCGTCGGGCCAGAAGTCTTCACGGAGAATAATATCGAGACATTTCTTTTCAACCGATATCTTAAATGACTTGAAGTTCGTTTAGGTTTATTTTTAGGTGTCAGCATTTCTACGCTAAATACATTTTGACCGTTATCTTTCAAGTAGGTTTCAATATCCTCCGTTGTACAGTCATTCCGAAAACGGGATACATATATTTGTACTATGTGGTCTGCTGCCTTTAAATTCGAGCTCACCTTAGTGCCTCTTCTATTCTTAACGATGTTTGTCTTATGTTGTGTCAATAAGTTATTTGTCATTTGTTGTCGCTCGGCAATTCGAGGTCGTTTTCGTGCATAAGATACTGTCTGGAATCCGTCATTATCGTCTTCATAGGTACGCTTTTGAGTGTCACTATTCCTGTTAGCAGCCACGTCTCTGTAAGTAGCCTCAGGTGCGGGTGACGGGTGCAACTTAAGCCCGGGCCCCGGATTGTTTCGCACTCCTGCAAGTGTTTTCCTCATTTCGGGTGTATTCATAGGGCTCGTGGTTGAGCCTAAAACGTAGTCCTCAGTCCTAGACCACACCGTTGGTTCGCGCCTCGCAGTCCTCGCAGAAAGTACTCGCCTTTGTTCTACCCCCATATCTTGAGAATTCCGGTTTTTGAGGACTATTATTTCGTCGCTTAATTTGCTGATACTTTCTTCGAAAGTACTTTTCATAGTTAGCATTTCTGTTTGTAATGACGCCATTGTTTTTAATACACTAGAAACATCTAAGTGGTCAAAGGTCACGGGGGGTACTTTGCTTAAATCTTTCGCGACGAAACACGGCAATTTATCTTGTTCAGTTTCTTTGATCACCTTTATGATATCGATAATATTGTTAGCATTCTTCTTTTCACCTTTGCGCACGGTTTTCCTTGCGCCAGCTGCCTCGTAGAGCAATGACTTCGCATTTTCAATTTCTTCTTCCGTGTACCAGGAACTACATATTTTTATCAAACTTAACTCATCCATCAGTTCACATTTTGCTGTTAAGAAAGTCAACACTTCGTTGATCACTAGCTTGCAACTACAGGACATTTCGACACTGGTATTCCACACGTATACTGGAAGACCACGCGAGCGCGACATGCGCCGACGCCGCTTCGGAACGGACTGAATTATAAAATAAAAACTAGTAAATTGAAAAGAAAAGATTCCATTAGTAATTCAGTTGGTAACATTTTTGTTAATTGAGTACAATTTTATAATCTATGAAAAAGAGGACTATTTCGTGTGTGGAATTTTTTCATGTTACCCTCATTCCTGGGTTGTCATTCTTTGATTTGGATCGAGTCGGAATAACCAACAATCTGGTTGGCGCATTCATGTTGAATGGTTGAACTATTTCCTGTGTTATTAAAGTTAAGCAGAAGTGTGATTGTACTCTAGTTGCAATGAAGTAAACTAATTTTTCGTTATACGTGTACTTATTTTAACCAGTGATCTAACACTTGTAAGCCCGACACAAACTGATCGCGCAAATTTTCTTCAAGCGTCGAACATGACTTGCACTTTCCAAAACTGCACGTAGACGCCAGGTGCTTCAATGCCTGCAGGTATTCCGTAAGGGCCTCGCCCGCACGCTGTCGGCGCAACCTGAATACGTGGCGCTCGGCTATCTCCGATCGTTGCGGTTCCAGGTGTTCCGTCACCAATGTCACTAGTTCGTCATTTGTTTTATTTTCCGGAAAACTAGGTGAACACAGATCGCACATAAGCGCATACGTGTCTTCCCCCACGACCGTTATTAACATCGTACGTACTGATTTACTCGGCGAATATACGCTGGCCACTGTTTCGAGGTTAGATTAAATGGTTCAATTTTACCAATAGGCATCTAGACACACGCTAATTACCGGAAATTAAAAAGAAATTACACAAATCTCGTTCTCGTCGCCAATGTTGGGTCAATAAAATATGTGGGTCAACGACAGACTTGATATATTTCCACAAGTAAACTAACTACCCACCACCATACAATTATGAGTACCGACCGATGTTACACTATGTTTCAGATCTAGCAACCAAATGATAAAATAAAATATCTTTATTGGCTTAATTATTGACATGAAAAGTGCGTTGGCACTTTACGTGCACATATTTTAAAATGCATGTACCCTCAAGCACATGCATTTTAAAATATGTGCCACTGAACAAAATTAGCCAAGACCACCTGGAACTGTTCTTTTCGGCTGTTAGAGCCAGGGGAGGTTTTAATAATAACCCCAATGCGGTTCAGTTTCACAAAGCGTACAAAAAACTATTGATTAGAGAGTTTGTAATTGCATTCCTTTAGCGCTAATTTGTACACTTGACGTGCTCAAGCAAAAACCCAGTAAATTCTATTAACGAGTAGATATCTAGAAATGATTTTGTCAAAATATCTGAAGATCATTATGATTCTTATATTGAATATTTAGGAATGAACGTCGATGAAATACAACGAAAGTTTTCACGGCACTAAAATGTGAATTATGTTTATCGCTGCTAATTGGGGGAGAAAACAATAACAGCTTGATCTTCCAGAAGTCTCGAGGTGGCCTTCAGTACGCATCTATCGGAATCGTAAATATTTTAAAGAAAATTGAATTAAACCTCACCTCATGAACCAGGGGAAACCAGAAAACTATTATTTATATTTTTTCAAGTTTCTGACATAGTATTACGATAATAAAAAATATTATACTTGCCGCTCAAAATGGAGCATAACACCAACCACAGGTTGTTGCTTGTTAAAAATCCATAATTCAAGCCTTCATTGATTGGGCACGCCACAATTGCGGCGATAAGTCCCCTCTTTGAGGAGTGGCTAGAGAGGCGCCACGGCGTCCTCACCTTCCGCCTGACGCAGGTACTCACCGGACACGGCTGTTTCGGGAGGTACCTGTTCAGGATAAAGCGGGAGGAAACGCCCGGGTGTCGTCACTGTGTGGATCGCCCGGAGGACACGGTGGAGCATACGGTGGAGGTCTGCCCGGCTTGGGCAGGGCATCGCCGTGTCCTCGTGGATGCGATCGGCGGCGGTGATCTCTCGCGTCCGGCCCTGATTCGGGCCATGCTACGGAGCGAGAGGAAATGGGAGGCCGTCACCTCTTTCTGCGAAGCAGTAATGCTCGCGAAGGAGGAGACGGAGCGCGTGAGGGAGAGGCAAATTTCGCGCCCTCGCGCCCCTAACCGCCGCAGCAGGAGACGCCCTGGGCGTCGGGAATCGCAGGAAGATTTCCGGCCACCGTAGGCGCGGGCTTGCGGACGGTGAGCAATGGGTAGCTCGCCGTCCGATAAGGACCAGGCCCGGGTCGACGGCGCGTTGTGTTCCACGCGCGCCTCAAAGAGATGTCAGCAGAATTGACGCCAAGCCAGATATGCAAGCAAAAACTCTTATCTAAGAAAATTTTAGAAAAATCCTAATAAATAATATTATTTATTGCAAAACATCTAGTATTTTCATTTGCCTTTGAATTTTCCTTTTTTTCATTTAAGAAACTGGGTTTGGGTGGTTTCTGTAGGGTTTAATGCATGCCTGTGCGTAGGCAAAGGCATGCATTAAACAGCTTTATGTAGATAAAGGCTGTTCGACTTCTACGCGAACGAAGTCGCGGGCAGCAGCTAGTCAACTATACAATGGTATATTCCAACAACTGTCGAGCATCATTTTTCCAATCGGAAGCGAATCGCTGTCTAATGTTTTTTCTATGGGAGTAGTGCATCTGAACGTGTTCTCTAAAAAGTCTGTGCCTAATAAAAGGTAAAAATATAAATATTTAATTGACGCCATCAGCATAGATAATACGATCAGCACAACATGACATATCCACACACGTTCAAAATCACGTAGAATCTTTCAAAGTTGTTTTGAACGGGAAATTGAGCTTTTTATTGCTTTTAAATAATGGATGAAGGTAGCTTGTAATACACAATCAAAGTTAAAATATGTATAAACCCAAAAAAACACGTTTCTATTATTTTCAAAAAACCGGTAAAGTGAAAATAGATTACGATTTAAGTTTCTCAACGTTACTTTTAAAAAGAAAATGACATTACAGCAGGCCAGAGACAAGCATTACCATTCAATTTCGTTCAATAATCGTTCACCTTTAGTACCGTCATAGTGCGAATATTATCCATTCAAAAGCAGGCCTGCTTTTGAACTGATTGGAATGTATGTTATGTCAAACGATGTTATATTTAATGTATGTTATGCTTATAAAAATTAGTTATTTTAAAATTATATCAATCGTTTATTATATTAACTAATCGCTATATTAAATAAAATTATAGGTTCCGTTGTTATATGTTGTTAATATTAGAGATTTTGTTGTTATATCATCTATTACTTACCCCCGCGATCGACTCACTCACTGATCACGTACAAACCGTCCTGAACGATTTTTCAAGGGAAGTTAGAAGCCCTCCAGTTACCGTCCCATTAGTTTGCTCAAGGTTCTCGGAAAAATCTATGAGAGGCTTATTTATAAGCGTCTCAGAGACTTTGCCGAGACCAAGGGCCTCATCCCCAACGAACAGTTCGGCTTTCGAACTGAGCACTCTAGCGTGCATCAGGCCCACCGCATCGTAGAATTCGTAAGCACTGGTTTCCAACGCGGTTTTATGACCGGTGCAGTATTCTTCGACGTAGCGAAAGCGTTCGATAAAGTCTGGCACAACGGCTTATTTTACAAGCTGTACCAACTCGGTGTGCCAGATCGTCTCGTGCTCATCTTACGAGACTTTTGATCGAATCGCGTCTTCCGTTATCGTATCGAAGGAGCGCTATCCACTCCCCGTTCCATCCGCGCAGGTGTCCCTCAGGGCTCTGTGGTGTCCCCCCTCATATTCACGCTATACACAAGCGATATCCCTAAAGGTTGCCGTAGGTCGCAGTTGGGTCTGTTCGCAGACGACACTGCCATCTACTTCAAATCTAGATCCCCCGACATTATTCGCCTCACTCTCCAACGCGCAGTCGATAGACTGGCCGCATGGTTTTCAAAGTGGCGAATAGAAGTAAACCCCGATAAAAGCCAAGCGGTTCTCTTTACGAAACCGCGTACAAGGCTCAGAAACCCCCTCCCCCGTCCGATCACCATGTTCGGCAAGCCGATCCCTTGGGAGAAGCGAGCCAAATATCTCGGTGTTATTCTAGACCATCATTTGACCTTCGCAGAGCACATAAAGATGGTTCGTTCGCGAGCCGCTTTCGCTCTCGGTAGACTCTTTTACCTGGTGAATGCACGTAGCAAATTGCGCGTTTACATGGCGTGCATTCGACCAATCATGACCTATGCGGGTGCTGTCTTTATCATGCAAAACCCCGTCATATCCATAGGATGCAAACAGTCCAAAATAGATTCCTCCGTAGGGCCACAGGTTCCCCCTGGTTCGTTAGGAACGAGGCACTCCACCTCGACCTAAAGATTCCCACAATCCACCAATTTCTAAAACGCCTTTCCAAGCGTTTCTTTGAGTCCGCGGCCAAACATCGCAACCCTCTGGTTGTCGAGGCCGCCAGTTATGTCCCGAGTAGAATCAGTCATGTTCGCCGCCCAAGGCATATTCTCATAGACCCCGATGACCCCATAAACCTCCTCCAGGAGAGCAATAGGGAAACAAGTACACTGTACAAATACAGACGCCTCCCGTCATTCCGACCTCGCCGCCGAAGTCCTTTGCAATCTCGACCGCCGCGCCCCCGAGTAAATAATACTCCCCCTCGACCCTTGCTCGAAAACGAGGTGCTAGCAGTTGTTGCAGCTATGCACGTAGCTTTAAATTCCCCGTTTAATAATAATGATCAAAACCTTTTGATCCAGCCCGTCCCATCTTTTGATGTCCTCCCTCCGGATAACGCCCTAAGCCGAGGCTCGAACCCCGCAGGGGGTGCCCTTAGCGAGCGTTCATCCTAAGCTTTTTAGCTTAGTTTATGTGTACCCTGGCTGGAGGCTTTGAGTGTAGTAGCTTAAGGAAACCACAGGATTGACCGGTTAAACAGCCATGGTTTCAGGAACCAGCGGTGAGATGGCATTCAGAAAAAAAAAAAAAAAAGGCAACTGAAATTGATCGACTCAATAACAAACATGACCGTCGGCGTCGGCGCGCCTTCAACTCACGAAATGTTGTCATTGAAAATGTTTACAGGACATTCGACTTATCTGGACTTATTACGATGTTATCCGGAAATAACAAGACCAGCTGGATCACAAAATGTACCAATTCACAATACAAAGCACCACATTAGAACGACGTCTGGTCCACCGGTAACATCACTACCGCGTCGATTGGCACCGGACCGTCTGAAGATCACGAAAAAGGAATTTGAGGAAATGCTACAAAAGGAATAGCTCGTCCGCCGCGTCGCTCTGAAAGTCCCTGGTCGTCCCCATTACATCTCGTGCCCAAAAAAGAAGACGGCTGGAGGCTATGCGGCGATTATAGGCAATTAAATGCACAAACAATACCTGATCGGTATCCATTAAGGCACATCCGTCTTCGCATACCAGCTGTCAGGATCCACCATATTTTCAAAAATACATACTAAACCGCAAACTCCAAATCAAAAACCTAGTAAGAGCTGATAACCACTCCAAAACACAGCAAGGCACACGTACTTACTTTGTTTTGGATTAGGAATTTAAGTGGAAATTCCTAATCCAAAACAAAGTAAGTACGTGGGTTTTTGATTTGGGAATTAACATGTCTAAAAGACCATAAAATCTAAAAATTACACAGTATAGCACACACCCATCGGAGTTTCTATCTCCAGGAATTACGGTTTAAATTAAGAAAACATCAAATTGCCGCTATCTTTTCGGGAGAGGGGCGGGGCGTCGCGTGCCTTCATTTATAGCATCGCGCCGATCGCCAGTACGTGGCCAGTACTGGATTAGACTGGACGTGATTTTGTTGTCTGCGCGCGCTCCGAGTGCGTATTTAGTCGTTTTTAGTTTTGAACGATTTTTAAGTGTTTATTAGAGCAAAACGAGTAGAAGTAAAAGAATCCTCGAGGCTGCTCTCAAAGAGAACCCTGATGATTTGATTTTAAGTTCGGAAGGAGAGAATAATAACAGGTTAGTACCCATTAAACACAATACTATTAATACAACTTTGAATATTCGTACCCATTGTAGCGTTGTGAGCGGTCTCACTACAATTAGTCGAGTGATTCTCAATAAGTAACTAATATTCTAAGGACACTCTGTCATTTCGACTGCCGCTTGCCTTCCTGAAGGAGGTGACCCTCAGGACTGTGTGCCCCGACCTAGGGTGAGTTCCACATTGGTATTATTATAATATAAGCTATTAATCAAGCCATCTGCTATCTATTTATCTTGTATTCTATGCTCGCGTGTTCACATACTTAACCTCACTTTTCATCTGTCATTGTGCCACGCTAGCTCTGCTCTTTCTCTCTCTGCCTTGTAAGCCGCTGCGATGTGTTAGCTACTACCTATTCTGCTTTCCCCGTACCGTACAGTACCGACCAAAAGTCCATAAGCAATCTCACAAAGCAATAGATTGACGCTTCGGTTTGACTTACGACCTTCTTCTATAAGTTGTTACAATACTGTAGACACGCACATTACACACACACACTCACTTTGTCTGCAACCAATGACTAGTTCGATAATCATCATTCGTTTTTAGTTTCATTCGTCTTGTTCACATAAATATTAAAGTTTAGCAGGTAGACCACAAAAAACTAAGTAAATTATTTCGATTTCTGTGGGGTAGATGCAGTTTGTCGAGTGTACGAGTATTCAATTAATTGAACTTTGTTGGTTCGTGGATAATATTGGTGACGAGTATTTAGCGCAGTGTTGTGGTTATTATTATCAAAAAGCAGGCATAAAATATATTGAAGAGATCAGATCAGATCAGAGAATATTATTGCGCTGCGTAAAAGTGAAGTGAATATCTAATGAAACCGGACTAAGTGTGAGTGTTATCATTTATATATTTCATATTTTACTAAACATAAATCTTAATCAAGGGTATTGTTGATAGAACAGAGGTATTGTTGAGACAGAAGATGCCTTTAAAGTTTTAAATTCATTGTGAGGTTTAATTCGATTAGTGAATAATAAATAATTAGGTATTATGTGTAATAAAAACAATGTTTTTCTTTGTTCTAGAGAAATACTGTGAGGGTTAAGAGATATGAGGAAGGGGCTTATTATCGAGTAGCAGCGACGTCAAATGGTGAATGAAACGAATGGTTTCATACCAACGAGATATTTTGCTGAATTATTAAAAACACGTCATTATGAACCGTTCCCCGTGCACTCTGAAGGCTTGCATCACTGAAGACCAGCTAGAAAACCGTTTTTGACCTTAAAATATTGACCGTACCAACTTAATAAACAACAGATTCGTTATTGCATGAATTTATGGTAACGAATTTTTTAAGCACGTTTCAATAGGGTGTTTGTCGTATTTCTTGCAGATATACCGAAATTGTTTAATATTATTTTAGTAATAGTATTATTTTAGGATTAAAATTTGAGGTTTAGTTTCAATCTTCTTTTCGTAAAGAAAATGAATACTTAAACTATAACCTCAATACCAACCAATATTTACTAAAGCCAAATAAAGTTTAAAATAATTTTAATATGAACAAACTGCCTTTAACCTTAAAATCAACAATTTTGTCAGTAGATTTTTTTACATTTTAAGTAGTCTAATATTCTTATTTATTGCTTAATTACTTCGACCATGATCAAAGCTTTATATTTATGGTGAAAAAAATCCATTTAAAATTTAAAACATTTCAAAATTTTAATATGTCAAAATAATACAAATTGCTTCTAAGTTTCTAGACATCTATTTCACATATTATTCAGGTGAAGTAATGAAAAATAATTGTAGCAGTTTGTTAACTATACTTAAGTAAAATAAATATAACGAATAAATAAGATTTATTTTTTATTATAACATATCACACATTTTACTAAACCCTTTATTGCAATAACAACATTAATAAATAGGCAGGAATATTTAAAAATATTATTATTGCAAACAAAAATAATAATATTTGCAAAAACAGCGCTGTGATTTACGAGATTAGAACCTTAGCCATCTTGAATCTAAGACCAACGCTTAACACCTTCTGCTATCTGCACATATAATTTACTTTCGAATTTTAGCAATGCGATACACTGGCCAAGGTCACGCGTATGATGCGTGCTAACAAAAGTGATGGAAATATAAGTGCGGCGCCCGCGAACCGTGACGATACGACAGTGTGTAGTGCAAAACTGCGTTCTCTGTAGTGTGTATACGGCACTCACACCACAGACGTCTGACTGTTTACACACACAAATGTACGGACTACACCGCGTGTTCACAGCAATACGACTCTTAGCGTGCTTATGCACTTTTGAGCGCTTACTGTACCTTGGTCACTAAAAGAGGGAAGAAGCTAATACATCGCATGCGGCCTGCTACTGCTCGCACCCACCTGACATGCGCTTCCTACCGCGCCTTTCAGGGCTCTCTGTACGGGCTCAGGTTGCACGCTGACGAAGGCCTGCCTACCTGCGGCCTACCGCCGCACGCCTGTGCTGACAGGCGACCTTATACGTGTGGCCAATGCCTGCCTACCTGCGGTCTACCGCCGCGCGCCTGTGCTGACAGGCGATCTCCACAGCTACTGACGTGTACTACCACGTGCTAGGGCCGTCCGGCCTACTGCGGAGCCTATACTGAACAGGCCCCCCACATCTACCATGTGCTACCAAGGACGGTACCCTTCCTATCTATCCTAAGTGTGCGAGTGCTCGGACTCAGTGTCAGGACCTAACCCACGACCTAACCGTGTACTTTCTACTTCTACCTATCTAAATTATATCTATTAATCTATCTAGCTATTTTATTCTCTACCTCTATCTACCTATCCGTTAACGGCCTGCGCAAGTGCGCAGCCTACCCTGCGCAGCCCTAGCCGTTACACCATGCATGCATATTAAAATTTCTTTAATTCAGTGTTAGTTTGTTTTGACCTAATGTGAAGGCGGTCTAACCTAATATTATGTTCTATTTATAACAAGTATATACCTAGTTCATTTAACTTCAATGCTTCGGGATGGCTTGAGATAAATTATGCACGAGTGGGAGTTAGGAACTTAGAATGTTTTTAATTTTTTACATGACTGCCCTTTGAACTTTGCACGGTTTTTTCTTTTTTCTTTCAGTTTGGGTGAAGGCACTAGCAAACGTGAAGAAGCATATCAGATGCAGGGGCAGACAGACTCAAATGATTAAATTACTCTATCTGACCTCGAAGAAAGTTGTGACAACTCTGTTGTGGATCCCGATTTTAGCCCTGATATAATATCCAATTCAGATTCCTCAGACGAAGAGAGCTGTATAAATATCCGAAAATTTATAATGACTCAAGTAAACTTTGCACGAATTTCCAAAGAAAACATTCCTTCCAAAACTTCATTTCCCCCTTGTTCAACTTCACCTCCGAAGGCATTTAATTTTATAGCCGCTTATCCAGGACCTGTCATTTCTGGTGATAATTACAATCCGGATATAGATTACCTGACAATCGAGGAAACTACGTCTCCGACGAACAAAACGTATTAAATCCCATTCCATTAAACATAATAACAAATAATAAGCAAAAACTAAAACACCCAATGATTACTAAAGATTGTAAATCTGCACGAGACTGTATGAAATTCACACCTGAGGAACGCCATAATAATGGGATAATTACTGGGATATGCCATGTCAATCCAGACGCCCATTTTTTAATAAATGTGTCACAAATGTCACAATTCGTCCAGTAAAAAGATGTAAGACCAACCAAGATTCTAATGTCTACCTCAAAACTGAATCTCGATACTACGCTCTTCCCAAAATGATCGACGGTAATCAAACATATCAGCCAGTTTGTCGATAATTCCTTCTAAATACACTTGGATATACGAATGATTCGGTGATAACGGAATTGAGTAAAGCTACGAAGACTGGCGCATTGGCTTTATAAGACAAAAGAGGCGGTAGAAGAAAACTGGTTCAAAGACAACCCATCCATATAATGAGCTACCATCCAATTCAGAGTCATTACAGAAGATACAATGCACCGATCACATGTTGCCTACCATGCCATTTGACGATCACAGATATGTACACGGATTTTCACACTAAGTATCCCGATTTTGATTGTGGTACCGAAACATATAGAAAGACATTGAAATATATGAAAGTTTCACTTTTCATGCCCAAAAGGGACACGTCCGTAGAGTGTGAAATGCATAAGAAAAGTGATGGTACGGCTACGGAAAACGACGCTTATAATGAGCACAAAATAAAAGCTGAATCTGCTATCGATATGTACAAATGAGAATCCCAACTCAGTAACTCTATTCATACTAAATACTACTCAATGGACTTACAAAAAGTTATTCTGTTACTTGAAATGCCAAACATCAAAAAATCACATTTTGTGAGTAGATTGATCACGTTCAATTTAACGTTCGCTCCGATTCAGCCAAAGAGTAAGGATGAAGCTGTTTGTGTTCTATGGCACGAAGCTATAGCCGGACGGGAAGCTCATAACATCATTGATGCAATACGGGCATTTCTTGATTCAGAAAGAAACGTAAAGAATTTTCATTTATGGGCAGAAAATTGTACTGCCCAATATAAAAACTGGTATTTTTATACCGCTTTGGTAATTATTTTGAATAGTTGCCAGAATGAAATTGAAAATGTAACAATAAACTACCTTACTAAAGGACATACCCACATGAGCGCAGACTCAGTTCATGGAAACATAGAGAAAAAGATGCACCGTAATTAGGCAGTGTTTGATTTTGAGGACTTGAAAAGATTAATCCATCAAGCTCGAACGAAAATAAGGATTGCAGGGCCCCAAAATTATGGGGAAATCGTGGCCCCCGGCAACATGGCATAGGAAGGAACACGGGTGGATTTTAGTCAGTAAGAGTCTGACACGCCCTCCCGCTCCACCCAGAGCGGGAGTAGTTATTCGATAATTTCCCACCCAAAAAAAAAAAAAGGGCCCCAAAATTACCACGATTGGCCGAAAAAAGAAAAGAGAACCTCGATATAATAGCGACCCTTTAAAGAATTTTCAGTTGAACTCAATCGTTCAGGTCAAATTCGTTCGAGGTATGCGTCAGATATTGTATAAAACCTCTTTCAATGAGCCGTTTGTTCCTTTGGACTTTATGATAAAAAAAATTGACCCTTCAGTGTGGCCCGCTTCCAGAAACGAACCTCGTGGCATCAAAACTGCTCCGCCATTTCAATAGCCCGCGACAACGGGAGCTTCGACGGGTTCTGCTCGAACAACTTGTCACGTTCTGGACCTGCACTCAGGCAGAGGACGAAAAGATCTCTCAAATTCATTTCTAGAGCGGTGCCGAAGTCGCAATAAGTTGCCAAACCTCTTAATCGCGCCGTCCATTCTCCAACGGTTTTGCCTGTTGTTCTGCAGGCACCAAAAAATTTATCCTTGTCCACAAATAAGCACTTTTCCGGCTTGAAATGGCTGTCGAGTAATCCAACTAGGTCTGTAAAGCTCAGAATTTCCAACTCCTTTGGAAACGCTAGGTTAAGTACTAGACGATACGTCTCCTTCGTAAGATGGCACAGTAATATTCCACTCTTCACATCGTCATTAACGCCGTTAATCTTCAAAAAAATTAAATCTATATATATAAAAATCAATTGCTGTTCGTTAGTCTCGCTAAAACTCGAGAACGGCTGAACGGATTTATCTTATCTTGGTCTTGAATTATTCGTGGAGGTCTAGGGAAGGTTTAAAAGGTGAGAAAAATTCGAATAATTGCCGGGAAAATCCTCAAAACAGCATTTTTCTATTTCCCATACAAACGTTTTCTAAATAAAATGGAGAGTCAATTTGTAATTTATTACCGCTGCATAAAGTTCAAATTCGCGTGCGCGTTGGAGGACCTAATATCGCGTTCTGAAACTCAACAAAAGTGAAAGTGAATCGCGAACGCGACAAAATTGCATAGTCTCAAAATACATAGTACATAAATAAACACAATTTTAGCTAACTTCAGTTGTTACTCTGTCCGATTATTTTTTTATTTTAGCTAACTTAAGTTGTTACTCTGTCCGATTATTTTTTTAATAAGACTATATAGAAATCGAAACATAAATCAATAATAATAAAGACAAATTAAATTATAAATCTTAAGTTAAATTCTGAACGCAATCTCAATATGTATTTGACATTAGATTTGACAACCAACTGATATGTCATTCCATCCTGTCGCTTTACTGCTAAATGAGCGGGAAATTTTCTCACTTTGATTAATTACAATTTACGATGCCGAGGAGAAGACGACCTAACTTAGGTCGTCGTAGTCAATCAAATGTGCGAAGAGCTACCTCACGTGCTAACCGCACTGATGACCAGAGACAGACAGATCAAGAAAATAGTCGTATTGCTATGTCAGAATTGCGTTCTTTGGTGAGTGACAATGTAGGAGATAGGCTTAGAATGCAACGAGTTCGTGCACATCAAACACAACAACAGCAAGCTAGACATAATGAAATTGAGCGAATCCGCAGACGCAGTGCTCCTGTGATTCTTGAACGAGCTGCATTCCACTATGATCCGGCAATTGATTATTGTGCCGACAAATCGGTAACAATTGGGGAAATGAAAACAATTTGTAAATATTGTAAGGCGTTAAAATACACTGGTGAATCTACTGGATTATGTTGTGCTGAAGGCAAAGTAAAATTGCCACAATTGGTCCCACCACCAGATCCTTTACGCTCTTTGGTATCTGGGATTGGAAATGATTCTAAGCACTTCTTGACCAACATTCAGAAATATAACAACTGTTTCCAGATGACATCATTCGGTGCTACACATATTATACAAGACAATTTCATGCCCACTTTCAAGGTATTATATAAGAATATTTTTTATATTATTCAAGTTTGTACTAAAATATATATATCGGAAATTATTAATGGACAAATTTTTAAAAATTACAGATTCAAGGACAAATTTATCACTTACTGGGAACTCTGTTACCACTAACTGATGCAGATCATCAATTTTTACAAATTTATTTTATGGGCAATTCAGATGCGGAAATTAATAATCGTTGTGCTCACAATCCAACAGTGAAGAGAACCATTGTCCAACAATTACAAATATTTCTTCATCAGAATAACAATTTAGTAAACATGTTCAAAATAGCATTGGATCGGATGCCATCTGATAGCCATAATATTATTATTCGAGCTGACAAAACACCTGCCGGTGAACACACAAGGAGGTTCAATTCACCTACCATTGATGAAGTGGCTGTTGTCATTGTGGGCGAAAATTTACAATCTAGAGATATTGTGCTTCATCGTCGGAATAGTGAGTTAAAACGTGTATCTGAAACACACAGGAGTTATGATGCACTACAATATCCTTTGATCTTCTGGCAAGGGGAAGATGGATACCATTTTAATATCAAAATGGTAAATCAAGTAACAGGTAAATGAATTGAACAAGATTAAATAATATTTTTAAATTCAATACATCTAAGTAACAATTTAAACATTTATCATTTTTGATCGCAGGTGCTGAAACCAACAAAAAAGTTAGTGCTATGAATTTCTATTCATACAGACTCATGATCCGTCAAGGTGAAGTAAATCATATTTTGATGTGTCAACGACTTTTTCATCAGTTTGCAGTTGACATGTATGTCAAAATTGAGACTGAACGATTGACATACATCCGTTTGAACCAACGACGGCTACGGTCAGAGGAATACATCCATCTCCGCGATGCTATAAATGCTGATGGCAATGTGAATAATGTAGGAAGAATGACAATTTTGCCAGCTACTTATATAGGAAGCCCACGTCACATGCATGAATATGCTCAGGATGCTATGTCATATGTTAGGCATTATGGCCGCCCAGATTTATTTGTTACATTCACATGTAACCCAAAATGGTCCGAAATCGAGAAGGAATTACTACATAGCCAAACATCAGTTGATAGACATGACATAACTGCCAGAGTTTTTAAACAAAAATTAAAATCTCTCATGAATTTTTTAATAAAGCATTGTGTGTATGGCCGAGTCCGTTGTTGGATGTACTCTGTAGAATGGCAAAAGCGTGGATTGCCACATGCGCACATTTTAGTCTGGTTAGTGGACAAAATAAGGCCAGATGAGATTGATTCTATAATTTCAGCTGAAATTCCAGATGAAATAGTTGACCCAAAATTGCATGCAGTAGTAACCAAACACATGATACATGGACCTTGCGGACATTTCAACTACAATTCACCCTGTATGGTCGACGGTAGGTGTTCCAAACGATACCCAAGAGACCTGCTTGCTGAAACCATAACGGGAAATGATGGATACCCATTGTATCGTCGGCGATCAGTTGCGGACAGTGGGCGATCGGTAGTTGTGAAGGTAAGAGGACAAAATGTTGATGTAGACAATCGTTGGATTGTGCCATACTCGCCAATATTGTCCAAAGCTTTTGAGACTCACATCAATGTGGAATATTGTAATTCTGTGAAGTCGATAAAGTACATATGTAAATATGTTAATAAAGGTAGTGATATGGCTGTCTTCGGTGTAACCAATGCAAATGATGAAATATCACAGTACCAGATGGGTCGCTATGTAAGTAGCAACGAAGCTATTTGGCGTATCTTTTCATTTGCGATCCATGAAAGACACCCTACAGTAGTCCATTTGGCAGTCCATTTAGAAAATGGTCAACGAGTTTATTTTAATGAATCTAACGCGGCAGACAGGGCGGCACATCCACCGTCGACAACATTAACAAGTTTCTTCACAGTTTGTCAAACTGATGATTTTGCTCGCACTTTGCTGTATGCTGACATGCCACGCTATTACACATGGAACGCATCATCGAAATCGTTTCAGCGTCGAAAACAAGGAACACCAGTTGAAGGACATCCAAATGTATTTGCTTCAGATGCTCTGGGTCGCATCTACACAGTACATCCAAATAACGATGAATGTTATTATTTGCGGTTGTTGTTGGTGAATGTTCGTGGTCCGACATCGTTTAAACAACTGAGAACAGTTAATGGACAGCTGTGTGCGACTTACCGTGAGGCATGTCAACTATTACATTTACTTGAGAACGATTCGCACTGGGATGATACGCTCAAGGATTCCGTAATATCTTCGTCGCCGCATCAAATTCGTACATTGTTTGCGATTATCATATCGACATGTTTCCCCTCGAATCCAAAAGATTTGTGGGTTAAGTATAGAGATGACATGTCTGAGGATGTTTTGTATCGTGTGCGCCGTCAAACTTTGAATCCTACACTACAAATGACTGAAGAAATTTACAATGACACATTGATCATGATAGAAGATATGTGTTTATTGATGGCAAATAAAGTATTGTCGTGTTTGGGAATGACAGCACCCAATCGTCATATGCACGATGCATTAAACCACGAGTTGCAAAGAGAACATCAGTACGACATTGAAGCATTGGCCGAAACAGTTCGTACAAATGTTCCACAATTAAATCAACAACAAAGAATTGCGTACGACACTTTGATAGAAGCTGTGAACAGTGGATCTGGTGGAATTTATTTCCTTGATGCTCCCGGAGGAACCGGAAAAACGTTTTTAATTTCATTGCTTTTGGCGAGGATCAGATCGCGAAATGATGTTGCTCTAGCGTTGGCTTCATCTGGAATAGCTGCAACTCTGCTCGAAGGCGGGCGAACTGCACATTCTGCCTTGAAATTACCACTAAACATGCAAATCACCGAAACACCAATTTGCAACATCGCCAAAAATAGCGCAATGGCCAAGATCCTACAGGTATGCAAATTAATTGTTTGGGATGAATGCACAATGGCCCATAAGAGGTCACTGGAGGCACTGGACAGAACGTTGAAAGATCTTCGTGACAACCAAAATATTTTCGGTGGGGCCATGATTCTGTTGTCAGGTGATTTTCGTCAGACTCTTCCAGTTATTCCCCGATCAACTGTTGCTGATGAACTAAATGCATGCCTAAAATCATCAAATTTGTGGCAGTACGTAAAGACACTCCACTTAACAACTAACATGCGAGTATTTTTGCAACAAGATGAAACTGCTAATGTGTTTGCGAAGCAGTTGTTAGACATTGGAAATAATAAAGTTGCAGTGGACACCTCGACCGGATTCATCACATTACCTACAGATTTCTGTCACATCACAGACTCAAAAGTGGAGCTTATTCAGCGAGTTTTCCCAGATATAGCGCAAAAGTTCAATAACCATAATTGGCTGGGTGAACGAGCAATATTAGCAGCGAAAAATAATGATGTAGAGGATCTTAATGCGACCATTCAGAATTTTCTTCCAGGACAGTTGGTTTCCTTCAAATCAGTCGACACCGTAATGAACCAGGATGACGTAATCAACTATCCCACTGAGTTTTTAAATTCACTGGAATTGCCTGGATTACCACCTCACAATTTGCAGTTAAAAGTAGGATCAGTTGTCATCATGCTGCGTAACATTAATCAACCTCGACTATGCAATGGAACAAGACTGGCTGTGAAAAGACTGATGAATAACGTCATTGAGGCGACAATCATAAAAGGAAAATACAAAGGAGAGGATGTCTTGATCCCGCGGATACCGATGATTCCAACGGACTTACCATTCGATTTTAAACGCTTACAATTTCCAGTACGTCTGGCCTTTGCGATGACCATAAATAAATCGCAAGGACAGTCTTTAGAAGTTTGTGGAATCAACTTGGAGTTTCCCTGTTTCGCGCATGGACAATTATACGTCGCGTGTTCGCGCGTCGGAAAACCGTCTTCTTTGTTTATTTACGCACCACAAAACAAAACAAAAAATATAGTTTATGAGAAAGCTTTAAATTAATTAACAGACTGTATTTTCACAGTGTGTGTCTGTGAATATCAAATTTAAACCTTATAAATAGCCAGTATTTCAGGAAAACTCTGATTTCTAAGTAAGCAACATGATGTATCGAAAATAATAATAAAACTTCATGCTTTATTCAATAAATGCTTTTTCATTAATAATTATTTTGTTTGTTTTAAAATCATTTTATTCAAAAGATTAGGTCTTTTATTTATCGATGAGGCAGTACGAAGTCTGCCGGGTCAGCTAGTATTTAATAATTAAATATTTGCCATTCGCTAGTTTACTGGTCAAATGAAGACAGATTTCCGAGAAACGCGGTCATTTTATTTACGCGTAGGTACTCGTTCGTACTCCTCGTCGCCAATGATATGTATGGAGAGCGGGAAGAGAAAAGAAACGACCGTCTTGCTTGAACGCTAATTTATTACTGACAGCGGCCAAGGAGCGGCGCGCGTGTCGCGGCTTCATAAAATATATTAGTTTCTTCCCGTAATAAGGAAAGTGTAATAGGCAAACTTGAATCCACAACAAAATTAACTTATGAGGCTCGATCCTCTATAAGCTCAGCCGTGCCACTCACTTCACGGCCTTCTGTTTCATCGCTCAGGCACGCACGAGACAGATAATCGGCACAGTTATTAGCACTACGAATATATTCAATTTTAAAATTGTAACCACTCAAAAACATAGCATATCGTTGTAATCTATTTGCAGAAACTTCTGGTATGCCGCGATGGGGAACAAATATTGAGATTAAAGGTTTATGATCCGTTATGAGTGTAAAAGGAATTGACATAGCGTCGACCTGTGCTAAAATCGCACCTAATCCACTGGGTGATGCGTCGACTGCCAATATAACGTCTGCATTTGTATCAAAATATGCTAAAACCTGATCCGATACTAGTATCTTCTTTATGGCATTGAATGCGTCGTTATGCTTGGTATCCCAGTCATTTTGTATTTTTTACTGTATGGGCTAAGTATTGACGATGCGTTGGGTGCAAAATTACGACAGTAGTTAACAAGACCCAAAAATTATTTTAATTTGACTGACATATTTTGGAACAGGAGCTTTTAAAATTGCTGTCACTTTCTGAGGCAACTTTTTTAAACCATTCTTATCTACTCCGTATCCTAAGTATTCAACTTCATCCTTAAAGAAGTCACACTTTGCTTTTTGAAGTGTGAGGCCCACATCCTACAAGCGCCGTAGTACCTCGTAAAACCTACTTAAATGCACTTCCCTGTTGAGCCCTGTTATAAGCACATCATCTAACATACACAACACCCCTTCCATGCCTGATAACCAGTGATCGGAGTAAGTAGATTGATTTGGGGTCAATGAACTGGCACGTATATATTAGTATGGATATGCCTCCGGGATTCCGGGATTTTTGAAATTATTAAGATTTTTTAAGGAATTTCAAATGTTGTAATGTGTAGAATATAATAAAAGGCTTATCCATGTTAGGATTTCTATGACTATTCATGATACGAGTACGTAAAATCAATCTACCTACTCCGATCACTGCTGATAACACACTCCATTACCCGTTGAAAAATGGCTGGCGCACAAGCTAAACCAAATACTAAACGCGTATACATGAACAATCCTTTATGCGTGTTAATACAAGTAAATTTTTGTGATTCTTCATCCAAAACATATTGAGCGTAAGCTTGAGACAAATCTAATTTACTAAAATGCTGCCCCCCGTGTAACTTTGTAAACAATTCATGAGCCGTAGGTAACGGATGTTGGTCCACTTACAGCTGTTTGTTGATTGTAACCGAATAATCCGTACATTAACGAATGGAACCGTTACGTTTTAATACGGGAACTATAGGCAATGCATACTCTGAGTACTCGACCGGTTTCAGAGGTTTTTTTATAAACTTTGCTTAAACACCGCTCAAGCCCCGGTGTCAAACAATGTTTGACACTCAAAAGTTTTTCTAATATAAAATAAAGTCTAATGTCCTCTGTGGCTTTTTTATTCTATGGTCGGATAGATAAGCTAGTCAACAAAACCATTTAATTTAAAAATACCTGGAACGCAATATTTAAAAAATATTGAAAGTTACGTTCCGGAAAAAAGATCGTAGCATAGACGAATCTAAAGAAAGAAAAGAAAATTCGTTTATTTGCGGTAAACATGACGCAAAGAAAGATTTAAAAAAAACACGTAAATTTAAAAAAAAACACGTTAGTGAAATAATTGATAGACAAACTGCGGAAAATTAAAAAAAATGTTACTTGAAACACTTTTCCATTACAATCATCTTTACAAAACAAATACATTCCGTTACAACTGACAACGGCTCAAATCATGTTAAAATTAAAGAATTGCTGAACTCAGATGAAGATGAATGCATTGAGGTTGAGGATGAAAACAACTTTCAATCTGAAAATCCTGATAATACTGCAGACCTTGAATATGAATTTGATTTTACCCAGGAAGGACTTAGAGCTATGGGAGACGCGAATATTAGCCCGAATTTGTATCGTCTTTCGAAATAAGATATATTTCATGTGCTCAGCATACAGCTTGCAATTAAAGATGGGTTAAGAAACGATGAGTCAGCTCTAAAAAACTATTGAGATTGTCCGTGCTGCTGTCAAGATTTTGAAAAGGCCTACATATTTTTTTTTTAAATTTATACTATTAAATCTTCTACACGTTGGAATTCAACGTTTAACATGTTATCAAGGCTTATGTCATTGCAAGAGATTGCGCTGATATAGATAATGTGTCACAACTTTTAGACGAACCTATTTTTTTTTTTTTGGGTGGGAAATTATCAAATAACTTCTCCCGCTCTGGGTGGAGCGGGAGGGCGTGTCAGACTCTTACTGACTAAAACCCACCCGTGTTCCTTCGGTTGCCCTGTTGCTGGGGGACACGATTTCCCTTTCGGCCCATATTCGCAGCCCCGGCAGGCATTGGCCCTAGCAGACACCGTCAGTTCTGCTAACATCTCTTTGAGGCGCGCGTGGAACACAACGCGCCGTCGACCCGGGCTTGGTCCTTATCGGACGGCGAGCTACCCATTGCTCACCGTCCGCAAGCCCGCGCCTACGGTGGCCGGAAATCAACTCGCGATTCCCGCCCCGGGCGTCTCCTCTTACGTCAGTTAGGGGCGTGAGGGCGCGAAGTTTGCCTCTCCCTCACGCGTTCTACCTCCTCCTTCCCGAGCATTACCGCTTCGCAGAAGGAGGTGACGGCCTGCCAATTCCTCTCGCTCCGTACCATGGCCTGAACTAGGGCCGGATGCGAGAGATCACCACTGCCGATCGCCTCCACAAGGACACGGCGATGCTCCGCCCAAGCTGGGCAGACCTCCACCGTATGCTCTACCGTGTCCTCCGGGCGATCCACACAATGGTGACCCGGGCGTTTCCTCCCGCCTTATCCTGAACAGGAACCTCCCGAAGCAGCCGTGTCCGGTGAGGACCTGCGTCAGGCGGAAGGTGAGGGAGCCGTGGCGTCTCTCAAGCCACTCCTCAAAGAGGGGTCTTATCGCCGCAATTGTGGCGTGCCCAGCGCTGGGACGCCGTGAGATAGCCGGAGCTCTGCCCGCTGTGCCGCGATTTCTTGCGCCATCGGAGTTAAGCCCCGGCGTTTCCCCTCCTCGCGCCACTCCCAGATAAGCGCGAGGACCTTTGCCTCCAGATCCCATGGAGACGAAACTACCTGGTCACATTTTCTGAAATATTAACACTGGAACAGACGGCAACCGTACTGTTAATGAGCATTTTGACTGCTATGAAATTACAGAAAACTAGTATTTTAAATAATAAAGCCTTTTTGAGTGCCATTTTTATGGACGCTAGATTAAATTTAATACTTTCTGATGAAGAGGTTACGACTGCCATTGCATATCTAAAAGAAACCTACAGGCAAATATCTTTAATGGAAAATGAAGAAGCCGATGACCGAGACGAGACGCAAATATAGCCCTATAGACAGCTGAATTTGCCTCAATGAGGCAAATTGAGGGGGTCAAAAGGACTTGGTGTTTTGTAGTTGTAACTGTTTCTACAAAACACCGAAAGATTCAAGAATGTTGTTCCAGAACTGTGCGAACTATGCGTGTTCAAAATCTGTGAATGCATATCAAAATGTTTCAAGCGACAATAGTTGAGGTACCTGCCCTTATTGCCCCATCTCAAAATCCACCCTGTATATGTTATGATTGACTGCTTAGCTCCATAAAGGTAAAGCGTGATGATAATCTTTTAAAAGACTAAATCCGTAACTATCTGCAATATTCTAACATTTTGGATAGTCTTTTACGCTTCAATATCCAAATTAATTACATTTGGGTTGTTGTGTGCATGGTTAGTGGAAGAAGATTTACTTGGCTTGTTCCGATCCCAAGACATTGTCGCAGGGCTTACCTACAACCTACACTTGAACTTGCACTTACACCTAAACTTATACTAGCTGCGCCTTCCGGTTTCACTCGAGTAGGTCTCGATCCCGTGGTAGTTTCGGGATGGCAGTGTCCTGTGTCCTAACAGTGAACCCAGACATGGTCTACCTAAGTGCCAAATCTCATCCAGATTTGTTCAGCCGTTTTGGTGTGAAGGCGTAAGAAGCAAACAAACAAACACAAATACCTAAATATACTTTCGTATTTACATCTAATATTGGGCTGGATAGAATAACTAAATATGCTAATCACACACTACACACCCTCCTTCTTCACACTCTCACCCATAATCACAAGTAAACGCGCGATTTGGCCCCTCAATCATTTACAAATTATTCACTCTTTGTAATCATAATTTTTTGGAATTTTAAGTTACTCATTTATTTTTATTTCTGCATGTTAACATTGTCTACATTCAAATGCATAAGATAATGACAAGTGGAAGCGCGGAGTCTCCTAACACAAGCAATTCTTCTTGCTTAAAAGGTGATCTCCAGACATTCGCTGCCGTGTCACGCACATCTCTGCTATCTTAAAATAATAGAGTTTCGCCTTACCACTGCAAAATAACTTCATACACCATAACTATCGTCAATCTAAAATAGAATTTCAAAAATTATAGTAAGTTTCCGAGATATTTGTAATGGCAATTTCGTTCAACTTAATTTTTTAATGATTGAATCATGCCTAACTCTTTTAACTCAAGTTAGAATAGTTGTGCATTACTCGCGGTAGCTGTCGCAGCGTATCTCAATTTCTGTTAGATATTAGTTAGAAGAGTTGCGCGTGATCGAGGTCGCCACGCACGCGTTTTGTATTTACATTCTCTCATTTCACTAGCAACTACGTCACGGGTAACTTCGCTCCGTTGTTTTTATTTTAATAAGAAGTAATTAATTTGTTTGTTTCCAAATATAATAAACATTGTTAGATATGAGTTCTATTCGAGGAAAGACGTTGATACGAATGTGTAGTGATAAAAGTGTTGTAAAAAATAAGGGATATCCAACAAATTACTTTCAAGTATTAGCTCAACCAAGAGAAGACCATCATGCGGTGATCCATTCACAAAATGAAGCCGAAATAAATTGTTATAAAGAAAACTTATGTTCAACAACTGTTTATCACGAACTTCAACTGGTGCCTTTGAACTTGGTGACGCCAGTTTCTAATGTAATTGAAGAAGTGTCTGATTCATAGAATAAATCAATGTTTGAATCATCAAAATTTATTATCACCAATTAGTTTTTGTGAACTTCAACGGGTACCATTGAGCAATACATCGACACCCATTCCAGAATTGGACAAGGAAGACTTAATAGAATTAAATGGAACATTTAGTGAAGATATTGACTTCAACGATATGGAATCAATAAATGAGAACACACAACCCTATTTAACCTGTATATGAACGATCTGATTGTGGCACTCAGTAGCACCCGGGTAGGTTGTCACATAGACGGAATTAATGTAAACAACATAAGCTATGCTGATGACATGGTGCTGCTGAGTGCATCGGTATGTGGCATTAAGAAACTGCTTACTATCTGTGAAGCATATGCCGAGCAACACGGATTAAAATATAATCCACTCAAAAGTGAAGTCATGGTCTTTGAGGCCAGAGGAAACAGTACAGGTAACGTGTTTCCCAGCATTACACTTAAAGTACTTAGGACATATGCTGACCTCTGACCTCAGGGTCAATGATGACATCGAGAAGGAACGGAGGGCGCTGGCAGTGCGGGCGAAAATGATAGCTCGCAGGTTACACTTTTTAGGTCTTATTGTACGTCATTCTACACGTACAGCCTGTGGGCCGACTATACTCAATACAGTGCCCTCCGAGTCCAATTTAATAATGCGTTCAGGGTGCTGATGGAGCTGCGGCGATTCTGTAGTGCATCAGGGATGTTTGCTGAACGTCGCGTAGACTGCTTTTACACTACGTTGCGTCAAAGGTGCGCATGCCTGGTGCGTAGAGTACGTGGCAAGCGTCCTTAGCATGATCGCTAGTCGGCTGGACTGTGGTTACATCAATCATTGCTGCGCCATTTGTCATGGAATGGTGCAGTAGTGATTGAGTTAACTTTCTTTTATATGTTTTTGTTGTGGGTAGTTTTAAGTATTACTAACACTAGTCCATAGAACATTGTTACTAACAAAATGGACACATGGTCTGAAATAAAGTCTTTTATTTATTATTATTATTTATTATTGGAGTCCGGAATAAGTATTGTGGGATTTGTGCCCGCGCAAATAAAAAGGAACAACAGCCTGCTGCTCACAAATGTTCTAAAAATCACGTCGGTTCATCATCTAGTATGGAACCAATAATACTGGTAAAAGGATTCAAGTCCTCCGTAGAATCCCGGAAATTAATTTATAATATTTTGATTGCTGATGGTGATGCCAGCACATACAAGAATATATTAGAAAGCAGACCATATCCCAGCGTTCTGATTAAAAAAATTGAGTGTACCAACCATCTCCTCCGCAATTACAACGGAAAAAATTTGTTGCTTAAAACTGATACATCAATCCCTCTGTCGGAGCGTAAATTGTTGACACCTGAACGATTGATTCGGCTGAGAACAGCAGTAAGATCTTCGGTACGGCACTGGCATACACAAACATTAACCGAATCAGAAAAAAAAAAAAACAGAGAGATATTCTGAACAGCGCCAAACACATCTTTGGCGATCACAGTGAATGTTACTTGGACTACTGCACTGAAGAGAGAAAAAAGAAACAAACCAAACACTCGAAGCAAAAACATTGATGTTAAAACTGCAACGAAATATCTCTCAGCTGGCTTATCATTCTCGAAGTCTGCTCCACGAATTTACCACAAACCGTGCAGAGCAGTTCAACAGCATAGTAGCAAAGACTGTAAGTAGGAAACGCATTAATTTTTCCCTAAAAGATTCTTACTCCGTCCGTTGTCATGCCGCTGTGGTTAGTTTTAACACAGGTAAACCTCAAACTACCCTGTATAAATGTGCCTACCAGAAAAGTCCAAGTCAATCCCTGAAACTTTTAGAACAAAAGCGTTTTTCAATTAATCAAAATCGGAAACGCAAAATACCTCGCAGAAAAATAAGCTTTAGCGCAGGGCCTGTAAACAAAGTCGATTACGGAAATGCGTGTCAAAAGCCTGATATGAACCCAGACGATTTTAAGCAGGCACAGGAAGTTTTCCTTGAAAATTTAAAAAAACTGGCCTTAAAACGTCATGACATTGAAAGGGATACAATTCTTCAGGCTGAGAGTGCCTTGTGGCTCGTGCTGAGAAGATGTATTTTAACTGCTTCCAATTTTGCCAAAATTTGTAAACGACGCCAGAATTTGAATTCAGCACCACTAGTAAAATCTATTTTATATGGATATTCCTTGGACCATGTAGCGTCAGTAAAATATGGCAAAGAAAATGAGGTGAAGGCCATTGAGCAACTCGCCATTCTAGAGAAGATAACCATCCAGAAATGTGGTCTTTTTATCGATGAGACCCATTGTTTTTTAGGTGCTTCACCAGACGGACTTTGTGAGGAAGGACTCATAGAAATAAAATGTCCCATTTCTTTAAGCGGAATTGACCCTAATGTAGCAATCTGTCAAAAAAATTTGAATGTTTTGTATTTGATGGCGATAACGTAATTTTTAACGTTAACCGTGATACCAAGTTCAGGGCCAACTAAATATTGCAAATAAAAATGTGTGTTTGTTTGCGGTGTACACTGGTCCAGAATTTCCAATAAAAGCAGTAAAAATGTATAAAGACGATCAATTTTGGGAAGAAAAAAATATTTCTCGTCTAACAACATTTTATTATGAGTGCGTTCTTCCCGAAATAATTGATCCCAGACAGAGCCGATCAATGCAATTGAGGGAAACTATTTTATAATTTATACATAAACTATTTTTAATTTATTTTCATATTAAATAATTGACTAAACATATCATGATATTTATTTATTTAATTACCCACCTACTCATCCTGTGCATAAAATGAAAAAAGCTATCTACAACCAACAATCACCAACGCTTCAGTGAGTAAAATTATTTATATTATTTTTCTCCTAAATAACTTAATTTTAGGTGTAGAGGATTTCAGATAAGAAAAGTTGTAAAGGAAAGGCAAAATAATATTTAATTTAAATATTAATTATTTATAAGAGGATTTCAGATAAGAAAAGTTGTAAAGGAAAGGCAAAATAATATTTAATTTAAATATTAATTATTTATATATCATAAATCTACAAATCATAAGAATAACAATAAATTTAAGTTGGATTTAACTCCTAATTTAATTTTGTTCTAATATAACAATACATTATTATTGCTCTAAAGCGAACGGATCAAGTTGGTTAGTCTAACTATAAAGAGAGCGCACGCGGCATCTCTACGCACACAGTTACGCACGCTTCTGTTTGAGTGAAATTTGCGAACAATTACCTAAACTTGACGTTCCGCACTAGGCGTAAACGCTCTTAACCCTTGGTATGCCGGAACGTAGATATATACGAGACACAATGGTTTTTTAATTGTGTCTGTAATTACGGCATTCGAGAGGTTAAATGATTTTTGAAAATGGTTAGTAAACTTCTTCCTTTAACTTTTACCAGAAAATTTTGTTACATTGAAAGGTTTGTTAAAGTATTAGGTATCCCATGGAAAAGCAATGAAGGCCATTAAATTTGATAGTTTAGAGAAAAATTATATTTAGTGAAGAATAGGGATGATGACTAAAAAAATATTTTTTGTCCGTCTTGTAGATTATTAAAAATATTGGACACATATTTTTTCTCTTTTTACGTTGCCGTGACGTCACTTGTATGTAGATTTTATACTTACTTGTGACGTAGCGACCCCCACTCCCCAACTTTAATGCGTTTTATCTAATTCATTTTTAATTAATATAATAAAGCAAAAATACGTGTCTAATATTTTTTTTTATATCCAACTGACGGACTATCACTTGTATGTAGATTTTATACTTACTTGTGACGTAGCGACCCCCACTCCCCAACTTTAATGCGTTTTATCTAAGTCATTTTTAATTAATATAATAAAGCAAAAATACGTGTCTAATATTTCTTTTTATATCCAACTGACGGACTAAATATATATTTTTTTTTGACCTAGGCATCATGCCTATTCTGGAAAATTTTGAAAATAACATAAAAATTGGGTTTTCTCGATTCCCATGAATTTTCGCCTAGGCTTTATGGGGTGCTTAATTGTTGCAAATGGGTCACACTATCACGTCCTGGAAGGAATACGTCAAATTACCAGTCACCCTGTATAAATAAAAAGGGATTTTACTCCCTGAATGTCCAGGTAATTTATACACAATACTATTGTAAAACAAAACTCTGTCGGACATAATACTTTCCTTCATAATATTTAATAATTTTTATGTTTACAGGTAACTTGTGATGCACACCTTCGCATCCGAGATATTTATTGTTGCTAGATGGAGAGGTAGCACGACACCCGAATTGTTAACGAGCATCACTTAAAGAGCGTTTTGAGATGAGATTTTTTAGAGGAAGACTTTTAAGTGACTTCGGATGCAAATTAGAGCCATATCTCTTCACTCCTATATTAAGGCCTCAAAACAGAAGCGAGGAAAAATACAACGACGCACATATACTAACAAGAAATACTGTGGAACGCTGCTTTGGAGTGTGGAAACAACGCTTTCAATGCCTTTTACATGGCATGACCTACAAACTGGAAAATGTGAAAACAACCATAGTGACTCTAGCAGTACTTCACAACATTGCAGTTGACCATGGAGACATGCAGTTACAGGGTAGCAATATCAATGATCATACAAGTGAAGTAACCCAAGACGATGCAAGGGGAAATGCTAATGCTATTTTACAAAGGATCATGCAAGTGATTGGGCTCCAAAAAAAAAAGTTACTGTGCAGAGCTCAGACATACCCTAATTTGTAGACCCCATAAATACAATCAACGTTTATTTCTACGTCGGGTAAATTGGCCCTGGAAAAAAAAATATAGGTCCGTCTTCAAAATGTATGTGTTACGAGCAACGTGATTAACTGGGCATTATTAATTAGGACCGGCCATTAGTAATAATGCCCAAGAGCGTCGGGCAAAGTGATTAATTTATCACTTTGACCGGCCATTATTAATAATGCCCGACGGCCCGTGGTCCATGTAATAAGGCAGTGTTTGAGATAGCTTGAATTTATCACTTGAACCGGACAGTATGAATAATTCCCTACTTGTAGCCGGGCAATGTGATAAATTGGGCCGCGGCCGTGCCTTGCAACATGCGAGGGGCGCGTACGTGCGGGGGGAGGGCCGCGCGCGCACGCAGCGACGTATTAGTTCGCAGTAATACTTCGGAACGAGAACACGTGAGTGCATTGAGTACGTTTATCTCGCAAAATGGCGGCATCCATGGATATGATGGATGAAAAGACGTTTTAACGATGAAATTCATAAATTAAAATTAACGAAGGGGAAAAACACTCACTCTCATTTTCTCGCGATGAGTATTTTAATTTTTTAACCAAAGTGCAAGTGACAAAAGACAAGATCGCAAGCAAAACTCCGGAGGAATATCAGCGATTGTCGAGACGTATTTGTCCGTAGTAAGTAAATGAGTATAAAGCGTTTTCCTCTAGGCTACAAAAAGTTAAACCTCGCGACGTAGTGTAGAGAAAGTAGCTTCATCGACTCTAAACTTATGACCTATCCTCCTCTAGCATTATCAGTAGCTAGATAGCGCCTATCGAAAGACAGTATGCGTATGCTGAACTCAATTATACTCCATGAGTGCGAGACGTCCAATAAAAAAGAGATATGTGTGTGCGCAGTTCGCACGTCCCTGAAGAAGTACAAGAAAAACTAACATGAAACTTGTTCATGCTACTAGGGAGTAGGGACATCATAAACTAACGACTTTTATAGTCTTTCATTGACAAAGTATGGAGAAATCAGCCTTTATTTTTAACTTGTTATTTTATTATTTACTGATAATATACAATAATGAAGAGCACGTTTGCAATCGCTGTTGGGTACGAGGTGGGCGGGGTAGACTGGAACCAAATAATGCTGACACCGTCCAAGAGCTTGTCCAAGATGCACAGCGGATTGACAGAGTTCCTGAGCCACAAGAACAACACAGTCCATCTATACTTGTACAACCGGACCACTCAGAGGAAGAGCTGGATAATGTGATGGTTCAACAACCGCAACACAGCCCCGATATTACATCGGCCAACGAAGGTGAGGAAAATCAGAATCCACCACAGCTGAATGCTGATGTATCTTTTAGCCGACCTGAATATTTTAGGGCAACTAATGCGGGAAGATCCTGCATATTTTATGGGTGCGAAAACACTACTCGACAAAGAATTCCAGAAAGTGTGAAAATGTAAATGGCTATGGAACATGACTATTACATTTCACCAAAAGCTCGAGTCTGTCACATACACGCCTCCACAGATAGTTTGCAAATCATATTGGATTCTCCAAATCGTCTGTTTTACTTCAACCCACGTTACACAATAACCGTCGTATAGATTTTGAAAGAATCGAAGATTTCGATGCTTGTTATTGGACTGGGTGGACTATGGAACAATTCCTGCAAATACTTCAAGAAACACCATCCTTAGCGCAAAGGTCTCGATAACCTAAAACCACCCTTGGCGGTTACTTGGCTAAATTACGAACAGGAGAGGCCGATAATAGACTTGCAACACTTTTTGATATAACAAGGCAAAACCTTGAATACAAGTTCAATGTTGCTAGACAATGCTTAACCAGTGAATTCGAACCTGTCTTTTTTTGACCACTTTAGAAGAATTAGCCAATAGAAATCTTTTAATACCAAAAACATTGTTTTGTGATGCAAACAATCAAAATGTAACAGTGATTTGCGATGCTACTTACATCTTCATTAAAAAAAGCGCTAACTTTGCCTTCCAAAAAGATACCTACAAATTACATAAGTATAGGAATTTATTAAAGCCTTTTATAATTGTTAGCAGCGATGGTTATATCTTGTATGTATTAGGTCCATACGGCGCCACCAAAAACGATGCGTCAATTTTACACAAGTTACTAGAGCATAAGAATAGTGTGTTTCCGTGGTATTTTAATAATCTGGATGTGTTTATCCTAGACGGGGAATTTCGAGACGTTGTGAGGACGGTGGAAGATTTTGGATATCGAGTTGTAATACCAGTCGGCAGCGTGAGCTCATCACAACAGTTAAGTACTGATCAGGCCAATAAATCGAGGCTTTGTACGATTTGCCGGTGGCCTGTCGAAGTAGTGAATGGGAGATTCAAAAGGGACTTTCGGAAATTTCGTCAAAATTATTTTAACAAATCAATGCTGCACATGTTCCAAGACTTTAGGATAGCCGCAGCGCCTTTCACATCTCACTGGAAGACAATCGGCACGCAGCCCAATTTTTGACTATAATAGAGAAAAGATTAAATCACCCCATTCGCTTAGCCGACTACGTGGACGCAAGTAATTTGAACCGGCAGAGTTGCATTTAATTATATCCGGGGTGATGTGCCAAATCTTTCACAGTTCCCTCAACTCACCCTAAACGAACTAATATTATTATTAAAACTAGCGGCTAGTTACTATAGCGATCATGTAAGAGGTGGCGATTATTTAATAGAAATATGTGCACAACAGCAGGTTACTCATTTGGAGAATTTCGATTTGCCCCATGAAGACGTTTGTCTTATAAGAGCGCGGATAAAGAGTAGGTATAGTGGCTCCAAAATCTATTTTTGCTACATAATAGTTGACAACAGCTTGGAAGGCAGGGCAAGCATTGACAATTATTGCTGTAATTGTTTTACAGGCAGGCGAACCATTGGTGTCTGTGCTCATATCACGTCAGTGGTATGGTATCCTGCTTGAGTCAGGCACCAGGGTTCAATCCACCGCCCTGCTCTTTATTTAGATGAAGTGATTCACAACAATGATGAATAAGTGACAGTTGTATCGAAATGAATCGTGTATTTTAAAAGTCGAACTTCTTTTATAATTATGATATTTAATTGTATTGATATTATGAATCATGTTTAAAAGTTTTCTTATATAATTATGATATCTGACTAATTGTCTTGAAATAATGAATAACGTCTTCAAAAGTAGTACTTAATTTTATGATTGAGAACTCTGACCAATTGTATTGAAATAATAAATCATGTGTTTAAAAGTCTTACTTCTTTCATTAACGATAACACATTTCTACCAACATTTTAGCTTATTCTAAACGGCAGTATTAAATAAACCATGCCATTATTTCTTATGGGGTGGCTACACAGTTGTAAATCGCACTTCCTATGTCGCCGAACCAGTGCCGTATAAGAGACGTCGCTATACTAAGAAAAGAGACAGATTAATAACATCTCTTTTGTGTGTGAGTGCGCTGTCTCGCTCGACGAAACTAAAAAGGGACGTCGCTATACTAAGAAAAGAGACTGACTAATCGCGGTTTACAACTGTGTAGCCACCCCATTAGGTGCTTATAAGGATTACATTTGCACTTTTTTTAAACAATAATAGAATTTATTTTCAATATTCACTCTATGGTAATATCTTGAAATATATTTTTTGTAATGGGTACGAGTTTCGTAGTCAATAGCTGTAAAGGTCGTAAGTATACGAATACACTCGATAGTGGTGTCCAGGTAGCAGTACATTCCATATTTTCACCCAATATGAGAAGAGCTCCAGATACACAATCACGTTATTTCTTATCTGATTGCAATGCTGAAAAAAGACTAAGGATTTCTTTGTGGCTTAGAGTATATATTTTTAGTGAATACAATTACTATGTACCACAGCAATGTAGGATTTGTGAACTCCATTTAAGAAAGGAAATGCAATCAATTCAGTATTTTACTGCTAGTTACGTAGAAGACTGCTTCATTTGTAAAAGAAAGAGTAATATTAGACTTTACGAATATACAGCAAATGTCTGATGACTCAGTGCATTATTGGACTGGTTTAACCAAGCACCAGTTTTTAATTGAAAACCGATGTGCAACAAATAAATAATATGCGAAATGGCACATTAGCTCTTGCTACATATCTTATGAAAATAAGAACTGGCGACAGCATCGAGCGGATATCGATATTATTAAATACACCCTCTACCACTTTAGTAAGAAAAGGTTCGTCAAATACGAGTACTTATTGATTATTTTGTTCCACGGAACTTAGGGATCAAATTGCTGCAAGAAATCTAAGGATACCCAATGAGCTGTTTGGGGGAGTAGATAGGAACCCAATTATTATTCTTGATCGTACCTATTTATATATTCAGAAAAGTTCTAATTATTTATACCAGAAAGATACTTATTCTTTGCACAACTATAGGAACCTCATGAAACCTTTTATGATGGTATGTTCTGATGGTTATATTATAGATGTACTCGGTCCCTATCCAGCAAAAACATCGGATGCAGCTATCATGATTAATGAATTTAATAATGAAACAAATACTTTACGAAGGTATCTGGGGATGATTTTTTGCTGGATAGGGGTTTTAGAGATAGTGTCCCTTTACTACAACAGTGTAACTATACTGTTCATTTTCCAATATCCCTGCAACAGGGTGAAACTCAGTTGTCAACAGCGGCAGCAAATAAGTCAAGAACGGTGACAATGTGCAGGTGGATTGTTGAGGCAGTAAATGGGAGTTTTAAAATGTTTTTTTCATGCTAAGACAGACTTCAAAATAGCTGCCGCATTGATAAATAAGTTTCACCAAGGGTTTCAGATAGACCAGGCGCAGGACAAATTCTAAATGTCGTAAATGAAAAACTGCACACAAACAATTTATTAGTTGATTATGTAATTGAAAATAATTACAATCGAAGACGGACACAGTTCTCCAATTTAAAAGCTACTATTGATAATGTTGAATTTCCTAGATTAATATTTAATGAACTTGTATTATTAGCATGTGGAACATATCAGATTAAACAGGCGAAGTCTTATTATGGGGAGCACATAAGAAATGATGGTTCCTATACTATTGATGTGTGCATTGATAGAGCCAGTGATCTTTTACAAGGACTTTCTTTGGTTGAGAATTGCACATTATCGCGAGGAAAATACAAAGCAGACACACAAGCCGTAAAATATATTTCGTTTATATATTATACGACAATCACATTCACGGCATCCAAGCAATTAAACAGTATTGCTGCAACTGCATAGTCGGCCGAAGGACTATAGGTTGCTGCGCTCATATCATGTCTGTGATATGGGTATTTAAGCTGGCAAGGTATGAAAATGTAAATCCACCTGCCCAGTTTTTAGAACATGTTTTATTAACTTATGAAAATGAATAGTTTTGCAAATAAACAATTTATTTTAAAGTATTGTTTTTTTTTTTGGTTTATTTAACCAATTTGATACAAAACTTCTTATCTATGTTTTTTTTTCTACTGTAAGCCGCTCAATAAAATCAATAATAGTGCAATATTTATATGTTCATGTTCATGTTCAAGCCCAAACGCCATACAAAGTATTTGATGTCCTTTAGTAGGGACTAACAATAATCTCGACATTTTAAACTTTGTGATTTTTGTGTTTTTAAAAAACCAATGATTTTTATTTTTATTGGATACTGTAGAATGGTAGCAGACCATGGTCTGAACAACGTTTGTTCTAGCAAAACTGTGATTCAAATTTCACGGTGTATACGTAATTTTGTAGCTTCTTTAATTAATGTTTATTTTGAAATAGTTAATTGTTAATTTTCACTACATTTATCTGCAAATTAACTAATAAACCCACCTTCGCTCGGACATTTCCTTTTTGTCCTTCACTTTCTTTCAATCATCAACAACCACAACACTTGAAATTTACCAACTAAGCATGGACAGCAAGCTTGTGCACAATATGGATGAAATGGAAAAGTTGTTTAGCTCTCGCATGAGTAAGTACGAAGAAAAGCTGTAGTGAGCCACTGCCGGAGCTGACCCTGCACACTCGGGTCTTGCTGCGCTGTCCCTGGACTTCATTGAGTTTAAATCCTTTGTTTGCAAAATATTCTCTCACATCAAAACTCAGATTGAACTCCTGTCATTGAGCCCTGGACACTCATGAGACTGCGACGCGTAGAAAAATCTTACTATGTCACGGTATTCCTGAGAAACCTAATGAAAAGCTGTGCGATTCGATTCACCAGATTACACATAACCAACTGTTGATTGACGACATTAAATCGGATCATTTAGATGTATGCCACAGATTAGGAGCCCCCCAGGGTTTTAACCAGACCTATACTGGTGCGATTAAAAAGAAATGGAGCATCGTCGGTTAGTTTGGGACGGTAAAACTTCACTCAAGGGGAGCGGCATCACTACATCAGTTTCTGACTAAGTCACGGCACCAGATATTTATTGCTGCTCGCAAACACTTTATGTAGTACTAGCTGCGCCCGCGGCTTCACCCGCAGAAGTCTCGATCCCGTGGGAATATCGGGATAAAAGTATCCTATGTGTTAATCCAGGTTATAAACTATCTGTGTACCAAATTTCATCCATATCCGTTCAGCCGTTTGAGCGTGAAGAAGAGACAAACATACACACACACACACTCCAAAACTTTCGCCCTTATAATATTAGTGTGATCAACAGCTGCTGGTCTGCAGAGGGAAGGTTACTATCTTGACGCTTGACAAGTCACGCCAGAAGATAACGACCATGAGTAAGCTTGAATCGTTAATCGCGCTATTCCCCGTTCCCGCCAGTGCTGCCGCACCCAATGATTCCCTGCTTGCCGCTTCCATTGTGGTTACAATAATTTTTAAATTCTATTGATTGAAATGGTGGACGCCCATTATTGGACAGGGATTGGTTAAAGTCCCTCAAAAAATTGCTCCAATTACAACTAACGAATAAGAAGCCCGTGTACGTGCGAGCGCGCCCCATGCCGAGGGCACCATCTACCGGGTCGAGCACTCGGACTGCGGTACACCCATCGTGCCGGTTATAAAGACGAACGGCGATATACGAAAATGTGGAGATTATAAAGTGACCATCAATCTTAAACTTAAACGGGATTTTTACCCACTCCTACGCATCGAAGAGTTGTTAATTGATTTAACTCATGCATATCAACAGACGATGAGGAAGAGATAAATTTCGCGCCCTCACGCCCCTAACCGCCGCAGGAGACGCCCTAGGCGTCCGAAATCGCAGGCTGATTCGCGGCCACCGTAGGCGCGGGCTTACGAACGGTGAGCAACGGGTAGCTCGCCGTCCGATAAGGACCAGGCCCGGGTCGATGTCGCGTTGTGTTCCATGCGCGCCTCTAAGAGATGTCAGCACAACTGAAGCGGTCCGCTAGGGTCGATGCCTGCCGGGGTTGCGGGTTTGTTCGAAAGGGGGCCCCTGGCAATATAAAAGCAACTGAAGGAACACGGGTGTATTTTATTTTTTCTCCTCCCGGGGAGGTGTCGTGTGTATGTAGGCACCTTTATATTATTAATTCATATACGTGTTTTCAATATAAAACATGTAACATTATTTTAATAAAAATAGTATTTACTCATTATTCACCTTGGTATCATTTCGCTCCAATTCCCAACATCACAAGGGAATTCTAGCATATAATTAATATTTTTTAACTTTCTTTTTTTAGGATTACGGAAGGTGTTGTCCCGATGACGGCGATTATGATTGGCAGCCTAGTCAAAGGCCTCATGACCTTGCTATGTCTTATTCCGAGGTAGATATAAAAAATAGGAAAAAAATATATCGTCGGCTAAGTATTCAAAGTCAAAGTCAAAAACGTTTATTGCGAACTAAGTGTACAATGTTGGTGTTATGGCATGTTAGTACTTATGACTTAGCAGCCTTTTACAAGCATTGCAATTATCATTCGCCTGCCCTCATCATCCTAAATTAGCATGCATTAAACATTATTATTACTTAATTATTTTCTTTTATATTAGCACAATTAAATAGAGAAATTATAGTTATGTCAAAATTAAATGTCAATAATAATAAATTTAATACGCCATCACCACAGCTATCGTACACACAGCGTCACTATGTACTAACCCCTCAAGTTTTAAAATGTTACACTGCTAAAAGCTACAACATTGAATTCGATACAAACAATCTAAAGAATACTTCAAAAAGAGTTCATTATTTCGACTTGGATTCGAACCATCGCATCACCGAACGTCGTCATACTCATACCGGCAGTTTGACAAATTAGCCAGCGAGCCCATACGAAATGTGATGAAATTGTTATTTACTATCGTCCGAGTCACTTTATCTTTAGGTCTCTGTCTAATCGATAGATGTTATAATTTGAGGGTATCCATTAAGGTTTTCTGTATAAAATTAATCCATACCCTCATGTTATAACTACAACGTTTGATGTATAAGTTCACTTAAAACGTCGAAGAGTAAACAACTACGATTTACCCATTATTTTTTAAAATGATTTCAAATTTTATGAGAACCAAAATAGTTGGTCTGTATGAACAAAATGTGAGCATTAAAGGAATTGCGAGACAGCTTGGCATAGCAGTAAGTTAATTATAATATTATTTGTGGTCTCCGATTTTTTTGTCGAGTTAGTTGCGGTATCTTGTGGTATTTTAATTAATTTAAAACCATTATTTTCTATACAGAGACAAACGGTGCGCTTATGGGTGCACAGATTCCAAGAAACCGGTGATGTTAAGACAAGGTCCATGGGTAGGAGGACTACCGAGATCTATACGGACCAATCTGAACGTCATCGGGATATTGTTAAGGTTCACACTACATCGCCGTTCACATCCACTCGTTACAGTTCGCAACGCCATGGAATATCTCTGTCCACGGTTCGAAGACATTTACACGCAGCGAACATTCACAATTATCGACCAGCAAAGAAAATATTTCTAACGGAAGAACATCGAAGAGAACGAGTGCGATTTGCCCAAAAATACATTAATTTTGATTGGGAAAAAAATTTCGTTATCTTCAGTGACGAAAAAACCTTCAGGTTAGACTGTGACGGTCGAAAAATATTGTGGAGGAAACCCAATGAACGATACCAACCTCAAAATGTTTTACCTAACAGAGCCAGCGGTAGAATAACATTGGGTAAGTTACATTTATATGTTTATTCCACCCCATTTAATTACCTAATATTGTATTTAACAAATAAAAATGTATCACTGCCTATGTAACTATTTTAATATTATAATTTTAATACAGTAGATAAGTATATTCAATTTTATTATAAATTATATACTTTATATAATTCAGTAGTATTATATATTTACTTATTATTAAGTTATTATATACTGTATTATATATTTTATTCTATTTTGAACGTCATGACAATTGTTTGGAGACAAGTGTCTAAAAACAAAATTAAAGCTTTGTTGTTATTTTCAGGGTATTGGGGGTGGATGTCGTCCATGGGACCGGGAGAATTAGTAGAAGTAAGTGGGCGTATGAACGGCCAGACCTATCTGCAAATTTTGCAAGGTGTTATGGTGCCAACAGTGCGAGTTGCTTATCCAGAAGGACGGATCTATTATGTTCAAGATAACTGTTCGGTCCATCGTTCGCGTATAGTGATGGAATGGCTCACTACACAGACTGACATAACTGTCATCTCCTGGCCATCGAAAAGTCCGGATTTAAATCCAATAGAAAATATGTGGGGTCAAATGGTTTTAAACTGGGATTCAAGTGAAGTGAAGTCCAAGATTAACTTGCACAATGAAGTTTTGAGGAGTTGGGAGTTGATGCGAGGTAGTAATGCAGGTTGGACGATGGTTACTCAAATGAGAAGCAGACTCCAACAAATAATAGAAAGCGAAGGTCATCCTCTTCGCTACTAAATTTAATATATTTTTTTACTTCCCACTTCGCAATCCCGGTTAAATATTATTAGATAATAGAACAGTAAAATTGTATCTGTAGTAAAAACATTTTGTTAACATTATAGTAATCTCACAGTTTTATGCGGTTATATTAATTAAGTATGAGAACAAAATAATCAACGAAGACATTATCTAAACTCATTTGATCCCACTATTTTACTTGGTATAGCGAAATATTCTAAGTAGATTTCATGAGTTAATAAGAGATGTTAATTGACTATCTATTGATAACATGTTTATTCACTTATTATGCTCATGATTGTAATCCTGCCAAACTAATTTCTAGGTCCTAGACAAGTTGCAAACGCTTCAAAGCTTGTCTCTTTCGATGTCGCTTGTCAGACTGTTAAATGTCATGTGTGACAGATCACGTGAAATTTCGTTGGCTTATGTCAATCTTAAATATTTCTAGCGCTTCCTATTTTTAACCGACTTCCAAAAAGGAGGAGGTTATATGTTCGACGCGTATGTTTGTTTTTTTTTTTTTTTTTTTTTTTTTTTAAATGATAAGTGATTTTATTTCTGTAAGTAGGTTTGTACAAACACTTTTACACGTCAATCATATTTTAAAACTAGATGAGGTCGGCGTTTCCTATCTGACTACTCTGAGAAGAAAGGCCGAAACAAACTCAGAGATCTCAGTCTCTTTTAAAGTCCAGACATAATCTTGGTCATATTATGTGAAGGCCATGTGGATTGGTGTCTGAAGTGGTCTTTTGAGGAAAGCACCACACAGATTGAGAGGGCCTGTCCAGTCAGTGCACGCATTTGTCAGTTATCGTGCAGCTCAACTCAGAATTTAAGGAGCTCAACGATTCGACGAACAATACCAAAAAAAGGACATTTGTGTAGGCCACTTAAATTACTCAAACTGTCAGACCATGATTAGAACTAACTGAGAAAAAATTAAAAACATAACAAAAAAGGAATGACCCACATATTCTTCACATTCACAATAATTAAAATAATAAAATACTTTAAAAGTAAATATTCATGTCATTGTTTATATAAAATTCATTAATGTCAATGTGTATATAAAAACCCAGAAATAATCTTGGTCAGAGCATTTCATTTGAGGACCATGTAGATTTGTGTCTGAAATGGTCTTCTGAGGAAAGAACCATGCAGATTTGAGTGGACCTGTCCAGTCAGTGCACGCATTTGTCAGTAATAGTGTAGCTCAACTCAGAACTTAAAAGGAGCTCAACGATTCGACGAACAATACCAAAGAAGGGACATTTGGGTAGGCCGCATAAAGTACTCAAAACTGCCAGATTATCATTAGAAGTAACTGAGAAAAAATAAATAAATATAACCCACATAGTCCTCACATTCACAATAATTAAAATAATAATAATATTATACTTCACAAGTAAATATTCATGTCATTGTGTATATAATTTTAAAGTTTGCAAAATAAACAAAGTTCCGAAAGTAAAAAAATAAAAATTATAATTGGAGCAGCTCAATCCCAAGCCTTTTTGTCCTCAACGTAATCTTTAACGGTATAAAAAGCTTTCTGGCACAACTTACGTTTAATGAATGATTTAAATTTATTAAGGCTTAGATCTTGTACGTGGCTTGGAAGTTTATTATAAAAGCGTATACATTGACATCTGAACGAGCCACCTATTTTCTTGAGCCTTGTTGTAGGTACAACAAATTTGTGTTTGTTTCTAGTATTTATGTTATGGATATCACTGTATTTTTTAAACAATTTTATATTTTTATGGGCATCTAAAAGATTATCAAAAATATACTGAGAAGGCACAGTCATTACATTAATCTCCTTAAATTTATCTCTGAGAGAGTGTCTCGGACTTAATTTATAAATTGATCGAACAGCTCTTTTCTGCAAAACAAAGATAGTCTGAATGTCGGCGGCATTTCCCCACAACAGAATACCGTACGACATTACACTATGAAAATAGCTAAAGTACACTAAACGGGCTGTCTCTATGTCAGTCAAATTACGAATTTTCCTAACAGCATATGCTGCGGAGCTTAGTTTTTTTGACAATTTATCTATGTGTGGGCCCCACTGAAGCTTAGCATCCAAAGTTAAGCCCAAGAAAACTGTGCTATCTTCAGGATTCAATTCTTCGCCCTTTATTAACACACTAGTTTTCACCTGCCTAACATGAGGTAGGGTGAACTTAATGCATTTGGTTTTTTTTTCATTAAGGAGTAAATTGTTAACATTGAACCAGTGTACTACTTTTGAGATCGCGCTATTTACATCGTCAGTAACCAGCTGCTGACGTTTAAGTTTAAACAAAAGTGAAGTGTCATCCGCAAACAACACTATATCGTGGTTATCCTTTATAAGGTAAGGCAAGTCATTAATATAAATAAGAAACAAGAAAGGACCAAGAATTGAGCCCTGAGGGACTCCCATTGTTACTATAGATCCGGGAGATCTTTTTCCATTAACGTCAACGCACTGAATCCTATTACTCAAGTATGAAATAAGAAGATTCAGAGCGCTGTTCCGGATCCCATAGTGGCGGAGTTTCCTGATTAATGTTTCATGAAGAACGCAATCAAACGCCTTGGACAAATCACAAAAAATACCCAAGGCATCGCATTTATCTTCCCATGCATTATAAATATGACCTAAAAGTTCAACACTGGCATCAGTAGTTGAACGACCCCTTGTAAAACCGAACTGTTTGCTATGCAATAATTTATGTCTATTAAAAAATCTTTGCAATTGCTCTAAAATTAATTTCTCAAAAATTTTACTAAAAGTAGGTAGGACTGAAATAGGTCTATAATTTGTGGGGTCTGATGTACTACCTGATTTAAACAAAGGTATTATTTTACTATTTTTCATAAGGTCAGGAAACTCCCCACAGTCGATACAATTATTAAAGATAAGAGCTAAAGTAGGTGCTACAATGTCAATAATAGACTTGGCAACTTCTACAGAATTACCCCACAGATCTGCAGTCTTTTTTACATTTAAAGTGTGAAAGGTTTTAATTATGTCTCTACAGGTAATATGTTCAAAAATAAAGTCCGAATCGCAAACATTAACATTTTCCTTTAGCAAAGACTCAGCAACAGAAGGTGATGAGTTTAGGGATTTAGTAGTTGAAACGGGAATATCTGAGAAGAAATTTTCAAAGGCCGCGGCGACTTGTGAGTCTGATTTTATTATGTTGTCATTAATAGACAGGCTGTAGTCAGTATTTCGGTTATCAGACCTTCCCGTTTCACTATTAATAATATTCCAAGTCGTTTTAATTACATTACTACTATTTTTAATCTTCGAACTCAAATAACGCGACTTGGCCATACAACACACTTTTTTAAATAATTTTGAATAATTTCTAACATATAAATTAAATTCAGCTGTGTTTACATGAGTCCTTTCATTGTACAGCTCATAAAGCCGTGTTCTACTTTTATGTATACTAATGGTAGCCCAATCACTAAAAGATGCGTTACTATTAACCGAGATAGTCTTGGGAATAAAGGTGGAATTAAATTGCTTACAGTATATATTAAAGAAATCATCATATAGATTATTAGGGTCAGCATGTAAAGACAAAACTGATAATTTATTCATGAGTTTAACTTTAAAAGTTTCCAAGCGACTTGCAGTTTTGGGGTTAACCGTGATATCCTTTTTGGCCACTTTGTTTTTTTGGTTTGGGATAGTAATCCTCTGCCCGCAATGATCAGAATCTAGTAAATTAATAATTTCTTTGTGGCTTGGATAACATCTGTATAAATATTATCTAGGCATGTGGCACTAGTAGGGGTTATTCTTGTGGGCTCCAAAAATAGGTTTACAAGATTGTAGGACTGAAACAGACTTACTATTTTACTACAAGTACCTGAGTTTTCTAATAAATTAACATTAAAATCACCGCCAATGATAATGGACTTATTCGAGTTACAAATCTTGTGGAACACTTCATCCATTACCTTTTCAAAACAGTCATACAATCCTGAAGGGGGTCTGTACACACTTAATACAATAAACTGCTCCAATTCTATACAGGCTATTTCAACTGTCCGCTCAACAGATAGGCTCACAATATCCTTACGGTCTTTAAATTTAAGTTGGTTACTTACTAAAATTAATGAGCCACCATGTATAGCGTTAACTCTGCTGAATGAACTACCTACCTGGTGATTATTAAAGTTGAACAAGAACTGGTGGCTTTTAAGCCAATGTTCTGTTATACAAAGAATATCAATACTATTAAAATTCAAAAATAATTCTACTTCTAAATCTTTGTTCATAAATCCTTGAATATTTTGATGCACCAGGTTAATACTATTTACAGATTTTGAACTTTTATTTGACTTTATTTTGCAATTCTGTACACTAATGCTAGAGGTTGCCTCTATTGTCTTAATTTCTAATTTAAATTATTATCAATGTCAATTTTTGATACCAAATTATTGGCTGAATTATTTAAAATGTCATAGCATTGCTCAATAGAAGCAATTTGTTTAGCCAAATTCTTGGCTGTAATAGAAAAGTAATATGATAGCGACACAGCTATCTGTCTTTTACAAAACTTTGAAAGATAGTACCTATCCGTACAAAATCTATCTTTTGTCAAATAAAAGTGGTTACCAACATAATTGTTAGTATCAATTAAATGGAATAAATTATTATTACTAGTCAAATTATATAATGTCATATTAATTTGAGATCTAAAATTATTTTCTTCCTGTGGCAAACTTTGGCTGTATGGGAAAGTGAACATCACAATTTTTCTTAAACTTAGGTTGCACAATGATCTATAATATTGGAGTAATTCTCCTTTGTTCACATTACCCCTATTACCAACAAATATTAACAATGTACTATCCTGGTTAAAACTGTATTTTGTAACTTTTTTCATTATGTCAAATAATGAACAACCAGGCATACAGTAGTTCATTATTGAGTGTCCTGGATATTTATTTGTCAACAAGTGGCCTAAATCCTTTCCAATTTCATCACAAAATAATACTATTTCTTTATTTACACTCTGTTTTGGCAAACAATTAGTAATTGATAATGGTAAACTGGCACTAGACTGCGGTATGGTGGTGTCACAAATTGTCAATGAATGGTCCGGTGTGGATACAATAGATGGTGGTTGACAACGTTCACATTTGTTAGTTTGTGAGCTTACCAGCTCATTCATTGCCAATACATATTCCCTCATTTGGTTTTCAGAGGCTGTATATTTGATGGTCATACAAGTAAGTTTTTCCTGTAGTTGGTCAAGTTCATACTGCAAGTCTTCTGTGTCAATTTGGTATTTCCTAGTACTTTTTTCTAAGTTAAATGAATACATGTCTAATTGTTTTAATAGATGCAACCTTTCTCTATTAAGCTTAACATTTTTGATGAAGAACCTTTGTTTTTTGATTATTTTCTTAGTTTTAACTATGTATTTGTTAATTTTGATGTATTTTTTTATTTTATTTTTACTAGTAACTACCCTCACTGATTTACTTGATTTTGAATCATCATTACCTGTTAAATCTATTGTGTAAGAGGGGTTTATTGCAGAAAACATTGATGGGGCTATAGGCACCAATTCATTGAAAAGACTTTGATTCAGCGAGGCAGTGATGTTAAGATTTGTTGTCTCAAGTTCTGACTTTGAGCCTCATGTAGCTGCTGTTGTAATAAATGTTTATGACTAAGAGCTTGTTCATACTCATTGCTACACTGGCTGAACCCGTCCACAACAACTTGGAGCCTGTCCCGGGCTTCTATGGCATCAGTGTGTTGAATGTATAACTGAGCCATTTCTGTTTTTAACTTGCTATTTCTTTCAAGGACACCAAGGAACTCCATTTCATTTTCATCTTTTTCCTTAATCAGTTGGTCACAGAGCTCCTGAGACGCCTTTAATTCGCTCAAAGCCTGACTGAGTTTGGTCTCTTCAAGGCGAGCCCGCGCGCTGCGAGTCATAATCATGATTAAAGAGAAAAAGAGAAGGGGTTGGAAAAGAGTAGTGGATTGAGTAACAGATGATTAGTTGAACGGAAAATGAAATTTAGATCGTAAAGAAAGAAGTTCTGTCACCAAACTAATTTAGGTTATGTTTACGTTTTTAAGGTCATTGGCATCAACTTGTAGCCGTAATAAAAAAGATCGAATAAATTGTAGGTAAAATATTAGAACGTAAACAATCTACTACCAAGTAAAATATTTAGTATTGTACCTGATAACGAGACGAAAATGCAACGTTCGCTTGAGCCGGTAACTGTCAACGAATCACAATGAAATTTTTACACATAATTTGCACTTAGTGCCTGAAATTAACACACAAAACACTTAATTAAGCTTTAAACTAGTTAATAAATTGGAAATAGGCCTTAATAAGAAGGAAATCTAATATTTAAAATTAAAATTTTAAGGACAAATTCAAATCAGCTGTTAGCTGTAGTGTTGCCACAGGAGGACTTTATGTATGTCCATCGATTTCTCCGTCATTTGTGGACCGATTTTGAAAATTCTTTTTTTAATTGAAAGGGTATGCTCCCAAATTGGTCCCATATAAATTTTATTAACTTTGCTCGGGTAGTTTTTGAGTTAGCTACAAAATACGTATTTTTTTTCCCACTTAGTATGTAGATGATATGATAAGTTCCTGACACTGGTAGTAGGTAGTGGTATTCGAATGTGTGTGGGGTAGGTACCACAACTAAAAAGAGAAAAATAAAAACTTTTTACAAAAAAAAAAACTACCGACTTCCAAAAAAAACACTACAAAGTGAAAAATAACTTTAATTTCGGAAGTCGGTGGCAAAAAACGAAAACACAAAACCCAAGATACCGACTTCCGAAATTAAAGTTATTTTTCACTTTGTAGTGTTTTTTTTGGAAGTCGGTAGTTTTTTTTTTTGTAAAAAGTTTTTTATCGCTTGCGTTAATAGGATGTCACTTGCCTCGGGACCCGTTTGTGTCAGTTGGCAAAATATGAATATTATGATAACTGTAAATTATCAAATCAACTTGTAAAATGTTATTCTTTCTAGTAAAATAAGATCAAAGTTTTGTTAAATAATATATGTTATTAAATGATTATTAAAGTATTTTATTTTTCTTGATTTTTGATTATTTATAAATATTACTAATAAAACCAAATAGAAAAATATTGTATATAAAAAAAATATAATGCATGACTAAAAGCACGATCCGTGCCTAGGATTTGAACCTGCAACCTTATGCACGGCAGACGGTCTGAAACCTCCGGTCTATTTAGACTTTAATGTAATCTTCGTAAATGTTATCCCTATTCACTAAAACAATACATTAATAATAAAATGTTTTTGCAAAATACAAAAAGCAACTTGTGTCTATCACGGATTTGAACGCACATGTTTTTTGGGGGGTAACTACTTAATGGAGCCGTGTGTACCGCACAATCTTTTATGCTAACTCCGCGCCTTTCAAACTACGCGCGCAATTTTGACAACTCCCGCCAGTCGACGCCATTTTGTTCGAGCGTAAGGTTTGGTGAGAGTGAGCTGCGGAGTTTTATTTCTAAAGCTTATTTTTTTTATATTAGCATACTAGACAGGAGTTTTAACAAATGTAGTAGTACTATTCTATAATATTTTGGTAATATTGAGACGTGTATCTAAGGTTAATTGATTAAAAAACGCATACAAAATATGCTGGTGCACATAATGGGAGTTGGCAGAATTTCATTCTTAGTTGTCGTTAATGTTTGGGGAGTGGTCTACTTTTATTTTTAAATAATTGATTATTTTTTAATTTTACCCGCTTTGTTGGCGCAACGTGCTAGATTTGCTTTAGGCATGCAATGGTTTGAGTTTGATTCCTGTCAATGTCTGTTTTTATTTGATATTTAACTTAATTTTAGTAATAAACTAACACTTGATTTGGAATTTTGAACATCGCATTCGACCGCACATTAATAAATTCTAAAACATTGTATGTAGGTACGGATACAAACACATCAGACTACCTAAATCTAAAAAATGTTTTATTTGATATTGATATAGATATTGATATATAATAATATGCTACATAATACATAATTAACTTGAACATTAGTTGAATAAACTTGACAGACTTAGGTACGTGGCGTACCTATTGTTGTTCCATTTTTTGTTCTTGTCTTCTTGCCTGTTTTTAGACTGCTTGGTGTGTGGGGGTTTAGATCGCTTTTGTTTTGTTTACAGATGGCTTCTGATAGAGCTAAAAAAATAATCAGTTTAATTGCAATGTCATAACCACGTAAGAATCGGTATTGTTTAATCTGGAAAATAACAATCTCCTTAATAATTATGATTCTGAAGGAATATATATTAGGTGTACCGACATATCAAACAATCTTATTGAAATGATACGCCTCCCATTAGAATCTAGTTCTATTGTGCCATTGGCTAATATTGAGAACTGTTCTCTGGTAGAAAATACACAGATTTAAATAATCGATCTCCCTGACATGACTACATGTGACCTGCCCAATGAAGAAGTAAACGCGATTTGTGATAGTACTATTCCAGAAAATAATGATGAAGATGTTTCTGTCCTCGCTTCACAGTTGCAAGAAACATTTAATGATGATTGTAATGTGGAGAATTGGGATATAGAGTCCTATTATTGTCGAGCCTCATCTTCAAGACAGTATCTACAACCTGATTGGAAAACCAAAATGGATTTGTGTAAGTTTTACGTGTCTGACTGGTGTAAATCCGAGTTCCTAACAAAGGGGAGGCATGATGTGTTCTTGGCTGCGAGGGAAAGATGCGGTGTCTCCAAGAGCTGGACTAAGGCAGGCTGCGTGTATGTCCTTGGTCCCAATGATGCACGGCATCGGGTTGAGTCCCTCGCTGAATTGGACAAGATTGCGCCGAATCCCAGTGAGCCCGGGCAGAGCGATCAAGTATCGGCTGTGCCAGCCTCTGTACCGGTCGTTGCTGCTGCGAAGACCGCAAGGTTGAAGCGTGCTGTTGCTTTTAAGAAGTGATTTCTCTGTGATGTTGTGTCTTATTCAATTTCCGGGTAATATCATGTTTTATTGTTTTGTTTTACCTTCAATTATTTTATATAAGTGTTTTAATCAATTTGCTTGACTTATGTCACAATGTTGTTACTGTCAGTGTCAGTCAATGCCCATGTCAGTTTCATTAGGTGCGTTCCGTTTTTCGAAACGGTGCAACGGCAGACTGTGGCAGTAGTCTTATTTTTTCGTTTCAATGTTTTGTTCCTATATAATTTTATTATTTTTCTTCTTGTTGTGTTTTCTCCGGAAATTATTTACATTTTATTTTGTTTTTTTAAACATTTTTGTTATCCGGACTGCGTAGTTTAATTCTTTAGATTTAATAACGTAACCGGCAGGTGGACTAGCTGTTTTACGGTTTATTTTATTTTTTTATTAGTTAGGTTTTTTATATATTATTATTATATTTATATTATTTTTATTATAATATGTCTAACGATGAAAGCAGTGATAATAGTAGTTTTTTCTCATTACCAAGTAACGACGACAGTTTCGTGAGTATTCCTTCTCTTGCAGACAGTCTTGCTGCGCAGTTTTCTGATGTTCCTAAGAATTTTAACATTATACATATTAACGCTCAGAGCATTCCGGCTCATTTGCACGATATGCTGGCTAGCTTTGACTGTAAGAACGTACATGCTATTCTTATTTCCGAGTCATGGCTTAAACCCTGTCTCCCTTCAACTAGTTATTCTCTTCCTGGCTTTCAGCTTATAAGAAACGACCGGTCGGTTGGTGGTGGTGGTGGTGTTGCCATATATCTCCGGTCGCATATTCCATACTCTGTTGTCAATGTGTCAGCGCAGCCACCGCCATCTAATGCTGGTGAACATCTCTTCCTTGAAGTCGAACTACACCATTCTAAATTACTTCTTGGCGTCTATTATTGTCCCTCTTTACGCGTTAATTTCTTTTCATCTTTTGAAATTCTCCTAACAATGCTGATTCCTTCTTACAGTCATAGTATAATCATGGGTGACTTTAATACTTGTCTTCTGAAAAAAGACTATCGCTCTTCTTCCCTGACTAATATTTTGACTTCTAGTAATCTTTCCATTCTTCCGCTGAGTGCCACTCACCATTTTCCTAACTCTACAGCTTCACTTCTTGACTTGATTTTTGTCTCTTCTCTTGATCATGTCGCTAAGCATGGCCAATGTTCAGCCGATGCCTTTTCCTATCATGACCTGATTTTTCTGTCATACAAAATTCGCCCACCTAAGGCTAAAGCTAAGATTCTTGTGCAGCGCAATTTTGGTGGAATGAACGTTGACGATCTTTGCAAGGATGCCAACAATATAGATTGGTCTGCTCTGTTTGCCTCTGCATCAGTCGATGAGCAAGTTAATATTTTTGCGGCTAAGCTTATCGAACTTTACGATCATCACGCACCTGTTCGAGCTGTTAAGGTTAGACATTTGCCGGCGCCGTGGCTCACAAATGAGATTAAAACGCTTATGCAGAAAAAAGTTACGGCAAAGTCTAAATTTAAGCGTAGGGCTAATGACGCTAACAGGGAAAGATACTTCTCCATACGTAATCACTGTAATAAGGTGTGTAGGAATGCTAATCGTCACCACATTCATACTTCTGTCCAAAATGGGGATGCATCCAAAGTTTGGAAATTTCTTAGATCATTGGGGGTCGGTAAAACACGACAAGACACAATTCCAAAAGACATAGACATTGATGCAATGAATTCTCATTTTACTGCCTCGTCCAATTTTAATAGGACAATAAAATTAAATTCACTGAATTATCTTTCTTCACTTCCGACTCCCAGTTATTCTCCATTTGTTTTTAGCCAGTTCTCCGCATGTGATGTTAAGAAAAGCATACTATCGATTACTTCCAATGCAGTAGGAAGTGACTGTATCAGCCGTAATATGTTAGTACCTGTGCTGGATTTTATCCTTCCCGTCATTTGTCACATCCTCAATTTTTCTGCATCTAGTGGTGTCTTTCCACGTTCATGGAAAGATGCTCAAATAATTCCTTTACCTAAAAAGTCTAATCCCTCATCCTTTTCTGAATACCGTCCAATATCCGTCCTACCATTCCTATCCAAAGTGCTTGAACGGTTAATTCACAATCAAATAAGCACTTTCCTCTCTAAAAATAATCTCCTCAACCCCTTCCAGTCTGGCTTTCGTCCTGGTCATAGCACCACCACAGCGCTTCTGAACATTACGGATGATATAAGGTCAGCCATGGAAAACGATAATCTAACGGTCTTAGCTTTGCTAGATTTTAGTAATGCTTTTAATACCGTTGATTTTGATATTTTGCTTGGCATTTTATGCTCTCTTAACATATCTCCATCGGTAATTGACGACAGGTAAGTACGAATTGGTGGTTTCGTACTTACCTGTTCGGCCGCCGGCAACGTATTTGCATTGGAGAGACCTTGTCTTCCTGGAGTAATACTTCTGCCGGTGTACCTCAGGGTGGCGTTCTATCTCCTTTACTTTTCGCAGTTTTTATTAACTCTATCTCCGACGAACTAATTTCTTTCTACCATCTTTATGCAGATGATTTACAAATATACTCGCGAGCTCCTCTTGGAAGTCTATCCGAGGCTATCTCAACGATTAATCGTGATCTGGCCCGTTTATGCGACTGGAGTAAGAGATATGGACTTATGGTCAACCCCATAAAGACGCAGGTTGTGGTGGTAGGCAGTTCTAGGACGGTCTCAAGGATCGACTGGACGACTCTTCCCCAAGTTTCCTTTGACAATTCAGTTGTTCCTTTCAGTGAAAAAGTTAAAAACTTGGGGATCTTCATTGATAAAAACTTTTCTTGGACTGCCCAGCTACAGGAAGTTAGCCGCAAATTATTTGCATCCGCTGCATCTTTGAGGAGATTACGTAATTTTCTACCGACTGCCACCAAGATTGCGCTTGCACAATCGCTACTTCTTCCCATCCTTGACTATGCTGATGCCAGCTATCTTGATCTTACCCAAGACCAACTCGATAAACTTGAGCGGCTTCAAAATGTTTGTATAAGGTTCATATTCGGTTTGCGCAAATATGACCATGTTTCCGAATTTCGTGTGAAGCTCAAGTGGTTACCAATTCGCCTTCGCCGGAATGTTCATATTCTTTCCCTTTTGTATAATGTTCTTTTTTCCCCTTCTATCTCCCTCTCTATCTCAAGAAACGTTTTCAGTTTCTTTGCGACTCCCACACGAAACTTTTAAGGTCATCAGATAACTTAAAGCTTAAAATGCCTATGCATTCCACAACTTTCCTCGACAAGTCCTTTACTGTCCAGGCCGCTCGTTTGTGGAATGCATTGCCAGTTCAAATAAAACGTGCGCAATCGTTACTTGTGTTTAAGAGACTCGTAAAGGAACATTACTTGTCGTTGTGATCTTGTTCTCGTAACTGTTATTATCTATAGTCTTCGTTTATTTCTGTTGCTTATATATTTAGTAAGTATATATGTATTTATGTATATATTATTTAGGATATGTATATATCTGTGTATCTATTCTAGTATATAATATACTTATTATTTGCACCAACGACAGCCCCATTTTATGTCCAGGCAAATCACTGTCCATTCCAAGGTTGCCTGGAAGAGATCGCGGAAAGCGATAAGGCCGCCCATTGTATATTTTGTAGTGTTTGATTTATTTTTTGTTATGTATTTTTGTGGTGAACAATAAAGTATATGTAAATAAAATATAAATAAATAAATCACATGCCACAGAACCGCTATCAAGAACTTCTTTCTTTGAAGTTATGACATCTAGAAATCTTTCACTATATCGTCCTAAAAAGGATGAGTGTGAAACATGCACAAGGTATAAGTCTGGCACAGTTGAAAAAAATGATTACCAATTTCATGTATTGAAAAAAGAAGAAGCTAGAAAAGAAAAGCAAGCTGACAAAGAAAATAATAAGTTTGTATTTACAGTAGATCTCTAAGCAGTTTTGATGGCACCTCAGTCCATTGTCAGCACATTGTACTACAAAACCAAGCTGCAAGTACATAACCTGTGCTTTTACGATAACATCACTAAAGATGGCTTTTGTTTTGTGTGGAACGAATCGGAAGGAGGGCTAAATGCAGATGAGTTTTCCTCTATTTGGACGTATTTTATTGAAAAAAAGATTCTCTCAAAAGTTGAAAACAAAACGGATATACGTGTTATTATTTGTTCTGATGGCTGTGGTTACCAAAACCGCAATGTAACTTTATCAAACGCCCTTCAAAATTTGGCAGTTAAAAACCAAATAACCATCGAACAAAAATATTTAGAAGTGGAGAGATTTACACAAATGGAGGTGATTCCTCAATAGAACGAAGGATGCGTAACAGGATTGTAAATGTACCCGCAGACTACGTTCAAATTATTAAGTCCGCCCGTAACAACCAATTCTATGTTAATGTTGACGCCGTGCTCGTATCCGAACGTAGCTTTCAACACCTATGACTGTATGGTGCTGCCGCAGCCAATAGCAGCCCTTCGCCATGACGTGATATTTACAACGACCAATGACGCGCCGCTACATCACGCCATACTCGCCGCCCGCCGGAGAACGTTCGCCACGCTTCACTTGCTCGACTGTCATCGCCATTAGAAGCCACTATTTGTACTCCCTATTTTTTATAACAATAATTTCAAGTTTCAACTATATTGTATTATTGCGTTGTTACCTATATTTAACGCGCATTAAATTCAAGCCAACAAGTTTACTAGTTTTTATTTAAAGTTTGTTCCCTATCTCGAACAAAATTGGCGACCGTGACAGGACACGAATCGATCGACATAAATAATCTTTGTCGAGTTCGACAGGTCTTTTTGCAACAATTACACCAAGCCGAAGCGGATTGCTCAAGAAAGGAAGTATATTCAACAAGAAGACAGCTTGCCGTTGGATTGGAATTCCTGCGGCGAAGACGAACAAGTCTGCCTCGTGGCTGCGCACGCCTACTCATCTACGTGCCGCATTGGAGGTGCCCACGTCTTGGAGGAGCCGCCATCAGCTGAAGAGAAAACTGTGAAGCCTGGGAATCTACCTGCTTTGCTTGCTTGCCATCATTAACGTGAGCCCGTTCCTATCATTTTCCCTTTATCCTCTTTTATCTGTGTTCATACTTGCGATCCGTTTCTCTAAATGCTTGGTGATCATTATCAATCTATCTAGTACTTGTGCAATTGCATATTTTTATTGTTTAGCTCTAAGCATTTTGCCTAATCATTCAAAGGAAATCTGCAAGCTAAATTCCTTTCACGCCTTCACTTTGTGATTTAATCATTTCACTATTGCACATGGCCTTGTCTATTTCAAGTCGAGTGAGCCTAAATCTACTCGTAATTAAAATGCCTATATAAAGTCATTCTAATTTGCCAATAATTTATTTCATTTGCCTATATATCAACTGCATTCTATCCCTCGCTGCACGCTCATTGCAGTCATTGCGTATTTGACGTTGATTCCAGTGTAATCTGTCTTGCGGGGTCAACGATCTGCCATGCGCTTCCTGCCGCTGCTTGGCTTGAGTACCTACGCTGTGCACCGCTGATCTCTGCTTCGCTGATAGAAACCGGTTTCTTCGTGTGGGACTACGAAACGAGGAGCGTATCGTACATATTTTTACTATTTTATTATTTTTATTCTTTGATAGTTTATCGCAATGTCTACAGATTTAAATTTTAAAGAGTTAGCTGCTAAGCGTGGGTCCATTAAAGGACGTGTAACTAAATTTAAATCATATTTAGATTCATTGGAAACCTTTGACAGTATTTCTGCTGTTGAAACAAATAGGCTTGCGATGAGGTTATCAAGAATGGAAGCGTTATTCATTGAGTTCGACAGGGTGCAGAGTCAAATAGAAGTACTCAATGAGTCTAACCAAGACGTAGAATTAACTACTCGTGACCTAGTTGAGCAAGATTTTGATACTTGCATTGCTATTGCCCAAAACTTGCTTCAAACTCACAGCTCAACCCCCAAACAACCTGAAGTTGCTGCTAGCTGTTCTCACAGCAATGGTTGCCCTCATCATGAACATGATGGTTTCAATAATTTGGGTTTCAAATTGCCTACTATAAATATACCTAGATTTGATGGCACTTACTACAAGTGGCTCGAGTTCAAAGAGATCTACTCTTCATTGATTCATGATAACCTTAAAATAAAAAATATTCATAAATTCCACTACCTCAGCTCTTATTTGGAGGGTGAAGCTGCGCGAGTTCTAAGCAACCTGGAAGTATCTGACAAAAACTATATAGAAGCTTGGTCACTTCTCTGCAACCGGTTTGACAACAAGAGGCAACTAATTAATAATCATCTAAATTCCCTATTTACTTTTGAGTCAACTCGTGAAACTGAAAAGTCTATTAGATACATTATTGATCATGTGACAAAAGGCTTACGTGCCCTCTGTACTCTAGGGCTTCCTACTGACAAGTGGGACGTTCTAATCATTCATATCCTGGCGGCAAAGTTAGACAACAGTACTGTGTTCAAATGGGAAGAACATCGTAACACCATATCTGATATACCTACACTCAAAGAGTTCTTCTCATTTTTAAAAAATCGTGCAGACGTTCTTGAGACTGTTAACAAAAACAAGACAGATAAAGCAGCCGGAGCTAAACAAGTTCCCCATAACCCAGCCTTTCACAATAGGAACACTACACAAACTAAATCATTAGTTGCTACGTCCAAGGAATCCTCCGCAACCAAAGCGAGCAAACAACACAAACACAACCCTGAACAATCTCAATACTCATTTGAGTGTGTAGTATGCTCAGGAAAGCATCGTGCATACGAGTGCCCTACATTCAAGTCTAAGACACCTGAAGATAGGAATTCCATTGTTGCAACACTTAACTTGTGTCGTAATTGTCTAAGGCCTGGCCACGATAGTCAAGCTTGTAGGCTGCCTGGTTCTTGTAGGTCCTGTAAACAAAAACACAACTCACTACTTCACTTACCTGATGAAGCTTCGTCCGCCCTCAGCCAACCTAAATCTGTAGTCATGTCTGCATTGTCCTCCCCAGAGATTCTTTTGTGTACCGCTATGGTGCGACTAACTAACCCAAAAACTAACGAAACTATTAGCGTTAGGGCTTTACTTGACAGTGGGAGCCAATCGTCGTTCATCACTGAGCGTGTGAAGCGGATACTCAATTTGACTCCTCAGCCATCAAACGTCAGTATTGTAGGTATAGGCAACAACACCCTAGACCTAAACCCAGAGCGCTGTTCTATAAAACTACAATCTAATTCAACTTCCTTTGAAGTTCTAATGTGCTGTCTAGTATTGAAAACTATAACTGATGACTTGCCCAAGCATCATTTCGATATTAGTTCACTAAACCTAAACGACTTTAATCTTGCAGATCCTAGCTTTAATGAACCATCTCCTATTGACATGCTTATCGGCTCAGACCTGTTTTGGGATTTGATAGGTTCCAAACAGCAGTCCCTAGGTTCTAATAAACTTAATCTTCGAAGCTCTAAGCTTGGATGGCTCATAGCAGGTCCTGCGCCTATTCAAAGTCTCGTTCCTCCGACTAAGTCCCTAATGTGTAATTTTCTCCTAAAAAATGAAAATCCCACCGACATCCAGGAGGAGCTAACTAAATTCTGGGAGCTAGAAAGTGTTCCTAAAATCCAACCTCTATCCGAGGAACAATTGCAATGCGAAAAGCACTATCTCTCCACTAGTATCCGTGAAACCAACGGTCGTTTTTGCGTAGGTATTCCACTAAGGGACAGGCTAGATTGTCTCGGAGAATCCTACTTCATAGCAAAAAAAAGGTTCTTCAATCTAGAAGCTAGATTAAAAAAAAAAATCCCGAGTTGAAGAAAATGTACTCGGACTTCATTCATGAGTATGCTAACCTAGGCCACCTTTCCGAGTCTACGGAGACTAAACCCCCTAATTCATATTTTCTTCCTCATCATCCAGTCATGCGAGAGAAAAGTGAGTCAACCAAGCTTAGAGTGGTATTCAATGCGTCGGAACCCACTACTTCAGGTCTATCGGTCAATGACCTCCAAATGGTAGGCCCCCCAATTCAGGATTCATTGTTTGATATTCTTCTACGATTTCGTCAGTATCGCTACGTCCTCTCAGGAGATATAGAGAAGATGTATCGCCAAGTGAAAATAAGAGAGTCCGATCGCAACCTCCAGCTCATACTATGGCGCGACAACGATGATGAAAATCTTCGCACTTTAAAGCTAAACACTGTAACTTACGGGTTTGCAAGTTCAAGCTTTCTTAGTACTAGGTGCATCTGGCAGGTTGGTGAGGAATGCAACGACTCTAGAATTAAAACTATTATTCAAAGAGATTTTTACTGTGATGATCTCCTAACTGGGGCTGACACTGAAGAGGAACTCCGTTACATTCAGCGTTCGGTTTCTGAGGAACTTGGCAAAGGCTGTTTCCCACTCAGAAAGTATCGATCCAACTTACCTGATTTTCTATCTCCCGACTCTATCAAATCTGAGGATCTAATTATAAGTAATGCCTCTAGCACTCTAGGTATCGGATGGTCTTCTCAGACCGACCATATTCACTTCCCTCTCACCTGTACCCCTGACCCGATCTTCACTAAAAGAAGTATTTTGTCGTCAACCTTTAAAATCTTTGACCCCCTAGGCTTACTGTCCCTTTGCACTATTAGCGCAAAAATATTACTCCAGAAACTTTGGGTCGAAAAAATAGATTGGGACGAACCTGTTCCTTACTCTATCCAAGTTATCTGGGAAAAATTCAGTCAACAACTTAGTACTCTATCGTGTCTTAAAGTCCCAAGATGGGTATGTGCCTATAAATCATGTGAAGTTGAACTTCATTGTTTTTGTGACGCTTCGCAGCTAGCCTACGGAAGCTGTGTCTACCTCAGATCTCTAGACATGGATGGCAATGTACATGTCAATCTACTGTGTGCCAAGGCCCGTGTAGCTCCCATCAAGGCTTGCACTATCCCTCGCTTAGAGCTCTGTGGCGCTCTGCTAGGTGCCCAATTGAGCTCCGCTGTCAAAAAAGCTCTTAGACTAGAACTAAAGCGCTGCGTCTTCTGGACTGACTCTAGTGTTGTGCTGGGTTGGCTAAAATCGCCTAATAAAACTAAAACTTTTGTAGCTAACCGAATAGCGGCTATAGGTGAACTCACCGACCTTAACGCTTGGCGTCATGTTCCTACTACTGTAAATCCCGCAGACCTAGCTTCACGAGGTGTGGAACCCCAAGAGGTCAAAGATTCGGTACTATGGTGGCATGGGCCTACCTTTCTCAGGGAACCGGAATCATCGTGGCCTTCTCTTTCAACTGGAAAGGCAGTTGACCTACCTGAATTGAAAGCGTTGCCCGCTTTGGTGGTGGAGGAAGCACCTGTGGTACCCTTAGTAAATTTTAAAAAATACTCAAAATTATTTACTCTACAAAGAATATATGCCTGGGTCTATAGATTTATCTATAATTGTAAAAATCCTACAAATAAGTTAATGGGAACTCTACAAGTTCATGAACTAGAAAAATCTATGACTGTTCTCACTAAAATAGCTCAATTGGAATCCTTCAATAAAGAAATGAGAGACCTAAGATCCAGCAAACCACTTAAAACTAATACTCACTTGTGCTCATTAAACCCTTTCATAGATGATGTAGGTCTACTTCGTGTTGGAGGGCGTATTGACACGTCTGCCCACCCCTATGAAAAAAGACATCCTATTGTTCTAAAATCTGATCACTATTTAACAAAACTAATTTTTCAATATAAACACACGCAGCTCTTGCATGCTGGACCACAGCTTCTACTCTCGTCTATCCGTGAGCGCTACTGGCCTATAGGAGGTCGCAAGCTCGCTAGAGATGTAGCAAGAAACTGTTTTGTCTGTCGTCGCTTCAAGGGGACCACAATGTCTAATATAATGGGGAACTTACCCACTGATAGGGTAGAACCTGACTTCCCGTTCAGTACTGTTGGCATTGACTTTGCCGGTCCTTTTCTCATAACTGATCGCAAGGGACGAGGATGCAAAATAACTAAATGCTATCTATGCATTTTCGTTTGTTTTAGATATAAGTGCCTACATCTAGAAGTAGTAAGTGAACTATCCAAAGATGCTTTCATACAAACATTAAAACGGTTCATTGCTCGCAGAGGAGTGCCCAAGCTTATTTACTGCGACAATGGCCGTAATTTCGTTGCCGCTGCCAAGGAGATTGGCAACTTTCTACTATCTAATCGTGACTCCATATGTGATTTTGCTACTGGCCGGAGCATTGAATTTCGCTTCTCTCCCGTATACGCTCCTCATTTCAATGGTCTTGCGGAAGCCGGCGTCAAGTCAGCCAAGTTTCATCTGCATAGAACGATAGGTCATTCTCACCTAACATTTGAGGAATTGACCTCTGTATTTACACAGATAGAAGCTATCCTAAATAGCCGACCCCTATGTCCTTTAAGTCCGTCCCCTAACGATTTCCAGTCTCTTACCCCGGCTCACTTTTTGATTGGTAGGCAAATGACTGGGCTCCCCTCACCGAGTTACTTGGATTCCAGCACGAGTCGCCTCGACCGGTTCCAGCGCCTAGAACAAGCCAAGCAGCACTTCTGGAATAGATGGTCTTCCGAGTACGTCGCCGAGCTCCAACAAAGGACCAAGTGGCGGGTGAAGTGCCGGGATCTTAAGCTCGACGATCTAGTCCTAATAAAGGAAGCCAGCACGCCGCCTCTCTGCTGGCGCCTTGGAAGAGTCAGCCGACTCTACATTGGCTCCGACCAGACACCTAGAGTAGCCGATATAGCCACAGCTCAAGGTACAATAAAGAGAGCTCTCAATCGTCTGGTGCTACTTCCAACCTCCGAGATAAATGAAGCTTGAAAGCTGCCCTAGAGCTTTCAACGGCCGGGAATATGTTGACGCCGTGCTCGTATCCGAACGTAGCTTTCAACATCTATGACTGTATGGTGCTGCCGCAGCCAATAGCAGCCCTTCGCCATGACGTGATATTTACAACGACCAATGACGCGCCGCTACATCACGCCATACTCGCCGCCCGCCGGAGAACGTTCGCCACGCTTCACTTGCTCGACTGTCATCGCCATTAGAAGCCACTATTTGTACTCCCTATTTTTTATAACAATAATTTCAAGTTTCAACTATATTGTATTATTGCGTTGTTACCTATATTTAACGCGCATTAAATTCAAGCCAACAAGTTTACTAGTTTTTATTTAAAGTTTGTTCCCTATCTCGAACAGTTAAATATTTGGAACATGGTTTTTTTAAAGCTTTCAATAGTTTAACAAGCTATAAAAGTATTCGGCTAGGCCGTACGGCGGGAGACCCCAAGGTCACCGATATACGTGCGCTGATGTATTCTCCATCGGGGAATATCTCGTACAAACTACGGTTCAGTGAGCCATGGACACTGCTGCCCCAGAGTAAGGGATATTTTTCAGCAAACAGTTTTGACGAAATGTAAAATTAACACAAAGGTAGACTCAAAATTAAAGCTAAAAAAATACAACGACCTACAGCAAATTAAACAGTCCTGCCAGCAGATTTTCGAGAATTTTATGATAATTTACCGCATAACTAAATGTTGCAATTTTTTATAAACTTTTCATTTATGTTATTATTAAGTAAATTTGTTTTTTTTTCAATAGAAATAAATAATAAAATTTGATAACTCCTAAACCCATTGCGGTAAAAAAAAAAACATTGCAAGTGTAAAAAATGTTAACTCCGATTTTAGACCCTAAAAAGTATTAATATTAACATAATTTTAAAAAAAAATGGTGTGATAATAGGTACTGGTAAAATTTCTACCAACTGGAATTTAGATATTGCAGTCGTTTAGTAATTATAATTTTAAACTCTTTTTTTCTTATTTCTGACAAGTAGTATGAGTGGGAGTTAGCAATTTAGCTTATTTAGCCGACGATATGCTTTTGCACAGTCTCTCCCTGTGATTAATTATAAATGAATATGAATGTTTGTCACATTATCAAAGGGAAGTATCATTTACTCTTGTAGATATTCGGTGGGCATTTAGCCGAGGAGCTAAGATTGGACTCGGGCAGTGAGGAAGAGGAAAAGCCTATGTCGCTAGAGGAACTTCGAGCTATCCTGGAAGAGACAGCGGAAGAGTCTATGGAAGAAGATCCCGAAGAATACTAGAGGCTGTCTGAATCTTTCAATTGGTCAAGCGACTACAGTACATTTACAAGCCAACCGGATGTTAATTCCCAGGCAGGCGAGCGTGGTCCCAATATTAAGGAAACAAATCCTTTGAAGCTGTTCACTCATGTTTGGGATCACGATATAATGAACAGTATTGTGGCACAGACCAACGAGTATGCCTAACAAACAATAGCGCAAGCATTCGAGTCTCCGGACGGGGTCGCGGCCCATTCCCGATTGAGCGATTGAATAGAAACCTCTACTGATGAGCTGTACAGCCTCTTTGGGGTGATGATTTTTATGTCACTGACGGTCCTAGGACGTATGAGTGAATACTGGAGTTACGGGTACTCTGGGCATGCCAGGTTTTGGTAGGTTTATGAGTATAAAACGGTACTGGCTCCTCATGCGTTTTCTTTACTTTGTCGATAATAATACCACCATTGACCATTGTAATATAAAGTTTAATAGCATGTACACACCTCGCAAAGAAATAAGCATTGACGAAACGTTACTGCTTTTTAAAGGAAGCCTGAGTTGGATCCAGTGCATCCGTTCAAAAGCAGCACGATTTGGTACCAAATTTTATGAACTTTGCGAGGCGATTAGGGCTATCTGCTCAAATTTGAGGGCAAAAACTATCAACAGGCAGGGGACTCTGAGAACTCCTTAAATGAGTTTACGAGCGCAAGAGCAAAAGTGGTGCTAAAGCTCATGCAAGGATTTCTTCACAAAGGTCACTGTCTTGTAATGGATAACTTTCATAATTCAGTTATTTTGACACGATTTTTTAAGTTGAATAAGACCGATGTCATTGGAACACTGAACAGGCGAAGAATAGGAACACCGGTGGACATCAAAACTCTCAACGAAAAGAGAGTTCAAAGAGGAGTAGTAGGTAGACACTGCGGTGACGTATCTGCCTTATCTTGGAAAGATGTTAAATTAGTAACCACAATGTCGACTTATCACAATACGGACATGATGCCTGGAAGAAGAGCAGGACAGCAAATACTAAAGTCTGTGGTTGTGCACGACTACAACAAGTACGTGGGCGGTGTAGATTTAAAATATCAAATAAAGTGTTCTAACGGCTAATAAATTTGACTAATACGTTTAATTTTTAATTTAACGGCTAATACGTTTTGAACACTTTCATCATACATCGCGAGAACAGCACAAACCCCCTCAGCCACAGGCAATTCAGATATAAATTGGCGGAGCAACTTTTTCAGAGATACCCAAAGTCGATCACAACCCGTGTAATAAATCCTCCTACTCTTCTCCGCTTAGATGGTGATAATCACTTCGTAATATACGCGAATTCTTTAGAAGATCGAGCGGGGAGCAAGAGAAATAAAATTAAAAGGAACCGCTGCGTTCGTTGATCTATAAAAAAATACGGAAAGAAGTAAACACTGGCGAACCAACTAATTATCTATGGTTCCCACTGATAGATATAACTTGACAACACTAATTGGTCTAAGGCAGTTAGTCTATGGTTCAAAGAAAACCAGAAGATTTTGAATCCCAATGTAAAACTCCGGCTACCTCCATGTATCGTGTAACTAACAAGTTTATTATCCTGTGTTTGTGTATACAATTGTTCCGCTGTTGCTTGGACACTGTGTTATGTGATATAAATACACATCTATTACAACTGGATCGAGTTTCATTGAAATAAACAGGGCGCCATGACGCGCCTTCTGCACACTTTTGTGCACTTCTGGCACATGGTGTTTTCACCATGTGCCAGAAGTGTCAGATGTTTATTTGTCTCGGTCGATGTCAAATTTTCGAAAATTTATAAAATCTTATCGTTAAATTCACTTTTTCATTTTATTGTCTTTTTACATCTTTTCGTTTCCATTCTTTCAGAATTATGAATTAAATTATGAATTTTGCAAGATCAGATTACATTTTCGTCGCTTTTATCTGATCAAAAAAATCAAAATATGATCTTGCAAAATTCATAATTCAGAAGGAATGGAAGGAAAATTTACTAGAGTCAAAACCAGTTACTATATTGTTTATCTGTAACTAATTATAAGGAACAAATTTTAATGTTTGTTAATAATTTAATTAATTAAAAGATACAATTTTGTACATATTTTTTTATTTCTAATCCAGTGTGGGACTCACGTATCCACATACTTACGCCAGCGCCCGCATAAACATTTGCCGCGCGAACAGACGACATGCCGGCCTCGGAAGCAAATACGTACTGAACAGCGGCGTTTTTTTTTTTTTTTTTCTGTTTGTCATCTCATAGCTGACCTCTGAGGCCATGACTATTTAACCGGTCAATCCTGTGGATGCCTTAAGCTGCTACACTTAAAACCTCCAGCCAGGGGTTATTCAACTAAGCTAATTAAAACTAGGTGAACGCTCGCTAAGGGCACCCCCTGTGGGGTACGAACCTCGGCTTAGGGCGTTTACCGGAGGGAGGACATCAAAGATGGGACGGGTTGGATCAAAGTTTTGATCATGATTATTAATCGGGGAATTTAAAGCTACGTGCACAGCTGCAACAACTGCTGGCACCTCGTTTTCGAGCAAGGGTCGGGGGGTGAGCAGCGGCGCTGGCGACGATAATATTTATAGTGAAGGCATGTTCATACGGCGCTATACGTTGCGCGTGCTGGAGTGAGATGGCTGCCCGTACATCGTAGAACGTTAATTTTAAGTTTTATAAAGTAAATTGGTGTTATCCTATTGGCTGATTAAATATTTGTGTGTTTAGCATAGGGACAATTTGTGAAACCAAAAATATAACGTAAGGCAGGATTCCAATGAATAAAATAGAACAATTATTTCCACAATTCGTATTTAATTTTCACTAAACCTTCTGACCCCAACACCAGCATTAAAGTTTTCTCAACAATCAAAAATTACATCCTGTATCACCGATCTATGTTATGGCGCGAAATTTAAAATGCTTACGCAAACATACAAAGGAACATTCGTCACTAACTCGCGCCAATTCATGGCGGCCGGGCACACGACGGACGGTAATTATTACGAGCGTGGGTCAAGCACACGAAAGGTTAAAGAAAAGATTCCATAAAGTCAATTATAAAGAAAACTTTGAAGATTGGTTGGTTGAGTATTGTTGGAGAAAATATTTAGAAGATAATATAAATCTAGACCCGTTTGACGAATTATTAAAATGTGTAATAAAAGTCTACAAACCCATTTTTTTAAACTTTTTTTTATTATTCCTTTGCCATTACACACCAAACAACTAGACTATACTAAAACAACACATTTCGACTTAAAGTAAAGTAAAAAGGCAATGAGAACCAATTTTGTAACAGCACTCTCCAGTGTAGAAACAGGTACCTTATGTCCATAAAAAATTACAACCATATTCCAAAAGTAATAAGAGAACAACCATTTAACTACTACAAAATAAATCTAAAAACATGGCTTCTCCAAAATAATTTTTATACACTAAAAGATTTTTTTGATTATAAGGGTAATAACTTAATAGATTTCTTTAGTTTAATAATACCTACAAAGTTTGTTGTTGTGTTTTATTTCAATTTTAATAGTTTTATGTCTATAGTCTAAGTTTTGTGTAATTAGATTATAAGTAGTATATAAGTTTGGTTTTATGACCATGTAAATGTAAATATTCGTATGCCGTTTTGAGTGGTGGATGTGTCCTGTACATAATTATACCTTACCAACTTTTTATGTACTATATTCAACGAATAAACGTCTTTGTCTTAGGATGCAAAAGCGAGCCTAGCGAGCTTGAGACTTGGGGCACCCCGGCTCGGACAGGTTAGGTTCGAAGTTTCACTGGAAATGTATAAATATTTCCAGTCTATGCTGACCTCGCATTGTACGGAAATCCTATATACAATGCGACATCAGCTTAAACTGGAAATGTATACCTAGATATGTAGCCGTTTTTACTAACTAGCACGCCAGGTTATTTTTCGTGTAAAGAGATGGTAATGCCACATTTACAAAAACAAAACGCCAGGATGAGAAGTTGTATTTCAGCCGAGGAGCGCCTTACATACATTAATGAGTGGCTTAAACTCTTGAGTTTAACTATGGCATACGCACCCCCGGTGCAACATTGTCCCTTATGCAAAAAGTCATTTTTACAGTTGTATTTTAATCTTTAGTACCTATCGTATAAATTGATGACACTTCCTGATTTAGGGAAGATTGATAGGTTATATTCTGACGTGTTCTTTTAACTTGGTATTAAAGAAAATTAATGACCCCGAATGATCAAAAAAATAAAACTATTGCCGCCTATAGCGTTTAAAAATTTGGAATCCCCTCAAATATGACGTTATGGCTCTAAACTAAAAGTGTAATTATGACATAGTGACAGATAAAATAAAAACCAAGAAATGATTAAATTAAAATTTCATTTTATGTCAATTTTGAACTTCGTATGTGTTAAATTAAAAAAAAATGGTAAAAAACTAGTCATGACACAAACACAGGACCGTACAAGCATATTCTTAGATCTATCTATTATTAGTTATTGACTTATTGTGTTCTAAGTTTAATCAAACTTCTGAAATCACAGCAAGCAAGCAATCACTTATATGCACATAATTCATGTTTTTGTACTATTAATACTATAATAGTTTATAACACCAAAATCAGAATATTCAAAACTTAATAAGCACTGTTACGTATATATCCGACATTATATTATTTTCTATGGTCTTCCTGCCTTCCCGTTCCTGTTGTCAATACTCCCTCGTCCGTCATGGCACGTATCTAACACAGAGTCTGGTCGTCTTATTACTTAGCATGTAAAAACCTGTCCACGCATCATAAGCATAAACATAACATGGTGTCAGAAGAAGTTCAATGGACAGAAGTCAGAGAAGTAACCGTTTGCAGCAGCCTACAAAAGTAAGTAATTTTCGCGTAAAACGCTGCCGCGTGGTCCAGTTTTAAAATGGCAAAAAAAAAAAGCAAGTATAAATTTTATTGTCTCCTGCCGCCGAGTAACTTAAGTCTCGATATCAACGCCTCGAACATGCCATTGGCTTGGCGAAACTTTAAAACTAGTCTTGGTATTTATATGATTGCCAACAATTTGGAGAACGAATTCGACAACAGAATAGTAGTCATTTTGTTACAAGCAATTGGCCTTGACGCTCTTCAGACTTTCTACTCGTTCAATACGGAAATAGAGAAGATTACATACTAGGACCTACTCGCAAAATTCGAAGAGTCTATTAACTGCTCCCAAATTAACATGTTTATTTTAATCTTTAATTTTTATTTTTTACATTCGTCCTTGACACATTTATTCTATTATTTGACATTATATACCTACGATTTAATTTCAACTCTTTACTTGTGACTTTTGTGACTTTTTTCGTGACTTTTGTGGACATGATAATTATTCAGATTGATTACAATTGTAATAGTAATCATATAATTGCGTTTTATTAAAATAGGTTTTTACTTTTATTAATTTATTTATCTTTTGTATAGATTCTTTTCTATTTTGTGAATGTGAGAACGTACAGCGTTCTCAGGTTTAGTGAATTGTAGACCTGTAGACCATTTTCTATTTTGTTAAATACTTAGTACTTATTGAAAGACCTACACTGTCCTTCCATACCTAGTAACACTGTTATTTGAAAGTAGGTAGGGCGGGGCTAGTTGAGCATAGAGGTAAGTTGGGCAATCGAAATATCTCAGAAACTATGCAACGCACACTAAAGCATCAAATGGCGGAAAGAAGCGGGAGCGAGAGGGGAATACATCACGCGATCCCCAGTGACGCGTTTGCAATCGAGTGAGGGACACTTTGTTTATTTTGCGACCAAAAAGTAAAAATATAGTTAGTGGGAATATTTCTTCTGTACGAGTCAAATATTATCCAATTGCAATCAAGTAAGAGTTTATCTTTTATAAATTTAATGTATTTACGATATCGACGGTTAAAAGGTAATAAGCGACATTTATTAAGGTTTTGGATATAATTGTAACAATTTTTTTTCATAACCTCATTTTTGTTTACATTAGTCGTGTTGGGGTAAGTTGAGCAATTATTGCTCAACTTACCCCGCGATTTCGAATGTAAGTAATATTTGATTTTTATTACAGAATACGGAATTATAAAAGGAAAACTTCAAGAGGTTCTTACACAACTCAAGACCTAAATGATGCTGCAAAATGTGTCAATAATGAATTTGGTATCAAACGGATGACCTTAACAAGATTTTTGAAGAAGTTAGAGTCTGAAGGTGGTAATTCGTCAATGGGCTATGCCACACCAAGACAAGTATTTTCTCCTACGCAAGAAGAGAGTTTAAAAAAATACTTGTTGCAAATGGCATCAATTTTCTATGGATATTCTCCGAAAGAAGTTCGTCGCCTTGCCTACGAGTGTGCCGTTAAATTCGGCATTCAAATTCCATCCTCCTGGAGTGATAATAAGATGGCCGGAAAAGATTGGCTTACGTCGTTTTTAAGACGAAATCCGGAGCTATCTATTCGAAAGCCAGAACCCACCAGCCTTGGTAGGTCTACATCATTTAATGCTCAGAATGTCAAAGTTTTTTTTTGATAAATTATCTGAAGTTATGGATAAATAGATTCAGTACGTCAGACATATGGAATGTGGATGAAACAGGAGTGTACACTGTGCTGAAGCCTAATAAAATTGTAGCTGCTAAGGGTAAGCGTAACGTCGGCGCCATGACTTCTGGGGAGCGAGGGACTAACGTTACAGTAGTGACTGCTGTATCTGCTTATGGAAACACAGTACCTCCTATGTTTGTGTATTCCAGGAAAAATTTTAAAAGCTATTTTATACATATGGAGAATTCTTTCTGTTTATGCAACACTTCATAAAGCATGTAAAACCGTCTAAAGAGCATCGTGTTTTACTGGTATTGGACAATCACAGCTCTCATTTAAACGTGGAAACATTAAATTTGGCTAAAGAGAATGGCGTTGTAATGTTGTCATTTCCACCGCATTGTAGTCATAAGCTACAGCCATTGGATGTCTAAGAATTTGGACCATTCAAGAAGTATTGCGCTGCTGCTCAAGATACATGGCTACGTAATAACCCAGGCAAGCCCCTTACTATTTATGATATACCAAAAATTGTCGCTGATTCGTTGCCGTTTGCTCAGACAAGTGTGAATATTGTCAACGGTTTCCGAAAGACTGGCATCTTCCCATATAATGCAAACATTTTTAGTGAGGACGAGTTTTCACCATCTTTTGTAACTGACCGTCCAGATCCAAACACTGGTGAGCTGGAAATAAATCGTTCAGAGCAAGTTATGCCGTCTAATACTGAACCTGATCCTACACCATCTACCTCCATTTTTCAAACTGAAACCGAACCTGGTACAAGCAACAAAGAAAATGAGCAATTCGACCCGAAACAAGTATTTTCCCCAGAAATTGTTCGACCATACCCAAAGGCAGGTCCTAGAAAAGCAGCCAAAACTAACAGAAGAAAAAGGGAAGGTGCTATTCTAACCGACACTCCCGAAAAGAACGCATTGCAAGAGCTACAAAATAAAACAACTAAAAAAGTTAAGAAACCAAAGAAGAACATTGATAAAGAAAGAGAGTGTTTCTAAAAAATTACTTCAGTTAAGTGACGAAAGTAACGATAATGACTATGCCTGCCTGGTTTGTTGTGAAGCCTATTCTGAAAGTTTACCAGGGTAAACATGGATCCAGTGCCAGGATTGTAAGGAGTGGGCACATACAAAATGTGCACCAACTGCTGGTCTTACTTTCGTTTGTATTAATTGCAACAGCGACAACGATGATTAAGTTTCCAAGATCTCATTATTATATTCTTTATTAATATAAACATTATTCATGATTGCATACATTTTTAAGACTGATTTTAAGTAGAAAGGCTTACTGTAATCCAAAAATTAAGATTAATAATTGTTGAGTTTTTGTTGATTCTATTGATTCTATTTTTTATTTAATATTAACAGAAAATTACTTTAAGTTTCACTTTCAAGTTTCACAAATCATAAAACTCAAGTTTCCCAAATCATAAAACTAGACATTTTAATTATGTAAAATCAACATATACCAGTTTTATAAACACATTGACATTGTTGAAAATTATATTCAAAATGACATGATTACTTTGTAAAGTATTATATTATTTTAACTATTGTGAATGTGAGGACTATGTGGATATTGTTTTTATTTCTCTGCTAGTTTTAGTGATGGTCTGGCAGTTTGAGTAGTTTATGCGGCCTACCCAAATGTCCTTTCTTTGGTATTGTTCGTCGAGTTGAGCTCCTTAAGTTCTGAGTTGAGCTCCACAATTACTGACAAATGCTTGCACTGACTGGACAGGTCCACTCAAATCTGTGTGGTTCTTTCCTCAAAAGACCTTTTCAGACACTTATCTACATGGTCCTCATATGGCCTGACCAAGATTATGTCTGGACTTTAAAAGAGACTGCGACCTCTGAGTTTGTTTCGGCCTTTCTTCTCAGAGTAGTCAGATAGGAAACGCCGAACTCATCTAGCTTATTTTTAATATTTTTTATATGACGTGTAAAAGTGATTTCGATATCCTATTTACAGAATAAACAATTTCATTTCATTTCATTTCACTGTTATGCCATTTTAAGACTATAAATAATAAGTTGATTGTCAAATAGAAGTTTTATTTCATGTCTAGTAAACATTGAACCCAACTTTGCCTTTAATTTGTAACTGCTTAATTTGCCCCATACCCTTGCTCAACTTGCCTCACCTATGGGGTACATTGAGCAACTCTGACTTTGTTCACTTAAACGGCTGTTGCTCCCTAATACGATTTGTTAGAAAATAAACATTATATACACTTTGGAAAGGGATAAATTACCTACCTATCAGTATGTATTACAAGTCATTTAGACCTGTCGTTAAGGAGCTATGACCGATCAAGTGAAAAATTGCTCAACTAGCCCCGCCCTACCCTATTATAAAAGCCAATTATTTTTAAAAGAGTAACCGTGGAGTTTCTTGCCGGCTCTTCTCCATAGGAAACGACCAATTGGAACCGTGCACCTAACTTCTGACGTTTCATAAGTGCCCATGTAGGTTTATGTGAAATAAAATATTTTGAATTTTGAAGCCTACTTTACGCCGCACGTAAATATCTCAGTCGAAAGACATAAGCTGTTCAACAGAAAACAAGGTCCAGATGAAGAAATTGAGACGTATGCCACTAATTTGAAGAACCTAAGTATCCAATGCAATTTCGAAGGTCTTGCCGACGATATAGTGAAGGACATAGTCTCATGGAACCTAAATTCATCTTGCTCGTACATCCGAGAACGAATCCTGATCGAGAAACCATCTTCATTTGATGCCGCCGTCAGTGTCGCTAAATCATTCAGAAACACTAGTTTAGATAGAGGTTAAAGCCTTATCAGATCACGAAATAAGTGTCGTCGCTAGTCGTCATATCACAGTCACCAAACAAATCATGACCAAAGGAGTCACAGTCGTCAAAGAAGTCATAGCCGTCAAGGAAGTCAGTCATCAGTCTAAAGAAAGTCAAAGTCAACAGTCTCAAGGAAGTCAAAGTCGTCAATCAAGTAAAGCATCGTTCAGTCAAGAACCTCAATTCAAACAGTTAGTCAGTGAGTCTTCCAAGACTTGCTGCAGATGTGGTCAAGTTCACCGAACAAATGTCCAAACTCAAACTCAAACTCAAAGCATTTATTTCAAATAAACCAATTACAGGTACTTTTGAATTGTCAAGGGGTCGGTCAGTCAGAAAAATGAAGCTAGTTGCCCATTCCAAAGCGTAGTAGGTACCTATGGAGAAGAACGGGCAAGAAACTCCACGGACACTCTTTTAAATCAAAATATTGTTACAAAATATTGGTTACATCATTCGTGTTGAACTTATACATGTGAGAACAATGTAGAAAGACGTGCACGTTAAAAGCGTCCGTATTAAAAATATAATATCAATTCAAAAATTTAAATAAATTAAAATAAACCGTGGCAGCTAAGAGATGACCAGTCCCTACTGACGGCGCCCGTTCACGAACATGACGCATGGATCAGCACCATTTAGCTCAACCATTTTGAAGGGAACTTAATGATCCAACACACACGCCACCATCAGCGAGACATTTGAGTGAGCATGACATACTCTCAGCCGACATTCAAGTCAATGAAAGACGTACCCAGTAAATGGTAGCTTTATGGAATGTACAACATGGTCACAGTGCTCACACATGTGATATGCAATTATACAATACAAAGAGATTGAATTTATACAAAGGAAAGATAGTTTTACAATCTTCAGCAGCTGCAACAATACTTTCGAATGCTAATCAATTAGTTTATGCGCCCTTGTGGAGCTGGACCAGCGCTGAGCCAAGCATTTTTATCAGCGATGTAATCCCCCAACTTATAATACTCGTATGCTTGGCAGCATAGTGTGCGTTTTATACATGATTTAAATTTCGTTTCGTTCAGTTGGAGTATGTGGGAAGGTATTTTACAGTAGCGCAGGGTGACTTTATGGAGGAGGTAAGCCGAACCCAAAAAAAAAAAAAAAACATTATTTACCGTACATCAATCAATCAATAAAAATTTCATTTCATTACATTTCGATATACTACTTTTCTATTATGAGCTTCATACAAATTCCCGATTCCCGAACTCATAAAACAGCTACGAATATGTTTTTCAGTCTGCACATCTTTTTTGATGAATTCAACTACAATCTAACAAAAGTAAACACGGGAACGACTGCCAGTCAGTCATTGATATTTATCGTAAAGGGAAACATTACAATTTTTGAAAAAACCATCGCGGCGTTTGAGATTTATAGTCACATCGGGGCGAGCACGTATTTTCAAAACTTAACCTTGAAAAGCATGTTTCTTCACAAAATTCACACACTATGACATTCTAAAACTATGAATGCCGCCATCCTAATAAGATCGTACTAATTAGTTGTCAAATGTACTCTAAATAAGTAATTTCAGCTTATTAAACTATCTACTTACCCCAAATACCTAATTACAAGGTACTTTACATTCACAACACACAAAACACCATGTTAATCATTCTCAAAACACTATGTTAATCACTGTCCTATAACTACAAACAAATATTAATACTAGTAGTATTGATAAACATATGAATTCAATTAATACTGAGCGAACAAAATGCAAATTAATAAGATTCTAATGCGATTACGTCAAAAAACAACCACATAATATATTTGTCAAACGAATGATGAAATTTTTACGAACTCCTAGCCGAACGCATAACGAAATTTACCGAATCAAATGCGTGTGCCAGAAAGAGGTGGTGCAATAGCAATAATTCCTTCTCGCTCCCGCGCGCACGTTTCTGCTACTCTGTGCCTACAATAACTCGCTACAGACCGGCTTACTCGGCTCATAGAAACCGCGGATCACGTGACCGAAGTGACGTCATGATGACTTTATTTTTTGTAAGGAAATTGAATTTAGCGTAAGCCGGACGCGCCTACGAGTTATTTTAGCGCAGTGTTTTGTTGTTGGGTTATTAAGACAATTTTTAATGTATGTAGGCGTTTTGTAATAGGTATTTTAATTTTATGGTGTATCAAATACTTATAGTTTGATTATTCAATGACGATAGAGTGGTTGTGTTCCGAATTTCCAAAGGGAAGCCGGTAGGAATCGGCTTATATGGACAATTCGCCCCTGGTATTTTATTATAACATTTTAAACAGCACCCCATGAAAGATGAGTCTACTTTAGCCAGTCTGAAACCCGGTCCAGCCATAGGAGTCTTCTGCAGCAACTGCCACAAGCCCAACCACTTTGCCAAGTGTTGTCACAACAAGTATATGAGGTTCATAGAAGAAGAAAGTACGGGTAATCCAACTGATATTTACTTTTATAAATAAATATTCATTTTCACTAAAGAGATTTCTGTCAGTCAAAAAACCCACTCATACAACTTAGTCCATAAATTTTAAGAATGTAGACTTTTAACTTGATACAAGTGCTGACACTAACATTTTATCATGCAACTCTTATAAAAAACTTGATTTGCCATTAAGTATGTGGCGTAGCCACAATACATTATTATAATAAATATAACAAGCGTGTATTAGAATTTACATAATTATGTATATATTTGACGGCGCTTCAATGTTTTGAGAGTGTCAAGAAACGTCAAAAATGACAGCGGACATTTGACAAGCGTAGATAGACGTTTCTTCACTCTGACGCAACTCCGAATTCTTTTGCACGCGGCCGTCAGACGGATCATAATCCGTTTGTATCGCGCTCAAGCAAGACGTGTTCGGTGGAGTGTCATTGTATTTCGATTAATTGGAAACCGCTGATTGTGATTATTTTAATAGTTTGCTAAAAATTATAATCGTGCATCGTTGATTATCTTCAACACGTGGTTTTAATTCTCCTTTCCCGCCTACCCACGATAGCTCGGCAGCCGCAATGAATCCAGAATCGATTGATAATGGCAATGTGCCGTTATATTTATATCTACTATAAAATACTTTACATACTAAATACACTAATCACAAACATTAAACATGCACAATAACACATAACATAATAATAAACAGACTTACCAGTACTGCAGAAGCCGCATCGTTGAGTCGCCGAGCGTTACCGCATCGTCGTCGTATCGTACCGAGTAAGCACGCGCCAAGTTCCGTTACTCACCTTACTATAAAGGAACGACTAGAACCATCGCCAACGCAGCGACGCGCGCGCCCATAGTCCCATGCCCTGGTAACTCACGAACAAAATCTATTCATGAACTTTTTCTGATTATAGAGCGATCTATACGCCAAGCCAAAGAAACTTTGGTCGATGTTGCCATTTTTTTACGTGACGTAAAATAATATGTACATTATTTAATAACAACTTAAACCTAATTAATTAATAAAACAACAATATATTACCTAACGATTAATTAACAAACTGAAATATTTTAGTTTAAAGTTTATGTTGAATTTACAGTTGACATCAAATGTTAGCAACCCTGTAACATGTATAGAAATGTCACAAGATTTTGTTTTCCGGTGTGGGTACATGCTTGTGCGCAAATTTCTTGTAATTTTTGGTGTTTTTGTGTTATTTACGTTGAGTTGAGCTTTGGTTCCTCCGTTTATCAAGAAATATCAAAATTCCAGCTAGTGATGGGCGAGTCGAGTTATTTAACTCGAGTAACTCGAGCCAAATCGCAAACGAGTCAACTCGAGTTCAGTTTTTACCAATTCGAGTCAACTCGGTCGATCGATCCGAGCCCGCGCAATCCGAGCGCTCGCCCGCCGCGCGCCTTGATGATGCCTATTGCATTGCATGATTCACATCTCGCTCTACTCGGTGTGAGTTGAGTGAAATAGCAATAGCATGCGCGTTGCGTCGTAAATTGCCTTACTCGTTCGGGGCGCTCGGTCACGATCAGAATTGCGAGTAAAAAACCGCGGTAAATGTTTATTTTGACTATTATATATTTATTTTGTTTATTTTAACATTTTATAAAAAATAACAACAATAAGTCAACTCGAGTTGCGAATCGTCTGACTCGAGCTCTACACTAAAATACAATACATTACGTCATTACTAGTCGACTCGCACATCTGTATACGCTCTCTACAGGCACCGAGTCGAGTCAACTCGAGTTGCGACTCGAGTCAGTAGCGATATCAACTCGAGTAACTCGAGTCCAAAAAATTCCGACTCGTCACATCGCTAATTCCAGCATTGACTGTGGTTTTGTGAAAGTGTTTGTGACATACACATGTAGATAGGCCCTCCGTAAGGAGTTTGGACCATATATCTTATTGTAGTGTTGTTTTTCATTTTACACGATGCCGAGATACGTTTGCTGTGTTCCTGGGTGCTCAATCGTAGCATTAGATGGTGAGTATTAACTTGGCTATAATACAGGTCGACATTTATGAGTCTTGACGTGGTGACATTTGGAACTAAATATTTTATTTAGGTAATGCAGACGTTTCATGATGGCACTACTTTGCCGACAAGTGCTAGTAGGTTTTGAGTCACCCACAAGCAGCGTTTTTTAACAATTTGTTTAAATTCTTTTACTCATTTACCATACGAAGTCACCTAAGTGCGATAGTGGCGCCCTCATTTTTTCCAAACTCTTTTTGCCAAGCTGTACTGGCGATTGGGATGCAGGTTTTTTTCGGTGTCCCTAATATTAAGCCTATGCCAATCTGTCTGTCCATCTATCTGTCACAGGGCTGAATCTTTCAAACCGTCTATCTTAAGCCACGGTTATACCTTCAAGCCAGTTTTTTTTAATAGTATCTTTAGGCTTTTTAATGCGGCTTCGCTCCCGTGGCCTATGCCGTAGAAACCGTGCATTTTTTCAGGATGACACTCAGCAATAGTGTGTAGCTTTCTATCAGTAAACAATTTTAGAAATCGACTCAGTACTTCCCAGGGGCGAAACGTCCATATAAGCCGATTCCTACCGGCTTCCCTTTGGAATTTCGGAACACAACCACTCTGTCGTCATTGAATAATCAAACTATAAGTATTTGATACACCATAAAATTAAAATACCTATTACAAAACGCCTACATACATTAAAAATTGTCTTAATAACCCAACAACAAAACACTGCGCTAAAATAACTCGTAGGCGCGTCCGGCTTATGCTAGATTCAATTTCCTTACAAAAAATAAGTCATTATGACGTCACTTCGGTCACGTGATACCGCGGTTTCTACGAGCCGGGTAAGCCGGTCTGTAGCGAGTTATTGTAGGCACAGAGTAGCAGAAACGTGCGCGCGGGAGCGAGAAGGAATTATTGCTATTGCACCACCTCTTTCTGGCACACGCATTTGATTCGGTAGTTTTCGTTGAATTTCGTAATACTGGGTAGAGTTCGTAAACATTTCATTATTCGTATGACAATGTGTGGTTGCTTTTTGACGTAATCGCAATAAAACCATATTAATTTGCTTTTTTTCGCACAGTATTTATTGAATTCATTAGTTTATCATTACTAGTAGTATTAATATTTGTTTGTAGTCATAGGACAGTGATTAACATAGTGTTTTGAGTTTATTGGATGTGAAAATAAAGTACGTTGTAATTAGGTATTGGGGTAAGTAGATAGTTTAATAAGCTGAAATTACTTATTTAGAGTAAATTTGAAAATAATTAGTACGATCTTATTAGGATGGCGGCATTCATAGTTTTAGAATGTCGTTTGACAATTATTTTGTGAAGAAACATGCTTTTCGAGGTTAAGTTTTGAAAATACGTGCTCGCCCAGATGTGACTATAAATTACAAACGCCGCGATGGTTCGTTCAAACATTTTAATGTTTCCCTTTATGATAAACAATGAGTGACTGGCAGTCGTAAATTTAATAAAATTTCCAGAGATTACCCTTTACAAACATACATTTATCTCTTTATTTTATTAATAGTTAAGATTCCGACTAAGGTAAATCCAAAAAAGTTAATTTTTATATTTTCAGGTATACCTCTGCACTACTTTCCAAATCCTGTAACATTTGCAGAAAAGTTTCAAATTTGGGTGAAGAATATTGGGGGTGATATTACGAGTCTGGACAGTGCCACTATCCTTAAAACTCGAAGAATTTGTCGTCGGCACTTTGAGACACAGTATCTTTATCCAAATAACAGACTTAGTAAATTGGCTGTTCCCACCTTGCTTTTACCTTCAGGAGACATCTCAGGTACTTACAAATATTATTATAATAACTTTGAACTTATCTAATATGCAAAATCTCATCAAAAAACTGGTTTTCCCTGTCCTATTAAAATATGTATGTTTAATTTAGATGTTGTAAGTACACTAGTGTGCACAATATAGCAACAGAAACTATTTAATTTAAAAAATTGTAACGGCTCTGATGAGTTGTTGGTCATGGGATCGAATCCAGGCAAGCATGATCATTACTTTGGACAATTTATTTCATAACCACTGATTTCAAAAAGGTGTAGGAAAACATTGTGAGGAACCAACCACCAACCATTTTTTTTTTAACGCAGTGGTGATTCAGAATCATGTACTGAATCCATGGTAACAGTTTTCGGGTCGATGTCCCTACAACCCTGCATGTTCTCCCATAAATTCCAACTGCAAATGTAAGTTAGTGCGCACAATATTGAGAGATTTACCATGTTACTTTAAACTCATAGACTTTTTATAGGTTTTCTTGTAATCTATGAGTAAAAACCATTATCCGTATTTTTTTCAAAATTTTAGGATCAGTCGTTCCGGAGATAAGGGGGAATGGTCTTATTTTATCTATTTTCTTAAATATATTTAAAAGTGTTTATTTTACAATGATAAAAAATATATATTTGAGATCCTCACAACAAGCCCATTCATTTGATATGTCACATGATACAGTTTGCAAAACTTGTTTTTTCAATTTTCCTATTTGCCCCCGAAAAGTTGCCCAATATTCAAAATTCTTTTGTATACGTTACTTGTCCTTGTTTGGGTTACCTAAATTCATATGTGTACCAAATTTCAACTAAGTTGGTCCAGTAGATTCGGAGCAAATTTGCTGTGACAGACAGACAGACACGAGTGAGGGTTCCGTTTTTTCCTTTTGAGGTACGGAACCCTGAAAACAACAAGAAACTACACAAGTCTAGCAGTCAAGCTCTAGCATATCCTAGGCCCTCAGCATTCTTAATGACAATTATGACTTAAGTGAGTACTAGACCGAAATAAACGAGACACTAAATAAAATGATCACATGGCTGAAACAAAATCATCTCCATATTAACATTAGCAAAACCAAAATGATCCAGTTCCAAACCTACAACAGTAAGCGTTCGCAGTTAAAAATACAGCATGATAATGAAACAATTGAAGAGGTTGAGAGTACAATGTTCCTAGGAATAACAATAGACCAGCGGTTCTCAAACTTTTTTGGTCACGGAACCCTTTTGACAAGCAAAATACTTGACGGAACCCTACAATAAAACAATAGTTTTTAAAAGTGTATTCTTTATTATATAAGCATAGTAAAAGTACAGTGTAACAGTTACTAATTATTACTTACTTTACCACATGGCAAGTACAATATAATAGAAGATATTAAAAATGAAAAAATCTTAACTAATGGGAGGTATAAAACTGTTTTTTATTTTTCATCAATTGGTTGATATAAGGTTTGATAGAAGACATTTGAAGTCTCATATCAGGTTCGGCGTCCAGTCTATTGCGATATTTTGTTTTCGTGGCTGCATAGGTTGAGAATCCTGTTTCTCTCGTAGTATCTCGTTTGACATACTTTCGGGCTTTTGCAAGTTGGGTAAAAAAGGATTATGAATCCATGAATTCAGCTTCATTTTTGTATTCTGTTCTTCGGGAAAATACTTTTCAAAAGATGCGCGCATTGAAGTGAGATATTGGACCAATTCTTCAAACACATCATCTTGAAACATTTCTGAGTCGTTATCGCTAACAAACTCACTGAGTGACGTAAAGCTTTCTATTTCTCTCTTACCAACGCAAATAATCCAAAAATCTAATTTTCTTTTGAAGGCAGTTATTTTGTTATAGGCCTGGAACACTGTTGTCTGTTTACCTTGCAATGCAAATTCAATTCGTTCAGTTTTTGAAAGATATCCGCCATAAAAGACAATCGGAACAACCAAGTTTTATCATACAAACTGTCTTTCAAATTAAAAGAAACTGTATCTGCTGAAAGAAACATTTGTAACTCGGCTCTAAGTTCAAATAGCCTTGTTAAAGTTTTACCCCGAGACAGCCATCGCACTTCTGTATGGATCAGCAGTGTTTTATGTTTGCTGCCATAATCTTCATTCAATAATGAGAACAATCGGGATTGTAGTGGTTGTGATTTGATAAAATTAATTATTTTTACCGCTTCATCCATAACTAATTTTAGATTTGACGGCATTTGCTTCATCGCAAGTGCTTGTCTATGCAGAATGCAATGGCTGGAACTACAATTAGGCACTTTACTTTTTATTTGTGATACTGCTCCTGCTGTTTTACCTGTCATCGCCTTGGCCCCATCTGTACAAATGTCAATGCAGTCGTTCCAACTAAGATTATTTTCTTTAAAAAATATGTTTATTTTATTAAAAATTTCTTCCCCGGTAGTCTTTGTGGGCAGCGGTGAACACATAAGCATGTCTTTTTCAAAAGAACGTTCATATGGATATCTCACGATAACCAGCAAGATAGCCAGACCAGTGACATCAGTTGACTCATCCATTTGCAAAGCGAATCGTGTTTTTTGTAGACGTGCAACTAGTTCTTGTTTGACGTAGCTTGCCAGATCATGGATTCGCCGTGAAACAGTATCGTTTGATAGCGGTACAGTAGAAAGATACTTTGCAGATTTTTCATCGAGCATACATTTTGTTATGTCTAACACACATGGCTTTATTAAATTCTCAGCGATAGTGTGCGCTTCACCTGCTTGTGCAATGCGATAGCTAACTAAATATGATGCCTCCGTGGCCTTTTCATTGATAGTTTGTGTTACATGCATCATATTTTTTTGACTTTCCAATAACTGTTCTTTTTTACAAACAAAAAATTCTTTATTCTTGTCTTTAGACTCGGGGTGTACAGTTTCTAAATGTTTGCGCAATTTGGCAGGTGCCATGGAACTATTAGGAAGCAGTTTACTACATAACATGCAGAGAGGTGAGCCGTTGGAATCAACAAATCCGAAAATCATATATGATTCCTCATACTTCCTTTTTTTCGTCTTTGAAACCGTGGAGCTTGACGTCGTGGCATCATCGTCTGGATCGGTAATTGCTGTATTCTCCGCGCGTACTGCTTTTGAACATTCAGCGTCATTAGAAGATGTTGTTGCAACACGTTTAACAACTTTAAGCCAACGTTCCATTCTTCTTTATTAATAATGTTACACGTCAGGATGGTGGGGTCAAAATAATGCACAATCGTTACTGCGTTTATGAGACAAAGTTTAGTCCAAAGAAGAAATGTACAAAACTGATATAATCAGAATACAGCAGGCAGTAGAACTTACAAGCAGGCAGCAGGCTAGCCAGCTTGTAAGTAGGTAGGTACGAACTTATCGCTCCGAACGCTAATCGTCAACTGACTGACGAGGCGCGACGCGCGCTCGCCGCTTTTATACTTAGTCCTAGACTCGAACTCGAACATTCTCAAAAATACTCGAGTCGGCGCCTTTGATAAACAAAAAGCGGAAATAAAAATAGAAATACAAAAAAATGCGTTGTAAACAATCTCGCCTTTATGTTTTTGAAAATAGAGCCGAAAGTCGCTTGTTCACAACTATAGCGTCTAATTCAGAGGCGGCTTTTATCAGAGGGACTGCGCGCTCACAAGTATACTTGCGGCGGGCGGAGTCAAAACGTTCGACCAGTGACCAGAGAGAGGTGTTTTGATTTTTTTTCTAAATTCTTGCGGAACCCCTACAGGGGTATCGCGGAACCCTAGGGTTCCGCGGAACACACTTAGAGTACCGCTGCAATAGACAAACACTGTAACTGGAAAGCTCATATTGACGAACTTTGCACAAAGGTAGATAGATTCGTATTGGTTTTATACAGATCAACATGTGTGGCTAGTGTTGATGCGGGGCACTATGTCGCATTAATTTTGCGTTATGGCGTTATAATATGAGGTAATTCTGTAGAACTGAACAGAGTGTTTCGAGTCCAAAGGAAATGTATTCGCTCAATATGTGGAGCGCACCCACTGGATAGCTGAGTCCCACTTAAAAAAAAAAATATTACCAGTCCCAGCATTATATATTTTTGAAATTTGTATTTTTGTGTACCAAAATAAGCATGCATTTGTTCTGCATAATGATGTTGTATCCAGACCTAGCCACAAAGTTCACATGCTTTGTGTACCTAGACGAAATAATAAACTACCTCTCTCTCTATCTCTTTGACTTAATGAATTCTTTTTGACATTTCAATATCTAATTTATTTGACTAATTTGCACTACTAATGTTATACTAATTTATTTAATTCAGTAATAATTAATGTGTAATGTAATAAACTAACCAAAACCCTAACAATGTATTTGTACGCCAGAAACGGCAGAATATTATGAACTATAAAAACCATGTAGGTAACATCTCTGCAACAATATTCTCACAAATAAATGGACTATTACTATATTTTTGGAAATGCGAATATATTTATTTAAGTAATGCTCTTTGTTTTCCAGCACGAAGCCATGGCCCGACAATCTACATCTCGGAAAGCTAAATTATTACATTCTAATTTAATAAATCTCAAGAGAACGAAGACTGTTCAGTATAGTCGTTCAGGTATGTTACCTTATTTGTTAACAGCTTCATAGTCTTCTACATAATGTACTTGCATGGTGTTATTGATTTTCTCAGCCTAATTTTAGCTTATGTAAAAGTAGGAACCCTTAAGTTTCAGTAATTTTAAACAAAAAGTTCTATTATAGGCCTGTTACATAAATTTTACTATGATTACAACAATCATAAATTCTTGGTAAATTTAAATATCAGAGAGCCAACTTTATCGCCATCAGTTGTAATATTATTATGTATAATATTATGAAAATGACAGTCTTATAAAGACTTTTTAACAAGTTAATTATAAACTTTATTTTATGTCTTCATTTCAGTAACCTTCCTACAACGGAAACATGAAGACAAAGAAGTTAATAAATTGTCGTTAAAACTTCGTAATGCTCTGAAAGCTAAACAGACCTACCGCAACAGATATTTGCTAGCAAACAAACTGTCCAAACAAAATGCTTTCAAAATTGTGAGCAAGAAGCTTTCATCAACCGCTAAAACTTTGTTCTTGATGCAAACAAAAGGAAGTGGGAAAAATTCTAGAGGAAGGCGTTTTACTCTTGATGAGAAGGTTTTAGCGCTATCATTGTATAAACCTTCACCTAAAGCATATCGCTTCTTAAGCCAGCTTTGTGTTCTACCAAGCCGAAGAACTTTACAAAATCTTCTACAAAAAGTTGATTTGATGCTTGGCATTAATGAAAAAAATTTTGACCACATAAAGAAGAAAACTGCCAAAATGCCAGAAAAACATAAATATTGTTGCATATTATTTGACGAAATGTCAATAGCTACCAACCTACATTACGATAAAGTACACGACAATATAACTGGTTTTGTAGACAATGGCAGCAAAAGAGACCTCATATTCGCGAATCATGTGCTTGTTTTTATGATAAGAGGAATTGTCAAAAAATATAAGCAGCCAATAGCTTACAGTTTTTGCTCAGGCACTACTAAGACTACAGATTTAAAGTTTCAATTGAAACAAATTATAGAAACAGTCCAAAACACAGGCCTTAATGTTGTAGCAACAATATGTGACCAGGGAGCCACAAACCTTGCTGCTGTTAATCAGCTGATGGAAGAAACGAAAGGAGAATATCTTCGAAAAAATCAAAATTATAAAGGTGGCTTTTTTGAAGTGAACATTCACAAAATTGTGCCTATATATGATCCACCTCACCTTATGAAGGGTGTACGAAATAATTTATTAAATAAGGATCTAAAATTTATAATGGATAGCAAGATACGCACAGCAAAATGGTCTCACTTAGAAAATCTTTTTATGAAAAGCCCTACATACAAGGGTGTAAAGCTAGCCCATAAGCTGACAGCTCAACATGTAGTACTTTCGATGATCCCTAAGATGAAAGTAAAATTTTGTACACAAGTGTTTAGCAAGTCTGTCGGCGTGACACTTGGATATATGGCAGGTATGTAACACAATAATAACATTAACATTTCAAAATGTTTTATATGTTGTTTTTTTTTTAACTCAAACTGTTAAGGAAATCCGAAAAAATGAAATAAATCTATTTTTTAAAAAGTAATTTTGTCAGAAAAAAATTTGGTCAAGCACGAGTTTTCCATAAAAATTATAAATTACCAATTACGAACCAATTTTTATTTGAATCAACTCTGCTTCTTTAGTATAGTAGGTATCATTTCATTGTATTTCATAAAATTTAAAATATCTAGACAGCAACAGTTGGGCAATTAAAAGTTCTTTATTACCTACATAGAGCAGTCAAATGTAAATTCAAATCATAGTATTATTTAGTGTTGTTGTGTGTTTCCCAGCTTAGAAAGTGAAATAACTAAGGTATCTACATTAATTTAAATTTTATAGAATGTCAAAAACATAAAGAAGTACTTCTCAATTATTTGCTCCAAAAAAGCGTTGTGTTCTTCACTATGAATTGGTGCAAAGAAGTCAACAATGTACTTACTGGCAGGAGCTATTATAATTTTGTCAATTTGACTGACGAAACTGACCGTATCTTCATAGAGGCTCGAGAACATTACAATAAAATGAAAGGCAGGAAACGAATAAGGCAAACTGGTGTGGAAGTTAATGTTTAATTAATTAATTTGTTATTACGTCCGTAATATAATTCGTATTTTATTTCTTTCTTTCATTTCTAGATTTTAATCTGTGAGCTTTTTCTTTAGTTGTGCATGCACCGTGTATGAATTGCTGTAACGTTTCAATTTTGTTTATTGTACCTATAATTATTTGTTTTGTGAATGTCTTAAACTTTCAAAAACATATTTGAAAGTATCTAATAAACAAAATTGAAACAACGGCAATTCATACGAAGCTATGCATAGCTATACATCTACCTATCATTCAATAGTTATGTACATCTATACCTACGTATATCTATAGATATTTTAGTTCCATGGCTTGACGTAGCGCTGATTGTATTCATAATTTGTCAGACGTTGAGTTGCTAGTCTATCTCACTTATAATAGTAGTCTATGCATAGTCCGTCTCGCGCCCTCACTGCAGACGTACGCTCGCTTGCTATCGCAAATATAATCCTTCCGCATACGCTATAACGCTAACGCTCGTCTATTGACTATATCTATCTGCTTGTGCTTATTGTGTTAATATTAGTGGTAAGAATAAACTGTTGTCAAAGTGTCTGGATCGTTTAATTATGTTCCCTGAAGATATCCTCACATCACGAAGAGAAGACACACACAACACCTACATCTCCTACATTGGTGACCCCGAATCTTGGACATAGCACGGAGCAGCATAAAAACCGTAAGCTAGTGAAAACCAGATTTTAAAATGCCTGGAAGCGGCATGTCATCCGACAAACAAAGCGACGAAAGCAAGTCGCATTCCAAAGAAAGGACATTTCTACCTTCCGACATTTGTCGTGACGGGGTACGACTTCCGCCGTTTTGGCCTGAGGAACCTGCAGTCTGGTTTGCGCAAATAGAAGGAAGTTTCGCACTCTCAGGTGTCAAAGATGACGACACCAAATTTAATTACGTCAGTGCCCAACTTGAAAATCGTTACGCCGCAGAGGTGAAAGATATTTTTAACTAATTAAAAGGTTATCTGCGTCGCGTGAAAAAGAACTTGTAGCGGTTACACCGCCACATACGAACTACGCATCATAGACATGACCCGCCAGAGACAACATCCGTCGGTCGGAGGATCCTCCCTTTTCTATGGTGGATGAGTGAACTTTACACCCTGTTCCTCATACTCCTAAATTGGTGACCCCGACGTGATAACAAAATCATTTGTGTAATGTAATATCTGTTAATTTTGTACATCTTGTCCTTAGTCGTTTTCATTGTGTTGTACCTTTATATATTAAGGAAGTGCCGAGGTAGGCAGTAATACAAGTCACAGACGTCCAAAGTCGTTTTTTATTGCGTCTATCCTGTAACACTTCATTGGTGAGCAACGTGGACTTAGTTACAACAAGGGTTTTCAATCTGCACCCTCTACATCAACAAGTGATCAGCCTTATAACTCTGCACCAGTCTCAGCTAATGATGAGTTTTCTCAGTCACCCTATGAAGACAGTCTTCCACCTTCGTCTGTTCTATGTGATGATATTATTACTAATATTTACAATTAATAAACAATAAATGAAAAAAAATTACCATTTTTTTTACAGTTAGCCTTTTTTTTGGTGGAATACTTTTCCTCATAATAGTATCTTCACGTTTCATTTTTTCCTTGAGTATATTACACAATTCGTCAAAAGATGTGATTGACATTCTAAAATAATCAAAAAACTTTTCTTCGTCACGTCTTAGTTCCAAAAACAAGTGATTAAATTCTCCATTATAATTTCGTGTTTCTAATATTGGATGAACCCACAATTTTCTAATTTTACGCCGCCGTCGTCGTCGTATGAGCAAAAGCAGCAGAAGTGCTTCCTCCTCAAAATCCATGATGCTACTGATTTGAAATTGCCAACTGCTCGAGCAGTTATCAATGGCAGCCTCAAGCTTTTGACTCTTGACTGCAAGAGCGATCCGTGTATGTTGATCACTAGGTAACTGCTCGAGCAGTCCGTGTTTGGCGGGCCTAAGATGTTGATAGTTCATCTGACTCTGAATATAACATATTTTAGAGTTTATTCGTCGTTGTCATTTTTTGAATTTTGCATTTTATTTGCATGAATAGTTATTAAAATTCAGCTTGGTTATTTGGTAGTTTAGTACGAAAGATCTTTAAAGGGTTGTACGGTAAGTCAAAATATAATAACATTGTTTTTAGGAAAATTATTAAAATTCGAAAGAAAAAGTATTATTTCTGGTTTTAAGTTATAATATTGTTTTTAGGAAACTTATTAAAATTCGAAAGAAAAAAGTATTATTTCTGGTCTTAAGTTAGTTTATATGAGAAAGATAACACAATTAAGTTTGTTATTCCATGCAACTCTTTTAACTATTCTGTGTAACTATTGTAGTCAAGTTCCTATTAGATGTAAGTACTCTGCATATTTTTTTAAGTTTTTTTTTGTAAAGAAGAGAGAAGGTTTATATATAAATATTACAAATTCCTTTCTTAGATTTAAAGACTGATTGTAGAAACCATTGATCTCGTCTGGTGATTAGCACCCAAATATTGAATTAAGGTTTTTTAGACAACTGAAATCTGTAACTAGAGCGTTGGTGAAATGGTCATGATCTGTACCCCTAGTGTGAGTTTCTTGCCGTATCACGAAATATGTGACGATTAAGTTAATCGAGCAAACTAATGAGCAATGGTACTGAAAAATTTTGCGAGTGTGAGTTGAAGAATGCCTAACTAACATCAGTGCGTATCGTCATGTTGGCAGCACTATGCTTTATTTTTTCTATGGTCTTTTGGCAGACCATACGGTATCTGTAATCTCGATGACTAGAAATGTTCGTGAATCTTAAAATTAAAATAAATTAATTATTTCAAAACTGTTTAAAGATATCATTATAAAACATGGTGGCAGCGTGAAAACAAAAATGGAGCAGTTAGCCGAAATTGTGAGGCAGCAGAGCGAAATGCTCAGGCTGATGCAACAACAAATTCGCGCCATCTTCGCCGGCAGTTAATGTACCATGGCCAGCACCACTCAATATTAATATTGATCCGGAAGAAGCGTTCCGCTTTTTTAAAAATGGTTGGGACAACTATATACGAGCAGCGCAAATTGACAAATGGCCAGCGGATCAAGAACCCCGTAAGCTCAGCATCTTACTGATAGCAATTGGTACGGACGCCTTAAAAAAATACAATAATTTCACAGAAAATCCTGCATCTTGCGAGCAAATATTCGCAGAAATGAAAGCAAAGCTGGTACCAGTAAGGAATGTCATATATAACAGATTTTTGTTCAACTCAAAAGCACAAAGCCAGAGCGAAAGCTTCGAGTCATTTTTTAGCGCAATTTCTACATTACTAGAAGAGTGCGATTATAAAGAAAAATACGAAATGCTGCGCGACAGAATTGTTACGGGGGTTTTCGATACAAATTTAAAAAAAGAAATGCTAATAAAAGAAAAATTAACTTTGACTCAAGCAGTAACTATGTGTAAGACTGCGGAAGCTATGGATATACAGATGAAAACTATGACCAAGTACCAGGAAAAAGTACCAGAAGGGGCCACTATTCAAAAAGTGGAAAAAAACAAGAAGATGAAATGCAAATTCTGTGGTGGCTTTCACATTTTCAAAAGAGGAGTTTGTCCTGCGTGGGGAAAAACTTGCTCCACTTGTGAAAGACGAAACCAATCGGCGAAGGTCTGCAAGGAGAAAAAAATTCAGGAAATATCTCAAGACCAAAGTAAAGACTGTAGTGATACTGTGATAAAAAAATTAATCAATAATAAAAACAGAAATCTTGCAGTGTTTTTTGAAATATTTAAATAATAACAAACAAAGAAGCCAAAGAAGACACTTGGTTGGGTTTACTCTGTCTACGTAACACACCTAACAAACTAAACACCAGCCCTGTACAAAGGTTAAATTCAAGACGTACTCGTGGGACCATTCCAATGTTACCAATACTTTTAAAACCTTCTGTGATACAAAATGTAAGCAAAAATATCATGAAAAATAAAGAGAGGGTAAAACAACAATATGATAAAAGGGCCAGAAAAGATGCAACACTGCAGATTGGGCAACCAGTGGTGGTGCAGTTGCAGCCATCTGTGAACAAACACTGGACACCTGGCTCCATACAAGATGTGTTAACGGATAGGTCTTACCTAGTCAAGGTAAATGATTCTATTTATAGACGGGACTTGGTACACATTCGGCCATATACACCTAGTGATGGTGATGAGGCACCACCCCTGACAGTGAATACTGAATCTCGCTTTTTGTCAAGCCCAGCACCAGCATCATCACTAACTCAACAAGCAGCAAATAGTTCTAACTTGCTATCTCAAAATGAACAGGAATGTGCTTCCAATTATGATGATGGTGTAGGGACTCAACATAATGATTTATTCACACAGACAGGGATTTCTAGCCCGGTTCAAACATTTGCTCATACCGCTATTGAGAATGTTGAAAATGATCTGGATGAATTCCAGCAAAGGCCGTGTTCAAATATGAATTCATCCAGACCAAAAAGACAGACAGTAAAGCCTCGTTACCTAAGTGATTATTTTTGTGAAAATTAGAAAGGAGGACGTGTTGGCAGCACTATGCTTTATTGTTATCTATGGCCTTTTGGCAGACCATACGGTATCTGTAATCTCGATGACTAGAAATGTTCATGAATCTTAAAATTAAAATAAATAGATCATTTCAAAACTGTTTAAAGTTATCATTATAAAACACGTCACTTGTCCGATAGTTTGCCAAAAGTTTTGTTATTTTTTATTCATGTTGCCTATCTTGAACTTCGAATGGTTTCGGCGAGATAATACGACTAAATACAAATCTTATCGGAACCATGTTGACAAGGGTTATGCATGCCCTACGTAATTTAGACGTATAATATTGTTCATGAATGAGATATTCCTATTTCGTTTTAACGAGCAGTGAGTAAGGGAGATGAGAAACTAGGTGTGTGTGGCGTCAAATTCAAGTGGCGACCGTCATGTCTCTCTACTTAACATTCCTTGATCCTTCTGCCTTCAAACTTTTTCGCGCTTTTGTGTTACATTACTTATTCTATTTCGATTATTTACTTTTCATAATGAAGACCAGTGCATCACAGTTTGAAATGCTAGTCAACTTCATGGAACAGTAAGTACACTTGAGCATATTGAAAATAAAAACATAGTTGTGTACCTTTCAAATAAAAAATCTTTTCTCTAAAATTTACAGACACGGTGACATAAACAAACTGAATAAAAACGCAAAAGGTAGAATACAGACGATCCAAGATTGGGAACGCCTAACAAATTTATTAAATAGTGATCCCACTGGGGAAACTAAGAATACAGAGAAATGGAAGAAGGTATGTACGTAGCACAGTTTAATTTTGGTTTAATGTATTCCTAAATATACCTATGCCTACCAAGAATATTTTTAAATTTGACTGTACTATTCATTCATAATATACTACAATGGTAATATTGTCTTTCAAAGGTTTGGAGCGATTTAAAAAATAACACTAAGAAAAAGGCTGCCAGAATAAATAGGGCTGTTGGTGGTACTGGTGGTGGGCCTGCACTTAATTTACAGCTAACTGATTTGGAACAACGTGTGCTAAATATTATTTTACCTCAGGCTTAACAGGTGTAAGGGAAGCGGGCTTTTCTGAGGTTGGTTATGGTACTTTCATATGATTATTTACTAACTGCAATAAAATATAGGTTTATAAGTACTTCAAGTACCTATATCTGTAGATTTATAACTGTTGGTATATGTATACATTTATATTGGCAACACTGCTTGTATTATAAATGGCGGATGCTAAGTATTACTGTCTTTGTTGTAACTGTTCTTTCATTATAAATAAACAAAGTAAAAAACTAAAACAAGATGGTGTAAATTATTTAAACATGGTAGCAGAACGTGGTTGAAAAGTGGCAAAACAACGAATGAAACAAAGAAAAAAAATGGCGACGAAAATAGCGATATAAATATTCCAATTTTCGATGGTACAGATTATAGTAATTGGAAAATACGAATACTCAAGTTTCTGCAGTTCAAAAGGTGCAAGGATGTTGTAATGAGAGCGAAAATTGCAACCGACAACGATGAGTGGGACGACAGAGATGTCCAAGCAACAAACTATATTTATAGTGCAATAACCAACAAGCAGTTGGAATATATAAGTGAACTTGATTCAGCTTACAAAATAATACAGAAATTCGACGAGATGTATTTGAAGAAATCAACAGCGTTGCAAATAGTATGTCGACATAACCTCGAAAGTGTCAAATTGAAAAATTATTCTGAAGTGTCTCTATTCTTCGATGACTTTGAAAAAGCTGTAAATGAGTTAAAACAAGCAGGTGCAATGGTATCAGAAACAGAAAAATTAAATTATATGTTAAAAGCACTACCAGTAAGTTACAGCTACATAGGTGATTTAATTGATGTCTTGCCAGGGGGTGAAAGGACAGTTGACTATTTAAAGAGTAAAATAAAATTTAAAAATACAGAAAATGTGAGTGAAATGTCAAATGATACATCAAATGCTTTTAAAGCAGACGCCAAACCATCATATAATTGTTTTAGTTGTGGAAAACCTGGCCACTTGAGAAGAGACTGTAAATCTGGAAATGTAAACCGTGGTCGAGGACATAGTTTTTCCTATAATAGAGGACGTGGTTTTTCTGATTATCGAGGACGTGGTTTGCCAAATTATCGAGGACATGGTTTGTCAAATTATCGAGAACGTGGTTCATATAATAATAGAGGACGAGGCTCAGGAAGTTATCACCATAATAATCAAGAGAGTCAAGGTAACAGTTTTCATACTACTATCGCAAATAATACTTTCACAACGAGGGAGAATGATAAGCCAAAGAAAGGTCAAATAAATTGGTTACTAGACAGTGGATGCACAGACCATATTATTAATACTGATGAGTACTTCAATTCCTGTGAAATATTAAATAAACCTGTTAAAGTTAAAATTGGTGACGGAACAATATTAGAAGCAACAAAAATTGGTGATATTAAAACTTATTTCTTAGTCTGCGCACAAAAATCTGAAGTGACTCTGACAAATGTATTTTTTGTAAAAGAAATGAAGGCAAATTTATTGAGTTATTCTAAAATTACTGACAAATATTCAATCAGTTCAAGCGGGAAATTGTCAAAAATTTACAACAATTATGGAAAGGTTATAGCAATTGCAATTAAGGATGAAAGACTGTATAAGATGAAAAGTTACATGTATGAAGAAAGATTGGAAGCAAATATGAGTAAAAAGGTTATGACGGTAAAGGAAAAACTATATCGTACTCTGGGCCATATTAATTTTAATAATTTGGAATTAATGTGTAAAAATGAGTCATTAGAAGGATTACCTAAAGAGATTGAATATGAATATTTAAAATGTGCAATATGTTTTGAAAATAAAATGCATAACTTACCATTTCATAATAATCGACGAAAAGCAGAGGGGATATTAGAGATTGTTCATACAGATTTAAATGGGCCACATCAGACTACAGGATATAATGGAAAAAAATATTTTTTGAGCTTTATCGATGATTACAGCAAATTAGTCAAAGTTTATTGTATCAGATCAAAGGATGAGGTATACGACTACTTGGTGCAACATGTAAATGAGGTACAGAACTTGACAGGAAAAATGATAAAGGAACTGCGATGTGACAATGGGAAAGAATATATGAATGCAAGAGTTTTTTAGTTCACAAAAGAGAAAGGAATAATAATAAAACCCTGTCCAGCATATGTTCATCAATTAAATGGAATAGCAGAGAGATACAATCGTACATTAATGGATATGGGTAGATGTCTTTTATCAGAAGCAAAGGTAGAAAAAGATTTTGGCCAGAAGTAATTAAAACAGCTGCTTATCTTAAGACCAAACTTTGACTAATACTATTGAGAGGAAAACGCCATATGAAATATTTTTCAAAAGGAAGCCATCTGTCCAAAATTTAAAAATGTATGGAAGTAGAGTTTTTGTAAGAATTCCCGAAGAACGGAGAAGGTCTAAATGGGATAAGAAAGCAGAAGTTGGAATTTTACTTGGTTATACTGATACTGGATACAGAGTGTTAATTAACAACAGAGTTATTATTGCTAGACATTGTGATATAATCTAGGAAGATGTTAAATTGTGTGGTTTTGAAGATGAGGAAGAAAAAAATACTGAATATAAAATAAAAGAAGAGGAAAAGGAAGACAAAAAGACACAAGAGGAAAGAGATACAATAAAATACTTGGAAAATGATGAAACAAGTGCAGCAGAAAGTGAAGATGAAGAGCAAAATAGAAGATCAAGAAGACAAGTCAAACCTCCACTTCGTTTTGATGAAGAATTTGGTTATTATTGCATATACTGTAACTACTGCGACGCTTTGGCTCCAACTGATTTTCAGGAGGCGACTACATGTAATGAGGCAATGAAATGGAAAGAAGCAATGAATAGTGAGATGGACAGTTTAATGAAAAATAACACATGGACTCTAGTTAACAAACCTCCCAAGGACAAAAAGGTAATTGATGTGAAGTGGGTATATAAAAGGAAGAGCGAAAATGAATACAAAGCAAGGTTAGTAGTATGAGGTTGTCAGCAAACTAATTGTATTGATGATACTTATTCTCCTGTTGCTAAAATACCGACACTTAAACTACTATTATCTTATTGTTGTCAAAATTCTTTAGTTATTCATCAAATGGATGTTGAAACAGCATTCCTAAATGGTAGAGTATTATCTGAAGTTTATGTAAAGCAAACAATTGGCTATGAAAATTGGAACTGATAAAGTTTATAAATTAAATAAATCATTGTATGGTTTAAAAGAAAGCCCCGTGAATGGTATGAGTGTTTTAATGATTTCTTGACTAATTTTGGTTTTCACAGAAGTAAATATGACTATTGTTTGTATGTTAGAAGGGAGAACAACTTAACTGTTTATATTCTTTTATTTGTTGACGATTTATTAATATGTTGTGAAAATGTAAAAGTTATTGCTAACATAAAAACTAAATTGTCTGAAAGGTTTAAAATGAAGGATATTGGTAAAGTAAAATACTATATTGGTATCGAGATTGAAAATATGTATAATCAAAATAATATCTTAACTTTGAGTCAGAAATCTTATATTGAGTCTTTAGCTAAACGTTATAATATTGAGAATGCAAAATTGTTTAAAACTCCTATTGAAATAAATTTAAAATTAGAGCAAACTGATATTAATGAGGATGTCAAATATAGAAATTTGATTGGTGCTCTTTTGTATATTAGCTCAGGTACTAGACCTGATTGAAATAAATTTAAAATTAGAGCAAACTGATATTAATGAGGATGTCAAATATAGAAATTTGATTGGTGCTCTTTTGTATATTAGTTCAGGTACTAGACCTGATATATCTTACAGTGTAAATTACTTAAGCAGATTCCAAAACTGTTATAATGAAATACATTTTAAGTATGCTTTAAGAGTTTTAAAGATCTTAAATTAACATATTGTAATAATAGTAATGCTGATATTCTAGATTGTTTTGTGGATGCTGATTGGGCAGGAGATATTTTAGATAGGAAATCTACTACAGGATTTGTCATTAGATTGTTTGGAAATATTATTTACTGGAAATCAAAGAAACAAAGCAGTGTAACAAAGTCTTCAACATTTGCTGAATATGTAGCCTTATCAGAAGCAGTAACAGAATTAAATTTTCTTATTTGTCTAATGAATGATGTCTTCACTAAAGTTTGTAAACCAGTTAAAATGTATGAAGATAATTCAGGAGCTGTAGCTATTTCCAAATATGGAAACTTTATAAAGAATTCTAAGCACATTGAAGTCCACTATCATTTTATACATGAAAATGTTAAGCAAGGAAGTATTGAATTTGTAAAAATAGAGTCAGAAAATAATATTGCAGGTATATTTACAAAAGCTTTGGGAAATGTTAAATTCACTAAATTTAGAAAAATGTTAAATTTAAAGGAGTAAAATAAAGGTTTAATTGATAATAATTACTGTAGTAAGAAACTTTATCTTAATGTTTTACAATATAAATGTAAGGTGGCGTGTTGGTATATGTGTACATTTATATTGGCAACACTGCTATACAAGCAGCTATAAATGGCGGATGCTAAGTATTACTGTCTTTGTTGTAACTGTTATTTCATTATAAATAAATAAAGTAAAAAACTAAAACAAGATGGTGTAAATTATTTAAACAATAACAAAAATACTTTTTCTAATTTTTCACCAATTTATTAAAATTTACTTACTTATAAAATGTTTCAGAACCGAATTGACAGTCCCAACAGAACTTTAACTCTGTCACCAACACCACCTGTGCTGGCTGTTAGTTATGAGGTTCCAGTTGTTGAAGAAAGTCCAGTTATTCATATAAGTAAGTATTATATAGTCTTTGGTTCAAAATTGCGCCCTGTGACTTGACAGTCTTGACAGTCATATTTATCAATGCAGATTTTTCATTAATTTATTATTTTCTATTTTAGTGGATTATGATACATGGAATGAAGCTGGACCATCCCAAATTACAAGGAATGAAGCTGAACTATCCCACATCACAACACCCTTGCCTCAACCATCACTCAACCGTAACAAATATAAACAAAAATTCACCTGTCACCCACCAAGTGAGTCACTTTACTACAAAGTTTACGTGTGTTTTACGTTTACAAACGTTTGAACACCGTTTGGAAACGTCAAATTTTAACTGACACTCGCAGTATCAAGCAAAATGTTGTCCGAAACGCTACTACGTGAGTTATGTTTAAAATACCGAACTATTCTAGTACCGTTACAAATCTTACACTCGATGTTTCGGTTTACAATACTTTCCGCCAGGGGCGCTTTTTACGTTTTCATACATTTATTACTCGATACAGAAACGTGGTAGTAACGTTTTCTATATGACAAAACTCACACTCGACGTACTGTTTGCTATTTCACTGTGTCTCTACCTTGGATTTAATATTGTATTTTGTTATTGTTTTTTTTTTCAATCATGTTTTATGTTAGACTTAATCATGTTTTATTTTAGAGTTAATTATGTTTTTTTACTTTTTAGTTTTGTTTCGGAAACTTTTGTAGGCACTCGGGGACTGCCGCGGTAAAGCTATTGCATAGCATTTATAACCTCCATACTTCCTATTTGTCAACGCTACACTTGGGATGATGACGTGATGACATAAAACAAAAATTACGTTCCCATGACAACATCACGTTGTCATGGAAACCGTCATTACATGGTAGGCGGAGTGGGGGGTGTTAGGTTTTATTTTCGTTACGTTACGGAATTTCTTGATTCGGTCGCCGCGCTCAAAGCCCGCGATAAAAGCTATACAATAGCTTAAAAGATTAATGTTTTTTTTTGTTTTTGTGTCATAAACTCATAATTATCATTATGAGTTTATCACATATGTAAATAATAATAAATATTTTTTAACAATAGAGTTTTATTAACCGATGAAAGTTATTGATAATTCCCGAGAATTTGTGAGATTGGTTGCATTGAGCTTTATTAGTGAGCTTGAGGTTTTTGACAGAGAAATCCAATTTTGGTGCCACTGATTTTCAATTTTGGTGGGCACTTTCGATTTTGGTGGGCGATTTTCAATTTTGGTGGCCTAGTGTGGCACACTTTGAACTAAAAAATCTCAAAAAATTGTTGAGATATTCTCAGACCTCTTGAAGATCCTTCTAGCTTGGACTTTCTATTCTTATTCCAGGTTCTAATTTTTCACGAAAACTGAAGAAAAAATTTCGCCACCAAAATTGGAAAAATGCACTTTGTTGATATTGTTATTGTTATACCCAACTACTCGTATAAATTACCAATTTTAGGATTTTGCTCTGTACTTGACCTTGCTTCTCGCCAAACTTCATGCTGCTGGGCCAACGAGAAGTACCAAGTAAGCTTTGGTTTATTTGCGAGTGTATGCGACATAACTGGCCATATTTTTTTTTTGCTTTATATTGGAAGTTTGATTTTCGTTACAGATCCAAAGGACACTACGAAATTTAATCGTTGTGGATAATATTCGCCAATCTGTGAACAATACCACTAACTAGAATTCGCACACTTCCAAAAGAAATCGTTTGCGAGTGCGAGTAGGAATAATATTCGTATACGATTTTATTTAGCAGTTTAATAATCGCAACGATCGAAATTCGTAGTGCGCTCTTAGCCTAAGTTCAGTCGAAGTTTTTGAACGATAGCTAAGCGATCGCCGGGACCCTAGAGTAAACGATAAAAAAATGGCGTCTTTATGATACAGCTGTGTTGAGACCCATGCTCTGTGTTGAGACCGAGAAGTGTTTTGTTTATTTACCATAATTTTTGACTATATTTAGCATTTAAAATGCATAGGTACCTACTTTAAGATTTAAAGTAGGTATGCATTTTAAATGCACCGCACATTATGAGCGCACCGCAACATATTTAATATGTTGCGGTGCGCTCATAATGAAGAAGTGTGGCTTAGGCGTCAAAAAAGAGACATAAATCGTCAGTGCATGGAGACAATACGCGAAATGTCAAACTTTATTTGTGCAGCAATTTCGGCTAGATAAAATGACTTTCCAAGCCCTTTGTCAAGAACACCGACAAAAAACTTCGATTAAAGGAACCAACGAGATTCCCCTAAAAGTTAAGGTAAGTGCTTTTAAGCTGACTGACATAAGGTATTAACAATTTTTTTATTGCTTAGATATCATTTCATTTCCTCAATGTTTGTGTTTTTGTAGGTGTTCTGCGCTCTTAGTTTTCTAGCCACAGGCTCCTATCAGCGAATTGTTGGCGTCACTCAACATCTTGCCCAACGCACAGCTAGTCGGTGCATCAGACAAGTTGATGATGCTTTAAACCATCCTGATATCATGGCAAAATGGATTGTGTTTTCGAAAACACGACAAGACAGAGCATTTATAAAACAAGAGTGAGTACTTCTGAAACGATTTAACAATATTCAAATTAATATGTGCATGTAATGTAATTTAAAATAACAATTATTGTTTCAGGTTCCAAAGAAGATTTGGTCTGCCTGGTGTAATTGGATGCATAGATTGTACCCACGTAGCTTTGGTAAAGCCCAATGATGAAGAGCATCTTTTTTATAATAGAAAAGGGTATCATTCATTAAATGTTCAAATGGTAGATATTATATTTAATTATACTGTATGGCATGTTAAAACTAGATAAATCACTTCTTAATAATAGTTTTAAAGTAGTTTTAAGCACGGTGGAGATGTTTGCTTAGACACAGGGTTCTTCACTATCATCCTCATGTAGCTAGCAATATTACAATGGCATGTTGTGTATTAAACAACATAGCTTTGAAAGCTGGCTTTCCACCACCACAACAACTTCCTGCTGCACATGCCGATGGGAATGATATAACCATGCAAGATCCCACGCTCACTGCAACTGTGGATAGCCCAAGTGAAGTAATCCAAGGAAGAGCCATGCTAAGATGTTTATTGAATAGGTTATAGTTAGATTATTTTAAGGTTTACACATAACATAACATAACATCACGCCTTGTTTCCCCGAAGGGTTGGGCAGAGGTGTACCTGTAGTAGATACACCCACATTTCGCCAGTTATGTTTAAGTCCCATGTAATAGGGGGCGAGTCTATTGCCATCAACCGGGCACCGGGCATTTACATTTCCTAATTATAAATTAAACTTTTTATGTACTCTATATTGAATTTACCATTTATATGAATAATAAGTTATTGATACCAACCATTTTTAGGGTTCCGTAGTAAACAAGGAACCCTTATAGTTTCGTCATGTCCGTCTTTCTGTCTGCCTGTCCGCGGTCTAGCTCCAAGACTATTAGTACTAGAAAGTTGTAATTTGGTATGGATATACAAGGATCCACTTTTATTTTTATTTCTATATTTTCTTTTATTTTATTTAATAATTTTTTAGGATTATTGTATATTAATCATGCCGACAAAGTGGTAAAATAAAATTATGAAAAATATATTTTTTTAGGGGACCTTCCCCTACACGTAAAGTGGGGATGTTTTTTTTTCTATCCTTTAGTGTGGGGTATCGTTGGAAAGGTCTTTTAAAAACATTGTGAGTGTGTTAATACCATTTTTGAATTCAGAGATTCGTTTGCGAAATATTAAGCTTTAAAATGAAATTTTTTGTTAGAGTCAAGTGTCCCCCCCCCCCTGCCAGCTAAATGGTTGGTTTAAGATATGTGAAAAAATTCACGGCAGTAGCTTATATAACGAATTTAAAAGGAAAATTATCACAGCTGAGTAGGCTTTACAAGTTAACGAGTAATAATCGACCAACTTAGATTTGCGGTTGTAAAAACATGTTCTCCGATACATTCTGTACGAAAGATTTTTTTTTTCAACTACAAAGTTAAGTTTGTTCTTGGGATAAATTCATCCCAACTACGGAACCCTACATTGTGCGTGGTCCGACATGCACTTGGCCGGTTTTTTTAGATTATCTAAAGTACGTACATCTTAAAGGGTACTGTATTAAATGTTACAACTAAAGAGCTTGTGATAATGAAAGAATATTTAAAACTCATACTCAAAGTACACTTTGTAAACAAGCATAGTATAAATTAGAGTGTTATATCCAAGATAAGAATGCTTGGAAACATGCTGGTCCAGCTCCATAGGATAATCTAGAATCTAGACAAAATCAAACTGGTTGATATTTAACTGTGTAATTTATTATTTTTGTTATATGACATTGATTTTACATTTTGTGATTACTTCCTCACACACTGACATATTAATTGTAAAATTTTAGGAAAATCATCTACTCTCACAATGTTTGTATGTGAGCACCATGTATCTATCAAATAATGAATGTATCTGTTGTTGCTTCATTTTTAATTCTTTTACCTATTGTGGTATAGTAATTTTATTCTAGGTGCATCATCTTCACATATAATTGTTTTAACTAATGTACCCATACAAAATATTGTAAAACATTTTAAAAGAGTGACGGTGGCGTTTCTTGCCCATTCTTCTCCATACGAAAACTACGTTTTGGAAGGGGTGACTAGAAACAATCATTCAATTTTTTTTGTAAATTTTGATGTTAAATGATTTGACTTTGATAGTATTTTGAAAATGTCCATTTAATTTTATGTTCAATGTACCTAATGTAGGTACTTAGCTATTAAATTATTATTAACTAGCTTTTGCCCGCGGTTTCGCCCGCGTGGATGTCGGAAAATATCCCAGGGGAACGTACTACCGAGATTTGCGCGCCCGCGTTGCTCCGCGTAGTTTTGAAACTGTGATATTTTTAAAACTATTCATTTAAATGATATGATTTAAAGGCATGTTTTAATCTAAATTAAATGCCCAATTTAAATAACATATTTTTTTGGATAAGGATTAATACTGTACCGGTCAAAAAAGCTTCGGAAATAACAATTAAATTTTTATCAAATTCTGAAAGATAAAAATGGTTATTGTGGGTCATCCTCCTTAGAAGATAGACATATGCCATCGCGGACTTTTTTGTTGAACTTTTTAAGATGAACAATACCTCAGAACATAAATTTGACGTATCTTTTCCGGTTAACGCAGCGCACGCCAGTAAAGCTCCCAGTCGGCATGATTTTTTCCGACTTCTTCAACAATAATCGTCATATTTCAGCCAATTTACACAAAACCATAATGAATTATATATACACTAAAACCTTCCGCATGAATCACTCCGTCCATTGGTGAAAACCGTTTGAAAATCCGTTCGGTAGTTTTTGAGTTTATCGCGTTCAGACAGACAGACAGACGCGGCGGGAGACTTTGTTTTATAATATTTAAGGATAATAATACCAGCCTAAGCCTATTATTGTCCTACTGCAGGTAGGGCAAAGGCCTCTTCTCATACAGAGAAGGTTTGAGCATTGATCAAATTATTAATAAAACAGCTTTATTATAAATAAGTTTATTATTGTTTTTATTAAAACACTGACATTCAGAATAATTTGGTGGTGGTACGTAAAAAGGAAGGATTTTCAGTTATCCAATACGTTATATTTACAATTCACTTAATGCTTACATCTTAGGTATTATTGTTATCAAATACTTTACATAAAATCAATTACCTACATTTACTGTAAGTACATAAATATTGGTTTCATTCTTACAGTTCAAGTCTAAATTAAAAAATAGGTTGTCTATAAAAGATCAATTCAACTATAAAATAAATAAAAATAGCAAACAATTGAAATAAAAATTAATTGTTACTCTGTTATTGTAGGCAATTTGAAATATTCATAGCCCTCGGCTGAGACCACTATCACTGCATAAGACATTTAAAGGGATAATATCTGTCGAAGGTAGTGATGATAGTCTCAACTGTGGTAAAATTGCTATCAAATTGTACGAGTATATAGCCAAATGACTTAAAATTAAATTTTGGTTTTCTTCCATTTCAATTCTTCACAATTCCCATCACAACTTTTCCATATCCCTCTCGTGATAATTTTTTCCCGGTCTGCCTCTAGTTGTAGCCGGCGATGCTCGACAGCCACGAACTCGCTCGTGGCTCGTTCGAAGGGCGTTTTTATCCGGCGTATGTTCGTTTGAAACAGCCCGCGGCGCCGCGGCGTGAATGTGGTGGGCGATGGGCTTGCCCGATGCCCCCGCCGCTGCGAAGCCTCCCGTGAAGTGGACGTAGCAGGCGAAGTCGCTGACGGCACTGGTGGTGGAGGATGGCGTGGAAGTTCTCCAGAGAGAGTGGCAGGCAGTGAAGAACGGGCGGTAGATGTTGTTGTTGCTGAGAATAAATAATTACAGTCATATATTAAAATGAGCCCAAATGAATTATTTAACTGAAACATTGTATCTTTAAAAAAAAAAATGAAAGGTACCTTGTATAGAATCAGAAGGAATAAAATCCAACATAATTTCATCTGTGACAGAAAGGGACGGACAGACAGTATGGACAGAATCTCTGGTCGGCGGTGCTAGAGTTTCTCTCTGATGGTGGGGCCTAAAAATATGAAGAATTTAAATTAGAAAAATTACACTTATTTATAAAAGAAAATTTAAGCAAAGAAAAAACTAACATTAAAGCCTCTCTCCTCAATTCCAGCTTGACCAATCACAGCAGTCAAACCCATTATGCCCAACACTCTTCTGAAGCAGTGAGAATTTGTCTGCTGCTTGGACCACCACCAATACCAGAAGTGTCACAACATATTGCCAAGGCTTTTTCTTTGTTTTCCAGTCTGCCCACACCTGAACATATTTGTCTGTTAATTTTTGTCATACATGTTTTCACCAACATTTTTCTAGTATATGAAGTAAGCTGATTGTTGTATATAAGTACTTCATCTTGTAGAACACTAAATGTTAATAATAGGCAACCATAAAATAATATTTTTACAGTAGTTTTTGTGAGAATCTTACTTTTTCAATTTGTCCAATGGCTTTATTACTCCTCCACCAAGGGAGTTAAGTAACTCTGCCAATTGCTGCCACAGTCGGTCAGCCTTGATTCGGCCTTGAGGACCTTGCTGCAGCCTTGTTATATCGCCATAGCTAGAACATAAGTTAAAACTATTTCAGAGAAAGAGTCTATTGATTAAATAAAGGGTCAAACACAATAGGGAATATGCATGTGATTCAAATACGGGTCAAATATTTTTTTAATAAACTATATTACTTCAGAATTATGCCCCTATCACTAATTTAGATTATAATTTATTTTTGAGCAAGAAATAATTTTTTTTAAAGTGCAAATAAACTGTGGGAAATTCAAATAATTGAAACGCGACGCTATTGGTCAGAGCGAATGTGACGTCAAACTCTATGACAACAATAAAATGTCATTGTGTTTTGTAGGAGTGTTTGCGGTTCAGTCAGTTTTATTGTGATTTTATTACACATTTAGATGTAAAATTATATTTTTTTTGTAAGAACTAACACGAGACTCATTGGAAAAAGACTGAAAGCGGTTTTGTGAAGGCCCAATCGGATAATTTACCGAGAGTTGATGTGTTCATGATGAACAAATTTTTAACATCAAATACAGATTTCACGTCTGTTGAAATCAAAGGAGTGAAAGCTTTAAGGTAATTACGTATAACATATAATGTTTATTTTATCTTGCACACCTTTTCTGGAATAATTTGGTTAAATTTTAGTGGTATGCGGAACAGGGTGTAAAGTTCACTCATCCACCATAGAAAAGGGAGGATCCTCCGACCAGACGGTTGTTGTGTCTGGTGGGCAACTGCCCATCGGTTGGAAGTTGAAATCTTGTATGTATGTCGATCGCTCGGTAAACTCTAACTGCGCGATGCAGGATTTGTGTGACGTCATGTCTTTGATGCGTAGTTTGTATGTGGCGGTGTAACCGCTACATCACTCCCCTCCGGAGACCGGAGGTCGATAGTGGGCTGAATCTTGCGATGCTTCACACAGTGCCAGCTGTGGTTCCAGTGAGTCGGAACCGGGTGCCGCATAGTTCGCTGTGAGTTGGAACTTTCTGTGGTGATTGCGGCGATTGTGGTGATTGTGGTGATTCCCCAGTGAGTCGGGGTGATTGAGGTGATTGCTGTGATTCCCCAGTGAGTCGGGGTGATTGAGGTGATTGCGTTGATTGCGTTGATTCCCCAGTGAGTCGGGGTGATGAGGCTGAGGGTGATGACCAGGAATGCGCGTTCCCTGCATGCTGGTGGTCAGGATACCCGTTGAAGCCGTGGGTGCTGGCTGACTGTGTGACTCGCCTCACGAAAGCTTGCGGGAGTGATGATGATGATGACGTCACGCCGAAGTAATTGCACGAAGGCTGCGTTGACGTTCATACTCGGGGTCACCAATTTAGTAGTATGAGGAACAGGGTGTAAAGTTCACTCATCCACCATAGAAAAGGGAGGATCCTCCGACCAGACGGTTGTTGTGTCTGGTGGGCAACTGCCCATCGGTTGGAAGTTGAAATCTTGTATGTATGTCGATCGCTCGGTAAACTCTAACTGCGCGATGCAGGATTTGTGTGACGTCATGTCTTTGATGCGTAGTTTGTATGTGGCGGTGTAACCGCTACAAAATAAAGCAACATAACCTAAAACAAATAAAATAACATAGCTTCGGAAAATATCGAAATCTATATTGTGTTATAGAATGTTGTCATACTGAAATTGGAAACATAAGGATATTGAAAACATTTCGGAATTATTTCATGAGATGAAAATCTTGAGCACAACTAAATGAGATGCTTTTTGGTTATTTATTTATTTATTTAAAATAGGTTCGCCAACAGCATATATATTGTACATTAAATATTAAAGTTAACAGGTATGGGCTCTTATATATATACCAATTACAGGTGTACACGACATTCACATAAAACAAAGCAACCTTCTTAAATTACATAAAATTAAAATATTCATTAAAATTAAAATGGAAAACAAAATAAAATAAAATCATTAAAAAAAAACAGCTTTGACCTAAGTCTTAAACAGAACAAAAAACTGACTTACACAAATATCATTCAATATAAAATAACTAACTAAAATAAGCTTAACTAAGTATTGTTTAAATGACTGCGCAGGAGGTTTTTGAATTGCGGCAAACCAAAGAAAACATCTAAATCAGATAGTTTTGTGTTGAGTTCGTTGAATTTAATACACATCCTAGATGTTGGCGAATGTTTCCCAATGTTATTTCTACAGGCGGGCGGTTCAAAAAGTCTGGATATTGGTCGTCTAGGAAGATTATAAGGGACTGACAACATGACACGTTCAAGCAATTGCTCGCATTCTATTTGACCATTGACAATTTTATAAAGAAATACTAAGTCATGTACAATACGACGGTTCCGAAGCGACTCAATGCGAAAGAAAGTCAAACGTTGTTCATATGGACATCTGTGGGATATTCCTGAGGACATGTAAGCAATATGCCTTTTAAACGCACGCTGGATATTCTCGAGACGCTGCGAATGTACAGCGTACATGGGATTCCATGCTATACTGGCAAATTCTAGATGAGAACGCATTATAATTACTTGTTTTTTTTTATAGATCAGAGAGAGAATCATACGGCGATTCAGCAGTGGGATATGTTCAAGTTAAACGAGAGGGGGATATTTGTATAGTTAAAGCTCGGATAACAGCTGAACATAATGTTCGTCAGAAGTATTATGCTGTAACACTTACTTGTAATGAGGCAGAAGAAACTGTCTTGTCCGTTCAATGTGAAGACTGTGCAGCACATAAAGGTAAGACATTGTTGTACAAAAGTATTTTTAAGAAAAAGATGACCCACTGACCAAAAAAGTTCAAGAAAGTGCAAAATATGTGAACGTTACATGAATCAATTTGTTTACCTTTTTATTTATTTTTCAGGAGGATGTAAGCATGCCCTTGCTTTCTTGGCCTAGCTGCATAGGCGCAGTGACGACCCACCGTCTACTAGAGTGGATTGTTATTGGAGAAAATCAAAGTTGTCTTCAGTGGGCACAAGTCTCAAATTTATCAAAGCAAGACATTTGCAATGTACCCAAGAAGCCAAAACTTGGGTCAGTTTCAACACAGACTTCACAAGAAAGTTTTTTGACTGTTGTTATAAAATACAGTAAGGAAGTATGTGATACAGAAAACCAACTGATGAAATACTTTAACGAACCAAGCAATTCTGAAAAATTGTCAATCCATCGTTGGGTAAGCAGCATACCAAAGAAATCTGAAAATGCGCAAGAATTCATACAGTTTTGCAAGGTATCAATGGACATTAAAGCATGCGAAAATGCTGCATTTGCAACTGTAGAACAAAGCAGCTGCCCTTTGTGGCATGAGCTCAGATATGCAAGAATAACAGCTTCCAAAGCATATGAGGCTGCACATTGTAAAAAATTGGATGGGTCTTTGACGGAAGCCATCATGGGAGCCTCAAAATTAAAAGATACTGATGCCATGAAAAGAGGAAGATTGTTGGAGAGCAAAGTGATTAAGGCAGTGGAAAAAATAAAGAAAATAAAGATTAATAAATGTGGGATAATATTGAATCCATTATATCCATTATGGGAGCATCACCTGATGGGGAAAATAATGTTTATAGCATTGAAATTAAATGCCCTTCTTCAGAAAAATCAATGAATCAGTATATAGGAAAGAATAATGCAATATCTGCCAAATACTTGGCACAAGTGCAGATGCAGATGCATTTCTCCAACAAAACAAAGGCACTTTTCTGTGTAGCTCACAGCGATTTTGAAGAATCGAAAAATATCAACATAGTTGAAGTAGACTATGACAAGGAATATTGTGAAAATGTTATTGAAAAATGTACCTTATTTTGGTGTGATGCCATTTTTCCTCTTTTATTTAAATAAACATATAAATAAATGAACATGAATAAAACATATTTTTAATAGATCTATTTTTTTATTAAAACATCCTGCATGTTAATTAGACCACAAGCTACTACTATAACATCATCTATAATGGGTATTAAGTTGTGGTCAACACAAGCATGAGGTAGTAACATGTTAAATTCTCTTAATCTATTTATAACACGTTCTACGTGAATTCTTAATGCTGCTATTCTCTTTGACTGTTTTACATCTTCTTTTGAACTAGGAGTAGACTTGTAAACAGAAGGGGTCTTATAAGTGTACAATCCTTTTTTCCTAGCAAATAAGATAAGTCTTTGAAACCCCTGTCTGCCATAACTGCTGTTTTAGGAGGTAAACACTCAAGAAAACCACAATCTTCAACAATCATAACATCCGTTGCCCTGCCACTGTATCCCTCAGATATAAAATTAACCAAGCCAGTAGGTGTACAAGAAATTAAATACTTTAATGTATTACATTTCTTATATTGTGACCAAGTAAGTGACTGGTGGACTGCATTAGATGGCTTTTCAATTTGGATTTCTAAGCAATCAATAATAGAAACAACATTGGTGTACCTAGCTCTGAACGATATAGGTAAATTATTGAAAATCTCTACAGGTGTTGGCCATACAATTAAAGTTTTCATTTTTCCTGCCAAGAAAGGTACACTTTTTGAAAAAATTCTACTGATTGAACTCTGTATATACCCAAATTGTAAGGCTAATATGCTGAAAGACTCATTTAGTTTTATTTTCTTTAATGTAATTAAAATATCAATTATAGGAAGTGGAATGTTTTCGCTTAGTAATTTTATTAAATAGTATGATCTTTTTGGTAAACCTAATAACATTTTAGGCTCTTTTTCAATAGCTGTTAACATGCAACTACGCATTTGATTTTTAAATTGTGTCTCTTTCTCGGAATCATCCTCTATAATCCAGCTTGATTCAGGAGAACTTGTATCTGGTTCAAAAGATGATGACGATAACAGTGAAGGTTGGGCAGAGGACATTGATGCTACATCAGGATTATCTTGAAATAATTTTCTTTTAACACCAGGTGCCTGAGCTATTTTCAAAGGAGATGTTGATGTTGTTTTAGATGAAATAAGAAACGGAGATACTGCTGTACTTTTTACGGCTTTGTCAACGTACATTTTATTCTCACTATGTACAATGGATAAGGATGTGCTGAAATCAGCTTCACAAACGTTTTTGTCTTCAGTATCTTCGATGTATACATGAGATGCAGACGAACTGGTACCAGCTTCACAAACATTTTTGTTTTCAGTATCTTCTATGTATGTGTGAGATGCAGACGAACTGGTACCAGCTTCTAAATAATTTTCTGATGATGAGTCACTAACACTGACACTTTTTTTAACAAGAGGTGCAGATAGAGCGTTTTCTACGATTTCTAAATGTTTTCTCTTTAAGAAACCTTTTCTCACTGGTGGTGACTGCGACTCAGTATCGTTTTGACATTGAAATTTGTGAGGAAGGATACCTTTCTTTAATCTTAATATGATTTTTTGTTTTTATTGCAAATTCATTATTTTATACATCATATAATTTTGTTTCTTCTTCTATCTGAAAACACAAACATAATAAAAATTAAATTGTGAAATAGGAAACAGAATGTTTTGAAAAGCAGTGTAACACATGACACACATACTTACAAATATTGTCTTTTTGAAACTCAAGTAATAAAATATGGTAGGTTTTAGATAATTTTGTCTATTTAATCTACAGTATTTATCTATGTAATAATCTCATTATATTACTTTACTCTTTGATAATCTCCACTGTGAAATCCTCAAAATAGTTTTACAAACAAGGTTACCTGTCTACATCATAACCTTGTTTGTGTAGCACAAAAACAAAACAAAAAATTTGGGAACGACTTAAATACTTACGTCAAAGTGATCTTCACAACAATATAAACAAGTTGATGGAGATACCATGTCTTTTTTCATAATTTTACACCACTTTCTCCTTACGTCCGCACCTCTCGGAACAAGAAAAAACACTTTATCGGGTGCATTTCTTATTGTATTTCTGCACTGGGGCACAATGCAGTACTTGTACGTCGGTTTTTTGTATTGTTCTGTAGGGGGAAAAGTTGGTTCCATGATGATGTATTAGTCGAAAATAGAAAACGCTTAGAATTGCAGCAGATCACAATACTTTTTCAACATAAGCTCACTACTTGACACTTATTTGTTTGTTGTCATAGACTTCTTTGACGTCATCACGCAAGCGCGCCAAAATGGAGGGCGTTTAAATAGCCCTCGTCGGTCGGCAATTTAAAAAAAAATTTTTAAGTACTTTAAATTGCTTTTTTGGCGTTGAAATTTTTTTGACTATTGTTTAGCGATGTTAACTATAGAATAAAAAAATAAAAAAAAATCATGCATATTCCCTATTGTTTGTTTGTTTCTTACGTATTAGTTCATATCGCGTATCACGTCATTGTTTATGTTTCAAACTTTCAAAGCCTGACTATGAGAGATTTTCAAATAACAAAGGAAGATATTTACGAAATAACTAATAATTTACGTACCTTTATAATTTCGTACGTTTTTGCCATTAATGCGTTCTTATAAGTATATGCCACGCGCAGCGGCGACCTGTCGCGACACGTTTACTGACAGTACGCCGATTTGTCTTGCGCATGGTGAACGCACGATACACAACTAAAGTTCTGTGGGTGATTAACGAAGTTTATAGAACAAGTTCAAAAGAAGTTGAACCTGGTATGTATTGATTATTTATATAGCTATTATAAAATATCTTGAATTTCAATACCTATGTATTAGTAAACTATTTTCTAGGGTCGCACATTAAATTTTTTTCGTTCCCCTGTAGGGAACGAAAAAAATTTAATGTGCGACCGGCCATAAAATTGTCCTCCAGTACCGGCCATTATCTAGGTTTATTTTTGAGTGATTTTATTTTCTTATAGGTACACAAAGATGCCAGGCGATAATAGTGCTGGTGATCCCGACAATATGCATAAAGCCGTGCAAAAGGTGCTGAGTAATGAAATGAGTGCGCGTCATGCCGCAGAACTTTATCAGGTACCAAGAACTACATTAAATGACAGAATTAGTGCAATTAAAAATAATAAAGACGTGTCCATTAAGCCAGTTAGGGGTCGTTTTCACAAAACTTTCACACCTGAACACGAAGAAATATTGGCAAATCATGTTAAGGACTTGGCAAATAGATTGATGCCTTTAAACAAGCAAGAATTTCTTCGCCTCGCTTTCCAACTAGCTGAAAGTTAAAATTACCTCACCAATTTAATAAAGAGAAGATGTCAGCGGGGAAGAACTACTATTATTTTTTTATGAAAAGACTTAGTGCCTTATCATTGCGGACTGCTGAATCAAAGAGTTTAATGAGAGCAGTAGGTTTTAATAGACCTCAGGTAGAACGTTTCTTTGAAGGCCTTGAGAATTTGATGCAAACATATAATTTCACCTCCTATAAAATATGGAACTGCGATGAGACTGGTGTCAGCGTTATTCAGAAATATGCTAAAGTATTAGCTACTAAAAACCAAAGACAAGTTGGAAAACTAACTTCGTCAGAGCGTGGAAAAGACGTGACTGTGCTTTTTGCAATGAGCGCTGGAGGTCAGTTCGTACCACCATTCTTCGTATTCCCACGGTCCCGAATAAATGAAAGACTCATGATTAATGCGCCACCTGAAAGTGTAGGTGCAGCTCAGCCAAACGGCTGGATGAATGCAGAAGGGTGATTCTTAGAAAGGGAGGATAAAACATGTCCAGTCCCAATACTTTTCCGAAATTAAACCTTCATTAATAGCAATAGGGTTTTAATATACTTTAACAACCGGCACAACTATTTACACAACAAAAATAATATTAAACATAGTTTAATTTGAAATTTAAACCAAAATCTTCCTCAAACGTCATTATCTCGCATGTCCCACAAGACTGCACTGCGTCTTTCCATTCTATACAAAGCCAGAACGCAGCCACAGGAAACTGCTCGCGTATAGATTGGAAATCACTTTTTTACTAAGGTCTTCAAATCTATACAAGAGTAGTACGCAAATACTCGCGTATACTTCGTAGTGACCAAATTAACTACCTCATTCCATAGTATACAGTGCCAGTACGCATACGGACTAATCGAGTTTACATTGCAAGAAATTGTTTGAACTGAATGTGTGAATTGAATGTGTGAATGTGTTGTTTGTGTGAATTGAATTGAACTGGTAACCGACTTGTTTGCGACGTAATGCACCTTGCGCTAATATTAAATAACCTGCCTGGCTGCGAGCAACTTGGAAGTAGCGCTCGCCGGCCGCTGCCGCGGCACCGCTCGCTACGCTCGCTCGGCTCGCGCGCGGTTGGTCACAGTTCTAACTTAACCTAACCCATTTGTTATTTTCTTTTTTTTTTTTAGACTATATCTTTAAAACTCTTATCAGGCGTAAGTGATGTAGTATAGTTTGGAACCAGGACGCGCTCGTCCACGTTACAAACTATACACCAGCAATACGCAAAATTTGTGTATACATTGTAATCACAGATTCAAAAGCATCATTACAATGTATACGCGAGCAGTTTCCTATGGCTGCGTTCTGGCCATGTATAGATTGGAAATACGCGACTGCGCTTGGTCATTTCGTCTGATAAAAAAGTCAAACAAACTCGTACGTCTTATTTTTATATGCCAAATCGTCTTCAAATGATCAAAGTTCTTAATGACTATGCATTATATACATTTCATTAATTATATATAAGAAACCACCACGATTTAAAGTTTGTCATAAAAAAAAAATCATTATACGCAGCAAGGATTGCTTCAAATATTTCTCTATGGTTTTCCAATTAACGTTGAGTTTGAAGCACGCGGTACGCTCCCCGCACCTCCCTCAGTTGATCTTCAGGCTTGCAACGGAGTGAACGTGTCGTGTTTATCGAGCAGGTAAGTTTACATTTCGTTCTTAATAATTTGTTATCAAAGGAATACTTTCGCTATTGTTGCAAATAATTGTCACATTAATCACATTGTTTGCTAGTATTTTGTATCGAAAGTGAGCTTATTCATATCAATGTGTTTTAAAGCTTAATTTGTTCGGTTTCGACAGGTTTTAACTTGTTTTCCCGATTTCGTCATTTTCACCAACATCATTAGCTTCAAAATGTGTGTTGCGTATAATGACAGATAAAGAATATAATGATCTGTTCTGTTTCAAATAATGATAGCTTTTGGGGATAATGATTTGTGACATTTATATGTTACTTAAATTGTAAGTTAGAATATAGTAAACAAATAAATACACATTTTAAACGATGTCCTTCTGTTTTAAGGTCAGAATGCCACCAAAAAACATAAAGGCAGTAGAAGAACGCCGTCGGGCACAGCAACGACTTTGTAAAAAACGTAAATATTTAGAAATAAAAAACGATCCAGACTTATTAGCCATAGAACAAGAGAAAAGACGTAACAAATATAAGAAAAGAAAAGAAGAAGGTAAAATTAAATCTATAAAGGAACGAACTCCTCGCGCTCAACGTGAGCAAAGAAAGAAATGGAAGGAAAATTCCAAAAGGTACTGAAATTTTCTTGATAGCTATATTTTGAATTGCATTTTTTAAAAGAAACATAGTTATGATTTTTTTTATTTAAAATAGGTACAGACTAATGAAAAAGCAAAAAGAAACAACGCCTACATTTGATTCAGTGGTAATAGAAGCTTCAGAGGAGGCTATAGAAAAGACAGAGGGGCAGATCAAGACTGAGATGTCATGTGATCCATTGCATCAATTTACTCCGGCAATAAAAGCGGCAGCAAGGAAAATACGCTATAATGAGTATAAGAAGAGATGTGTGTTGATGAATACTATTAATAAATATAAAAAGACAATTGAAAGCCAAAGAAAAACCATACAAAGATTAAATAAGAAACTTCAAGTGCAAGAAAATAAGGATAAACATAGCCAAACAAACATCTCCAAGTTCGTAAAACAAGGTAAAACTAGATTATCACCCGTAAGCATTCTAACAGGCCATAAATCCTACGAAGAAGAATTTCATAATTTTTATAACGATGATGCTAATAGTTCTATGTGCTAGTAAAAAGAATTTGTGACGAAAAATAAACTTAAGATGCAGAAACGGTATCTGAATGCCCCACTGAAGATGCTTTATCAAAAATTTATATCTCAAAGTAGTATAAAAATAAGTTACTCGACTTTTTGTAAACTTCGACCCTTTTGGACAGTTTTCCCTAAACCTACCAACAGGGATACTTGTCTCTGTTCCCGACATCTTAATATGGAAGTTATTCCTACAAGGTCTGCATAGAGCTTGTATAGTAAATGTAAGAACTTGTGAGCAATTACTATCAAAACTATGTTGTGACTCGAGAAATTTAGCTTGTTTAAATAGAAGTTGTAATACTTGTTCGTCAAATCATCTTGAATATTTAAATGTTTCCGATAACAATGTATCATTTTACGAATGGCGAAAAACAATAAAAGAAATAACTCTGAAAAATGGAACTAAGAAAAAACAACAGTTGACTGAAAAAATAAAGACTACGATTAATATTAAAACAGCAATAACCAAATTTGAAGCAGATTTGAAAACATTCTTGAATCATGTCCACAAAATTAATTTTCATTGTAATTTCATTAAAACTCTTAAAAACAACCTAACCGTTCAGGAAGCATGTCTACTAGATTTTTCCGAAAATTATGCCCTTGAAATTTGCCGAAGAAGTCCAAGCTTTCCATTTCGGTGGTAGCCGCCAACAAGTGTCTTTACACACTTCTGTGGCGTACACCCACAATTTTTCTTCCGGTCGTGTTACTCCGATTTCTTTCTGCACAGTTAGTGATTGCTTGCGGCATGACGCACCAGCTATTTGGGCACACTTGATGCCTCTAATTCAGTATGTTATTGAAGTTAACCCTTTAATTGAAACCCTACATTTCTTGTCAGACTCGCCATCATCACAATATCGAAATAAGTATATGTTTTTTGTAATATCACAAATTTACCAAGATTTTCATCAAATTAAAAATAATTACTTGGAACTACTCTGAAGCGGGACATGGAAAGGGTGCCCCTGATGGGGTAGGAGCAGTTCTTAAAAGGACTACTGACCGTATTACTCTTTTTGGTAGAGATATTGGCACTTATGATCAATTCTGTGATACATTAATGCAAAGTATTGATAACATTTCTATTAGGAAGGTGGATGGACAGGAAATAAAGAAAAATTTATTCCCAAAAATTTGAAACCCTTCAAGGGCACTCTCCGTGTACCAGGTAATATGGGATGTCACTGTTCCAAAGATAGTTCTTAGACAACTCAGCTGATTGTAATGCGGATAAGAAATGTATCCATGGCTATGATTTAGGAAGTGTACCAAATTATAGCCATGGAAACACTGAAAACATTGATCCGAATTATGTTGCTCCATTGTCCAAATTCGTAAATCGTAACCAAGAAACCCGTACCCAAAATCCTAATAAACGAATAGTTGTTCTTTCTGACATTATAATAAGATAAAGCAACTTTCTTTAGACTGGTGATTAAGGAGAACCAAAATTCAAATTTTAATTCAATTACTATGTTTCAATTAATAGTGCCTATTATTTATTAACATTAAGATTTATCTCATAATGAGTATTTGTCTTGATTGAACGGATTAGTGGACGCGTTTATTGTTAATCCAATTTCATATTTTACTCGTATAAGTTAATTTAAAATCATCTTCATTTGGATAATGAAAACTATAATGTTAATAAGTCTGGATCAGAATCAGAAGTATTGTCGGCAATGCCTATACCTATAATAGACCGTCATATTGATAGTGCTTCAGATTCCGATATTTTTAAAGGTTTTGTGTATCTACATTCAGAAACACTGTATAATGTTCCTTTAATTAGGTTTATGATTACCAAATAAATATAATTACTGTAGAAGAGTGAATCAAACTAAATAAATTAGAAAAATAAGTATTTAAATATGTATGTTGTGTTTTAATTTAGCATTTAATAGTTTATATCCGTCTTAAGTCTCAGGCTATCTCTGTAGCAAATTGCACAATTGGTGTGTTGTCTGTTTAATCCTTTAGCCGTGAAAGGTAACAGAGTTACTTTCGCATTTATTAGAATTATCAGTAAGGATAAATCATATAAAATTATGTTATTTTCACATAAATATTACTTTCTATCTGTGATTTTATGGGTAAAATATTTAGTTAATTGAGTTGTTTTATTTCATTCTTTTTGTAACTTTAAAAATTAGATTTAACACAAAATCATTATTCGTAACAGTCGTCATTTTTCCTCACCATAAAATCATTATCTTCCACAAGTTGTCATTATCATCAACAGTGTTTTTTTTTTTATTTGATTTATTTCCGAAAATGTTAACTTTACAATGATGCCTCCTATATCAATTTCACTTAAATTAATCAAGAAATGTTTCTAGTACAAAATAATTGTTGTGCCACAAGGTTTTATTTTTTTCAATAAAATCATCGAAAATATATTCCGGACTAAGATTCACCCATTACTATTTTTGAAATGGATGCGTCACTTCACGAAATATTCGAATCCTACCAAAGAAAACCCAGTTTTGTTGATTTTTGATGGACATGCTACTCATAAAGACTTGGATGTCATTGAATTTGCCAGAAAAAACCATATTCACATGTTAAGCACCCTGCCTCATACAACCCACAAACTACAACCACTTGACCGAACGTTTATGAAGCCCTTTAAATCTGCTTAAAATAATGGATGCAACTTGTGGATGAGATCAAACCCTGGCATAAGAATCAGTGAATACGAAGTCGCAGAGTTTGTTGCTTCTGCTTTTAATCGAGTTTCTCGAATGGATATTGGCGTTAATGGCTTTCGTTGTACTGGCATTCAACCCTCTAATAGACCCATCGGTTGATAATTTTAAGGCAATAGTTGCAGAATTGTCACCGGTTCCTGATGCTTCAAACAGACGAGCTACTGCATGACGTCGCAAAGCTGAAAAAATTGAAATGAATTTTACACAAGTTCTCCATACAAAAAGATGCTGGAACAGAAAAGAGCAAATAGAAGTGTTGAGTCAGCTAAGCGTGGCAGAAGTTTGCTTTCAGGACAAGATACCAGCAAGAAAGGCAAGAACTTGGTTTCAGGAAAAGATATCAGCAAGAAAGGCAAGAACTTGGTTTCAGGAAAAGATGTTAGTAAGAAAAAAGAAAACCAGAGTCCTCCCCACAGCCCGAACCAGGAAGAGACAATTTGTCCTTTGTGCCTTGAATCTCACGAACAGGATTGGATTCAGTGTGGGAACTGCAAGGTTTGGGTCCATGAGGCTTGTGCAAATATATCAGAGTTAACAAATCAGTACATTTGTGATTTTTGCCTGGTATAAATGATCATTTTTATGCTGGCCGGTACTGGAGGCCAAATTTTTTTAAGTTGATTTTTTATTCTTTGATCTATAAAGTTGATTATTTCATTAAATTTATTAATATTTTATAGTTATTATTTACAGCACTTAAATGTCTTAACACATTTCAGCTGATATTTAACATAGAACATGGGGAATTTTTATTTTATCCTACATAAAGCTTAAGGTGACGGTACTGCCGGACTCTCCCCTACGTACTCATGTTATATATTAAAACAAGTGTGAAAAGTGTAGTGCTAAAGTGTGGTTTAAAGTTATCTCGAAAACTGAAAAAAATGAGAAAAAACGCGCATTTTTGATCCACAAAGTCAATTAACTTTTCAAGTAGATCGATGACATAGCAGTTTGGAACTGCTGTCTGGACCGCCTCATCGAGAAGCTCAATCCTGAAAACAGACCCGAATTTTTCCGCGCAAACGCGCGGAAATACGAGGGAAATACTATTTTCCACGCGCCAACAAGGTCCAGTATTTTGAGGCCAAAAATCATCTTTGACCACTCCTCAAGAAGGAGAACGAGGAAAGGACCCCGCAGGTATTTTCAAATCTGAAGATAAAGTTTAGTGAATACTCTTATTGCCACTACAAAGCTATTATAATTTCCGTTCGGCCATCAAAAAGTCGACAGGTTTTTCCGATCACGAAATCTCGGAAAAACCAGTGACGACCTGGTCTTAAACTCCTGTGGAAGTTAGCCAGGATGTTACTCAACCCACACGCGAAAAATCTAAATTTTTTGGACAATAATACACAGGCAATTATTAAAATTAGTGCTCACAGACAGTATTTCTGACTGCAAATTAAATTGGTTTATTTAGGAAAACTAGAAAATATAATTTTAGCTAACATTTGTACTTATTTGACCTCAGCTACTAGTACACGTTACATATTTTTTTCAAAAAATTTAATCTTGTAGTTTGGGATTTATAGTCACTCCCTGATCGCGGGTTTCTCCCCGATCCCTGCATGTGTGCACTTCGTACGGGAGTGACTATATTTCCAGAACGAAAAGTCCTAGAGGGAAAATAACTTCTCACAACATAGTTTCCTCTGGAAAGGCTACTCGCACAAATTGTTCCCATCCATATGCGACGCTTTTGTAAAAAATTCGGGGTAATAATAGTACGTAATTCTCCACACTTTCATTTTTTCCCCACAGTTTACCCCGATAATAATTAGGTATTTGTAGAAACCAATTTACGTTGTTAATTACCCTAAGTTAAACTATTTTAGATTAAAATTTAGATTTTGTAAAAAAAATTGTTTTGTTTTACAAAATTAGTGTTCACCGCACGTCCGCACGGGAATCGAACTCGGGACTTTAGAAATCCCTAAAACACCCATAACTCGGGAATGGAGCGACTATTTTACAAAAATTAAAGAAAGATCTCGAAGAAAATGACATTATGAACAAAACTGAACGTATTTTTAACATAGACGAAAAAGGTTGCCATCTTAATTTACATAATGCGCCACAAGTTTCGGCCGAACGTGGGACGAAAAGAGTACATTTAATAGGAGCTGAACACGGCGAAAATGTCACCTTAATTTCATGTGCCAGTGCCTTGGGCCAGGCGATTCCGCCCATGGTTCTGTTTAAAGGTAAAAAAAACAATGAAGCCTCAGACCAATAAAAAAGTATCGACGGAACATTGCGCTCACAAAAATGAGGAATGTAATATGAAGACGGCCACCCGGTAGTCTGCCGCGAGTGAGTGAGAGCCCGTGACGTACTTTTGGTTAAATAATAATTGCGAAATTATGCCATCCTGTGTCATAAACTGCTGCAAAAACAACTCATGCTTTCAAAAAAAGTCTTCTGGGATTACTTTTCATAAGTAACCGATTTTCTGCATAATTTAAACAAAATCGCAAAAATATTTGACATAATTGTCGGAACACGAATTCTAGACGCAATTGTGTCAGTGTTCCAAGTTAAGAACATTATCTTTTCCCAAAAGTAAGGGAAGTTGTAATTTTTGTATGGACACGTTACAACTAGTGCGTTTTTATTAATATTATTATTGCATATTTAGTTTTCGAGTACATAAGGCATTTTGTATGATACGTAAGTATTTATAAAATATATTCAAATAATTGTTATGTTTGATATTATATTTTTAGGTTCCCAGCTGATATAACGTGGAAAGAAAAGTGGATTAAAGCTGTACGGGACAACAGAAATGATATCGACGGGCTCCCTTCAAAATTTAGTGTTGTTTGTTCTTTACATTTTGAAGAAATTTGACCAGTTACTTAGATGTACTGGATATAAATGATTTTAGGAAATATGTAATTGGTTATATAGCTGGTGGGGTCGCTCATTACCTATCAAAAAAAATCAAATGTGAACCGTGTATGTCCCGGCTGTTATCTTCAGAAAGACATGATTTTCATAAATGAATTACATTAAGAGACAAAGGTGGTTTAAGTTTTCCTTCTTTAGATACATATAAAATATGTGGTACGTGTGAGTTAGTGGTAAGCAAAATTGTTAAAGAAGGAACAACTATTACTTCAATAAACAGAAAAATTATGTATTGTCACAAATTCACAAAAGATTTATTGATAATCAGGATGTTTTTCAAATTTAGAAGATGAACATAACATATATGGCGTAGAGCACCAAACAAGTTTAATAAGATTGGTAATTAATAAATACTTAGATATAAGATTCCACCATATCGCAAAACAAGAAACTTTAACTAAAAGTTATGACTCAAAACGTCAGACATTTAAAAAATGATACAACACAAGGGACCCCCCCCGCTGACGCAGAGTCTCCGGCCCCAGCTTGTGGGGGACGTGGTGAGCGCTCTGTTCCCTTCCAGAGGGGATCATACCCCTCCGCCCATGGCTCCGCCTTCTGCGGTGCCCGATGCGGACCACACCGACGACGACGATGCTCCAGAGGTGACTGAGGTAGAAATGAGAGTGGCGGTACGCAAGATGAGTGCGAAGAATACCGCCCCAGGACCCGACGGCATACCCGGAAAAGCCTGGGTCCTGGCCATGGGGGCTCTCGGGCCTCGACTAAGGGGGCTCCTAAGCGCATGCATGGAGAGGGGCCAGTTCCCACTTCGTTGGAAGACGGGGAAACTGGTCCTCATCAAGAAGCCGGGGCGCCCAGCGGACTCTCCGTCCGCGTATCGGCCCATTGTGCTGCTCGATGAGGTGGGCAAGCTCTTTGAAAGAGTCATTGCAGACCGCCTCGTCGGGCAGCTGGTGAGAGTGGGGCCGGATCTGGCGGAGAGCCAGTTCGGCTTCCGCAGGGGGCGCTCTACGGTAGACGCCATCATGCGCGTGCGGGCCCTCACGACGGGGGATGCTGTGGCCCGGGGTGGGGTCGTCTTGGCGGTGTCTCTAGACATCGCCAATGCATTCAACACCCTGCCCTGGAGTTGCATCAGGGAGGCACTCCGGTATCACCGGATGCCGACCTACCTCTGTCGTGTGGTCGAGGCCTATCTGACGGACAGGGCCGTCATCTACCCCGGTCACCAAGGAGAGTGGAACCGGCAAGAGATGTCGTGCGGTGTCCCACAGGGTTCGGTCCTGGGGCCGCATCTGTGGGACATCGGATACGACTGGGTGCTGCGCGCCGACCTCCCTAGCGGCGTCAGCGTCATTTGTTACGCTGACGACACGCTAGTCCTGGCGCAGGGGAGGTCGTACCAGGCGGCGGCCGATTTAGCGACACGCGGGGTTGCGACAATCGTTGACAGGATCCGGCAGCTGGGACTCGAGGTGGCCCTGCACAAGTCTGAGGCCATGGGTTTTCATGGTCCTCGGAATGCGCCACCGTCGGGTTCCCAGGTAATGGCGGGAGGGGTTCACATCGGTGTCGAGTCGACGATGAAGTATCTGGGACTCGTCCTCGACAGCCGGTGGAATTTCGTCGAACATTTCCGACGTTTGGCTCCCAGACTGGACCGGGCCGGGGCTGCCTTGAAGCGGCTCCTGCCCAATCTGGGAGGTCCAAACGCCTCCTGCCGGAGGCTCTATGCGGGGATCGTGCGGTCCATGGCCCTTTACGGGGCACCGGTGTGGGCGCGTTCATTGAGGCTGCGGCCAGCCCGCCGGTTGAACGCGTCCCAGAGGGTCATGGCCATCCGGCTGGCCCGAGGATACCGCACGGTCTCCTGCGAGGCGGCGAGCCTCCTTGCCGGATTACCGCCATGGGATCTGGAGGCAAAGGTCCTCGCGCACATCTGGGAGTGGCGCGAGGAGGCGAAACGCCGGGGCTTAACTCCGATGCCGCAAGAAATCGCGGCACAGCGGACAGAGCTCCGGCGGGATCTCATGGCGTCATGGAGGGTGCGATTGTCGCAACCCCGCGCTGGGCACGCCACAATTGCGGCGATAAGACCCCTCTTTGAGGAGTGGCTTGAGAGGCGTCACGGCGTCCTCACCTTCCGCCTGACGCAGGTCCTCACCGGACACGGGTGCTTCGGGAGGTACCTGTTCAGGATAAGGCGGGAGGAAACACCCGGGTGTCACCATTGTGTGGATCGGCCTGAGGACACGGTGGAGCATACGGTGGAGGTCTGCCCGGCTTGGGCGGAGCAACGCCGTGTCCTCGTGGAGACGATCGGCGGCGGTGATCTCTCGCGTCCGGCCCTGGTTCAGGCCATGGTACGGAGCGAGAGGAAATGGCAGGCCGTCACCTCCTTCTGCGAAGCGGTAATGCTCGCGAAGGAGGAGGCGGAACGCGTGAGGGAGAGGCAAATTTCGCACCCTCACGCCCCTAACCGCCGCAGGAGGAGACGCCCGGGGCGGGAATCGCGAGCCGATTTCCGGCCACCGTAGGCGCGGGCTTGCGGACGGTGAGCAATGGGTAGCTCGCCGTCCGATAAGGACCAAGCCCGGGTCGACGGCGCGTTGTGTTCCACGCGCGCCTCAAAGAGATGTCAGCAGAATTGACGGGGTCCGTTAGGGCCAATGCCCGCCGGGGGTTCGAAGAAAACCGATAGGGAAATCGTGGCCCCCGGCAACAGGGCAACCGAAGGAACACGGGTGGGTTTTAGTCAGTAAGAGTCTGACACGCCCTCCCGCTCCACCCAGAGCGGGAGAAGTTATTTGATAATTTCCCACCCAAAAAAAAAAAAAAAAAAAAAAAAAAAAAAAAAAAAAAAAAAAAAAAAAAAAAAAAAAAAAGGGGTATTGCCCATAGTAAAAGTTATTCAGTTCGATAGTCAAAAGCACCTCTTAAAGTTTGTAAAGTTATTTTTTTTTATTGTTTTAAAAAGATACTGTTATTTGTGTGTAACTTTTTTTAGAGGAAAGTACCAAATGCACGCGGTCGAAGTCGCGGGCAAAGTGCTAGTTCTAATGTAAGTGTTGCGTGTTTTGTTAAATTAATAATTTTATTATTCTTTCTATGAAAATAAATTACTCTTATTAAACTACAAATTACGTTTCATTTCATACAACCAAGACAAATAAAACACAATAATACCAAATAACAAAACTTTTCACCAAAGTATATCTCTCACACTTGGGAGTCTCAGGACAATTAAAAATCCTCAATATTGTTGTGAAATGGGGTTGTGATGGAGTAGAACAAGTCCGATATAAACAAAAATTCAGTGATGTAAATAGTAGTGATGAAAGTTTATTTAGTATTTCAATGGTGCCTATACAATTGTATTCGTTGAATAATAATAAATAAATAAATTCATTTATTTCAGGTAAAAATAACACCCATAGACACACACAAATTAATAAATAAGATCAATAACATAAAATACAATAAAATCCAAGATCAAATTAAAACAAAATAAAATAAAATGACAATAAATTATGTTAAATCGAAAATAATTTAAAATAAACAATGAAAACAAAATAAATCAAATTAAATTAAATCAAATAATATCAGAAATAAATACATATTACATACATAACAAGCACAGACAAAAACGAACACTCACACAGTAACAATATGTCTGCTGCAGCATTGCCGGATGTAAGGGCAATCCAGTCTGTTGGCAATCATCGCCAGGACGGTGTTGGGGCTGCCCCGCACTCTGCGCACCAGAGACGCGCACCGCTTGCGCATCGTCGCGTGAAAGCAGTCGGTGCGCGCCTCCGCGAACATGCCCGAGGCGCTGCAGTGTCGGGGCAGCCCCACCACCGCCCTGAACGCGTTATTGAACTGGACGCGGAGGGCGCTGTATGCCGCACGAGTATACTTTGCCCACAGGCTGCACGTGTAGAGGGATGTACAATAAGCTCTAAAGAGCGTTATTTTTACCTCCCTCGAACAACGCACAAACCTACGCGCTATCATATTACCTCTAACTGACAGCGCCCTCCGCTCCCGCTCAATGTCCGCAACGTCTTTTAGGTCAGCTGTAACAACGTGACCCAAGTATTTGACTTGTTCCACTTTCTCAAGCGGTGCATTATTTATACACACAGGGGGCACACTATTCACACTTCTTGGACTAGCCCCAAACACCATGAATTTACTCTTCCCTGCATTATATTTCAACCCATGGCTCGAGGCATACTCTTCACAGGTCCTCATTAATTTTCTAAGACCGCAGACCGATGCGCTCAGCAGCACCATGTCGTCAGCGTAGCTTAAGTTATTGACGCATACTCCATCCACATGGCAACCAACATGCTGGCTGCGAAGCCCAACGATTAGGGCGTTCACATAGAGGTTGAAGAGCGCAGGAGAGGTCAACCCCCCCTGTCTCACCCCGCACTCCAACCTATATGGTTCAGACATTACACCCGCCCATCTGACGCTATTGGTCTGGTGTCTGTACCAATATTTGAATATGTTCGAGAGTTCTGGGGGTAACCCGATACTCTCCAGTTTCTCCCACAGGATGTTATATGACACCAGATCGAAGGCCTTGGACAGATCCAGGAAACACGCGTACACAGGAGTTTTGTTTAATGAAATTAAACAAATTCTGTGGCAAAACCCGGCAACTTCATCAACAAAATATTGTCGTCCTATTAAATTCTTTTAGCCAAAGAAACCTCTGCCCTTATTGTTACCGAGTTTGACAAAGTTAAAGAGCAAGCGGAAACACTATTGCCGACTAAAATTCTTATAAATAATATGGAAATATTGGTAAAATCAACTTTGATATTTTGCATGATAGATGGAAAAAATTGTAATGCTGTAGCTTCATGTGCGTCTACTCAAACCTGTTACATATGTGGTGCTAAACCAAAAGAAATGAACAATGAAACCATCATTTTACAAAAATCCAAAAAAAAAGAGTTTTTTTCACTTGATTTATCACCATTACACTCGTGGATTAGACTATTTGAATGGATGTTGCACATTTCTTATCGGTTAGACATGAAAACGTGGCAAGTTCGGGGAACTGAAAATAAAAATAAATTAAGTTTAAAAAAGAAAGATGTGCAAGAAAAGTTTAGGCGTGAATTAGGTATTTTGGTAGACATGCCTAAACAACAAGCAGGAAATACGAACGACGGAAATACAGCCCGTATTTTTTTTCGGAATGCTGAAAAGTCGTCAGAAATAACAGGCGTTAATTGTAATTTAATTAAACGTTTGCATGTGATTTTACAGTGCATTAATAGCGGGTTTCCTATTAATGTAGATAAGTTTGAAGAGTACGTCAAACTAACTAGAGATTTATACATAAGAGAATATTCATGGTATCCAATGCCTGTTAGTCTACACAAAATATTATATCATGGCAAAGATATAATTTCAAATTGTTTACTTCCTGTAGGTCAGCTCTCTGAAGAGGCCCAAGAGGCCAGAAATAAACACAACAAAAAATTCAGAGAGACGTTCACGAGGAAAATTTAGAGAATAGAGATTGATAAGATACAAACAAAGATTTGATGCATCGACTATTGATAACATCAGATCCTTATTTAGCTAGTTTACGAGCTGCACCAAATACAAAACGTAAAGAAATTCCTCCTGAAGTATGTGAAATTTTGGAAATGATAATTTCAGATACCGAAAATAGTGCTTCATTAGAAAGTCTTGGACATTCTCATGAATCTGATGTAGACAGTGAAGAGAGTGATGGAATTTATAGTGATTCTGATGCTGATTATTTTCATCACTGTCTACCCCAGATAATACGGAATTTTAAAGACTTTCCAGCACAACAAAATCACATGCAAGTGTTTAATTAAACTTTTCTGATTCGTATACTTCTGTTTTCTACATTATCAGGTTCATTTAACGGGTTTTCTTTCTGATCATTCATTTTATTTCCAATTTATTACGTTTGTATTTTCGTCGTTCGTATTTTCTATCACATTTTTCCGAATACTATCGACCAAAGTACACAATTCAACTTTTTGTTGTAGTAGTATATTTCTGTGTACTTATCTTTAATTTTAATAAATACAGAGATGTCTTTTTATTTCATATTGTGTTTTATTTATTAAAAAGATAACCGATTTCTAAAGAAAATTCTTGTACGGCTGGACCTTTTTGGATGAAAATTGGTATGCAGATAGCTGGAGACCTGGATTAACATATAAGATCCCTTTCATCCGGAAATTCCCATGGGATCGGGAAATCGGGAATTACGCGAGTGAAACCGCGGGGCACAACTAGTTTAGGTTATGAAAATATACTTTAAAAACTGATTTACGAAAGATAAAACGATAAAAAGACTTTTGTCAAGCTAGTTTCTCGAATCGTCACACTGTGCGGCGGTTAGGGGCGTGAGGGCGTGAAATTTGCCTCTCCCTCACGCGTTCCGCCACCTCCTTCGCGAGCATTACCGCTTCGCAGAAGGAGGTGACGGCCTGCCATTTCCTCTCGCTCTGTACCATGGCCTGAACCAAAGCCGGACGCGAGAGATCACCGCCGCCGATCACCTCTACGAGGACACGGCGTTGCTCCGCCCAAGCCGGGCAGACCTCCACCGTATGCTCCACCGTGTCCTCAGGCCGATCCACACAATGGTGACACCCTGGTGTTTCCTCCCGCCTAATCCTGTGGCGCAACCCGACTCGGGTCGCTGTCAAATATATAACTTATCTATGTGTATAAACCCGATTCGGGTCGCACGTCACTGCCTTCAGTTTTGATGTAAATTTGCTTATAAAAACTGTATCTTTCTTGTTCTAACTTGAACAGAGCGTATGAAACAGAACAAGAAAGATATACTGTCGCTGACAAGTCTTTAAAATGTACGAATGACGCGTAATAAACAGCGTTGCCAATCTGTGGGAAACTCCCCAAAATGCGGGGATTTTCAATCCGTATGGGTAATTTGTGGGGAGAGCGTTTATGTGGGGAAAATGCAGGGAATTTAGACATTTACACTAGAGCTGAACTTAGATAGAAGTAGTATAAGAAGTAAGTATAATTTATAAATTATTTATATTTGATTCAAGTTTAACTCAACTTATCCGGCAGGAAGGTTGAGTTTATTTTGTGGCAACATTTATGTCCATCAAACTTTATCGTTTAGGTATCGGGGAAGTCCCTGTTGATTTGATTTGATTTGAGTGTTATTGCATAGATGGTTATTGTGTTCATTCACATTTCGAGCTCACACATACTGCTTGACGCTTGTTGTTTATTTAGTATAAGTAATATAAAGCTACAATGGACGAGTGGTTGTTAAAATGTAGAGAAAAAGAAAAAGTTAATAAGGATGACGATAATTCCAAGGTATGTTATACAACCAATATTCAGTAGTCAGTAAGTAAATACTAGATGCAAAAATTGTTTTAACGTATTTGGTTCACTTGGTTTGGATTGGAATACGTATTTCTCTTATTTTCTATTTTGTTTGTTTAAGACTGAACGGAAAAGAATACCAGAACCAAAAGATAAGACACGGAATGCAGAAACCACCGCTGCTAGTCCAGATATTGCTTATTCCGATCCACGTCCGTCTGGCTCCAGGAGTTCAGAAACGAAAACGAAAAAGGTAAAACGTCTTATTAATAAGAAACTTATTTCGTGACTGATTAATTAGTAATGTGAACTTTTATTTAATCTACTGACTGATTTGGTGGCGTAGTGATTAGCGCTTTGAGTTCTACGCCGTGAATCGTAGGTTTGATATCGGACACGGTTTGTGTGATAAGCAGATTTGTTTATCATTTGTATCTTGATGTTTAGTATCTATATATTATTATTAAATTCTTTATTTCGAGTAACAATGAGACTCATACAATGTTAGTAACAATAAAATAAACTTACAACTATGTTAGTGATACAATTACAACAAAAATTATCTACAAAAACACACAAACACACCCCCACACACCCCCACACACACACACACAAACACACACACTCAACAAATTAGTCACTGCTTCAGTATTCCAGCTGAGCACGTAGCTGATGAACGTATTTTAAATATTTAAATAAAAGTATGTTATCGGTCACTGGTTCTCAAAGCATAGGTAATTTATTTGAATGTACCTATATATTTTTGTTAAAGACTGAACGAAAGCGAAAACCAGAAGATGAGAAACGGAACTCGGAAACCGTCGCTGCTAGTCCAGAACCAGATATTGATAATTCCGATATAAACCTGCCTGGCTCTAGGAACTCAGAAACAGAAATAAAAAAGGTAAAACGTTTGAATAATTTTAATGATCAGTGGCTCAAGGAAGCTGACTTTAAAAGCTGGTTACGTAAAAGTCCAAATCTGAAAAATGGAAACGAGTTAGCACTTTGTACAGTTTGTTCAACTTCAATTATTGCGCACAAAAGTGATTTAATTCGCCATATAAAATCAAATCGTCATCAAAAAAAGACCCTGGAAATAAAAGATGTCCCTAAGATTTCATCTTATATACTACCCACAGATCTAGAAAAAAATGTTAGAAAAGCTGAGTTAAAATTAGCTGGAGCATTAGCTGAAAACAATATACCAATATCATTCATGGATACTTTAGGCTCTCTCTGTGCAAACATTTTTCCAGATTCGGCAATAGCCAGAAATGTTAATTTACATAGGACGAAAGCTACAACCATTCTAAAAAATGTTTTAGGAAAATCTTTCATGGAGAACACTAATCAAATGATGCGTACTAACGGTTGCTTTTATTCAATAATAATGGATGAAACGACCGATCAGAGCACTTTGAAACAATGTTGTTTTACAGCTATTGTGTACGACCACGACATTTAATAAAGTGCAAACAGTATTTTTAGATATGGTTGAAGTAGCTTCAGGAACTGCCTCTGGATTACACAGCTGCTTAATAGAAATGTTAAAGAAGAAAAAAATACCCATGGACAATATGGTAGGGTTTAGCTCGGATACGACAAATGTGATGGTGGGTGAACATTGCTCAGTGTTTTCACTCCTGAAAAAAGATTTGCCACATGTTGCTCTCATAAAGTGTTCTTGTCACATGATACATCTATCAGCATCTAAAGCTTGCCTCAAATTACCTAGGTATGTGGAAGATTTGTTACGCTGTATTGGGACACACTTCAGCAGAAGTTCACAGCGACAAATTAAATTTAAGGAGTTCCAAGAATTTTTCAAAGTAGACATACACAAAATACCTGCATCAGCGTAAACTCGATGGCTTTCGTTAAAAGCATGCGTAGATTGTGTATTGGAGCAATATGTTCCCCTGAAAGCATATCTGACAGAGTCTGTCTTTTCTGAACCTTCAAAAACTACTGAAGAAATGCTAACCACTATGAATAACATCCTCACTTTGGTGTATTTAGAGTTCATGTCTTATGTTCTTTCACTAGTGTTAGATTTTAATACGGTATTTCAATCAGAAACACCGCTTCTTCATAAACTGAAGCCGGAAGTGGAAAAACTGTTGAAGACGCTATCAGCAAACTACATGAATATAAATTATGTCAGATCCTGTCAAGATATTTTGTCAGCTGAATTTACAAACACCGCGCATTTTAATGGTTTAGAGGATATATACATAGGCATGACAGCGTCAGAAAGTGTTGAGAAGCTGGAACGTTTATTAACTATTGTGCGCGAATGCCTCATAAATGAATATGTAATATTACACTTGGGAGTGGACCATATGAATAGAAACGACGTTTTAGAAAAGAACCTCACTATACCAAGAGGGTTATTTGGCAATGAAGACAACAGTAAAGCTATCGTGATATGCGATGGAACTTATATATATATCAATAAAAGCTCGAACTTTTTGTTCCAGCGTCTATCTTATAGCCTGCATAAGTTCCAGAACTTGCTGAAGCCGTTTTTACTTGTGTGTACCAATGGCTATATAATTGATGTTTTGGGACCATACGCTGCCACTAAGACCGATGCGAACATTATGAGCGACATAATGAATTATGGAGAAAACCCATTACATTGCTTTCTTCAACCGAACGATGTCTTCATATTAGATCGCGGCTTCCGGGACAGCTTAGATGCTATCGAAGCATGTATGGTAATGGGGTATGAATCCTACGTTCCGCCATCTAAAGACAGATGGGAGACACAGCTAACTACTGCGCAAGGTAATAAAGCTCGTTCAGTTACAATACGCCGGTGGGTAGTGGAAGTGGTGAACGGGAGGTTCAAACGAGATTTCAAGCTTTTGCGGCAAAAACATTTTAATAAAACACTACCAAAAATGTTCATTAATTTTAAAATCATAAATAACTTCCACATACCCATTGATAATAACATTCACGCAGAGGCCTTCCTAAACATAATCAGGGAGAGAATAGATTCCCCGAATCTACTTTATGATTATGTAGAAAGAAACCGTTTGAATAGCAGAAGAGCGGATTTTCAAAGAATAGAAAGTCACGAAATACAGAACTTCCCACTACTGACGGAGGAACAGATTATTTTACTTTCTTTGGGCACCTATCAACTGAAGCTAGCCCGATCCTACTGCAACGAGCATTTATCAAATGGACTATATATTTTAGAAACATATAGAGAAAGCACACTCCAAGATTTAAATGAATATGGCATAAGCGAAGATGCTTGGCTTTTACGCGGACGCATACAGTCGCGTCAATTACGGTCAAGAACATATTATTGTTATGTATTGGTAAAAAAACAATGTTAATGAAAACGAAACCAATATCCATAACATTTTATGCAATTATTACTGCACGTGTTTGACCGGACGACGAACAGTCGGCACTTGTGTTCATATAGTTTCAATCGTGTGGTATCTAGGATATGCCAGACATGAAGGCTTCACTGCTCCTGCAGCGTTCCTCAACGATGTCATTATTGATAATAATGTTTAAAAAAAAAATAACGTTTCTTACTTTTTCAATTTTTTTTTCCTGATTGTTTATTCATTTTAGTACCAATTAATCAACACGGACATGATTCTATACCAGACAACGATATAATATCACCATTATCTTAACAAAAACAAAAAAAATGTATTAAACACTTAACACAAAATAACTCCGTTCCGACAGCAAATGGAGACAAGCGACTCAGTTATCATTAATCCTTGGGCCGAGTACCAGGCTTCATACAATTTTGCCCATGATCCTTTGGTACACATATGTATTTCTGTGACTCAAACACGAACGTGTAACGGTAAATAAATTAATTTTGAATGTAGTCACTTATGGGGGCTCACCACTTATGGTTTTGGACCACAGCCGATTTTTTTACCAGTAGAATCACCACTCTTCTTGCTTCACTGAAACTGCTTGTTCCTTGCTGCACTCGAGACTTCAATATGCGCGGCAGTCGAGGGTCACCAATGTAGAAAATCAGTATGGTCACCAATTTCCACTCGATCGGGAATCGAACCCGTACTAATATTTATAATTATTAGCCTTAAAGCGTGAAGCGTAGCGTAAGCCACCATAGAAAAGGGAGGATCCTCCGACCAGACGGGTGTTGTGTCTGGCGGGCAACTGCCCATTGGTTTGAAGTTGAAATCTTGTATCTATGTCGATCGCTCGGTAAACTCTAATTGCGCGATTCAGGATTTGTGTGACGTCCCGCTACAATACAAATTTAAGATTCTATTGAGCATCGTGTGATTTATGGCTTGATACTTGTATGTTGACGTGTTTTTTTCTATATATTTTTTTTGCAAAGGTCATTGGGCGTAATCCGACCCGGTCGCGGACATTAATGAAAATGGTATAAAATGAAAGAGTATAAATTCACTTGACATTACATAGTTTTTTTATTTGGAATCCATGGGAGAAGAAAGTTTGAACCAATAATATATTTATTCAAAGATACAAAATACTTTATTAAAAAAATATAAGTTGTCGTTCTGTTAAATAGCTACTATTGTTTTAGCGAGTGCATGTGCGTCCCGCGTGATCAAATCGGCAGGTATACGTTCGATCCCTCTCTCTCGCACATTACGTCGCGTCTCGCTCGTTGCGCTGGCGCATTGTTTCGTTCGTGTCATCGCAGTCCTTCGTGGTCTTTCATTGTGATCTGTGCGTTTACCGGCTATCTTTTATAAATATTGAAGAATTTGATGATGATGAGCTGCATTTTTGGACGTCTTTAACTAAAATTCAATTTAACACCATTTTACAACAAACTCCATCTCTTCGTGTCAGATCTGAATATCCTGCCACCGTTTCAGGGGTTTATTTGGTGAAAATAAGAACCGGCGAATCAGATGAGTGCTTAGCATCAAAATTCCATATGTCTAGAAGAACATTTGAGAGAAAGCTACAAATAGCTAGACAATGCTTATCTGAAGAATTTATGCCGCTGTATTTGGGCTTGGATCATTTAAGTCGAGATGATGCAGTAGCCAGAAACCTTTCGATCCCGAGCCATATTTTTGGTGGTAACCAAAATGAAAATGGAATTTTTGTAATGGACGAAACGTACTTATATGTCCAAAAAAGTGCGAATTTTTTATTTCAAAGAAAAACCTATAGTCTTCACAAATTCCGAAACTTAGTGAAGCCTTTTTTAGTTGTATGCACCGATGGCTACATAATAGACGTTGTGGGGCCATATCCAGCGACAACGTCAGATGCCTCAATCCTGCGTCATCTGTTACAAAGTGAAGAATCCCCTTGGCCTTGGTTTTTAAGACCTAATGACATTTTTATATTAGATCGTGGATTTAGAGATGCGATTCCGTTAATTGAAGAATGTGGTTATGTTCCACATATGCCACCATCGCGAGGAAGAGGAGAACAATTGACGACGCCAGATGCCAATAAGTCACGGTTGATAACAATGTGTCGATGGGTAATCGAGGCCATAAATGGCCGTTTTAAAAAAGATTATAAAATATTTCGACATACATATTTCGGTGTAGCTATGCGAAATACGATGGCGGATTTCAAAATCACGGCGGCAATTATTAACTTTACCAGGCGTCCGTATGAAGATAGTGTATACGTCGAGCAGTTTATTAACATTATATATGAAAAAATGAATAGAGAGAACGAACTGGCGCAATACGTAATTGAAAACAACTTGAATAGACAAAGAGTTGCATTCATGCGATTAGATGGAAACAATCCAGATTTTAGAGATTTCCCACAGTTAACCTATGAAGAACTGATATTATTCACATTGGGCAGCTATCATTTAAGACTGGCCAGGTCGTACTGCCTTGAACATATGCGACCAAATGGTGTCTACTTGATAGAGCTCCATCGGCAACAAGGCTTAATAAACAATAAAATATTGATAAGAGGACGAATTCAGTCGCGCCATGTCAGAGCGCGACAATACTACACATATATTTTAATAAACCCAGCGACACAGGGAAGACAAAGTGTTGAAGATTACTACTGCTCGTGTATACACGGCCGCCGTACCGTCGGGAGCTGCGCGCATATTGCCAGTATAGTTTATTTTTTATCCTGGGCTAGGCACCAAGCACAAATCGAAGCCCCTGCGGTATTTTTAGATCAAATCATAGTAGACATTGATCACGCCGAATAAATAATGTGAAATATGAAAAAGTTTTTTTTTTTCTAAATTCCCACAACCCACAAGGAAGCGACCCTTACCATGATAAACTAGAGATATTTAGCTATGTATCCTCACAATTTCATTTCTGTCCGCGGTGGGTTTTTCTCCCATACTATTTGCCCATTGACCTTTGGTGGTCGGGGCATGACGGGGCAAAATGTTTAAGGCATGACGGGGTACCATCTTGCTTCATGAAACTTTGTAAAGGTTTATACTTTTTAATGCTTGTTGGGTGATTGCATTTTTGTTTGTGTATCTTTTCAGGTAAACATAATGGTACGTACTTATAAAAGAAAGACAAGTAGAGGAGAGTGGTCTAAAGAAGCGAAGAAAAGGGCGGTAGAAGATGTTTTAGCGAAAAAAAATGGATTTAGGAAAGCTGCTGCGAATTACGGTGTGCCACAGTCTACTTAGGAGCGATACGTGAACAAAGTAAAAAACCGGCCAAGTGCGTGTCAGACTACGCACAATGAAGGGTTCCGTAGTTGAGATGAATTTATTTATCCCAAGAACAAACTTAACATTGTAGTTGAAAAACATGTTCTCCCATACATTCCAACTGCAAATCATCGCTCGGCATCCAATACCCCGACTGTGACATTTTTTTTTTTAATTGCAGTGCCACTTATTTGAACGTGTAGAATGAAATAAAACAAAAATCAGATTTTCGTAAAAAATTTCACATTTGCGGTGTTAATATAATAATAATACCTTTAAACGAGCAATTCTTGCATATACCTATGTATATATAATCTGAATCTCGGAAACGGCTCCAAGAATTTTTATTAAATTTAGTATGCAGGGGGTTTCAGGAGCGATAAATCGATCTAGCTAGGTTTCATTTTTAGAAAACGTCGTTAAAAAAAATTATCATCCAGATATTTTTCTTTATTCAAGTAACAAGGACTCATTGCGTTAGTAAACTTATGAACTATGTTTACTTATTTTACGAGGTCACTTAGAAAGTTTTGCGACTAACAGTTTTTGTCTATGGAATACTGGCTGGTTTTGATGTCAATTAAAACGATGACTATTTATTACAAAAAACATAACATTCCAAATTCGAAATTCCCTCCACATTTTTTTACGAGCAAAATTAAAATACTCTGTCTTACTGAAAACTGGATTTATAACAAGAACATTTTTGCGCGATGATTTTGTACGATTTCAAATGTCGACTAAAGCCAGAAGAATCGTTTGAAAGACTTCGAATGGTGTTCATAGAAAAAAGCCCTTCTAAAGAGACTGTTTTTCGCTGGTTCAACGAATTTATGGGTGGTCTAGTAATTTTGGCAGACAAAGAAAGAAGTGGCCGCCCTATGACAGTTGTTGAAAAAGTGCTGGCTGTGAAAAATTTAATTCAAGAGAATAGGCGAATTACATATGAAGAGGTTCAGCATACACTGTGAAATTTGAATCACAGTTTTGCTAGAACAAACGTTGTTCAGACCATGGTCTACTACCATTCTACAGCATCCAATAAAAAAAAAACATAATTGGTTTTGAAATAACACAAAAAAAGCAAAGTTTAAAATGTCAAGATTATCGTTAGGGATACAACACAGACACCACCGTATACGTTTTTTCAAAAACCAATTTATGTTTTTTTTTATTGGATTCTGTAGAATGGTAGTAGACCATGGTCTGAATAAAGTTTGTTCTAGCAAAACTGTGATTCAAATTTCACGGTGTATACTGCCGATTAGATCGGGAAGTGTGCATGAAATTCTACACAGGCATCTTCGGTTATGGAAGATAGTTTCACGCTGGTACCGTAAAATCTAACGCAGGGTCAGAAGGAGGTTCGGGTAGAATGGTGCCGAGACATGATAGCAAAATTGGTAGCAGGCTCGTCTCGGCGCGTTTAAGATATCATTACGGGTGATGAATCTTGGATTTATCAATATGATCCAGAAATGAAGCATCAGTCGACCGTGCGGCTGTTTCAAAATGAACCAACGCCTACCAAAGTGAAGCGAGCCAGAAGTGCAGGCAAAATGTTGATCGCAAGTTTTTTTTTTTTCTACCAGGTTATCTGGTGTCAATACGACGAGATCAAAGAAGCATCAATGCTGAATGGTATGTTACCAAATGTTTGCCAGAAGTTTTTACTACTGCAAGCAGCAAGCGACCGAACACTGGCCTCCGTGGGCTACTGCTTCACCACGACAACGCGCTGGCTCACTAGGCGCTCAAAACAAGGGACTTTCTGGACAGCACACCGGTCAAATTTATAGGTCATCCTCCTTACAGTCCCAATTTGGCTCCGTGCGACTTTTTCTTGTTCCCCAAAATAAAAAATCAACTCAAAGGAAAACAGTTTTCATCACCTGAAGATGCACTGGGTGCATTTGAGAAGGAGATTGGAGAGGTGTCTGATGCGGACTGGAAAATGTGTTATGAAAATTTGTTTAGACGTATAAAACTGTGTATGCCAATGGAGAGTTCTTTCAAAAGATATAACAAAAAAAATTATAACCTGTATTATATTTTTTTCTAGTATCACAAAACTTTCTGAGTGCCCCACGTAATCTAGTTTAAATTTATTTCACCCCATGGGAGACGGCACTGCAGTGATTGATGTACATGCAATCCAGACTGCTAACGATATTGTTGGAGCTGGCCCGTACTCTGCGTACCAGGGATGCACACCTCATTCGCATCGTTGCGTAAAAGCAATTAATATGTGCGTCCGCGAATATTCCCGATGCGCTACAAAAACGGGGCAGCACCGACCTATTGGAGTTATACATCAAACCATGTGTTTTGACATACTGCTCACATTTGGCGACCAATTACTTTCTGAGACCACAGATTGACGCGCTCAGAAGCACCATATCATCTGCATAGCTAATATTATTTACACAAATACCATCAATATAGCAACCCACTCTGGTGCTGCTGAGCTCGCCAATCCTGCCTCACCCCGCATTCCAACCTGTATGGCTTGGAACAAGTTCCAGCCCATCGTACACTATTGATCTGGTTGCCATACCACTATTTAAAGATGTTTATAAGCTCCGTTGGCAACCTATCCTTCTCCATCTTTCTCCACAATACGTCATAAGCAACCTGATCAGAAACCTTGAATAAATCGATGAACCTAGCATAAATCGGCGTCCCACGCTGTGTATAGTAAGTATGTGATAGTTAGTATGCTTAAGGCACAACACTGCACTTTCTGTTGACAAACCACGCCGAAACCCGAATTGGTTGTCATGAACACTTACAGTTTTATTTATTTGTGTATTAAGCAGACGGTCAAACACTTTTGATATTTTGATATTATAGTAGCTAGAGAGATGGGCCTTTTGGATGCCGAGCGACGAAATGTAAGTTTTTACGCACATTATTGAGAGATTTACCATGTTATTTTGAAACCATAGACTTCTTATAGGTTTTCCTGTAATCTATGAGTAAAGAGCCATACTATGTATTTTTTTCAAAATTTTTGGTCCAGTAGTTTCGGAGATAAGGGGGGGGGAATGGTCAATTTTCATTGAATTTATCAAATATCTTGTAAAGTATTTATTTTAAAATTATATAAAAAATATATTTAAGATCCTCGCAACAAGTCCTTTCATTTGATATGTCACACGGTACTGTTAGCAAAACTTTTTTTTTTAATTTTCTTGTTTGCGCCCCAAAAGTGACACCTATATTCAAAATTAAATTATTTACGTTACACATTCGTGTTTGGGTCACAGAAATACACATGTGTACCAAATTTCAACTTAATCGGTCCATTAGATTCGGAGTAAATTGGCTGTGACAGACGGACAGACAGACAGACAGACAGACAGACAGACAGACAGACAGACAGACAGACACACGAGTGATCCTATAAGGGTTCCGTTTTTTCCTTTTGAGGTACGGAACCCTAAAAAGGGGCCGAAATAACATTTGGAGTGTCATTAAGAAGGTATTCAATACGAAAGAAAAGCTGGAGATTGTTTCATATTTGAAACACATGGAAGAACGGCTTTTCGGCTAAACGACTCTCGATTTCCGACGCACGGCATACGAATTGGCTGTGAGAAATAATAAACGACACAATTTTAATGTTGAAAAAAAAAATGGCCGGTGTGAACTGGCTCAAAGGCTTCCTTAATCGTCATCCAGATTTATCTATTCGTAATCCAGAGGCTACTTCCGCAGCGCGTGCAATGGGATTCAATAGAGTCGCCGTTTAAAAGATTTATCAGTTACTTAGCGAGATATATAATAAACATAAACTAACCCCGGACAAAATATTCAACTGCGATGAAACAGGCGTATCAGTTGTTTAGAAAACCAAGAGCAAAATATTAGCTATGAAGGGAATAAAATAAGATAGCTCCTTATCATACGCAGAAAGAGCCCAGACCGTCACAGTTTAAATTTGTTTTAATGCAGCTGGAACGTACAATACATATAACTCATGATTTTCCCGAGACAAAGAATGAAGTCTGAATTATTGGATCATGTACCACCAAGAACGACAGCGGCATGCAATCCACAAGGATGGATAAATACTGAGATATTTACGATATGGTTCAAGCAATTTAGTCAATTTTCAGGAGCTACTCCTGATAATAACGTGTTGCTGCTTCTGGATGGTCATGTTAGTTGTGACATCAGAACGTAGCAGTATGTCTATACTGCTCAGGGTTTTGCTGTCTCGCTCTCTCGTGACCGATCAGCCATGTTGTAGAAACCTGTATTAATCTGTTGTGGAATAAATAAAATTAAAATTAAATTAAATTAAATATTTATTTATTTTCTCATCACAAATGCAGAGTTGTACAGGAAATGCTTAATCTAAAAATTGGGTTAACATTTGTGAGAGACTGGTGCCCGAAAAAGGCATAAAATACCTAACTTTAATATAATAGAAGTGTTTATTTTGGTGTACAACATTAGTCATACATAAAATACAGAAGCGATCGACCTAGCTCGTCAAAATTGAGTTGTTATACTCTGTTTTCCTCCACACTGTACTCACATGCTACAACCTTTGGACGTCTCATTCATGAGACCTTTGAGTACTTATTATGATCATGCTGCTACAAACTGGTTACGATCTCACCCAGCAGGCCTAACATGACACACGCGACATATATCCACTCTCACGCGACAAATTTTTGTCTATTTCTGTAGTTGTATCGTTTTCTGACAGCTACGCCATACAAAATACTCAACTCGTTCTGTCAAACTTGACGTTTTGTCGACAAACCCTAACAGGACACGTTATTTATCTCGATTTTTGACAGTTCAACACGAAATAATCAGTCATTTTGTCGTATTTAGGGCCGGTTGTTTCAAACGGTTGGTTAACGTAACATACGTACGTCAAATAATAACGATTACGTAAGATGTTTAACGTTCGTTAAATACGAAGCGTTGTTTCACTGCTTACAAAATCGATTGTCAAAGTTATTCGTGCTGCCAGTAAAAAGCAATACTTTTTCCCAATAAAAATGGTTGGGAGATTTTTATACTATGGCTACATTTCGCCGTACACGTCAAAATTTTTTGTGAGAACGAAAAGTGACTACTAACAAGCATAACAAACTACTGCCGACGATATTTTGAATCCTTAATTATAATAACACATACATTTTAAAGAAAAATTGATACTTTTACACCAAAGTAAGTACCTAAGCACGATCATATTTGTTCAAGTTTCCGAACTCCTATTTCTCATTATGTTTGGACTTCATGTGGTATTTTTTTTTACAGAGAACGCGCTGTAAATTTCTCAAAACTTGAGAAAGACCGATTTCAGTGTCTGATTGAGAAGTATAAAGATATATTGTTCTCCAAAAAAACGGACAATATAAGTAATAGCAATAAAATTGGACTTGGGCGTTCATGCGGAATTCAATGCCGGTGAAGACCAGCCGAGGGCTTTACGTCAGTTAAAGGCTAAGTTTGATAATATGAAAAGAAACGCACGTAAGGTAATAATGAGGGTTGACCTTCAATAATACTTATCATATACCTAGGTACTCAATTAATTTATATTTAGTTACATTGTTTCTGTTTTAGGATGCCAGTCAAGAACGGCAGTCAAGAATAAAAACTGGGGGTGGGCCACCTGCGCCTCCTGTACAGCAGGAAACAGAGTGGTTCAGAACTGTAATGCCCATATCAATGGATGGACTACCAAGTGTTGTTGATGATGACTTCATTCAAAATCAGCATACTATTTCAATTTTAAAAGATTCTCCAGAAGTAAGTGTAACACACACATACCATATTTTATTCTGGGCAATACCTGCAATACAATACTTACTTCCTGAATAGGCATGATAATGATCTACTTTAATTAATGATACGAGTATGTATCTTTCTGTAGGTCATCGATCTTGACCCAAGGTATGAAACAAGCAACATCCAAACCGATGAATATAAAGAAAATATGAATCCAAGTGAAAATGTAAGATCAGTTGTTTATTTTAATAAAATAAATTATTAATTAACAAAATTTTATGAAATAACTCAATCAAATATCATATACTTTATTTACAGAATATCTACACTGTTTCGGACGCAGATGTGTTTGATTCAAAGTCACCAGCAGCATTACTAAGAACACCTGTATCAAAACCACTTCGTAAGTAATGCCATAGAATTATCTCAACCATTATTTTATCCTAATAAAGAATAAAGTTATTTCAATTCTCTTTATGTTTTGTTTCAGGTATTCATAAAAGGTCTCAAAATTACTCTGAGACCAAAAGGAGTGAAGATTTAAAATATGATATACTAATAAAAACCCGGGAATTTGAAGAACACATTTACAAGTTAAAAATAAAGCAGTTGGAAGAAAAAAGACAAGAAGAGAGAGAGTTACACGAGTTACAGAAAAATAAATGAGAAGATAAATGAACAAATGTCTTTTAACACCAATCACCTGATATGCAGTTAATCAATTATTATAAAAATAACCTTCACCATATTCCCAACACCGCTCCAGTAAAAATTATGTGAATCTGTAATTAAAAAAAATTGATCAACATGGTTTTTATTACAATCATAAGGTAGGTACAGTAAACGCTCAAAACTCCATGAGCATGCTAAGGATTATATTGCTATGAACTCGAGCACGATGCAGCCAGTGCGTGTGCATGTGCGTGTATGAGTGATGTCTCAACATTCCACAGATAACACACACTAATGAATTGTCGTCGCACAACGTGAAATAACATTATATTTCTGTTGCATTTAGAATACGCGTCAGAGTGGCGACCTGATTCTAAAATTCGCATAATAATTTCATGTGCTGGTAGCTGTTTGGGCTAAGCAATGGATTCACAATCAGTGCGGTCTGAGTTCGAATCTAAGTAATTACAATTTGTGGTTTGGATTTGGATACTAGATTCATTGAAAAATTATATTAATATTTGTATTTTAAGCAAACACTTGTTAATTATTTGTGTTTGTTCATAATGCATTCATGCTTATTATTTGTTTTTTTTTTTGTGAAGTTAAATATTAGTTATTGTGTTATTATTTAACTATTTATGTGATTTTTAATTTATCTTTTTGGTGTTGGAAGGTGGAAATAAAGTCGTGTTGAATGATAACAAAAATATTTATTGTTTTATTTATTTATAAAATTAACAACTTTTATGAGAATTGTGACGTCACATTCCTACTTAGACAAAAGAAGTTCTCTTGTTACCATTCACAAGATTTTTTGTTTAATTTACTAAGTGGGTACTGGGTACCCACTTACCTAGTCAATTCATAATAACATAACCAGGAAAGGATATTCTAAAACACAAATATAATTGTTGTTACCCACTTATTATAGGTATCGGCATTCAGTGGAGTTTATTGAAAACTAATAGGTATAATAGGTAACATGATTTAGACTTTATGCATGTTTTTTTTATGTTACGTCACAATTAATGTAATACTGAGGTAATAGCTTAAGTGTTCATTTTCTTGACGAAAAGAAGATTGAAACTAAACCTCAATTTAAGGTCATTAAATAATTACGGATATGTTAATATTACTAAATATTTAGTTACACCGTCTAATTATTAAAACCAAAACATCTAGGTATTAATATTTTGTATAACCCCCATTAGTTTCAATGCAGTCAAGTAGACGTTTGCGCATGGACCCTACAATATTACCACATATTTCGGTTCCTCTTAAATTTTCCCACACTTCCATGCAATGGGTTTTTAATTGTTGTATACACCTCTCATCCCGTGACTCCCACCTTTGCACCATCAAACCCCATAGATTTTCTATGGGGTTGAGGTCGGGTGATCGCGCTGGCCATGGAACAACAATTATCTCCGGGTGATCCTGAAACCACTCACGCACAGTGCTCGCCCGGCGGTGAATAGGACAATTGTCCTGGACAAATGTCAATTGTGTCAACTCATCAGCTGGGTAAATGTTGCGCACAGTAGGTAGCATGACATCGTCTAATACTTCTACATAAGTAGAACTGTTGGCACGTGGAGGAAAAAAACCCAGTTCTCCTGGCCCTGCTGCACTCATCCATCCCCACATATTAATCGTAATTCGACCTGACTCTGTATTAGGGATTACGTTTTTATCATACCATCGAGTGTTATCCTTGCGCCATAAATGAAGTCTACCCTTTTGACTAGACTTAAATATTTTTTCGTCAGAAAATATGGTAGTATTCCAGTCAAAATCAAAATGATCCCGTGCGAAACGTAATCGTTCTTGTTTATGTCTTTCTGTCAAGAAAGGCTTTTTAGCTGGTCTTCTGTGATGCAATCCTTCAGTGTGGAGGGCACGGCGAACAGTTTGCAATGAGGTGTCGAATAATTCCGCAAAGTGTCCTGTTGGTGTAAAACCATTTGTTTCATACTCTCCCACCATACCTATCGTCGCTGCGCCTCGCTAATAAGCGACGGCCTTCCACTTCGCTGTCGACTAGCAAGGCTTCCCTCTTCCTCATATCTTTTAACCCAGAGACTTACAGAATTCCTCTAAAACAAAAAAAAAAGTGATATTAAGCAGTTATAACAAAATACTAAACTAACGTCATTTTATAATTTTTATAATAAAATAAAATAATATTTATTTAAAATAACAATATAAGTCATATTAAAACGCTGCTTTTATAAATGCAATAATAAACACTAATTATTTATCTTTTAGACATACACAACAATAAAAAGAACTAATCCGTATGTCACCAAATAGTCTTAGGTAAATTCCAAATAAAAGTTTAAGTTACAATTCGTAAATATAATACTCACAGTCAGTCCGGTTTCATCAGATATTTGTGTTTTATTAAGACCACTTTTATGCAGCGCAATAATAGTCGCCCTCGCCTCAATATTAATATTTGCCTGCATTTTGAGATCACACGTTACTAACCAACAACTTAAACAAATCGACAACGTTCATTCCGATCAAGTCAAATATTCATTAAACTCATATTCTACCTCACAGATGTCTAAATTACTTATTTAGTTTTTTTATGATCTACCTTTCTAATTTTACGAAATGTGTGAACAAAGCGAACATAAAGAATATTATATTTCTGTCCCATTACTTCCAATTGAGTAAAAACTTACAAAAACCTTTAATAGTACTGCATGAGATTTGAACTCATGGCTCACCGATTCACGGATTTATCTGCATGCGCTTAACCGCTAGGTCATCTTGACTCATATTTTAACGTTGAAATTATGAACTACAATCACTTGTTGACGACAATGATGCAAGTGTCTCTTGAAAATAAAAGGTCGTAAGTAAAACTAAACGTCAAGCTATTGCTTTGTGAGATTGCTTATGGACTTTTGGTCGGTACTGTACATTATAATTATTATTCCTAACCCCTTTAACTACATACCATTCACAGTACCTTACTGCTCTGTGTCTAGATTAATTTACTAGGAAAAGCTCCCACTGGCTACGAACATTGTACTGTAACTATTTTAAACAAGATTATTAATAATGATAATAGTACCTGCTAAAGTAATTGTTAATTAAATAATTCCTTGTAGTGGAGTCTATGATGTTGTTAGTAACATTGCTTGCTTCATGGATCTCTTCATTTAATTGGATATTGTCTGGTGGTTGTGCAACATTTAGTTTTCGGCATATATTGTGCAGTACTGCAGTTGCAACAATAATGTACTGGACATTATCTATTTTGGAACGTAACTTGGTTCCAATAATCAGAAATCTTCGTTTCCAAAGTCCAAATAACCTTTCTATGGTATTTCTTGTTCGTATTTGGCTTTCATTATAATATTTTTCAGCCTGAGTTTGCGGATCATTTAAAGGAGTGAGCATGTAAGGTCTCAAAGCATAGCCTGAATCCCCAAGTAGCCAGTAATTATTAAAATCACCAGATTCCAATCTGCACTTTATATTCGAGCTATTAAATATGTGACTGTCATGTGCTGAGCCAGGCCATCTTGCAACTATATTTCTTATGCATAAATTTGCATCACCAACCACTTGAACATTAATGGAAAATGTACCTTTTCTATTTCTAAAATCTTCTGCATTGTCACCACCTTAAAATATTATAATAAAAATTAAACTCTTGAAGAAAGAATTTCAATATCACTTACTCACCTTATTTATTACATGGTACTTAAACATAACTAGCGAAATGTGGAGTACGTACTAGACCTGCCTAACCCTTCATGGATTTTAAGCATGATGTTAGTTCATTATAACTTATATAAACTGAAGGGTTCTTACCTGGAGAAAGAATTTGGATGTGAGTACAATCAATTGCACATAATACTTTTGGAAATCTTGATATTTTATAAAAGTCAGTTGCAACAGCTAATCTCTCCTCATCGTTAGCTGGCAAGCTTATATAATGAGGACGTAATTTAGCAATAGCCCTAGTCACTCGATGAATAATACGGCATATCGTTGATTTATGTAAGCCTGACATGTCACCAACACATCTCATGAAAGATCCTGATGCATAATATTGCAGAGTTGCAAGTACCTGGTCTATGGGTTTTACTGCCAAATTTCTGAAAATTGTGAACGTATTTTAAAATCAAATTATGTATTAGGTATATACCTAAGTACTTATATGATAAGGTGATAACTGTGTAAGTGCACACTTACTTTTCTGAAGCAAATTTTATTTCATCTTCGATTTGACGTGTTAACAATAGAGCTACTTCCTTTGAAACTCGGTATCTTGCAATAAATTCCTGCTCGTCCCATAGGTTTAGGTTATTAACAAGAGTTTTAAATACTTTTTTCTTTCTTTCTACACTATTTGTTTCATCATCTAATAAACTATCGTCGAACAAAGACGAATATAACAAAAGAGAGTCCATATTTTATTGTTTGGTGCAGATGTTTGAGAATAAAATGACGTTAACCAGTGGCTTTGACACCGGTTACTGTAATCGTTATTTTCTAACGGACGTTAAGGCCATAATTTTGTGAAACAGCGCTTTTTTTGGTTTGACGACAGTTAACGCCATTTTTGACGTATACCCGTGCGTTAAGTGGACGTGAAACAACCGGCCCTTAGTCGTCGTCGATTTTGACGACGATAAGAGTAGACAAAAAGACAAAATTATGATACATAATAAACTCGAAAAAAAAGATGGCAGATTCATAGTCGTACTTGTTGTAGGCATTTTTTTATTTTTTTTCTTAATGTGGGTGTACACCGGTGTACTGTAGTGCAGGGAAGCACTATCACGTAGATGACTATTACTTTCAGTAATAACCAGTCGCCAATTATGGTGGTGATTAAATAAATAAATTAACGAAATCTAGGCAAATCAATGCCTGTATGGTAATATCAAACCTTCGCAACATAATTACTAAAATCACCAGTTTATTTCCTAATGGGTGATTAAAAATTTTTATGGTTACAATACGGAATCAAGTCCACCTGCCAATTATTTTTAAACGTCAGTCCTTTTGGTGAGTGTGGTGATTAACAAAATTTGCAATGTCATGGACTTTATGATGACTGTTACAATAATAAACTTCGATTTGTCAAATTGCGATCGTCGGCCCATTTGTCATTTGTGGTGATTATCTAATGAGTATAATAAATAAAAATAAAAAAGCCTTTTATTCCTTGCATTTTACAGGATTTTCTTATATCTAGTAAGAAAATTGTTTGGTTAGTTAACTTAGATTAATTGTTAGTTTTATTAATTTCTGTTATAATATCTATTTTTCTAATTTATGCAAGAACCCCCTGGTAGGGTGAAGGCCTCCTCCAAAGATTTGTGTCTGTCCTGTGCAATTTGTCTCCAGTTTGGGCCAGCTGTTCTTTTAATCTCATCCTCCCATCGTGTCAGCGGTCTCCCTCTGCCTCTTTTGCCTTGCGGGCCTCTCCATTGGGTTACTTTTACGGTCCATCTGTGGTCAGTAAGTCTGGCTACGTGACCCGCCCATTTCCATTTGAGTTTTTGTGAACTGCATCTGTGAACTAGTTTCAGAAAGTATCACTATGTCATCTGCAAACCTCAGATAACTCAAGAAGGCGCCATGTATGTATAGTCCTAGTTTACTCCAGTCAAGCTTGCTAATAATGGTTTCTAGAATGGATATAAATAATTTTGGAGATAGTGGGTCACCCTGTCTTACACCCCTCTTTATGGGGAAGCTTGGTCCCAGGCTTTCCAACTTTATTCTACCCATATTGTACTTGTATATGCTTCTGATAGCCTCTATATACACCTCGTTTACTCCTTGTTCCTTCAAGCTTTCCCATATGCTTACGTGTGCTACTGTGTCGAATGCCTATTGGTAGTCAATGAATGTGAGATAAAGGGGTCTCTGTTGCTCTTGGTAATTTTCTATTATTAACTCAAGTGTGTGTATATGGTCAGCTGTAGAGAACCCCTTCCTGAAACCTGCCTGTTCTACGGGTTGTCCAGCTTCTATTACAGGGCTGATTCTTGCGTTAACAATAGCGGAGAAAAGCTTGTATAGGCTCGGTAACAAACTTATCGGCCTATAGTTACTTATATCTTTTGGGTCGCCCTTTTTATATATTAGGATGATATTAGAGTCGGACCATTGTGTAGGTGTTTCAGATTTTTGTAGAATCAGATTAAATAGATCAGCTAGTGGTGTGGCCAAAATTGAGTGAGCTGTATTTAATGCTTCGTTAGTGATGTTGTCTGAACCGGGGGATTTTTCTACTTTTAGTGTCTTTATTGCTTCTATAATTACTGTCTCATCTATTGTTGGAATGCTCTCTTCGTTACCCTGTCCAATACTATTGTTTTGGGTTGTGTTTGTTTGAGGCTTGTCACTGTAAAGATTTTTATAAAAATCGGTTGCTGTAGTAATGATATCCGTTCGTTTGTTCAGGTCTTTGTTCAACTTTTTCAGTCCTTCTATCCATGTTTTGTTTGTTCCGAGTTCCTTGGTGGCCTTTTTTGTGCTTCCTGTGAGATGAAGATGTTTTTCTATGATAAACTTTCTGAATTTTGCGTAATCGTTTTTTACGACTATCTTGTAGAGCGCGGCAAGTTCATTCTTCATAGCTCTCGATTTGTTTTTTGTTTTCTACAGTTCTTTTCTTCTTTTTAATAGGGTTGCTGTGCGCAACGATAGTATTTTATGGCGTGTAAGTTCGTTTTTTTTCACTCGGGCTAATTTCAAGCTATTGGCCTTTATTATGTTGTCATAATGGGTTTGTACTGAGGTGTTGTCCTCATGAACAGAAGAGTCAGGCAGCATTGATGATAAGTTTTCCCTGTAGTTTGATATTTCTTCTTCACTCTTTAGATGACTTACTTGGTTATTTGTGAATTTGGTTCTGTTTATTTTTGGCTTGGTTAATTTTACTGTTGCTCTGAGTAACCTATGGTCCGACGGGTAGTTTAGGTTTAAAGTGCCGTTATGGAATATTCTCGGTTGGTTGGACGATATGTAGTCTATCTCGTTTTTGGTTTCACCATTTGGGGATCTCCATGTCCATCGACGATTTTGCTTCTTTTTGAAATATGTGTTTATTATTGATAATTTGTGTTCCAGTGCGAAATCCACAAGTCTCTGTCCTCTATCGTTTCTTATACCGTATCCATATTTTTTCAAAATCAAATGTTCTTCCTTCTTGGGAATTCCGATTTTTGCACTAAAGTCTCCCATTAGTATAGTTTTCTTGTGTGCGGTTTCCAATGCTTTGTCTATTGTTTTATAGAATTCGTCTATTTTGTACTCGCTTGCTGCTTCTGTTGGTGCGTATGCTTGTATGATGGTGACCTTAAAGTCTTGAATGATCCATGTTTAATACTGCGACACGTTCTGTCAAACCAGTGAAGCTTTCTGTATTGTTTTTGTGTGACTTGTTAATTATGAAGCCAACCCCGTATTTGTCTGTTGTGTGACCAACGTAGCACAGGATGAAGTCAACGTGTTCTTCAATTTTGGTACCCAGCCGTCTCATTTCGGAAATTCCTATTACGTCGTACTTAATTTCATTCAGTGATTCCTCTAATGCTAATAAGCGGGCGGGCGTATGACGATAAAGTCCTGACATTATAAGTTGCAATTTGTATAAGGTGAGTTTTTTTTATTATTATTGTTCCATGATTCTGTTATTTCCTTTGGAGGGTTATAGTCATACTCTTCCACGGTGACCAACCGGGTTGGAAGAGGTTGTATGTTTTTTGCTTTAGTTTGTTTGTTTGTGGGGTTTGTGTATGAGGAGGAAGAAGGGCTTAGTTGCTACGTTTTTCCGTCGTGTTTACTATTTGTATTTGTTTGAATTTTAATGACTAGGAAGTTAAGTATGCCCGGTTTTAGTAGTCCCTCTGAGATGCTGTTTGACCTTTTAACCGATGCATCGAATTGGTTTTTTGTTCTTTTTTTTATTTGTGTGTTTCTCTCTACATTTGGTGATGTGGCATTTTCAGGTGAAATAGGTAGTTTTTTTTTAGTGTTGTTTTTAGTTATAATTAGCTTATCATATCTAATTACGGCTCTGTTTCCCTTCTCTTTCTCTATTTGTAGCTGTTCTTGTAGTTCCTTCCTCTTTTCTAGTACATATTTTGGGTAATCTTCTTTCATATAGTAGATGGTATCTTTCAGCGCTCCTTTTTCTTTCTAAATTTTGATTTTTGTGCCAAGAGTTGAGAAGGTTACTACTATTGGGCGTGGTCAACTTATCAATAGAATGTCGCTGTAGGTTAGCTTTATAGTGAGATATTGTTCTACCCATTTGATAAGGTTACTTTCTAGGTTCGTATATGATTTTTCAGTCTCCTCGATACCGAAAAGTACTATATTTCTTTTCCTTGCCTGTTTCTCCAAAAAGTAGATCCTTTTTTCCTGATATTCCACTTTTTCTTTAAGTTTTACATGTTTTTCTTCCCATGCTAAAAATTTTTCTTCAAACATTCCGTTAATATTCTGTGTCTTTGTTCCTCCAGTTCTTTTTGTATTGTTTTAACCGCGTTCAGAACTTCTTCCATGGCTTGTGGTTTACTAGTTTTGTTTTGGTGTATGTGCTGCCCTCTAGTGGTTCGCTAGAGCTTTAGATCGATCGTTGGTGCCGTTGCTGATGTCAGTGGCGTTATAATTAACCCTTTTTCTGATAGATGGCGTTTTGGATGTGAGTAATGCTCTCTATTGGTGCGCCTTAGTATCTTCAGGTGTTATCGATTTGCAACTATTAACTTGGTGATGTTACAAATGTCGGCAGTGTAGATGTCGGCAGAGTAATGTGCCTTGATTTTAACAGATGGCGCTGCTTATTATGTTGATCGATGTGAGTAACAATATTTGCAACTTCTGCAAGTCATCCGTTTAGGTTATGATAACTCCAATTTCGCAATGACTAAATTTGCAGTATGTTATGTTTGGTTTCACTTTGTACACATGAAAAATGGTCCACTTTGAGCTATTGCGGCTTGAAAAGCACGAAAATTCCACAAGTTCGTAAATTTGGAAGGTGATTTGTACTATGTAATTTCAAGTTTTTTACATGGTTTGATGATTTTTCTAATGTTTTTTATTATCACCAGTTCACTTAACACTTTGTCTCTATACACGTTTATTTTTTATTGATCGGTAGGCACTTTTACTTTAGTTTTCTTAATTATTTTTACGGAGCCGATGTTTACCGTGGCACAGTGGCGCCATCTCTCGGCGTTACAATAATAAACTTCGATTTGTCAAATTGCGATCGTCGGCCCATTTGGTATTTGTGGTGATTATCTAATGAGTATAGATGCCACTTATTTTAATTTCCGTCATTTTGTATTTTAATTTCAGCATGCCAAAGAAATCATTTCATTTTAATCAAAAAGTCGGTTGGTTACCTACATAAAAAACTAATCAATAATAATTGAAAGAGAGAATAATTAAGAGAGGGAGACGTTTATTGAATAAACTACATAATTCCATGCATAAAATTGAAATATTGAAACAGAACTTCAAGCCGATGTTGCTAGGATAAAAATAATTTGTTTTTAATAATTTGCAACATCGGTTTATCGTCGCGCGATAAAGAAGTATCAAAGTGCCTTTTTCGCGTTTACTTGTCATTTGCGGTCATGTTAAGGATTAGAATGACGTCAGAATCGTAGACAAATTACGATAAAACGAGCAAAAGAGCGTTCTCGCGCTTGTCATGTTAGCCCTGCAGGACGCGTGCTGACCGGGTTCCCTCTATCTGGTACAATCTTGATGCTCCGAAATTTATTTGGCATAACATATAATACTTGGCATAATCTTCTTTAAACGAATATTTTGCTTATATGTCGGAATTTACGATGGCAGAATTTTATTTGGCATAATTACCTTTGGCAAAGTTAAAATTCCGCATAATTTCGTTTAGCATAAGGTTTAATTAGAGCGACGATTATTTGATACAATTTCACTTGGCATACTACGAAGATAGCAGAATTTTATTTGGAATAATTTTATTAGGCATATTGCGATTTCTACAAAATAGCATTTTTAACGGGAGCAGATCACTTTTCCCGAAAACTACTGACGGACGTCTTTTTTGCTATATACATTATTTGACATATTTTTAGATCATCGAAGTATCATGTGTCATAGGTATTATTTTACCGAACTATATTTCGCCGATTTACAAAATAACTTTTTGCTATTGGCCGAAACCTCTTTTGAACTTTTTTCATTTGCCAAATGATTTATGTGCAAAGCAATCACTGGCTCCGATTAATCATTCGTCAAATTATTTCGAATCTGAAGATTTAAACTTTTCATCGGGCCCATCTACATCAAACGGTGAATCTTTCAATCAATGTCAGGACGATCAGAACACAGAAACTACGAATAATAACATATCCACGAACTCTTTGATTACACTTACAACTGTGCCGATTATTGAACATAATGATTTAACTGAAATATCATCGCCAGTATTTTGTTCTAATGAAAATTTAGATAGCGCTAGTACAGAAACTCTGATCACACAGACTGCAAATGATCAAGAAAGATCCTTTATTTCTCAAGTTGATACAGACCAAATAATGGTTAGTGTTTCCGAAAATACAATTTATACTTCTGCCACTCTCACAAATAATTCAAGTGTGACACTTGCTGAACAAGAAAAATCAGTTGAGGATTCATCCCAGGGAAACGAAGTTAATAGGGCAGTATAAGCTCGCATGGGGGCGCCCAAAGCCCGCAGCGCCGGAGCCGTGACTGAAACAATGCTTGCTGCATGTTGCATGCCTGCTTGCATGTTGCATGCTTGTTTGCACGCTGCACTTGCTTGCATGCTGCATGCCTGCTTGCACGCTGCACATAGGGGTATTTTAATTATCTAGGCGGCCAAAAGTCAAAATAACAAAGTTTAAGGAATGCTAATTACATTGACTACCTGAGGCGGGGACATTCCAACAAACAATAGACCGCCCCCCCTACCCTTCTTCCGTTGCGCGTTATCAGGTATATTCAGTCGAAAGTTGATCATTGAACCTTGTGTACGTGTCCCTTATCGGCTATTTACAAAAGCGTTAACTTTGTGTGTTAAACTGAAGTTTTCTGTGTTTACCTGGTGCAAAATAGCAATGGATTCGGAAACTACAGGTATGTGACAATCCAAATGTAATGTATTTGTTCAAATTTGTTTTATTTTATATACTTCTAGTGGTCGAGAAATAACGTCTGAAATAAGGATATTTTTTTAAGAAATTTACGTTTAGGAAGCTATTTGTTTTAGTATCGGGATAGATCCGGCAACTTTTGTAAGTTATATAAAAATATAGACCCTGAAGTAAAGAATACTAAATAAATTAGCCGCGGAATAGGGCGGATGCGCAAAAACGTAGAACATTGAATTCAACGGTCAAAAGAAGCTAAATTTGTGAAAAAAGTACGAGTATTTATGTCTAAAAACAATATTTACTTGTTCCAGATATAGTGGGTACTTCCGGAGTGAGAATAGTGACTCGTAAATCTCTCTTTGATATTACGAAAAATGAAAATTTACGCAATTTGGAAGAAAAACTATGTTTTTTGAGAGACCACCTTTTCACTAGTGACGATCTTACTGAAGATCAGTTAAAACTACTGAAAAACAATTTTGCACATTTTAAATCGGAAATGAAGCAAAGGTGGATTAAATCTCACAAAAAGAAGAGGTTTTTTTTGAAAAACAACCAACTTTGGCTGGAAGGTACATTCGAAATTCCAGTCACAACGGTAAATCATCCAGGTCGCGGTATTGTCTACGCCGGCGAAAGTGATGGAAACTGCTATACATAAGAGCATATATCTTCAGGTTAGCGCACAGCTTCAGACGCTCAGCATGGGTTTCGACCAGGAAGAAGTACCACCAGTAATCTTCTCTGCCACATGGCTCATCTGGTGCCGACGGTGGATGGTGGGGGGCAGACTGATGCTGCTTACTTTGACTTTAGAAAAGCATTCGATTTAGTCGATAATGACATTTTGCTTAACAAGTTTGCAGGTATTGGTTTCACCCCACACTCTCTCCAGTTTTTTGCCAGTTATTTGAGGGATAGGCAGCAATATGTGGAATATGCGGGACACGTGTCAGATCCATATTTCACTAGGTCCGGGGTAAGTCAAGGTAGTAACCTTGGCCCTTTGGGCTTTCTTCTGGTGGTAAACGACCTACCAGAAGTAGTCCAAGACGCGTCTTGTTTGTTGTTTGCTGACGACCTCAAATTATCCCTCGCGATAAAGAGCAGCGATGACTGTGTCAGGCTACAAAGGGACATTGATAGGCTAGTGAGATGGAGCAAAGAAAATCTCTTACAATTTAATAGCTCGAAGTGTGTGACCATCACTTTTTCTCGCGCACACAATCCCATCTTACACACCTACTATATTGACGGGTCGCCTATGGAACGGGTCACAGAAGTCAAGGACTTGGGAGTAAAATTTAACACTGGTCTGACTTTTCGGGATCACATCATGCGTTGCTGTAAAAGAGCGTACAGAAATTTAGGTTTCATGCTTCATACGGTCCGAAGTTTCACGAATGTGAAAGCTATTATAGCATTATATAACGCATTGGTGAGGAGCCAGGTAGAATGTAACGCAGTTATCTGGTCTCCGCATGAAGCTAAATATAGTCTCATGCTGGAGAGGGTACACAATAAATTTATAAGATATTTATATATGCGCTATTATGGAGTCTATCCCTTTTACCCATTAATGTATCCAACCTTATTTATTCTAGGTATGGTAGGATACAACGAGCTAAGGGTTAGGAGGGATTTTGCACTTGCCTCATATATATTTAAAATACTGAGAGGGAAGGTGCATAATGCAGTTGTTTTAGGCCAGGTGAGTCTGTGTGTTCCGGACAGGTACGTGTGGCGACGACGACAGCCACGACCGCTGGTGGAACCGCGTGCTAGGACCAACCTTCTGAAGGAGGCGCCGATGACGCGTGCACTCCGCACGCTCAACCTCATAGCGAGTGAGACAGACCTATTCTGTTGTTCTCTGAGTGAATTCACAAGGAATGCTTTGTTTGTTTTTAGTTATAGGTATTAGTTATAAGGAACAATTATGTTAAAGTATTAATTAAGGCACATTTACCGCATTGGTTAGCTGTTAGGGTAGATGTATGATGATAAATAAATAAATAAATAAAAAATATCTTCTCAACAGATAGAACAACTTGTAGATGTTGAAGAGGTTGGTCCGTCAACCTCAGGAGGGCCATTGCTGGAAACCGCAGCTGAACAGCCTATATCTTCTCAACAAATAGAAGTTGTAGATGTTGAAGAGGTTGGTCCATCGACCTCAAGGAGGCCATTGCTGGAAACTGCAGATGAACAGCCTATATCTTCTCAACAAATAGAAGTTGTAGATGTTGAAGAGGTTGGTCCATCAACCTCAAGGAGGCCATTGCAGAAAACATCGGCTGAACAAATTAGGTTGCCCACATTAAGAAGAGCAGCTGACACAGCACGTCGTTGCTTGTTTTTGGAGTGCAATGACAGTGAAAAACGACGTGTGCCCGATGGACTAAGAAAACACATTATTAAAGATTTTAATTTTTATATACCCAGAAATGCTAGAATTTCCACTTGGGTACTAATTTATTTCATGAATTGTATGCTGCTGAAAATGCAATGTCAACATTTAGCGCTGCACATATTGAAGAAATTCCGCGTCTAAACAATCCTAAAATGAAAAGCGGTTACAGTGCACTTCTGTGTAAAATGCGGACTGGAGACAGCGATGAGAGAATTTCAGCACTGTTTCAAATACCAAGGAGAACACTTGAGGAATATATGAATCAGGCCAGGGAAATTCTTTGCCAAGATTACGTGCCTAGACATTTGGGATGGGCGCACAAATCAAGGGACGAATTTGTTGCCAGAAATTCCTTTCTGGCCGAAAATCTTTTTGGTAATCCTGAAGCGCCCATCGAACAAAGGCGTTTAATTGCTATTGCTGATGGTACCTATTTATATACTCAAAAGAGCAGCAACTATTTATTTCAGCAAGAAACGTATTCTCTCCATAAATACCATAATCTGGTAAAACCTTTCCTAATAGTTTGTTGCGATGGGTACATCATAGAGGCAGTGGGACCATATCCAGCCACCAAAAATGATGCTTCGATAATGAAGAATCTTATTTCAGAGCGAGGTGCCTTTACGGAGTTATTCAGGGAGGATGATGTTTTGATTTTAGACCGCGGATTTAGAGACTGTGTAGACGATATGACGGCCAAAGGTTTATTAGTGCATATGCCCGAAACCATTTCAACAGGGGAAAGGCAACTTTCGCAAAGTAGTCGCACGTTAGCAAAGTTTATAAGAAAAAATGGTGATTGGTTAGAACGTGCAATAAACTAGCCCGAAGGAATGATACCTGAAGCTGTGAACACTGAACAGGAAAGGCTCGAGATTTGTAATACTAAAGACGTTGAAAATCTACCACCATCTACTAACAGAAGCTTCGACATCTACATTTACACCTCGAAAACCTTTCGAAGAATTGGGCTCCCGGCAAAAACGAAGACGCGTTGAACAAATCAACCAATCGCTTTCGTTATCCCCGGATGAACTAAAAGCTACTACAATTGCTAGTTAAAGAAACACTGGAAATGAGGATGTAGGAAAAATAATGAACCAGTTGCATTTACTTTTACAGAATATTACCGAAAATATTTGAAATAATTAACATGTTTTGTTTCTATTTTACAGGAGAAAAGAAAGTAGTCAGGAAAACTACAAAAAAAACTATTCCTTTCAAATGTGGAAAAAGAACTGCATCAAAAACTTGTTGCTGCAAGAATAAAAATAAGTAAAATAAAATTAGAAAACAGACAGCCAACATAAAAACAGCAAAAAACTTGCATCTAGTCCCTTGAAAATTGCACAAGTACTGCTAAATTATTAATGCGAATGCAATGGCAGGAGGACCGGAAAAAAAAGGACGACATTTTACATTGCAGGAAAAATTGTCGCTTTGTCAATCTTCAAACAAAGTCCCAAAGGATACAGATTTTTCAGGAAGATTTTTATTTTGCCTGCTTAGCAAACCCTCATTAAATTGATACAAATGAGTAATCTGAAGCCTGGGATTAACAAAAACATTTTCTCTTAATTAAAAACCAAAACTGGGCTTATGAAAATGGAACAGAAGCTGTGTGTACTAATGTTTGACGAAGTCTCACTGAAGACCAATGTCACATACCAGGAGAGAAAAGACAAAATAACAGGCCTTGTTGACAATGGGCAAGAAAGAAAGGGTGAATTTGCAGATCACGCCCAAGTTTTTATGGTGCGTGGTCTAATTTATAATTATAAACAGGCAGTCTCGTACATATTTGTATCAAGTGCAACCAAGGGATCCAAGCTGGCGAAACAAATCAAAAAAGTTATAACAGGCTTGCAAGAAGCAGGGTTGATAGTTGTTGCTTCAGTATGTGACCAGGGAACCAACAATAGACAGGCTCTCAAACTGTTGGTTAATGAGACCACAGGACTCTATTTAAAAAAAGGAGAGGAACCGACAGAAAACATAATGCTTATAAATGGCCAAGAAATCATACCTCTCTATGACACCTCAAAGGAATTAGAAATAATCTCCTAAATAAAAAATTTGAATACACTACAAAAGAAGGTGTTACAAAAACCGCTAAATGGTTTCATTTAAAATTACTATACGATGAAAACCTAGGTTACAAGGGCGTTAGATTGATCCCAAAATTAACGGAAAACCACGTCAACCCCGAAAAATTAAATAAAATGAAGGTGAAATTCGCCTCACAAATATTCAGCCGTTACTGTAGCATCTAACATGGGATATTTAGCAGGTAATGTTTGGCTTATTTTATGACTATATTTACATAATATCAAAGTTGACTTATAACTAGGTAACTTTCAGAAGTTTTTTCCCTACTATACTCAGTCAGTTAAGGTTATTGAATAGAGAAAAACAATCTTATTTTGTTAAAAGGAGAATGGTCATCAAGTATGAAAAAAAAACTCAGAGCGAACAGATACAGAATGTAGCTCAGAATTTTAGTGATATCATTTTGTAAATATTTCACTATTAGATTCGATGGCTAGATGTGTGATATTGTGCTATTTGTTTTTCAACAGGGGTGTTTTTTTTTCTTTAAAATTGCTTCGCTGTGGGTATATCCAACGATATACATACATATACTCACGCCCATAATCCCATAGGAGTAGGCAAAGACTGCAGATTGTCAATCAACTATCTATAGCCCACTTTTCGCTGCTTTTTTTGTGAGATTCAGCGTGATGAGTGGCGAAATCTATCGCCGCCGTTTCAATGTTAAATCTCATATAAGTCTCTTAGTCGACTTTTACGACACGCCAAGAAGGCATTGGTGCTATTCGTAACCGAAAGCACACGGCTTAAATAAATAAATACATATACACACGATATAAATATAGTATTCAATAGTGTTATTACACTTCCACGGTCATTAGGTCAAGATTAAAGTAACAATACTGGAAGAAAACGTACTTATTGCATGAAAAAAACATAAACATACTTACTAAATACACCTACATACTAAGTATTTTAAAAATAAACATAATACAACGTTGATTTAATTATTTACTTCATATGAAGACTGTTGACTTTTAAACATAATAGATAGGTACAACATAATTCTTACGGACCGCCTGGTAGGTCCGTTGGACATTTGAACAATGCGCAGAGATTAACTGGCCACCGCTATCGATTCCAAGAAGTTTAAAAAGCTTCGTGTGGAACAAATAATCTTCTATCCCTCTCACATAAGTATGAGCGAGATAGATAATATTCGCTTATCCCAGCGTAACGGAACCGAAACAAAAGATACAGGTAAGTACAACCAACACACCAATCCTGGTGTTAGTGAAGATATCGTTCAACTGAAAAATGTTTTATAATGCCCACGCGCAGTCCTTCAATAGCCCATGTTGTGATTTGTGCGTTCTTTGCTGTGAGTTAATATTACGACTACTTGGACACGGATTTCTGGACTTTAAATTTTGCTTAACGATTGGTAACTTATTAAAATGGATAATACATGTGTTACATGCAACCGTGCACTGAGACGGATTCGGAGACATGTTCCCACATATGTTATTTTTCGTGACTTGGAACCGCTACAAGAGTTATGTACTAGCGCCTACACCAATGAGTTCATTGAAATAATAACAAGAAACAGAAACAAACCTAATCTTCTTGCGAATTACGTACCTACTTAGAAATAATTTAAATAGACAGAGGGTAGCGTTTGCGTTGATGCAACCACGAACGACCCAAACTTGACGGACTTCCCTCGGCTAATTCACGAGGATTTGATTTTGTTCGCCATAGGAACATATCACGTTAAAATCGCCCGCTCTTATTGCAGCGAGCATATTAAAAGAACGGGCGTATATAAAATGGAAGTCTTCAGACATCCGGAGCGGATTGAACTGGAAGAATATCATGAAACTAACTCACTAGAATCAGATGTAAAATACAATCAAGACACGTTAGGAGGAGGACGTACTACTACACGTATATTTTACACATATAAATAAAAAATAAAAAAATCTTTGGGAAAGTTGTTTGTTATGATGAGTACAATCGTGTGTTAAAATGTCGGTCATTAATTACCAGTCACCCTATATATGTACAGTAAGCGTTCAAAAGTGCATAAGCACGCTAAAGCCGGGTACACATTGGTGCAATGTAACATGTAATGCAACATGCAATGCAAGAATTTGACGTCCACATTGCTGCAATGTATCATGTAAAGTAACAGAATTCCCATAGTGTAGACGCCTTGCGCGCACGAACCGCGTCTACTACGCGCACGAACAGATTGTTGCAACTCTTGCGCGTAGCGACCCGAAATTTGTCGGTTTTTTCCCCGAACACAAAGAGGCGCGCAGTATGCGCGGAGCGTCAGTGTGGACAGGTTGTGTGGTGTGTACGGCTAGACGCGCGCGAACATGGAACATGGAACAAGACGACGCTACTGCGGCGGAGGAGGCGGTTACATTTACGTGGAGTGAAGAAAAAGTGCTTCAATTAATTGAAGTGTACAGATCAAAGGAAATTTTGTGGAATCCACAACATGAGAATTTTTATAAAAAACATTTTAAAGAGGATGCATGGATGGAAATTGCTAATTTGATGGAAACAACACAAGAAAAATGTTACAGTAAAATGATTAGTATTTTATCATCCTACCGTCGTGAAAAAGCGAAGGAAAAGAAATCGAAAGGAACAGGAAAAGGTAAATAAATAATAATAATTTACTATTTATTATTTATTCATATACTTTATTCTTAGTACAATCGTAGGTTGGAAACCGCAAAAATGTTTGTGTATTGAAATGTAAATTGGCATAGCCGACTAATATTGAAATTGGCTTTTTTCTCTACAAAATGACAACTTTGACAACAACTACAACATTTTAATGGATTGAAATCACAAATTATGTTTTTTATTTAATTTTTTTCATGATTATTATTTTATTTTTTCAGGTGCCTCGGAGACATACAAAAGTCGATGGTTTGCCTTTGATTCTTTGAAGTTCTTGGACAACCGTAACAAACCGAGAAAGAGAACGAACACGGTAAGTAAAACTGGATTGATTCTTTTACGAACATCTGTCTTGCCAATGAACCTTCCCTTCTTTCATAAAATAATCGGAGAGCTCATCTCTTAACGCATTCAAATGTGCAGGCGATCGTCGAGGAATATTTCTCATAGGTAGTAGTGATCTCATATCTTCATTATTTTGCCTACGTGTGTCTTCATTCGTAACTTCATCTTCAGTGTCATTCATATATGTATTTCTAGAGTGACGTCTCAAATAATTATGTAAAAGGACAATAGCCATAACCACTAGCTCAGCTTTATCAGGCTGTAAAAGCATTGGTTTTCTGAGAACTCTAAAGACAGACGATATGATACCAAATGCATTTTCAACAGTTCTTCTGGCTCTGCTTAGCCTGTAGTTGAATACTCTCTTTGAAGTGCCTTTTGGATGTGCCCCAGCATATGGTTTCATCAGATTTTCACTTAAAGCAAAGGCACTATCACCCACAAAGAAATATGGTATTGGAATATGTCTCCGTGGGAGTGAATCAGGTGATGGAAGGTTTATTGTACGATCTTCTATCATTTCACAGAGTTTTGTATCTTTAAAGATGCCACCATCTGAAATCCTTCCTTGGCATCCCACATCTACAAATAGAAAATTATAATCGGCGTCAACCAAAGCAAAAAGAACGATGCTAAAGAAGTTTTTATAGTTGTAGAATTCAGTTCCACTTTTGATAGGTGCCTCAAGCACAACATGTTTTCCGTCCAGTGCCCCTAAACAGTGTGGAAAATTCCACTTCTCTTCAAACTGTTTGCTTATGTTCAACCAAGTTTCTTCTGTCGTTGGAAGCTAAAACAAAAAACTTTTATTTAATTTATGGCTACGAGACAGTCATTGTACTTAGTAGCCCAACACTCGCTGGTGACAATTTTTGAGGTGCCATTATAGTGAGCATCTCTTGATTTTATTGCTAGCTATATTGAACTAGACTAAAAAACGAACTAAATATTTAGTCGTTTCGACATTTGTCCATCGGTGCCACGATACCTACCTTCCTGGAGAGTTATATCTACTATCTAGTAGTTTATATCAAGAGATGGGACCTACAGTTATAAATTATTTTTATGTTTTTCAGGAGGCGGTTCAACAACCGATTAATGAAGAAAATCTGCAGAACGAATTTGCTACTCCACGTACACGGTATGAACCTACGCGAGCTAAACAAGCAAAAAAAGATGAAAGCAGCAGTGTACTGGCCGATGTAGTGGGCATATTACAAACTACTGCCAATAAGTTGGGAAATTCAGGCGCTCCAGATTTAACTACAACTTTCGCTTCCTATATATCAGCTAAAATGAATACTTATTCCCTTCAAACCAGGAATTCGGTCGAACATGGAATTTTTGAAATTTTGATGAAGGCTGACAGAGGTTATTATGAATCATCATATCGACAGCAGGATAACTACCCCAGTTCATACCAAGAATCCTATTATGCATCACAGAAGAAAGGACAAGATTATGTGGATCTGACCGGATATGTTAATCGTCCTGGAACTTCCGGATTTAATCGTCCCTCGCCTTCCGCGCAAACTCCAGATACAAATCAAGAATATATGAACCAACAGCCATCGTCTGTAACGTCACTAGAATCTAACCAATCCTATGACGACTTTAATGATTTGATGTGATAATACTGTTCTTTAATTGACTTATTAAGAATAAAACTTACCTTGATATAATCTTTTAATTCCTCAATTATGGCGGAGCATACTTCTGTAATAATGCCACTTATGGCTTGTTTTGATACTCTGAAGGTATACTGTAAACTTGTGTAAGAGTCACCACTAGCTAAAAAACGAAGTGTTATTGCCAGTCTGTCTTGGATTGAAATTGGAGCCCTTAACTGTGTGCGATTCCGAAAAATTCTTGGTCCGACTAATCTGAGTAGATCTTCAAATGTCGTTGGACTCATCCTTAAGACATTTTGAAATTGTCCAGTTAATCTCATATCGGCCATTAGTTTTGCACCAGCTCTCTGACTATACAACTCTGTACGCCACCAACGTCGATGTCTTCTGCGTTTTATCACATGATTCACTATTAATAATGAAGCACTGACTATCATCAGAGCCCGCAATTGGTCGTCACGATCCATTCCTTTGCGTGTTCTTTTGCAGACTGAGCGATCCGTTCGCGCGCATCTCGGAAACAGATGTGAGTAGGTACATGCGCGGTTCGTGCGCACGTTGTGCGCGCCCCGCGTCTACACTGATGCAATGCTCGTTTCGTGTTGCATTGCATGTTGCGTTGCAGCAGTCTGTACCCGCCTTAAGAGTCGTTTTGCTGTGAACACGCGGTATAGTCCGTACATTTGTATGTGTAAACAGTCAGACGTCTGTGGTGTGAGTGCCGTACACACACACCACAGAGAACGCAGTTTTGAACTACACACTATCGTATCGTCACGGTTCGCGGGCGCCGCACTTATATTTCCATAACTTTTGTTAGCACGCATCATACTCGTACGCGTGACCTTGGCCAGTGTATCGCATTGCTAAAATTCGAAAGTAAATTACATGTGCAGATAGCAGAAGGCGTTAAGCGTTGGTCTTAGATTCAAGATGGCTAAGGTTCTAATCTCGTAAATCACAGCGCTGTTTTTGCAAATATTATTATTTTTGTTTGCAATAATAATATTTTTAAATATCCTGCCTATTTATTAATGTTGTTATTGCAATAAAGGGTTTAGAATAAAAAATGGGTGATATGTTATAATAAAAAATAAATAATATTTATTCGTTATGTTTATTTTACTTAAGTATAGTTATCAAACTGCTACAATTATTTATCATTACTTCACCTGAATAATATGTGAAATAGATGTCTACAAACTTAGAAGCAATTTGTATTATTTTGACATATTAAAATTTTGAAATGTTTTAAATTTGAAAAGGATTTTTTTCACCATAAATATAAAGCTTTGATCATGGTCGAAGTAATTAAGCTATAAATAAGAATATTAGACTACTTAAACAGTAAAAAAAAAACTACTGACAAAATAGTTGATTTTAAGTATAAGTAGGCAGTTTCGTTTACATTAATTATTTTAAATTTTATTTGGCTTTAGTAAATATTGGTTGGTATTGAGGTTATAGCTTAAGTATTCATTCTCTTTACGAAAAGAAGATTGAAACTAAACCTCAAATTTTAATCCTAAAATAATAATATTACTAAAATAATATTAAACATTTTCGGTCTATCTGCAAGAAATACGACAAACACCATGTTGAAACGTGCTTAAAAAGTTACCATAAATTCATGCAATAACGAATCTGTTGTTTATTAAGTTGGTACGGTCAATATTTTAAGGTCAAAAACGGTTTTCTAGCTGGTCTTCAGTGATGCAAGCCTTCAGAGTGCACGGCGAACGGTTTATAATGACGTGTTTTTAATAATTCAGCAAAATATCTCGTTGGTATGAAACCATTTGTTTCATATTCATTCCCCATTTGACGTCGCTGCTACTCGATAATAAGCCCCTTCCTCATATCTCTTAACCCTCACAGTATTTCTCTAGAACAAAGAATAACATTGTATTTATTACACAAAATACCTAATTATTTATTATTCACTAATCGAATTAAACCTCATAATGAGTTTAAAACTTTAAAGGCATCTTCTGTCTCAACAATACCCTTGATTAAGATTTATGTTTAGTAAAATATAAAATATTTAAATGATAACACTCACACTTAGTCCGGTTTCATTAGATATAGCCAATGATATTATAAACTATAGATACGTTACCCGCGCTCTATAGTGGCAAGATGAATGCAAGGTATTTACCGGACTTCGATTTAGTCGCGTACCAACCAGTGCCGCGGCTGTACGTGATATTAAAATAACTTGTGTGGATAACTTCCTAAAAATAACAAAAAAAAAATGCCGTCCTGTGTTTATAGGAAATGTAAAAATTATACTGCAACTGTGAAAGATAAAAAAGTATCATTTCATGCGTAAGTATCAAGAAAAATGTATTTTATTTTATGTTTTTCGATGCCTTCTAATGGCGGCTGGCGCTTGAGGTAAGTCACGTGCCGTTAGGGGAAGATTACTACTTTGCATCAGTGTGTAAAACCTAATATTGCGTTCCAGGTATTTTGAAATTAAATGGTTTTGTTGACTAGCTTATCTATCCGACCATAGAATAAAAAATCCACAGAGGACATTAGACTTTATTTGAACGTACAAATAGAGATGTAAGCCGCGTTTGTTGCAGCCAAATGGCAACAACGGTCCTTTACGGAATTGGAACATTTTGTAGCGTATTGGCAACAACGGTGCCTGAACATAAAATGTCCAAGTAAATGAGAGGAAATTTAATTGTAATTTAATTTAAACGATTGTTGTACTTTTATTTAAAATTTAGAATTATTCACATTTTTTTAATAAAGATTTTTATGTTTATAATATTGTATTTTGTTTTATTTTATGTAACAGTAATTACTTACCTACTCTTGCGAAATACTGCATTCATATTCAGATCGAAAATAATATTATTTTACCCGTAAATCTACTACCAGATCAACACGAGAAAATCGAGTGTCCATTTATTCCCCATATGCCTCCTTTTGTACACGTTTGGCCAATGAGCATGCACCACAGAATGACAACGTAATTAAAGAAATATATTTATCTCTCTCTAACAACAGGAATTCCGTAGATGACATTTAATTTTCTTTCCCTTTCTTCGTGCGTCTAAGTAGCTATCTAGCTACCGATAGTATTTACGCTGTTTTCGAGTGCCGTGATGTTCATCCATAACGCGTCTATTTATATTACGTCATTGGATATAGCACTATAAATGCTATTTACACAAATAACATTCACTTTTACGCAGCGCAATAATAATTTTGATATCCGTTCAATATTTGCTTTTTGAAAATAATAACCACAACACTGCGCTAAATACTCGTCACCAACATTATCTACGAACCAACAAAGTTCTATTAAATGAATACTCGTAACGAACTGAATCTGTCTACCCCACAGAAATCGAAATAATTTAGTTAGTTTTCTGTGGTCTACCTGCTAAACTTTAATTTTTATGTGAACAAGATGAATGAAACAAAAAACGAATGATTATCGAACTAGTCATTGGTTGCAGACAAAGTGAGTGTGTGTGTGTGTACTGGCGTGTTTATAGTATTGTAACAACTTATAGAAGAAGGTCGTAAGTCAAACCGAAGCGTCAGTCTATTGCTTTGTGAGATTGCTTATGGACTTAAAGCCAAATAAAATTTAAAATAATTAATGTAAACGAAACTGCCTACTTATACTTAACCTTAAAATCAACTATTTTGTCAGTAGTTTTTTTTTTACTGTTTAAGTAGTCTAATATTCTTATTTATAGCTTAATTACTTCGACCATGATCAAAGCTTTATATTTATGGTGAAAAAAATCCTTTTCAAATTTAAAACATTTCAAAATTTTAATATGTCAAAATAATACAAATTGCTTCTAAGTTTGTAGACATCTATTTCACATCTTATTTAAACCGCGTCGTTTCGGTTACGACCAACGCCTGTTTCTCGGCATGTCGTAAAAGTCGACTAAGCGACTAATATGAGACTTAACATTCAAACGGCGGCGACAGAGTTTGCCACTCATCACGATGGGTCTCGCAAAAAACGGGGAAAAATGGGCTGTGGAAAGTTGATTTTGACAATCTGCAGTCACTGCCTACTCGTTTGGGATTATGGGCGCGGTGTACGTATGTCGTCGGAAATACCCAAAACGAAAAATCTTAAGGAAAAAAAAAAACACCCCTGATGAAAAACAAATAGCATTTAGCCATCGAATCTAATAGTGAGATATTTACAGAATGATATCACTAAATATGACTAAAATTTTGAGCTACATCCTGTGTCTGTTCGCTCTGGGTTTTTTTTTTACCATTCTCCTTTGTATTTATAAAATGTGAACACTTTGTCAATAAACGTCCATTTAAAATTCTCAAAACGTCGTACAGATTTTCTATATGCATATCTATATATAGTTATAAAGACAATGTAGTATGGATATAATACGCCTGAATTTTAGGATTTAGTTAGGAGTTTTCCATTAATATTACATTCCAGTAAGCCATTGCCCGCGTGGTCAAAAAGGATAATTAATATTGAAAAAAAAACAGCCTATTACTGTCCCACTGCAGAGCAAAGGCTTCTTCACATACAGAGAAGGCACGAGCATTAATCACCACGCGCGCTCAAGAGCAACAATAACACCCTTCCTACAGAATGCAAGGAACCTGCGGACCTGCTACTTTTCATGAACAACATATTCGACTGTGTGAATGGCAGTCAAATGAAAAATAAAAACGCCAAACCCCTACTTGGCCCAGCAACACCAAACTCTGTCCACTATAAAACGTGGGTGGAGGGCGTAGAAATATTTAATTCGATGAAATTTATAACTTCGACTGGTAAAACAGAAACTATTCCCTCTGTAACCAATTGGGTGTGGACACTGAAAGCAATACAAACTTTGCTAAAAAAATAAAAATTGATTTTAACGTGTCGTCAGTATGGTTGCGGCACCTTAATCAGGATCCATTGGAAAATTTCTTTGGCGCAGTGAGAAGCCAAGGATGTCGCAACACTAACCACACTTTTAATAAATAATTTAAGCAGTGTTCACACCCGCGGTAACTGCGAAAGAGAATTTTGCGATGCATTGCACTCTCTCATCATCAACGAAAATGCGAAAGCAACGTCGACCTGCTCCTCATTCGATTTTTCAAAGATTTTTATTTTAATTTTACGCCACTCTCTAGTGGCGTTGCTTAAATTAGGGGATCCCTTTCTTTACCTTTGTAAAGAAAGGGATCCCCGAATTATTGCTCCAATCTAATACATGAGCGGATATTTCCTAAAAAAAAACAATATCCAAAATTTTTAAATCTTACGCTGATTGCACAAATGATTTATCATCACAAAATCAAATTGAATACATTAAACATAGGGAATATGCAGGTCGACGATGGCTTAGCACTCCCAGCAAAGACTTAATCAAATTAATTTAAAATATGCAAGATATAATAAATAAAATAATTAAAGAAAACATTGAAAAATGTGATTTTAAAATATATAAAACTAAGACCGCAATCATTATATCAAAGGGTACGCGGCGCGGCACTAGGAGCGACATCGCGTCCGTTTTTCATCCAGTCAATAAATTAGCAAAAAGTAGTCTAAAGTGAACTGTTAATAGTGTAACATACATCCTTTTATTCGTAATGGAGTAAACAAACCCACTGTGTAATTTGTATGTGAAAGTAAATTGTGAATTTAGTGTAATCAGCAAAATAACATTCCGTCAGTTTCAAATCACAACGGCCCGCGGCAAGCGCTGTCAAGTGATTTACGCAGCTTTGCACGACTAAAGGCAACCCCGCTGCAGCGCCTGTGCTGTGTTTTACTCGCTTCGCATCACTTTATATCTATGGCTTTAACGCTAGTAATGTCGAAGCAATGCAATAACCTTGTGATCAACGAGCTACTATGCTTTCTGCAGTGTAAAATTGATATTATGGACTAAACTAGTTTGCTACAATTTTGTGAATCTAATTTTACCGAAAACGAAATTATAAAAGCTAAATCTATTCTCGCTGAGTCGACCAACTCTCGCTCCACGCGAAAGGGGAACGGCAAAAACAAGCGTCTCCTTCAAGACATCATAAAGATTCTTAAAAAATCTGAACCAGTCCCTACTTTCGTGGCTAAAGATCTACACCGCCTGCCGCCAGTAACTTTCGATTACATAGACGTCACGACCCTACTTAGAAACATTTTAATGTTAAAACAAGACGTCCACCGAATTCAGAAAGAAGCGCAGGCTGCTCGAACGACGTCGTCACTCAAACAATTCCATTCTCGCGTAAGAGTAACTTTGAGCGCTTCCACCGAAGTGTTTTTTAGAACACAATACGTGCTATAAGCCCCGCCCCCTTTGCGGTCATGTCACGACTCGATCTTCAGCATTAATAATCAGCATCCATCAATGCGGATGCTGATGTTGAAAATGATGCTGAAGTTCTGCGGATGCTGATGCTCATGTTCGCAACAACCCAACCAGACCGCCAAAAAGACAGGATAACCTTATAGTCAATGAAATGACTTAAGACAAATTTTAAATTACTTCAAGAACAGTGGAGTAATAATCTTTACGTAATACACGACGAGCTAGAAACCAACCGTAATTATTTTCTGTTGGTTTGACACAAGCATACACTAGTAAGATATTTTTAAATCAAAATACAAAAACCGGTCAAGAGAGTGTCGGACTAGCGCACCGAGGGTTCCGTATAAGCCGCGCAGATAGAGAATAGATCTGAAAATGGCGTCCGCTCGCATGCGTTCTCGCTCACTCTCTATCGCTGTCTATACTCACACAGTGAAGTACGCGCTACAAAAAAATAGTCAGTCAGGATTCGCTTTCCACGCTACTTGACGCACTCCGAGTTATCGTTAAATTCGTTCCGTTATTTTGTTGTTTTCGTTGTTATTCATTGTTGTTTTTGTTGAGTTTGATTGTTATTTGTTTGCGTTACGTTTGATTGTTATTTATTTTCGTTAAGTTTTTGTTACGAACGTTGACATTTTGTGATTGATTGACAATGGCTTCACGAAAACGTGGAAAGATTCTTCACAGTGATGCACGTGAGATTGTTTACAACGTTATAAAATACTTTGACGAAGAGAAGAACTTGGAGCGTTATCATCCGTTAAAGTATAGCGCCGCACGCGCAGTGATGGCGACTAATTTATCGATGGCTACTATATCGAGAATAAAGAAAGAAGGTAATTACATGGTACAGTACCGACCAAAAGTCCATAAGCAATCTCACAAAGCAATAGACTGACGCTTCGGTTTGACTTACGACCTTCTTCTATAAGTTGTTACAATACTGTAGACACGCACATTACACACACACACTCACTTTGTCTGCAACCAATGACTAGTTCGATAATCATCATTCGTTTTTAGTTTCATTCGTCTTGTTCACATAAATATTAAAGTTTAGCAGGTAGACCACAAAAAACTAAGTAAATTATTTCGATTTCTGTGGGGTAGATGCAGTTTGTTACAAGTATTCAATTAATTGATTCAGGCGTGACCTTGCGGAAATCCATTATAAAATACAATAGACGTGGATATATTTAGTAACTTGTTCCGCTTAGCTATTTCTAAAGAGCCATAAAAAACTCCTGAAAGAAATCGACACGTGTTTCACCTCTCAACGAGGCATCCTCAGGATGACGATGGACTTGTTGCGAACTCGAACACGGCGTGTTCACGGGTGATAAGGCTCAGTCTGCACTCAGCGCTTGGTGTGGCAACACGCCGTGTTCGAGTTCGCAACAAGTCCATCGTCATCCTGAGGATGCCTCGTTGAGAGGTGAAACACGTGTCGATTTCTTTCAGGAGTTTTTTATGGCTCTTTAGAAATAGCTAAGCGGAACAAGTTACTAAATATATCCACGTCTATTGTATTTTTTAAGTATTCAATTAATAGAACTTTGTTGGTTCGTGCCGTGATAATATTGGTGACGAGCATTTAGCGCAGTGTTGTGGTTATTATTATCAAAAAGCAGGCATAAAATATATTGAAGAGATCAGATCAGATCAGAGAATATTATTGCGCTGCGTAAAAGTGAAGTGAATATCTAATAAAACTGGACTAAGTGTGAGTGTTATCATTTATATATTTCATATTTTACTAAACATAAATCCTAATCAAGGGTATTGTTGATAGAACAGAGGTATTGTTGAGACAGAAGATGCCTTTAAAGTTTTAAATTCATTGTGAGGTTTAATTCGATTAGTGAATAATAAATAATTAGGTATTATGTGTAATAAAAACAATGTTTTTCTTTGTTCTAGAGAAATACTGTGACGGTTAAGAGATATGAGGAAGGGGCTTATTATCGAGTAGCAGCGACGTCAAATGGTGAATGAAACAAATGGTTTCATACCAACGAGATATTTTGCTGAATTATTAAAAACACGTCATTATGAACCGTTCGCCGTGCACTCTGAAGGCTTGCATCACTGAAGACCAGCTAGAAAACCGTTTTTGACCTTAAAATATTGACCGTACCAACTTAATAAACAACAGATTCGTTATTGCATGAATTTATGGTAACGAATTTTTTAAGCACGTTTCAATAGAGTGTTTGTCGTATTTCTTGCAGATTTAACTCATCACCAGTTAAGCAGCCTTATAAAGGCGGATAACAATTAAAATTCTATTGTGTCTCGTTAATGACAGTTGAAGGGATACCGAAATTGTTTAATATTATTTTAGTAATAGTATTATTTTAGGATTAAAATTTGAGGTTTAGTTTCAATCTTCTTTTCGTAAAGAAAATGAATACTTAAGCTATAACCTCAATACCAACCAATATTTACTAAAGCCAAATAAAGTTTAAAATAATTAATATGAACAACTGCCTTTAACCTTAAAATCAACAATTTTGTCAGTAGATTTTTTTACATTTTAAGTAGTCTAATATTCTTATTTATTGCTTAATTACTTAGACCATGATCAAAGCTTTATATTTATGGTGCAAAAAATCCATTTAAAATTTAAAACATTTCAAAATTTAAATATGTCAAAATAATACAAATTGCTTCTAAGTTTCTAGACATCTATTTCACATATTATTCAGGTGAAGTAATGATAAATTAGTAGCAATTTGATAACTATACTTAAGTAAAATAAACATAACGAATAAATATTATTTATTTTTTATTATAACATATCACGCATTTTTTTATTCTAAACCCTTTATTGCAATAACAACATTAATAAATAGGCAGGATATTTAAAAATATTATTATTGCAAACAAAAATAATAATATTTGCAAAAACAGCGCTGTGATTTACGAGATTAGAACCTTAGCTATCTTGAATCTAAGACCAACGCTTAACGCCTTCTGCTATCTGCACATATAATTTACTTTCGAATTTTAGCAATGCGATACACTGGCCAAGGTCACGCGTACGAGTATGATGCGTGCTCACAAAAGTTATGGAAATATAAGTGCGGCGCCCGCGAACCGTGACGATACGATAGTGTGTAGTTCAAAACTGCGTTCTCTGTGGTGTGTGTACGGCACTCACACCACAGACGTCTGACTGTTTACACATACAAATGTACGGACTATACCGCGTGTTCACAGCAATACGACTCTTAGCGTGCTCATGCACTTTTGAGCGCTTACTGTACCTACACATTATTTTACGCGGTTGCTTTATGGGCGTGACCAAGATAGATAGATAAATCAATTTATTTGAAGATGATTAGCCTTACCTCGATCGAGTATGATGTTTTTATATAGATTTTCTGGCCTGGAAACGAGTGTGGTTTTTGTATAAATAGTTTCTGGCCTGGAAACGAGTCCTTTTGGCAGCGAGTATGACTAAATTCAGTGTTGCTGACCATCAGCCATCGTCATCATCCATCACCATTAACATTCATCATCATCAAACACCATAATCATCGCCCACCATTATCATCATCATCATCCATCGCCAATATCGCCATCATCATACAATCATCAGCATCACCCACCACCCTCATCATCCACCACCATCATCATCCATCATACATTATCATCGACATCATCACCCACCACCATCATCATCATCCATCACCATCATCAATCCTCATCCATCATCATAGCTGTAGATAGTGTAGATAGTATCATCTTCAAAACTTGAAGCATCTGAAAATACGGGTCCACAGACGCCCCGTATCGATCAAGTCATTCATGGTGTTGATCGTACTCACCGGCGTGTGTTAAACTGCGAACGGCGTCGCTCTATAACGATAACTGACAGTAATAGTAATATTTTACTCTTATTTTAGGTAAACTTGCAGAACAAACCAACACCAAGATCCGTACGCCGAGTAAGGGCAGAAAAGGCAAAAATAATACGCGTGTCCCCATGGACAGCTTCGATATTTGTGCCATTAGAAATATTGTTGCCTCAATATACGACGTTCGAAAGGAGGTACCTACGCTGAACAAGATTCTGGCGTCAGCAAGAGCTGATTTAAACTATAAAGGCTCCAAAACGACATTAAGAAAGATTTTAAAAGAAAAGCTCGGATTTAAATTTAGAAAATGCCGCCAGAACCGAATGGTGCTCATAGAACGCGATAACATAAAAGCGTGGCGAGTTAAATATTTACGCCGCCTCCGACAAAATGATGCCATGGGTGCGGAAAAAAAGAAAGTTGTATATATTATTATTATTTTTCAAACGTCTTTGACACATCTCGGGACCCTGGGGTCCCGGACCTTTGGAAGGCGTACGAGGGGCCGAAGCCAACTCGCAGAGGCCCGTTAGACGTTTTGTATGAAATGAGGCACCAACCGACGATTATCCCTATATGCACTATACAAGTGCACCCAAGGACAACCCCCGGTTGGTGTAGGACTATTGTAGAACATGGAAACAAAACATATTGGGCTATGGATTTGGGTGGCTATAATGGATTGGTAACCTTGAACTATGGAAAGACTATGGCCCCTGCCTGACCAATATATTATAAAACATACACAGGAAAATGGCAGGGGGTGACTTGCACACTCAATAATGGGCCCCCGAAAACGGTCGCTAGCACAAAGTGTCGTAGCGACAAAGGGGCAACATGTCCTGAGGTGCTTATGAGGAGTGGAGAGGTATTCCACGGCTATCAGGACAATCCCGGAAGTACGGTCAAGATCCCTACCAGCATCTTACTGAAATACTTCCTTCCTCCAAGCACGTTTGCTCTTGCGAATCTCCACTCAAGCCGGCCAATAAAGGCGAGAATGAGGTGGGAGCTCTGTTCCTCGTCAGTGCTCACTCCAGCCGGCCAATAAAGGCAAGCCAGAGGTGAGTAACAAGACTTCTCCCGGAAGATAGGGTCCGTGGGGTCGCTACTGCCCAACAGCTCGCCACATGCTGCCCTGCGGGTTTTTGTATTTCTCTTGGTCTGGCTCCTCATTCCAGACCTGTTCCGGCAAAGTAAACTCTACTGGCTCGGGCCTAGAGTTCGGAGCACGCAAGCCCCACCACGACGTCAACGTAGAGATACGGCGGTGGGGTTATTATTATTATTATTATTGATTTTTATTTCGGAACAGAGTCCATAGTGTGTTAGTAACATAATATAAAATAACTTATTATCTAGTGTTAGTACCAATCACCCTCTGCACAAACAGCTTTACAATTGGAGAGCTAAAGCTCTCCGCTACAGTTCTCAGGATGCTGTTGTGACTGTCTCTCACTCTTCTCAGTAGTGAAGCAGTTTTTTTGCGAACAATCGCATGGAAACCGTCAGTACGGGCTTGCGCAAACATTTCCGAAGCGCTGCAGTGATATATGGATGAGTCGTGGATCCATGCCCATTATACTGTCAGCAAGTGCTGGCAGTCATCCACCGATAAAGGCGTTCGCAAAAATGATAGTCCCGGACAAAGGTGGGTGATGGTTCATGCCGGCTCAGAGGATGGGTTTGTGGAGGGTGCAGGATTATTATTTAAAGCTAAATCAAAAAAAGGTGACTACCATGACGAGATGGATGGTAATAATTTTACGAAATATTTAAAAGAAAAACTAATACCAAATCTGCCTGAAAACTCCATTCTCGTCATGGATAATGCATCCTACCACAGTATGCAGTTGGATAAAGCGCCAACGACTGCAACCCGCAAAGCGGACATAAAGATATGGATGCAGGAGCACGGTGTCTCATTTGAAGAAGACTGGACTAAAGCAGAGCTGCTCATGCAGCTAAAAAAGCATCGCCCAGAGAAAAAGTATTTGGTGGACGAACTTCTGCGTGAACAGGGCCATGAAGTCCTCAGACTCCCTCCTTACAACTGCGACCTGAACCCGATAGAACACGTTTGGAATTTAATAAAACAACGGGTCGCAGATAAAAATGTGGAGCAACACGAAAACAAAATTGAGGAGTTCACAAAAGAGGCCATAGCTTCAATTACGCGAGACGACTGGAAGAAACAAGTGAACCACATCAAAAGAGTCGAAACAGAATACTGGAATCGCGATGTAGGTAGGGAGAGTGAAATAGAGGACTTCATTATCAGTGTCGGTATGAACAGCGACAGCGAAGATGAAAGTGACGACTATGAAGACCAGGACTGTGAAAGTGGCCAGTCCATGGAGGATTATAATGAATTGATGGAGGGAATTGAACCAATTATGGGTTCAGATGACCAGGATACTGCTGGACCAAGCGGTTTATAAAACCTTTTCTCCCCTGTTGGTCGGTTCAAAGCCATAAAAATAAATGAAATTTACTTCAAATTCTCTGTCTGATTCGTACATTTTTAAGCTAAATCCTTTTCTTGTGTCTTGTAGAGAACTAATAATCATTTAGCTAGGCAGGTACCGCCTGTCTTGTTCAAAAACCAGCGTGAAATGATCGCGCAAAACACACGTCGGCGACGTCTCAGACGTGTGCGTCGGTCTAATATAGTTCCGCCTTTACTTTACTGGCCTAAGGGATAAGAACGTTACTTTATGTATGTATGTGAGGTGGTATTTTTGTAATATGATTCTGATATGTCACAATTAATAAAGACAAATTTTAAAATCCAGTGATATTAATGTACCCTTGCTCCTTATTTATTTAATTAATATTTTTGTCATTATTTCTACTATTATTAATTAATAATATTAAAAAAGAATAATATATAACAAAAAAGTCAATAAAAATCGATGTTTGAGAACTTGTTTTGCCAACCGTACCATGCGTACCCGCCGCCATTTTCAGATCTATTCTCTATCTGCGCGGCTTATACCATTTTAAATTTTCATCGACGAAGCCTATATTCGTCAGAGAATTTTAAAACTGCACACTGCAGTGAAGAATATTGCAGTTTTAGGTCAGCGCCATCTCTTGATTGATAGTGGAACTAATTTATTTTTGTTGATGATTTCTGAAAATGTGTGCTATTTAGAGACATCGATTTATTTTTCCTGTAATCTTTACATAAACTTCTATCACATAGAATAATTTCAGATTTTTCACTATGCAAACTTCGGCGATAAGGGGGGGAACGGTATTTTTTTTTACATTTTACGTAAAATGTCGAAACGGAACCCTAAAAAGAGACGTTAAAGAACTGCTGGACAAAAATATAATTCCCAGGACCTATTATGAATCATACTTTCGAGGTGTGACTGATTAATTTTAACGTAATAAGTGTTTGTATTATTATTGTAATTTTTAAATACGGAGTATATATTTTAAATAATTATTTATAACAAATTCTCCATACTTATTACAATTTAATTGTGATTTTCGGACTGATGATAAACTAACTACTTATGTATACTTCAATTTTTTTTTAATCGCCTAATTCCAGTTGAGTGACTATAATATCATTTACTGTGCAATTACAACATTAACTGAGTATGTAAGTATAAAATTATTATTATATTAATGTGATTTCCTCTGTTTTTGTACTGACTGTTTTTGTTTTGTGTTTTGGAAGGTTTATTTTTTTGATTTAATAAGTACAAAATGTTTATTTGACATTTTAATTATCTTTTTTACAAATAAAAGCTGATTATCTGGTTTTATTTACTTATTAAAAATTGTTGTAACTAAAAAACATCTACTCAAAACCATAAAAAGTCACCTTAAAATTGTAGTAACTCAAAATGTTTGAACAATAACTACACAGCTAAAAATAATTCTTTCTGAAAACTTGAAAACTGAAAAATTCAAGGCAATATTAAAACAATAATAATAATATTAAAATTTGAAATGTATTTATAATCTTATTATTTTTTTTATTATTGCTAAATAGATAATTGTGTTTTAAGAAACCTATTAAAGTATTTTTTTTTAATAATCAGTAACAGGAAGTGCATAATCAATTTGTCGTCAATTCCCAAAAAAGTCACATTTTGAGTTACAACAGTATTGTGATATCAGTGTGATTAATGGTTTTATAATTTATATTTGCATGGTATTTTACAAGTGTTTATTTTTATCATAATAATATTTTTTAATTTAAATTGAGTTGCATGAATTTTAATATTGATATTTTGTACATCATCATTTTGTAATATTTGTGTATAGGTTTCATGCTGGATTATATTCAATGTGAATTGTTACTGAATATATTTTTTTATAATTACAAAAGATTGTAGAGTTAGTTTTATGTATCCTGGGAACTTCAGCAACAGTGTGAACTTTTTCTCTCATGAAACATTTGTGGACAGCAGATCGAGGAAACATGCGGGTCTCGATAGTGGCAGGGCTTTTGAATATAGAAATTAACAGCAATGACAACTGCTCAAGTTTTCATGATAAATAAAAACTAATAAAGTTTTATTAAAGAAAGCCCTTACATCTGAAACGTACAAATGGTACTCAGAATCAGAAGCCAAACAAAGACATGAAGATGAAGCTAGGGATGGAGAAGGACCAAGTAGTCAGTAGTAATATTTATAATAATAAGTGCATTATCTATGCAGCATAGCATAATATTGTATGTTTTTTATTTTATTATATATATATATTGAATTTTTTATTACTAATGTCCATCTTAATTTCTCTGAGACTGGAGACACTCTCCTCACCTGAACACTCAACACTATATCTATAGTAGTTTTATTTGCCACCAGTTTTCCCAATTTCTCCAAACGACGCTTGCCCATCTTGAAGACTTCTTCTTCTTGATAATATTATGGCAAGCCTACCGATATCCACTTAGTTTTAAACCTTGGCTACACATAGAATACGAAATCAATACAATGGTACCATGTTCATACACCATTAATCTCTGTAGTACAAATCTCGTTGACCACAGAAATTCTTTTTACAGAAGATTTGAAGAAATTATCATTTTTATTTGCTAGCGATCTGTATTCTAGAAAATCAATATTGTGGACCATTTCACTCTCACGGAACAGAATCCTTTTTCACTTAGCCACTAATTACTCAAATCGTATACAACCTGCTATCCTAGAGAACTCAATTTCAGCCTAAGGATGGCCAATTTTGTGAATTTCATTCAAAACATGCATATTTTTGCGACACTCTAAATACTAAACAATTTGCAATCCACACATAGGAAAACAAAAACTTTAAAGTACAGACCTTGAGGAACAAATCCTTTGCCTCATTATCATAGGACACAATGCAGTACAGACTGTCAACAATAGAAGATCATGTTGGTTAGATGTAGCTTTAACTTTGCAGTATACAGCTACCCCTAAGACGACCAACTGACCCAAAGAGCTGTTAAACGACCCTCTACCCGAATGTTATTGTGTCAAAACAAAAATGTGATTAGGGTCAGTGGGTCGTCTTAGGGGCGGTAGTTCCGTCTTGTTTTTATCAAGTGGGTGTGCCACTTGATAAAAACAAGGCGAATTATTGGTCTATGGGTTGTCAGCAGCAAATGTAAATCGATGTTAAATACCACATTTCAGAAATTAACCTTAACCTCATGACAGACAATGAAATACCAAAACTTTTAGATAGATACGCGATCAAATTTCAAACACAACCACAGAACAAAACACATTGCAATATTTTTCTTTTGGTACACATAACCAATCCAAAGCCAAAGTAAGCAAATCGATGGCCCGAAGTAAATAAATATAGTGTTCAAATCAAACTTCAACCTTCAACTTCACATATAGGTACAGACGCCAGCACATCAGGCTACTACAATCTGTCAAATTTATTTAATACATTTTTAACTTTATCACTGAAGTGTAAGGTTGAAAGTTGATTGGGAAAATTTGACAGTTTCGGGTAGCTTGATGTGCTGTCGTCTGTACATTATTAATCTGTGACTTCACCGACTCCAACGTCTCCAACTGCTCCTCCTTGATGTCAAGCAGTGTTGCCAACTCCAAAAGTTCAAATTATCGAGATCTCATGTCGAAATTATCGTTTTTTGGGCAAAATTATCGTACAGACATCAGCACATCAAGCTACCCGAAACTGTCAAATTTTTCCAATCTACTTCGAACCTCATTTTTTAGCGCTAAAGTTGAAAATTTATTAAATAAATTTGACAGATTGTAGTAGCTTGATGTGCTGGCGTCTGTACAAAAGAAAAAATCAATAAAAAAAAACGTAAAACGTTGCAAAGAAAATTGCTATCAAAAGACAATGAATAATTTTAAACTAGAGTCAAAGGGGAAGCATATTCCAAGTTTCACCACTAATGGCGCTAGCAGCACAAACAGTAAACCTGTTTTTTCCTATTATTTAGTTGATATTTTTGGGTTTTCACTGTAAGATTAAATAACTAGGGAGGGAAAGAGACAGAGACACTTACTTGTTGATGTTGACATATTTGTCAATTTTCTGGATTTTATTTAGTCTGACAAATACGTTTCGTTATTGGAACTTGTTTTTTCAGCAAATCGCAAAATTATCGTATATTGGACATTAATTGTCGTACATCGTTCCATTGGCAAAATTATCGTACGCCCCCATAATTATCGTACGGGTTGGCAACATTAATGCCAAGCTTCCTCCAATCCAAGCCACAGATTAGATATTTAATTGTAGTCTGTGGATAACAGTGTTGCCAGATGAGGAAATTGAAAATGCGGTAGCGTTACTTCAAAAACGCAAATTTTCAACAAAAAATGCGGACTTTCTTGTTGTATTAAAAATCAACCACAAATTGTGTTATTTGCTGACGATGCTTCTTTAATTTTTAAGGTAGATAGACGTGCTACAAATTTTGACGACATAAATAACGCCCCACTGCAGGGGACTTACTATGAGCTTTTAGAAAAACGTTGAATTTCCAGTCAGTTCAAAAGCAGGCCTGCTTTTGAATGGATAATATTCGTACTATGACGGTACTAAAGGTGAACGAATAGTGAACGAAGTTGAATGGTAATGCTTGTCTCTGGCCTGCTGTAATGTCATTTTCTTTTTAATAAGCAACGTTCAGAAACTTAAATCGTAATCTATTTTCACTTTACCGGTTTTCTGAAAATAACAGAAACGTGTTTTTTTTGGGTTTATACATATTTTAACTTTGATTGTGTATTACAAGTTACCTTTATCCATTATTTGAAAGCAATAAAAAGCTCAATTTCCCGTTCATAACAACTTTGAAAGCTTCTACGTGATTTTGAACGTGTGTGTATATGTCATGTTGTGCTAATCGTATTAACTATGCTGATGGCGTCAATTAAATATTTGTATTTTTACCTTAAATTTATTAGGCACAGACTTTTTAGAGAACACATTCAGATGCATAACTCCCATAGAAAAAATATTAGACACAGCGATTCGCTTCCGATTGGGAAAATGATGCTTGAGTCAAGCATAAAAAATGACAACAATTGTCAAGCAGCTTGACAGTTATTGTAATTTTTTATTGTTGGAATATACTATTGTAACTAGCTGCTGTCCGCGACTTCGTTCGCGTGGAAGTCGTAAGACACCACAATATACTACAATAACAGCCTTTATCTACATAAAGCTGTTTAATACATGCCTTTGCCTACGCACAGGCATGCTTTAAACAGCTACATACCCTACAGAAACCACCCAAACCAGTTTCTTGAATAAAAAAAGGAAAATTCAAAGGCAAATAAAAATACTAGATGTTTTGCAATAAACAATATTATTTATTAGGATTTTTCTAAAATTTTCTTAGATAAGAGCTTTTGCTTGCATAACTGGCTTGCTAGGTAGTCATGTTTTCCAGTCTAACAATGTCTGTACCTCTTAAAATTTGTCTAAGCAATTACATGCTCTAACCCTACCAAAAAAATAATTCTAGATCATCTAACTTAAAATATAGGGTGCATTACTTTTCAGTTTTTTCTTCAAACAATTGCCACAGTTTCTAAAACTTCTAAAGAGTTACAAGCCAGTTTCATAAACAGTAACTTCCTTGGAATTTTATCAATAAATTTCATTTCTTGGAATTTTTTGGATAGTTTCTCGTCAAAATGTATGTCACCGTGGACCGTAATTCTTGTCCTTTACTCTTCTTTGAGAATGTGCTGGCTCCATTCACACTCGCAATTTGTCCAGGATGGTTATTACTTGGGACATATTTAACTCACTGATTTGCCATCAGCATAGTGTGCTGGAAAATAACATAGATAACATTTCTTTAAGCAAAAAAAAATTTGATTTTATGTGGCAAACATTTTCCTGTAAGTTGAAGACTACAAAATATGAATTGTATGTTTATCAGACAAGATAAAACTGCCACTGCAATGGCTTACAAGATATAAATAGAAAAACAAAACAAAAATTGGTAGAAATCTTAGAAAGCCCAACTGATTTGTCAGGGATTAATCTAGGTAACTTTATTATAGAGGGAGAGAGAGGACTAAATACTTACAAAATGAGGAACTGTATACCAAAGCACTAGCCATCCATAGTGCGACTAAAAACCTGGGCACAATTTCTAACCTGAAAAGATAACACAACAACTTTAAAAAAAAAAAAGAAATAGCACCATAGAAGCATGAAGAAAAGTATCACCTGCTAAACAGCAAGGATTCTTTACAATTATAATTTAAATAAATAACCTACCTTTACTTTCTTTATTTTTTCTGACACACATCAACAATGTCTGACCATACTCTTATTTAATTGAATGTTTTTGTTCAAAAAATTATTTCGGATCACCTTAAATCAGATGTGGTGGGTCAAATACAACGCTTAATTGATAACCGCCAATGTGGATTATATCATCTGAAATACAAAAATTTATTTGATAAACAGAATAGTAAATAAAATCTTATATTAAGTACCTACTTCTTTCTATGATGAGGAAGTGATGTCACAAATGTTTCTTTTTGGTAAGGTAAAGATTTGGTGAGGTATTGTGATTAAAAACAAATAGGTAACAACAAATGCATCTAGGTACAGTATGAGGCCGCTAATGTGGTACATCGAGTTGCGAATATTTTTTACATCACTATGAACGAGATGTGCGAAATTTATACAACATATCATTAATCCAGGATAATTTAAATAAAAACAAATTACCAATGTTTTCTTTTGCATGTATTTGCACCCTTCTAGTGTCCTGCTGAAGACTTTTCAAGGCTGACTGGAATGCTGATCCTTGGTCTGATATGCAATTGGAAAGAAACCAGTCTCGCCAACTGCCTCCACAATTATTTTAAGTAGGTACTTATTGATTTAATTACGCTCAATCGCTTTTGTAGCACTTTCACAGAAATAATAAGCTATTGCGTGCTGCCATTTGTATATAGCACCCATAGTCATGAAACATCTCGAAACATCATACATTTACATGATCCAAAATCATAGGGTAAATAAGTTCTGTGAGGTCAACAAAATCATTTCCCATCATAAATCGGCAAAATTTTAAGTGGGTCCTCCTCACAACAGCTTACCTCGAACTTCAAATAAATTAAAAATGTTGTTTTAATAAAATTAAAAATAGAAGTAACAATATTATCAATTTTTCAACAAAACTATGTTGAAAAAGCTTGTCTAAAACTAACTTTTTCAAGATGGTTTATTTTGACATTACAGACGTTCAATAGTCGTTTTGCTGCTGTCAAATAGCGCGTCATGGTATGAAAACTCTATACAAAAAAAAAGGTGAACGGTTTTCGTAAACGTCAACGCAACTGGCCTGCTGCAGGCCTGCTATTAGGATGTCATAGTACAAAAAAGCAACGCAGTTCAACTTCTGTCCTGCTATAAGAGCTCGTGGTAAGCTCCCAGGTCCAATATTGGTTCACTGTAAAAATTTTAATGGAAAAAAAATAAGTGTATAAAATTTTCTTTACCAAATGTTAAAAGTAGTGATTGTGAGATAGTATTGAATCAAAAGAAACTAGAATTCGTCGATAAAACTGTTTTCCTAGGGATCACGCTCGACTCAAGGCTACAATGGGGTCCTCATTTAACATCTCTTGCAGGACGGCTAAGTTCAGCAGCATATGCTTTTTGCATGCTGAAATATGTAAGTAAGCAAAATATGTGGAACTTCTTATATTTAAGACCTTTAGTGTACCATATTTTACGCAAAATAAAGAAATACTAATTCTAAAAAAAAAAAACTAAAAATTCTAAAAATCCGTCAATTTACTGATATAGATACCGCGAGGCTAGTCTATTTTATTTAGCTACTTTCATAGTATCATGTCTTACGGTATTTTACTGTGGGGACGGGCTGCAGACATCGAGTCTATTTTTACTCTGCAGAAAAGAACGATAAGAGCCATATATTATCTCCACAGGCGCGATTCACTATGGAAACTGTTTAAGGATATTAAAACTACTATTATTATTTATTGGATCATCCTGCTATAGTATATCAATTTTTTAGTCATTATGGTGGTACCTTTACCAGACCACTGACAACTTGACAAGACAATTAAGTAATCCAATCACAGCCGTAGACAGAGTATGCCATTGAAATAGAAATAAATGTCTATGGAGTATGCAGTCTCAAAAGGCTACATTTCGAAACACCCAAGCGTAAGACGTCATGATGTCATTACGTCAATGAACAGTGTTGCCAGATGTACCTTTTTTCCCGCAGGCAGAGAATTCTCTGTCTACGGCTTTTCCACTTTTTACCCCGCCTTTTTGACAAAGGATCCGCGTTCCGCTTTTACCTTACGCGGTTCTGCTTTTTTCGAATCTGCTAGAACAACCTTTTTTTTTCTCACTCATGGTGGCGGTTTAGTGCCTGCTACACTTTTGCCAACTGCGTCCCCGACAGAGGTGACCCTGGTTGTCGAACGGCAGAGCTGTTTGAAATTTGGTCGTAAACCACTACGCGGTTGTAAACCACCAAGGTCACCTCTGTCGGGATGCGGTTGGCGACCGTGTAGCAAGCACTTTAAAGTTAATTGGTTCATCGAACATATCGTTTGTAAGTACGGTGTGGTACAGTAGGTCTTTTTAATCAATAAGCATATGAATTGAGCGAAAAAAATCGATGTAAATGTTAAAACAAGAAATTCCGCATTTTTTGTTGACAATCCGCGTTTTTGAAGCAACATTACCGCATTTTCAATTTCCTCATCTGGCAACACTGTCCTACAATGACTTCATTAATTTAATTATCTGTGGAGAGTACCGCTTGCTGCTGGGCCGGCTTTTGTCGGTCAATCATTTAAAAAGTACTCTGTGGTCAATCAAAGAAATCATTTTAGTTCAAATTACTATGTGCAAATCATACAGTACCTACAGTTAGTCTGTGCAGTTGGTTGTGATGTTTTTAGTGGTTAGTTTGTTTTTGGATGTTACTGATTTTAATTTTGGTATTACTATTGAAGTTAGGCACCTAAAATGTTGTGGTAACTTTTCTCATCGATCTGATCGAGCCCATTGACCTAGGTCCTAGTATTCATGTAAATATAGCTGTGCCATTGAAGAGACGAGATGACTTGGTCATAAAATTATTTATTAATGGCGTTCTTTGTTGTATTTCTTGAATTTTGATTTTGCTTCGTTGGATTTCTGCTTTGGCCTGGTTGAAACTATCGGTGGGTCGTCCTAGGGGCGGTCTTTTTTTTTTGTTAAACTCTGTTCTTTTAGTGGAAGTTAAACCACAAACTAAGTACATGTGGAAGGTGTTCGTCCACTATTCAATTCAGCATGTGGAGTTTTTAGAAATGTGATTCTAATCAATGCTAATCAAAGGTGGGTAGTCTTAGGGGTGATAAATAACATTTTTAAAAACTGAGGTCACTATGTTTTCGTTGGATAAAAAAATTCTCTAACAAACAAACAATGATGTTGCAAACAAAACCTTGTTTTTCATCTAAGTATTAATCTTGCCGTTGTGTTTGGTTCCGAGAATGTTGTGACCATAATGTCTGATTCAAAATGTAGATTGGTCTAAAAGATAAAAACGTTGTGGTATCAAGTGTCTAAGGTCAGAGGGTCGAACTTACCTCCAATGAAGTAACAATAGATTGAACTTTTAAGAGATAGCCTTCAGCCATAGCATTCAGTGTCATGGAAGGTGTTCATTATAAAATTCTTGGTAGGCTAATCATTGTTGTTCTTCAAAGGTTTTCTTTGTAAAAGGTTTTTGATGCAAATTGCTCTCGGAGCAAAACTCTAGAATTCAGAACCATGTGGTATTTGGTCAGTGGGTTGTCTTAGGGGTTGTGTGCCAGAAGATACCCTTATGTTCTAGAGTGCAACTTTTACCTACTGGTATCTTCTGTTGTATTACTTACAAGATTTCATGAACATCCGGAGTGAGCCCCAAGACTCCGATGCAAACCAGGCAGTGGGAAATAAAATGATCTATAGTGGTACATGGATCCTCCTTCAATCAAATACAAATATAAAAGAAAAAAAAAATCTGCACAAACAAAACGCACATTACAACATAATGACGTAAAAATAATACATGCATACAAAGTTATAGCATTAGTGCTACAGTTATTGATGCTAGCGCATTGCTAGAGCATTTTGTTTAAGTACCTACACAAAGAGTTTTACTCGGATGGTGGTTTATTAACCCTTAATGGGTTGTGATTAACTTGAAAGTAACATTAAGTAAAATATTGCTGATAAACAAGCAAATTGTCGAAGCACTCTGGACAAATTGAGATTTAACAAGCCCTGCAAATTAATGTAGACCGTTGTCTTTTACTCGGGATGAAGAAAACCGGCAAACCTGCAAAACTTGAAGTTGACTTCTGGAATATTGATGATAAAGCAACAAGAACCTTCATCTACCAAAACATTAATTTACAGGATTCAACAAGAAAAAAAAAACGATTAGGACACAATGTATGAAAAGCTAATAGTGGTTCTGAATTATATAAGTGGGTACTTATCGGGGATGTGTGACACTAGTTTATGAAGAGATCAAGGGAAAATCAGATTTTGTCACATAATGAACAAACTAATAATTAAATGTAAAAAATAGTATTATTTAAAGCCAAATAAATAAGAAGAGCAGTTTTTATATTGAGAATATGTTTATTGTTTTTGTACTTTTTTATTTTACCTTCACAACTGCTTCAAGTAAATTAAGTCTAGTTGATCAATACTAAATAATGTAATGGAATCTTAATTAAAACTAAATAATGAACTGGATTCTAACAGTACTCGAAAGAAGATTTTTTTTGTTGCAGGGCTGCAATATTTTAATAATGACAGAATATCTTGGAATTTTGCTTTACTGATTGGTAAAATGTCCTTGTCAGGCAGAATTAATTCTGATGCATTAGGGGTATCCCAGATAGCAATAAAAACTTGAATTTGACTTGCAATAACTGATGAATTAAGAGTGAAGGCTTGTGCCAAATTCGCCATGGCAAGTATACACAGTTGAGGAAAGTTTAAATCAAACTCTCTTGTTTCCGAGCAACAAGCTTGCATGAAGTTTGTTTTTACAAGGTATATACAATATAGCCACAATTATAAAAAAACTAAAACCCTCAAAAGTATGAAACTAAAAAATGCCTGTACACCTACAAAATTATAATGGCATGCGACCACAGCTTTACCTTGACCATTTTTGTACCTATGTCTTGGTTTCTGTCTGACATATTTTCTTGTTTCATACTTTTTAGAACGTGATTTTTGAGTAGTCAGGTTTTAGTTTTTGAACTTATCTACTTTTTAGGGTTCCGTAGTAAACAAGGAACCCTTATAGTTTCGTCATGCCCGTCTGTCTGTCTGTATGTCTTGTCTATCTATGTCTATCCGCGGTCTAGCGGTTGCAAAAACATGTTTTCCCATACATCCCATACATACATACATATGGGAGAACATATTTTTCAAGTACAAAGTTCGTTTTTGGGATAAATTCATCCCAACTACGGAACCCTTCATTGTGCGTGGTCCGACAACGTGGACCGGTTTTATGATAGTGTTTGCAGAGCAGCTTAAAAAGTTTTTTGTTTGGGTATTTATGTAAAATTGGTATTAATTTTACAGCAGCGCCGTACGTAGCAGTCTCACTTTTGCTTGTTTTTAACCGACTTCCAAAAAGGAGGAGGTTATATGTTCGTCGCGTAAGTTTTTTTTTTTTTTTTTTTCTATGTATGTCCATCGATTTCTCCGTCAATTGTGGACCGATTTTGAATTCTTTTTTTGTTTGAAAGGGTATGTTCTTGAGGTGGTCCCATATAATTTTTTATTAACTTTGCTTCTATAGTTTTTGAGTTAGCTTCAATAATACGTACTTTTTCCCACTTAGTATGTGGATGATATGATAAGTTCGTGACACTGTTATTTACATAGCAGGTAGTGGTTTTCGAATTTGTGTGGGGTAGGTACCACAACTAAAAAGTGAAAAATAAAAACTTTTTACAAAAAAAAACAACCGACTTCCAAAAAACACTACAAAGTGAAAAATAACTTTAATTTCGGAAGTCGGTGACAAAAAACGAAAATTCAAAACCAAAGACACCATTTTTCACTTTGTACTGTTTTTTGGAAGTCTGTTGTTTTTTTTTTAACAATTTAAACATCGTATGCAAGGAAAAATACTGTCATCCTCCAATCGAAGATTGGATACAATGAGACACCAGTCGCGAGTGGACTCATGAAGCTTGTTCATCATGCATGGGATGAGGCTCATACTTTTGTGATTATTGTTTTGATTAAAGTACAGTGTTCGTTTTGCCTGACCTTATGTAAACATTTTGCCCGCCCTGGTCGGGCAAAACGGACGACTGATTTAAAAAAAAATTGTCTTAGTTGGAGAAGGCTTATTTTTTCTTATGTTTGATTTCAAGTAACAAACCTAAATGTCCAAAGATTATAAATGATAAGTAATTGATAAATATAAATTATGTTACAGTAGTTTTTCTTTTTATCCAAAGTTAGAATATCTTTCTTGCCCGTCCGTCTCCTACATTGTGACCAAAAATGATTGCGATGTGATTTTTTTTTAAATAGTTTTTTTTTTAGTTCTCTTGACACTCCTCTCTCCCCCTATTCTTCGTGAATCTGGATGAAAGTCGAACGAACCGGGATACATCAAAGAATAACACTAGCTCATTGGCAAGCGTTTCAAGCCAAATGTTCATTTGCCCATTTTAATCGTCGTCCGCGATTGCCTCGTCGCACAGTGGTCCGGTTTTTATTTTCTCTGTTCAGTATCAAAGTATAGTAAGCAAACCTTATATTCTGACAACTACCAGTTGTCCTCAACACCACGACATATAAATTGCTTGCGTATCCCTGCGGCCCTGGTGCCTACGATGCTTCAAAGTTTCAAATTTTAAAGATGAATTATTTTGATATTATTAACGAGTTTTTCAATTGATGTGATTCCAAAATATTAGTTCTATTAAAACACGTAATTTGTGCGTACAATTTTTTTTTTTACTAAACAGTTATCATTTTTATTACATTTTCATTTATTGATAAATTGTTGGTTATACGACTAGCGTGACTCATCTTAAGAAATAAAATTGGACATAGATGGAGCCCTGAAAAGGGCTTTTTTCAGTAGTCCTGAAAAGGACTATTTTAAGCAGTCCTGAAAAGGACTATTTTAACAGAACAACTTATCTAACTAACACACACAATTCCAACAATAACAACACCAATAAATCTGTCACGTTTACGTTAATGGATCATCTTCAGACTGCAACTCCTGTAGATCCATATTTTCGGTTTCTTCTGTTACATCCTCAGGCAAACACAAAAGCTCTTTAACATCGGGAAAAAAATCGAATTTATATTGATGACGACTTCTTGCTTGTCCATAGAATGGGGAGAATAGATCTACAGAAATGGAGTCCATGTACCTTTTTATGTTCTAATTAGTATAAGCTTGTCTAAGTTATATTCATGTGTAAGTAAAAGTTCTAATAATTACATTATGTACAGATCCTGTGTGTGTTCATGTCATGAAGACTGCAATAAGTCTAGGAAAGAATTTAAAGAAACTTGTCCAATTTTTTATCTCTGTATTAGTCACTATATTCTATTTAGTATTAAGCATAGCAAGTTATATATGTAGCGGAAGCTAGAATAATGTAGATTTTTATTATGTTTAGAGTTCAACTTTTATTTTTAGTAAAAAGATGCAAAAATAAAAATAATGTGTTTATAATTTCTGATCCTACAGTCCATGTGCATTGAACTTGTTGATGACTTTTGGGCTATCTGTTCTGTTTCAGGCAAATCACTGTCCATTCCAAGGTTGCCTGGAAGAGATCGCGGAAAGCGATAAGGCCGCCCATTGTATATTTTGTAGTGTTTGATTTATTTTTTGTTGTGTATTTTTGTGGTGTACAATAAAGTATATATAAATAAACATAAATATTCTTGTTAAAAACGTAAGAGTTTTAAAAAAAAATACAAGGAACAAACTTCGTCTAAGACAAGTTTAGCTTAATACGTTCTAAATGGTCTAAGATATCACCCCCTCAGGCTTTGCACCCATCTACCAAACACCCTGTATATTCTTCTGGGGTTATAATAATCGGATGACGCCTAAGTTCCTTTTCTACACGTCCAAAAACCCTGTCAGCAGGCAAAAAGCTGTGCCCTCTGACTGGGAAAAACAATTGTATTTTTTTAATGTTTTCTGGTGATAGCTGTTGGAGCCAGAACAAAAGTAAAGTCCATTTCACGAAAGAAGTCCCGCAGACACAGCGCTGTATTCGCGCGACATAATGTTGAAAAAAAAATGAACAGTTAATTACTAGTAACAACAAAACCATGATCAGCAAGACGACCAGTCACCACAAGCAGCACCCGTTCACGAGCATAACGCAAAGATCAGCCATTCCCCCCTCGCCATATTTGAGGGAGGGAGGCAACCCGACCCCCGACGCTACCGCAAGCAGTGACATCTAAGGGAGCATGACGAACTTGCTGCCGGTTGCTCAGGCAAAAAATAATATGATCAATTGTCGAGGTCGCTAGCTAACCACAAATTGCAATACAACTCATAACAAAAACATTGTAATGAGTAGATTATGTCAACAATAAAATAAAATAAAAATAAATTGACTCGTAAAAAATAAATAAAAAATTGAATCATAAATTCAAATAAAATAAACAATTATATAAACTCATATAAACTGTCAGTAGGTAAGCTAATTCTGGAGAAAGAACATAAACATTGTCTTGAGTTAATCACAGCGACCAACTATTCTTATCATTTAAGTAATCGTTGATACAATAGTATGCCTTTAAACAGAGGTTGGATTTTACTTTAGTTTTAAACGCAAATTAATTTTTTAATGTAATGTATTTTTAATATAGGTAGATAGGTAGATTTGATATCCATACTGCTAAGGTCAGATTAGTGAAAAATAAATCTTCCTGTAATTTCTAAAACATAAAATGGAGATGTTTTATTCAAAGTTTTATTGAATAATTATGATCAGTCATACTACGATCGCTGTCAGAAGAGTGAATAGAAATAGAATCGGATTCCGTTTCACTATCACTAGCCGTGGATATAATAAATCGATCCATTTCTTCATCCATAAGACCATCATTTTTTACCCGACTACGGCGAAGTAAAAAGGAGGGTTATTAAATACTCTTCCTCCAAATGCTGTACATGTTTACATTGAGCTGCCCAATCTTCCGCTGTAACAGTCTCAAAAGCCTCTTCTGTTAGGCGTACAATTTCTTTTGGATCTTGACCCACGTTTTTATCCGCTACCCGTCTCTTTACAAGGCTCCACATTTTTTCAATCGGATTGAGATCGCAGTGGTAAGGCGGCAATTTTAACAATTCATGATTGTGAGATTTTAATAATTCATCCACAGCATATGTAGGTGGACCTTTGTTTTGTTTTATTAATGCAAATAATACAGCTTTTGTCCAAGTCTCTTCAAAATATAGTCCTTTTTCTCGCAGCCATTCCTGCATGTCGCGTTTAAGACTTGACATTGTAGGCGCTTTATTTATTTGAGTGCAGTGATACGGAGCGTTGTCCATTACCACAAGTGACCTTTCAGGTAGGTTAGGAATGACTTTTTCACTCATCCATTTCAAAAAATTAGTGGAGTTCATGTCATCGTGGTAATCTGAGGATTTGGATTGTGATTTGAACATTAACAATGCACCATTAACAAAACCATTTTCAGTTCCCGCATGAGTAATTATCCAACGACTCCCTGCTGACTCTGACACGAACATCCCAGGCTCCTCCTCACTTTGCCAGCAACTTTTGGCGTGATAAGGGTTGTGTATATAAGTCTCGTCTAAATATACTACAGGTTTTTTCTCCACAGTGCGATTTCTTCGGATTCTCTCCAAATATCTTGAACGCCATGCGGTAATATCATAACGTTCCATAAGTAATTTACGTTTCGATTGGCATCGCTTATACTTGAAACCGATACTTTGCAATATACGGTGCAATGTGGTGATGCTTCCTTGAAAATTTATGTCTTCTCTCAAAGCTGCACGTAATTTAGCCAATGTTGGTAATTCTTTCCTGACAACATAAAAACTGTGAATTTTTTGCCGTATAGCGCACAAATCAAATCCATCCAAGTTGAACTTTTTAGGATGCGGGCGATTCTTCCCTGGGGTGACGATAACTTTCGCCGCTGTTGCTCCTTCTTTTGTAACTCTCGTTACAGTTTTCTCTGACACACCTGAAATAAAATGAACAAGTTTGAATGATTGTTTTCGTATTTAATTACATTATTGGTGAATATAACTTTACGTTTTTTTGTTTTGTTGTGTTTATTCCTTATAAAATTTTCCTTAATAAAAATCATGCATTGAAAAAACTTAATTTCAATCTATAAGAAATCAGTCGGGGAAAAAATCTGTATATGGCAGCCCCAAAATTTTCCTGTCATGGTGGCGACTCTTGCGAACATTGTTTATTGGTATTAAAACACCGTGATTCTTATGTTCCGCTTCACAGAACTCCTTCACCTTTAATATCATTTCTCGTCCTGCACTTTTTACAACTTTTGGCATCGTAAATAATCCTTATAACGCACTAATCCAATAATAAAATCACAAAATATCTACCACAACAAACGAACTTTGATAACACCGACTAACGACAAAATGGCCGATCTCCCCATCTGTCAAAGAATATGGACAAAAAAGTACATTCCATATACACGAACATAGTAAATATATTGTATAGTAAAAATAGAAAAATGAATTATTACGTAGTTTTTAGCCTCTCTGAACTTGTCAGTTTTTAAATCAAATTAATAAGTAATGTAAGATGAATTCAAAGTAGGTACCATTTGTCATCGTCAGCCATAATGGACCATAGAGAAGGACAAATATAATAATTGACGTTCCACACCATGCATAATATTACTTGTGGACATGTAATATGGACGACAGAATGCTCTTATTAGGAACATTTTATTCATACGAAACTGTCTTCATTGGTATTTTTTGCTTGAATTAAATTATCTTTTCCTAAGTTGATGAGTAAGCGTGCGTTCAGACATGCGGGAATCGTGCGTTTACGAATCGCGCGGTTTCAAACCGCAAAATTGTGATGCTATTCAGACACGCGCGGTTAGTATGCGATTTCGTGCGGGTTAGCGTCAGTTTCAAAATGGAGGTCGACGAAGAAGTGTGTTTACTGTGGTTGCTCCTTAAAAAAAAGAAAAGAAAAAGGCGGTATTGGGTGCATCCAATATTACGTGACCGACTAGTACATGGTCAGTTCGTAACATTATATCCCAAATTAAGAATGTATGATAACAAATTTTTTGACTATTTGAGAATGTCAATAAAATCTTTTGATGAACTAATTGAACTGATCAGGCAAGATATTTCATGCTCTGAAACGCATTTGAGGCCAAGCGTGTCACCGGAAGAGAAACTCGTAATAACTTTAAGGTAAGATTTATTTATTGTTCTTCAAAATCAGCATAAATATTTTCTATAACTGTAGAGGACTGAGAGCCAGAACTAAATTGCGATGGTGACGGTGACGGTGCCGGAACAGGAGGAGATGATCCAGATGTAGTAAAATATCCTTGCGGGCTTGTATACTGTTGTCCTTGCCAATACGTAGGTGTGATCTGCTGAGTATTGTAGCGAAGAGGGGGTGGTAAGCTTTGTCCTTTTTGTATCACTTGAAGTAATTCAATTTTGGTTGCTAAACGCCTATTTTCTGGTACTTTTCTGAGTTCTTTATATAACGACAAACAAAAGAGTTTGTCGTCATCTTGCTTGGTAATACTATTTTCTTGAAGTTCATTCTGAAAATGTTTTCGTGACTCGATACTTTTTTCTATTAAAACCGCTATTTTTTCTTCTGGCACTTGTGTTTTCTTACGTTTAGGGGGACGTATTTCAGTGGCTTCGGTTGCATTGGCGTTTAGTTCACTTGTCTCCTCACTTTGCCTTTCATTCTGTTCTTCAATATTAGTTGTAGTGTCTTTATTACTTACACTATTCTGCAGGAAAGATAATCTTGAAAAATACATATATCGGGCTCCTTTACGAGTACCTGAACCAGAAGGAGTTGTTTTTTCTTTTTTGTATTCTTTATTGTAGCAATCTCGTATGTTTTTCCATTTTTTTTGGAGTTGTGTACCTAAAAATAATAACATTATTAATAATATTCTTGTTTCAGATATCTTGGTACGGGTTGTTCATTTGGAGAACTAAGCTACAATTACCGCCTAGGAAAATCGACGATTACTGGAATTGTCCGCGAAGTATGTAAATCATTGTGGAATAAGTTGGTAAACATAGTCATGCCCGAAGCGACTGAAGATATCTGGAAGACAATAGCACGAGACTTTGAGAGATATGCAAATTTTCCAAATTGCATTGGTGCTATAGACGGCAAGCATATCCGAGTTATAAAGCCTGTTGATTCGGGTTCTTTGTATCATAACTATAAACATTACTTTTCCATAGTGCTCTTAGCACTTTGCGACGCCAACTATTGCTTTACTTATGTTGATATTGGGGCTTATGGCAAAAGCAGTGATTCTGCTATATTAAAAAATTCGGTTTTTTATAAACGCCTGACAGAAAAATCATTAAACACCAACACCTAAACCAATATCTAATGTAGACCTAACACCAATGCCTTATGTTATAGTTGGAGATGAAGCCTTCGGCTTAGCAGAAAATTTAATGCGCCCATATTCAGGCAAATGTTTACCATATGAAAAAAGGATTTTTAACTATAGGTTATCGAGAGCCCGACGTAATATTGAGTGCACTTTTGGTATTTTGGCGAACAAATGGCGCATCTTTCATAGGCCTATAAATGTAAACATAGATTTTGCCGAAGATATAATAAAAGCTTCTTGTGTTCTACATAACTATGTGCGGACTAGAGATGGTCTAAAATTTAAAGATACTTTATATAATGCACCCATGACTAATCTCAATACCTTGCATGCGGGAAGAGGGACACCGTCATCTTTGAATATCAGAGATAAATTCGCTCATTACTTTGTGAATGATGGGCGTGTTCCATGGCAAGACACAAAGATATAGCTGCAACTAACATACCGTACTTGTAATGTTTAGGTACATAACTAAATGTAAACAAACGAAATATGGTAATACCGTTGTGACCTTCATTTGAAAAATGCTCGAAATGTCTGCATAAAGCAGCCGAAGTTTGTTTATATTTATTTAAGTACCTAAAGTATACGGAGAGTATAATATACGCTTCATAACAATAATTATAACATAATTCTGTCAATTATTTTTTGGTGAATAAACCTACTTACTTAAAATATTCTTTTTTTCCACCGTGTCTTCGCAATTTCCAAATATCTCCACCAACTCTTGCCAAGCTCGGTTCTTGATAATTTTATTTGAGTAATCATCACACTGAATGTCCCATATTGCAGGTCTCTTCTCCACCTCATCAATAAATAGTTCAGTGTCGAAACGATCCATGGCGAACTCACGAACAGTGACGTGCTCACCGCGCGGTATCCGCAACGCAACTGAACGCGAAGTAAAGACTCCATAGTAATAGAAACGCGCGGGAGCAGCGCGATTCTATTTTCTGGCGGTTGGGTTGCGGTAACCGCGCGGCTTGATTAACCGCGCGGTTATGTCTGAACGATTACTAACTAACTCATATAAATAAGACCCGCGCGATTTCCATGCGATTCTATAATCGCGCGGTTCCCGCCGTGTCTGAACGAGCGCTAAGATAATATTTTTATATTACACCCAAAAAAAATCCTGAAACGAAACGCGTTTACTTGTTTGACAATGTGTCATTGTCTATGTCAATTGTCAATGTATTTTTATTGTTACTGCAGATTCTTCGTTCCGTACTGTGTTTTGTTTTTGCGATTATTTTCTAATGTTTTTGACCCCCGATTATCTCTAAGGACTTCTACCACTCGATTACCTTGCTATTAACACTGGACCTTGATTTGCATTGCGTTTCGGATTTGTTTTGTGAATCAATATGAGATGCATCCACTGCGGAATAGCCATGCAAAGGTTGCAGAGGCATCTCATATCCTCGCTTTCTGCACACCATCAAACAAGACTTTCGCGTTGGATAACCAATGCTCAAACTCAGGTATGAAGTTGGAGTAGAAAAAACTTAATCGTATTTATTTTTATATACCTACTTCTGGTATATTTTATGGTTTGCGATATTAACTTAACTATCTTATTTTCAGTTGCGTCTGGATACATTTATTTGCCATCCATGCTTCTTATTATTAAGTACCGAAGCTGGTGAACACGAGCGACTATTGGGGCATAACATGGTTTGCCTTGGTTGTGAGAAAAATAAGACATCACAATGTCAGTATGGACTGTCCATTGCTGGCTGTCCTATTATTACAAAATACTAATTATGTGGTAAGCATTTTGTTTTTTATTATTATAAATAACTAGGTAGTTGTATTAATTGGACGTAGTTATGCGAAAATGTTTCATTCCACAGTAAGTTGAATTTGAGATAAAAGCATTTACGCGTTTCAATGGTATTCTTTTTTATTCTTACTAGTAAAGGCCAATACTAAAGGTTTTATTGTTGAATTATATTGTGTTTAGATAATCGTATGTTTAATTTTAGGCTATTCACTTTACAATAAGAAAAAAATATGTTATTGGTATTGGAACATTTTAACATAATTAATATTTACATGAACATAGCTTCAAATTAATTTTGCACAAACGTTCCAGGTACTTTTTATCCATCTGTACCTTAATATTTATGATCTAAATTTTACATATCAATTTTATTTTTTAATAAATATGTAAAACCTGAACAACAAATAAAAGAATAGTAATTGCTTATGATTTTTTTTATAACTAGGTCACAATTTAAAAAACAGTTTTTTTTTTTTTTTTTTTTTATCTATGGCCTCTCGCAGTTTTGACCACTAAGGTCTTGGCTGCTTAACCGAACTTTTCCTGTGGTGGCCTTAAGCTTCTACACTTAGAGCCTCCAGCCAGGAGCTTTTAAAACTATTCTAAATTAAAATTAAGCGAGTGCTCGCTAAGGGCACCCCCTGTGGGGTACGAACCTCGGCTTAGGGCATCGCTGAGGGGAGGACAGCAAGAAGGGACAGGCTGGATCAAATTTATATTTACATCATGATTATTATGCGGGGTATTTAAAGCTACGTGCTCAGCTGCAACAACTGCTGGCACCTCGTTTTCGAGCAAGGGTCGGGGAGGAGTTTCATTGACTCGGGGACGCGGTCGCGATCGCAAAGGACCTCGGCGGCGAGGTCGGAATGACGGGAGGCGTCTGTTTTTGTATACTGTACTGGTGGCCCTATTCTGCTCCTGGAGGAGTGTAATGGGGTCATCTGGGTCGGAAAGAGTATGCCTCGGTCGGCGAATCTGACTGATACGGGAAGGGATGTAGTCGGCTGACTCGACAATCAGAGGATTGCGATGTTTGGGAGCGGAGTCAAAGTAACTCTTGGACATGCGTTTTAGGAATTGGCGGATCGTTGGGATCTTACAGTCGAGATGGAGGATCTCGTTTCTGACATAAAAGGGGGCTCCCGTGGCCTTACGAAGGAAACGGTTCTGTAGGGTCTGCATCCTATGGATGGAATTGGGTTTGGCGTGAGCAAAGACTGATCCCGCATAGGACATGATGGGGCGAATGCACGCTGTGTAGGTTCGCAATTTGCACTTTAGTGACAATTTGCTGCGTGCATTGAGAATGAAATGAAGTCTACCGAGAGCGAAAGCGGCTCGCGAGCGAACCGACTTTATGTGCTCTGAAAAGGAGAGGTGATGGTCGAGGATAACACCGAGGTACTTGGCTCGCTTCTCCCAAGGGATCGGCTTGCCGAACAAGGTGATAGGTCGGGGGAGGGGGAGGGCTTTGGATTTCGGTTTAGTGAATAAAACCGCTTGACTTTTGTCGGGATTGACCTCGATTCTCCATTTCCTGAACCAGGCGCCAAGGTTATTGACAGCCCTTTGCAGGTTAAGGAGCATCGTTTCGGTATTGCCTTTACAGATGATCGCAGTATCGTCTGCGAACAGAGCCAAGTGCGTCCATCTGTGTTTGGGAATATCGCTAGTGAATAGGGTGAATGCGAGGGGAGCTATCACGGAGCCCTGAGGGACTCCTGCCCTTATGGGGCGGGGAGAGGATAGGGCTCCTTCGATACGGAAGCGGAAGGTGCGGTTCGACAAGTAGTCTCGAATGATGAGCACGAGACGATCTGGCACACCGAGTTTGTAAAGCTTATATATTAAGCCGTTGTGCCAGACTTTGTCAAACGCTTTCGCAATATCGAAGAAGACCGCACCTGTCTGTCGGCCTTGGGTGAGAGCACCGCTGACCAGCTCGACAATACGGTGGACCTGATGCACGCTAGAGTGCTGAGTTCGAAAGCCGAACTGCTCGTTGGGGATGAGGCCCTTGGTCTCTGCGTAGACTCTGAGACGCTTATAAATAAGCCTCTCATAGATTTTGCCGAGGACTTTGAGCAAACTGATGGGGCGGTAACTAGTGGGCTCGCTTTTGGGCTTGCCGGGCTTTGGGATTCCTATGACTGTGGCCTCTTTCCACGTCTGAGGGAAGATGTTATTGCCTAATGCACCATTGAAGATGGTGGTCAGTAGCATGATTAAGTGGGCTGGGAAGAGCTGGACCACCCTATTGGTGAGTCCGTCTGAACCGGGGGCTTTACGAATATGGAGACCCTTGATAATCTCGTGTACCTCATCTGGTTCGATGGGGGGCAGGGGAAAATCAGGGTCTTCAACGGGAGGGAGGGAGGATCTACGTTCGACTTCGGCGTCGACCTCGTCGAGGTGAGCTTTGTCTACTGGTAGAGAGCTGGGAGAGCATTGAGCTTCTAGGCTGTCGGCTAGGCACTCGGCCTTGTCGATGTCATCGAAGGCGATGGTTTTATCGGGGCGGACTAGAGGGGGCATAGAGGCTGATTGAGTGGACCTGAGTTTCCTCTGGAGTTCCCAGAAGGCTAGATGGGTTGGCTCGAGATCGCCCAGCATCTTGTCCCAGCCCGCGTCACGCAGCTCCGCAATACGTGTCCTTACAGTTCTCTGTAAGTAGCGCATGTGGGCTTTGTTGGCGGCGCAAGGAAAGACACTGTAGGCACGAGTGGCCGCGCTCTTCATCAGAGCACGCACATCGTCCGGGAGTTTCAAGTAACAGGGTTCTGTTGCTGGAACCTCCCTTGAGCAGTCGCTCAGGACGGTTTGTACGTGCTCCGTGAGTGAGTCGATCGCGGCCGTCGTGTCAGCGATTGAGTCAAATTGATCGGGAATTGCGTCTAATAAGGGGGACGTGTTGGATTTCAGCTGAACGCTTACTTTCTTCCAGTCCGTCACCTTTCTAGTGGAGGGGGGATGGTTAGGGTCAGAGGGACCTATGCGGGAGACAAGATTGATGATGACTGGGCGGTGGTCAGAGGTAAGCTCGTGCACCGTTTCTATTGTGTCAATGCGTAGGTTTACGTTCTTAAGGAGCGTTAGGTCAAGGACGTCAGGGGCGTGATTGATGCAATGGGGATAATGAGTGGGGTCCATCGGAGCGATGATGTCGAAGTTAAGGGAGGAGGAGAGGTCGAACAAGTGTCGGCCTCTGGTATTGGTGGTGGAACTATTCCATGAGGTGTGCTTGGCATTGAGATCGCCCGCCATAATGACGGAGTCACTCATGCCGAAGAGTAATGTTAGGTCATCAGATAGAAGTTGATAATTTTCTGAAGCTACAGATGGAATGGGAGGGATATAGACCGATACTAGAGTGATCGGTGGGTGACCAGTCATACCTAGACGGCAGACTGATACTTCTAGTCGGGAGAGGGGGGGAGGGTCCATAGGAATGCAGTACAGATCCTTTTTATAATAAATGAGAGTGCCACCCGCGTGACAGCGCGTCCTATCGTTCCGGATTAAGCGATAGTTAGCTATGGTGGGGCTACGTTTGTGGGGCTTTAGAAAGGTTTCCTGGATGAGGAGGATATCTAACTGATGATCGCGGAGGAATTCCGCGATCTCATCTTTTTGATTTATTAAGCCATTGGCATTAAAGGTACCTAATTTGAGGGATCGGGGTTTAAACCTTTCAATAGTGGCGTTATACATGATGGGGGGGTCTAGAGAAAGATTTTAGGGCTTGCGTAATGTCCGAGTACGCTTCGTATACATTTGTGATCTGCTGGATATCACCCGACCCTAAGGCTGCGATAATGTCATAAGCCATTTGCGTAGCCCTGGGGGTACAGAAGGTCATAAATGTCGACGATATAATGCCGAATGCATTATTCACGGGGTCTAGCTCGGGAGTGACCACGGGAGTGGGGGCGGGGCGCGGGGCTTTAGGAGCGGTAGCGGTAGCGGGTTTCGCGGGAGGCGCTGAAGGCGCGGGGGGTGCGGGGGGGGCGTAACGCTGGGGGAACGCGGGGGGAGCTGAGAATCCGGGGGGAGGGGGGAGACGGACACGCGGGTCCATGAGAGTGTATAGAGGGGTGCGAGGGGGAGGGGGGCGCGGGGTAGCCAGGGCTGGGAAGGCCTTCTGGTGGTTGATTAGAGACCAAGGGCTAGGCCTCTGAGGGCTTAGCCGCTCGGGGATCTGAGAGGAGGGGAAGGGTTGATACTCCCTTTGTTTTTGCTGTCTAGCGTCTAAACGCTTAGTCAGCTTGCCTGAGTTAGCCTTAGGGGCTTTTGAACAGCCGCGGTAGTTGGCTGTGTGACCCTCGAGGCCGCACAGCACGCAACTAGGCGGGGTTTGGCAATCGTTACGGTCTTTTGGGCGCGGACAATCAGTGGTACCGTGGTCGCCCAGGCACTTTACGCACCTGGGTTTTGCATGGCAATTCTTTTGCGAATGGCCATACAATTGACAACGGTGACACTGACCGATCGCGCTATTTTTCCAGGGCTTCTCAATGGTGAAGCCCGTTAAGTGACAGATGGTCCTGACGTTAAAGATGGGGTGATGCCCCTCGGTAGGGGAGCATACGACGAGAACCATGTCGTATGCTTCCCCACCGCGCGAACGGTGCATACGATGCACCTCATCGACGGGGATTTTTTGCGACTGAAGGTCGGCTAGAATTTCGGAGGGGGGGATTTCTTTGGGGATCTTTTTGATCACCACTCTAATCTGTCTGTCTTCTGGGAGAGAGTAGGTGTGGAATGACACACCTCTGTCTCTCAGGACCCTGGTTAATTCCCTGTAGTCTTTCGACGACGGGACCTGTACTTTAATACCCTGTTGGGTCGATCTAGCGTTTGTGTAGGCTATTTTTAGCTCTACACACCACTTTGAGATTGCCGTCCACTTCTCCTTGTCCTGAATGAACACGGGAGGTGGAGGCGCGACCTTTTTAGGGCCGGAGCTAGTAATGGTTGCGTCAGCCTGGGAGGATGACGCAATCGGGCGGGGGGAGGTGGGAGGGGAAGCTACTGTAGCGCACGTAGCGGTGTCAGTTAGGCTAACTATCGGGGGGGTGGGGGAAATTGAGTCGTCGATAGCGACGACTTTGGCGGCCTGGGAAGAGCTCTGTCTCTTCTTCTTCCTCTTATTACTCTTTCCCATGACTTGGGTGAAGCCTTCGTCATCCGAGTGGGAAGAGGAGGAAGCAGAGACGTGTGCTTCTGTGTCAGGGACGAAGTAGGGGTGGGGGGTCTGGGGGCGCGCTGTACTAGCGGACACGACTTCCGTGTTCATGTCTGAGGGACATGGACTTGGACTGGGACTGGGTTGGGGGTCAGTAGGGGCACTGTCCGTATTCTGTGAAGCAGAAAGGATTTTGAATTCTAGACCGAATTCATTAATAAGAGAGGGATCCTTGAGGAGGACTCTACCTAGTAAGTCTAGGAGTCTGGCGTTGTCGCTCCTGAGCGATGTGAGGTCATTTCGGAGTGACTGAAGGTCACCCTGTAAAGCCTCCATTTTAACTGACTAATTTACTAATTAATTTTAATTTAATAATGAGGGAATCCTAGTTTCCTATTTTCCCTATTCCTATCTCCCCGGTGGGTATGCCGGGGATGAGTAATCCCTCCCTGTCGGGTGTAGACAGGGAGGATGGGTGCCTGATAGTGAGCCCTAAGCTTGCTTTGGCCCGTTGCCTGTCTTAATGTGCAACGGGGTCCTAACCAGTCTAGTGCGCCGGGTGTAGACACACCCGACCGACACAGGGTGTGTAGCTGTGAAGGGAATACTGTCACCACGTGTTGACTAGGAGATCCCCCAAGGCCAAACACTGGGACCCGGCCAATTCACTGCCTCACCCTGAAGGGGATCAGCGGGTGTGTTGGGTCAACACCCCACTCGGCTTCGTTGGCACCGTATGGTATCCACCGAGTGACCACGAAACTGTGGTTTTACCCAGAAGGGGCCTAGTGAAGCTACACACACGTATTTTCTGTTATAGAAATAAGATAGCCTTGAAAAAGGCCGTTTTTCGATCTTAGTCCAATCGATTGACGATTGGAGATCGGATGTAGTCGGGTGACTACGAGAATCGTTACGTAAACGCAACGGAGTATGACTCAAGAACACTGAGTCATGAACGGGAGAGCGCAAGCACGCAACCGTCCGTGACCAGTGCCGAGCGTCGAATTATTAAAAAACAGTATAAAATCTTGTGCTTTTGGGGAGGCCTACGTCCAGCAGTGGACTGCTATAGGCTGATGATGATGATAAAATCTTCATACGTCATACTCATCATCCTCTTGCTTCTAATATAATAAAACTATCCTATCTCTAAAATAACTAACCGAGTATAATTATTTAACCTCAAATGGATACTAATCCCCAATTGAATCTTAAAGTCGTTACCCCAATATCATAATTCATTTCACCATCAAATCAGTATTCTTATATTTACCATAAAACTAATACGTTACCTTAATTTACAGTAGATCTCCAACCAATTCTATCCCAATCTGTATTTTTACCGACACCGCCACTAAGCACGTCCTACCGTCACGAGCGCCCAACCCAGAAGGCCACAACGAATTTTTCGGTGCTGCCAGTATAATAAATTTAAACCTAACAGTACTTTTAATACAACATGGTTCATGGCTAAGCCAGTCAAACGAGTACATCTTTCACCTTCTACGCTTATCGCTCTTCTACGACCGTGATTTGTGGATTTTTGACAGTCAACGAAAGTCTGACCAACAGTCATTATCAAGAAGAATAGCGTGTTATCCAGTAAGTAGTTTGTGGAAAATAAATTATGCAGTTGTACCAAGTAAAATCTTTGCGGCGCTGATTTGCTGGATTTGTTTTCTCCTCTACCTATTGTTATTTCTCCTGACAAAGTTTATTCGGTTTATATCTATGTATTTATGTATCTACGAGTGTATTAGTATGTATTCATTTTCAAGTTATCTATCATTTATGTTGCACCTGCCATGTTTTGTCTCTGCATCACCCTAAGGTTTACTGGTAGAAAATGCCTTAGGCATTAAGTCCGCCTTTGTACAATATCTTTTTACTTGTGCATAAAGTTTTAATAAATAAATAAAATACTGGTGTTCAGCTAGAGGTTACATATAGTTTGGATACGCAGAGCATTGCAAGCCCTTTAGGTATATCTGAACCACAGGGCCCGAGTACAGTGTTGTGCAATACGCCTTAAAAAGGGCGAATTGCGACTGTACATGGAGAGAACTTATGGACCAGTTCGCCCGGACTGACAACGTTCTGCGCTCCCTCTCCAAATCTGAATCGTCTTTCAAGGAATCTGTAACCAGATGGCCCAAATACTTAAATTTATTCACCCTGGGTGACCTTTAAGTAACAGAGGAGGGACCGTAGAGACATCTGGCACCAGACCTGAAGACGATATAAACCCATCGACATCATCTATGATTCCCGCCGTACTCTTTAGGTTTTTATAAAATTTATGGCAATCCTCAGGGATGTACTGATACATGGATTCTAAATCTGCTAATTTGGCTGGAGCAATGGCTTTACCATCCGGCCACAACAAACAGAAATCGGACATGTTAATATTTCGTGATTCCCCTCTAATTTTTTTTTCAATTGTTAATTCCTTGTAATCTTCCTCAAATGATGATTTCATAAAAATTGAAGACACTTTCTCTTTTTCCATTCTTATTTCTTTTGTCTTTAACCGATTGACTTAAGTTTTGTCTGTGAATTTTTTTCTATTGACAAAATTTTTTTCTAATTTTTCCGTACCATAAAAATCAGTCTTATTCATTTTAAATACTTCTAGAGGTTTTCTTTTTTTACGTTTTAATTATGGACATATTTTCTTCGGCTGTATAAATTCGTTGATATAGTGTTTGAGAGCAGTTTCAATTTTGGAAAAGTCTGTGTCATTAGGCAGGAAGGTATGCCCAGACTCAAGAAATCGCATTGTAATGACTTTTAAAGTGTCATGTGAGTTTAGAAGTGCTTTCAACATGAGAACTATTTTTATGTTGCGGTTCTGCCCTCCACAACAATCGCTCCAAAGAATAAGGTGTTCAACAGTGGGCCTTAGTTTAGTTTGAATATATTTAATAAGGCACGATCCCACCTCTTGCGCACCTCTTCCTGCTTCCCCTTCAACCCATATGTAACAATGACCAATTTCATCTGAAGCACTAAGGATGCCACTGTTGTAGAGCCACAATTGCCTTTTATAAAACACAACATTTGTAGGTATTCGTGGTAATGGTAAAGTTTTTTCCAAATCGAATGTTACACATTCAATAGTCGACTTGTTTCGAGCGTCTTCAAAATCGGAGTTCATCTGCTTCCTCAAATTTTCAGCCTTTTCTAAATGTCGAGTCTTTTCTGTTCTAGCTTGTTCTTTTTCCTCGAGGGTGTTAGCGTTTTGAATTTTTATGGCTAACATATCGCACTTATTGCAAGTATCTTTTTTAATGACTTACACCTAAGGTTAAACTAAGTGTAAAAAATCTTTTTGACTGATTCGAAGGAAGCGCACTTTTGCCCTTCACCATAAGTATTTGTGTACTCCTGCTGATATATATCGTAAATTTTAGGTAATGTCATCCCCGGTTGTAAATATAACGTGTCATTATTCTTTTCTCTTCTGTAGTGCGACTCATACTTTGGTAGTTTTGAAATAGTTTCGACTATGAAATTATACATTTCATCTGATAATTTATTCTTGCCACCTGTGCTTACTCCTCTACCATCCATTATGGGTGACTTCTAAGTTTTTTTAGTGCACTGGTAACTTTTTGAGTAGTAATTTGATAAGTGTTTAAAAACATATCACGACATACCTTTGTACCATTAATAGAATAGACACGGATGAATTGCTTTGGCTTTTTTTTTGCCTCGGGAACATTAGTCATAGTGTAACTGCGTTTTTTATTTTCTTCTTTAATACATGATCCTAAGTATACACATTGTGCATTGTAGGACCCTAGACGCACAAATTTTTCGAACTCTTCCTTTCTATTCTCTATTGGAATCAAGCTAGCACAATTTTTTAAACATTTACAATTATATTCAGTAAAGGTTTTTGGTTTCACTAATTTATTTTTAGTGGTCGTGTATTCTAAATTATTGTATTTATTGTTTTCTCTCAGATCTAAGTTGAGGATTAATTCTTTTACGGCCCCTTTTCGGTCTACCAGTTCCCAAATTAGATCGTAAATCTTCGTCACTTATAGATGAAATAAGTTCTGTTGTTTCTTCATTGTTAGGTTCTAGCATTTCTATACCCTCATTGTTGAGCTTTTCTTTTGACGGAAATTTCTTATTTTTAGTCACCTCATGATCTACACTATCACTAAAAGACGAACAAGAGGTTGTCGACTCATCTATATGTATTACTTTGCTATGTGAGACATAATCCGGATCTCTAAGGCTGTCATCACTATCACAATAGTCGGGTGCATCTACGTGTTTTAAAATATCATTATTTTCGTTAATGTTGTTAATTGGTTCATACTCAGCTAACATATTAAATAGTTGTTGCGTTTCTGGTGACATTGGTCGAAGAGGTGATGATAATGGCGAAACTTCATTCTGTATTTCTTGTAGTATAATAACAGGATCACAAGTATCTAAAACAATGTACATATTCACGTAACTTATCTATCGTTGAGGCTCAGAATGTCAACTTCCCAAAATGTCCCCTGGTACCAAAATGTCAACTTCCCATAATGTCCCTTTCCCAAAATGTCCCTTTCCCAAAATGTCCCTTTCCCAAAATGTCTCTTTCCCAAAATGTCCCTTTCCCAAAATGTCCCTTTCCCAAAATGCCGCTTTCCCAAAATGTCCCCCATTCTTAGAATTAAGCGTTATAACCCAACTAAAAAATAAAGAACAATATAATAATCAAATTTTTTATTTTAATTACTTTGTATCAACTCTTTCGTCAATTTTTTATTAGAAAAGGAATTTGAAATGAAATATAGTTATATATTATCAACATATTATAAAAATAACTTTAATTAGAACTAATACGTTCAAGTACACAGTAATTCAATAGGATTTCAATAGTCAGATACAGACTGATAACTAAGCGTTAAACTATTATCAAATTTAGAAAGAAATTCAATTAAATAAAGCAAGTCTCAAAAATATCAATTTCTTTAAAAATTGTTGAATTGTGAGATGATTTTATCAGTTTTTTATTTCTACCAATTTAACGCATTACCTGCTAATTAATTAGCGAATTTTATGCAAATGCTTAATTATTAGCTCAGTAAGTGTGCGGCAAACGCACTTGCGCGTTTAATAAATATTTCGTGTGGTGCTATGAACGCGTATGCGCGGTTGAAGAAAGTCTACCCAGTGCGGCTGGCCGCATTAGTGCGGCGTTCAATACTTGTCCAAGTGCGGCACGACGCATACGTGCGTTTGAAAATTTTTGAGTTTTATGACAGTCATAAAACAAATATTTATTTAAATATTTAATAATACGCTCTAAGTAAAGGTTGTTTCATACGAATACTGTCGTTACCTGTTATTTTTTTCTCTTTTGAATTTGCTTGTGCTCGTCGTTAAGTTTGTTGTTCGTACGTAACCGAGTGAGTGAATGAATCAAATTGAACACACACTTAGTGTTGCCATTTAGTGATATACGATTTTATGAATTATCTAGTAGAGCAATAATATCAGACCCATACTTACTTTAGGTTAGTTTTTTTGGTAGTAGGTAATTAGTAGAATAAAAACGAATTAATATTTACAGTCAAAACATTTATTACATTGTTATTACCTATGTTACATTACATTATTATTACCTATGTTACATTACCTATATTATTATTACCTATGTTACATTACATTATTATTATTATTAAATTATTATATACACATTTCGTCGTGGTGTGGCCCGTAACAGGAAAGACAAAGTCCGACATCACAATCCGGGCAAATGACTTTAGTGTCTTTCCTTTTTTTTACTTTTTCCCAGCACCTGACACATTTGCGCCTTTTAAGACACCCATTTTCATTTCTGTCCAATTCTTTGGGCATGTGTCTTGCTTTTTGAGGCGCAAATGTGACAGCTATAGGGGGAAGAAGTTCAAGCAGCACTTTTTCCCTATATGACTAAGGAAAGAGTACTGCTTGTACCTTTTTGAAATAAAAAAAAAGAATTTAATAACATCATTTGAGTCTCTTAGTTACAAAAACCGCAATGTCCGTTGTATGACATCGCGCGTAATTTATGATTTTCGTATTTCGCATTATTGGCCCTGTGGGCTTTAGTGCAACTATAGTAGTTTGATTTAAAATAATATAGTTAATCAAATACTAAACTTAATCATGTAAAATCTTTATGAACTAGAACAATAACCAGAAAAACATTATGGACTTTGCTGACTTTGTAACACTCGGATGGACTTTGCGGTTTTTGTTGCAAAAACGACATGGACTTTGTTGGCTTTGAAACATACCTATCCTGGCCTAGAATGATTGAACCATATTGATACTTTGTACTTGAAATAAAACTATGATTGTTTTATGAGAAGTTTATTAGTTAGACAAAACCGATGTTAAATTATAAGTAATGGTGACTCTTCTTGTTCTTCACATACCGACTCTTCAAGGAAATCGATATCGTCAACCATATTTTCGTCCGGTATTTCCTATGTTGATGGTACTACTCTGTTATAGTACTCCAAAATCTCTAAATCACGCCATTTATCCCCGAAATGAGTAGATAACAATTTATTAACGTCCCTAAATTTTAACGGTTTTACTTGTGCGCCCTGTGGAATAGCGGTTGGAGAAATCATAGCCGTGTTTTTACCTTTTTTGCACACGCTTTTATATTGACCTGATTCAAATCTGTAGTGGAGTTCTCCTCTAACTCCAACCATGTCATTGCTTTTACTGGCTCGTTTCAAATAAAACCTTTTGCATTTAGAAAAAGGTACATGCCATTTTGTAGTTATCAAAAATATATCTTTAACGACGGTTTTCCAGTTGCATACTTGAACCGTAGTAGCAACGTTTATGGCGGTAGAATGTTTTTCCACTACATCAAAGTATTCTTTCGGTTTGATTATATTTTCAAGTTTCCGTAACTCCTTTTCAATACGAGCAAATACTCTGTCCGGCGGAAGAAATGAGTGTCCCACAACTGGGAAGACTACTTCTACCAGATGTATTTGGGCTGGTGCATCTTTTGTTAGCCAACGTGAGAGCATTGCTATAAGCATAGAATTTTTGTTTTGACCGGTGCACCCGTCGGCCATAAGTCGAACTTGATTACATTCTGGTGGAAAATCTGTATTGCAAAGCCGATGGTAAACTGAAGACACTATGAGATTTGCATCTTTTGCAAATTCATTCTCTGTCCAGCAATAACTGAACACATTTTCTTTTGTTAATGCTGATTTGGAGTTACCTTCCACAATAGTAAAATTGTAAAAGTACAGTTGACGAGAATAGTAGGTACTCTGGTCTGGTATTTTGGGCAGCGGCATATTTTTCTGGCAGTCAAAACTAATAATCTTTATTTTACGGTTGTCTTCTTTTAACATTTTGAAAAATTCATTAGCTCGACGTTTGTGTACTTTTTTCTCAGCCATCAGCGTAGCTTTGTCACTATCATTTTGAACAATTTTTAGTTTTTCATTAAGCTGAAGACAAGTTGAGCACACGTCAACCCGAGGACTCCCAAAGCCCAAATTAAAACTAGTATTGAAAATGGCTCTAAAATACAACTTTTTCACTTTGAGGTTTTCTTGTGCTTGATCGTTATACATTTTGGCCATTTTATTAATACTTAGCTCTGAAGGCAAGTACATACGTCTCGAATTGCCACGACAGTAATGAGCTTCTGAACACTTAAATGTCTTTATGAATTTAATCACATTTTCTTTTTTGTCCTTGAATTTGTGGGATATACGGTCACCTCCGCGTTTTTCAATAGAAAAATTGCCATGTAGGTGATAATTCTTTATAACATTTTCTACGCGGTATCTTTTAATTTGCAACACCTGAAGGAATGCTTTTTGGCAAACTTGCATCATTTGAAGCTGTGATCTACAATATATCATATATTTCAGCTGCAAGCCTCTAGGTTTGTAATTTCGAGATTCAGATCTTGGACGACGACGTTTTGTTTTTATACCTTTCACATGTTTCAATATAAATGAGTCTTGTTTTAATTTGTCTTTCAATCGGTAAAAAGACTCATGGAGTTTGCGTACATCTTGCAGTGGAATTTTAGAGCATTGTAACTTTTTACATTTATGTTCACAAGTCGGCTTAACAGGCAAATGTTTAGCTGCATACCTGAAAAAAAAATTCCTTGTCATTTGGGTTTTTAGTTATTAACAGTGGTCGAACATTCCGGTGTAATCATTCATAAAGTTGCGGAGCTTGCAAAATAGCCCAATAAAACAAATGTTGCTTCCACTATACTAATATAACTGCTATGTAGGATGAAAACAGAAATAAAGTGATATGTTAAGGAATATTATGATTTAAGTGAGATTGAGATTACTCAATCTCACTTAAATCATAATATTCCTTAACTTAACTTTTTATTAAAAATTAAACAAATTCATAAAAGGCTTTTATGAATTTGTTTATTTTTTAATAAAAAGTTGAATAAAAAGATTTCAATCATCATCTCGTACATACATAACTTTTTTGGGCATTAAGGATACAATATTTATGTTTGTAAGACTTTACCCTATAGGTACTTGTAGTATCCGGGCGACATATTATATACAAAATTTCATCACAATCGTTAGAACCGTTTCCGAAATAAATATACAAATAAGATTACTATAATGTTCCAAAAATCCAAAAATATAATAATATGAGGTGGCCCCAAAGGCTTACATTCTTCCTAAAAAAGTGAACAGGTAAAAAGTATCAAGACATAATCATCATAGTATACTCACCGTTGTTCTTTAGCACGATTCTTTGTCCAATTTGCAGCATTTACTCGTCGTTTTCGCGCCTGTTTATTGTCAACAACTTCAGGGTAACACTCCATGTCTCATATTTTAATAAACTTATTCCGAATTAATAACTTTTAGCACGAGAAAACTAAAATAAACCGAGCGCAAACTCACGACTGCACACAATAAACCGCCATATTGAAAAGCGTGACGTGATTGGTGGATAGGGACTATGCGTAATTTGATACAAACAGGAATGGACAATGCTGTTTTTGTAGCAAACTAAAAAGTTTCACAGCCGTTTTCTATTGGACTAAGTGGGTTTAGGTTCATACGACTAATATAAAAATGATTTATTTTGTCTATGGATTTTTGTACAATAGCTAATTCATTTTTACTTTTTTATGGACATTGCGGTTTTTGTAATATACTCATTTGCAGTATGTGAATGCCAATTTTTTTGTACCACCTCATGGATTTGTGCTCACTAGGGTAATAAGCTAACATTTGGTCGTGTCGATCAACACCTTTCATATATTTATTATATTTTATCACCATATTTGGTTTGTTGACCACACGACCACGCCTATTTTCCACTGGCATCAAGCGGGGTGAATGCTCAGTGGAAATAGTGAGCACATCTCTCTTGTCTTTCCATTTACTGACACAAACACCTTTTCCGTTATATCTGTAAATATTTCCACCTTTCAACAGTTTTTTAATAACTACAGCTTTAGGATTTTTTTTTTCTGTTGGCAAGCAAAGTTCCGGTACATAGTGTCTTTTTTGTCAATAAGGTTTCTGCTAACTGGACAATATTATAAAAATTGTCCATGTAAACCGAATGACCGCGGTTCACATAGTCCTTTAAAAGTTTCATGACTACTTTATCGACATGTCCTTTACCACCAACTTCAATGTCTGAGGAACCTTTGTACATATGAATTCTATGGACTAGTCCTTTAGGATCGGCCAAAACATATAATTTAATTCCATACTTGTGCCTTTTATTTTGTATGTACTGTCGAAATATTACACGCCCTCTAAATCCAACCATTGACTCATCAATACTTAACTCTCTCTCTGGATAAATTAAATTTTTCATAATATCGTTAAAATAATTCAACAAGTAATCAATTTTCGAGTACTTAACTCGTGTTTCATACGTAGTATTAAAAAAAAGGCATCTTAAAATTAACAGAAAGCGATCCCTTGACATATATTTGTTAATATTAAATTTAACATAACAATTTTTCTTCCAGTAATCTGATATTTTACTCAGCCTAGCGGTGCCTATGAAAAAAAGAATGCCTAAAATCGTCAATAATTCGGATATATTTGTGTTTTTCCACTTTGTTAGGCGGCTATTAGGCTTAATGTGTCAATATTGACAAATATAAAACACAAAAAATCATTGATGTACATTCAATTCGATAACTATGCCGACGTCCATACAAAAACTGGCCATGTTATTTAGTTCCACAATTGTCCGCGGGACTTCTTTCATGAAATGGACTTTACATGCACAATATGTGAATTTTTGTTCTGAATCCCACAACCATCACAAAACAATCTGATTCTGTGAATTTCCCCAAAATCATAAGTTTAAAAAAATCTAGCAAAGCAGAACCAATTTCAATCATGTGAGGCTCCACCAAATGAAAAATCTACACTGAGTATATTGAGATCCGCATCACAAACCTGTAAAAGAAATACTTTTTGTACAAGGTACAGTTAAGGCTCTTTCAAATAGGCGCGACACGCGAAGCGACACAAAGGCACCGCTCGTCGCGCGAAGAGCGGTGCCTTTGTTTCGCGTCGCGTGTCGCGCTGGTCTGTACAAGCCTTTACTCTAAAAATTAATAGCTAGATAAATAGCCAACCTAACTCACAATGAAAACATTTCTCGAATGGTAACCTTTTCTGTTGTAAAACTGCTCTTCATTTTCTGATGGTCTTACAATAGCCACATGAGTACCATCAAAACAATAACCTTTGTTTAATTAAGTCTCGTTGTTGGCGAGTTGGTGGAAACTTAAGCCATTTGTTTAAAATATCGTTGGAATTAAGAGCATTTGTAACTTCTCCTATTGCTCTCGAAACTGATGGTTGAGACATCATTGTACCTTGTGTCCCACCTACTAATCTTTGGTAGCTGCCTGTGGTGTAGAAAGAAAGAGCCACTAGTACCTAAAAATAAAATTAATATAGTTAATACAAAAAATACCTACCATCAAAATGTAATTGTTAGTTTACAAACCTTGTATTTTCTTGATATGTCGCTACGGCGAGTAGGCTGGGGCATCAAAGGTTCCAAATCACTTCGAAAAGCTCCTTATTTACTCGGTAATTTCTCCTAAATTCCTCGACAGTCATGGCAACATGGCGCGTTATGCAGCGTTGTCTGCATAACGCGCCATTCGTCTCAAATTCTGCCTTTGTCTCATATCTAACTTATGAGCATTGTCCAAAATATCACAAATAAGTTCTAAACGTGCCATTTCCACAATAAAAACTTCACAAATCAGCTACAATATCAAACTCGATCGCGAAAAAGTAGCCTTTTTGCAATCGTTCAACTTTGACATAAACACGACTCCAAACTCGATATGTCAACGTCAAAATCTCGTCAAGAGTACCGAAAAAGTGCATTCGTTCTAGTAAAGTCGATTTCATTTAGTACCAAAAAAATCCACCTAATACGATTTCAATCGTGCGCTAGTGTGGCATTCAAGATTGCCAAATGACAAGATTTCGATCCCAATTTCCAATTCCGATTGAGATCGAGTGTCGAGAGTAAGCCTACAGGTCATGGTTTAAAGTAGTTAATTTGTAAGGAACTTTGAATTGACGTGGCTGCAGGCGATGATTGAACGTGGTGCGAAATACGCTTGTGGTGATTGATATGAGTAGTTTGAAGTAGATTGTTGTTGATTTAGCTACTGGTTACGATTGTGGCTTTTTATATTTTGCAGTAAACTTACACTTGCATGAAATTGTAGTATTTGATCATCGTTAATTTCTGTTTTGGTTCAGGATGCTTTCAGTGAATTGCAATCTGTTTCGACTTTAAAGCATCTACCATACAAAAAGTGACGGTAATGTTTAATTGGTTTGACGACCGCCAATGTTTCGAACTCGTAGGAATGGTGTTCGCTTTCTCGCTCCAGTACATTGTTAAGAGTGGGGAAGATGTTAATCTACTAATTATTTCCTTTCGGGCATTTTCCTGCTTTTCAGTTCACCTCCAAGGTACGCCAGATTTAGTAATGTTTAATTGGTTTGACGACAGCCAATGTTTCGAGCTCGTAGGAATGGTGTTCGCTTTCTCGCTCCAGTAAATTGTTAAGAGTGGGGAAGATTTTAATCTACTAATTATTTCCTTTCGGGCATTTTCCTGCTTTTCAGTTCATCTCCAAGGTACGCCAGATTTAGTAATGTTTAATTGGTTTGACGGCAGCCAATGTTTCGAGCTCGTAGGAATGGTGTTCGCTTTCTCGCTCCAGTAAATTGTTAAGAGTGGGGAAGATGTTAATCTACTAATTATTTCCTTTCGGGCATTTTCCTGCTTTTCAGTTCACCTCCAAGGTACGCCAGATTTAATTAATTGATATAAAGGGGCCATGATTTTGGAAAAAATTGGTACAAATATCCTAAAATAACCAACTAGGCCGTTAAAGTGCCGTAATTTTTTAATGTTTTTTGGCACAGCTGATTTAGAGAGGGCATCAAATTTTCTGGGACTAGACTTAACGGTTCCGTTTTCAGTTATACAGGGTGGCCCACGAGTCGTGGATCAAACGCAACTAGGGGTTAGATGGGGTCATCAGCTGCAAAAAGTTGATCTACGGGAGGTCCTTAAGGTCAACCCCTGCAGAGTTATAATTTATTTTGTGTTTTTACGAGAAAATTGACTTTTTTTAAGTAATTCTTATTAAAATTCGAAAAAATCTACACCCTGTATCTTTTTTATAATTTTCACTAGATTGGTACTGATGAGTCCTTGCGTTAGACATGCTATTTATGGTTGTTTATTGGGTGTGTTGAAGATAATACTAAGTTTTACGATTTTTTTTTTTCTCAAATCATAACTTTTTATTTACTTCGGACCCCACTGTGAAAAAAAAATACTCTACCGAAAAGTGACCCTGTATTACAAGTTTTGGCGCATTTAATAGGGATTCTGAAAAGGTATTACACATGGCCATGAGTGGCTCTAATATCTTTCTAGGACAAAAAAACAAAACAACGATTGTGAAATAATTGTTTTATAAAGCAAAACATTTTACAATAAATGCTCAAAATTCCTGCCTCTGACCATAATACATAATCTGCACCGTCTAATAAAATTCCTACGTAACCTACGGAATGCACCTCTGTTGTTAGTAACTTGTACCCTAGCAAATTCGAGCTTTTGTCGTAGTTCTTGTTCGCTATTGTTCTCTCCTTGGTAAACTATTTCTTTAAAATAGCCCCAAAGAAAAAAATCTAATGGATTTAAATCGGGCGACCGGGGTGGCCACGCAATATGTCCGCCTCGACCACTCCACCGGTTGGGGAAGCGCTCGTTCAAATGATCTCTAACTGCTCGAGCGTAGTGAGGCGGGGCGCCATCATGTTGCAGCCACATTTCTGCTATTCTTTCTTCTGGAACTTCAGCTTCGTTAAGAATATTGTTTAAATTATTTTGCAAAAAATTTAAATACTTAGCACCATTCAGCCTTGCTGGCATTTCATGCAGCACCAACTGCTGGCCAATTATACCAGCCCACATGTTAATACCAAATAGATGCTGGAATCGATCATTTCTTATGATATGGGGGTTCATTTTGGAGTAAAAATGTAGATTGTGGATATTTAATACTCCCATTCTTCTAAAAGTTGACTCATCCGTCCATAAAACCTTGTTGAAGAACTGCGGATCCTCTCTGTGGTATCTTACCATCTCTCGACTTTTGGGCCAGCCTGTATTTCCTAAAAATTCTACGGATTTTTTAGAAATGAACATATTTTATGTTTAGTGAAAAACCTGCATTAGTTATACAAGGTGTCCGGTAGTTAATGGATAACCTTAAAATGGGTCATGGTAGAACTAATGGCCATTCAGAAAAAGATACAAAAAAATAAAATACAAGTAGTAGCAAAGATATGATTTTTAAAATAATAATCGGTGTTTTTGTTACCTAATTTTACATTTTTCTACACCACGACCGCAAATTAACCAATTCGATTGGTTTTTTATTGTTATAGTAATTTACGTTAACTGAGCTGATAGATAAGCAGTAAATAGTATGACTTCTATTACACGGTTTTTTTTTTAAGAAACAATTTGTTGTTTAGCTAAGATTCACATCTTAGCTAAACAACAAAATTTTAAATATTGGAATATTTATTTACATTAAATGTACCTGACCATTGGGGTTTAATAAAAAACAACATTTGAAATTAGTAACACTGTGCACTGTAATCGTTATAAATTACAATAAATGCTCAAATTGTCTGCCACCCACTCTGATGCAGGCCCTACATCTACGAATAAACGCTCTCCTGAGCAGTCGCGTATAGCGTCGATCACTTATTTTCGATGTGGCTGCCCGGACATCGCTACGTAAAGCCGCGTACAGATTTGCGAAACGTAGCATGCAATGTAACATGAAAGGAGCATTTCATAAGTGTGGACGCAGGGCGCGCACGAACCGAGCATGTACTATCGGCCAAAGTTCCGCATGCTCACCTTAAAGGCGATAATCGCATAGCACGACTCACGACTCGATCGCACAATGCACGAGTTTTGACCAATAGGATGCACAAAGCGTATTTTAGTGGTGTTCGTATTAGTATAATCATGTATAGAATGTGTGACACTCACACTAGGAGCGTACTATGCTCACTTGTTTCTGCTAAGATACGAGTTTTTAATGGGCACGGCCAGCGCGGCGCGGCGGCGGCGTGAGCTCTTTGTTATTGAATTGAATTGTTATTTTATTATTGACAAGAATTAATTTTAGTACTCATATCTTCTGTTTGTTTGGTTTAGAAAATGTATTATTGATATTGCAGTATTTACAAAAATAATTTGTAATAACTAATAAACTACAATTTATATGTATTAATCCACTTTAATATTTTCCTCTCTCTATCGGGTCTATAGATATAGGTTATTTATGAACACTTTCACTGCCTCTCCAATTTTCACCATATCCTATGTGATGCCGCATGCCGCAGCAACCGCACCATATTCCCTTCACAATAAGATGAGACATTGAAACGAACCGTTTTATTACAGTCCGTTCCACCGATTTTGACTTCTATTCCGTAGGCTTATGGATGGCATTAAAGGCAAAAAAGTGATTACAATACCAACTGTTTACTGCAGCTGCCATTTGTCATGCCACCAACACAATAGCATTCAAAATCGATTGAACGGACATTTATGGTTTGTTTACCTTTTATCTCACGGCTCCCTGAATACGTTAGGTATAGGTGCGTTGACCGGCACTGCATGAAGGTATCAAATGTTTATATTGAATTTTTTTGTGTTTAATCGACTTTATTAAAAGTAAATAACTATCTAAATTTCTATGTGTTTCTTTATACTTGGGCAATTTGGGAATACTTGAAAATTACAGTAATATTTGAACCAATACTCTGCGCAGTTCATACAATGTTATCAGAGCTTTTTGTTTGTAGCTAACGCAAGGCCGCAAGCCGCACAACTCTTGCAACTGAAATAAAAATAAGTTCATTATCTAAGACCCATTGTTATTTAGTGGGAATGTCTGGAAATTCGGTTAAACAATAGAGGACGGCTTAATACAAGGGCCATACCTACGTTTTTTTATTACCTTAGGATTATCTCAAATGTTTTGCAGTTGTTCCTTGTATTTGGTTTAATACTTTTAACAGTAGGTAATTGTAATATTACCTTTTATTCATTAAAATAATACAGGGTGAAATTGAATTCATGGGCATCCTTTTAAGGGGTCATTGTACTCATCATTATGAACAACTTCAACTATGAGACCATACCTGAAATCGCGAAAAAAAAATCAGCTGTTCCCTACATTTATGTTTGCATAACTCGACAAAATGTAGGGAACAGCAATTTTTTTTTTCTCGATTTCATATTTGTTCCCATAGTCAAAGTTGTTCATAATGACGAGTACAATGACCCCTTAAGAGGATACCCATGAATTAAATTTCAGCCTGTATTACGAACAAGGTATCGTTGCAATTAAAATGCCCAGGCATGCCGTGCAGGATGAGCACTTTAAGACTGGATTATAATCAAACCAACACTTTACTCTTTTATAATTCATGCTCTAGTCAAAGTTTGACAATTCATGATTTTAAGCGAAATCAACGCTACAGGCGCGTTACCGGCATTGCATGTCAAGTTTTTTTTTGACAAATCTAACAATGATTCAGTTCCTACGCCACTTTAAAATTCAGAAGCTTATCAAGTAATTAAACTAAACTATAATTTGTGCCTTGGCAGCAGTGAGAGTGAAAGGATTGAAATAAAATGTTGGGTACTAGTGAAATATATATTTTTAGTTTGTGTTCATTTAACATTATGCAGGATTAAAGATTTATTTAGGTTGATATTTAAATCTTATCTGTATAATAAAAGATGTATAGTAAGTGCTTTTTGTATGAAACTATCGGCTGTAATCTCAGTGTGAAAAAATAAACAGTTAGTTAAAATCTACTTGAGAACAATTTTAAGGATTTGCTGTTGTAGAAAAAAAAACAATATAAGTAACTTAATTTATTTTTAATAGACTTTTTCAAAACATTAAAGATTCATCCAGAAATTAACATATTATAACAAAAAATTACACAGAAATTATCATCAAAATGCAAAATATTATAAGTGAAAAGATTCTTACTCATAATATCATTTATAAACTGTATTTATCTACACTTATATCGTAAAGTTCAAAATATGAAATCAACACAACAATGACAAACAGACAACACAACAACAACAGGCAAAAAGCCTGTCAGTAAATAAGATTAGGAGAATATTGCTCGTGCAGTTCTAATGAAATTGAAAAGTTTTAAGATTAGTACAATTTAAGAATCTTAATAATTTTTATAATTTGCAATAATTACATTACACTACAGACTAGGTTTATCAAGCAAATGAGATCAATTATTTATGAGGTGGACGGATATGATGACACTACTGAATATGTAAAATAACAAACTAACGAGATCGGGGCTTACGACAACATTGATTGTAAATAAAACAACAAATCCACCAATAAAGGCAACATGACATTAAATTGACATCAATAATTTTACAAGAAGACTTCAAAATCGTTGGCAATATTTTAAACTATGATTACGGTCTACAGTCTACCCTGTGACATTAATCAACGAAGTAATATAATACAAATTGGAATAATTAAAATAAACCTAATAAAAATAGCTATACAGGGTTATTTGCAAGCCGCCGGAGTCGCGGGTTGTTCGAAAGAGATACCATGGCCCTGGCACAGGCAACTGAAGGAACACGGGTGGGTTTTAGTCAGTAAAAGTTTGACACGACCTTCCGCTCCGCCCAGAGCGGGAGAAGTCATTTGATGATAAAACACTAATAAGCTCGTAGGACTATAATACTAACATCATAAATAACAACTTTTATTGTATGACTTTTAATAATTCATAAAAAAATAATTTCATAATACAATTAAAAATATTTATTTTGATCGCTCTAAATTTGAACAACTCTACGCGGTACCAAAATATGTAAGTAGTTAAATAAACAAACAGTGCGTTGCGAATGCAGGGTCGCAGCGGTACTTACTACAAAATACTGATCTAAAAAGTGTTATTACAAATATTACAACAAAAACTTGAAAGTTTACTTTTGGTATTCTAAAAAGTCATAGATCAAAAGTGGTTGTACTAATATAGTCCTACCAGGTGTTAGAAAAATAACCCTGTATAATGTAATTATCCAGTATGTTAATTAACGAAAGGCGTTCCCGTTAACCCGCAATAGTATAGCGTCCACATGCTACCAAAATATGACCATTCGAAAATTCACGAAAAAAAATCTGCTGTTCATTACATTTATGTTCGCATACCTAGCTTAACAAAATGTAGGGAGCAGCTGATTTTTTTTCGCGAATTTTTAAATGGTAATATTAATTGTAGCATGTTTGGACTATTGCGGGGTAACGGGAACGCCTTTCGTTAATTAACATAGTGCATGTTAAAAATTATATTAACTTAATATTTCGTCGCTGCTCCTCCCGCATCTATCACAGCATCGCAACGGCTACGCATGGACCTAGCCAGGACTTCGCACAAATTCGAACCTCTGAATGTGTCCCAAACTTGTTCGCAATGTGTGACAAGTGCTTCCTTCGTTCTTTCTGCTCTACTATCCCATCTCTGGACCATTAAACCCCACAAATTTTCAATGGGGTTTAAGTCTGGCGATCGGGAGGGCCATGGCACTGTTTTAATTTGTGGTTGCCCTCGCAACCACTCTTGAACAACCCGCGCACGGTGTATCGGGCAATTGTCCTGGAAAAAATAAAATTTTGGCACGTCCAGTTGTGGATACACCGTGCGCACTGTGGGTACCATGATGGTTTGTAGCACCTCTAAATACGTTTGGCCGTTTGCCCTCCCTGGTATAAAAGCGAGCTCGCCTGGTCCAGCAGCACTCATCCAGCCCCACATGTTCACTACAATTCTTCCCGATTCTGCATTTGGGTTCACATTTCGAGGTTCGTATCTTGTGTTATCTACACGCCATAAATTCCGACGACCTTGTTGGCTAGACCTAAAGCACTTTTCATCAGAAAATATGGCGTAAGAGAAATCGAAGTCCCTGTAGTCACGAGCGAATCGCACGCGAGCAGCTTTCTGCTCCTGCGTCAAAATAATTTTTTTTGCGGGACGTCTGTGATGGACTCCAGCTCGATGCAACTCGTTTCTAATAGTTTGCATCGAAACTTCGTATTCTTGTGCGAAACTGCGAGTGGGTGTGAACGGGTTCTCTTCGTACGTGGCTATCATATTATTTAACTCGTTTTCGTTTATAGCCCGGGGTCGAGGTGCACGAACGCGTTCTGTAATTTCTCCTTCTTCATATCTTCGCACCCAGCGGCGCACCGTTGTTCTCTAACGAAAAAAAAAAAAAAAAAACAATCAGCATCGATTTTTTACATAATATAGGAACTAAGTATAATAATACGAGTACACTACAAAAGTCTTATTCAAAGGGCACAACTAGTACACTATAAATAAAAATTATAAGTATTGAAATACTTAAGGTGTGCATTTTGGTTGACTTTATGATAAATAAACTCTTAACTTTTCTATAACTAATTTAAGTAGTTATAACATTCATAACTATATTTTAAAATACAAGTTGTAAATGCAATAACTGAAAATCTCTTAAGGGGTCATTACTCATCATTATAAACAACTTTTACTATGAGAACCAAACCTGAAATCGCGATAAAAAAGCAGCTGGTCCATACATTTTGACGAGTTACGCGAACATAAATGTAGGGAACAGCTGTTTTTTTTTCGCGATTTCAGGTTTGGTCCCGTAGTAAAAGTTGTTCATAATGATTAGTACAATGACCCCTTAAGAGGTTTTCAGATATTGCAATTTACACCTCGTATACCTACCTATGAGTAAGAAAAATGGCACAGCGTAAATTCCAACATTGTATGAAACTGTCCCAAGCAAATTTGTGCTTTATCTCTACTATTTAAAAGTGTACTACGTGCGGGCTGGCAACGTGGCATTTCTAAAGGTTTTTCGTGGTTAAATACCAACGATCACTTGCTTGGCCGAAAAAATAGTAAGTACTTGCTATTTTATCGGCCAGCCAAGCACTAAATCGTTAGTATTTAAAACTATGTGTGCTACTTTTTTTAAGTTTTTTTGGTAAATATTTACGAGCACAAATACTAACAAAAATTTACATTATTGTCAATTACTTTCCATCTGCAGTATTATGATAAAATAAATGTTAAAAATAATTATAAAAAACAATTATCTTGTGCTTGGGCGAAAAAAAATTGTAGTTTGAAATATAATGATCAAGCCTCTAGAAATGCGACGAATGCGCTCTGGTTTTTCTAATTAAAATGCGGCAACGACGCTGTGAGATAAGGCACCATTGTTTAGGTTGTTTTGGTTTAGGATTTATTATCGGGTCATAAAAGGCTCCAACAACGTCTTTGAAAGCAAAAATAAATAAAAAGAACAAACTTATTTGAATGCATTACTATAAGTAGGTAATATCTTATGAGACTTTTAATAAGAATCCATCTGAAAGTTATAATAATTTTATTATTTTTATATATAAATCTGCCTAGCCTTTTCCCAACTATGTTGGGGTCGGCTTCCAGTCTAACCGGATGCAGCTGAATACCAATATTTTTCATGGATTTGTTTTTAAATTGCAATATAAGGAAAAATGCAAACTATGAAATAATAATATTACTATCACTTTATTTATTTCTATATCTCTCCCTCTATCTGAATACAAAAACATAACTTACTTGCATGTTCAACTCCACTGCTATTTGGGATATATTTAACCCTTGTCTATGCAAAACAATAATTTGATTCCTTTCTTCCTGAATCAGGTTTCGGGTCGTCATGGTTGCACCACGTTAGTCACAGCCCACACACAATACACACACAGTCCAGGATACAAGCTAGGGTCAAGAAGAGGCTTTCGATCACAGTCCGGTATACAAGCAGAGGTCACAGTTAGGCAGGCAATCAGTCCGATAGAAATAAACAGGTCGTAAAATGAAATGGCGATAGGAATTTAAGGGAAGCGTCAACAATTAGCGAGAGCAAATTGGCACTGCCGCGCTCTAGCTAATGTTTGTTATTTTATGTTACTCGCTCATTACTCACACAAATGCATATTGTCTCTAATTGGGGGAAACTAGGAAGGGGTGTGGTTTGTCACTAGCTGCGCTCTCGCAGGAATATTTTCTTAAGTGAGCATGCTTAACTTGGGCCGATAGTACGTACGCGTAGCGTTTCGAGTGACCATAAAAATGTGGCGTATATTATTATTATTCCGTTATCATCTTTTAACCTAATAGCCTAAAACTAATTATTTGACAAAAGTGGCACCAAACAATCAATAACGCTATATACCTCGTTCACCGCCTCCACCAACGACTGCAGCGCGCTCGCCGTTTCGTGGGCCTGGTGCAGATGCTCCAGGTTTTGATAAATGGGTCTAAAATGAAAAAAAAAACATTGAAAATAATAATAAGTACCTAATAAATACAATAATGCTCACATGAAAAATATTCATTCAGATCTTGATACTTACTCATTGGTGGAAGAACCTGGTTCATCAGCACCAGGCCCACAACATATGAAACGGCGAATGGTTCGGCCCCAAGAGCTCATGCTGGTTGGTCGGTGGTCGGAGTCTCAAAATGTCAGTGTCAATCGTATTTTATCGTAGCAAAAAAATTTGAACGAGTGAGTGAATGACAACAAAATAATGTTACCATATCATAATGTTTTTGATAATATACTTGATATATTACTTTACTAATGTTATTGATTCATGTTAACATAATTATGTTAATAACCAATAATACATGTTGAGAAATTGGTTTCAGTTGTTAAATATTGAATCTATTGAATATTTATTGGACTACTAATCTATGTCGATTGTTATAAATAATCTTTTGTAACCAAAACACCCAGAGCCCCTTTGTTTTAAATGTCTATGTTTTTCGGACTATTCCATCTATGCCGATTGTTTTAAATAATCTTTTGTAACCAAAACACCCGGAGCCCCTTTGTTTAAAATGTCTTTTATGTTTTTCGGACTATTCCATCTATGCCGATTGTTTTAAATAATCTTTTGTAACCAAAACACCCGGAGCCCCTTTGTTTAAAATGTCTTTTATGTTTTTCGGACTATTCCATCTATGCCGATTGTTTTAAATAATCTTTTGTAACCAAAACACCCGGAGCCCCTTTGTTTAAAATGTCTTTTATGTTTTTCGGACTATTCCATCTATGCCGATTGTTTTTTAATAATCTTTTGCAGCCAAAATTAAGTGATATTTAAGTCACTTCTGTTTTGCTTTCGTGGTGAACAGACGTACCCTCCGTGCTCTCCGTTTCGATACTCTCTTGCTTTTTATATTTTGACCATTGCTTTCTTTCTGGACCTCTGATTTACCCCGTGATTACTTTGGCTTGTGATATTGGACTCTGAAAATACCTCGTGATTACCTTGGCTTGTGATTTTGGGCTTTGAAATACCGTGTGAACATTTGGTGTATCGCACTGGACTCCGTGGTTAATAAGAATTTTGTGTGTGAAGTGTGGTGAATCTTCGTGATCTTTGAGGCTGTACATAGTAAGTACCAACAGTTATTATTATGAGCTATCTTTTACTCTTTATCTTTATCAAAAATATGGTATCACTATCCAATATTTATGTAGATGATTCCAATTCGTCGTAATACTTCGACATTGACGACTGATTTCAGCTATATATAGCAAGTATAACAATAGTATTCTGTACCTATTGAATTTTATCATTCACCCACGAAAAAATGGGAGCAATCTTTATCTATCTCCTTCAACTTCTTCAATGTACTTAATTATTCTTGATCAGCTCGTATTTATTTGTCTATGGCTCAGACAACTCGCCAGCTGTTCTTTTATTTGGCTACTTATCGTATTAATTATGCGGCACAAAATGTACGATGAAACATTGTTTTTAGATGGCACGTAGTCATGAAGATGCGAGTCGTGACCTCCATGAAATTTTCGGAGAGGATGTTACCGAAGACATTGAGTCCGACGGTTCTGACAGCGAAAGCGTCACCTCCGGGGCGTCAGACAGGTAGGAAACCCAAGAATTAATATCTATCTAATTATATAATCGTATTCTTAAACGTAGTGTTTAATTCCAGTATTGAACGGTATTTTTTTCTCCTTTATAGCTCAAGAGTTTCCTCCGTTGTCTTGTCTCCGGATGGAGAGTGGACTGAGGAGACAGCAATCATAAATAATTTCCCATTTACTGGTACCCCCGAGATCATGATCGCAGAAGCATCATCTAAAGGGCCAGTTGATTATTTTAAAGCCGTTTTCACAGAAAATTTTATGACCAACCTAGCGGCAATGACCAATATGCATGCCCAAATTTTGACGTCCAGGCCACTAAAGCCTAATAGCCGCCTAACAAAGTGGAAAACCACAAACATCACCGAATTGTGGACGTTTTTAGGCATCCTTTTTTTCATGGGCACCGCTAGGTTGAGTAAGATATCCGATTATTGGAAAAAAAGTTCCTACGTAAAATTTAATATTAATAAATATATGTCCAGGGACAGATTTTTGTTAATTTTAAGATGCCTTTTTTTTAATACTACGTATGAATCTCGCATTAAGTACTCGAAAATTGATTATCTCTTAAATTATTTTAATGATATAATGAAGAATTTAATTTATCCTGAAAGAGAATTGAGTATTGATGAATCAATGGTTGGATTTAGAGGGCGAGTGATTTTCCGACAGTATATAAAAAATAAAAAGCTTAAGTATGGAATAAAATTATATGTTTTGGCCGACCCTAAAGGACTGGTCCATCGAATCCACATGTACAAAGGTTCCGCCGACATTGAAGTTGGTGGTAAAGGGCATGTGGATAAAGTGGTAATGACGTTATTAAAAGATTATTTGGATAGCGGCCATTCCATATATATGGACAATTTTTACAACAGTGTCCAGTTAGCAGAATCGCTGCTAACAAAAAAAACATACTGTTCTGGAACATTGCTTGCAAACAGAAAAAAAAATCCAAAAACCGTTGTCATCAAAAAACTTCTGAAGGGAGGAAGTATATATAGATATAATGGAAATGGTGTTTGTGTCTGTAAATGGAAAGACAAGAGAGATGTGCTCACTATTTCCACTGAGCATTCACCTCACTTGATGCCAGTGGAAAATAGGCGTGGTCGTGTGGTCAACAAACCAAATATTGTTATTCAATATAACAAATTTATGAAAGGTGTTGATCGACACGACCAAATGTTAGCCTACTATCCTAGTGAGCACAAGTCGATGAGATGGTATAAGAAAATCGGCATCCACATCTTACAAATGATGCTTCTCAATTCCTTTTTTTTGTTCCAAAAAGGTACAAGCAGTACTCTTTCCTTAGAGTCATATAGGGAAAAAGTACTGCTTGAACTTCTTCCCCCTGTAACTGACACATTAGCGCCTCAAAAGGCAAGACACATGCCCAAAGAATTGGGGAGAAACGACAGTGGGTGTCTTAAAAGGCGCAAATGTGTCAGGTGCTGGGTAAAAGCAAAAAAAAGGAAGGACACAAAGCTCATTTGCCCGGATTGTGATGTCGGACTCTGTCTTCCGTGTTACAGTCCACACCACGACGAAATAAATTTAAAATAATTAAGTATGTAAATTAGTTATGTAATAGTAATAAATGTTTTCATTGTAAATACTCGTTTTATTTTACTCCTTACCGTTATTTATGCGTAGTGTAATTGATGTGTAGCCGTGTATATGTACCTACTTATGTCTCTGTGTTATTTATGTGTGGTGTAATTCATGTATTTTTATTTCTGTAATAAATGTTTTCATTGTAAATATTAACTCGTTTTATTTTACTCCTTACCTACTACAAAAAAAAACAATAATAAAGTATGGGTCTGATATTATTGCTCAATCATTCATAAAATCATATACCACTAAATGGCAACACTAAGTATGTGTTCAGTTTCATTCATTCATTCATTCACTCTATACGTTTAGTTTACGTACGAACAAACGATGAGCAAATTCAAAAGAGAAAAAAAAACAACTACTAAACAGATAGTAATGAAGTTTGAAAATGGCCAGGCCCAAGGCCTGTCATGGCTGATGCAACTTCTTTCAGGCAAAAGCTAATAGTAAAAAAAAAACAACCATACATTTTGTATTTATTTAAAAAAATAAATAAAAGCTGGGAGCTCTATAAAAGTTCAATTTCCAATTTGAATTTTGTAAAATTGGAAATTGAACTCTTATAGAACTCCCCTAACTAATGTTGCCGGCGGCGGCCAGTATGGCCTCGGCGGCGGCGGCCAGTCTGGCCTCGGCGGCGGCTCGTCTGGCCTCGGCGCCGGCCACTGCAGCGCGCCACCGCTCTGACAAGGCCGCCAGCTCGGCCTTGTCCAGACGCCGCCGCTCCTCCGACGCTTCCCTGATGTTGAGGCGCCTATAATAGCGCAGCCGCTCCGCTACCTGCACCCGGTAATTATGTGGGCGCGGGCGGAGCGGTGTACTAGTTATGCTGTAAAATATTTAAATGTTACATTCATATTATCTACTGACATCATGATAACATGTCCCGAAATTGAGAGAATATCTATATCTACTATACAAATAAATAAAATTGAAGTGTCTGTAATGTCAAAATAGCAGCTTTTCACTAAATGCATATGAAAGTATATACAATCCATACAAAAAAAAACCCAATTTTTTGTCTGTCTGTTTGTTCCGGGTAATCTCCGAAACGGCTGGACGGGACTTCCACTAGTAGATAGCTGAGACCACTGGGCGTAGAATAGGCTACTTTATATTCCAATATTCCCACGGGAACATAAGGATTAAAAGAAAAATCTACTTTAGGCGGGTGAAACCGCGGGATGCAGCTAGTACATAATTAAAATTCACACTATAAACACCTTGCTCTTGCAAGACAAAGTGAAACAGCTATAACTTTAACTAAATGAAAATAAAACATTACTTACATCCTGGCTTCATCAATCAGCGGCTCTGTTCTAAAAAAAAAGATCAAATTGTTAATAAAGTTACACTACCAAGACTATAATTTGGTTAATTATGAAATGAACTGAAATTGTTCCTATTATTTGTTAAAAATGCAGAAGGTAATGATACATTGAAGTGAAGCGGACACACCATATCAGTAAAAAGTCACTATAACATCATTATGTGTAAGTAGGTAGGTTATTACATCAGCTGGTACTGGGCCCACGTGGTGGATTATGGCCCACTCCTCACAGAGGAGACCTGTGTCCCAGCAGAGAATATTATTATTATAGTCTGATTATGATGGTTTGAGCTAGGTTATTCACAGTCCTCAGATTGTTGCACAGCTATGAAAGTTATTGAACACCCACAACCCACAACTAATCAATCAGTCATACTTACTCGCTCGGATCACTTACGCCGCCGCCGCGTCCGTGTCGGAGGCACTCACCGATGCTAAAAAATAAAAGAAAACTCAAACCATGCAAAAAGAAAATCAATTAGCATATTACAGGCAGACTGCACAACATAATATTCATGAACACTTTTATTAGTATGCCCAAAGCCTCAAAAACATTCTAGTAGCTGCCATGCTACCATGCTACCATGTTAGTAAACCACAATATGATAAAAATTCAGAGAAGCTCATCCATCATTGCATCATCCATACCAGATAGTCGCGATCATCAGACGCGCATGTATGGACAATTCTGTAAAACATAAAAGGCACTTGAATCTGTCTGCAGATTATCAAAGTTATATTTTGTAAAATTGCTGTACCACGTTAAAAAATATATAGGTACTTGTAGGTCGCAATGATTGCAAATGAACTTACCGATTAATAAAGTTTCCCATACTTAATAATATGTAATCTGAAAATAAAATAACAATTCTTATACTATAACATTAGCACTAATGAAATAAAATATTTTTCTAAATAAATGAACAATTTAAACTTACGTTCCGATCAACTGCTCAAAACTTTTTGACAGGCAGAGAGGCAAAACTTGACAGGTTAGCAGTGAGTACCAACAATCAGTAAAAATAATTCACTGTTGATTTCCTGTTTCATTTTCAACTTATTTAATTGAATTATTAACTTATTACGAATCCCGATACCGATAAGCTAATATTTTATGTCAACTCATTTATAACGATAAGTGTGTGTGTGACAACATGATTAAAAAAAGACATGAAAACTGGCCAAGTGCGAATTTGACTCCCGTTTTGTAGTTCAATTTATTGGAACGTGCCAACTTTATGAAAGATTTTCGACGAAGAAATATATAGATCCTGATAGGATATAAATAAACTTTTATGTGAGCAATATATTTTTTAGTGTTTAATTTGTAATATGTCTTTAAACATAATATCATCATCACCTTATTATCTTCTTAAAACTAGTAGTACGATAAATCTTAGTTCGCTTATATCTCAATAGATGGCGTGTGTAACAACTAACATTTTACCCTTTTTACGTTCTACCTGAGAGCCCCCCGTGCTCGGCACCGAAAGTGCTTCACAAAAGATTGTTACAGAAACAGCTGTCGTGTGAAAACACCTTTACTTGAGCGTATTATATAAATATAAATTTAAATAATTGTTTTATGACTGTCATAAAACTCGAAAATTTGCAAACGCACATAAGCGCCGTGCCGCACTTGGACAAGTATTGAACGCCGCACTAATGCGGCCAGCCGCACTGGGTAGACTTTCTTCAACCGCGCATACGCGTTCATAGCACCATACGAAATATTTATTGAACGCGCGGCAGCGTTTGCCGCACAGGGTCAATAGCTATTTACTTAGAATTTGCAATTATCTCGCAATTAATTCAGCAGGCAACGCGTTAACTACATGGTTATCTTCATCTTTTGTTAAGTTAAAATTAATTTGATTACACACACTTTTCCAATCATAAAAATCTTCGAAACACATTTCATTGACGTGTATTGGCTCACTCTTTTTCCTGGCTGTTTTTATAGCACCGATAAATCCGTCGGGAGTGTATATAGGACCGGATCTTAATAGCCTCTTTACTTGTCTCTCAATCTGGGAATGGGCAGAGTCGCCTTCGTTCTGGGTATGGCCTTTTACAAGATATTTGTGTGTTATGGATTTCAGGTTAGGCAAGGTCTGTACGGCATATAAATACAGGGCAATCATGAATTTGTTTTTATTTTGCCCTGCGCAGTTGTCTGAATAGAAGACAACCTCTAAATCTTCAGCTGAATTTGACATTTTGGTAAGGTAATTAAATACATAAGTACCTATTTCATTTATGCCTCTATTTGCAATGTGACTCGTCCCATACGTAATTTTCAACAACATTATTCTGAATAAATATTATAAATTGTTAGATTAAGAACATTAAGTTTGCATTTGTAGTAAAATACAGAAATATCGCCCTTAGGGCACTGGAATACAGCTTGGAGATCGTAAACAGCAACTAAAATATTTTTATTGTTCTTGTCATTTGTCTTTTCAATGCGTGATAATTCTTTTTCTCTGATATGTTTTTCGTAGTCTTCTTTTTTCAATTCTTTTTCTTCGGGCGTACTATTTTTATAAACTTCGCATGTATCGCACAAATCTTTCTTCGGCACAAAAAACGATATATTAAATTCTTGTGTAAATATACGATAAAACATTAAATAACTTGCATAGGGTATATTTTTAGATTTACATTGTTCAACGTAGTCTCTATGCAGGTCTGTAATTGCTTTGCTGCCGTCAATGTAATGTCTTTTCGAGTTTGCTCGAATATAGTGCGATTCTATTTTTGGTATCGCTTCTATAAATTTTCTTATGCTTTCTTTAATGTTTTCATCAACTTTACTGTGATTTAGATGAGTGCCACGGTAATCTTTCATTGACGAGATATTAGTGTCATTATTTTTCTTTTTCAACGCGGTCTCTATAGGGCGGTTATTGATAGCCAAAGTGTTTTTGAAAAACAATTTACATACTCTGATCTTTGCACCAGAAATAGTCAAAAAGAAAGCGTTGTTGTTTTCACGCTTTGCAGCAATATTTCCGTCTGAGTCCACTTTCACATATCGCTGTTTTGGAATAACTAAATCGACATTATTAGCTATAAACGTCCATTGTTTCTCAATTTGTCCTAAACCCCAATATTCGTTTAAAATTTTCTCACGTTCAAGCTCTGAGAAGTTAGAGCTACATTTAAATTTACAATTTTCTCTGCAAGGTGGTTTAAGCTGGCGTTTTGGAAAGGGCTTATTAGTTTTTGTTGAAATATATGATAGTCCACTATTTCTTAATCGCTTAGCGATGTTCTTCTTCCAATTTAACTCTTGCCTTGGTCTTTTTTTTCCTACTTTAGTTGGGGTGATGTTGGAAGTGGTTGGCTCTATTGGCATAGTGGTATCATTCCCAACTACAAGCGAATTATTCTCTGTTGCGACCAGATCTATCTGATTTGTATGGTTAACTATTATGTCTCGATTTTCTGCTGAATTACTTACCAATAACATGTCAACTTGCTCTATGGTGTCAACTGAAGCAATATTATTATTTAAATTAAACAAGTCTTGGTCTTTTGAGAAGTTGTAGTTAGTGCTGGCACCTTCTTCTTCAGAGTCTGAAGTATGTATATTATTACTTTTTGACTTCTCCTCTTGATAATTGGGATCCTTTACGGAATCATCACTATCTGGGGAAAAGTTAAAAGAAAATTAGTCCCAAATAATTACGTTGCAAACGTTCGGCATCCGAAATGCACAGAATTGAACACAAATTATTACATAAATTGAATAAGTGCATTTATTAAGAAATAGTAGTCTGCCTACCCCAATGGGAAAAAGGCGTGACAATAATAATGTATGTATGTATTAAGAAATATAATAAATGCATTTATATAAAAACTTACTACCTTCATAAAAAGATGGTCCACTGCTTGAGGAGGAACTCGAAGAAGAACTCGAAGAGCTACTTGAAGAGCTACCGGTACTACTAGTTGACTCACGTCGACGATGTTTTGAGTCATCGTTACTTTTGTCTAAAAGAAATATAAATAATAATAACTTAAACAATAGAAAAACTTTATGAAACATAAGTACCTAATAGTTTAAATTTTTGTTTTAAATTCTTAATTTAAAACAAAAATTTAAACTAAAATCGAGGTGTTTACATAATTATCTGTAGAAAACACACTAAGACTCCTTATAATGTTGCTCAATTTGTTTCTTCTTCTCAGCCGATGGACGTCCACTGCTGGGCATAGGCCTCATGTATGGATTTCCAATATTGGAAATCCAATTTGTTTAAAATCTATGAAAATGTAAGCACCTAAGTTCGTTTCGTATTAATAGGTACTCATTTTAAATAACTACATGACAACAGGCTCGCCCCTTGTTACATGGGACCGAACATAGGTGGCATTTAGTCTTTACAAAAATATTCTTTAAAAAACAAAATTATTAAGTCTTACCTTCTGGAATCATTGCGTTTATATTAGAGTCATCAACTTCCTCGGCTTGGATACTGGAACTATCATTTACGTTACTATCAACTACGTTTTGCATAGTTGCTAATTGTACTAATTTTCTGGACCGCGATCCCATCTGAAAAAATAAATATTTATAATTCATTTGTTTTAGTATTTACAACGTGACATAACGATTTAATTTACAAAAAAACTTATAATTTATCTAGAAAAAAGTAACATTACAAAATACTCCGAATCCATTTTATGGTTTGTAAAATATTTCATTGTCAACAACGCGTCATCTTATGATGTTACAAAACAAAAACGATATCTTTTCAACGAAAACGTGATATCAAAAGTAATAACAAGTTAAAATTGCATACTATTTTCAACAAAACTGTGTCAATTCAACATATCACATTACTTAATAAAAAAATATCAAAGAGTTCAAACTTACCTTAGCAATCGTAATGTGGTATCTTCGTGATGTCACGTTTTTGCACAAATACGAGAGCGCCCTTCCCTCCAAATGGCACGCGCCGACTGATGGGACACGTTGTCGAAACAAATCACGAGGCAGAAAGAGACAGCGCGACAACACAAAATATTGCAGTTGTCTTGTCTCTTTCGCTCATAGACGCACCGTTATTGTCGAAAAAATACCTCGTTTTTATCGAAAATAAAGTTCAATACGGCGGTTTTGATTATGGAATAAAAAAAAAATCGATTTTTCTGAAATATCACAGTATTCTTGCAAAGAGGCGATATTGTATAGTAAAAATAGAAAAATGAATTATTACGTAGTTTTTAGCCTCTCTGAACTTGTCAGTTTTTAAATCAAATTAATAAGTAATGTAAGATGAATTCAAAGTAGGTACCATTTGTCATCGTCAGCCATAATGGACCATAGAGAAGGACAAATATAATAATTGACGTTCCACACCATGCATAATATTACTTGTGGACATGTAATATGGACGACAGAATGCTCTTATTAGGAACATTTTATTCATACGAAACTGTCTTCATTGGTATGTTTTGCTTGAATTAAATTATCTTTTCCTAAGTTGATGAGTAAGATAATATTTTTATATTACACCCAAAAAAAATCCTGAAACGAAACGCGTTTACTTGTTTGACAATGTGTCATTGTCTATGTCAATTGTCAATGTATTTTTATTGTTACTGCAGATTCTTCGTTCCGTACTGTGTTTTGTTTTTACGATTATTTTCTAATGTTTTTGACCCCCGATTATCTCTAAGGACTTCTACCACTCGATTACCTTGCTATTAACACTGGACTTTGATTTGCATTGCGTTTCGGATTTGTTTTGTGAATCAATATGAGATGCATCCACTGCGGAATAGCCATGCAAAGGTTGCAGAGGCATCTCATATCCTCGCTTTCTGCACACCATCAAACAAGACTTTCGCGTTGGATAACCAATACTCAAACTCAGGTATGAAGTTGGAGTAGAAAAAACTTAATCGTATTTATTTTTATATACCTACTTCTGGTATATTTTATGGTTTGCGATATTAACTTAACTATCTTATTTTCAGTTGCGTCTGGATACATTTATTTGCCATCCATGCTTCTTATTATTAAGTACCGAAGCTGGTGAACACGAGCGACTATTGGGGCATAACATGGTTTGCCTTGGTTGTGAGAAAAATAAGACATCACAATGTCAGTATGGACTGTCCATTGCTGGCTGTCCTATTATTACAAAATACTAATTATGTGGTAAGCATTTTGTTTTTTATTATTATAAATAACTAGGTAGTTGTATTAATTGGACGTAGTTATGCGAAAATGTTTCATTCCACAGTAAATTGAATTTGAGATAAAAGCATTTACGCGTTTCAATGGTATTCTTTTTTATTCTTACTAGTAAAGACCAATACTAAAGGTTTTATTGTTGAATTATATTGTGTTTAGATAATCGTATGTTTAATTTTAGGCTATTCACTTTACAATAAGAAAAAAATATGTTATTGGTATTGGAACATTTTAACATAATTAATATTTACATGAACATAGCTTCAAATTAATTTTGCACAAACGTTCCAGGTACTTTTTATCCATCTGTACCTTAATATTTATGATCTAAATTTTACATATCAATTTTATTTTTTAATAAATATGTAAAACCTGAACAACAAATAAAAGAATAGTAATTGCTTATGATTTTTTTTATAACTAGGTCACAATTTAAAAAACAGTATAAAATCTTGTGCTTTTGGGGAGGCCTACGTCCAGCAGTGGACTGCTATAGGCTGATGATGATGATAAAATCTTCATACGTCATACTCATCATCCTCTTGCTTCTAATATAATAAAACTATCCTATCTCTAAAATAACTAACCGAGTATAATTATTTAACCTCAAATTGATACTAATCCCCAATTGAATCTTAAAGTCGTTACCCCAATATCATAATTCATTTCACCATCAAATCAGTATTCTTATATTTACCATAAAACTAATACGTTACCTTAGTTTACAGTAGATCTCCAACCAATTCTATCCCAATCTGTATTTTTACCGACACCGCCACTAAGCACGTCCTACCGTCACGAGCGCCCAACCCAGAAGGCCACAACGAATTTTTCGGTGCTGCCAGTATAATAAATTTAAACCTAACAGTACTTTTAATACAACATGGTTCATGGCTAAGCCAGTCAAACGAGTACATCTTTCACCTTCTACGCTTATCGCTCTTCTACGACCGTGATTTGTGGATTTTTGACAGTCAACGAAAGTCTGACCAACAGTCATTATCAAGAAGAATAGCGTGTTATCCAGTAAGTAGTTTGTGGAAAATAAATTATGCAGTTGTACCAAGTAAAATCTTTGCGGCGCTGATTTGCTGGATTTGTTTTCTCCTCTACCTATTGTTATTTCTCCTGACAAAGTTTATTCGGTTTATATCTATGTATTTATGTATCTACGAGTATGTATTAGTATGTATTCATTTTCAAGTTATCTATCATTTATGTTGCACCTGCCATGTTTTGTCTCTGCATCACCCTAAGGTTTACTGGTAGAAAATGCCTTAGGCATTAAGTCCGCCTTTGTACAGTATTTTTTTACTTGTGCATAAAGTTTTAATAAATAAATAAAATACTGGTGTTCAGCTAGAGGTTACATATAGTTTGGATACGCAGAGCATTGCAAGCCCTTTAGGTATATCTGAACCACAGGGCCCGAGTACAGTGTTGTGCAATACGCCTTAAAAAGGGCGAATTGCGACTGTACATGGAGAGAACTTATGGACCAGTTCGCCCGGACTGACAACGTTCTGCGCTCCCTCTCCAAATCTGAATCGTCTTTCAAGGAATCTGTAACCAGATGGCCCAAATACTTAAATTTATTCACCCTGGGTGACCTTTAAGTAACAGAGGAGGGACCGTAGAGACATCTGGCACCAGACCTGAAGACGATATAAACCCATCGACATCATCTATGATTCCCTCCGTACTCTTTAGGTTTTTATAAAATTTATGGCAATCCTCAGGGATGTACTGATACATGGATTCTAAATCTGCTAATTTGGCTGGAGCAATGGCTTTACCATCCGGCCACAACAAACAGAAATCGGACATGTTAATATTTCGTGATTCCCCTCTAATTTTTTTTTCAATTGTTAATTCCTTGTAATCTTCCTCAAATGATGATTTCATAAAAATTGAAGACACTTTCTCTTTTTCCATTCTTATTTCTTTTGTCTTTAACCGATTGACTTAAGTTTTGTCTGTGAATTTTTTTCTATTGATAATATTTTTTTCTAATTTTTCCGTACCATAAAAATCAGTCTTATTCATTTTAAATACTTCTAGAGGTTTTCTTTTTTTACACGTTTTAATTATGGACATATATTCTTCGGCTGTATAAATTCGTTGATATAGTGTTTGAGAGCAGTTTCAATTTTGGAAAAGTCTGTGTCATTAGGCAGGAAGGTATGCCCAGACTCAAGAAATCGCATTGTAATGACTTTTAAAGTGTCATGTGAGTTTAGAAGTGCTTTCAACATGAGAACTAATTTTATGTTGCGGTTCTGCCCTCCACAACAATCGCTCCAAAGAATAAGGTGTTCAACAGTGGGCCTTAGTTTAGTTTGAATATATTTAATAAGGCACGATCCCACCTCTTGCGCACCTCTTCCTGCTTCCCCTTCAACCCATATGTAACAATGACCAATTTCATCTGAAGCACTATGGATGCCACTGTTGTAGAGCCACAATTGCCTTTTATAAAACACAACATTTGTAGGTATTCGTGGTAATGGTAAAGTTTTTCCAAATCGAATGTTACACATTCAATAGTCGACTTGTTTCGAGCGTCTTCAAAATCGGAGTTCATCTGCTTCCTCAAATTTTCAGCCTTTTCTAAATGTCGAGTCTTTTCTGTTCTAACTTGTTCTTTTTCCTCGAGGGTGTTAGCGTTTTGAATTTTTATGGCTAACATATCGCACTTATTGCAAGTGTCTTTTTTTAATGACTTACACCTAAGGTTAAACTAAGTGTAAAAAATCTTTTTGACTGATTCGAAGGAAGCGCACTTTTGCCCTTCACCATAAGTATTTGTGTACTCCTGCTGATATATATCGTAAATTTTAGGTAATGTCATCCCCGGTTGTAAATATAACGTGTCATTATTCTTTTCTCTTCTGTAGTGCGACTCATACTTTGGTAGTTTTGAAATAGTTTCGACTATGAAATTATACATTTCATCTGATAATTTATTCTTGCCACCTGTGCTAACTCCTCTACCATCCATTATGGGCTCCCTACTTCTAAGTTTTTTTAGTGCAGTGGTAACTTTTTGAGTAGTAATTTGATAAGTGTTTAAAAACATATCACGACATACCTTTGTACCATTAATAGAATAGACACGGATGAATTGCTTTGGCTTTTTTTTTGCCTCGGGAACATTAGTCATAGTGTAACTGCGTTTTTTATTTTCTTCTTTAATACATGATCCTAAGTATACACATTGTGCATTGTAGGACCCTAGACGCACAAATTTTTCGAACTCTTCCTTTCTATTCTCTATTGGAATCAAGCTAGCACAATTTTTTAAACATTTACAATTATATTCAGTAAAGGTTTTTGGTTTCACTAATTTATTTTTAGTGGTCGTGTATTCTAAATTATTGTATTTATTGTTTTCTCTCAGATCTAAGTTGAGGATTAATTCTTTTACGGCCCCTTTTCGGTCTACCAGTTCCCAAATTAGATCGTAAATCTTCGTCACTTATAGATGAAATAAGTTCTGTTGTTTCTTCATTGTTAGGTTCTAGCATTTCTATACCCTCATTGTTGAGCTTTTCTTTTGACGGAAATTTCTTATTTTTAGTCACCTCATGATCTACACTATCACTAAAAGACGAACAAGAGGTTGTCGACTCATCTATATGTATTACTTTGCTATGTGAGACATAATCCGGATCTCTAAGGCTGTCATCACTATCACAATAGTCGGGTGCATCTACGTGTTTTAAAATATCATTATTTTCGTTAACACGTTAGCTGCCATGGGGGGTCCAAATGACCGGCACTTGGTAGAAGCGTTTGGGCCATGGGGGGCTTAAATGACCGGCACAACTAAGGTGAACTTGAACACCTTTTGCTCGCTGACGGCCATGCGTGTAACGCAAAATACCATTACAAGTGGCCGGCGCGGCCCCAATGATCACTTTAGATAACTTGGCCTCAAAATATTTTTATAATTTTTTGGTTGTATGAATGTTTTTGTAGCGAGTCAAACAAAATTATGATGTAAATTAAAGACAGTATACTTTTTAAAATATTTTTATTATTACAAATCAAGGACTAGTGTTATTTAGAGACACATTATGTTGTGTTGAGATCAAAGTAATTTAAAATTAAAAAACAAACAGAAAATTAATGATTTTTATCAAAACACGGTCTGCACAAATATGGCTTGTCTGGGCAAACTGAACAAAATGTCGTAACCTTTTTGGTTTTGTTTTTGGCAATTTTTCTTCCATGCGTTTGTGAATTATTTTTGTAACAACCTACACAAAATTTTCTTGTCGTCACAGCCTTTCCGTCTGCTTTTACAAGAGAATGTTTTATTCTCTTTGGCCTACATGGAATGTTAGCTCCATCACGTGGGTTTGAGTCAATCATTTGTTGTGACAGTTTTCGTCTAAATTCAATAATAGGTATCTTCTTTTTTGTGGTAGCTTCATATAAAACCCGAGCATTTACTACAGCTGTGTTTAGAAGCAGTTCTAAGGCCAACTTCTTGTACCACTTGATAGATTTTCGAAGCGGAGAAGAATACGCTGTCATTTGATCCGAGAGGTCTGTAAATGTAATGCGGGGCAGCGGGGAAGGGACGCAGCATGCACTATCCTAATATTTCTTTATTTTTCACTCATCAGTAGCGCGCTCGCTCGGGCGCAGGATGGACGTTCTGGCGGGGATTTTTACGCGACTAACAAGGATGACCGGCGATTTGACCGGCGTGGCTCCAATGAAAAAAATATTACATTTGCGCCGCGCCGGGTGTAAATGACCGGCGGATTAAAAACAGCACATAATATACAAAAAAATATATAAAAGCATATATTATATATAGAAATCTTATAAATAAGTCATTTCACGTCATTTAAGCGACTGATGAAAAACGCAAATGTATTCGGATTTCCATATGGCAGGCAACGTGTTAATGTTGTTAATTGGTTCATACTCAGCTAACATATTAAATAGTTGTTGCGTTTCTGGTGACATTGGTCGAAGAGGTGATGATAATGGCGAAACTTCATTCTGTATTTCTTGTAGTATAATAACAGGATCACAAGTATCTAAAACAATGTACATATTCACGTAACTTATCTATCGTTGAGGCTCAGAATGTCAACTTCCCAAAATGTCCCCTGGTACCAAAATGTCAACTTCCCATAATGTCCCTTTCCCAAAATGTCCCTTTCCCAAAATGTCTCTTTCCCAAAATGTCCCTTTCCCAAAATGTCCCTTTCCCAAAATGCCGCTTTCCCAAAATGTCCCCCATTCTTAGAAATAAGCGTTATAACCCAACTAAAAAATAAAAAACAATATAATAATCAAATTTTTTATTTTAATTACTTTGTATCAACTCTTTCGTCAATTTTTTATTAGAAAAGGAATTTGAAATGAAATATAGTTATATATTATCAACATATTATAAAAATAACTTTAATTAGAACTAATACGTTCAAGTACACAGTAATTCAATAGGATTTCAATAGTCAGATACAGACTGATAACTAAGCGTTAAACTATTATCAAATTTTGAAAGAAATTCAATTAAATAAAGCAAGTCTCAAAAATATCAATTTCTTTAAAAATTGTTGAATTGTGAGATGATTTTATCAGTTTATTATTTCTACCAATTTAACGCATTACCTGCTAATTAATTAGTGAATTTTATGCAAATGCTTAATTATTAGCTCAGTAACCCTGTGCGGCAAACGCACTTGCGCGTTCAATAAATATTTCGTGTGGTGCTATGAACGCGTATGCGCGGTTGAAGAAAGTCTACCCAGTGCGGCTGGCCGCATTAGTGCGGCGTTCAATACTTGTCCAAGTGTGGCACGACGCATACGTGCGTTTGAAAATTTTCGAGTTTTATGACAGTCATAAAACAAATATTTATTTAAATATTTAATAATACGCTCTAAGTAAAGGTTGTTTCATACGATTACTGTCGTTACCTGTTATTTTTTTCTCTTTTGAATTTGCTTGTGCTCGTCGTTAAGTTTGTTGTTCGTACGTAACCGAGTGACAGAATGAATCAAATTGAACACACACTTAGTGTTGCCATTTAGTGATATACGATTTTATGAATTATCTAGTAGAGCAATAATATCAGACCCATACTTACTTTAGGTTAGTTTTTTTGGTAGTAGGTAAGTAGTAGAATAAAAACGAATTAATATTTACAGTCAAAACATTTATTACATTGTTATTACCTATGTTACATTACATTATTATTACCTATGTTACATTACCTATATTATTATTACCTATGTTACATTACATTTTTATTATTATTAAATTATTATATACACATTTCGTCGTGGTGTGGCCCGTAACAGGAAAGACAAAGTCTGACATCACAATCCGGGCAAATGACTTTAGTGTCTTTCCTTTTTTTTACTTTTTCCCAGCACCTGACACATTTGCGCCTTTTAAGACACCCATTTTCATTTCTGTCCAATTCTTTGGGCATGTGTCTTGCTTTTTGAGGCGCAAATGTGACAGCTATAGGGGGAAGAAGTTCAAGCAGCACTTTTTCCCTATATGACTAAGGAAAGAGTATAAATAGATTTTAAAACTAAATGTCAACAAACCTACAAGTCTGATCGTCGTACAATCACATTTGGCGTACCCCAGGGCAGTGTTTTGGGGCCTCCTCTATTTATAATCTACATAAATGATATGCCAAAAGTTACAAGTCACCCTATGTCTCTATTTGCCGATGACAGCACTGTGACCATTAATAGCACAAACGCTCAAAACCATAACGATGAAATTACAAAGACAATAACCTCCATAGTACAATGGTTAGATAATAATAATCTAAAAATAAATATTGAAAAAACGAAGTTAACGATGTTTAGTCAACGTTCAAATACAAATATGAAAATATACTATGACAACCAATGCATAACACAAGTAAACACATCTAAATTCCTAGGTTTAATCATTGACAATAAATTAGATTGGAAAACACACACAGAGGAGCTAACTAAACGAATTAGTAAGTCTACCTATGCCCTAAATAAACTTACCTCAGTTATGAATGTGGACGCCTTAGTCACAGCATATCATGGCTTGCTGGGTTCAGTTCTGAGATATGGTGTAATTTTTTGGGGGAATTCAACCAATAGGGAAATAGTCTTCAAAGCTCAGAAAAAGTGTATCAGGACAATTTTTGGATTACAGGTCATAGATACATGTAAACCATTGTTTATTAAATTTAAAATATTGACTCTTCCAGCCTTATATATTTTTGAGCTTGCTGTATTTGTTAAGACCAATCCAAAGTTATTTAAAAAAATGTCAGACATTAATAACCGAAGTCGACGGGATATCAATAGCTTATGCGTAAGAAGGTCCCACACAGCATTAATGTATAAAAGTGTATTCTGCATGGCGCCAGTCATATTTAACCACATCCCACGGTCAATCAAAGAATTGAACGTGAGCTTATTTAAGAAACGCCTAAAGTACTTACTGGTGAACAAAGCATATTACAGTATTTCGGAATTTATATCAGACAAAAATTTAATGACAGAATGATGACATGCTAAGAAAATAAAATGTGTTGTGATCCTTGACATAAATTTTATTTATTGACATTTAATATTATTGACATCAGTTTTTTTATATTAACTTTATTATTGTTTAATGACATAGCCTTATTATTTGTTTTCAGTCTGTGTGTTGTCATGCACTGTATTGACATTTATATTTTTTTTATATTGACATTGATTTCTATTGCTATTTATTATGAATTAATTTGTATTATGAAATGTGTGATTTTTATAATTGTTTTTTGTTTTTTATTGTTCAGGCTTATTTATTTCAATAATTACTCAAATACAAACATTTGTACGCCCTCCGGTATAACATAGCGAACTCTTTATCTTTACATACCATTACTATTGTACACCTATGTTAAACAAATGAATAAATGACTTATGACTTATGACTTAAAAAGAAAGAATTTAATATCATCATTTGAGTCTCTTAGTTACAAAAACCGCAATGTCCGTTGTATGACATCGCGCGTAATTTATGATTTTCGTATTTCGCATTATTGGCCCTGTGGGCTTTAGTGTAACTATAGTAGTTTGATTTAAAATAATATAGTTAATCAAATACTAAACTTAATCATGTAAAATCTTTATGAACTAGAACAATAACCAGAAAAACATTATGGACTTTGCTGACTTTGTAACACTCGGATGGACTTTGCGGTTTTTGTTGCAAAAACAACATGGACTTTGTTGGCTTTGAAACATACCTATCCTGGCCTAGAATGATTGAACCATATTGATACTTTGTACTTGAAATAAAACTATGATTGTTTTATGAGAAGTTTATTAGTTAGACAAAACCGATGTTAAATTATAAGTAATGGTGACTCTTCTTGTTCTTCACATACCGACTCTTCAAGGAAATCGATATCGTCAACCATATTTTCGTCCGGTATTTCCTGTGTTGATGGTACTACTCTGTTATAGTACTCCAAAATCTCTAAATCACGCCATTTATCCCCGAAATGAGTAGACAACAATTTATTAACGTCCCTAAATTTTAACGGTTTTACTTGTGCGCCCTGTGGAATAGCGGTTGGAGAAATTATAGCCGTGTTTTTACCTTTTTTGCACACGCTTTTATATTGACCTGATTCAAATCTGTAGTGGAGTTCTCCTCTAACTCCAACCATGTCATTGCTTTTACTGGCTCGTTTCAAATAAAACCTTTTGCATTTAGAAAAAGGTACATGCCATTTTGTAGTTATCAAAAATATATCTTTAACGACGGTTTTCCAGTTGCATACTTGAACCGTAGTAGCAACGTTTATGGCGGTAGAATGTTTTTCCACTACATCAAAGTATTCTTTCGGTTTGATTATATTTTCAAGTTTCCGTAACTCCTTTTCAATACGAGCAAATACTCTGTCCGGCGGAAGAAATGAGTGTCCCACAACTGGGAAGACTACTTCTACCAGATGTATTTGGGCTGGTGCATCTTTTGTTAGCCAACGTGAGAGCATTGCTATAAGCATAGAATTTTTGTTTTGACCGGTGCACCCGTCGGCCATAAGTCGAACTTGATTACATTCTGGTGGAAAATCTGTATTGCAAAGCCGATGGTAAACTGAAGACACTATGAGATTTGCATCTTTTGCAAATTCATCCTCTGTCCAGCAATAACTGAACACATTTTCTTTTGTTAATGCTGATTTGGAGTTACCTTCCGCAATAGTAAAATTGTAAAAGTACAGTTGACGAGAATAGTAGGTACTCTGGTCTGGTATTTTGGGCAGCGGCATATTTTTCTGGCAGTCAAAACTAATAATCTTTATTTTACGGTTGTCTTCTTTTAACATTTTGAAAAATTCATTAGCTCGACGTTTGTGTACTGTTTTCTCAGCCATCAGCGTAGCTTTGTCACTATCATTTTGAACAATTTTTAGTTTTTCATTAAGCTGAAGACAAGTTGAGCACACGTCAACCCGAGGACTCCCAAAGCCCAAATTAAAACTAGTATTGAAAATGGCTCTAAAATACAACTTTTTCACTTTGAGGTTTTCTTGTGCTTGATCGTTATACATTTTGGCACACATACGTCTCGAATTGCCGAGACAGTAATGAGCTTCTGAACACTTAAATGTCTTTATGAATTTAATCACATTTTCTTTTTTGTCCTTGAATTTGTGGGATATACGGTCACCTCCGCGTTTTTCAATAGGAAAATTGCCATGTAGGTGATAATTCTTTATAACATTTTCTACGCGGTATCTTTTAATTTGCAACACCTGAAGGAATGCTTTTTGGCAAACTTGCATCATTTTAAGCTGTGATCTACAATATATCATATATTTCAGCTGCAAGCCTCTAGGTTTGTAATTTCGAGATTCAGATCTTGGACGACGACGTTTTGTTTTTATACCTTTCACATGTTTCAATATAAATGAGTCTTGTTTTAATTTGTCTTTCAATCGGTAAAAAGACTCATGGAGTTTGCGTACATCTTGCAGTGGAATTTTAGAGCATTGTAACTTTTTACATTTATGTTCACAAGTCGGCTTAACAGGCAAATGTTTAGCTGCATACCTGAAAAAAAAATTCCTTGTCATTTGGGTTTTTAGTTATTAACAGTGGTCGAACATTCCGGTGTAATCATTCATAAAGTTGCGGAGCTTGCAAAATAGCCCAATAAAACAAATGTTGCTTCCACTATACTAATATAACTGCTATGTAGGATGAAAACAGAAATAAAGTGATATGTTAAGGAATATTATGATTTAAGTGAGATTGAGATTACTCAATCTCACTTAAATCATAATATTCCTTAACTTAACTTTTTATTAAAAATTAAACAAATTCATAAAAGGCTTTTATGAATTTGTTTAATTTTTAATAAAAAGTTGAATAAAAAGATTTCAATCATCATCTCGTACATACATAACTTTTTTGGGCATTAAGGATACAATATTTATGTTTGTAAGACTTTACCCTATAGGTACTTGTAGTATCCGGGCGACATATTATATACAAAATTTCATCACAATCGTTAGAACCGTTTCCGAAATAAATATACAAATAAGATTACTATAATGTTCCAAAAATCCAAAAATATAATAATATGAGGTGGCCCCAAAGGCTTACATTCTTCCTAAAAAAGTGAACAGGTAAAAAGTATCAAGACATAATCATCATAGTATACTCACCGTTGTTCTTTAGCACGATTCTTTGTCCAATTTGCAGCATTTACTCGTCGTTTTCGCGCCTGTTTATTGTCAACAACTTCAGGGTAACACTCCATGTCTCATATTTTAATAAACTTATTCCGAATTAATAACTTTTAGCACGAGAAAACTAAAATAAACCGAGCGCAAACTCACGACTGCACACAATAAACCGCCATATTGAAAAGCGTGACGTGATTGGTGGATAGGGACTATGCGTAATTTGATACAAACAGGAATGGACAATGCTGTTTTTGTAGCAAACTAAAAAGTTTCACAGCCGTTTTCTATTGGACTAAGTGGGTTTAGGTTCATACGACTAACATAAAAATGATTTATTTTTTCTATGGATTTTTGTACAATAGCTAATTCATTTTTACTTTTTTATGGACATTGCGGTTTTTGTAATATACTCATTTGCAGTATGTGAATGCCAATTTTTTTGTACCACCTCATGGATTTGTGCTCACTAGGGTAATAAGCTAACATTTGGTCGTGTCGATCAACACCTTTCATATATTTATTATATTTTATCACCATATTTGGTTTGTTGACCACACGACCACGCCTATTTTCCACTGGCATCAAGCGGGGTGAATGCTCAGTGGAAATAGTGAGCACATCTCTCTTGTCTTTCCATTTACTGACACAAACACCTTTTCCGTTATATCTGTAAATATTTCCACCTTTCAACAGTTTTTTAATAACTACAGCTTTAGGATTTTTTTTTTCTGTTGGCAAGCAAAGTTCCGGTACATAGTGTCTTTTTTGTCAATAAGGTTTCTGCTAACTGGACAATATTATAAAAATTGTCCATGTAAACCGAATGACCGCGGTTCACATAGTCCTTTAAAAGTTTCATGACTACTTTATCGACATGTCCTTTACCACCAACTTCAATGTCTGAGGAACCTTTGTACATATGAATTCTATGGACTAGTCCTTTAGGATCGGCCAAAACATATAATTTAATTCCATACTTGTGCCTTTTATTTTGTATGTACTGTCGAAATATTACACGCCCTCTAAATCCAACCATTGACTCATCAATACTTAACTCTCTCTCTGGATAAATTAAATTTTTCATAATATCGTTAAAATAATTCAACAAGTAATCAATTTTCGAGTACTTAACTCGTGTTTCATACGTAGTATTAAAAAAAAGGCATCTTAAAATTAACAGAAAGCGATCCCTTGACATATATTTGTTAATATTAAATTTAACATAACAATTTTTCTTCCAGTAATCTGATATTTTACTCAGCCTAGCGGTGCCTATGAAAAAAAGAATGCCTAAAAACGTCAATAATTCGGATATATTTGTGTTTTTCCACTTTGTTAGGCGGCTATTAGGCTTAATGTGTCAATATTGACAAATATAAAACACAAAAAATCATTGATGTACATTCAATTCGATAACTATGCCGACGTCCATACAAAAACTGGCCATGTTATTTAGTTCCACAATTGTCCGCGGGACTTCTTTCATGAAATGGACTTTACATGCACAATATGTGAATTTTTGTTCTGAATCCCACAACCATCACAAAACAATCTGATTCTGTGAATTTCCCCAAAATCATAAGATTAAAAAAATCTAGCAAAGCAGAACCAATTTCAATCATGTGAGGCTCCACCAAATGAAAAATCTACACTGAGTATATTGAGATCCGCATCACAAACCTGTAAAAGAAATACTTTTTGTACAAGGTACAGTTAAGGCTCTTTCAAATAGGCGCGACACGCGAAGCGACACAAAGGCACCGCTCGTCGCACGAAGAGCGGTGCCTTTGTTTCGCGTCGCGTGTCGCGCTGGTCTGTACAAGCCTTTACTCTAAAAATTAATAGCTAGATAAATAGCCAACCTAACTCACAATGAAAACATTTCTCGAATGGTAACCTTTTCTGTTGTAAAACTGCTCTTCATTTTCTGATGGTCTTACAATAGCCACATGAGTACCATCAAAACAATAACCTTTGTTTAATTAAGTCTCGTTGTTGGCGAGTTGGTGGAAACTTAAGCCATTTGTTTAAAATATCGTTGGAATTAAGAGCATTTGTAACTTCTCCTATTGCTCTCGAAACTGATGGTTGAGACATCTTTGTACCTTGTGTCCCACCTACTAATCTTTGGTAGCTGCCTGTGGTGTAGAAAGAAAGAGCCACTAGTACCTAAAAATAAAATTAATATAGTTAATACAAAAAATACCTACCATCAAAATGTAATTGTTAGTTTACAAACCTTGTATTTTCTTGATATGTCGCTACGGCGAGTAGGCTGGGGCATCAAAGGTTCCAAATCACTTCGAAAAGCTCCTTATTTACTCGGTAATTTCTCCTAAATTCCTCGTCAGTCATGGCAACATGGCGCGTTATGCAGCGTTGTCTGCATAACGCGTCATTCGTCTCAAATTCTGCCTTTGTCTCATATCTAACTTATGAGCAGTGTCCAAAATATCACAAATAAGTTCTAAACGTGCCATTTCCACAATAAAAACTTCACAAATCAGCTACAATATCAAACTCGATCGCGAAAAAGTAGCCTTTTTGCAATCGTTCAACTTTGACATAAACACGACTCCAAACTCGATATGTCAACGTCAAAATCTCGTCAAGAGTACCGAAAAAGTGCATTCGTTCTAGTAATGTCGATTTCATTTAGTACCAAAAAAATCCACCTAATACGATTTCAATCGTGCGCTAGTGTGGCATTCAAGATTGCCAAATGACAAGATTTCGATCCCAATTTCCAATTCCGATTGAGATCGAGTGTCGAGAGTAAGCCTACAGGTCATGGTTTAAAGTAGTTAATTTGTAAGGAACTTTGAATTGACGTGGCTGCAGGCGATGATTGAACGTGGTGCGAAATACGCTTGTGGTGATTGATATGAGTAGTTTGAAGTAGATTGTTGTTGATTTAGCTACTGGTTACGATTGTGGCTTTTTATATTTTGCAGTAAACTTACACTTGCATGAAATTGTAGTATTTGATCATCGTTAATTTCTGTTTTGGTTCAGGATGCTTTCAGTGAATTGCAATCTGTTTCGACTTTAAAGCATCTACCATACAAAAAGTGACGGTAATGTTTAATTGGTTTGACGACCGCCAATGTTTCGAACTCGTAGGAATGGTGTTCGCTTTCTCGCTCCAGTACATTGTTAAGAGTGGGGAAGATGTTAATCTACTAATTATTTCCTTTCGGGCATTTTCCTGCTTTTCAGTTCACCTCCAAGGTACGCCAGATTTAGTAATGTTTAATTGGTTTGACGACAGCCAATGTTTCGAGCTCGTAGGAATGGTGTTCGCTTTCTCGCTCCAGTAAATTGTTAAGAGTGGGGAAGATGTTAATCTACTAATTATTTCCTTTCGGGCATTTTCCTGCTTTTCAGTTCATCTCCAAGGTATGCCAGATTTAGTAATGTTTAATTGGTTTGACGGCAGCCAATGTTTCGAGCTCGTAGGAATGGTGTTCGCTTTCTCGCTCCAGTAAATTGTTAAGAGTGGGGAAGATGTTAATCTACTAATTATTTCCTTTCGGGCATTTTCCTGCTTTTCAGTTCACCTCCAAGGTACGCCAGATTTAATTAATTGATATAAAGGGGCCATGATTTTGGAAAAAATTGGTACAAATATCCTGAAATAACCAACTAGGCCGTTAAAGTGCCGTAATTTTTTAATGTTTTTTGGCACAGCTGATTTAGAGAGGGCATCAAATTTTCTGGGACTAGACTTAACGGTTCCGTTTTCAGTTATACAGGGTGGCCCACGAGTCGTGGATCAAACGCAACTAGGGGTTAGATGGGGTCATCAGCTGCAAAAAGTTGATCTACGGGAGGTCCTTAAGGTCAACCCCTGCAGAGTTATAATTTATTTTGTGTTTTTACGAGAAAATTGACTTTTTTTAAGTAATTCTTATTAAAATTCGAAAAAATCTACACCCTGTATCTTTTTTATAATTTTCACTAGATTGGTACTGATGAGTCCTTGCGTTAGACATGCTATTTATGGTTGTTTATTGGGTGTGTTGAAGATAATACTAAGTTTTACGATTTTTTTTTTCTCAAATCATAACTTTTTATTTACTTCGGACCCCACTGTGAAAAAAAAATACTCTACCGAAAAGTGACCCTGTATTACAAGTTTTGGCGCATTTAATAGGGATTCTGAAAAGGTATTACACATGGCCATGAGTGGCTCTAATATCTTTCTAGGACGAAAAAACAAAACAACGATTGTGAAATAATTGTTTTATTAAGCAAAACATTTTACAATAAATGCTCAAAATTCCTGCCTCTGACCATAATACATAATCTGCACCGTCTAATAAAATTCCTACGTAACCTACGGAATGCACCTCTGTTGTTAGTAACTTGTAACCTAGCAAATTCGAGCTTTTGTCGTAGTTCTTGTTCGCTATTGTTCTCTCCTTGGTAAACTATTTCTTTAAAATAGCCCCAAAGAAAAAAATCTAATGGATTTAAATCGGGCGACCGGGGTGGCCACGCAATATGTCCGCCTCGACCACTCCACCGGTTGGGGAAGCGCTCGTTCAAATGATCTCTAACTGCTCGAGCGTAGTGAGGCGGGGCGCCATCATGTTGCAGCCACATTTCTGCTATTCTTTCTTCTGGAACTTCAGCTTCGTTAAGAATATTGTTTAAATTATTTTGCAAAAAATTTAAATTCTTAGCACCATTCAGCCTTGCTGGCATTTCATGCAGCACCAACTGCTGGCCAATTATACCAGCCCACATGTTAATACCAAATAGATGCTGGAATCGATCTTTTCTTATGATATGGGGGTTCATTTTGGAGTAAAAGTGTAGATTGTGGATATTTAATACTCCCATTCTTCTAAAAGTTGACTCATCCGTCCATAAAACCTTGTTGAAGAACTGCGGATCCTCTCTGTGGTATCTTACCATCTCTCGACTTTTGGGCCAGCCTGTATTTCCTAAAAATTCTACGGATTTTTTAGAAATGAACATATTTTATGTTTAGTGAAAAACCTGCATTAGTTATACAAGGTGTCCGGTAGTTAATGGATAACCTTAAAATGGGTCATGGTAGAACTAATGGCCATTCAGAAAAAGATACAAAAAAATAAAATACAAGTAGTAGCAAAGATATGATTTTTAAAATAATAATCGGTGTTTTTGTTACCTAATTTTACATTTTTCTACACCACGACCGCAAATTAACCAATTCTATTGGTTTTTTATTGTTATAGTAATTTACGTTAACTGAGCTGATAGATAAGCAGTAAATAGTATGACTTCTATTACACGGTTTTTTTTTAAGAAACAATTTGTTGTTTAGCTAAGATTCACATCTTAGCTAAACAACAAAATTTTAAATATTGGAATATTTATTTACATTAAATGTACCTGACCATTGGGGTTTAATAAAAAACAACATTTGAAATTAGTAACACTGTGCACTGTAATCGTTATAAATTACAATAAATGCTCAAATTGTCTGCCACCCACTCTGATGCAGGCCCTACATCTACGAATAAACGCTCTCCTGAGCAGTCGCGTATAGCGTCGATCACTTATTTTCGATGTGGCTGCCCGGACATCGCTACGTAAAGCCGCGTACAGATTTGCGAAACGTAGCATGCAATGTAACATGAAAGGAGCATTTCATAAGTGTGGACGCAGGGCGCGCACGAACCGAGCATGTACGTACTCACATCTGTTTCCGGCATGCGCTCGGCGAACATAGCTCAGTCTGTCGAGAACACGCGAAGAGAATGGATTGTGATGACCAGTTACTGGCTACATTGATTGTTGGTGCTTCATTGATTGTCATCAATCACGTGATAAAATGACGCCGAAGACCTCGACGTTGGTGGCGCACAGAGTTGTACAGTCAGAGAGCTGGTGCACAATTGATGGCCGACATGAGATTAACCGGACAATATCAAAATTTCACATGGATGACTCCAACGACATTCGAAAATCTACTCCGATTAGTCGGACCAAGAATTTATCGGAATCACACATATTTAAGGGCCCCAATGAAGAATGTTAACTAATTTTGATTATTAGCACTCCATATTCTCTGTCAAAAATAAAAAATACTAGTGAAAGAATTACTTCGATACGTCAATTAGTTTCCGATTTAGAAGTAAAACAAGTTGTAACCGCACGATGCGGGCTGCCGGTGACGGTGTGACGTCATCGCACAACACGCTCAGTCTGGCTAACTCAGTCCGCTCGCGGTCGCGCGCCCGTGCCGTCGAAATTATACCTAAATACTTTTAAAAATGTCCAATCCAAATACTAGGAAATCATTGTGTAAATACAACTACCAATTCGCCGGAAAAGTGGTTTTTTATAGTTCCAAAGGACGTTAAAATGCGAAAAAAATGGATAAAAGCTATGAAGAGGTTAGATCCATTTGGAGATAAAGTACAGTTTATTGTTGTGAAGACCATTTTGACGTACGAGTAAGTATAGTGATCATATTTTATGTAGGTACATAAGTAATTTTTACATTGGCAGGATAAATGTAAAATCAATAAGTACGCGATTAATCCGGTTAAAAATAGTTTCATTATAAAATACAGTGATCGTGAATACCTATACTCCATTTACTATATAGCTTTAGAAAAAAGAGGCTCGTAGAAGCAGTAGTGCAAATCATTTTATTTCAAAGTTAAGTTATAACTTTGTTAGATAAATCTAAAACAGTACTTAATACTGAAATAAAATCTGCCTAGCCTTTTCCCAACTATGTTGGGGTCGGCTTCCAGTCTAACCGGATGCAGCTGAAAACCAGTATTTTACATGGAGCGACTGCCTATCTGACCCACAACCTAGTAACTGGGTAATACTGGTAGTCAGACTTTTGGGCTTCTGACGACCCGTAACGACTGTCAAAGATCCACGAATGACAGCCGGGACCAACGACTTAACGTGCTTTCCGAGGCACGGAGGAGTCTCGATATGTAAAGATGGTCACCCATCCACGGACCAACCCCGGCAAGCGTAGCTTAACCTGGTGGATCGCCCCGTGCGGCTGTTATTAAATAGCCACGAGCTACTAAATACTGAGAAAAACGAAATAAAAGTAATTTTATTTTAAATATTGCTTTATTTATAATAACATCTACATCACAAATTACAAACTTACAATAAAACGAATGAATGAAACAACCGATCACATGATGATTATTTAATTAAAATTAAAGGATATATATTTTTTTTTTAATAACAATGCTTTATGTTAAATAACAACTTACAACGAAGTTTCACCAACATATTGTAGTTGAAACTTCTTCGTCTTCATCAGCAAATTTAGTCGCTATCATCAGATGATGAAGATGAAGAAGTTTCACCGACATTTATAATAAATCTTTGTACCAGATCATCCATTATGCAAACATACATATTATAAAAAGCCACATAAACTCCACTTATGGGTCGAGATCGAATCCACAACCTTTAGCTCAGCAGGCAAGATCACTACCATTGAGCTAAATGGCCAGTCTTGAGATTAACTATATCTTTTGAGACAACAGTTTGGAAAGTAGTCATTTTGGGATGTTGTCTTTTTAGGAAGTGGTCCTTATAAGAGCTAAAAGTAAACATTTTGGGAAGTGGTCCTTATGAACCTAAATAATTGCAGTTATATAAACTAGAAGATATTAACAAAGAAATTAAGTAAGTCTTATCCTTCAGTTTTTTTTAAATAGTAGTATAATAGTCCACGGTTTGCCAACCGTGAAATAAAGCCTCCCCAAATCATCGCTATAATGACCAGTCCTGCGTTTCCCGGTATACATATCTATGATGCTATCAACATTGATTAGGAAGATATATTAACATAATTTATTATGATCAAGTGCGGTCGCCTTTATTTCATTTTGCCATGTGCTATGTGGCCATTTCCGGCTGAAAGGCTGCTGACCGCTGGTTTAGACAGATTCTGTTGATGCAGATGATGTTGTTTCTTTCAACAAGGACCTCATCCAATATTATTTAAATGAAAAGATTTGACTTACTTTCATTAATATGTTAAGCTGTAGCTGAGCATTAATAAAGCGGTCCGGTGGTTGTACTTTTCTAACCCGCCTTTGTACCGCTGGTCTTGGTGGGCCTGAAGCAGCCATCGTCCGTTCTAATTCTAGCACATCGACTGCTGGCACAGATGATGGTTGTGGTGGCAGTGATTGTGGCGCTAGAGCAGTAATACGGCGTTGGGCAGTATCATTGCTGAACTAAAACCGAGAGGAAGAAACAATGAATATGTTACATAATGTTATACCATCTAAAACCACTGAAGCTTTAAATTCTTCACCCGATGTCTCAATTGATTTATTAAGAGCAAACGTTCCAGGCTGCCCGGTTGAATTTCAATTTAAACATATTAACCCTTTGATAGTTATAAAGGTTTTTCGGCAAATCAAAATCAAATTGACCGAAGATCTATGGGGATTATCTATCAAAGTTTGTACATCCACAATCGAGACTATAGCACCATACTTAGCTTTAATATTTAATTTGTGTGTGGATCAAGGAGTCTTCCCGGATTTAATGAAATACCGTAAGGTTATACCACTTTTTAAATCTGGGGACAGTAAAGACACCAACAATTATAGGCCAGTATCTGTGCTGCCGGTATTCAGCAAGGTGTTCGAAAAGGTAATGCTCAATCAGATGCTTAATCATTTTAACACCAACCAAATCTTACACGATCAGCAATATGGTTTCACAAAAGGATGTTGTACGACGTCACTTTATTAAAACACATATTTACAGCGTGGGAGGAGGCCAAAGATGCCATAGGAATCTTTTGTGACCTCTCCAAGGCATTTGACTGCGTAAATCATGAAACCTTACTCTTGAAACTTAAGCATTACGGACTAGGTAAACTTGCACTCAGTTTAGTAAAATCTTATTTAAATGATAGACAACAGCAAGTTCAAATTAATGGTGTCAATTCACTCGGTCTAAAAGTAAAAATGGGTGTTCCACAAGGCTCGATATTGGGTCCTTTCCTCTTTTTAGTATATATTAATGATCTACCCCATCTATTAAAAAACCAACCTCAAATGGTGTTATTTGCTGACGATACTTCCCTAATTTTTAAGATAAATAGACGTGCATCAAATCTTGACGACGTAAATAACGCCCTACTGCAAGTCCAAAATTGGTTCACTGCTAATAATTTAGTATTAAATGGGAAAAAAACTAAATGCATAAGATTTGCTTTACCAAAGTAGTGATTGTGACATAGTATTGAATAAAGAGAAACTAGAATTCGTCGATAAAACTGTTTTCCTGGGGATCACGCTCGACTCAAGGCTGCAATGGGGTCCTCATTTAACATCTCTTACGGGACGGCTAAGTTCAGCAGCATATGCTGTGAGAAAAATCCGTCAATTTACTGATGTAGATACCGCAAGACTAGTCTATTTCAGTTACTTACGGTCTTACGGTATTTTACTATGGGGACGGGCGGCAGATATCGAGTCTATTTTTATTCTGCAGAAGAGAGCCATCAGAGCAATATATGGCCTCCGCAGACGCGATTCTCTAAGGGAACTGTTTAAAGATATTAACATCATGACGGTACCTTGTCAATATATCTATGAAAACATCATGTATGTAAGGAAACATCTAAGTCTTTTCAGTAAAAGAGGTGATAGACACAACTATAGGACTAGAAATAGGGTCCAATTAGTTCAACCGGGTTTCAGACTGGCTAAAGTAGACTCATCCTTCATGGGGTACTGTTTAAAATGTTATAATAAAATACCTCCCCACATACTCCAACTGAACGAAACGAAATTAAAATCTTGTATAAAACGCACACTATGCTGCCAAGCATATTATAAGTTGGGGGATTACATCGCTGATAAAAATGCTTGGCTTAGCGCTGGTCCAGCTCCACAAGGGCACATAAATTAATTGATGAGCATTCGAAAGTGTTGTTGCGGCTGATGAAGATTGTAAAAACTATCTTTCTTTGTATAAATTCAATCTCTTTGTATTGTATAATTGCATATCACATGTGTGGGCATTGTGACCACGTACATTCCATAAAGCTACCATTACCTGGGTACGTCTTTCATTGACTTGAATGTGCCCTGGCGGCTGAGAGTGTCATGCTCACTCAAATGTCTCGCTGATGGTGGCGTGTGTGTTGGATCATTAAGTTCCCTTCAAAATGGTTGAGCTAAATGGTGCTGATCCATGCGTCATGTTCGTGAACGGGCGCCGTCAGTAGGGACTGGTCATCTCTTAACTGCCACGGTTTTATTTTAATTTTTGAATTGTTTTTATTTTTGTTTTTTGTTACGGACGCTTTTAACGTGCACGTCTTTCTACATTGTTCTCACATGTATAATTTCAACATGAATAATGTAACCAATATTTTGTAACAATTTTTTTATTTAAAAGAGTGTCCGTGGAGTTTCTTGCCCGTTCTTCTCCATAGGTACCTACTACGCTTTGGAATGGGCAACTAGCTTCATCTTTCTGACTGACCGACCCCTTGACAATTCAAAAGTACCTGTAATTGGTTTATTTGAAATAAATGCTTTGAGTTTGAGTTACAATTTATGAACACACAATCTTTTGTCCGTGGCTTAGTATAGAAGTATGAATTAGTATGAATAACAATGTCTGACCCGAAGAGGTAGATAGTTCACACCAAAATGTTGACAGTTATTGTTAAGTCTTATGTAATTAAACTGTTCTATCAGTCAGCCACAAATCAAGATTCCGGGCTGGTACTGAAAATAAGGGAATAGCTCCTAAAAGTTAAAACATAAAACTTACCCCGATTGGTGACTCTGTTGGGCCACACCCCATTGCCATCTCCTGGCCTACAGTGTCCAAAATTATTGATGCGTTTTCGGACATTAGCGGGACAGGAATATTGTTACCAGTATTATTTCTGGCCCTGTTGACAGCCCCGCCCTTTGTCCTAGCCTTCCGCTTTTGGTCACGCCAGCATTGAGAAATATCATACTTCATAATTATTTCCTTAACAGAAAAACTAATCATAGGTTGTCATCATCACCATCATTCCAGCGAAAGACATTCACTGCTGGACATAGGTATAGGTGTCCCTCATACTTCCTCATGCCCTATACTTATTTTTTATGAAGAAGGAATAATGAATTTGAAACGATTATACAGGGTGTCCGGTGACAGATTTAGGATACAGAATTTAATTGTTTTTTAAACTACAAAGGATATACATTTATTTCAATAACTATTATAAAGAAGAAAAGTGCGGATTTTATTTCTTAAATTGTTTCGTCTAAATGCTGTCCGTCACGTCGGACACACTCATTGAATCTGGCCTCAGTATTCCGTGCCACTCGTTGGAGAAGGGAAGTCGGGATGCCATTAACTTCGCGAACGATATTTTCTTTTAGTGCTGAGATGGTAGCGGGATTTGTTTCATAGACTTTGCTTTTAAGGTACCCCCTCAGAAAAAAGTCCATGGGAGTGAGGTCCGGCGACCTGAGTGGCCAGGGGATGTCACCGAAACGACTTATCAGTTTGTTAGGGAAGAAATCACGAAGAAGCGCCATCGTGTCTCTAGCAGTGTGTGGCGTAGCGCTATCTTGCTGGAACCATGTGTGTGAACTGAAGGCTGGATGTTCTCTCAGTTTTTGTCAGAAAATAATCGTTTAGCATGCGCCTATAAGAAACACCGTCCACAGTAATGGCTTGACCACGACGATTTAAAAAAAAATAGGGTCCGTTTATCCCACTGCTTGATAATGACCGTTAACCCGTTTCCTTTGGACTGTGAAGTGGTTGCTGATGTTTTAAACTTGGGTTCTGTCCTTTAGGTGACCAATAACGGCAATTCTGCTTATTTACACTTCCATTTAAATGAAAATGGGCTTCATCACTCCAAAACTTTTTACAAAAAAAAAAACAACCGACTTCAAAAAAAAAAACACTACAAAGTGAAAAATAACTTTAATTTCGGAAGTCGGTGTCTTTGGTTTTGAATTTTCGTTCTTTGTCACCGACTTCCGAAATTAAAGTTATTTTTCACTTTGTAGTGTTTTTTTTTTGAAGTCGGTTGTTTTTTTTTTGTAAAAAGTTTTTATTTTACACTTTTTAGTTGTGGTACCTACCCCACACAAATTCGAATACCACTACCTGCTATGTAAATAACAGTGACAAGAAGTTATCATAATATCATCTACATACTAAGTGGGAAAAAATACGTATAATTGATGCTAACTCAAAAACTACCCAAGCAAAGTTAATAAAATTTATATGGGACCACCTCTGAAGCATATCTACCAAACAAAAAAAGAATCATCAAAATCTATTCATAATTGGCGGAGTAATCGCGTAACAAACATACAAAAAAAAAAAAAAAACATACAGACGAATTGAGAACCTCCTCCTTTTGGAAGTCGGTTAAAAAGATAGTGTTTACCGTTCGAAATCGCTCTAACATTGTCTCACAGATTTTTTTACGTAAATTGTAATCATTAGGTTTAAGCGCTTGCACAATTTGAATCTTAAAAGGGTGAAATCTAAGATCCTTCTTCAATATTTCGTGCACTATCGTTTTTGGAAGCCTTAGCCTTAGGGTAGCCGCTCTCTTGCGCACGGACTGCCGCGGATTATCGTGCAAACTGTTCGCGACGAGTTCAATGTTTTCGTTTGTTCTCGACGTCCGAGTGGGTCCCGGCCGTGGGTCGTTTGTTGTTAAACGTATTGCCCGGAACCTCCGAACCCATGATCGAATCAATCTTCACTTGGCGCTTCACGTAAATGTCGAATATTGTACCGCGTACAAAACGTCGACGCGCAATTGCACACGAATCGTTCGCTTCTATTGCGAACGCACGTTAGTCTCACGCGAACGCACGTTATTCTCCCGTCCACTGCGACATCGTGACTAAATAACTCGCATGAATGACGAAGCTAACGTGGCCCCCGCCCCGCTCCTCCGCTTAGCCGTTATCGAGAAATTTGATTTTTAAACCTAATTCTGCCACCCTGTATGTACAGTACCGACCAAAAGTCCATGAGCAATCTCACAAAGCAATAGACTGACGCTTCGGTTTGACTTACGACCTTCTTCTATAAGTTGTTACAATACTGTAGACACGCACATTACACACACACACTCACTTTCTCTGCAACCAATGCTAGTTCAATAATCATCATTCGTTTTTAGTTTCATTCGTCTTGTTCACATAAATATTAAAGTTTAGCAGGTAGACCACAAAAAACTAAGTAAATTATTTCGATTTCTGTGGGGTAGATGCAGTTTGTTACGAGTATTTAATTAATAGAACTTTTTTGGTTCGTGGATAATATTGGTGACGAGTATTTAGCGCAGTGTTGTGGTTATTATTATCAAAAAGCAGGCATAAAATATATTGAAGAGATCAGATCAGATCAGAGAATATTATTGCGCTGCGTAAAAGTGAAGTGAATATCTAATGAAACCGGACTAAGTGTGAGTGTTATCATTTATATATTTCATATTTTACTAAACATAAATCTTAATCAAGGGTATTGTTGATAGAACAGAGGTATTGTTGAGACAGAAGATGCCTTTAAAGTTTTAAATTCATTGTGAGGTTTAATTCGATTAGTGAATAATAAATAATAAGGTATTATGTGTAATAAAAACAATGTTTTTCTTTGTTCTAGAGAAATACTGTGAGGGTTAAGAGATATGAGGAAGGGGCTTATTATCGAGTAGCAGCGACGTCAAATGGTGAATGAAACAAATGGTTTCATGCCAACGAGATATTTTGCTGAATTATTAAAAACACGTCATTATGAACCGTTCGCCGTGCACTCTGAAGGCTTGCATCACTGAAGACCAGCTAGAAAACCATTTTTGACCTTAAAATATTGACCGTACCAACTTAATAAACAACAGATTCGTTATTGCATGAATTTATGGTAACGAATTTTTTAAGCACGTTTCAATAGGGTGTTTGTCGTATTTCTTGCAGATATACCGAAATTGTTTAATATTATTTTAGTAATAGTATTATTTTAGGATTAAAATTTGAGGTTTAGTTTCAATCTTCTTTTCGTAAAGAAAATGAATACTTAAGCTTTAACCTCAATAACAACCAATATTTACTAAAGTCAAATAAAATGTAAAATAATTAATACAAATAAAATATAAACAAACTGGCCATATTTAACCTTAAAATTACCTATTCTGTAAGTAGTTTTTTACATTTTAAGTAGTCTAATATTCTTATTTATTACTTAATTACTTCGACCACGATCAAAGCTTAATGTTTATGGTGAAAAAATCCATTAAAAATTTAAAATATTTCATAATTTAAATATGTCAAAATAATACAAACTGCTTCTAGTTTCTTGACATCTATTTCACATCTTATTCAGCTGAAGTAATGATAAATAATTGTAGCAGTGTGTTTACTTATGTAAAATAAATATAACGAATAAACATATTTTTTTAATTTTGTTATCATATATCACGCATTTTTTATTCTAAAACCTTTATTGCAATAACAACATAAAAAAGCAGCAATATTTAAAAAATATTATTATCGAAAACAAAAATAATAATATTTGCAAAAAACCGCACTGTGTTTTACGAGATTAGAACCTGAGGCAGTTTGAATTCCATACCAACGCTTAACGCTTTCTGCTATCTGCACTTGTTAAGTTACTATCGAATTTTAGCAATGCCATTAACTGGTCAAGTTCACGCGCATAGTGCGTGTGTGCTAGCATGTTTAAAGCGACGGAAATATATTGTTGTTTCGTGTAGAACAAAACTGCGTTATCTGTGGTGTGTGTATCGTGTTGCTTACACATACAAATGTACGAGCTATACCGCGTGTTCACAGCAATATGACTCTTAGCGTGCTCATGCACTTTTGAGCGCTTACTGTACCTATGTAATTATAAGTTTACTAAACTTAACTCTGAGAGGCTCATAGCTGCGTACTATGTAGCTACGGGATTTAGATTAATACTTAATTACCGTCCAATCATGCGTGTATTGGGCAAATAAATGATCTTATCTTAAACTTAAGATTTTCCACTGCTCCAATGTTTTTGGTGCGCAGAGTTCATCTAGAGCATTTTTCGGCTCGGTCCACTGGCTGGAGCTCCATTTGAGCATATCCTTGTGCGGAGTTGTATTCACCGACAGCAAATTGTGCATGACTATGCATGTACTGGTACAAATATTTTATTTGCTTTACGTTACTTCTTACACTAAAACAATACGGTGACATTAGTGGGTGTTAAAGGACAATGCCAAGGGTTCCTACAAGACTCGGCCAGAACCGACTAAGATGATCCATATTTCATACAAAAGGAAAATTATTATAGAATTTGATTGTATAATTACTTTTCTATTAGAAGTGCACCAAAAAAAGTTACAGCTCTTTAAAGTTGACCACATAATATTTCTGATTTTAACAATAACATGAAATAAACTAATGATTAATTCAATTAGTGACTTTTAGCACATTATCCTCGCATCAAATATATATATTTATAGTAAAAACATACGTCAAACTTAGATGATTTTAGAATACTTAGGTATAGGAAAAAAAACCACATGTATACTTTTACAATTTATTATTCTTCAAATAGCACATCATCATAAATTTAATTAATAAATCGTCTAAAAACTGTGCTGGAGAGGTTATGTTCGTTTGATGTCTTGCCCAACCAAGGTACCATAATATTGTCATTGTATGTGCACAGCAACTTACGGTTCTTCGCCCAACTATGCAACTATAACAATATTGCTCAATTTCCTCTCTTCCACTTTCATTATTATTAATTATGATATAAACATAATATATTTTTCGACTTATATGTCTGCTTTGAATTTTGCCTCTAAGGAGCCAGTGATTTTGGGAGAGTAACAATTCATCCCGTAGGTTGCTAAGATGAGCCTCTCTACACACTTCAATAGTATAGGAACCATTGTACCGAATATGCTCGCCGTAATAGGACCGTGCTTTTTATTTGGTAAGTACCACAAGCAATTAATATCAAATCTTCCTGTGTAAGTTGAGGGAAGTTACTTATATTTTGTGAATCAACATTTATGTTTGTGAACTGCGCTCTCCTTCTATTATAATTATTTATAAAATCAGCTAAAACATTATTTTGATACATTTTTTGGTTTATTATTTCTAGAATCTGTGCAGCATCAGTTCTGTCTGTATAACGACAATGAAACTGGTTTATCAATGCAGCAGCAATATAAAAGTCTACCATCAAATGAGAAGATGCTCTATTGAAAAATTCATAGCGGAATATTTTAAATTGTTCTTTAAAGATACCATTTACTGTTTCTACTACCCAACGGCACATGGTTACTGTTCTTGATTTATTTGCTGCTAGCGTTGATAACTGCGTTTCATTCTCTTGCAACAAAAGTGGCATATGTACCCCTATCCAGAAAAAAACGTCATTATCTCGAAAATACTGCCTTAGCGGTTGAGACTCATTTATAAGTTAATTTTTCATAATTTCAGCATCTGACGTAGTTGCCAAGAGCGTCTGCAATATACCCATCACAACACACAAACAAAAATGGTTTCACATAGTTTCTATACTTATGTAAAGAGTATGTATCCTTTTGGTATTTACAATTTGAGCTTTTTTGGCAATATGTACACTTGAGAGCAATAAAATCGCACACGTTGAATTTTTGTTGTTAAAGCAGTTTTGTTCATGAATGTGAATACATATTAAAATAAAACTTACACTATTTGAATGTTTACTTGATGATGTCAAATACAGTGCAAAAAAAATACCCATAGGGGGTTTTAGGGCACAAAACCCAACATACGGATAAAATTACCCAATTTCGCTTAAGAAAGAATAAAAATAAAACTCAAAATGCTTGATCAAATTGTTTTTTAATAAGGTGTATTCCCTCCCCTAGCCTTGATTACAGCTCTTAATCGGTTTTTCATGGACCGTATTAATTTCACCATGAAATCTAGTGGTATCATCAGAGAACATAACAGCCCGCCATTGGTCATACGTCCAATTTAAATGTTCCTAGCAAATTGTAGCCGGGCTTGTCGGTGAGCTGTGGTCAATTTGGGACCATTTGCTGGGCAATATGAAGTCATTCCTGCTTCACCTAGTCTTCTTCGAACTGTCCACCGACTTATACTGACATTGCGAACTTCTCGAAGCTGTTGTCCCAGTTGAACCGCGTTCAGTTGCCGATTTCTCAAAGAGCTTGTCACAAGAAAGCGGTCATCACACTCTGATGTTGTGCGTCGCCGGCCAGATTCTGGTCGCCGAATGTAGCCACCGGTCTCTTGGAACCTCTGGTATACACGACGAACAGAGTAGCGGCTCAAATTTAGCCGTCGAGCAACTTCACTTTGGTTATGGCCTGCTTCGAGCAAGGCAATAACTTGAGCGGCTTCTGCGGGCGTGGTATCCATATTTTTCCAGTAAATCCGTATGCTTCCAGTAGAGATGTTATCACGTTGACCTTCGGTATGCAACTGATTAATTTTTTTTTTTTTTTTAACCATGGTTTCATTGACTCGGGGACGCGGTCGCGATCGCAAAGGACCTCGGCGGCGAGGTCGGAATGACGGGAGGCGTCTGTTCTTGTATACTGTACTGGTGGCCCTATTCTGCTCCTGGAGGAGTGTAATGGGGTCATCTGGGTCGGAAAGAGTATGCCTCGGTCGGCGAATCTGACTGATACGGGATGGGATGTAGTCGGCTGACTCGACAATCAGAGGGTTGCGATGTTTGGGAGCGGAGTCAAAGTAACGCTTGGACATGAGGAATTGGCGGATCGTTGGGATCTTACAGTCGAGATGGAGGATCTCGTTTCTGATATAAAAGGGGGCTCCCGTGGCCTTACGAAGGAAACGGTTCTGTAGGGTCTGCATCCTATGGATGGAATGGGGTTTGGCGTGAGCAAAGACTGATCCCGCATAGGTCATGATGGGGCGAATGCACGCTGTGTAGGTTCGCAATTTGCACTTTAGTGACAATTTGCTGCGTGCATTAAGAATGAAATGAAGTCTACCGAGAGCGAAAGCGGCTCGCGAGCGAACCGACTTTATGTGCTCTGAAAAGGAGAGGTGATGGTCGAGGATAACACCGAGGTACTTGGCTCGGTTCTCCCAAGGGATCGGCTTGCCTAACAAGGTGATAGGTCGGGGGAGGGGGAGGGCTTTGGATTTCGGTTTTGTGAATAAAACCGCTTGACTTTTCTCGGGATTTACCTCGATTCTCCATTTTCTGAACCAGGCGCAAAGGTTATTGACAGCCCTTTGCAGATTTAGGAGCATCGTTTTGGTATTGCCTTTACAGATGATCGCAGTATCGTCTGCTTTCAGAGCCAAGTGCGTCCATCTGTATTTAGGAATATCGCTAGTGAATAGCGTGAATGCGAGGGGAGCTATCACGGAGCCCTGAGGGACTCCAGCCCTTATGGGGCGGGGAGAGGATAGGGCTCCTTCGATACGGAAATGGAAGGTGCGGTTCGACAAGTAGCACACAACCGTCCGTGACCAGTGCCGAGCGTCTGTGTGTCCGTACTGATTAAAAATTAATCAGTACGGTCCAACCAATAAACCGACCTTTTTATACCTGCGGCTAAGGGTGGCACGTAGAAATCGTGGCCCCCGGCAACATGGCATAGGAAGGAACACGGGTGGGTTTTAGTCAGCAAGAGTCTGACACGCCCTCCCGCTCCACCCAGAGCGGGAGAAGTTATTTGATAATTTCCCACCAAAAAAAAAAAAAAAAGGGTGGCACGTAGTGACAATGCAAACGCGTGAATTTGGGGAATTCGGTGTACGGTCGGTTTTTGTAAGTTACGTGAAGGTCAATGATTTTAATTTTATGTTTTTGTAAAGCTAAGCTTGTATGCTTTAATTTTGTCTAATGATTTTTACTCAATATCTTTAGATTTTAGAAAACAATCAGTAATAAACCAAATTACAAGGGGTGTGCGATTTTATTGCCCTCAAGTGTATAAGTGCCATCAACAATGACAATTGGTAATCTGTCTCCATTCGCATTCGTACCTCCAAAAAGACCATTAGGGATTAAAAGATTTCTGTTTGCAATCTCTGCCCTCGTCATATGTCTTATCCCTAAATGCATTGGCACAAAATCTTGTTGAAGCAACTCTCTCGCGTTAGACATTAAATTTTCGAAAGTACAGCGAGGCATTTGGAATAAACTTGCAATTCGCTCATTCGAATCTCCATTTCTTAATTTTCATAATAATGCAGCAAGTGCAGTTGACCCAACAATGTACGACAACAATGTACGGAATTGCTCTTTGCTTATACCAAACCAAAAATGTACTAAATGATCATCCATCATGTCAATATTTTCAAAATCAATTGATGTCTATTGTTTTAATAAGGACACAAAGTCATCTACATATGCCTCTGTAAAGGTATGATTTACTTCAATTTCATTTAACTGATGCCATAGATTACCTCGTAAATGGTAATTGCAGATACGACAATCTGTAGATAATGGCACTACAAGTCTTTCAGTATGGTAACAACCTGGAAAAAAACAGTGGGCCTAGGTTTTTGATGCTGTCCCATACTGAGAAAAAACTATTGTTGGCACTTCTTGAGGAATGGATGGAAAAGATTCGATTTCAACAGGTTGTAATACTTGCCCAGACGATGCACCCGGAAGATCAACAATGGATTCTTCAGATGTTGATGGTAGATATGGAACTGCAGATGGTTGCGATTGCACTGAAGATGATGTGGATGGTTCAGTGTAATGTTTAGCCAAATTATCATACCTCTGCCAACAAGGGTGACAAATCCGATCAGATGTAAGTAGCTGCAATAAAATATAAAGTATGTTATTATAAAAATAAACATCTATGCCTTATCCTTCAGGGAATACTGGCATGATGATAAGCTTATAAAAATAGTGTTATTAAAAATATTGTTTTGGAGCAAAAACAAATATACGAGTAAATTAGAGATAATGAAAGATTTGCTTATTTATCCCTTTAGAGCATTTTGATAAAATATTAATATGTATACGTACTGAGCGTGGCAAAATCCTCTCTGCAACAACAGCTCTTATACGTGCTTCTCTTTCCGTATTACTTGATAATGTATGGAATCTTGACCGATACAAAAATCTTCCACAGTGTACACACAAGTTCCTATGCCCTACAGTATGAGTACTTGATCCTGGTGTTTCAATTGACCGATGCCCCGATAAGATCATAGCCTTCGAGGAGGTCGACAAGGCTGAATGCCTCGCCGACAGCCTCGAGGCGCAATGCTCGCCCAGCACCCTGCCAGTAGACAAAGCTCTCCTCGATGAGGTTGACGCTGAAGTCGAACGTAGAACCTCCCTCCCTCCCGTTGATAACCCTGATAATCCTCTGCCTCCCGTCACTCCAGACGAAGTGCACGATATCATCAAAGGTCGAAAGCCCGCAAAGCCCCCGGATCAGATGGACTCACCAATAGGGTGATTCAACTTACCCCACCCTGTTTGTACTGGGCATGGTCGGGTACAATGAGTTAAGGGTGCAACGACAGTTTACTCTTGTCGGCTATTTAATTTAACTACTCCGGGGCAAGGAGCGCAATCCGGGAGTGCTTCAGTGCTTGCGGTTGTCTGTTCCGGACCGCTACGTGTGGAGGCGGCGGCACCCGCCACTGCTGGCTGTGCCAACTGCCCGAACCAACCTGCTGGCCAAAGCACCTCTCACGCGAGCAATTCGAACTGTTAACGAAATTCAGAATAGGTTGGACATTTTTTCGTGTTACTTTAGTGAACTTGCAAGAGTAAGTTTATATATAATATGTTACGAAAGCAACAGTTAGGGTAATTTTATGTTTATTGTTTCTTTTTTGTGTTATTTTTTTTTAATGTAAAGTTATAATTATAAGGTTGTATTGTTTTAGTTATAAGTAATTTGGTGTTAATGTATTGTGTAGTTATTTGTAATTGTTAGTAATAGTGTTATTTAAAATAGTTAATATTATAAAAAGGCTTAGCTATCGCATTAGGTTTCTAAACCTGTAATGATAGTTTAAGAGTTTTAAATAAATAAATAAAAACTTTTCCCTGCCCACCTGATAATGCTCTTGTGCACCATCTTCAATGGTGCCATGAGCAATAACATCTTTCCCCAGTCGTGGAAAAAGGCCATCGTTATCGGTATCCCTAAGCCTGGCAAGCCCAAAACCGAGCCCTCCAGTTACCGTCCCATTAGTCTGCTCAAGGTTCTCGGAAAAATCTATGAGAATATTATTTATAAGCGACTCAGAGACTACGCCGAGACCAAGGGCATCATCCCCAATGAACAGTTCGGCTTTCGAACTGAGCACTCAGCGTGCATCAGGCCCATCGGATAGTAGAAAATATTAGCGCTGGTTTCCAACGCGGTTATAAGACAGGTGCCGTATTCTTCGATATCGCAAAAGCGTTCGACAAAGTCTAACACAACGGCTTATTTATTATATAAGCTCGGGAGTGCCGGATCGTCTCGTGCTCATCTTACGGGACTATTTGTAGAATCGCATTTTTCGATATCGCATAGAAGGTGCACTATCCTCCCACCGTCCTATTCGTGCAGGAGTCCCTCAGGGCTCTGTGCTAGCTCCCCTATTATTCACGCTGTTTACCAGCGACATCCCTAAGAGTGTGAAGGCGCAGTTGGCTCTGTTCGCAGACGTTAGGCCATCCACCTTAGGGGTACGTGTCCCGATAACATAGCCCGCACTTTCCAACGAATCGTCAATAAACTTGGCGATTGGTTTCGGAAGTGGCGGATTGAAGTTAATCCCGATAAAAGTCAAGCGGTTCTCTCTACGAAGCCGCGTACGACTCTTAAAAATCCCCTCCCACGACCACTCACCATGTTCGGCAAGCCGATCCCTTGGGAGAAGCGAGCCAAATATCTAGGTGTCGTTCTAGACCATCATCTCTCTTTCGCAGAGCACATAAAGCAGGCCCGTTCGCGAGCCGCTTTCGCTCTCGGTCGGCTCCATTCCGTCCTAAATGCAAGTAGCAAATTGTCACTAAAGTGCAAATTGCGGATCTATACAGCTTGCATTTGCCCAATCATGACCTATGCAAGTCCCGTCTTTGCTCATGCAAAACCTCATCACTTCCATAGGATGCAAACCCTCCAAAATCGATTCCTCCGTAGAGCTACCGGCTCCCCTTGGTTCGTGAGGAACGAGAGCCTCCATATCGATCTTAAAATACCTACCATCCATCATTTCCTCAAACGCGCTTCGAAGCGTTTCTTTGAGTCCGCGGCCAAACATAGTAACCCTCTGGTTGTCGATGCCGCCAATTATGTCCCAAGTAGAATCAGTCATATTGGCCGACCAAGGCATATTCTTACCGACTCAGACGACCCGACTACCATCCATCAGGAGTCTAGTAGCGAATCGAGTACGCTAGGACACAAGCACAGACGCTTCCCGTCATTCCGACCTCGCCGTCGAGGTCTTTTGCGATCGCGACCGCCGCGCCCCCGAGTAAATGATACTCCCCCCAACCCTTGCTCGAAAACGAGGTGCCAGCAGTTGTTGCAGCTGAGCACGTAGCTTTAAATTCCCCGATTAACCTCCTCACTACAGGAACCACTTTTTGTGTCAGATTCAATTCATATTCAGGATTTGGGCTATTTAGGGGTTACTTTTAAACTGAAAAAAATACTGAAAAAATCCTATTTCCGTAACGAAGGGGTTTTCCTTATGTCCCGCTACTAGGACGGGTTTTCCTTATATGCAGGCTACTTATATTTTCAGGACTATTTTATGTTCTGTATACAAGACAATTACAGCCAACGTGAGTATATTATTGTATAATAAAATAAGACAAGCCCATAAAGTACTCAATGTTTTATTGAAATTTGGACATATTATAGAACTTAAAACTTAACTTATAACTTCTTTATTTATTTTGAACAAATAATATTTTTATAACATTACTTATTTACTTATAAGATATATAAAATCAGACTCAATAGGTTAGGCATCAGCAATTATAGAAACATTATAAAAATATAAACATACAAACATTATAAAAATTCACGTCATTTGCGTAGGTATACATGAAAAATAAGAAAATGAAGCCTCAAATTTATGGATTATGAAAAGCTTCAAAACAATTTCTCTTAACTGTGGAACATAAATACACAGCACATTGTTTGCAGGTAACGGTAGTCTTTTTATAACAACCCTCATTTCTGCATCTATTTTGCTTTGAACTGTGTTGTGGCATGTGATTGGCTTTTTTTTGACGAATAGCTTTACGTGGTAAAGGAACTATGGTAGTCTTACGTTTCTTGTGCTTTGGTAAAAGTTCTTCGAACTCATCAGGTGGGTCATCAGTGTCTGTAGAATCTAAATTATCATCAATCAACTCTCACCAAGTTCCATCTTAAATTCACGTATGCCTATAACGTTTTTAACTCCCTTTTTCTTCTCTCTCTGTTTGAACTGAAGATATGAGTTAGCAACAGCCAAGTCTATCATATAAGATATTACTCGTATTGTCCACTTTTTTGTTCTATTACGTGAAGGGCATACAGCTAGCATTCTGTCAACTAAATCTACACCCCCCATGTTTTCATTATATTCCTTGATAACGACCATCTTTCACACTCATCGATATGTCTATTAGTTAAACGCGTTGACAACATCACCACGGGCTTGTTGTCCATCCAACGTGTCACTGCCAACTTGCCATCTGCTCGTGTTTTTATTTCGCAATAACCCCGTAGCTTTTTCATGAAACTCTTATCTTCTTTCATCACACAATTTTTGGGTAATCGGTTTCTCATAATTGTTCCAGTCGCGTGAAATCCTTTGTTCAATAATTCATCACACAATTTGATAGTAGTAAAAAAAGATGTGGTGACCAGGGACAAGTGCTTCGGTCAGGCGAAGAATAGCTGCTTCTCCAAGACCTAAATCCATCTGTCTAATTTCTGGAAAAGTGGTGTCACCTTGATATATCTCAAAATCTATAACCATTCCCTGAGGCGTTGCTAAAACAAATACTTTTAACCCTAAGGGATTAGGTTTGTTAGGGTTATATTGACGAATACAACATTGACGAGTAAATGGAATTATCATTTCATCAATAGACATTTTTGGTGTGCGAGGTTGAAGTAAACATCCTTGTCGTACTTTCTCGAAAAGTGGACGCACTTTCCAAATCTTGTCTTTTTGACGCTCTTCGACGGTAACATCAAGATCATAAACCACTTTTAACGACGTTCTAATCGCGTAAAAACGCAGACGAGTCATGGCTGATGTTATGACAGGCTGTTTCCATTTAGACGACCAATACATGTCTATTTGAGGATATTGTAATGAAGCCATAATCATTGTCACTCCAATATAAACTTTTAATTCTTTAACTGTAAGACCAAGTGATCTACCTTTTACATGAACTGCTGTTCTGTTTGTACAATCTACAATTTGTAAGAGTATTTGTTCATCTATATAACGTTCAAAGAACCATTCGTATGACCATGGTCGAAATTTGGCACATATGTTGGTTCATACAGATTTATTTCGAGAGGTTCAAAATTTCCAGTCCATAAATCCACAACATCCGGTTGAGATTGAGACGGTATTTGTCTGTAGATTGGCTGAGCTGACCTTCTAGGGCGACGAGAAGATCTTCCTCGGCGTAAACTAGAGCCAGTAGCCTGGCGTATTATAGAACCACTCGATAAAGCCGGCGATGGTGGCTCAACAACATCATGGGAGTCTGAATTTATAGAAGTATCACTAGAATCATACCGTCGACGCTCTTGTGTAGTGATTTCTGTGGGGTCATTATATGTGGGATCTTGGCGATCATCGTCGCTGCTAAAATCGACATCAGATTCTTCCAGTAATGCTAGGACGGTATCGTCAGAACAGGCTAAAACAAACAGCAAATAAAATATAATTTACATCATTCCCTTACAGGTACCTATACATAGGACATAATAATATTAATTCAAAAGTAGTAGTCTGCATTATTCCTAAATACAGTGTAGTGACCCTACACACTGAAGTCTGATTTAATTATAAAAGTAAAACAAATTAAATATAAATTATGTATTCCTTATATAAAATTAATTATAATTTATACACATAATTATGTACGAAAGAACTTAAAACTAGACTTATTTAAAAACAACATAAAATAAAACTATTCACAATAACTAACTTAATGTTCAATGAACAAACAGACAAATACAAATATTGTATTAGTAGTATAATTACTTATCAGCTGGCCGGCGTAGCTATGACGCGTCTATTGTTCTAGCGACGACCGGGCGCTCGCGCTACGTCACGCGAACCGTGTGCGTGAGCGAGACAGCGTCATCGTGCGTTGCACTCACGCACCCGTGTCGTACAGGCGACGCGCGCGCCGTGACTTGCAGTTTAGTATGCTCACTGCGCGCATAGCTTTATGTGGAATCTCGCTATCCTAGTTTCGCCGCGCTAAGATATAACTCAATAGACCTTGTTAACTGTTTATCCGTGCTGTTCTCTTCTGTCTTCATTTCTACCACTCCTTCTCGTCTTAGTGGAACTCTTGTGTGTGAACTGTAACCTGTGTCTGTGTTCTTAATAAACTTTCATTCTTCTTCTTGTGTACTTGTGACTTATTACTTAAAACTTATTTCCTACCTACCACACACACTATTTTACTACAACAGGACATAAAACTTTTATCTCCAATGAAAATAAAATCATGGCGGAATTCGCGTAAATATTGACAATTCAAACTAAATCGACTATTCGAAAACGTAATTTGAATATTTTTTTATAGAAATACCAACATTTTTATAAGATGAGAAAAGATTGAACTTACCAATGCCCGAGCGTGACTCGATGCGTCTGGATCTTGAAGCCATTTTGACAGAATTGACTTTCATTTGAGCTGTCAAACAATTTTCTATACCAAGAACAATCTTCAATAGATGTCGCTACGGGTTTTTATTTGACGCGACGCGGATATTTAACTTGCAAGATTTTTTTGTTTTTTATGTTCTGTGGGTAGTACAAGTTAGTGAGGTTAATAATCATGATCAAAACTTTGATCCAGCCCGTTCCATCTTTGATGTCCTCCCTCCGGTAAACACCCTAAGCCGAGGCTCGTACCCCACAGGAAGTCCCTGGCTGGAGGCTTTGAGTGTAGCAGCTTAAGGCACCCACAGGTTTGCTCGGTTAAATAGTCATGGCCTCAGAGGCCAGCTATGAGATGCTAAACAGAGAAAAAATAAATTGAACTATTTTATAGCAACCAACAAGCGTGACACACAACACTATCCCTTGGTATCTGTAAAAAAAAAATCTTTGACTGTGTCATAATAAAACATTGATAGTATAATGAGTTGCAAACAAATTATGGCAGAAACCATTGACGGGGCAACAGGCATCAACTCATTGAACAGACTTTGATTCAGCGAGGCGGTGATGTTATGATTTGTGGTCTGAAGTTCTGTTATTTGGCTTTGAGCCTCGTGTAGCTGTTGTTCTAATAAATGTTTGTGACTAAGAGCTTGTTCATACTCTATGCTACACTGGCTGAACCCGTCCACAACAAGCCGAAGTCTGTCCCGTTCTTCTATGGCATCAGTGTATTGAGTATATATCTGAGCCATTTCAATTTTCAACTTCCTATTCTTTTCATGGGCACCAAAGAGTACCCTTTCATTGTCATCTATTTTCTTATTTAGTTGGTCACAGGACTCCTTTGAAGCCTTTAATTCGCTCAAAGCCTGATTGAGTTTAGACTCTTCGAGGCAAGCACGAGCGCTGCGAGTCATTATCATGATTATAACTTTAATAAGGAAGCGACAAGAAATTGGAAGAGAAAAGATAGTTGTGGCAGTAGGTAGTTTAAGAGATGACTAGTTTGTAAAGAAAAAAATGAAATTTAGATGTAAATAAAGAAGTTCTGTCACCAAACCAAACTAAGGTTAAAGGTCATTGGCATCAATAAGCAGCCTTACTAAAAGTGAACTATATTACTGCTCGTGAAATTATAGCACGTAAACAAACGAATAGCAAGTAAAATATAAAGAATTGTACCTGTTAACAAGATGACAATGCAAAAATTCACTTGTGCCGGTATGTAACTGTCACCGATTCAGATTGAAATATTTACACTTATTTTGCACTTGTTATGTGAATCTAATACGAAATACACACTACTAACCTATTTACTTGATGAGTAATTGGAAATAGGCCTTAAAAACAAAGTAATTTAATAATTAAGATTAAAATTACAAGAGCAAATTCAAATCAGCTGTTAGCTGTAGTGTTGCCACAGGAAAAAAAAAAACCTGTATAGAAAGTCTGTCGGACGCTACATGATTCGAGCCGATACTTGGCATTGTCCTTTGTATATTTCGATTCAGATAAAGTAGTTACATCTATGCAGGTATTTACTTCTTCCTTGGAAACATTTATTTATTTATTCCTATCCTTACAGGCTAGACCCAATGCGGTATTGTAGTATAAATAAAATACCTTATTAATTATTTAACTGATTTTAATACTAGCATTTGTTCAAAGAGTTCATCTTTCATGTTACGTCTATGGGGCCTCATAATCATTCCACCGAATGAAAATAGTCGTTCAACAGGTGCAGAACTTGGTAAGCAGGTATTATATTTGAGGAAGAGTTTTTTTACCTTTGGAAATTTGTTCAAGGATTCTAAAGTATTGTCTTCATTTTTTAAATATTGTAGTGCTTCCAAATCTATTGTAGTATTGGCATTATCACTGGCTGCTGAAGAATCAGAGTCCTCAACAAACATATAATACGATTCTGCTCCCTCCTTCTTTTTATTAAAGTCAGTATGTTGGACTTGGGAACTCTTTTCACGTTCTTGTTTTATCTTTCTCACTTCTGAAACAAATACTTCTTTAATGTATTCTCTGTTGGCTTTTGGCACCCATTTCATTTTGAAAAAGGGATAAGACACAGATGCTATTATGCCATTTTTTGCTTTTGGCTCCTCTAAATTATAAAACCTCTCAAAACGTCTATTAAGACTTTCTTTAACAACTTCTATCAATACATCACAGTATGTAGGGTTATCCATTTGCAAACTGCTTAGAAATCTTTGCATTCTCATAAGTTCTGGTATAAGACATCCGTAATGAGTATTTTTGTCACCTTCTAAACTTCTGATGCCCTCAGCAATAGGCTTTGAACAGCTTATGTATTCATGAAGAAATTTGATTTCAATTTCTTTAAAAATTACCAATTGTAGTTTTTTTAAAGTTTCGTTTAGGGTATCCTTTACTGCTAGTAGATCTTGAATGCAATTATAATATGAATTCCATCGTGTTGGACATGGAGAAGTAGGGGATTTTCCAGTTGATTCTAGATAGATTTCACAGGCTTTCGGAGACCTTGAACATAGATTCTAAACTGCTTGACATTTTGCCATGGCTGCATCATAAAGCTTTTTGTATGAATTACTTTGGGATCTAGCCTTATCCATATCTTTTGAAGCTATCAAATGTAATGTGTGTGTGGCACACCTTTCATGATTAGGCAGTTGCACCTCTTCAAATTCATCAGATGACTCCGGAAATTGTGTTAGGGTTAACACATTATCATCATCATCATCACCATTATCATGAATAACTTCAATTTCTCTTTCACTTAATTCTGTACCTGAATCTTGTCCATATATCTTAAAAGCTTTGACCATATTTGATCCATTGTCTGTAATAGTGTTCATTATTTTTGAAAGTTTCAAATCAAATTCAGAATGAATCTCTGCAATCAGCTCAGCCACTTTATCATAACTATGTGTTCCCTTAAACCTCCTACAAGCCAAAGTTACGCTTTTTCGATCAAATGTATCACAATCAATCCAATGAGCAGTTACACCAAGATAGCTTCTTTTAGATGATGACCATATATCAGCCGTAGTACATATAAAATCAACCTTTTTTAATTGTTCTTTTGTATTTTCTACATATTCGGTGTACCGTTCTGCAATTTTTGTATTACATGTTTGCCGGCATATAATTTTCGGTGGAACAGTTAACTGTTGTGCACCCTCAATAAGAGCCTTAAAGGATTCATTTTCTACAATTGATATGGGTGACATGGTATCCACTAAAAAATTCACAAGTAACCTGTCGAAATTAACTGGCTTTGGTAAGGTGGCTGGAAGAGTTAATTGTTTCATTATTTTAGAAGTGGACTTCTCACCAGCATCACCAACACATTTTCTCTTCTTGTTATGTTGAATTTTGAGTTTCTCATACTCTGCTAAAAGATCAGCATGTCCTTTTCTCTGCAAAAGTATAATTAATAGCTTATTGTATGAAGCATAGAATGTCTGCGATTATATTATTTAATATTGATTAAAATCCTATTATTTTATTAGCCAATTAGTTATGCAATCGAAATAAATCTTAATTTATAAAATAAAATATAAATGAATTTTTAGTTTACGTACTTTTATTTATATGGTTCAAAAAGTTGGTTGTAGCATTCAAACTTCCTTTTATTGTTTTCAAACACGTTTGGCAAGTTGCAGAGATATTTGTGTCGCTTCCAGGATCATTTGTAATGTCTTTGAAGAAGTGTTTTAATATGAATGGAATATTCTTATCCCTGGAAAAAGTAAAATGTTTTATATCACTCATGTAAAATAAATAATAGATTTACGGTTTGTAAATGTTTAATTGTCAATAAAATTTGGTTAACTACTTAAGCAAAATCACAATGAAAACAAAATAATCTACACAAACAGTTCTCACAAAGACAGTTCTATTCTATTCTATTTTTAATAAATGGCAAGCAAAGCCGATGTCGACTATTCTGCCAATGTCGACAAAGACAGTTCGATTTACGCCATTCACTGATTCATTGACATGACAGATGACATTGACCACAGATGTCAGATTTGTTTGACGGGTAACCCGCAATATTATGTTATGTTGGCATTATTATTTTTGGTGACAATGGTGACAACATTTAGGATCACAATCAGTGCGTTCATAAATAAAGTATTTTTTACTTATGAATTAAAAATGTAACAAAACTATTTTGTATTTTACAAATACTAAATATATTGTATAAAGTATTTCAAATAAAATACTAAATACATTTCGAAAAAAGTATTTAAAATGTAAAATAAAAATAGGTATTTTGCATTTTTTATTTGTATTTAAAATACATGTATTTCAAATAATTCACATCTCTGTTCGCAATATATCCGCATTGTGTATCTTCCCTCTAATTATCTTAAAGATATAAGTAACAAGTGTGAGTTGTCTCCTGACCCTCAGTTCATTATATCCGACCATACCTAAGAAAAATAGTGTTGGATACATCAGCGGATAAGATGGATATACGCCGTATTCTCTCATATATTTATATCTAATAAATTTATTTTGTACGCGCTCCAACATGAGACTATATAAAGATTCATGTGGAGCCCAGATAACTGCATTACATTCTAATTGTGTTCTTACTAAAGCATTATACAATGCCGTTATAGCTTTCATATTTGTGAAGCCTTAAACCATTCTCAGGACAAATCCTAGGTTTCTGTATGCTTTTTTGCATACCCTAACTACACTCGGCGTCACAAAAATCGCTCCTCTTTAAGAATTCCCTTCAAAGTCATTTTAACCCTATTAATCAATGGTAGACATGAACTAAAGAAAAGAAGTGTTTAAAATGTTTTACCACAAATCGCAACTCGGGCAGAAACTTTGTAACCTTAACAAACTTTTCGTTTGAAGCAGATTTCATTTGTTGAGCATTTCTCTTTCCTATCGAAATTTTTATTTGTTTCAGTTGTTAATACGGAATAACTAAGTTGGAAAATTTAAAATAAGTACTAGTTAATTAAATAAGTCCGCCATTGGTCACCACGCGGCTGGTGTAGACATAAATGTCGTGAGTCGTGAGCTAAAGAAAAAGAAGCGCTATTTAATGTCATCGAAAAATATAAAGATACAGACGCTGTCCTGTCCGAACAGCGCCCCCTACCGGGTCCAATTGTATTTTCAAACCATCCAGGGACTCACTCAAATATACACACAAAATTTAATCCAAATCGGTCCAGCCGCTTACGAGTTAGGTGACTAACACATTTACAGAAGAATTATATATAGATAGAGGTATATGCCGTATCTTTGGATAAAAGAAGACAAGGATTATTCAAATAAAGAAATGAGAGTACTTCTACAAATTTGTGAGAACTCATAAAATAAGCTCGTCCCGCCCGCTCAGTGGCAACGCTGTCATTATACGGTAAACACGCGTTCAGTGGCATAAATAAATAAGGATTTGCACTTTAAAAGTGTGGAGGAATTACAAAGGACGATTGAAAACAAATAAAAAAGTTACCTATCATCCCCTGTTTAACACGCGTTTAACCATCACCAGTCGTCAAGTTGCGTTCTCTCAGTACATAAATTGCAATGGATATCTGCGATTAAGCTGATTTTAATGATTTGAACAACAAAGTATTTATTGATAACTATCGTGATCAAGTGTACCGCGAGCGAATGAATCATTTCGAACATTACAATGAACACAACTTTAGAAAACGGTACAGGTTCAGCAAATCTTTTGGAAAAATAAATTGTTGACCTAATAAAAAATGATATTCCGCATTATTCTCGTGGTAAGGATCCACAAATTCAAGTTGCCTGTGCCTTACGGAACTGGGCCCGCCATCAGGTAAGCGTCCTTTCATTATTGTCTTTAGTTTTTGTCGTCATTACCGGTTGTCATTGTACAGCTGCAGCGTCCCTTTCTGCATTTTAGGTTTCGCTCCGTTCCGATGTTAATGTACAAAAAACTTTTTACATTTATGTCTACACCAGCCGCGTGGTGACCAATGGCGGACTTATTTAATTAACTAGTACTTATTTTAAATTTTCCAACTTAGTTATTCCGTATTAACAACTGAAACAAATAAAAATTTCGATAGGAAAGAGAAATGCTCAACAAATGAAATCTGCTTCAAACGAAAAGTTTGTTAAGGTTACAAAGTTTCTGCCCGAGTTGCGATTTGTGGTAAAACATTTTAAACACTTCTTTTCTTTAGTTCATGTCTACCATTGATTAATAGGGTTAAAATGACTTTGAAGGGAATTCTTAAAGAGGAGCGATTTTTGTGACGCCGAGTGTAGTTAGGTTAGTGTGTGATCTGCTGAGTATTGTAGCGAAGAGGGGGTGGTAAGCTTTGTCCTTTTTGTATCACTTGAAGTAATTCAATTTTGGTTGCTAAACGCCTATTTTCTGGTACTTTTCTGAGTTCTTTATATAACGACAAACAAAAGAGTTTGTCGTCATCTTGCTTGGTAATACTATTTTCTTGAAGTTCATTCTGAAAATGTTTTCGTGACTCGATACTTTTTTCTATTAAAACCGCTATTTTTTCTTCTGGCACTTGTGTTTTCTTACGTTTAGGGGGACGTATTTCAGTGGCTTCGGTTGCATTGGCGTTTAGTTCACTTGTCTCCTCACTTTGCCTTTCATTCTGTTCTTCAATATTAGTTGTAGTGTCTTTATTACTTACACTATTCTGCAGGAAAGATAATCTTGAAAAATACATATATCGGGCTCCTTTACGAGCACCTGAACCAGAAGGAGTTGTTTTTTCTTTTTTGTATTCTTTATTGTAGCAATCTCGTATGTTTTTCCATTTTTTTTTGGAGTTGTGTACCTAAAAATAATAACATTATTAATAATATTCTTGTTTCAGATATCTTGGTACGGGTTGTTCATTTGGAGAACTAAGCTACAATTACCGCCTAGGAAAATCGACGATTACTGGAATTGTCCGCGAAGTATGTAAATCATTGTGGAATAAGTTGGTAAACATAGTCATGCCCGAAGCGACTGAAGATATCTGGAAGACAATAGCACGAGACTTTGAGAGATATGCAAATTTTCCAAATTGCATTGGTGCTATAGACGGCAAGCATATCCGAGTTATAAAGCCTGTTGATTCGGGTTCTTTGTATCATAACTATAAACATTACTTTTCCATAGTGCTCTTAGCACTTTGCGACGCCAACTATTGCTTTACTTATGTTGATATTGGGGCTTATGGCAAAAGCAGTCATTCTGCTATATTTAAAAATTCGGTTTTTTATAAACGCCTGACAGAAAAATCATTAAACATACCAACACCTAAACCAATATCTAATGTAGACCTAACACCAATGCCTTATGTTATAGTTGGAGATGAAGCCTTCGGCTTAGCAGAAAATTTAATGCGCCCATATTCAGGCAAATGTTTACCATATGAAAAAAGGATTTTTAACTATAGGTTATCGAGAGCCCGACGTAATATTGAGTGCACTTTTGGTATTTTGGCGAACAAATGGCGCATCTTTCATAGGCCTATAAATGTAAACATAGATTTTGCCGAAGATATAATAAAAGCTTCTTGTGTTCTACATAACTATGTGCGGACTAGAGATGGTCTAAAATTTAAAGATACTTTATATAATGCACCCATGACTAATCTCAATACCTTGCATGCGGGAAGAGGGACACCGTCATCTTTGAATATCAGAGATAAATTCGCTCATTACTTTGTGAATGATGGGCGTGTTCCATGGCAAGACACAAAGATATAGCTGCAACTAACATACCGTACTTGTAATGTTTAGGTACATAACTAAATGTAAACAAACGAAATATGGTAATACCGTTGTGACCTTCATTTGAAAAATGCTCGAAATGTCTGCATAAAGCAGCCGAAGTTTGTTTATATTTATTTAAGTACCTAAAATATACGGAGAGTATAATATACGCTTCATAACAATAATTATAACATAATTCTGTCAATTATTTTTTGGTGAATAAACCTACTTACTTAAAATATTCTTTTTTTCCACCGTGTCTTCGCAATTTCCAAATATCTCCACCAACTCTTGCCAAGCTCGGTTCTTGATAATTTTATTTGAGTAATCATCACACTGAATGTCCCATATTGCAGGTCTCTTCTCCACCTCATCAATAAATAGTTCAGTGTCGAAACGATCCATGGCGAACTCACGAACAGTGACGTGCTCACCGCGCGGTATCCGCAACGCAACTGAACGCGAAGTAAAGACTCCATAGTAATAGAAACGCGCGGGAGCAGCGCGATTCTATTTTCTGGCGGTTGGGTTGCGGTAACCGCGCGGCTTGATTAACCGCGCGGTTATGTCTGAACGATTACTAACTAACTCATATAAATAAGACCCGCGCGATTTCCATGCGATTCTATAATCGCGCGGTTCCCGCCGTGTCTGAACGAGCGCTAAACCGCCGGTTATCAGCGGCGGTCGTATTTCTCCCGCCTGTGAACCGCGACGGGAAACCGCGTAGTGTTGTATGCAGCATACAACTTTCATATTAAATTGTGACGACTAGTGCAGTTCAGAAGCGGATTCCCGCGGCGGGAAAACCGCCCGTATAGTATGACCCTAAGATACTGTTGTTAACTTCATCTAGGGATTTGATATTTATCAGCTGTTGTTTTTATTTTTGATCCTATTGATACCTCTTCTATATCAAATCTTTAGGAATTTCCCGTCGCAAACCTTTCTTTTTGAATTTGAACGGCATCTTTCTGTAATTAAAAATAATTCAAATAGTTTAACTATAGCAGGTAATTATAATTTTTTTAATCCTCCTATACTCAACATATAGGAGGGAGCATTGGGCATGCCCAAACCTCCCTCACATCAGAATACCCATCGGATCCTCCAATGATGGTGTTGCTGGTTATGTATTTTGCTGCTGATCCTCGGCCGGCGTATACATAAAGGTGTCTTGATCAGATTCACAATTAGTATTATCCAATTTAATCAAATTATTTAATAGATGGAACCGGAACATAGCTCTTAAGCTTCTAAATGCTATTTTGCTGCTGATTCTCGGCCGGCGTATGCATAAAGGTGTCTTGATCAGATTTACAATTAGTATTATCCAATTTAATCAAATTATTTAATAGATGGAATCGGAATATAGCTCTTAAGCTTCTAAATGCCGGGTTCCGATTACAACCCCTCTTATTCTATAAATTCCAAACAAAGTTTCAAGCACATCTTGATTTAAGCGGTAAGCCATTAGAAATCTGACCTCAGTGCTTTCAGAAAATTATTCAGTGAAGAGCTGAAACAGCATTAATAATCTGCCGTATTTTGGACAAATTATATTTCGAGTGTCTTGAGTTGTCGAGCTTCATTCTTCAAGAATTGTTCCATAAATTGGTGTAAATTTTACACGTAAAGAACCTGTACAACCATGGAAATAGCCGATTAAATTCTTAAAGGAGAACATTCACCGTCGATAAATTTTTGGGCTAAATGTGAAAGCTTAAGAGCTATGCCAAACAAAAAAAAATATATATTTCGTTAGAACAAATTATTCTCTTCACTTTTCACTATGGGACCAAATCTGTAGGGCCATAATGTTAATTAGATTACTGTTATTCTTTTATCTAAAACATACTGAAAACAGAATTTTTCAAACTCGTAACAGCTGTTGGCATGTTGTACCACGGGTATAAACTTAAATATATCTCTCTGGTCTCCACACAGTAGTCATGAAATTTTTCAGTATTTCATAGCCTGAAGCTATGGCTGCAAGAATTGTCCCAAAACGATGAATAAGGTTTTTGTTGAGACCAGTAGTCCGCGCTGTTTTAGCATAATTATAAAAAAATGCTCGTGCGGTATTTCCGTCATTGCTTGTACCAAATCCTGGTTTAACTTCGTCGATTATAAGACCAATTTCTTTAACTTGTACCTATCTTTATTTCTTCTTTAGTTTTTTAAAATATTTATTTGTTTTTGTCTCCTCTGACTTGCCACTCACAAATGTTCATGCGATAACTAATATTTAAAAGTCATTTCATTGTACGAATGTACGCATGTAAACTAGAGATTCCAAATTGGTACATATTCTCATCAGGCTCTCTAACCATTGATGCCGAATTCATTTCCTGTGATGTTGCCTTGGAGATAAAACATCTTTGAGTCGATTTATTTTCGGTTAAAACAAACTTTACCATCAATCATTGAAAGAATCATCTGGTGCGTGATCGAGAAGGTTACGCTTCTGACTTCCACGAGAATTGGCAGTAACATCCGTATTTGATTTTCAATGCCTTTGCATTCTTCTTTGATCAGTGCTTCGCATTCTTTCTTATATACAATTTGATTTATTTCAATAACTTAATATATGGATAATTACTTCTATTTGATGACTCCATCACAAAAAAACACTTACAAGCACTCAATACCAAATAAAATGTATACACGTAAGCGTTAACGGTCACACTGAGCGCGGTCGGCCGACTACCTGAATAGGTTCAAGTAACTTCGCCCATTGTTAAAACCAGTTTTGCGTGACAAGGGATTATTTGCCTTGTGTTATCAGTTAAAAGATGTATTCGAAAGTCTAATAAGATTAAAAAAACGTGGTTTTAAATATTTCTGGAGAGAGAGAGAAATTCTGGAGCCAAGGAGTTAAGGTTTGTTTTTGTTGGTTCTTGATAGTGTGCTGCTCGCATCTTATATTTTTCATAGTTTTTACAGACCGACTCTAGTTGTTCCAGACTTTGCACGTCGCTGATAGCTAGTACCTCCGCATACATTGGTTTAATATTGTGAATGACGACATCAAACGTCTCCGCTTTTGTTGGTTTAGTATTTAATCTATTGAATAAACCGCTCATTAGAGTTATGTTTTCCGTTTCACCTTGAGAACGCGTTCTGATCTCGACAAGCAATCTATTATCATAATCATCGCAGTCAAAAGCAGCCTTCAATTGCTGTAATAGTTCTTCCCATGAAGTGACGTTTGATTTTACGTGCCTATACCAATGCAGCGCGTTATCCATAAAGATATCGAATGCGAAGTTAAACATATCGTTGTTTTTTATTTGCTTACTTATTTTAAACTCTTCGATTTTTTGTATGAGAGAACGCACACAAGTTTTGCCATCATACTTAGGTTTATTTGGTACATGTCTAGTGCATGTTACGGTTATGTTAGTGTTTGTAGCAGCAGTTGTGTCAGTTCGTTGTGAGCTATCAGAACTAAACTTAGTTTCTAGTTTCAGCAAAATGTTCTCTGGGTTGGTCGGTTTAATGCGGGCTAGTCGGTATTTAATATGATGTTTTTATGATATACCCTTTACTAATCCCGCTTCATTATTAATTTCTCCGAGACTCAGCTGGTATTCACCTATAGTTGCCTTTACTTTACATAAATCCTCACTTTCATCAATGCCTGATTCATGTATGTCGTCACTTGTATATTTTTTACACAAGTTGTTAATTTGTTTCCGTCAGCTTAGGCAAGTACCATCTTCAACGAGCCAACGCCGTTGTTGCCACTGTAACAGCTAGGGCTGCTCAGGGTAGACTGCGCAGGCTAGTAGTAGAGGTAGAAGTAGGCAATTAAAACAGCTAGTAAAGTTAATACATATAATTTTCATAGCACACTAGATGAACATAAGTGTCCACAGCTAGGTCGCGGGTAAGATTGCACTGTTCTGTTCTGAGCACTATCACAATAAAATAGGAAGGGTACCGTCCTTGGAAGCACGTGGTAGACTCTCACACAGGACTGCTCAGCACAGGCTCCGTAGTAGGCCGGTCGGCCCTCGTAAGCCGCTGGTAGTCCGCGTCGGCAACACGTGGAGGTCGCCTGTCAGCACAGGCTCTCGGCGGTAGGCCGACCTTCGTCAGACCTCGGTAGCGTGCAGTTAGCCACGCATGCAAGTAGCGTGCAGAATTGGGTAAGAGGTATTGCCTTCAGCCCGTACAGAGAGCCCTGGAAGCGCCATAGGGAGCGCATGTTAGATGCGGTGCAAATATCTGCAAGCTGCATGCGATGTGCTAGCTTCTTCTCCTTTTTAAGCCAAGGAACGGCTTACAGGCAGAGAGTTTGCAAACATAGCGTGGCACATTGACAGATGTAAAATGAGGTTAAGTATGGTAAACACGCGAGCATAAAAAAATGCGATTATGATCATAGCTGATGGCTCACTAATCGCTTACCCTATACAGCCTCGATGCAGTAGCAATACATACATATTACAATCTCCTTTGCACCAGATAACCCCAGCCGCGTGTCCGACATTGACATACGGGAAATCAGAAACTACATAAGTGATGAAATTAATATAGGTTATCCGGTGCAGAGGGTCTAGTATAAATACCAAAGTAATGTGGAACTCACCATAGGTCGGGACACAAGTAATCCTGATGGTCAAGGAATACCTTCCTTTATGTAAGCAAGCGGAAGTAGAAATGGCAGAGCGTCCTTATAAAATAAGTGTTGTGCCACGTTTTTAGTGATGTGGTTAGTTACTAATTGTGATATTTTAGTATCACTTGACTAATTACGGTTGAGACCTCACACAACGCTACAATACTCATAAGTAAACAACTGACCAATAAAAACCATTTATACAGTGTGAGTCTTTATAATCTGCACATACTGAATCGAGGGAATCTTTGCTTAATTTTATCGACGGAAAAAATGATAAAAAAATTCTAAATATTTTATTGAAATTTTTAATGGATTTTTTATTTATTTTTTCGTTTCTGTGACTCAAAGCGGTGTAACTTTTTAACTCGATGTTTTATCACGATGAAACAAACTCCATAATGATTGGAAGTAATTAGGTGTCCGCATTAAATGAAAATTGTGTAAAAAAACTGCCCCAATTAAAAATAAACACGTTTTTCCCTCAAAAATCTGATTTTTTTTCATCAATTTTTGCAATAATCGTAAAATTTCTCAATAAGATGCCCCGATTACCTTCATTTTTTATTACTTTAAATTATTCCTCATCGTATTAGCTACCTAATAATAAAAATTGTATGCTTTTAGCTCAGACAAAACACTTTCTATCAAGTGTTAAAGATGGCACTTCGAACGCGCTATTTTTGTTCTCTTAAGGATGATTTATTTGGGTTCAATGAATGAAAAAGAGTTCAATTAAAACATTTATTATTTTAAAGAAAATTTAATGCATTAGGTTCTCAAAATGTCCACCTCGTTGTTGTAGGCACAAAGCCGCGCGAACTAAAATTTGTTGTGTCGCTCTCCTTATCATTTCGGGATCATTGCGAATATCATTTGCACAGTTAATTATGCGATCACGCAAATCGACCTCACTGTTGATGGGAGTACTGTAGACGCGTTGCTTCATGGTCCCCCACAGGAAGTAATCAAGGGGCGTTAAATCGGGTGAACGCGCAGGCCACCCTACAGGTCCTAGTCGTCCAATCCATTTATCACGATAATTTTCGTTTAAAAATGATCTCACATTTGTGGCATAATGGGCAGGGCATCCGTCCATCTGCAGAAACATCCTTCGACGCAAAGACAGTGGTACATCTTCCAATAACTCAGGTAGATCGTCAGTCAACAAACTTAAAAATCTTTCACTGTTCAAAGTTCTCGGCAGTATGACTGGTCCAATCAACATGTTATCGATAAGACCAGCCCAAACATTTATTGAAAATCTTACTTGAAAAGTCGATGAACGTTTCAATTTCGGGTTTTGACCTCCAGGGCACCATCTGTGTAAATTTCTACAGTTAGTAATACCATCTCTGGTAAATGTCGATTCGTCCATCCATAGTATGGTTTTCGGAAAGTTTGGGTTTGCTCTGGTATTTCTTTGAAGCCAGGTGGACATCACACACCTTGGACGCCAATCTTCGTCTTCATGTAGATGTTGCACTCTTTGGTAGTGGTAAGGGTGCAATCCTTCTTTCTTTAAAATACGCCACGCTGATTTTTGTGATATTCCGTGACGAAGAGCCAGTCGTCTAGTACTTATGGATGGATCAGCAAACAAATCGCTCAGTACTGCTTGTTCCAGAACCACATCAATAATTATTTGAGGCGGCTCGCGACGATCTCTACTTGATTCAAGTCCAGTGATCGACAATCTTCTGTGAACTTCCTGGAAGTTGCGGGCAGATGGCACTGGTTGCCTGTTAGGAAACGCAGCTATGTAAGCTGCGCGCGCAGCTCTGGCACTTCCTCGTCCCATCCCATAGTAAAAATGAATGTCGGCAATGTGTGCCGGGGAGAATTCACTTAAGCGCGGCATCACGTAGCAGCGAACGAAAGTCACGAAACTCAGGTAGCAGTGAATGAAAGTAACGAAACACATGTAGCAGCGGCGAATAATTCGGAGCGACTGCCTGTCTGTCATCCCTTCTGGTCCCTTCAGCTGGCCCTACCTCCCCGCACCCCGACCCGCGCACATTCTCAACAAAAAAGGACGTCTACCTGCTAAACAATTAGTGCGTAGCCGTGCTCTAGGCCTTTCTTTGGCTGTTGATAAGAAATGATGGGATTGAGTTAAACCCTTGCAATTTTTACTATTGGATAGCTAATACGATGAAGAATAATTTAAAGTAATAAAAAATGAAGGTAATCGGGGCATCTTATTGAGAAATTTTACGATTATTGCAAAAATTGATGAAAAAAAATCAGATTTTTGCGGAAAAAACGTGTTAATTTTTAATTGGTGGCAGTTTTTTACACAATTTTCATTTAATGCGGACACCTAATTACTTCCAATCATTATGGAGTTTGTTTCATCGTGATAAAACATCGAGTTAAAAAGTTACACCGTTTTGTATACACTGGAGTCACAGAAGCGAAAAAATAAATAAAAAATCCATTAAAAATTTCAATAAAATATTTAGAATTTTTTTATCATTTTTTCCGTCGATATAATTAAGCAAAGATTCCCTCGATTCAGTATGTGCAGATTATAAAGACTCACACTGTATAGAACAACTTAAATATCGAAATATTATTTAAAATCAAGGAAATATAAAATATTTCCTTGATTTTAAATAATATTTCGATACAATTTATAATTCTGTTATCATTCAATTTTAGGTAAAAGTAAATAAGTTTTTGTATTTATTTAGACAAACTCACAGATGACAGGTTTCGTTCGAAATTGATTGTTCAACTAGAACTCTGCGACAGTTTAAAACATTATTAATTCGAAGATTAATTTTATATGATGCTACATATTCCGACACGCGCACGTAGCAACGCGACAGTCGGGAGACTTTATTGTGCAACTGTTGCACCGTCTGTTGGTTACAATGCAAGTGTGCGCACGGCGACAAAAAAGTTGACGGCCAGCCAGTTGCCATTCAGTCGCCCCGTCGACAGAGCGCGTCTCTTCACCGAACGTATTTATTGGCGTACGCTACTCTACTACAAAATAGAGTATCTTCATGAGCAATGCCAGGTCTTACTTGATCTCCTATCACCGAGTTTGTCATCTATACCTTCCAACACTTTCACAAACACTGTTTACAAAAACCACAGCTACACAATCATCCAATACATCCTGTGTTATTATTCTTATTATGCATTGCATCGTAACATAACATTCATTACTTAATGCGCTATTGCGCCATGTCATAATTATTACGTAACCAGTGCATATTAACCAATAAGTCAAAACGTCAAGTAAATAGTTTTATGACAGCTACGCGCACATATTGTAATAAGTCTGCGGCGTGTGAGCCGCCGACGGAACGAAATGTTGCCATTTTAAATATTATATTTGTGTTAACATTTAGGACTAAGTATTGTATATATTTTATTTTTGATTTGTTATTTCACTATATGCTGCACCGTTTGACGTCATCACGTCAGCGCCGACTGTTGCTGAAAATCAGCGCTGAGACTCTGTCTTGCATGAGGTCGCAGCATTTATAAATACATGCTGAGCGATGGCCGTTTTGCGTGGATGTGAAGCATATTTTCCCCCAATTTGTTATTTCCGTTTTTTTTATTATCTTTGCGTCATGTTTACCGCAAACAAACGTATTTTTTTTCTTTCATAAAATGCTGCACAATTCAATAAAATGATAACTAGCTGTTATTGATGCTTTAAATTTAATAAAAATGATCCATTACTTGCATAGAGAGATCTCCATTCATCCAGCCACCATGTGTTGATAAGCCTAGGGTTCCCGGACCCCGTTCAGCATATGTTGCTTAAAATTTTTACTTAGCATAACTGGTGGCAAAAATGTCCAATAGCAATTACCAAGCAACATGAAGTGAACAGCAACCGCTCTCGCTACTTGTGACTTTACATGAACTACGTCCATTGGGGGCCAACAGTTTTTGTGGATATTGCACGGTTGTGGTTGCAGTTTCATCCAGATTATATAAACGGCTTCCATGTCCGAAAGATGGATGAAGTTTTGCAAAGAATCTTTGAACATTTTCTTTTTTGTCAGCACATTCAATAACGTATTCTTTCAAAGATGCCTCTTGTTAATCGTTGAAAACTTTATTGACTTCATACTGAGGAACTAATCTAGTGTTATTTTTATATTTTAGAATTTATCTTCGAAGGGTAGGGTACGAAACCTGAGATTCTTGTGCAGCTTTACGTATGGAAGTTCCGCGACGGTGCAAGTCAATATCTTTTTGAATTTGTTCAGATGTATGTGAACCTTTTTTCGTGCTTCCCTGCCCAGTGTGTCTCCCCATCCTTTTTTTTTGTGTGGGAAATTATCAAATAACTTTTCCCGCTCTTGGCGAAGCGGGAAGGCTTGTCAGACCCTTACTGACTAAAATCCCAGGTGGGTTCCTTCAGTTGCCATGTTGCCGGGGGCCACGATTTTCCTTTCGGTTTTATTCGCAACCCCGGCAGGCATCGGCCCTAGCGGACCCCGTCAATTCTGCTGACATCTCTTTGAGGCGCGCGTGGAACACAACGCGCCTTCGACCGGGGCCTGGTCCTAATCGGACGGCGAGCTATCCATTGCTCACCGTCCACAAGCCCGCGCCTGCGGTGACCGGAAATCGGCTCGCGATTCCCGACGCCCAGGGCGTGAGGGCGCGAATTTTGCCTCTTCCTCACGTGGTCCGCCTCCTCCTTCGCGAGCATTACTGCTTCGCAGCAACAAAAAAACACTTGAGCGCGTACCTACAATCACAACGGCGGCTCGCCAGCGACCACAGACTAAATAGAGAACTACACGTTCAAATGCACAACTCCCATAGAAAAAATATTGGACACAGCTACTCGTACTTTCATCCGATTGGTTAGGGGAAAACGATGCTTCTCAGTTGTTGTAATTTTTGATTGTTGGTTATTTTATGTAGGCAAAGGCATGCATTATATCAGCAACGATTTAAAATATTTGTGAAACTGTGGCAATCTAGGTTATTTATTATTCCTTGAATTATTCGCCCTAATCCTACCAAAAAAAAAAAAAGCACCTTAGATATTTTAACTCAGATAGTTAAAATATCTAAGGCCTCTGCCTCGAATCTTGCGGGCAGCGGGGCGGGCGGCGGTGCCGGCGGCGCGGGAGCGGTGCGGGCAACGCAGACCCGTTCTCGAAACCAGGCGGGCAGTTCGCGCGGCACTATAGCGGCGTAGTGTTATGTTCGTGGTTGTGTCATCGAGACATTTGTTTTTATTCGCGAACGAAATGTCTGAACAACGGCGATAACATCTTTTTGAGTCAAATTTATTCCTAACGCTCGATTTTAAATTGCACAACACTGCAATGCAGACGCGCGGGCGGTCACCGCTTGACTGGAGTGCACCGCTCGTTGCCCGCCGCCGCGCAGCTGTTTTCGAGGGCCGCACACCGGAGTATTTCACATAAAAAACCGGACAAAATTTTAATATTCTATTTTACTATTTTATGAATCATAATTAGGCATTTATTTAAAAAGAAAAACAAAAAAATTATAAAAAAAAATTACAAATCAAAGAGAGTATTTACTCTTAAAACAGGATTTGTTTTCAAGAAGATAATCATGAGGAGACCGAATCAATCAGAATCACTGTCTCCAAGTTCACAGGTGATTTGGTTCTCATCATCTTCGTCGTCGGAACTGTCACAATTCAGTGTTTTCGTGAGAAGCATACTAATAGCTTCCTGGGAAAAGACTTGCTTTTCTTCTTCCGTTTTATTCAGTTGCAGCTGATGAAGGGATCAGATGTCAGTAACAACCTATTTCAAATATCTCTGCAGTCCACTCTTGAAAATTTTCTTGCAAAGTCTACGCGATATTTACGGAAATGTTTGTTCCGGGCTTCAGCAGCCTCTTCTGATAACTGTCCGATAGGTACAATGTGACTTGATATTATTTCCGCGCCATGCTGCAGAATCTTGTGAACTGTAGGTGACATGGGATGCCAACCATACAGTTCCACGTACAGATTGGCAGTTGTGTTTCTTCGGGTGGACATGAAGTTAGTTGCGCAAGTCTTTCTTCCAACAACGAAAATTTTTCTTCAATCTTCTTTCCTTTGAACTCTTTGATAATAGTATAAAGCTCCATTTTGGTGATTTTTTCACTCTTTCCGAAGTATGTATGACAAAAGAAAACAAAAAAATAAGCTTTGTCAATATAATTACAATCTTTCTCATATACATTGAAAGTCCTTTAAAAAAATATGGGGTACGTTGGGGGGACTTTTTATTCATGTTTCTACTTCCTTACGCCGGCTCCACATGTGGGTCCCAACGCTCGTACCAACGTTGGACTGCAAACTCGGTGAGGCGTACACACGTTGGCTAATAAACTAGTTCTGTCCCGTCAGGGCCAATGTGAAGATGTCCGATACAGAAATCGAAACTGCTCTGAGCGCGTTTATAGTAATGATGAGTGCACATTTATATTTGTTACTGAGAAAAAATAAAAAGCCACGTCAAAGAAGCTGGTGGATGACGACACATCATAAAACACGGAATCAGTGAGTAAAGATCTCTTATACACTTTACCTACTACTACATTTATTACACACACCTATTCTAATAATATCAACAACAGACTACAATTGTATCAACAGTTGTTTACGGACGCTGTAATATTAAAGTACCTATTTATTCCCGATTATTGAACCCGATTATTGAGTAATTTGATTCAAGAGCCATCAGGACAGTTTGATAACTTTTGTCGTATGTCTTCGATAGATTTCGAATACCTTTTACAGTTGATTGGACCAAAAATAAAAAAGCAAGATACAGTATTCAGAGACTCAATACCAAGCAAAGTACGCCTTGCTGTGACACTTAGATTTTTAGCGACTGGAGATTCATTCAAAAGTCTTCATTACCTATTTAAGATTTCTCCCCAAGTCATATCATTGATCGTGCCGGAAGTATGTAAAGCACTATGTGAGGCATTGCGTTCTTTTGTAAAAGTAAGTAGTTAAAATATATAAACATATTTTGTAAAATAAAACCATAATAATAGTAATCAAAAACACGTTTATTGAGAAAAATAATTAGACAAAGTAATTGAGTCCTTGCATTAGCATTCAATTGTTATTTTGTATCTGAGAAAGAGTAAATGCCTGAGAGATAATGTCATTTGATATAATTGTCACCTTTGGAGTAGATGTGGAGGTGGATGAACCTGTCACATATTCTGCTTGGCTATGATTTGGTGATACAACTGTATAATCACTATAATCATCAGCAACGTGATATGACGGGCTTGGCATCATTTGAGATGAAGGGGATGGTGTAGGTGCATAACGCACGGAATCTCGGGTAGACATATCGTACGTCTGTGATGAAGGGGACGGTGTAGGTGTAAAACGCACGGAATCCGGAGTAGATCTTACATACGAGTAAGTGCTGCCAGGAGCAGGGCGGTAATTTCGCTTCTGATAAATAAGTACATCTATATCGTGCATTATATCCTCCCTTTGTTGCTCATTAGATTTTTTAATGTTTTTCGCCAGTAGTTGACAGTATAAGTCTACCTCGTCCACTTCAGTTCGTGGTCGGTCGGCAAGATTTTTTAGGACATTTACAGCTGTCTTCATCTGAGCTCGTACTTCCGTGACTTCTAATTCTCGTCGTTTTTTGGCTGACGTGGAACTTCTATTTTGAATGCTGTCTTCGTTATAAAAGCTTCTATCTTGATTGCTGTCTTCATGAGGAAACTCCATAGTCTAAAAATTCAAACACAACAAGTAAATTCCAACCCTTATTTAAATGATTAACTATTACCTACACTGATATATTTTTTCTGTTTTAGATGCCTCAAAATGAACACGAATGGCTTGAAATTGCTCGAGAATTTGAAATAAAATGGCAATTTCCACATTGTTTGGGCGCTATCGATGGAAAACACATTAAAATACAGTCACCCATTAATAGTGGATCAGAGTTCTATAACTATAAACACAATTTCAGTATAATATTACTAGCGGTAGCTGATAGTGACTACAACTTTTTATTTGCTGACGTAGGAACACATGGACGTATGAGTGACGGTGGAGTTTTTAATGATAGCATGCTTTATAACAAAATATATGGACCTGATTCCCATTTTCCGCAAGACGCTCCTATACCTGGTCGACATCTTCCTGTGCCCTATGTGTTTGTGGCGGATGGAGCTTTTGCATTATCTAAAAGGATCATGAAACCTTTTCCTGGTACACCGCCAGTTGGCTCACAAAATAGAAAATTCAACAGTCGACTATCAAGGGCTCGTGTTGTGATTGAATGTGCATTTGGAATAATGACATCGGTATTTGGAGTGTTAAAAACCAATATGTTACTACAACCCGAAAAAGCATCTATTATAACACTCACTTGCGTTGTACTTCATAATTTTTTGAAAAAGAGTCGGCACTCCTACCGTATGTATATGCCGGAAGGTAATATAGATAATGTTTTAGAAGAGCAACAATTAAGATCACTAGATCAAATACCAATAAGAACAACAGAAAATGCTAGAGAAATACGAAATGAATATGCATCATACTTTTATTCACACTAAATAAAAAATCTACCGACCTACAAAATTCAAAAATTAAAAACACAGCCACAGGTCACATGTATGTATGTAATGTAACAGTTGCACTACGAAAACACACTTATTTTAATACGTAGGGCACAAAGGCGCGCTCAAGGTTAAAATGTTAGGTACGTCTAGCCTGTGGTTGTTTTTTCATAAATTATGTAATTTGTCAGTTTGTGATTTTATCTATGTCAATAAATAAAGTAAATATTAATCAATGTTTATCTTACCTCTGTGTTAATAGTAACTGTATTTGATTTATCATAAATCGGAGAAAGAAAGCTATCCATGAGCTCATAAGCGAACCAATTTGGTTTAAAAATATCATCTGTTGATGATCCAGATCGAGTAGAGTCACTAATTTTCTTTCTGTAAAGGCGATATGTGCTCATTAACGATTCTCGCTTTTTTTTAAAATCTTCAATTGATGTTGAATGGTGCGCCATGCATCAGCTATTAAATTTTTATTTTTATGATCCTTTCGAGTTGCGTCCCATATTATTGGATGTGCTTGATAAAGTTCAATAAATTCTATTACTTTTTCATTTGTCCATGCCGGTGGCGATTTTGTGGATGAGGAAGCCATTCTCGCTCGACGTACGCACTCGCTGCGTGTTGTAACAGAACTGAGCAAAGCGCCAACGTAGACAGGTCGCGAGCGTTGGCGCAGATTCCTTTGATGAAACCGACACGAGCCGGCCAACTACCAACACTCGCCCCAACGTTGGGACCAATGCCATTTTCTAGATCCACACGTTGGACGAATAGCGTTGGGGCCAATATTAGGGCCAACGTGTGGAGCCGGCCTTACAGTCGACATTTTATGCCCACATAAAAAAATTGAGGCGACAAGGCGCGACACATAAACAATAACACTAATGTATTTCGAATTTCTTTAAAAAACGAGTAAAAAAGTGCCGCTGTTTATTGATGGCTATACAAATAGAAAATTTGGAAGAAACTTAATAAAATATACTTAGTATATAGTACTAACCTTCTATAGCCTTATTGAGTAAAATGGAAAGCATCGGTATACGTGGACACCCATTGAAAATTTTTGCAGATTATCTCAGCAATCGTACCCAAATAGTGAAAATCGGCCCACACGAAAGTGATGAGCTTTCAATCACATACGGCGTTCCACAAGGCAGCATTTTGGGGCCTACTCTCTTTCTCATTTATATTAATGAACTCTGCAAACTGCCTCTCGAAAACTGTAAGATATTTACGTACGCGGATGACACTGCCCTTGTTGTAGATGGTGATGACGCTCCAGACATACCAAAACGCCGAGGCTGCGCTGTCCTCCGTAATGAAATGTTTGGCCGACAACTTGCTCACCTTAAATGTTGATAAATCGGTATATGTTCCATTTTCCATTCGGTCCAATCTGTGTCCTTCAAACTCCTTTACCATAAAAGCGCATGTTTGCGGATCCTTAACCCAGTGTAGCTGCCTCTTCCTCGCTAAATCCACTTGTGTAAGGTATCTAGGAGTAGTCATCGATCAGCATCTCAACTGGCACCCCCATATTGCCAAAGTCACGTCCCGCATACGTAGGCTAATATATGTTTTCAAGAAGTTACGAAGCTCTGCTGATAAAGATACGCTAAAATTAGTATATTTTGCCCTATGCCGGTCTGTCCTAACGTACTGCTTGCCCGTCTGGGGTGGTGCCACCCAAAATGTATTTATCCGCCTTGAGAGAGCCCAGAGAGCTGTCCTTAAGGTAATGCTCTCTCTTCCACGTAGGTATCCCACTGTGCAGCTCTATTCCAACTGCAAGGTACTTACAGTCAGGCAACTTTATGTGCTCCTGTCGACTCTACGCAAACACTCTGCTCGCCCTCCAAAGGAACCGACTGGCAGGCTTAAACATAACGTTTTTCCCTATGAACGCCATAGAACAGCCTTTGCCAAACGCCAATTCTACGTTAATAGCATTAATATGTACAACCTCCTAAATAAAAAGTTTAAAATTTATTCGTGCCCTAAATATAAATGCAAAAACTTACTTAAAGATTATCTCCAAACATTAAGTTATGATGACACTGAGGATCTTCTGCTGGGTAATTTACAATGATAAGGTACTATACATATAAATATAAGTCTAAATTTAACCTTAAACGGATGTGTACAGGTTACACCACTTTCTTTTTCACTTCACACACCCTACACCTACACACCACATACGCACCCCCACACATCCTACACTTACTCACTACACACACACACATACGCACATGGACCCTACATTTATTCACCTCACCACAAAGTTAAACGTTTTTCATTTTGTGTTTTCTTTTCATAGTTTATATCCTGTTTTTCTTTTACACCATTTGCTTATTGTTGTAACGTCCCGTTTTATTATATTGTGGCTTTGTCTTGTTTTACGGAGAATCACTGACTCCTAAGACACAGGCACATACACCTAGTTTAGGAGTCAGGGAATTAAAAGTATTGTGACCTAGTTATAAGCCTTATATGCTCTAATTTTTTGGTTCTTGTACTGTGATGGCTTTTGGTGAAATAAAGAATTTATTATTTATTATTTATTTATTTATTTATATCCATGTCCGAATAGTTAATCTCCTATTATTTGCTACACGAAGCTATTTTAGCACAGAAAACTGATAAACACAAACGAGAGCGCCGAGAACAAAGACACGCGTACAGTACGATGACTGGGTTCCGACTGAATGACGTTGTGGCCAGTGTTGCCAGATGCCTTGAACCTTTTATCTGTAGTAGAAACTGCTAAAATCTGTATGCTATTTTAACTTAAAATCTGTATAACTAATTAAACCAAAATATAATTATTAATCAGCATCATCATTGCTTTTTTTGAAAAACAAGAGAATAGTACTAACGTGACAAGGTTTGACTATCGTATATTAAATAAAAATATACACTAATTAATAAAATTTACGTTTTATGTTAAGTACAGTACTGTACTTTTATTGTAAAATTGAAAACATTAATACAAACATATTAAAACTCAAACATTTGGTATAAACGAACTAATCATTACTTTATTATTTTCAGTCATACATATTTTTGTTAAATTTCAACAGTAATTTACTATCAACCTCAAAGCTATAGCAAGGTTTTGCACCAATCAGTTGCTTTGTATGTAAAAGACCTTCAATAGTATTTGTATTTAAGTCTATTGCGTTGTTTTGTCTTTATTAAATTTATAGATGAGAAGATCCTCTCTACGGCGGCACTGGAATGCGGTAGACTTAAGATTGCAGAAACAAATTTGGACAGCGTAGGATATAATTGATTGCTGTAGTTAGCAGGATCACGGGCTGCAGTGACTTAACACCAGTAGATTTCGACGTCTTCTGAATCATCAGGCGTTAGATCTTTATTATTACGCAAAAACCGCCACTCTGTGTCTAGTTGTTGCAGTTCATCAACTGAGATCAAATTTGGAAACTTTACTGCCAAAGTGACTTGACAACATGTGGGTCAAGAAACTGCATTTGTTTAATCACATCATTTCTGAAATCGTACCTTTTTTACCTGCTTTGCCCCTTCAATAAAAAAGTCAAGGCATTTGAGTTTGAATGCTTTAATATATTCTTGATTTAAAGTGTTTGAACTCGTAGAGCCAAGGGAGGCTGGCTCCCTTTACCTTTGCTCCTAGGTAAAGGTTATCTATTGATTTGTAATGACGTGGATTGTCAATCTGAATTAATCCGACTTCAGTTCGCGAAACATATCCGTCGTCCATGTAACATTCCAGTAAAGTTTTAAAAACAGTCACCATGTTTTCATGCAATTTATGAATTTGCGGCCGCTCTGACTGCATCAGCTTATTCATGTTATTAAATATCTCTAACGAAAATTCCGAAAACTCTAAATAAAGCTTATTGTATGGATTTTTTTATCTGAACAAGATCGAATCAGCATTCAAGTAGTCCGCAAGAGCGGCTTCGGTGAAATATAATTTTAGTGCGCTATATTGTTCTAGAATACGGCAAACTGCTGCTCTAAGCGAAAGCCATCGAGTTTGAGCTAGATGAAGGCTTATCTGAGGAAGATTTTATGAGGCTTTAGATCTAAGAACTGCTGAAACTCTTTTAGAATTCCAGTTCTTTTGGGGCTGTTATTAAAATAATTATAAATGTTTCGTATGAGATTTTCGGGTTCTCTTGACAATTTTAAACACGCATACGATGCACAAAGATGGAATGAGTGACATACACACTTTAATACAAACAGGTGAGGGTTTTCGGCAACTTGACGGGATGATAATGAGTTGTGCTGTCCCATCATGGCATTCGCACCATCAGCTGCAAATCCGATAAGATTGTCCATTGGGATGTTATTTTCACTCAAAACTTTTTTAATATGTTTTTATAGCTTTTCTGTAGTAGTCTCTTCAAGGGGTATTTATTATACAAACAAATGCATCCTCAACTTTGCATTAAAAAAAACGGGCTAATATGCATAAATGCTTAACACGTCCCCTATCTGTGCTTTCATCGACGATTAAGGAAAATTTAAGGTTTTGTAACTTTTTCATTATCATCTGTTTTTCCGTTATGCCAGTCACATTTTTTAGAAAAGCTGTAGTTTTTGTTCTGTCACAACTAATACTTTTTGCGATTTGTCAATCGGGACACACATTTCTTATCAATTGTGGCAAGTGATCCATAACGTTCATGGGAATATTATGTTCAGCTTACGTTGCGAGCAAAATCTCTCCTCTTTTGACTGGTTAGAAAGAAAGAAAGAAAGAAAAAAACATTTATTTTGACACAGTTCGTGAAACACAACGTATACATAAAATGAAAAAAAAAAAAAAAAATGAAAATAATATTTAACAATAGTGTGTGCCTCACGGCTGCGCCAAAAAAGGTTCATTTCAGCATTAATACCAGACAGATGCTGTCTGACGCTGGTTTTCTAATGAACCCTTAAAAGGACAAGTGACGGGGAGTAGGTATAAACAGTTTCAACATACCTAATACATAATTTGTATACTTAAAAAAAAAAACTAAATAAATAAATAAGGACGTAATCAAATATAATACCAAAACAAAACAAAACTTACGAAAACAACAAGAACTGTCCCGGCAAAGGACGGAAAATCTCTGAGCGTGCGCATACCCAATATTTATTTTGTTTGATAGATACAACAGGAATCATGATAGCTCTGTTCTTGTTTGAAAATAAATCTGTCAATAATTTTTGCGAGCTAGATCCACCAGGAATTGAATTTAGGTGTTTGTTTGTTTTCGTGTGTCTAAAGAGATCATTCTTCCCAATTCTTCCCAGAACTTTCAATTGAAAGGTCTGTGTTACAAAATGTACAAAAAGCAAAGTAATCACCTTTATTACTAGGTCTCAACCACGCCTTATAGGAAGAATCTTCCATCCAGTTCCGATTAAACTTTTGCATCACTCTGAGTTTTTTAGATGCCATAATGGTTCACAAAAACACAATCAACAGTAACATTTAATAAAAGTTTGTATCTATGTTTTTAAATATTTACGTATTACTTACGCACGTATGATACTACGAATGCGAGACTCGCTCGCTCTACGCGCTCTACCGAGAACTTCTCTTCGGGGGATTTCCCGAACAGAGCGAATGACTTATAATGCTGCCATACTAAAAATTTACGTTGGTTGTGAAAAAAATAAATTAACCATAAAGAATAGAATCATGCAATGATGTGTGTAATAGTCATGTATTTTTTTTTTGCTTCGTTCTGTTTTGTGTTGAATATTATGGTAATTTAATCAATAAAGTTGAAAACTCTGTATAAAAATCTGTATCCAGTGCTAATCTGTATTACACATCAAAAATCTGTATAGATACGGAGAAATCTGTATATATAGCAACACTGGTTGTGGCACATGCGTGGGAGTTGAGAGTTGGTGGGGGTCTGCCTTTGATAAACCGGTTATCGTAGGTAAAGAAACATGTATTTTGGGTGCGTTTGGATTAATATCACTATTTTCAATTATGTCTGGTTTTTTATGTGTAATATTCCTATGTGGGCCAGTTCATTTGATTTTACGTAAAGATCCTGCCGCCCCCGCGCCGCCGCTGCCACCGCCCCGCTGCCCGCAAGATTCGAGGCAGAGGCCACGGGTTTTTTTTTTCTTCAGACATTTAATTACCGCAATCTCTGAAAATGTCTAATACTTACAAGCCAGTTTTTTATACTATGTACAGTAACTTCCTTGGAATGTTAACAATAAATATAATTTCTTGGAATTTTTGGATAGCTTCTCTCCAAAATTGACGGTGAAGGGACGTATTCGTCACGGTAGACCGTAATTCTTTTCCTTTACTCTTCTTTGAGAAAGTGCTGGCTCCATTCACACTGTCAAATAGTTTGTCCAGGAAGGGACGTATTTTTCATAGTATAATTCACTGATTTGCCATCTGCATACTGTGCTGGAAAATTACATTTGTGGCAAACATTTTCACTAAGTTAAAACAACAAAATATGAATTTTATTTTTATCAGACAAGATAAAACTGCCACTGCAATGGCTTACAAGACATAAATAGAAAAACAAACAAAAATAGGCTGCAATCTTAGTAAGCCTAACTGATTTTTCAGAGATTAAACCAGGTTGGGCACGCCACAATTGCGGCGATAAGACCCCTCTTTGAGGAGTGGCTTGAGAGGCGCCACGGCGTCCTCACCTTCCGCCTGACGCAGGTCCTCACTGGACACGGCTGCTTCGGGAGGTTCCTGTTTAGGATAAGGCGGGAGGAAACACCCGGGTGTCACCATTGTGTGGATCGGCCTGAGGACACGGTGGAGCATACGGTGGAGGTCTGCCCGGCTTGGGCGGAGCAACGCCGTGTCCTCGTAGAGGCGATCGGCGGCGGTGATCTCTCGCGTCCGGCCCTGGTTCAGGCCATGGTACGGAGCGAGAGGAACTAACAAAGAATGTAAATTAAGAACAAATCTTAACCATTTTCTTTATAATTCGAACAAAAACAAAAAAACCCTTCAAACTACCCGTTTTCCCCCATGGGGCGTCTAAAACGGGTACGGCGTTTGGGCAAAACGGGTATGGAGTAATAATCAAGATCAATCCAAATTACAGCGAAATTTCGTTAATTAACTAATTCTATAATAATACCATTAAATCTTTATTTTCATTGCAGTCTTCATTAGTAAACTTATTGTATTTTCTTGGATTATCATAAATGAGCCCTTCGGTCTGTGCATTGAGAAAGCTTTTAAATATATGTGAATTATATGCGGAGGCCCATGGCCTTAAATACAACTCAGTGAAATCGCAACTAATGGTCTTTTAGGCGGGGACTAAATGTTATGAAAATGTACCTGAAGTTCATTTGGGTGGTACCTCTTTAAAAAGAGTTACAAAATTTAAGTATTTGGGTCACTGGGTCACCGATGACCTAAAGGACAGTACTGACAGTGAGAGAGAGCGAAGGTCATTGTCTGTACGATGTAATATGTTAGCTCGCAGGTTTGCACGGTGTACACAGAAAGTTAAAGTAACGTTGTTTAAAGCATACTGTCAGTCCTTTTACACGTGCAGCCTGTGGGTTGACTATTTGCAGCGGGCGTACAGTGACCTTAGAGTGCAGTACAACAATGCATTCAGGATGCTGATGGGGCTGCCGCGATATTGCAGTGCCTCTGGCATGTTTGCTGAGGCCCGCGTAAACAGACAGCTTCGCTGCAGTCATGCGCAAGCGTTGCACTACCGTTCTAACGCGCATGCGTGCTAGTACCAACAGCATCCTGAATGTTTTGTTGGACCGGTGGGATTCTCCGATGCTTGAGCGCTGGATACGACTGCATGCGGTCAAGTGAATACGCGCCCGGGTATCGGAGTTTCCGATAGTCTTATGTAATTTGTATTTCGTTTTTAGTGTCTTGTCTTGTCATTACTAACATTAGTTTCTCATAAGCATTTTGCGGGTTTTCTCATAAAAACCCGCAGGGCAGCATGTGGCGAGCTGTTGGGCAGTAGCGACCCCACGGACCCTATCTTCCGGGAGAAGTCTTGTTCCTCACCTCTAGCTTGCCTTTATTGGTCGGCTGGAATGAACACTGACGAGGAACAGAGCTCCCACTTCATTCTTGCCTTTATTGGCCGGCTTGAGTTGAGATTCGCAAGAGCAAACGTGCTCGGAGAAAGAAAGTATTCCAGTAAGATGTTGGTAGGGATCTTGACCGTACTTCCGGGATGGTCCTGATAGCCGTGGAATACCTCTCCACTCCTCATAAGCACCTCAGGACGTGTTGCCCCGACACTATGTACTAGAGACCGTTTTCAGGGGCCCATTATTTAGTGTGCAAGTCACCCCCTGCCATTTTATCCATGTGCATATAAAACATAGATCTGGCAGAGGCCATAGTCCTTCCATAGTTCCAGGTGACCAGTCCACTTTAGTAACCCAAACCCATAGTCCGATATCTTTGTTTCCATATCTTACAATAGTCCTACACCAACCGGGGGTTGTCCTTGGCTGCACTTGTATAGTGCGAACAGGGATAATCCTCGGTTGGTACCTCATTTCATTAAAACGTCTAAGGGGCCTCTGCGAGTTGGCTTCGGCCCCTCGTACGGTCCCCCCTTCCAAAGGTCCGGGACCCCTGGGTCCCGAGAAATGTCAAAGACGAAAAAAAAAAACAACTTTAACGTCTCAGTTATCCTTATCCTTACATATTATAAAACAAAGTCCCACGCCGCGTCTGTCTGAACGTGATAAACTCAAAAACTAGCGAACGAATTTTAAAACGGTTTTCACCAATGGCAGGAGTGATTCATGCGGAAGGTTTTAGTGTATAATTCATTAAGGTTTTGTGTAAATTGGCTTAAATTTGACGATTGTTGTTGAAGATGTCGGAAAAAACAATGCCGACTGGGAGCTTTAGTGGCGTGCGCCACGGAAATGGTAAAAGTTACATAAAATTGATTTTCTACAGTATTGTTCAACTTAAAAAGTTTAACAAAAAAGTCCGCGATGGCATATGTCTATCTTCTAAGGATGACCCACAGTAACCATTATTATTTTCAGAATTTGATGAAAATTTCATTTTTATTTCCGAAGCTTTATTGACCGGTATTATATTAATCCTTATCCAATAAAATATGTAATTTAAATTGGGCATTTAATTTAGATTAAAATATTCCTTGACATCATATAATTTTTAAATGAATAGTTTTAAAGATATCACAGTTTCAAAATTACGCGTAATTACGTAATTATGGTTGACGACAACGCGGGCCCAGCGGTATTAGTGAATGACATTTCCTCGGCTATGGGTATATAATCCCGGTAGTACCTCCCCGTGGGATATTTTTCGACATACACATGGGCGAAGCCGCGGGCAAAAGCTAGTTAACTATTAAATTAAAGTTGTTCCTGACAGCCGTCACAGTAATAGGAACCTCAACCATATGTTGTGCACGCCTCGTGAACCCACATTTGATCCAGTCCTCTGTAGGTGGGTATGAGTATAACTCGGAACAAACCAAGCATGGGTATTCGGCTCCGTGATCTTCGTTATCCTTAAGATCTTGCTTGGACCTTTTCTGTTTATTTGTCTTACTACTAGAAGCTTTTACAACCTTCAAATTTTTTTTCACTGCTTGGATTTTACTCATATGAACTTTCTTTTTTTCGTTGCTGATCTTTTATTGGCGTACTTGTTAGTATTTTGGCTCTTTATGTTTTTCGTCTGCGAGTGTTGGTGGTATTCACCATAATTTTGGGTGATAGCCTGATTTCTATTCGAGTTACATGGTGTGCTGCAATTTCTGATTGCGGGTCCTGCTCGTTAGTATTGTTACTACTGACTTCAATAGTTTCTTCAGTCAAGGGGTTGTCAGAAGGTTAATTCATTTAACTCGTAAGTTATTATTGCATTTAGTCGTCCAAATAGAAATTCTAACTTTTGATTAATTAAAACGGCCGAGGATCCTAAGAATAGGCATTTGACTGCCTCCATCGCGGTCATGTATGGAGGTCTGCACAAAATAAGTATGTTTTTGACTCCGACTGCAGCAGAAACTCTTTCATATATTTATTTATGAAAGATAATAGGAGGAATAAACGTATCTAGATATATTGAGTCACCTAATAACATTGAAGAATAATTGAGCTTTCTAATTATGTCCATCTTCAGTACTTGAGCATCATTTACACACATTTGAAGGCCCGAACCCAGACATGACAAGGCTGTGGCAACTTGCTGTTGTCTTTGTTGTGTAATTTGATCTAGCTTTCTAGACATTTCATTGCAGCGCTAACCTCTGGGTTTAATGTAGGTGGCACCATAATTATGTTTTAAGTTGATAAATGGTGGATTTTCCTTTTCTCTAATACTCCTTTAATCTAATATACGCCCTTCGTTATATATTCGTTGTTCGTCGTTCGTATTACTGTATATTAGGGTGGAGCACGGATGTTTAAAAAAAAAATATTTTTGTAGTTTGTAATTGTAATATAGGGGGATTGGTACCTTATATTATAGTTAAATATAATATTTTCATCAATGTGATGAATTTTTTCTGCTTCCGCACTGACGTCAAACATTTTAATTTAATGGAAAAGGTCTACTACAGATACGACCAAATATTAAGCTTAATTTAAGTAGTTACCCCTCCAAAAGACATGTGCAAGTCACTCATTAACTCGCTGACTAAAAAGATAAATATAAATTGTCATTGCAGTCGAGGGACCGTTCGTTGTGTCGATGTGTGGAACGCTTTTTAATTTAAGAGGTCCCCCGACTGCAATGATAATTTTATTTATCTGTTTAGTCAGCGAGTAAATGAGTGACCTTTCGTTTTGTGTACAGATTAACTAATACAACTTGTTAATTACTTTTTAGTTCGTCTTTTGGCAGGGCAGTTGTTTTCTTTTTAATTATTATTTTTTTTGAAGTATTCTTTAGATTATTCGTAACGAATTCAATGTAGCAGTGTAAAGGTCTCTCAACACAGCCGGCGTGGCGTGGCGGGGCGCGGTGTGGCGGGGCGGCGACGCTGCGCTGGCGCACCGGCATCGGTCACACTGCGGGCGCGATCACGTCCCGTCCCGCCCATTCACGCCGACCGTATCGCGACGCTATTCATTCATCAAAAAGATGTTGAGCGATTCAGACGTGGAAACGCTCTTGCTCTTATTTGCGCTAGCTAAGAAAAAACAACGTATACGGAAATGGGTGCATGAAATAAATCAAAACCGTCGTAATTATGGGGAGTATCACAGACTATGCCGCGAAATTTTATCCCACGAAGATAAGTTTTACGCCTACTTCAAAATGACGCAAGAGTGTTTTGAAGAATTGCATAGTATTTTATGTGATACGATAAGTAAACTGGACACAAATTGGAGGAGATCAATCAGTTCAAGAGAAAGGCAGGCCATTTGTTTGAGGTAGGTAACCTTTTTATTTATATAATTAACACTTGTTAACATTTTTGAGCAGAAAACAAAATGAAAGTAATACTAATAAATCCAGCGTATTTTACAATTTTCATTGATTGATTCATATTTTGAAAATTATAATTTATATAATCAACAGCTTAAATAAAGTATATAACTAAATCTCTTACTACTTAACACCAGTCTTCATTATTTATTTCTTTAATTATGACTTTTAACATAAATTATGAATAAATCTAGCGTAACCTTTAATTAACAACAGTCTCAAAATCACAGTCTTTTCAATTTCTAAGTTTAATTAACTTCAACAGTATATAAAATCAATAACAAATAGCATTTTTTTTTAAATTATGTATCTAACTTAATTACTCACAGCTTTTAATCACAGATAGCATATAGTGGCAATGTACCTAAGCTAATTTTTGAAATGACATCCATACTTTGATTAATTCTAATAATGAATTTAACTTATAAATTCCAAATGATTGACTAACTTTTTAATATCTCCTCATCAACATGACTCACTCATAAAAATTTATCAATTGTTCGTCGAATATAAAATTTTCTTCTCCCACATTGGCATTATTGTCTCCAGATAGATTAATTGGTTGAGGAGCTGGCGATTCCTGGTTTGTGTTGTTGTTAGGGCCGATTTTTCAATCCTCAGATAAATCGTTAAATAGTTGTCTAGCGTATAAAATTATCTAGCTGTTTATCAGGCGAATAAATATTTTAAATTTTTCAATCGTATAAGAACTGAAGAATAGTAATCTGGGGTCTTTGTTAACCAACTTCACACTATCATGTGCAAGCGAGATGAACAGATACAGTATTCAACGTGTTAGATAAGAATAGAAACAAAACGTATGTTTGACATTTTGACGAGATAATTAATTGATTCAGGCGTGGCCTTGCGGAAATCCATTATAAAATACAATAGACGTGGATATATTTAGTAACTTGTTCCGCTTAGCTATTTCTAAAGAGCCATAAAAAACTCCTGAAAGAAAACTCAGCGCTTGGTGTGGCAACACGCCGTGTTCGAGTTCGCAACAAGTCCATCGTCATCCTGAGGATGCCTCGTTGAGAGGTGAAACACGTGTCGATTTCTTTCAGGAGTTTTTTTATGGCTCTTTAGAAATAGTTAAGCGGAACAAGTTACTAAATATATCCACGTCTATTGTATTTTATTTTGACGAGAATTCTTATCTTTTGTTTAGATCCACAGATGGTCAGCCACAAAAGGCGACCTTTTTTTTTGTTGTTGTTTGTAGCGAAGTTGATAGGAGTAGGCAAGTATTTACCTAAAATAGATCAGTTTAAAGAAATTTGCTGTGTGTTAACTGTTTTCGACTTGGTACTAAAAGTTGAGCCTAGTGGTTTAAAATAGTTAAATAATGTCGTCCCGAAAACGTAAGTAAATTAATATATTTCGAGACATTTAAAAAAAACTATCCTCAATTGAATCAAGAACATCCATGTTTTCAACAATACAAAAGCACGAAAACACGCAGAGGCAAAGCAAATTAAAACCCCAAACAAAACAAACGTCAAAACATCATTTATTCCCAAGAATAAGGTACTAACTGAAGCTTGAAGGGACAGATAACTTTATTCCTCCGTTTCGGGTTTTGTTCGTCAGATACTGACTACCTGACTATTGAAAAATCCAGAATCACGCTATCTGTGGATTAAACGCTATTTGATTCTTTATCTGAGGATTGAAAAATCGGCCCTTAACTGAACTTATATTAGAGTAAGCTGGTGATGCCATCGAAATACTCGTATGGAGTGGATTATATGATGTAGAATCGAGCAGACGGAGTTCGATATTTGAAAAACAATTTGGCCATTTCCAGTTTAACAATGGCTTGTTCTCTGGGCGGAAATTTCTTGAATGTATAGTTCGGCATAACTAAGAAATAAATTGTCAGTAACGTTGAGTTCCTTCTTATTTTTATTAGAATTTATAAACTGTATCACTCTTCCTACATCATCATCACTTCCTGGATGTCCTCTTGATCGTTTAGCCTTTCGAGATGAAATGCTTGATGATGACGGGGGTGCCTGTGATGATGACGGGGTGGCTTGCGATGGAGGTGAGGGGACCGGTGATTGGAAAGTTATACTATCGTATCCAGGAGTATGACCAGGTGGTTGACTTTGAGGCGAAGATGGTGATGTTGGTGCTATTTCAACAGGAACGTTTGAATGGGATTCTCGAGACGCATTGCAATGGTCCAAGAATGCCAGTTGTGATGCCCATGTGTAATTTATGTTTCTACGACTAGAACCAGGTGTTCCTTTGAGCTGTTTTTTTATATTTAGTGTAGCCATCTCCGATTGTCTTCCATTTGTGTTTTACTGCTTCACCTGCGGTACTGATAAAATTTACAAGAATAGAATAGAATCAAACTTTAAAATAAATAATTAAAAATAAAGAATTATACTATTTTATTTAATGAATATATTTGTATTGCATTGTATTTTAACATAAAAAATTATTCCTCATAAATAATTACCTTATTTTCTTTGTTTAAGGTATTTAACAACCAATATAAGCACAATACACTATATCCTTTACACACAATAAACGCAATAAAAAACTTAACACGATTTTTATGTAAAATATGTTGAAACTAACCGCATTCGTCGGTCGATCGCGGCACACGGGACACTTGTCTAATCTCGTAAAACATTGTTCGCACGATATCACATGTCTGCTCGGGATCATGGCGATGTTTGCTGTATTATTATAGCAAATCTTTCACTCGTTGCAGTCTTTCACTGTACGGTTGAGCGACATCTCTCGCAATCGTGTCTCGACGAGGGAGCTAACGCTCCGTTTCGTAGGTCTGCTCACGTTGCTAACACTCGAAAAATTGGGTTTTAAATTGTTTACGTGCGAACACTCGGGCGAATCTTTATAATGTCGCACGAATTTGTCGTCCGACGGCAGCCAATCTTTGATCGAGACACCGCAATAATAACAGATCGTCACATTTCCGCATCCGGTGTAGAATAAACCAGAGTTTGACATGAAGAAAGGTCGCTTAAGCCCAATCGGCCAGATGGCGTATGATTTTACGCAGTTCATCACGTGCGAATACTCCCAGTGGGTGACTTTAGTCAATATTTCAAATGTGTAGCACGGCAACGCCATCTGATGCAGCTCTCGGCACGGTGATTCCGTCTTCCACATCTCCAACGATAGCGATAACTTGCAAAATGAACAGTTGACGAATACTGCGTCCGGATTGTAGTCGGAAACGCGATAGAATCCGTATTCTGCAGCGTACTCATAATCGGAACCCGATAAAGTAGCGATTCGCTCCTTCAAAGTCTTGTGACTGAATAAATGCAGATTTTTCAAAAATTCTGGCTCGATAAAGTCCATGGCGAGGGCAACAAAGACTTACTAAACTAAACTGGCTGCGGGACCTGTACTGTTTATATAAGTCCGCGTTTCCGCGGAGGGGGTTGTGTGAATGGGGTATTATACGTGAGTCTATTAGTAGTAATAGTGTTGTACCGGTAATAGTTTACTCTCTTACACAATAACTATGCATAAAAAAAATATAAGTTCTTTTACAATTACAACTACATTGATACACTTTATAGTTTTATACTTTTACATTTCTATATTTATTCCATATTCTCATTATCATCGACTTCGCGCTCATCGGATTCAACAGTTTCAACCTTATTCTTCTTGCTAGACTTTGCATCTACAGAGGGTTGCTTGCGTTTGATGGGCAATTTGGTTGGATCGCACCTCCGTCGTCGTGAGTGTCCAGCATGTCGAGCAACTCTTCCAGCGATTGCATACATTTGTTAAACTCGGACACGTTGTCGTCAAAGTGAGCCAAGTTTAGCTTCTCCAAAAGCATCACCACCAGATTGGAGAGGTTGTTTTTCGAGAATCTCGATGATACGGTACGCATTTAGACTGGTATATTGGCGACAATCTGATTGCGTTCGCCTTCGTCGCAGATCAATCTGTTCAATTGGAGCTTGTACATCTCAGCTTTACCGGTAAACTTGTGAGTAAACGTGGCCACACTGGGCGTTTTGAAGTATCGCACGTTCAAGAACTTGCTCTTGGGATCGACCATCGACCATCTGAATAGTTTAGTCGGAGTTTTTGTGGTGTCTCTACCTTCAAACACGCAATTCTGGACATTACAATATCCAAAGATGTAGTTTTTGTTGTCGGCTACTAGGTAAACGCGCTTGAGCGACTTGAGGAACAGGGCTTTTTTAATCATTTAATTACCCTTCTTCTTTGCCAACTTGAGCACCTGAGTTCTGATTGCAGGCGGAATATTGTTCACGTCCTCTCCCGCGTCCAATTCCAACTCAGCGGCGGCATTACGCAAGATCGTACGATTCTCGTTCGAGAGATTAAAGTGCAACACGTCGGCGCGGGCGTAACCAATGATTTTGTAAACTTTTGAAGGGGTAGAATACTTGTAATTCATGTTGTAGCGTAGCGGAGACACTGTTTCTTTGACAATCAGAGTCTCGCTCATGCCCTTGTACTGTTTCACCTCGTGCTATTCGGGATGTTTAATGTAAAAGTTGAGCGGTGAACCGTTTTCAAAGAGATGCAGGCAACGCTTCAATCTATCGGCATAGGTCATAGGGTAGGTTGTTGTAAGATGTCTTTTGAAACAGTCTGTCATAAGAAAATAAAATAGCAACGCTTCGAAATCAAATTTAAATATTCTAAATCTTTAACTTATTGGTAACAATAGAACGTTTAAATCAAAATCACATCTAGTTTTTGGACAAATTTTCATATAAACTAAAAAAATCAGAAATGCGCACTTTTACACAACCCATCCGGTAAGTTGGCGCAGCAAAGTCGATCAAATGGCGCAGTTAATGCGAGGTCATCTAAGGGAGACAAATATCGCATTTAATTAAATACACCAAATCCAAGATATCCCGTACATTTATCATGCCACCATTCTTGACACACTGAGCATTCTATCCAGTCTTCTTTTAAGGGTTCCTTATATATTTCCTGACACCCAGGACATATCCAGACCTTTTCTACATCAGGTTTCTTGGGTGCTTTAGATTTTTGTTTGGTTTTTTAGGTTTTGGTTCAGCTTTTTGCTTACTTGCTGCCTCTAATTGCTGTTTGTAAGGTGAACTACTAATTACTTCAGATTTCATACGTTTCCTATTAGTGGATCTTATTGTCTGAGATTTAGGGAAAGGCTTAATATTCAGAATTTTATCAGACACTGACATTTCGTGTGAATATGTAGCATTTGTTTCTGTGAGATCTTCATTGGTCGAGGTAGAAGGGTTGCATTGACTCGGTTGAGGAGACTGGGCATCAATAGTGCTTGTTGGCTCAGTAACTTGCGTGTTTGGATAGAGATCTTGTGATGTGCCAGCATAGCTACTTGGCGGTCTCGAGTTTCCTACAAAATCATCCGGATTTTCTCTATCTGTTACAGAACTGGCCATAAAATCAGCATCACTAAAAACATCTGGGTTCCAAAGCCAAATTCCTGTGACTCTGAAACTATCTACAGCACATTGAATATTCGCAGCTTGTTGTAGGCAGATGCAAAAATAGATGTCACCTGGAATACTGTAATAGCTCTTCCTGGATGACTCCTCAACCATTTTTCACACTCCGCAGCGCAATGCTTTTTCAGTATTCCGTGAAAACCTCTATCGAGAGGCTGCATCTTATGGCTGCTATGTGGTGGTAAAGTGAGTGCAACAATATTATTTTCCCGGAAAAAATCCACAGCTTTAATCAAGCAATGTGAGGAGTGATTTTCTAAAACGAGGAGAATAGGGTCATTTTCAGTGGGCTTAGTATGATCTCTGAAATGACTTAACCAATCAATAAATAGATCCGTATTAATAAAGCTAGAATCCGAGATCATTCCTATTGATCCAGCTGGTAATCCATCGAATAATTCAGCTTTCATTCGTTTTCTGCGGAAAATAAATGCAGGTGGAACAAAGTGGCCACTTGCAGACACAGCACTTACAACAGTCACATTTATGCCTCTCTCAGCACTTACAATTTTATTGACTGCTCGTTTTCCTTTAGTTGTAAGAACTTTGGGTGGTCTATTTGGGACCGTGGATATACCCGTTTCGTCCATGTTGTAGATACGGTGAGGAGCAAAGTTGTATTTGTTCAACATAGCACTCAAGTTAATATAGAAGCGTTCACATTGTGGTCTGTTAAAACCAACAGCACGCGCAATACTTTCGACAAGTTTGGATGTCTTCTTAAAAAACCACGAAGCTATTCCATACCCGCAGTCTTTGTTTCTTGATTCTGTGTGCTAGATTATTTTTTTCAGCGAATTTATAAGCAAGTGCCCTTAAATCTTTCGTGGTCATACCAAAAAACATTGAATCTATAGTTTTCAAATAATCACAGAAAGCTGTTTCGATCTCTGTTGAGAAGGTAGTGTCAAATCTGCCCAGTTTTTTTGGACATGAAGGTCTTTTCAGTAACCTCCTCAAGGAAGATTCTGGCATTCCAAGTGATTTTGCAACAAATCATTTACTTTTACCTTCATGTATGAGCTTGCGTGCTTCTTCTATAAGTGAAGGTGCCCATGTTTGTGTCACTTTTCCTTTCGCGCCTTGTCATTCTGCAATTGATTTTTTTTCTATTTATAATTGAATTGAAAAAGACAGTACAAACCTCAAATTAAAAATAGGGTTTGTAAGATGGCGCGCGCCAATCTTGTACACCCGCTCAGTGCACCATCTTACAAACTTCCCCACAATGCAGAAATCATTGCACTAACGCCATCTCTTATGAAATACCAGAATTATTTCATTTCTTAGATTGAGATGAAGTATGTGTTTAGTCAACAACTCATTCAAAACACGTAATAAATGCATTGTTTTATGCTGACTCAACTTCCAAATGAGAATGAAATTAGATTAAAAGTGTTCGAAATCTTAAGACTTACCTGGAACAATCGTTTTGTGAGCAAATCGGACATTTTTTTGGGAGCACGTACCCGGCACAAGTAATCAACAAAAAGCGACTGAAGTTAGCTGCTTACGTCACACCAGAATCCACAATCGCGAATGCGCCAACTTATCTCCTGCGCCATCTTACACCAACCTACCCTATCATAGAGATTGACTTCGCTGTCGGCCAGCAGATCAACGATAAAGTATTGATGTAAATTGTACACTAGCACGTCGAAAATGTACATTCCTTCCGGTACCAGCGAGGGTAAACCGTCTACGTCGACATGCGACATTTCAGTTTTCAACAAAGGCAGCTTGTCGATCCACTCCGGGTAGTCTTTCGTAGAAGGAAACACTCTTTTGTAGAGTGTCCACCTTCATGATCAACTGCTGTTCACCACTCTCATAGTAAAAGTAAGAGTTTAACTCGCGATCACTAATCTCTTTCGACTTGGGAACTTGAGCGATTGAAGTCATGTTGTAAACTTTGCAAGTTTAAATCACAGAAACAAATGAATCAACCGAGTGCTGTGACTTCTCAACTAACTTATAAATGTAGGGCCAATATAAGCACAATACACTATATCCTTTACACACAATAAAAACTAAACACACTACTAACAAAATATGTACAAACTAACCGCATTCGTCGGTCGATCGCGGCACACGGGACACTTGTCCGGATTGTAGTCGGAAACGCGATAGAATCCGTATTCTGCAGCGTACTCATAATCGGAACCCGATAAAGTAGCGATTCGCTCCTTCAAAGTCTTGTGACTGAATAAATGCTGATTTTTTAAAAATTCTGGCTTGATAAAGTCCATGGCAAGGGCAACAAAGACGCTGCGGGACCTCTACTATTTATATAAGTCCGCGTTTCCGTGGAGGGGGTTGTGTGAATGGGGTATGTAGGTACGTGAGTCTATTAGTAGTAATAGTGTTTTACCGGTAATGATTTATTACATGTATTGATTGAACTTGAACTGAGTATAATCATACAATTGCATAAAGAATTTAAATCCAAAGTTGACGAGTTCTCATCTGGATCTGCTCAGAGAGCTAGATATAGACTTGAATTCGTTGAGCGACAACAATATTCGTGGAGTTTTTCAAACAATCACCTTGAAACGTCCCAATCTCACGGACAATTACAAGATTAGTATACTGCGAACGATCAAAATATTGAATTCGAACGTCACAATCACGTATCCGTCGTTGAATCTGTCGCAGAGACGCACCGGTCACGCGAACGGAGAGTTTGTCAAAAACATTACCCTAACAATAAAATCATAAAAATCCCTAACTCAGTCACTCACAACTTTCCACACTCGGTTCTTGGATATTTTCAGGACCCATTTCTACAAACAATTCTATAGTTTTTAGTATGAAACACCGGTTGCTCCTCAGCTTCTGCCGTTTTCGTCCACAGCTCAGAAACCGATCTAAAATCAGCAAAAGCTTATTGAAAACATCTTTATTGCATAGTTCTCTCGAGAATTTTCTAGTAAAATCGAGTCTGTAAGATCGAAAATGTTTATTTCCGGCCCCAGCAGCCTCTTCTGATAGTTGTCCGATAGGCAGAAGGGCATGTTTAATTAAGGCAGGACCATGTACGAGGATTTTATGTAATGTAGGTGTCATGGGATGCCAACCATATAATTTGACGTATAATTCCGCAGTTTCGTTTGCGAAATTTGCAAACTTGCTTTCATTGATTTCATAACCAGAAGAAATGGCTTCTATTATTACTCTCAGCTTCTGTATGAGACATATGTCGATGCCTGTAATTTCAGCAGCTGTTTCAGGATCGCAGAAAAACCTTGTGGATGTATTTCCCGAGTTTGAGTTCCCAAAACCGGCTTGATATGATCGTCTACAATGAGTCCTGTTTTTTCCTTGAAGTCTTTTTGTATTCTTTCTTTTGTTTGTTTCACAGTGTGTCTCTCATTTTGACCCCCTTTTTTTGGGTGGAAAATTATCAAATAACTTTTCTCGCTCTGGGCGGAGGGGGAGGGCGTGTCAGACTCTTACTGACTAAAACCCATCCGTGTTCCTTTCCTTCGGTTGCCCTGTTGCCGGGGGCCACGATTTCCCTATCGGTTTTCTTCGCACCCCCGGCAGGCATATCGGCCCAAGCGGACCCCGTCAATTCTGCTGACATCTCTTTGAGGCGCGCGTGGAATACAACGCGCCGTCGACCCGGGCCTGGTCCTTATCGGATGGTGAGCTACCCATTGCTCACCGTCCGCAAGCCCGTGCCTACGGTGTACAGTATTTCGACTAGTACAAGCTAGGGGGACTAAATTATTATTTGACTTATTTTAATTGTTTATGTACATTTAAGGTGACTGTTGGTGATGTGTGTGAGGTGGTCAGGGACTCAGGAGCTCTTCAATAATAGTTTTATTAAGTAATTATTTTGATACAGTATATTTCGATCAAAGTTTACAATGAGTAATTTTAGTGATGCGCGCACTGCGTGAGTCACTCGCGTTCGTTCGGTCGGTCAAGTGATCACACGACAGCCGTCTCGCGCGGAGCGGCCGGCGGCGGCGCGCTCGCCTTGCCCCCTTCCTCGCCCCTCGTAGATGAAGCTCCCCGCTTTCGGTTTTTGGAAGCGTAAACAGTGGCTTACACTGTTTTAGAGAGAAATGGAGGAGATTTCTGTGTTCTGTATGTGTATACGTCGAAGGTGTGGATGCAAGATGACAGTAGTCTCCTGATTTTACATTTCTGTTTACTGTTATCACGGATGGGTCTAATTAGCTGCGTCTACCTACTTTTTATGCCTGAAAGGCACAATATATATAGATATATTTATACATACAACAACATTTTTCATTCATTAATTTTTTTTTTGTATATTTATAAAAAATTTAAAAAAAAAACATAATTATGTGTAAAATAGGTATTTATTTATTCATTCTATCAAATAACATACAATAATAGTCCAAGAACGACAACAATTATCTATAAATATAAAATAACTTGTCTATAAATGATTTAAATACAATAATGTTATATCTATTTTATAAGAATTAAAACTAAAACATAATGACAAATGACTACATAATAAAATAGGTAAACATATTTACATTAAAAGATAATTCTAACAAGTCGAATCTAATAGTCATCATCAGAAGATTCATCACCACACTCCAATTCGCTAGAATCTTCTGATATCGTTTAAGTTGTTATGAACACTTTCTAGTACTTATCAGTTCAGAAAATAAGTCGCCATTTGGAAATAAAACAGTTTTTTTTTTTTTTTGCATTTATTTTTCTTAAGCACTGACTTATTTTATACAACTTACAATCACTTTTGAATGGTAAGTACATCATTTTTGACTTCGTAATTATTTATTTCAAAGTTATTTACTCATTTTAATCTTTTCTATAATAGTCACCTTAAAAGTTTAAACAGCTATGGGTTCCATTTCATACAGTAAACAATTGGTACAGTTATATCTTATGGATAGCTTAAAAGATTTTGAGATTGCCACGATGTCTCGAGTTGTCTCCCGACAGCTTTACTCCTTAGCATAATTTTGTATTTAATTATTGTTTAATTAGGGTTAGTTAGTAGTTGCAATATAAAGGGAAGGGGATGTTATGTATGTATGTGTAACGAACCGTGGCTGCGACCCGGCTAAGTAACCCGTGCATAGATATTAAAGTACGAGTAGTGTGTCATTGACTAGCGTGTTTGACTGTTGTCAGTCCTATACCTGCATATCTAACAATAATTAATGGTTTACAAATAAAGTTGGTAGGGGGACAGACCAGGGTAGAGACTTTTTCTTAATTACAGCTGATTGTGACTAAATTACATACAATTTCTGTTATAAATTTAAGTGGGCATGTAGATAGTATCATAGTATCAACTTATTATTTATATAAGTACGTATTTGATTCTTGAATATTTTTTAATACATATTTTTCTTGGATACTTGAATTTTTTTTTTAATTCGCCCCTCTTTCATTCTCAGCATTCAATAGACAGACTCTAATGTTCAGTGAGTGGGTAGTATCCGGCAGTAATAATAGGAGAGCCGGCAGCAAATATACCTACTAGCATAAAATTATAACATAAACGTAGAAAAAAATATTAATAAAAATCACTTTCATCGATTGAACTGTCCTATGACTGATAATAATCATATAAAATCTAATCAATATCATCGTCCTCTGAATCATTTATTATAATGAACTCTACAGTGTTGGTTCACCTTCATACCATAGAGGTTCTAGGCGATTGCTATTCAAAACCTATCCGTATTTTTTGCATCAAATTTTATTATTTTATTTGAACATGCGTTTTGACACATAGCGTTTATGAAAACCGGTCGTAATATTTTTTGTTTCATTGCCTTTTTACAAGGCGGCATTCCGCATGAACTAAAACTTTAATTTTTTTTTTACAAAGGTACCTTTAAATTTTTTGCTTGCGTATGTTTTATTGAAGTATCTGGCAGCATTCTTATTTATACAGTTTTTATTTCCATACATTTCGCAAGTAAATTTATGAATGAAATCGACTACTTCTGTATCATTCTCGTATACAAATTTCTCGTCTAATTTATTGAAAGCTCCCTGGTAGATGGGATTCTATTTTAACATCTGGAAAGATTTCGATTTACCTTTGTTGTGAAAAGCAGCGGTGTAAGTAATCACAACCAATTTTTTGCTTGCGTATGTTTTATTGAAGATAATGTATCTGGCAGCATTAGTATTTGTACAGTTTTTATTTCCATACATTTCGCAAGTAAATTTATGAATGAAATCGACTACTTCTGTATCATTCTCGTATACAAATTTCTCGTCTAATTTATTGAAAGCTTCCTGGTAGATGGGATTCTATTTTAACATCTGGAAAGGTTTCGATTTACCTTTATTGTGAAAAGCAGCGGTTTAAGTAATCACAACCAGTGTACGCATGAAATGCTGGTAGTGAACAACACAAAGTTTCTCCTAATGTTTTTGATAAATGGGTACAATTTATAGCATTTGGATCTTTAGGTCTTGATAATCCGCCCGAAAGTAACCAAATATTTGGTTTCAGTTGGTGTGCGTGTGCTAAAACACCAACTGAAATATCTGTGTCAGATTCTACAATATAAATAATTGTCGTGTCTTTTTTTAAATACAAGAAAAAGTTTTCAAGTATCTGATTATTAATGATTAATCAGCTTCAACAGTTTTCGTAATTTTGCTGCCATCGGCACTAAACGAATAGCATTTCTCATTAGCTGTGACAAATACTTTTTTACTGCCAATTAATTATATTGCTCATGGTTTTATTCTCCCAAAAGTTCGAAAGGAAATTAACTACAGCTCTTTTATTATTATTTTTCAGGGCTTTATGAAAGTTTGACGGTGTTTTTGGGAAGGGCCTGTAATTTCATACGGGATCTCTTCTTGCTGTTTTGCTATTTCACAGTCTTTAATGGAGGGCGATAAATATCTGTCAAATATGAATATGAATTTCATCAGCTTCTATGGTGCAAATTTTTTGTAATATAATTTCGGCAAGTTTTTCAAATGTGCTGGGGATTGAAGATGGACTTAGGTGTCGGAGCTGTTATTTACGAGCAGCTCTTGTGGTGATCGGGTTCTTGACTTCACTAAAAATGCTTCCTTATATTAAAAGACTAATATATGTAGTTCTGCATAGGAACTGATTATAATGGGTATATTTATTTGATAGATGTGGTTTTACGACGGAGATCGTAGTGGTGTATTCTCTTGCTCTGTCTTTATGAGTAAACAAGTACTTCCCTGTACTGCTTTAGTAAAACTGTGAAACTTTTTAGTTGACAACAACATTTCAAATTGATATTCGATCATGTGTTGTGGTTAATGACTTGTGTCATTCACCATAAAGTAAAATAATCTCTGTGCAAACAACGTTTTTACTTCCATACCCTAGTTATCTAGTTAATTTCATTAAAAAAAGAACTAACAAATAGGAAAAATAATAAGACGAGCCTAGCCCGGGCTCTCCTGCTACACTACCTATGTGTATTAGTGGAGTTAATAACATGCAATTTAATATAACAGATTGTTGTGAATTTACCTTAAATTCATTCAGTCCTTACAGCACAAATATTAAGTGTTTAGTTATACCAGTAGTATATTATTGGGTATTCTATACCACTATCGGCAAGTTGCTCGGCGAGTGCGCCTCGCTGCCGATAGTGGTATAGAATGCCCAATAATTGATAATCTACTCGCCTCTCCACTCGACCGTACATTGTACTGAGAACTTGATTTGGAACGATTAACTCGACCAAATCGATACTCGACTCGCCACTCAACTCGACCGATACACTCGAACGAGACAGTTAATTGTGTCGCGTACTGGATGAGCTTTACTCCATACGTCTGACCAGTATGCGGCGTTTCGGAGAACGATGAACTATCAACTCGACTCTCCGTTTACTTACTGCACTCGACCGATCACTCGAGTTTGTATTCGCTGTTAACAGAATGTCGAGCGAGAGTGATGGTGGCTGATGATTGTAACAAACCAAAGCTTGTGACTAAAGCGTTAACGGGTTGTTACTGTAAATAATAAACAACTGTAACTTAGTTACTTGGTTTAATTATCATAAAATGTTGGTTTGTCTGGAAACAAAATATCAGCCGCACGCACGAGCTCTTGTAGTTTTCGCCACTGAATCTACTCGCCTCTCCACTCGACCGAGACAGTACATTGTACTGAGAACTTGATTTGGAACGATTAACTCGACCAAATCGATACTCGACTCGCCACTCAACTCGACCGATACACTCGAACGAGACAGTTAATTGTGTCGCGTACTGGATGAGCTTTAGGGCCCTTACGCACCAGCGGTTGGCCACCAGGCGGTTTGTTTGAGCGGTCCAACCGCTTAATGCGGTTTCTTCGCGTTTTTCTTCGCGGTTAGCCGCCATAGCGGTCAGCCGCTATGAAACCGCGTTCAGCGGTTGGACCGCACGAAGGCGCGTGGCCCATAAGCAAAATGGACGCCGTCGAGATAGCTTGTGTTATTTATTTTTACTCCCGAAAACAACGAAAGAAAAATAAAAAAAGATACTGGATTCATCCTTTACTAGAAACACGCAACGAATTTGGCCAGTTCGCAAGTTGTTTTCAAGAACTGAAGAAGCACCAAGATAAATTTTTCGGCTATATTAGAATGAGTGTTTCGTCATTTGAAGAACTACTAACAGTTTTATATGACACCATCAAAGGACAAGATACTAAATTTCGTGATTGTATCCAACCCGAAGAGAAATTAGTAATAACATTAAGGTAAGTACCTATGATAAATAAAAAAGTTTTAATAGTTATTATGTTTTAATTTTAATCGCAATGTGGGTTCATAATGGAATAAAAAAAAAGTAGTAAACTATAACTATTACTGAGAATTATTATCATTAAAAAGATCTAGATAATCAGATTCTTGAGATGTCTGTGAATATGTTGATTCAGGAGAGATTACAGATTGTTCTTCATTACATGTTCCACGGTGTGTAGGTGGACCTGGGGGCGGTGGTGGGTTATTATTTCTAGCAAATGATGGTGTCTGATATCCTTGGGATGGCCCTTGGTTGTAGTTAAATGGTCGTACGTAATCCCAAGTAGAGTTACAGTAGTTGTATCCAGACGTTTGGGCTTCAGTAATAACTTGCATTATTTGAGATTTTGTACGTAGGCGTATATGTTCAGGCACTTTTTTTATTTCACTAACCAACGACAAAAAGAAAAGTCTATCTTCATCTTCTTCCGCCTTTTTCAACTCTACATTCTTATTTAAGACGTTACTCAATTCAACTCCTATAACATCTTCTTTATTTAACTTTTTTTTTCGTTTTGGCGGTGGTACTACGACTGGGTCAGCTACGTTTTCTGTTTCATTTCTTTCATTTTCTTGCCTTTGCATGCTTGAATCAGTTTCATTGATAGTTACTGTGTCCTTCAAAAACATTAAATTATTGTAAAATATGTATTGAGTCTTTTTCTTAGCCGCTGACCCACTCCTGGTAACATTGTCCTTTAGAGCTTTCACGAAGTTATCCCTAATGTTCTTCCATTTCTTTTGTAATTCTTTTCCTAGAACAATAGGTACAACAAACAAGTTAATGATTTAGTCATAAAGTAATAGATTTGTTGTAATTCGTGTGATATGTGCAATAAAGAATATAGTATAGGTACATTGAATTCAATAAAACATGTAATAATAATAAAATGTTTGTTTCAGATATTTTGCAACAGGTTGTACATTCACGGAACTACATTATACATTCAAAATTGGAGTAAGCACTGTAGCAGAAATCGTACGAGAAGTTTGTTTTGCAATTTGGTTTTGTCTGAAAGATATTTGTTTGCCTGAACCAAACAAAGACGCTTGGAAAAAAATTGCCAATAATTTTTTTCAAAGAGCAAATTTTCCTAACTGCTTAGGTGCTGTTGACGGCAAGCACATACGATGCATTGCACCTAATAACAGTGGCTCGATGTGTTTTAATTATAAAAGTTTTTTCTCTTTGGTTTTATTAGCAATATGCGACACTAATTATAAATTTGTTATGGTTGATATTGGAGCTTTTGGTAAATTCAGTGACTCGTCAATATTTCAAAATTCGGTTTTCTATGAAAAAATGCAAAAAAACCAATTGGATATTCCAGAGCCACAACCTATTTCACAAAGCAGCGAGACATGTATCCCATACGTTTTTGTAGGCGACGAGGCATTTGCGTTATCTACGAATTTAATGCGCCCATACGCAAAAAAAGATTTGGATGAAACCAAAAGAACGTTCAATTACAGGCTTTCTAGAGCAAGAAGATACGTAGAATGCAGTTTTGGAATTTATGCAAACAAGTGGCGTATATTTCATAGACCTCTAAATGTTCAATTCGCTCTAGCAAAAGATATCATAAAAGCTACTTGTGTCTTACATAATTTTGTAAGAGACCGAGATGGTTATTGTTTCGACGACTCACTCAGTTGCCCTTTGCCAGAAAATGTAACACAGGAAGGGTTAAGAAGGAACAATAAAACTGCGTTGAGATACAGAGAATTGTTTGCCGAATATTTTATGACTGATGGGAAATTAGAATGGCAAAGAAATATGATTTAACTGAAAATAGACGTATTTATTATGTTCTAAGATGTTAAAAGTATGTTTTGTTTCGTTTAAATATATGTAATAATAATAACTACTTACCAAGACTTTTTTTTGCCTCTGTTGTCATCTCCTCTTTTCCAAAAATATCTACTAATTCTTCCCATTGTTTCCGTTTTAAATCTCTATTCTTATAAACTGCTCCTTCACAATTCCAAATAGCTTCTCGTTGTTGAATTTCAACAATGAATTTCTCTGTGTCGAAGTTCATGGCTGCGCAACTGAAAACACGTGCATACTCACCGGCGGCTCGCTGCAAACTAACCGCCAGTGCGTATACACAAGATGGCGGCTAGCCGCGAAGCGGGCCGCGGCCCTGCATTCAACCGCCGCGGTTGAAATTTTGTGGCGGTTTAGTGCGTACAATCATAAGCGGTTGCATATTAAACTGGAAAAGCGGCTAGCCGCGCGGTTAGCCGCCCCCGCGGTTAACCGCTAGTGCGTTAGAGCGCTTACTCCATACGTCTGACCAGTATGCGGCGTTTCGGAGAACGATGAACTATCAACTCGACTCTCCGTTTACTTACTGCACTCGACCGATCACTCGAGTTTGTATTCGCTGTTAACAGAATGTCGAGCGAGAGTGATGGTGGCTGATGATTGTAACAAACCAAAGCTTGTGACTAAAGCGTTAACGGGTTGTTACTGTAAATAATAAACAACTGTAACTTAGTTACTTGGTTTAATTATCATAAAATGTTGGTTTGTCTGGAAACAAAATATCAGCCGCACGCACGAGCCCTTGTAGTTTTCGCCACTGAGGAGAGTCCGCGTCGGTCTGGAACTTGATTCGGACGAGCGCTTTCTTCCACAGCTCGGCGGAGTCGGTGAGGCGAGCGTCGTCAGCCTTGTACACCTTGCAGTCGATGTAGTACTCTCCGTCAGTGGTTGTTGCTCGGCGCTCACAGCCGCTGGCTACGCGGTTCACAAAGAATGAAGTTAGGTGATCCGATGAATGTTCTTTGTGTGGGATGTCGCGGTTTTTACTGATGTCGAATATGTCCATGCCAGTGTTGGTTTTTTTACTGAAATAATAACGAAAACTGTTATTAGTTAATGTTTAGAACGAGAGATGCACAATCGCATAATATTTTATGAACGACACCACGGATATTTCTGTAGAAAATATTACAAGTGACTAATCAGCGAATGGAATACTTATGCAAATTTACTGTTTTAATTTAATCAGAACTAGGAGATAATAAATTCAAAATATTATTCACCTGCTACGAGCTACGGTTGTTGTTTGTGACTGCATCTTGCGTTTCCCTTTGCTGTCTGCAGACGGTTTGCGACAGGCCTTCACTTTGTGTCCAGTGATCGATGCTTGCGAGTAATCACACTCAGAGTCTGACCTGAAATAAAAATAGAGGAAATGTAGTCACACAATTATTATTAATTAATCCAATGGAGTAATGTCCATTGCGCTGGGCATACTATAGGACACAAGTGTTCGGGCAAACACTGGTTCTCTAATATTTAAATGGGATAGCACTGAGACTGAGCTCGTCATACTATGTACAGATCAGGTGATCTGTGAAGTAACGCGCTCACAAACAAATATATGTAGTTATAAATGACAGGCTAATCACAAGTGTGATCCATGAAAACGAACAGACTATTTTATCAGACTTACATTTTTTCCGATCAGAAGTTCCACTCGGTTTGATGACTTGGCTGGTGATGACAGCAGCGGATGGCTATCGACAATGCCGTCACTGATATTGTAGGCGACACGGAGTGTTTGTAGACCGATTATACAAGAGCACTTCGTTGCACTTGCAGACTGCGAATACTTTGTACCGAACAGAAAAACTTGTGGCTTATAAGTTAAAATAGAATTATAAGTTAGGAATGTTAAATCCACTACAATCAATCCGGTATTGCTTTGTTAAAGTAACTTTTTCTATAGTCGTATTATACGCGTTGGTAAAATGAAGACGAAGGAAAATTTTATACTGTATCGAATGTCGATGCGGCGAAATAAGCTACCGTAGGGCTGACCAAACGATAGCGTGAACGGAATCGCCACAAACCAGATGGATTTTATAATTTTAAAGAAGTAAATAAATGTTTCCAAGGTAATTATTTCATCATCTACATTTAGGTTTCGTGTAGAAAAAATGAACTTACTGCCGTCTACCGCGTACTTCTCTAGATTTCCTAAAATAAATAGATAATATAATTCCTGTAACTACGGTAACGGTTATGAGGAAACCATGAACGTTATATGATATCGTCATCGTCATGTCGTCTATCGACATAGGTACTGTGATATATTTTAATCGATTTAGTGCATTGTGTGAAATTTGTATATTTGAATGCCTACCAAGTTGTTACCAACCCTACCAAAATAGCTGATTATTGTGTTCGCGAAATAAATAATTATATTTAGCACACGTGTAACAATTAGGCAATAACAACTTTTATGATGAAATATTTTTCTGCTTTGTAGACAAAAAAAAACAAAACAAAAAAACCCTAAAATATTATTTATTACCTCAAAAGTCTCTCGGAGCGAGCACCTTTCTAAACTGTTACAGTACAATCAAGTTAATTATTATAAATAAATATTTAATTGATCACACACCAGAAACAACAACAATTTCATCTCCTGGAGCAACTGTGTTCGTTATATCGAGGTGCTGAAATATACATACATATTTGGATCACGCAAATACATAATCTTATGTATGAACCATTTCATACTGTGCAGGTAATTATCAAATATAACACAACAATAATACGATAACTATTTAGAACATTATAATAATTATGACTATTTTTCATTCTAGAATTTACAGCTATTTACCTAATTCTTCATCGGTACCAATAAACCATTTTTTTTGTTTCAGATACATTCTGCCTAAACATAATATTAATTACTGACTTGCCTGTGAAGAATTATTAAATTACCTGAAGTATACCTACATATTTGGACCACGCAGATACACGTACTCTTATGTATACATAGCTTCATATTTTGCAGGTAATTATGAAATATATTTTTCTTCCCAGAATATACCATTATCTTACCTAATCAGATTATGTACCTAATGCATCCATTTTTTTATTATTTCAGATACATCCTGCCTAAACATAATTACCGACTTGCCTGTGAAGAATTACACAAGGATCTTGAAATCAGCGTAAAATTGTCCTGACCAAGTTGTACTAATTATATAAAATATTTTGGCTGGTATACCTAAGACGGTGAATATTAGTTGTAAGTATTATCTAATCCAAATTTATTGAAATAATAATTTTAAGTGTTCTTGGATTTCAAACAATAACATAATGCCTCACTGCTCTGATTGTAAAGTATTTGTAGACAATCGTCGATGGTCTGGTCATTTACGTAGCAATGTACAGTAAGCGCTCAAAAGTGCATGAGCACGCTAAGAGTCGTATTGCTGTGAACACGCGGTATAGCTCGTACATTTGTATGTGTAAGCAACACGATACACACACTACAGATAACGCAGTTACACGAAACAACAATATATTTCCGTCGCTTTAAACATGCTAGCACACACGCACTATGCGCGTGAACTTGACCAGTTAATGGCATTGCTAAAATTCGATAGTTACTTAACAAGCGCAGATAGCAGAAAGCGTTAAGCGTTGGTATGGAATTCAATCTGCCTCAGGTTCTAATCTCGTGAAACACAGTGCGGTTTTTTGCAAATATTATTATTTTTGTTTTCGATAATAATATTTTTTAAATATTGCTGCTTTTTTATGTTGTTATTGCAATAAAGGTTTTAGAATAAAAAATGCGTGATATATGATAACTAAATTAAAAAATATATGTTTATTCGTTATATTTATTTTACATAAGTTAATAAACTGCTACAATTATTTATCATTACTTCAGCTGAATAAGATGTGAAATAGATGTCAAGAAACTTAGAAGCAGTTTGTATTATTTAGACATATTTAAATTATGAAATATTTTAAATTTTTAATGGATTTTTTCACCATAAATATTAAGCTTTGATCATGGTCGAAGTAATTAAGTAATAAATAAGAATATTAGACTACTTAAAATGTAAAAAACTACTTACAGAATAGGTAATTTTAAGGTTAAATATGGGCAGTTTGTTTATATTTTATTTGTATTAATTATTTTACATTTTATTTGACTTTAGTAAATATTGGTTGTTATTGAGGTTAAAGCTTAAGTATTCATTTTCTTTACGAAAAGAAGATTGAAACTAAACCTCAAATTTTTATCCTAAAATAATACTATTACTAAAATAATATTAAACAATTTCGGTATATCTGCAAGAAATACGACAAACACCCTATTGAAACGTGCTTAAAAAATTCGTTACCATAAATTCATGCAATAACGAATCTGTTGTTTATTAAGTTGGTACGGTCAATATTTTAAGGTCAAAAACGGTTTTCTAGCTGGTCTTCAGTGATGCAAGCCTTCAGAGTGCACGGCGAACGGTTCATAATGACGTGTTTTTAATAATTCAGCAAAATGTCTCGTTGGTATGAAACCATTTGTTTCATTCACCATTTGACGTCGCTGCTACTCGATAATAAGCCCCTTCCTCATATCTCTTAACCCTCACAGTATTTCTCTAGAACAAAGAAAAACATTGTTTTTATTACACATAATACCCTAGTATTTATTATTCACTAATCGAATTAAACCTCACAATGAATTTAAAACTTTAAAGGCATCTTCTGTCTCAACAATACCTCTGTTCTATCAACAATACCCTTGATTAAGATTTATGTTTAGTAAAATATGAAATATATTAATGATAACACTCACACTTAGTCCGGTTTCATTAGATATTCACTTCACTTTTACGCAGCGCAATAATATTCTCTGATCTGATCTGATCTCTTCAATATATTTTATGCCTGCTTTTTGATAATAATAACCACAACACTGCGCTAAATACTCGTCACCAATATTATCCACGAACCAAAAAAGTTCTATTAATTGAATACTCGTAACAAACTGCATCTACCCCACAGAAATCGAAATAATTTACTGAGTTTTTTGTGGTCTACCTGCTAAACTTTAATATTTATGTGAACAAGACGAATGAAACTAAAAACGAATGATGATTATTGAACTAGTCATTGGTTGCAGACAAAGTGAGTGTGTGTGTGTAATGTGCGTGTCTACAGTATTGTAACAACTTATAGAAGAAGGTCGTAAGTCAAACCGAAGCGTCAGTCTATTGCTTTGTGAGATTGCTCATGGACTTTTGGTCGGCACTGTACATAAAAACAATAGTTCTACCCCTATGTATGATAATGTTGCAATTATTAATTCTTCTTTTAAAGAACGAATCAAAAGTTACAAAATCATAGCGACAGGTGAACAAATACATAGTTTTCCTGAGGTGTTTCTCAAAAGTATTAGTACACAAGTCAAACATTTAATAGATAATTCAATAGAGAAACACACCTCTGTCAAAATAAATTTTGAACTGTTTGCTTCGTTTCTTATGTATAAAAATGATCAACAAGAAATAAAATCATTCCGTACAAACAACATTATTACACATTTTCATTACGATTTTGATTCTATTTATAAACTAACTATTGATTTACTACTAAAAAAAATTGAAGAATTTGAGGAAAGGGATAGTGGTTGGACTTTTTTATGCAATTCACATTTAGAATTAAATATTAATAAATATCAACCACTCAGCGGATCTAAATTTTTAACTTTGCCGAAATTCATAAAAAGTAAAAGAGCTTGTTTGAATATTCGGAACAATGATGAGTATTGCTTTTTGTGGTGTGTTGTGGCGGCATTGTACCCCACAAATAGACATCCCGATAGGATTTCGTCTTATCCCCGCTTTCAGGATGTTTTGAATGTTAATAATTTGACATTTCCAATCACATTTTCGGACATAGCTATCTTTGAGAAAAATAATCCTTCTGTTAATATATATGTGTATGGTTTAAAAAATGAGAAGACAATTATTGGACCGCTTTATACAACGTTGAATAATAAGTCTAATAAAAGTATCCATCTACTGTTTATAGAAAACAATAATAATTCTCATTACTGTCTTATCAAAGATTTATCTCGTTTAGTTAGAAATCAGATGACCAAACATCATGGTAAACTATATTTCTGTGAAACTTGTTTATTGTTTTTTCCAACGCTTAGTCAAATTGAATCACACTTGTGTGGGGGGGTCGTCACAGTTTTACCAGAACAAGGTTCATTTTTAAAATTTAAAAATTATGATCGGAAACAAAACATTCCATTCGTCATATACGCTGATTTCGAAACGTTACTTGAACCCATTTCCGGCGATGATTTCAACACCGCTAATACGTCATACTCTAAACGCCACGTGCCGGCTGCATTCGCTTACAATGTCGTGTCATCAAATAAAAATGATAGCGTTGAAGGCTATAGAAGTTATCGCGGCAATGATTGTGTTTCAAAATTTATAAATTTTCTTACTGAGGATGTAAAACAGATACATCAGATTATATCCAAAAGCGAGCCTATGATATTCACTGATGACAATTCTCTTGAGTTCAAACGTGCCGTTAGGTGTCATATTTGCGACAATTTACTCTTGACCGATAAAGTAAGAGATCATTGTCATATTACAGGCCTGTATCGAGGTGCAGCACATCGACACTGTAATTTGCAACATAAAGTACCAAAATTTATACCAATATTTTTTCACAATTTATCCGGGTACGATTGTCATTTATTTATAAAAAAGTTAGGCGAAATTCCTGGCCCAATTAAAATAATCCCTAAGACTAAAGAAAAATACGTCGCATTTACCAAATTTATTCCTATTGCTGATAACGAGTTTATTTGTATAAGATTTTTAGATTCATTCAACTTTTTAGGAACAAGTTTAGACAAGCTCGCTAAAACATTGCAGGTGGAAGATTTTGTTAATCTTCGATTTCATTTTTCTAAAGACAGACAGTTTAATTTATTGACAAGAAAAGGTATATATCCTTATGATTACATGACCAATTGGAAATGTTACGATCAAAAATCATTGCCGTCTAAGGGTAATTTTTATAATTATTTGACTAACGAAGACATTACAGATGAGGATTATAATCACGCACAGGCTGTTTGGGCTGAATTCAATATTAATAACCTCGGCGAGTATACGGATCTATACTTAAAAACGGATGTGCTTTTGTTAACAGACATATTTCAAAATTTTCGGAAAACCTGTAAACAATATTACAGTCTTGACCCAGCGTTTTACATTACTGCACCTAGTTTATCTTTCGATGCAATGTTGCTAAAAACGGGCGTTCAGTTAGAACTCGTGTCGGACTTAGCTATCATCAGAATGATACAAAGCGGTATACGCGGCGGTTTGTGCATGTGTTCCCATCGGCATGCTAGAGCCAATCACAAATACATGCCTGAATATAATCCATCACAACCTGAGAGTTTCATAGTATATTTAGATTGTAATAATCTTTACGGTTTTAGCATGTGTCAGTATTTACCATACTCTAGTTTCAGATTTTTAAGTGATAACGAATTAGTAAATTTTAATGTTACCACTATAGAGGATAACGCAAACTGGGGCTTCATATTAGAAGTCGATCTATTGTATCCCGAGCATTTACATAATGACCATAATGACTTACCATTTTGTCCCGAAAAATGTGTACCCCCGGGAGGTAAAACAAAGAAATTAATAGCTAATTTGTATAATAAGTACAACTACGTGATTCACTATGTTCATTTAAAAAAATGTTTAGAACATGGTTTAATATTACGTAAAATTCATAGAGCAATTACTTTTAGACAGAGTCCATATTTAAAACAGTACATAGAGTTAAATACTCAATTAAGACAGAAAGCAAAAAGTTCCTTCGAACAAGACTTTTTTAAGTTATTAAATAACAGTGTTTTTGGAAAAACATTAGAAAATACTGAAAATAGAGTGACCGTACATTTAGTTAATCAATGGTGCGATCAGTCCAATCGAACTAAGAAATTTATATCCGCTGAGAAACTTATAGCCAACCCCTATTTCCACAGTGCATCTATTTTATCAGAAAATTTAGTTGCAATACAAATGAAACCTGATCAAATTATTTTAGATAAACCTGTATACATAGGTTTCACTGTATTAGAACTTTCAAAAGCACACATGTATTACTTTCATTACAATATTGTAAAGCCTTTTTATAAAGATCGAGTGCAACTATGTTACACAGATACCGATTCCTTTGTCTATAAAATATACACCAACGATTTTTACCATGATTTGAAATATAATTTTTTACAATATTTTGACAGCAGTAACTATGAAATCACAAATGATTTACAGATACCGCTAAAAAATAAAAAGGTTCCCGGTCTCTTTAAAGATGAAATGGGAGGAAAATATATTACTGATTTTGTTGGTTTGAGATCGAAACTTTACTCTATAAGAACCCCTAATAGTATCATTAAAAAAGCAAAAGGAGTAAAATCATGCGTGGTCAGGGATTTAAACTTATCAGACTATGAAACCATTTTATTTAATGGTGGAGTAATCCGGAGAAAAAATAATATGTTTAAATCAATAAAGCACGAAATATTTACTCGGACTGTCAACAAAGTTGCTTTATCTAGAAATGATGACAAACGATCGATATCTGTGGATCAAATATCAACCCGAGCCTGGGGTCATGCATTTATTTTTAAGAATGAATTACTTGATCATAATTTTAAGTTAAGTGTTACCTACTCATAGTTTAGTTTTAGGAAATAATAAATGTTAATGTTATACAAAAATGAAATAGAATGTGAATTATTATAATTATTGACTTGTTTCATTTATGAAATCCTGTTTATTTCAAAATATCATTACACTTTTTTTTAAATCGGTAAACAAAGTTAACACTGAGTGCAGTTATCTCACTATGCACCTAAAATACCATGCATCATAAGGTTGATTTTCGAATAACTTACGTTTTACGATTAAGTAACATGCTTACAAGGCGTTATTTGTCATTGTATAAGTGTTACCTACGTTGCAGTTCATTGGCCTTAGCTTAGAGACACAAACGCTTAGTTGACAATATTAGTATGACATGTAATTATTTAGTTATTTTGTCATCATTTATGAAATATTATTCGACGCGAACACCTGTTTAATACTTTTTTAACTTCCATCAAAAGTCATCATGTCGGTGAGTAAAATATTTTGAATTCGTTTTTTTATGTTTGTTTCATAACTAGAGATTGTGTTCGCAGCTGTGTTGTGTTGCATTTTTCCAGAGCCTATTGTCACTAATCTAAACTAAATCTAGACTTTCTCGATTGAAAACCCAATTAAAACGCTATACTAGCGGAATAGTGGTATAAATTGTGTTTATATTTTGTTCCAGAATTCTGACACCGAGATTGTATTCAGCCAGTATGCTCAGGATCCTTACGAGGGATTCTCCGAGATGTTTCGCAGTGAACCCGGGCAAAGCAAACAAGTCACGAAAGATAAAAAACCAAAACAACGGTGCAGGGAAAAATCGATAAAGCAAAAACCTACAAAATCCTTCGTTATGAGTCGACTACAGCGTAAAGGGATTAAGTTAATAAAAATTTCAGTGGTAGATCTGTGTAACAACAATCCTCAAACCATAGACAGTGATAGTGACAGTGAAAACGTTATTATAAACGCTCAATATATTGTTCAAGATCCCATCGACAGTGTTATGGACGAAACTGAGTCTTTAGTTAAGAAAATATCAAAATCTTTAATAGGTTTTATAGGTAACTTTTATTAACCGTTTTTGTAAAGTAGTTGATATTTGTATTTTTATTATGATGTTTTTATTTAATTTTGTATTAGGTTGTGTTATTTGTGGAGTAGCGTGGGGGTGTTTAACAAAATAAAAGCAAATTTACATTATTTTGATTTTTATTTAAAAACCTTAAAACCAATAATCTAAATACATTACACATATGAGCACATACATTTATACCCATTCTAAATATTTCCTTAAACAAAGCACATTTTTAAGAGCACAATGCTTTAGATGTTTATTACAATTAAAATTAGATCTTCCTTCACAGTATTTTTATGCAAAACAGAGAAACTAAGACATTGTTCTATACCAAGGTCTGATACTTTACAATTCACACACAGTTCCTTTATCCAATTCACCTTCTCCAAACCATTTACAATAATTTCCTTATTTTCTAGATATGGAACGATTATACGCCGAAATTCTCTATAGTCAATATATCCCTCATTCCAATAAATACCTCTATTTCTTTCCAACCATTTAACTTGTCTCTTTTCGTCACTTGTTAAGTATTTAAACAAGTATGGCGGTTTTATTAAAAATGTTTGCGTATAATCACGACTTGCAAAAGCTAATTCTTTTATTATAAAATTATTGTTCAGGTCTTTAAACCCTTGAACATCTAATATGTCGGATTCATGATATTTTTCTCACAGTATTACTCAATGGCTTGTACTCAATTATGCAGTCGTTCAATATAAGACAGTATGCAGAAGTTTGATCGGGTATATCGGAATCACTCTCAATTTCCACTCTTACATCCACAATAGGACCTGTCTTTACATTATCAGCTTGTCTAGAGCAATCTATGATAAATAGCGGCGCCAAATCTTTGAATTGTTTCTCACTTAATAAGGGTTCCGAGCGACGTCCGTAGTAAGACTGTTGAAATCTGATGTATTGCTCGTATAATAAAGCGATTCTGTTATTCGCGAAGCTGACATTTAGGTTTTCATACGGGAAGTAAGTTGAGTTTAGGTATACTCTAACGTCACGAACATGACAGTGATCGAACTGGGACATATCAGAACTTGAATTGTTTTTTCTATTTGTTTGTAGACCCATAATTATGTATCTTGGTTTCTCTATTTGTGAGGAAGTTTTGATAGACCAGGTATGTTTTGTAGTTTTAGGTAAAGCTGGATATTCGTACAGATCCCAATTTCTGAATATCATCTGGAGTGGTCGATCTTTTTCTAACAGTTTTAGCAAACTTATTTTTTCTTTGTCGGACACTTTTACATGCGGTACACGCCAGATGATTTTATTTATCTGAACGTCATCTACAAATTCCCCGGTGTTAAGTTTCACAGCATTCAGATTAGTGTTACTTCGTAGCAATATCAGTTCGTGCCTACTATTTATCACGACTTTCTTGAAATCTTCTGCAAAACCGATGATGTTACAGAGTGGTATAGAAGCAGAAAAACTACCCCCATTAATATTTTTTATTCCATCGATATTCCAGCCCCATGCATTGGCTATCTTTGATTCACTTTCACTCATTGATATTAACGATTTCATGGTGGTAGTTATGCCAGCGTTTTTTATTCTATCAATTTCCACTCCATTCAGCTCATATCTTATATCTTGGAATAAGTAGAGTAGAGCATTATTCGTAAAATTAACACTAGTGGCTTTCTCTTTCATATCCTTTTTACTTACGACAACAGTTCCTTCCAAATACAAGGTACTAGCTGAGGGAAGTATATACAAGTCCTGTTGGTTAATAGGTATGCGGATTTCATCGTTTCTATTGAAACTAGTTACGTAGGGCTTATAAGAATGAAATTCGATTCCTTCAACAGTGTTGTCATAAGTCGGAGCAGATAAAACGTCTAAGATATTCATTTTAGCAAACCGATCGCTTTGAGAAATGCCTTGTTTTCTTTAGTTAATTTAATTTTCTTCTTAGGGCGAGCTCTTATTTGGTTGGAAGCTTGAGTGGAACTGATATTTTTGATTTGTTGATGCATATATTTATTGTAGTCAATCATTTTTTTCTTCTGAGATGCAAATACAGCTGCACTTCTTCACCGCGCAAATTGATTAAGCGGTTATTTATATCTAACAGCCTGATATGTATACAGCTAATGTTGTTTTGGTTAATTGGAAAGTATATCGCGTTTTTCGGGATTTCTATAATCCTATATCCGGGAGGCACGTTGAGTGCAAATTCGTGGATAATGTGACTGGGTTCTCCGTTTGTGTACGAGCCGCTTACAATATCACATTCGATCCTGATCACTGTTGTAGGTAAAATGTTGACTGGAAAGTGCGATACATGCCATTTATTTGCTTTTAAGATCTGCTTATTAAACCCTAACAAATTCCTAAACGTACCTTCTTTATTAAAATTTATATCTTTTGTACAATATACAGCAGCTTTTAAAGTATTGTTATTGCACTGTAGTTTGATTGATGCATCTTTCATTTCAGATTTTAAATAATCATTAATATCTTGCAATTCATAGGTGCCGTCAGGTATTTCAATAACTTCGTTAGAACCATAATAGAACTTATTATTCGTTTTGTCAATGTTTGGAATAGAATTAAATGTTGCGAAATGCAATAAGGCACACTCATACTGTTCATATAGTTGCAACGTGTTAGGATAGTAAGTAGATAAAGTTGACGAGTTTCCAGTTATCGATAATGTGAGTGACATCTTGCAAATGATTCAAATAAAAGAAAAGCATAAGTTTTATACTTTTTATTTCCAAAAATTCCATAGATATTCTAAACATAAGTGTCCACAATTTACAGTGTTGAATTTCTGATATCTTGTATAATTATAAAAAACATTACAATTCTTAAAATATCGCATTAATTCCATTGGAGGTTTTAAATCTCCGAAGCTATCAAAATATTCACAATAATTGCATACTTTTACATAAGCTACCCAATGCGTGCCTTCGTTCTTAGAGTCGTCCAAGTTAACGACACCACATTCAACCCGTTTTGGCGTCCTTGGTAACTGATCCTTCATGTATACTCCTCGAAAGTGAGGGATGTTGCGTGCAAACCTTTGGATGTCTATATTAGTGAGAGCACGATTAGGTAGCTTATTTTTCAGTTTTTTGAAGACTTAATGAATAAACCATTACCATTTTTATGTGACTTAATGTACAAGCCCTGGCCTAACTTTAAAGACTCCATAGCCTTATTATGTCGTTGTGTTTCTCGCAAATTTTGCTGACCTGCTTTGTAATCGTTAACAGTTTTTGCAATACCAGCCGCACCACCGGCTAAAGTTCCTAAAGCTGATAAACCCGCAAAAATTGGGATTAAAGGTAGAATACCTCCAGTCTTTGGTAAGGGTATCACTCGCGGCACTGGAATTTTCTGAATGCATGGAATTATTTTTTTTGCTGCTGAGTAAGCAGCGTTAATTAAAGTTTTACTGTCCTTTGGATTCAGTTTCTTTATTTTTGCTTTTATTTTTGACACGAAACTTTTAAACGTTTTAATGCCAGAACCAGATTTCAGTTTGGCTTTCATAACTTTGCTCACTAACCATGAACTAAGTTTTTCACCTTTCCCAGCATCGCTCGATTTAAGTCTTTGTTTAGCCATATTTAGTAGTTGCAAATCAGCTTTGTGACGATTGGATAAGTCTGTATGGTTTGCATATGCAATGTCGTGATGCATACAAGCTTCGTCTAGCTTATTTACACCTCGGTCACCTCGTAATAAACGTTTCTGCAATTTAGTTCCGGGACCGCAATAATTGTAGCCGGGTAAATGAAGTTCGAACGGTAGATTATTAATTAAGGTATTAACAAGTTCACCTCCTTGCATTGTCTAATGTGTAATGAGAGACATGATGCAAAAGTAATCGTTATATAATTATTTTAATCCACTATTGCAGTTTTCTCGATCCAACTATTTTCTTCGTTGTTTAGACCCAACCATTTCACAAAAATTTTTGATCCTTTTCTTTTTAAAACCCTTTCTATCAAATAAATACCAGGATAGTAAGATTTCTGAAGTTCTTGCTCGTAAAAGGTTCCCATTATGGCTTGCTTTCGCTGATCTTGTATATGATATGTTACTGGTATGGTATGATTAATTTTTTTATAGTAAATATTTCAGTTGACCAATTAGGTGTATAACCTTTTTCAAAATGTTGTTTGTATTTACTGATACGAACAAAGTCACCTACTTTGAACTTAGGTTTTCTACGGACGGTTACATGATTTAAGGCTTTTTTAATATTTTCTTTTATAACAGACTCGCAAGATTTATTGACTTCAATTGGTTTAAATTTAATTGTACGATGTTTTGTATTGTTATATATCTTTAACGTAACCTCTAACGGTATACCTAACCACATATAGTTTCCGTTCAGACTAAAATATTTATATAATTAATTTTTAAGAGTTTTAATCAGTCGCTCTACGATCGAAGCTTTTTTGGTAGAAAACGTTGAGTAATGGTTAACAATGTAAGTCTTCATAAGCGTTTGAAATGAGTTGTTATAAAATTCTGTTCCCATATCAGTTTGTAAATTAACCGGTTTGCGATTGCTGTTAATCAGTATTCGTTTAAATGCATGAGTAACATCAAGTTTATTTTTTGATTTTAATGGCTCTGCCCAAGCGTACTTTGAGAAGCTGTCAATCACCACTAAAATGTAATTATGACCTTTTTTATATTTTCTTAGATTTTGCATGTCCATCAGATCAGCTTGCCACAAGTCATCGATCCCCTTTAGAATGACAGGACGTCTAACGAAATTTCGTCGTGCTGCTTTGTGTATTTCATTAACAATTTGCTGTTTTGCCATTACGGAGTTTTTTGTAGTAATTTATCTACCTCTGCTTTGGTATAAAACTTATCTTCCAAATGAGTTGAAATCTCAGGTATCTTTGCTTTTAAAGTAGCCTGAACTGTGCCCTTTGTGTCTTTTATGATTTGAGAGCGCAATGAACCAATCATGTTATTAAATTCTTTTAACATATTAGCATTCAATCGATCTACATAATCCTTGTTCACGGTCAGGTTATTTAATTCTTTTAACATGTTAGCATTCAATCGATCAACATAATCCTTGTTCACAGCATCGTCTGCTTCTACTGGAGATCGAACTCCTCTTAGTCTTGATGTTTTTAAATCAAAATCTCCGTTTTCTAATTTTAACAATGCGTTCTCATTAAACTCAAATAACTCTGATAAACGCATTCTTTTGTGAATGTAGTGTCCGAATTTGTCTACGTTCATATTTAAGGTGTATTGTATCGAGAAGCTGATAATAAAATAAACACATTTTAAAATATTTATTTATTTATAACTTTACTTTCACGCAATTCTTCAATGATAGATATAATTTCATTATCTAATCCTGTGTTACCAGCATCTCGAGATGCAATTAGTAATTTTAACCTATCTACCAGTTCATTTGGATCGTCCCAATAAACAAAATCAACGTTTTTCCTCCACATTTTTGTAAAGGGTAGTCCTTTTCCTTTCGATTGGTGGTCCTGAATTGTACTTCGTAGTTGGAATAGAGGCTTAATAATTTGCAAATATTTTTGTCCTTTATTACTTTTGATTGGTTTACCAGGCTCATAGTCTCGTCGATGTGCGTTTGTGTCAAGTAGCATCGACTTATAATGTTTCATATCACTCTCTGTAACCAAGCTTAAATCGGCGTTCTTTTTCAACAGCAACTGTTTTAAACCAGGCGTATTTCGGTATCTGCGTCCAGCTACGATGATATACTCATCACTGATCGTTATACGACCAGAACCTAACATCAATTTTCCGCCCTCTACTCTGACACCAAACGGAATATCGGTCAGAGCTTCTGAGAACACTGGCCAGGATGACGAATCAATACCTTGGTTGTTTTCAACTAATGATTTGTACGAAGAGTCACTTTCGATATCAGATTCATATTCGTCTTCATTGTCGTTATTATCATTGGTTCCTTTACTAATTGTGGGTTCTTTTTGCAAAGTTTTATCGATAAACGGAACTTCGGTTTCTTCATTTTCTATATTATGCATAAGAGAAGCTTGCTTACTGACATTAGCAATTTGGTTGAGTGGTTCTGTTACCGGCTTGAAAACTGATTCCAGTACTTGCTGATTGTTAAGCTCAACATCTCTCATCTTTCGCACCTTCTTCTTAACAGCATCTGCAGCCTCAACAATTTGTCTTTTCAGTGATTTTTCCATAATAACAAAAAGTTCGTGATTGATTAAGCGTTGTCTGAAGAATAATAATATCGCGAGGGTAACAGTCTTAAATATAAGTTTTTTTAATCAAAGACAACAAAAGTGTCAAATTTATTTCTATAACATCCTTTATTTTTGGAGCAATCCTTATTAATCACTACATAATTGAAAGGTTCACTCCATATTTTCGAACACATTTCACGAAATTCAATCCATGTCATATCAGTGTTGACATGTTCTTCATAAATATGTCGTAAATTAATTTCATCTTGTTTAAAAAGTATGATTAAGTTCGCATTATCTCTTACTAACTGCTTGGGGATTTTACTATATGTTTGGTTCAGATAAAAACAATCTATGCATTTGTGTCTTCCCATTGCAAAATAATCACGCATGTTATTTTGATTTTCACAAGCAACATCATCAAAAATAATCACGGAGTTGGGTTTTGCGTCCTGAACGCTTAGTACTTCCTCATTTCCCTGATATTTCTGGAGGGAAATACCGGGAACCCGCTGCAAAACTCTTTCTAAGAAAATGTACTTGGGTTGGTGCAGAGTTTTTGAATAAACATAAACATTTTCAAATCTTAATCCATTTTCGTGTATAAGAAGACCAATTAATAAATTGGTTTTTCCACAATTGGATGGACCACAAATGATACATCGTACTGAGTTAGGTAATAATTCTCCATGGCGAAAACTAGTCTTACAAATATCATCACAGACTGTATCAACATGCAGCGATTGCGGTTGTTTTACAAATTTCATGATTACTGTTGGAAATGAACCGATTAAAAATGAGTGAATGTATATAGTACGTTAACATTTATAAACTTACCACAACCTCTTTTGCGTTACTGGTTCATTGATCGAGTGGATTGTTCATTATTAAGCATTCTGTACCACCCTTCAGAGCGATAACAAACTCGCATGATCATTGGTTGTATACAGTTATACACTAGAGAGTAAGTAAACGGAGAGTTGATGGATGATCATCGTTGCTCATCAAGTACGCGGCAAAATGTACTGTCTCGGTCGAGTGGAGAGGCGAGTCGATTATCAATTATTGGGCATTCTATACCACTATCGGCAGCGAGGTGCACTCGCCGAGCAACTTGCCGATAGTGGTATAGAATGCCCAATAATATACTACTTATACCTGAAATTATAGGTAACTTACCTAAAAGTAATATAAATCCTTTAGAATTAAACATACCTGGGAATCAGCTTGCTATATATTTCATTGTTCTTCTCAAGTTGATCTGTTGTTTGGCGCTGATATTTTCTTTGATATCATTACTGCAAAGAAAATAAGATTAGGTGATAAATAAATAAACCCATACTCCAGAATTATAAACTGGGTTGGTTAGTAACTGGGCCAATAGGTAGTTTAGATAATAATTAACAAAAGAACTTACGTCGTATTTTACCAAGGAAATAAATTAAAACCTTACCAAGTTCTAGGAACTTGAAGAGCTTCCTTCTTCAAGTGCTTTGTACTCTGAAAATGATCTCGTTTGTGAAAAAATTTCATAGAAAATACTGCACCCTTAGAGAACGGAAGATTTAATGTTAAAATACCATTTTGTGAATCTCCAGATATCACGAGCATTTTCGGGTTGAACCGTGGTGCGCTGTCGCAGGGTTAGCTAGACATCGGCCGAGCGCCGCGCATGCGCGCTGCCCGCGCGCCTTTTGCGGCGCCCCTCCAGCTCCACAGAGTCGTACGATGCACGCTCTGACGCGCGCGCGTAACAAATCGTTCTTCTGAGTTCCGCGGTTCTCGCTCGCTCCCGCCAATAGTGTAATTAATTACTATAAGTTACGTAAATATTGTGTTACACTGTTGCTAAGGACCTTTGTATCAAGTCTTATGTGTTTATTAAACTGTCGTTCGTGCCACAAGTATCGTTTTCTTCACTAGCACCTATTGACGATTAATCAATCGGATTATTAATAGAAACAGCATGATATTTTTAAACATGTTTTAATAAAGTCTTCAGAGATATGTCGTTTTCTACATTCTACTGCGATAAAAATAGTAGGTAAAGTCAAAACGTTAAAGTTCCTACTTAAGGTACTTTAATGTTTTGACTTTCACCCAGTTCAAGAAACGTGAACGATCCTAGCCTTTTGTTTTTTGTCATACGCCGTTAATTTATTATGTATATAATGCAATGCTCCATTATATTTTGTGTAATTTTTGGTACTGTTACTGTGTGGTCATCGAAGCATTCTCATCTGCCATTACGACTACACCATGCTCTGTAGTGGCGCATATTAGGTAAATACTCTATGACTGCAACCAAAGCTTAATTTTTTTGCTGTAAAATTAAACTTTTTGGAATCTCATTTATATCAATCAAATCTATCTCGTCTAACTCAAATATTTGGATTTCGTTTAAATTATAGCTAATGATGTCTCACTGAGATCTAGGTCTAACATTGATTCGGTTGCTTCTTCAGGAGCTGTTATTCCTTTGTCGGACAGAGTGAGCATGTTTTAGGCCATAAATGATCATTTTCGCGGTACTGAATGGTTTTGGCTGCAATTTTGGTTGATTAATCTTTCTTCGGAATAGTCGTCTATCAATATTTTGTCGAAAACATAAGATACATTGGACATACAGTTCACAATGGTGAAATGGTTTGTTATGGTTTTTTTGTTGTAATAATACTTATTTTAAATGTTTGTCTTGATTTAGTACACATTCTTTGTGTCGTCTTTCTCGGCGAGAGCTTTTATAAGTTCCATGAGTTAATTAATAATAATTGTTTGAGGTAAAGACATTTGATGTCTTTACCTCAAACAATTTACGAACGCTCATTTTATCGCTATAAGCAATTGGTAAAGGTTGCACCACAGAATCAAAGGCACAAGTATTTTCTATGACAATGCCACTGATGCCTGATGAGCGATTATTGCCATTTGCCAACAAACCTTTACTTGTGCTTTGATTCCGTGGTACTCGTATGTTACGATTGTGAGTTTTATAAGCCTTTCCAGTTTTCAACCGAAATTGGCAAATCGCTCAATACCGATTCCTGTGAGAAATCATCATTATCAATCTCAGAGACGATGACGACATTGAACGGGAGCGGAGAGCGTTGTCGGTTAGAGCGAACATGCTGGCTCGCAGGTTTGCACGATGCTCACTTCCTGTTAAGATAACACTCTTTCGAGCCTACTGTACATCTTTTTACATGAGCAGCCTGTGGGTTAGATATACGCAAAGATTGTACAACACTCTCCGCGTTCAGTATAATAATGTGTTCAGGATGCTGGTGGGGCTGCCCCGCTTCTGTAGTATATCGGGGATGTTCGCGGATGCGCATGTATATTGTTTCTACACAACCATGCGCAAAGGGTGCGGTTCCATGGTGCGCAGGGTATGGAGCAACTCCCAACAGTATCCTAAGCATGATTTCAAGTCGCCTAGACTGTGTTTTCGGGGGTCGCAGTTGTGCCATCTCACATGGATTGTCACAGCGGTGGTCCACTACTATTTGTGTCAGTTTTTTGTAATATCGTTGTAAGTGTTATTAATCATTTGTGAGTCATACGATACTTGAATAAAGATAATTCTATTCTATGATAGCCAATGAACCCTCTTATGATGATTTCTCATTTTATATTTTTCTGCGGAGCGCTTTTTCGATATTTTTAGATTACTAAAACTTTATTTTAATTCACCTGATAGATACTTATGATGCCTTTTAATACATTCATCAACTATCATTCGCTCCGTAGGGAACTTCAAAATAGTTTTTATATTTTTTAAATAACTTTCAACGTTAGAGCTGGAAGGACATATATTTTCTGTTTTTACATGGTCGAGCATTACGTTACGCCAAAAGCTTGCACTTTGGATCCAATTTAGTTTTTTTAGGATTCAGTGCAAAAGCCACAGAACCGAAAATACGTAAGTGATCGACAGATTCCTTTTTGTTACTCCATTTCTCCTCCGGAGTACTGCCCAGCACAGCCTTGGTAAGACAGCGATTCTTGATGTAAACAGCTGTATTGACAGCTTCTGCCTAGTACTGCTTCGGCATGTTTTCATCTTGGAGCATTTTCTGCCACAGCGTTCTGTTGTGGTGTGTGAAGTATGGTCGTCTGGTGTCGAATTCCATTCTCCTTCAAGAAGCTCTGAAATGCAGAATTAATATGTTCACCACCATTATCACTCCTCATTATTTTAAGCCGTTTATCTGTTAAAGCCTTGAAGTGCTTAAATTTCTCGAGTACTTCGCTTGTATTAAAAAAAAAAAAAAAAAATGTTATTATTCTAGTAAAATCATCAATGAAAAGCATAAAATATCTTGTTCCAATAAACGATGAGCACGGCATTGGTCCACACAGATCTTTGTGTACCAATTCCAATGTTTCAGTGGCAATAAAGGTGTCACCACTATTGGGGAAGTCAGTCCGAGTATTTTTTACAACGGCACTAAGTCTCTACAACCATTCCTTCAGCAGACTTTTTTGGTTGAAAAATTAGATATCCGTATATTTTATTTGAAAAAAAAAAATCTTTTCATCTGCTGGCGAAAAAGTGATATGAGCTTGTTGGGATGATGACCCTGAACAAGTATTATTTTTATTTTATTTTATTATATTCGGGAAACTTACAGCTAACTTATTATAAAACCAACCGCAGTGAATATTATTTAAGCTTTGAATAAGAACAAGATCTAAGTGTTGATATGTAGATTATAGTGAATCAACTTAGTACAGAGTAGACCAACTAATGACTTACACCTTGTTACTGTAAGTACTTATATTTTATTTATACGAGCACCTACGCCATTGCAATTGGCCTGCACTATACATGATGTGAAATGTCTACTTAATCTTAGGTATTAAACATAGTCAAGGCTTAGATATAAATATTTATTATTATTTGCATCACACAATAAAGGTCCATGCAGACGGATACAATAAAATACGCCTTATACAAAGATACTTAACTGCCAACTAAAACGAAACAGAATGAACCATCTGGTCGTATCAAGATGTTTTCTAAGAATCATGCCGAAGGGCTTACGTGCGTACAACACCCTACAGTCCTTTCGTCATTACTCCTAGACGTCATTTCGTCGGCGCCGTCTGTCGCTGAAAACCAGCGCTGGGGCTCTGTCTTGCATAGGGTCGTAGCATAATGCTGAGCGATAGCCGATTTGCGTGGATGTGACGCATGCTTCCCCCAACTTTTTCTCATTTTTGCAATCAAATTTTTTTTTTTTTTTTGCTTCGTTTTTGCCGCTAATAAACGATTTTTCTTTCTTTCTTCTTTTGACAATATTACAAGTGCAGTAATAATGACTGACAGCATGCCGACCGTTCAACGTCCTGTCAAAACCAACGTATACGTAGTAAGTTTTCGCTCTTACATGACGGGATTGGATTAGCCCTCGTATTAGGCCGCGTTTCCACTGACGCGGAGCTGGGCGGAGAGGAGCGGTGAAGAGCGGTGAAAAGTGGTCAGTGTTTCCCCTGAAGCGGAGCTGGGCGGAGAGGAGCGGTGAAGAGCGGTGAAAAGTGGTCAGTGTTTTCACTGAAGCGGAGCGGAGTGGAGTGGAATCGCGCATTTTTGCGCTTAGTTACACTCAATCTCTCAGAAAAACCATACGTCATGTTGTCGTTTAAAAAGAAAAAAGCAATCATTTTATATCTTACAAACTCAAACTCAAACTCAAAGCATTTATTTCAAATAAACCAATTACAGATACTTTTGAATTGTCAAGGGGTCGGTCAGTCAGAAAAATGAAGCTAGTTGCCCATTCCAAAGCGTAGTAGGTACCTATGGAGAAGAACGGGCAAGAAACTCCACGGACACTCTTTTAAATCAAAATATTGTTACAAAATATTGGTTACATCATTCGTGTTGAACTTATACATGTGAGAACAATGTAGAAAGACGTGCACGTTAAAAGCGTCCGTAATAAAAATATAATATCAATTCAAAAATTTAAATAAATTAAAATAAACCGTGGCAGCTAAGAGATGACCAGTCCCTACTGACGGCGCCCGTTCACGAACATGACGCATGGATCAGCACCATTTAGCTCAACCATTTTGAAGGGAACTTAATGATCCAACACACACGCCACCATCAGCGAGACATTTGAGTGAGCATGACATACTCTCAGCCGCCAGGGCACATTCAAGTCAATGAAAGACGTACCCAGTAAATGGTAGCTTTATGGAATGTACAACATGGTCACAGTGCTCACACATGTGATATGCAATTATACAGTACAAAGAGATTGAATTTATACAAAGGAAATATAGTTTTACAATCTTCAGCAGCTGCAACAATACTTTTGAATGCTAATCAATTAGTTTATGCGCCCTTGTGGAGCTGGACCAGGTCTCTACTTGCAAGACGAAGATAACGAATCAGATGAAGTAGCATTGGCTGTTGCGACTTTTTTGGATTCGAAGAGAAAACATAGATTTTGGATTCGACAACATTTAAAGTACCATTCTGTGCATGGAGAATTTTCAACTTTTTTTCAGACGTGTGATGATGAAATGTTCGAAACTTCATATAGGGTATCAAGAAAACTTTTCTATGAATTACATTGTCATCATAACCTTTCAACTGTCACTAACGAGACACAATAGAATTTTAATTGTTATCCACCTCAATGAGGCATCGTAACAGATAATGAGATAATTAATTGTTTAATTAAAAAATACTTTCCAGTTGAACATGAGTTACGTGCCCACGAGGGCGAGAACTCTCATCCACTGAACTATAACAATTACAATTGTTTTAATATTATAATCATATTAAAAACTGAATATTAATTAAAACATTCAATAACACTTACGCCATATTTTTATTTATACTCTAAAAATCTTACGAATGGAAGGAAGTATTAAACAAACAATTCAATAGTGTTCATAATTGCTTGTGAGACAATATTTCCGTGAAGTTGTCGAATTTCCCGATGAACTTCAAGTGAAGTACGTTCTCGCGTTACAATTTACAAACACAGAAACTGATAAAGTTTTTTCTTTTTTTAAACTTTGCTGTCCCACTGCTGAGCAAAGGTCTCCCCTATACTTCGCCATACGTCTTTGTCTGCTGCCTTTTCTGGCCAATCAGTCAAGAAAGAGTCTAGGTCGTCGCGCCAGCGTTTCTTAGGCCTGCCTCGGTGCGGTGACGACGCCCGTCTTCAGGCACCCACTACGTGATGACCCTGGCCCATCTGAATTAATTATTTAGCACAATATATATTGCGTTCATATTTTCTCCTACTTTTAGTAACTAGATTAATGTTTTTATTATTTTTATCACAAAAACATGATTTAAAACTAACACAAAAACTTAATATAAAGGCAATATAACATTATCTAAATTTATCATCGTGCTGACCAAAGCCGGTGTACAAGGGCATCTCGTACTGATTCACTAGCAGCTAGGTGATGATTTCTTCGTGATGCCGTATGTACCTATTTGTTAACTGAAACAGATTTGTTGAATGGTGAATAACACAATTTTAAATTGTCAATATTAGTCAGTGTAATATCGTTGAGGGTATCGGGCTCTGTGTCCACTATCGGTGTCATCAGAGTTAAACACTCAAATTAAACAATGGTGTTTTCAATAAACTTGACTACGAGTTTGGCACCTTCAATAGCGTCCATCAGTCGTCATTTTTGACCGATGATTTAACTTACCTAAAAACCAAACGTTTTCAGCCTGGTGTAGTTGTTCGAAGTGGATGTTAAGTGTGTGGTAATTCCATACAAAAGAGGCATGGTTTTCCCCTCCGTGGCTTAGTATCGACACTTAAAATATTCAAATCAGAGTCGCAAACCTAAATAAAAAAAAACTACATATATGTTTCTGTTAGTTTAATTATTAGATTATTGCGATATGCAATGAGATGTAGCAATAATATACATATTAATGACAGCAAAAACAGTTGGTAACTGTTCGGGGTAGGTACTCATAATTTGAGCATTTAAGGAGTGATATCGTTTTTGGTTAAAAAACCTCTATTCTGCAGTCCTAACAATGGCAATGTGAGTGCCATCTATACAACCCAAACATCCAGCATTCCAAACATCAGGTAAAACCAGAAAACAAAAAACGATTATTGGTAAGTTCCCTTTGTTTATAATAGATGTGTGTACTATAGAAGGAATCGAAAAGAGTTTGCAGAAAACGAATATATTTCCTCCTGAAATGGTTATTACTAAGAGCTAGTAGTGTCACAGCTCTCACACATTTAGAAACAGTAACTTGGTGCATCTTATGGTGATTATTAACATCAATGGGACGATCTGTAAATACTTGGAGCGTAGTCTGCATCTATGAATATTTCGCGATTAAATGGAGAAACACCTGATGAAGCTTTCACCACTAAGTATGTAAGATTGCACTATTTCGTAATACTCGCGGTAAGAATACATTGTAAACAAATTCACGATAGCGCGGGGCGCCTCCGGCGGGATGCGCGGGAACACGGAAGTGAGCGATTACGTCGCGAAAGGGTGCGCGGGGCCGACTAACGACAGATCATAGATGTGTCGTCGCGCAGATGTAGCGGGGCGGGGGTAAGCGGGGTGTGCGCTGCCCTTTTCATTGAATGTTTGCGCGGCAAGTGTAGTATTATTAACGTTTAACTTATGACCACGCAGACCGGATAATTCTTTCGAGAAAATGTTTTTTTATGAAAATTTTACGTATCGATTTTTTTTCAAAAATGGCTTTAATGAATGATACACAATGCCTAGAAAAAATTTGGACGGTGACTAAAAATTCATCCTGTATATAAATATGGTCATTTTATACTTCCAGTGACAAACAAATGTTTCCAAATTTTTCTACTATCCTCATTAACTAATTATCCTCATTAACATTACAGTAATGGCTAAAAGTAAAAAACATTGTTTTTTATAAATTAAAAGGTTAAGCTAATTACAGTCATTAAACACACAAATAGAAATTCATTAATAAATATCCAATTTTTTAAATAATACATATATTAGTAAATTTAAGCTTATTAAGGACCTTTTAAATGCATTGTTGTTAGTTGTTAAGTAATTATGTGTATTATTACGTGCTTTTACTTACTATTCCATATCAAATTTAACTTAAAAGAACTTACGAAAATAAAAAATGAAGCTTGTTATTATATGTATTTTTTTTAATTGTTTCGATACATTTATTTGGCAGAGTTGCAACTTTATGCACATGTTTATGGTATCAAATGATAGTAGATTAGACAAGGTATAAGAAAAATAAAGCTTCAAAGCGGGATCACACGCTACTTAGTAGAAATTTAATTTAATTTGATCCGCTCCATACAAAAAAATAACAAAACACATTTTCCTACCCAAAGTATAAAGTTTAGGAAAAAACATCAGGGGCAATTATTATTGAGGTTAATGAGCTCTATCCATCCGCATAAAGAAAAAAGGAAAAAAAAACAAAGATGATCCCTAAGTCACTAAAATCATAGTTTCGATCCACTGTGCGCCAGTTCAGCGTTAACAAATAAAAGCGAAAACAAAACAATCGTTTCAAAATTTCATCGTCCGGTTAACAGAAATTATACTACATTTACCATAGGAAATGAGAGAGAAATAGACGTAAAATAACTAGCAAAAATAATCAAGTTATACCGTAAATAGAAGAAACATAATACACTGGGCATACTGTCAATCAGTTTCTGAACGAAAACGTTGAAAACAACAATGACACATTGACGTGAATTATTGAGTTGACAGCTGACAGACGGAAAACAGTAAAGAAATTAAGAAAATAAATAGACGGAATAAATGTGGAATGTTATAGGGTAGAGAAATTGAAGTAAAATTAGCGATTAGTGAAATTGAGAGGGTACGAGTTATAAACAAAACTACCACCCGGATGGTGATACTTCGATACTACCTATAAAGTGCACAGAATCACTTCGCAGCAGCACGCCGGGTCTTCTTCGGTGCCGGTGATGGACACGGCGACGACGACAATGCTGATACGATGGGAGACATGGCCTTCTCACTGCCCTGCTCGATGTTTTTTTAGGTTATCCAGTGAATTAACTCGATGCCGGGAGCCGTCAGCGCGAAGAACATATAAGGTCCTGCTTAGTCCAGTAATTTGTTTCGCCAAGTCTCTCACGCGCAGACATGAAGAGCTGATGCCGTGATCTCGTCAGGAACTCTGATACAGTGACACCAGTGCCTTTTAACTTCGTTTTGGCAAACCAGACACTGTCCCTGACACCGACTTCCCGCAGCTTGCAAAGAATGGGCCTGGGCTTGCTGGCACCTGTTCCCCCATCCGGTGACACCGCCTGATATCAGCCACTGCAAAGTCGGTTAGCTTCAGATGACCGCGCACAACCTCTGCAACTACCTGTGCTGTATCTTCCTTGGCCTGCTCGGTGACACCATGTAACAGCAATATCTTCCGGCGCCCACGCATCTCAAGGTTGTAGAGCCCCTGCGCCAATGCCTCCAACCGCTGCTGAAGACAGCCCAACGCTTCTAGTATAAACTTCTTGAACGAAGTGAAGTCTGCTAGCAAACCATCCGTCGTGCTGCTTGAAGTTCCTGAAGGTTTTTTCTGCAGTTCTGCCTCAAAGTTTGACATCTTGTTTTGAAACAGTGTCATCATTTCTGACAATGAGACCTTCAGTGCTTCCATTGTTTTAAATAGTGTGTTGTTTTGATTGTGGTGATACGATTTAGGAGATAACACTAAAGTGGCGAGTATTCTATGTTAACATGTATATGTATACATCAAAATAGTCAAATTAAAGCTATTTGCAATTTTAATAAATTATTAAAATAAGAGCAAAAAATTATTTTCCCGTAGTTGACCCTCTATCTGTCCTTCTTTTATAATTACGCATCCTTTAAAATAAAAAAATACACTATTTATTAAACATATCACTTCAATAAAACATATGGGGTAAAAAGTCCTCTCGCGGGGCAAGAAGTCCCATCGGTGTACTTCTTGCCCCATACCTACGTCCAGTGATTTGCAAGATTATAGAATAAAAACGGTTAACAACAAGAACATTTTATTACCATGCATTACTTACGGGTATAATAAGACTGCAATATGAATTTATCTTAATCTTTACAGTCAATGTAGATCTATGAAAGAAACGAGAACCAACACTTTATTTTTCTTTTGGGCGCGAAGAAATTCCGATAGCCGTGTTACTCGCATGTGCGCTTCGCGACGACTGGCGGCTCGCGGTTTCGTCGTCGCCCCTCACCCCGCTTCAGGTCACGTAGACCGTCTGTTTCTAGCGCGGATAGGTACTGTAATATGTATGTTAGTACTTCTTACCCGCCGGACTTCTAGCCCCGCCCTACCTGGACAACCATTTTACCCTCAAATGTGTCGGGTTTGGTGAGCATCACACCTACGCGGCGTCTCAACAAGCAAGGGAATCTCATTCTCAATGGGCAGCGAGATTGCGAGGGCTGACAGAATAATGCGGTTTTTTTGATACTATCATCATCATACCAATATACATAATCATATACATAACATCTCAATATTTGAATCAGAGTCATTTATATTTTCGCTGAAATTTTCTTCTTCATCCGAATTCTCTAGTCTGGCCATTTCTTAAGCCTTCAGCAGTGTGTTCCTGAGGAAGAGCGAAGACATGGGTCGGATTAGGTAAAAACAATACTTAATCCATCTAATCCTAGTACTTAAAAATACCTAATCCATATATTTATTCAATATAGCCGTTGGCCTGTTACCGGTATTATATATCGTATGTGGATTGGGTAAGAAAAATTCTGCATGGAGTACGGACGTTCTGTTTCTGATATATTATGGAACGGTGGATAATTGATTAACTGCAAATCAGGTGATTGGTGTTAAAGACATTTGAGGGGTGTCAAACCATAACGTTTTAAATGCCAAAAAAACAAGTTTTCAGTAGACACATAAAACTGTTTTAATTGTTAAATAAAAAACGAATTAATTATTACAATTTTTATTATTAAACTGGCATTCAATACACGTAATTAACATATGAATTTGTAACCTTCCGAAACACAGAAATCATTTTAATATTTAAAACAAAAAAACTAAAACGACAAAACGTTTTAAGTGCCATTATTTATGCAAGTCATAACGTTGTAAACGTATTTTTTACTTGCACTTACTAAACTTAACTTACACTTTTAAGATTACTTATTTTATAAGGTTTTCATAAAACAATTTACTTTCTCCTGCTAAATACGGTAACATGGCACTTATGTCTTTCTTTTTCTCGGCAGATAAAGGTACGCGTGTTTCTTTCATTTCGATTTCCAAGCCCTCGAAACTCGCCTTAGTGATTCCAGGTTTAAGCACTGAAGTTGCGATCCATGGGGCGTATTCGCCGTAACTTTTCTTTGTATAAATTACACCAAAATTTTCAGATGTTATCCGAATCATAGTAGCCGAAGATATCTGCAGCTTTTTAGTGCTAATCATCGTTCTAGCAAGATTCATCCAATCAAAAAACGTTTTAGTATCCACTACTAGGAATGGATTTTTCTTTCCAGCATTCGCTACAAGCTCAATGATGTCTTTTGGAATAAGTGGCTTTGCACGTCTTTTTGCTTTTTCTATAATAGCAAAATCACGATCACACGCGAGAAAGGTATGTCCCTTCACGGGGAATTTATGAGTAACTTCCATAAAGAACCCTTTTGCAATCAAAACGAGGAACATAACAAGTACAGCCTGGTTTTTGTTTTGCCCACCACAATTATCTGACCATAGGATTAGTTTTTGTCTACTTGTAGTGTGTCCTATTTCACTAACTGTAAAAAACTTGTAGAGACAAGAAGCTATTTCGTTGGATCCCCTTTGCCCGACAGTTTCATTCCAGAGAAACATGATACCCTTTCCTTCATCTTCCAAATGAATTCCCATATTGACGCAGGCAAGCTGACGACTATAGTACATCTGTGTATGAGTTAATGTTGGAAGATACATCTGTTGCTGGAGATCAAATTGTACCACTCGAATGTCTGAATCGTGGCTTCTGGATTCTATTCCATCTTTACTCATTTGGTCTCTTGCCATGTCAGCTTGTTTGTGATGAATTTCCAATCTTTGCTTAGCAAAGGTTTTTACTTCTTCAGTTGGGGCAGTATCTATTTCGACTTTAAAAGAGTCACACGTCGGGCATGTGTCAACACGCGGAGGCTTGAAAGAAAGATTAAACTCAGTCAAAAATACTTCATTGAACCACTGCCGAGATACAGGTGGCTCAGTAGATCCATCACGGTGTTTTGCCAAAAAACCTTTGTACAACTTGACCACACTTAGCTCTGTTGGGAGATATTTCCTATTGGGTGCGTCGTTTCGACTGTAATGGCTTTCTTGAGCTGGTATTGACGATATGTACTCCATAATCTTATTTTTCCATTGAGACTCCCGTCTTTGCCTTTTTCCACCTCGTTTATCTTTCACAGATTCGTCATTGCTGTCAATTTTCGCGGACAAAAGCTGCACACGGCGTTGACTGACACCAAAAGTTTCACAGAACGTTTTTTTACAAACCTGGAATTAAAAGGAACTTTAGACTACAGAACATAATTAGTGTACTAATTACAGTACAATACAAATAATTTATTGACGCTTACCTGAACTTCAGACATGCCTCTGATTAGAAGAACGTATTTGAATGTGCGTTGTCGCCGGCTCTTGGCTGCCTCATCATAACTGCCGTGTCTCCTTCGGTTTATTAGGCAAATCCGGATTAGATTTTTTAGGTAAATCTGCTGTTCATTATAATTAGCTAGATTCCAGAAGTCCCGAAATAGCTTTTTACGGCAATCCAAGGTCAAACAAGTACAAGAAAACTGGCATTTACAGGATACCTAGAACCAAGTAACAAAAACCCATAATTAGCACGAAATATTATTCTCTGCATAACCTTTCAACCACAATAGAATTTTAATCGTTATCCACCTCAATGAGGCATCGTAACAGATAATGAGATATTAGTCATCAATACAATACAATACAATACATGTATATAAACTTGAGTGGAGTAGCAGGTAACAACAAAACATCGAGATAATGTAAATACCTATTATACTCTCGTAATATTATATTTTTGTCAAACATACCTCCTGTGGCTCACTTTTTGCGCTTATTTCTTGATTTTTCGTGTTCACATACTTAAAACCGCTGTTTTTATTAACTTTTCTTATAGTTTTTTTCCATTTAGCTTTATTTAAAACCCGTTTTTTCGACGATCCCGACACTGATGCAGTTCCTTCTTCGGCCATTTTGAGTAAACTGACTTTTGCAGCTCGCAAGGCACTTACAACGTTATGACTTTTTGATGTCAATATTGATAGTGGGGGGGGGTCACTGAGCCTGTACTTCAAGAGTGCAAGTAAACGCCGGCACATACAACGCGTTGCTGCAATAAAACGTATTTGAGTTCGTGTGGCACTTACAACGTTTTGGTTTGGCACCCCTCATTTGTTCATTCATAAATATCTTCTCATTTAATAACATAACATCACGCCTTGTTTCCCCGAAGGGTTGGGCAGAGGTGTCCCTGTAGCAGGTACATCTCATTTATTTTCTAATAAACTTATTTCTAACATTATTTTCTTTTTCTGTAACTCATATAACCCTTTCCTCTTGTTTTTTTTTCTTCTAAATACAATTTTTTTTACTTTTATATAATGTTCTTCAAATTCCCGGGTTTTTATAAGTATTTCACACTTTAAATCTTCCCTCCTTTTCCAGAGTTACTCTGAGACCTTTTATCAATACCTGAAACAAAACATAATGAGAATATAAATCCTTAAATGTTTATTGCATTTTTACAGATTATATTATATTGTAAATCGCTAATATTTAATATACACAAACATATTTACAACTAACTACTCTCTCTAGCAAGTGGTTCAAGGCAAATTTTACAGTAGAGCAAAAACAATACTTGTCTACTTTAAGGGCATGCCATTTCAAAACTATTTATTTTAGCTTGTTGAGAGTAATTCCAAAATTTGCAGTATATGGTTGGCTATGAGAAACAGTATTAATATTGTGTCTATACTGTTTATTGTGTGTAAGAGTGCAGTTACTGAAGAATAAATGGTTTTATGAAGTGAAAATATGATAATGAAGCAATTTAAAATCCTAGCTACGTACTTTACTTGGTTTTTATCCGTTCACAATGAATTATAAAATAAATACTACTACAATTTCATAAACCTAGTAAGAGTTATTTTAAATAGAACAAACCATCAGAAATTATGTTTATTTGTAATAAAATTTCAATCATCCACAACAAATTTATTGTCCACCAGTAACTAGATCCAGAGAATCATTATCAGTCGGTAGAAGTTGCCAACATTCTCTTCTATTCATAGGCATAAGTGGGAGCAATTTTGATATCACTGAACGCAATGAACGAGGGTATTTTTTTTAATCAGAAAGTCAGGCTCCATGTAAGGCTGGTCAATATCATTTTTGTAAAACATATTGCGGCCAATGTGTTTTACAAAAATGATATTGACCAGCCATGTCCCATTTATAAATTTCACTTGAACTAAGAAATTTGAGTAAGAAGTTACGCAGGGGATCACACTCATCATTGCGTCTTGGCGCCCGTTTCTTTTTTACCCATTGATGAGACTTTTTGACTTCGAGAACTTCAACATTTGATCTACAACCTAATATAACATGTAGTCCTCGAAGTCATAAACAGCATCTTGCTTTTTATCTGCATTTCTATGTTTCCATTGACTCCATCAGCAGACATACGAGTATGGGTCCTTTGGTCAAGTACTTAATAGTTAAGCTTTCTAAATTTGAAAATCCACAGTTCATAATGGTGATAAGTGCTATCAACATGATGCAGTTTTTGTTTTGATTGGTGCAATTATCACACCAAAGTATCAAGTGCTATCATCTCTTTATTTTTCTACAAATATTGCGATTGCATCCACGTTATTATTAGCGTCACTTCCAGCATAAGCTTCATGCCACAAAACGCATATAGGTACATGCCACAAAATGTCTTCTTGATCCTTCAAAGCACTCATTATTAACTTAGATCTATAAATTTTTCGGTTATTCATCTTAAGGCGACGATAACCGACTTTTAATGATTTTATTCTGAAGATCACGTTTAAACGAGTAATGTTAATGATTTAGGAATATTTTAGATTATGTTTAATTACATTTGTAATTAATTTGTAAAGTTATGTCTAAAGCGCAGGCCAGACAGAAGAGACGTAAGACGAGGACGCGCCGCGGACAGGGCGGGTCGCGGACAGGGCGGACGCGACTTTTGAATTATATAGAAGAGACGGGGCACGGACGCGACGCAGTCGCGCAGTCAGGACTATTTTCGGCATTCAACAATCTGATTTTGACACGACGACAAGTCTTCTTCTGAAGATGTACCTACTAGCACTGGTGCATCTCACTAATATACAGAGGGTTAGACGTTACTGGGTACATCCGGTATGACTAAGCAATGAAGACAATCGATTTTTTTAAATAATGGAGGACCTACACAATTACCCAGATCGTTTTGTCACAGTGTATAAAATGACTCCACAGTGTTTTAATATTATCATGTCCAAAGTGAGAAATGCTTTACAGAAAAAGCACACAAATTGGAGAGCATCTGTTAAGGGCGACTTGCAGCTTTTACTTAAATCTCGATTTAAACTCGACTTAGGCTTAAACTTAATTTAACGGTTTGCATGTCATCGATTTAGCTTAAATCTCGATTTAAATAAATGTCAAAGTTAAACTGGCATCTGGGTCTTTGTTAAATCTCGATTTTGTAAACAGACGTCTTTACAGTTTTATTTTAAATTTCTGTGTTTATTTGTAAAAATGGATTTCTTTTCGTTTGATCATCATGATTTGCTATCGGATGATGACGAGAAAATCGTACAATATTTAGAGACTCCGTTTTTCTCTCGTAGAGTGTACATTAGAAGCGATCTATTTAGTACATTACGAGATGACGAATTTTTGAAACGGTTCCGGTTAAGTAAACGTAGTACAAAGCTCCTTTATGATAAAATTATTCACAAGTTTCCAAGTGATTTCAACAGGTAAGCTTTCTTCAGTTATATATAATTGATATTAATGATAAAACCCACATACATAACCTAACAAAGCGCCACTAACGATTATATGTTTTTAGGTACAGAAACGCTGTGTCGCCAATGAACCAACTGTTATGTACGCTGAGGTATTTCGCTACTGGAAGCCAATTAACTGCTTGTGGCGATGTTATTGGAGCTCACGAGTCTACTGCTTGTAGAATACTACACAGAGTAACACACGTTATTGCTTCATTATATTCGGACTTTATCAAAAACCAATCACTGAAAATGAGCAAAATAATGTTATGGCAAAGTTTTATGATATAGCGAAATTTCCACGTTGTATTGGTGCCATAGATTGTACCCATATAATTTTTTTATCTCCAGGTAAGTTTCATAACTAATATGTATTTCTCGTACCTATCTTATATTATACATGGCTATGTTGTGATAATTTCATACTCAGTTATGTATGATATTTGTTTTTCTGTCAATAGGCGGTGATCATGCAGAAATTTATAGGAATCGAAAAGGCTACTTTTCCATTAACACTCAGTGTATATGCTCGGCTAATCTACTTTTCCAAGATGTAGTTGCCTGTTGGCATGGTTCAGCACATGATGCCAATATCTGGGACAATTGTGCACAGAAAAGGAACTTTGTACAAGTAAGTAACCTACTTGTATATGTTGCAACTTTTACCTATGTACTTCAAACTTAATTTGAGTAAAATTGTACAAAACTAGTCACATTTAGCTAATTTGAACCTATTCTATGCCTCTTTCCAGGGTGTTTACAATGTCAAATTGTTTGTTGGGGATAGTGGTTATGCCCAGACCAGTTATATGATGACACCGCTGCCCTAAAATGCTCCTTGTACTAGAACTGAAAAATTGTACCAAGAATCCCAAATAAGAACTCGAAATGTAATTGAGCGAACATTTGGGATTTGGAAGAGAAGATTTCCTATTCTTTCAAAGGGTATTAATGTTAAATTGCAAAGAGTGCCAGGTAATATTACATTACCAATAAAAATAAAGGTGGCATCGAATGTGCATATTAATATTCCTACTAAAACATTTGTTTTATACATATATTTACTGCTACTGCAGTTCCGCATAATATTGCAGTTTTACAAAAAGATTATATTCCACCTGAGGATGAAGAAGCACATTATTATATCTCTGACATATCGAACAACATCACTTTGCCTAGGAATATTGCGGGCAACATTGAAAGGACTTTATTAATTTATAGTTATTTTGCAAGACTGTGAAAATAAGTATGATAAAGGCATTTTATAGGTTTAGTTAAATAGGTTATAGGGTATACCTATGGTACACCCTGCCCTGCCTAACCCTTCGGGGATTACAGGCGTGATGTTATGTGTTATGTTTAAGTGGTAGGGTTTTTTCTTGTTTGTGTTATAGTTAATACTTATTGTAAATATTATTTTATATGTTTTCGTACTATGTAGGTATGCTAGGAAAAAAATAAAACATTTCTATCTATCATTCATATTTCTTAATAAACCTAATTCTAGGTCAATTTTTTCTTTGAGATAATCCAACTCCATCTCATTTTTCTTTTTTTCAAATTGCAGCTTCTCTGCTAACTCTATTTGTAGATGCTGATGCTGTATTTGAAGATCAGCCAGTGTCCTCTGAGCTTTAACTAATTCTATTTTGTCATCAGCTAGCTCTTTAAAGGAGTGAGACACATTTTTTTCTTTCCTGTAAATAACATACCTATTTATTAATTTATTCCATAAAAGTTTTACATAATAGCCTTAAAGTTGTGATACACACCTAATTAAGTTTAAGTCAAATTACCCTTTGTACCAGTGGAAACTGTATCACAGTAGAATAACATTTCTTTTCCTCGTGGTTGAATGTAGTATGAGGTAAAAAAAATATGACAATAGGGTATAATTACTGAAGAAAGAAAGAATTACTATACTATTACTACATAATCGTCTATACTGTAGACTCTATAGTCTAATATAGAAATGTCCTAGAGGTTAAAAATAATGCGCCAGTATTTTTACCTTTTTTTATTGATTCCAAGCTTGGATCAACCTTTTTTTTCATAATACCGAGTCGCTTGACATCACAACTTCTATTGACAGCATGATCTGGGATGCTATCTGAAATAATATACATTATAATAAATCATTCCACTTAGCCCCACCAGGCCGCCCCACAGGTGATGCTGGAGATCCCCGGTGCGAACAGCGGCCCGGCAGCGGACGCTCTGGCCAATAGGCTCAGGGCGACCCTGAATCCGGAGGAGGCCCGAGTGTCCAGGCCCACCAAACGCGCTGACTTGCGCATCCGGGGCCTGGACGACTGTGTGACGGCCGAAAAGGTGGTGGCCGCGGTCGCCAGGACTGGGGGGTGCTCTGCCGAGGAGGTGAGGGCAGGCACCATCCACCCTGACTCCACGGGGATGCGAGCCGTGACGGTGAGCTGCCCCGTGTCGGCGGCCAAACTGATAGCCGGGGAGGGCCGAAGGCTTCTGGTGGGTTGGGTCTCCGCGCAGGTGAAACTGCTGGAGCCCCGACCTATGAGGTGCTTCCGCTGCCGGGTGGGTGACCACGTGGGAGCGAAGTGCACCTCGGAGGTGGACCGCAGCGACCACTGCTTCCGCTGTGGTCAGCCCGGTCATAAGGCCGGCTCGTGCAATGCCGCGCCGCACTGCGTCGTATGTGCGGCGGCTGGCAAGCCGGCCGATCACCGGGCTGGGAGCAAGGCCTGCGCTCCACCCGCCAAGGCCAGAGGCAAGGGCAAGCCCTCCGCCACCGCCGTCACCGCCGCAGCCGCCGCCACTAGTGTCGCCGCCGCTGCCGCCTCCACTGTCGTCGTCGCCGCCGTTGCCGCCGCGGCGGTGCCCTCACAGGGGGCTAGGGAGGGGGTTGAAATGGAGTGCCAATAACGGCCCCATTACGCCTCCTCCAGGCGAACATCAACCACTGCGCCGCCGCTCAGGATCTGTTGCTCCAGAGCATGGCGCAGTGGTCGATTAACATCGCCGTGGTCGCTGAGCCGTACTTTGTCCCGCCCAGGGATGACTGGGTGGAGGACCTGAGCGGCTCAGTGACCCTCATTTCGTCGGCCGCCGCTGGTACCCCGTCCCTCGAGTCTGTCAAGAGAGGACGGGGTTGCGTGGCAGCACGGTTCGGGGAGATTGTCGTGGTAGGGGTATACTTCTCCCCGAACCGAACTCTCGCCGAGTTCCACAACTCCCTTGTGGAGTTGAGAGTCGTCGTCGTCGGGTTCGGTTCCCTCCCCGTGTTCGTCCTCGGGGACTTCAACGCCAAAAATCTGGCTTGGGGTTCCCGCTTTACGGACACACGGGGCAGGATGGTGGAGGACTGGGCTCTGGAGACAGGCCTGGTCGTCCTAAACCGGGGTTCTGTCCCCACGTGTGTGCGGATGCGGGGTGAATCAGTGGTGGACATCTCGTTCGCCAGCCCCGCTCTGTCGCCGCGTGTAATCGACTGGCGCGTCATAGAGGAGGTGGAGACCTATTCCGACCACCGGTACATCCGGTTTGACGTCTCCACCCAGACCTCGAGCGCGCCGGTCCGACAGGCCCCGAGTGGTCCGCGGTGGGCGCTGAAGCGGCTGGACCGGGAGCTCCTCCTGGAAGCCTCGATCGTGCAGGCCTGGGTGTCATCACCGGACAGGCCTGCCGACATTAACGACGAGGCGGAGTGGTTCCGGGAGGCCATGTCCAATATATGTGACGTGGCAATGCCCCGAGTCCACCCTGGACGCGCTTCGCGCCAGGTGTACTGGTGGTCGCAAGAGCTGGAAGCTCTACGCAGGGCGTGCGTTGCTGCGCGACGCCGGTACGCCAGGCACCGCAGGCTCCGTATCCGTCCTCCGGATACGGAAGCCATTCAGGCGGAGCTGTACGAGGGGTACAGAGCGGCGAAGACCGCCCTCCAAGCGGAGATCCTGCGGGCCACGGCACTGGCCCGCGAGGAGTTGCTGGAGACTCTGAACAGAGACCCGTGGGGACGCCCATATAAGATGGTGCGGGAGAAACTCCGCCCATGGGCTCCCCCGCTGACGCAGAGTCTCCGGCCCCAGCTTGTGGAGGACGTGGTGAGCGCTCTGTTCCCTTCAAGAGGGGAACATACGCCCCCGCCCATGGCTCCGCCCATTGCGGTGCCCGATGCGGACCACACCGCCGACGACGACGACGATGCTCCGGAGGTGACCGAGGTAGAGATGAGAGTGGCGGTACGCAGGATGAGTGCGAGGAATACCGCCCCAGGACCCGATGGCATACCCGGAAGGGCCTGGGTCCTGGCCATGGGGACTCTCGGGCCTCGACTGAGAGGGCTCCTAAGCGCATGTATGGAGAGGGGCCAGTTCCCACTTTGCTGGAAGACTGGGAAACTGGTCCTCATCAGGAAGCCGGGGCGCCCAGCGGACTCTCCGTCCGCCTATCGGCCCATTGTGCTGCTCGACGAGGTGGGCAAGCTCTTTGAAAGAGTCATTGCAGACCGCCTCGTCGGGCAGCTGGTGCGAGTGGGGCCGGATCTGGCGGACGGCCAGTTCGGTTTCCGCAGGGGGCGCTCTACGGTGGACGCCATCATGCGCGTGCGGGCCCTCACGACAGGGGATGCTGTGGCCCGGGGTGGGGTCGTCTTGGCGGTGTCTCTAGACATCGCCAATGCCTTTAACACCCTGCCCTGGAGTTGCATCAGGGAGGCACTTCGGTATCACCGGATGCCGACCTACCTCTGTCGTGTGGTCGAGGCCTATTTGACAGACAGGGCTGTCATCTACCCCGGTCACCAAGGAGAGTGGAACCGGCGAGAGATATCGTGCGGTGTCCCACAGGGATCGGTCCTGGGGCCGCATCTGTGGGACATCGGATACGACTGGGTGCTGCGCGCCGACCTCCCTACTGGCGTCAGCGTCGTTTGTTACGCTGACGACACGCTGGTCCTGGCGCAGGGGAGGTCGTACCAGGCGGCGGCCGACTTAGCGACACGCGGGGTTGCGACAATCGTCGACAGAATCCGGCAGCTGGGACTCGAGGTGGCCCTGCACAAGTCCGAGGCCATGGGTTTCTATGGTCCTCGTAGTGCGCCACCGTCGGGCTCCCAGGTATTGGCGGGAGGGGTTCACATCGGCGTCGAGTCGACGATGAAATATCTGGGACTTGTCCTCGATAGCCGGTGGAACTTCGTGGAGCATTTCCGACGTTTGGCTCCCAGACTGGACCGGGCCGGGGCTGCCTTGAAGCGGCTCCTGCCCAATCTGGGAGGTCCAAACGCCTCCTGCCGGAGGCTCTACGCGGGGATCGTGCGGTCCATGGCCCTTTACGGGGCGCCGGTGTGGGCGCCTTCATTGAGGCGGCAGCCAGGCCGCCGGCTGAACGCGTCCCAAAGGGTCATGGCCATCCGGCTGGCCCGAGGATACCGCACGGTCTCCTGCGAGGCGGCGAGCCTCCTTGCCGGAGTACCGCCATGGGATCTGGAGGCAAAGGTCCTCGCGCACATTTGGGAGTGGCGCGAGGAGGCGTAGCGCCGGGGCTTAACTCCGATGCCGCAAGAAGTCGCGGCACAGCGGACAGAGCTCCGGCGGGATCTCATGGCGGAATGGAGACTGCGATTGTCGCAACCCAGCGCTGGGCACGCCACAATTGAGGCGATAAGACCCCTCTTTGAGGAGTGGCTAGAGAGGCGCCACGGCGTCCTCACCTTCCGCCTGACGCAGGTACTCACCGGACACGGCTGTTTCGGGAGGTACCTGTTCAGGATAAAGCGGGAGGAAACGCCCGGGTGTCGTCACTGTGTGGATCGCCCGGAGGACACGGTGGAGCATACGGTGGAGGTCTGCCCGGCTTGGGCAGGGCATCGCCGTGTCCTCGTGGATGCGATCGGCGGCGGTGATCTCTCGCGTCCGGCCCTGATTCGGGCCATGCTACGGAGCGAGAGGAAATGGGAGGCCGTCACCTCTTTCTGCGAAGCAGTAATTCTCGCGAAGGAGGAGACGGAGCGCGTGAGGGAGAGGCAAATTTCGCGCCCTCGCGCCCCTAACCGCCGCAGCAGGAGACGCCCTGGGCGTCGGGAATCGCAGGAAGATTTCCGGCCACCGTAGGCGCGGGCTTGCGGACGGTGAGCAATGGGTAGCTCGCAACTACTATTTCGCTCTAAAACTTAGTTTGCGAGTTGTACTCGGTGGTTAAGTTTTGCCATGACTCCTGTTTGTCCCTTGCTGTAGCCCCATCTGTTTTTTTGTTTTCTATTATTGGGAATTTTTCCACAAGACGTAATAAATGCATTATTTCTGCCGTGGTAAAATTTGGTGCCCTAGATCTCTTCATTGTAATAGTTCTATTTGACTGACGGTAACGAAAACCAGAATATAACACGATTACAAACAACACTGACTATTACTACTTACATTATGACTGACGCTAAAGAAAACTAGAAAATAACACGATTACAAACAACACTCACTATTATTACTTATAGTATGACTGACGCTAAGGAAAACTAGAAAATAACGCGATTACAAACAACATTGACTATTACTATTTATATTATGACTGACGCTAAAGAAAACTAGAAAATAACACGACTCGCAAGAACACATTAAATAAAAGTATTATAACCATTAACCACACAGACTAAACTGACTTTGAAGTTTTGACATTGACATTATTGATAAATCAAATTCTATTTTCTCTATACGCAGAACTGAGTTGACATCACTTTTTATTTGGAAACGGAACGCAAAGAATGAATGGCGAATGAAATATAGACCTAATCTCAGTGTGCAAGACATGCTTAATGAGATTTAAGTTAAGTCGAGCTTAGAGCAAAATAGAGATTTAGTTAAACCGAGATTTGTATAATTTTGCTGCAAGTCGCCCTAAGTGCCGAAGAAAGATTACTTATAACGTTAAGGTAAGTAAAAAACATTGTTTTTATTAATTACTTTAATATTAATTGAAAATTGTTACATAATAAGGTTTAACTTTTAAAAAATGTGCACGCTCAAACATCGGATTACTTTGGTGAAGAAAAATTATAATTGTAGTTCAGAGGTGATTCTTCATTCAAAAAAGATGTATTGGGGACGTGTGCAGCCGAAACTGAACTAATTGTTGAATAGGATGATAGAGTGAAGAACGTTGGGGTATTCTCATCTTGCCCAGATATTGATGGAGATGCAACATTTTGATTTTGCTCTATTGTCGATGGAGGTGCAACATTTTGATTTTGCTTTATTATCGATGGAGGTGCAACATTATGAAACGGCTGTTGTATCGAAGATACTGTGGCTATGTTGTTTTGAGGAATGCGGGTAGAATATGCTGGTTCTGATGTCGATGTTGCCTCGTTTCCATCTAAGATTTGCGCCGCCAACTGCATTACTCCCACCTTGAACCTTCGTTTTTGAACAAGATTCATGGCCTTCATATCAGACAACATGCTTTGAAGAAAGGCAAGATCTGTATCAAGAGGTTGCGTTTGTTTCTCGCTATTTAGTCGTTTTCTGCTAATAAAGTGATCAAAAGCAGATTGATTGACGTCTTTCGGCCTTCATATCAGACAACATGCTTTGAAGAAAGGCAAGATCTGTATCAAGAGGTTGCATTTGTTTCTCGCTATTTTGTCGTTTTCTGCTATTAAAGTAAAGCAGATTGATTGACGTCTTTCATTGTAGGCATTTTACTTTTTTTACTTGAGTCCGATGATAACGGCGAAGGATGATTTTGAGCCTGTGGAGAGAATGGGACGAGGCCGAAACGGCGACATTGACTCCTCCTCATCAAGGTCACTTTCGTCCGTATGAGTATCTGACCTGCATTGTGGTTGTAGATTAGATTTTGAAGGTCTTGATTTCAAATATCTATCCAAAACATGCAAGTGCTGGGCAAGGTAATATTCTTTTACCTTCTTGGCTGCAGAGCCAGGTGGAAGTGACAGAAGTTTTTTGTATTTTGCATATCTGTTTCTAATGTTTTTCCAACGGTCTTTGCAAGCTTGTACTGAAACAATCAAATCATCAAATAAATACAATGAAGTGAATTACTTACTGTGAGTTTTTATTCGCAGATACCATTGAGCCTATATAAAACATGCTGGCACATAGATTCGCTCGTTGTACGGTTGACGTTAAATTGACGCTATTTAAAGCATACCATCAAAATTTCTACACGAGCGGTCTATAGGTTAATTCACAAAACTGAATATTAAATGCTAGGTCGTCACGCAATTTTAAGAAAAAAATTTTTACAAAATAAAACAACCGACTTCCAAAAAACACTACTAAGTGAAAAATAACTTTAATTTCGGAAGTCGGTGTCTTTGGTTTAGAATTTTCGTTTTTTGTCACTGACTTCCGAAATTAAAGTTATTTTTCACTTTTTAGTGTTTTTTGGAAGTCTGTTTTTTTTTTGTAAAAAAAAAATATTTTTCACTTTTTAGTTGTGGTACCTACCCCACACAAATTCGAAAACCACTACCACTATGTAAATAACAGTGACAGGAACTTATCATATCATCCACATACTAAGTGGGAAAAAGTACGTATTATTGAAGCTAACTCAAAAACTGTCAAAGCAAAGTTAATAACATTTATATGGGACCACCTCGAGAGCATACCCTTTCAAACAAATAGGAATTTTCAAAAACGGTCCACTATTGACGGAGAAATCGGTGGACATATATGTAAAAAAAAAAACGAACATAATATAACCTCCTCCTTTTTGAAATTATATAACAACTCAAAACATGACGCAACCATTCAACCTCAAGACGGTACACGTAACTGTGTGTGCGAGCGAGCGAGACCCGCCCGGCAGGCATGCCACCCCGCGCCCTGTCCTCGCCCCCGCCGCGTCCGCGCCCCGTCTCTCCTGTGTGTTTTAAACAAAAGGAGTGCCTTTTTCCGTCCTTTGCTACGCATGTTTCTACTGTTAAAAATATCAAACGGATTATTAAAAACTCTTAGAAATTTAATTGTTCCGCTGCAGTCTTCAAAGCCGGGGATACAATTTTCTTAACAATACTGTAAGGCATCTGCGACTGAGTTACTGAATAATTGGGTTACAAGACGGACCTTCATTTTTTGTCGTAATGCAATGAACGTGATCTCTTTTAAGTTTATTACCTTCATTTTCTTGCAGCTCTAAAAGCTGCTTGCTCTATATGATCCCAAGATATTGTTCGGTTATCTGCATCTATATTTTTTTTCTTTTTTCCTATTGTATTCCGTACTAATTTTATGTTATGGCAAGGGTCTGGCCATAAATATATATCTGAACCAGTACACTGAAATGAAACAGAGCCCGAGTACATGTCAGATCCTAAATGAGTGCACATTGCAATATTGGTTGCCGCTCCATCAAATGTTAAAGATACAACTTTCACACCATATTCATGTAATAGGTTCATTCCGTCGTTTCGTGCAAAAAGAACCATTCCGCAGAATAAAAATAAATATTACATTTTATGTTTTTTTTTATATATAAATGAATTTTAATTGTCACCAGGTTCGTTTAAAGTGGAAGGCACGTTATTATCTTGTATAATCACGGAGAAAATGACGATTGAAATTTAACAACTGGATGGTGATGAAAATTGAAAGGATTGTAATGAATTAGGGCGCGATGGTAATGACATAAGTCGGGATGGCAATGAAATACCGTAAAACTGTTCCGAAATAGGTTAGGATGGTAATGAACCGTAAAAGACGGTAATTTAAACTAGCTAAATAAAACAATATAATTTCAATAATCACCGTCTTTTATTTCAATTTAGCCTTTTATTTCAATTCAGACTTTCATTTCAAATCAGTCTCAAAAAATCAACTTCGTGCAAGGAAACCAAATCACTGTTTTTAAATAATTCAAGGCTCCTAAACAGTAGTCAACCTTATCTTATTATATATATATATAACTGACTGACTACAACCTAACAACAATTAATACAATACAAATAGTAGGTAACTATGTGGGTAGTTCTGTTGGGCTCGGACGCAAAATCACATTTTAACTTAAAACAATTAAAGATTTAAAAAAAATAGAACAATCATAAAGTAACCTAACAACAATTAATACAATACAAATAGTAGGTAACTATGTGGGTAGTTCTGTTGGGCTCGGACGCAAAATCACATTTTAACTTAAAACAATTAAAGATTTAAAAAAAATAGAACAATCATAAAGTATCATGAATAAAATCACATTTTAACTTAAAACAATTAAAGATTTAAAAAAAATAGAACAATCATAAAGTATCATGAATATCTGACTGGATAATTAACAATAAACAAAATATAAAAGGTAAATAATAAGTAACTGGTCTTCTTAATTTTTAGTGCAAAATCACAGTATGCAAACAAAAACATAGCTTACTTAATATTATAAAGTTTTAAAAAATGTTCAAAAATTCTTAATTTTCTCTCAAATTGTTAATTGTAATCTTCTAACGACAATCAATCCGACAGTGTTACTCTAGTCAAGCTTAATCTATGTTGTAAAACATAGATCGAGCAAAATCAATCATAAACATTAGAAAACTTAAAAAATACTTAATTCGTCACTGTCATCTGATCCATCATATTTATTGCAGTCTTTGTTTTCTTTTTCTGATTTATTAGATTGCACGAAAGTCTGGAATTGCCTTTGGTGTTCAGAATTAAAAACTTCTTTAATTTTTTTTGGCATTAGTTTTTGATTTGAAGTATTATAAAATTTACGGTTTTCCCAACTTATACGGACGTCAGATAAAATCTTGATTTTAGGAGATTTTAACGCAGTCGAAGATGTAGCTGTAACATTTGTCAACGGTGAGAGCTGTAAATCGATTGGACCCTGTAGAGGTTGTAAGTTTTTTAAAAGATCTGATTCATTCAGGTTATTCAAAAAAGTGGAAGTATCTATGCTTGCTAAGGACTGGTCATCATTGATATAAGTGTCTTCATTGTGAGCGCTTCGCTGATCAATCTCATCAACATCAATTCTCTCCTCTTCGCTTTTAAAATGAAGGAAGCCTAAATGCTTATTATGTATACATGAAATGCCGCAATCTTGACACTCGAAACAACTTAGACTTCGTAAAGTAATAGTTCTAATATTATCAGCGGTCCAAATGACTTGATGTACTTTCATTGTTCCCTTAAAGCCTGAAATATTTGGTGGAAATATTCTACTTTCAATATCGCTCTCTGTCACCATCTCAAAGTACACGTTTGGTACATTTTTGGTTACTAATGCCCAAAAATCTTCAAATGAACCAACGTCTCCACCATATTTCACATAATTATCAGCAGTTCGTTTTACGACTGCACCAATACCATCTGGAGCTCCTTTACCATGGCCCGATTCTTGGTAGTTCCATGTCACTTGAGTTATGTTATTGTTGATATCTTTTAATTTAGTGATCATATAAAAAATATTTTTATTCCTATATTGGCTAGAGGGTGAATCTGATAAGAAATGTACTATTTCATATGGTACTAGTTCTTGTGCCATCTTTAAAATAGGAGACAAGTGAGCCCATATGGCTCCAGCATCATGTTTCAAACAATTGCTTATCGTACAAAATGATTTGGTTTTAAATATACCTGCATCACTGTCCTTATAGTAAAGAACTCCAGTATGTAAGGATACTTGGTCTCTACTTCCACCGAAGTGAAAGGATTGTATCTCCTGATTATATTTCAAGTAATAGTTCTCACTGAAGTCCACGTGCAATAGTATCTCTTTGTCTTTTAAATTTTGTTTCAGTTGCTTGATAACCTCATACTGAACAGTAATATTTAAATTATGCTTAAGGAATGTATCCAGAGTTGACTCTAATTTGTAAATAACGTTGCGCGGATAATCTTCAAATCTTTTTTTTATACTGACTATTTTAATCTTTTGTATTCCATGTTTCACTGTATACGGCTTTTTCTCTACCACCCATTGATAGAATATAATTTTCTTGTCATTTTGAAATTCATGATAGTTCAAAACATTACTTGCGCAGAGTTTACATGTACGTTCGAGACATTTTTGTTTCGCATCACAACAGAGACTATTAATAACATGTGTTCCCGTACTTTCAGTGATGATGTCCAGGTTTTTGAGTGCCTTAATCAACAAATTTACGTTCGAATGCAATTTGCATTGACAAGTGTCTCGCTCTGTTTTAGGAAATACCACCCAATAAGGTCTATATTTACAGAACGTCGAATAGCTTACACTGCATTGCTCCTTCAAGAATTTCACATGCAAATTTTTTAAATTATCATTTAGGTACCTTTTCTGTTTCTTCACATCTCTCTTCTTAATAAACTCTCTTTTCCCCGCGGCTACTCTACTGTTTGTGTCTTCTTCAAAAAATGAATGGATTTTATTAACCAAAATTAGTTTTTTTTCTACATCTGCAATATTTTTTTTTCTTCGGGAAAATGTTAATTTATGAAGCAGCTTATATTTTCTCAATCTTGTGTCATCTTTGATAACCGTAGCCACAAAATTCTTTTTATCTTTTTTAGGTATAGTTTTATAGCTCTCTTGCAAATTTCGAGATATAGTTTCGCTAAAGAGCAGTTTTTTCTTTACTTCTTCCTTCTTTTCTGGTCTTATCTCTGCCAATACTTCATCAACTTTTTTTTCGATAGAATCAGAAACTTTTTTAGTTATGTTACTTCTTTTACGTAACACATCTTTTTCTTTTTCTAATTTACTAATTTTATCTTTCAATTTCTTTACCGTCTTTATATGATTGTAACGCATACGCCTTATTATATTATTGGAGTTCAATAATCGTCCAGGTATATTTTGATTGGTTGTACTGGGACCTGGTTCAGATACCATCAAGGGATCTGGTCTGGGAGGCTCTGGATGAACATAATCTTCTGACTCACTCTGGGGAGGTGAGTTAACCACCAATATTCTCTGTAATTCACTTTCTTTTTTCTTCCTTTCTAAGTAGTTTTGCGAGTTTTTTCGCCATCGCCTTCTTTGTTCTCGTTGTGCTCTAGGAGTCATGTTTTTAGTGCTACATACCTTATTCTTCTCTTTTCTTGCTAAATATCTACTTCTTTCTTTTTCTTTCTGTAGACGATATAAATCAGGATCGCTTTTTACTTGTGCATATTTTTCTCGTTTGCGTAGCCTATCTTTTGCCAGTTTTTCTTCGTTTGATAACTTTTTACGAGTTTTCCCCATATTAGTACTGAAAATAATAAAATACAGACTAATAGAATAATAAACTACTTAGAAAAACACGCGTCTAATGTTTATAATACATTTTTAACAGTACCTAATCAATCTTATTCGTAGTTAAAAACAAAATAAAAAAAATGTTTCATTTCCTTCCAAAACAGTTCATTACCTTCCCGCAAAAAAATGGAGGGAACGGACGGTAATGAAGTGGAGTTGAATGAAAAAAATAAACGTTTTGTTTAATAATATCGTTACCGAATACATTAGAAACTTGAGAATAATATAGGATCAAAATCAGTTTGAAAGATAAACATAAGAAGTATTTATAATGATTTGCTTACTACAATACCTTGTGAAATAGCAGGAATGTGATGAAATTATTTCTGGACGAAGCACTATCAACAATGCGGAGATCGTAAATAATTTTGACAGCGATAGATGTACGTCCGCCTCTCTCTGTTTGCCGTGGCTAACTGACCAGTAGAAACACGTTGTGACCTGAACTATATTAGGGACAGAATAAACCATCTACAAAATTTTGAAGTTTCCGAGTGTGGATGGCGATGAAGTTTATATTATGACAATTAGAAAAAAAATATTTTCTTTTACTTTTACTAAGCCAATGGTTAATTCAAAATACTTAAATAATAGGTCAGGGGTTTGGTTCTTATAAACCGTAATTCTTAAAGTTTTCAATTTGAATGTAAACAAATAAACATAAAAACATCCACCGAGGTCCCTAGTTGGAAACAGAGAGGAATGAATTTACACACAGTTTTATTAGCTTTTAAAATTAATTACCGAATTAAAATGTAATTTTAGCGATACTCCTTTTAAAGTGACTATATTTTTATCTATACTGCTTAAAAAATAAAATTAAAAAGATAAAACCATGGGTAAAATAGTCTGGAAATCCTTTTTGCACGAAACTACGGAACGACCCAATAGCTGAATGCATTGCTGTACATGCATTGATTTCTGCTGAGCGGTGATAGATAAAAAAAAAAGCCAACGTGGATTTTCCACGTGTCATTCAGGCAAGTAACCATAAATGTTAAGGCTTGGGTAGCAAGAGGCACTGCATCTGATTCTAGGTCGCACCCAACGTTTACATATCCATGGTATCTATAATTGTAGCTATCCCATTCAACCATTTTTCTAATGGCCATTTCATCAATTGCTAAAATACAAAATAGGGTTTTAGATGGGTGCTGTACTACTCGGGAACGGATTGCATCTAACGCTTCTGTAGTAAAATCCGGATTACAATTGAGGGATCGGTACCAGGTGAAAATGGTTTTAGGGTGTGGTAAGGTATCTTGAAATTGTTCTCGAATATACGTATATGGTTTTGGCGAAAGATAATTTAAAGTTACAGCAAATTTCTTGATTTCCAGACTGTACTCCTTAGACAAAGAGTCACCTAGTTGCTTTTGCAAAAACAGTTTGATAATATAATTTTTATTTATCTTATCCAACAAAGTTATATATTCAGTTTCTTGTTTTTCTTGTTTAAATTTTTCGATTAAAATACTGTAAAGGTTTTCGTTTTTTTTCCCTAATCGTGAAACTCGTTTAGATAACGTGTTAATCTTCCGAAGGTGGCGTTTGGATATTTTTTGACCCTTTCAAGTTCTTTCTCTAACATTTTAATTCTTCGTATATAATTTATTTCTGAATTTGTTATTGTCATCTGTGTCAAGGATTCCTAAAACAAATAGTTCTCAATGATAAATGTAACATTTTTAAGTTTTAGTTTTTATTTAATATAGGCAGGCATGTCTTACCTGACTTAGGTGTGAGATGATTTCACAAGATGTCAACGTTAGCGGCGATTCATTAATCTGTACCGAGGTACTAGGTCCTGGTTCAATTTCCATTGCGACGGGATCCTAAAATTTTGAATATACAGTATGTTAACTAACGAAAGGCGTTCCCGTTAACCCGCAATAGTATAGCATCCATACATGCTAAAAAAAATATTACCATTCAAAAACAAAATGCTTTTTTATTTTTTATAATAAAATGTTCACAAAAAATATTAAATTGATACTTAAAAGAAACACTCTGTACACGCGTACATGTTATTCAAAAGTGTAAGAACGGCAATGTCACAAATTACCTACTTATGAATGAAGGGCCACGTGCGCTGTGCGGCGATCTATTTGATGCATCTAGCCCCGCCCCCTGCCCCCCAAATGTCCATCTAATTTTATTCGGAACTAATCTCGCGCGCTGGCCGGATGTGCATTTATTTTCGCAATGCAACATGTGTTCTTTCGTTATTCGTGTATGAAAAATGCCGCGTTATCAGTACAGTGCTCAGGAGTATGTTTTCATAGTGCTCATTTATGCTGAGTGTAATTATGGTGGTGCATGTGCTCTGAGGAGGTATGCTGAGAGGTACCCCAATGCAAATCAACCGCGGAATTCCCTGAGTGCCCAGGTGCGTCTCCGTAACAATGAACCAGTAGGTAGTGCCGCGTGGTTCTGGTGGCCCCCGACCCGTGATCTCTGTGCGGCAGGAAGAAAACGTGCTAAGGCATTTTGAGGAGGAGCTCGGTTCAAGCACTAGAAGGGCCGGCTGCCTGTTGAACACTAGTCACGTCAGAAAAACAAACAGCATCCGTACTCACTTCAAAAAGTGCAAGCGTTGCTTGGTCCAGCTGATTTCGCGCGCCCGGGCACTGCAGTGAAGCGCGGAGGACACCCACTTCATCGAAAACGTCATTTGGTCAGAAGAAAAGCCTATTTACGCGCATGTGGAATCGGCGTGTATGCCATCATCACATAGGTACGCGAGGACCCGCTTTTATTGCGCTTTTATAGCGACGAGTGCACCAAAATAACCGTCCGCGATTGCAACAATATGTAGAGAGGAGGTCAGCATATTGCAGTTCAAAATCTAGGTAAGTTTTTAAACATCATAATACCTAAAAGACACTAAACGACTGTGTCACAAAATAAATAAGTTCAGAAGGCCCACTCTTTGTTAAATTGCTTTTACACTCGCTCAGGGAGTACCCCGTTCAACGAGCGTGTTACTACTGTGTTGTTACTATTGCAATGAATAAACGCAAGTACTACTTATTACGAATGCAACTGCATAAAGTATTTTTTTTAATTTCTATGACATTGCAGTAAACATTCACTTACTAACGTGCAATACCATCATTATGATTTAAAAGCTAGCCTAAACTGTGATTTAAATAATTAAATGAAACTTTCTCTAAACTTAACCGCCCACTATTTATTAGCGTAGGTACGTTATTTTTTAGATACAATTTATTTTATCTTATTAACACTGTAAGTCTGTACCACCGTGTCTTGTGTACTAGTTCCGTGAGTGGACCTTCTGTACTCGTATCTGTTTATTTTGTGGCCGCGAGCTCGCGACGACGGACGCCGATGACGACGTAGCGGCCGTGCAGAATAATTCTCTGTACCCTGTATTTTGATATTATTGAAACGTGGCTTAGATAGGTACATGAATTTATGTTTTTACTATGTTTGCGAATAGGTCCTTTCAAGCCCAAGGGGCGCGTTCAGTGACGCGTTCCTTTGTCAGCCGGCCATTTGAGACGGGTAGTTAAATGTTATTGCTAAATCTAAACATACTTAAATGTTTAATTCTACTGATAACAACCCGACGACGTGCATTTCACTGTCTTTCTTTGCCGCCTTTATCAAAGTTGCCGCTCGCCATTCAGAACCGCCGCGCCGCCGCACCGCTCCGCCCCGCGCCGCCCCGCGCGCGCCCCCGGCCGGCTCGGTAGGTAACACGCTCGGCATACGCGCCGCGCGCGACACAAAAATTGCGATGTTGCCGGTTTGTGCAACGCCACTACGCTAGGTACTATTCCGCGCTACTATTTGCGCGCCATTGTCAGGCGGAAATCTGCCTCTTTGCTCTGCAGAGTGCGGGAAAGCTCCAACTCTATCCTGAGGACCATAGCCGGGAGGTACGATTCTCCATTGTTAGGTGATGTTGTTCGAAGATGCATGTTGAACAACAGCCTTGTTTCCAAATAAATAATAAGTTTACTAACATAGATATAAGTTATCTTTTTGTTTTACTAACCCATATATGGATGTCCCTTATCCGAAATAAAGATTTTTTTTGATTTTAAACAGGACGTTTCGAATTTATTGTCAATTATTCAATTTTTTTAATTCGGATTTTTTTATACTTATTTTTCTATGCTGATATTTTTATTTAAATCTATTAATGATATAGATTAACGAGTTTAAGGGAACGCCCTCTGTTATTTAACATACTGTATAAAAATAAATAAATTTGCACACCCAAATAATTATTTCCGACAGAGATATTTAGAGGAACATGCAACATGCATACATTATGCATTGTGTGTGTTATTAGTAATATTTACGTGCAGCACGTAAATAGGTTCACATAATGCATGTAATAACTTATTACATGCATTATGTGAACCTATTTTTCACCTTATGAAATGTTATACCTGTCTTCCTGTAAGATATGTTAGGTTGCTATTGATGACGAGTGGTTCCTTGAATCTGCAGATCTGCGCTATGTCCTTCTTCGCAGACTTCCATAAGTATTTCCTGTAATGTAATTCAAATTTGAATGGGATACTATTTATTGCAAATAAAATCAAATTACTAATTAATATTACCGGAGGAACAGCACGTTCTCTAAGTCGTCTCCATTTCGTTTCATTACATACAAATTAATTTAAAGTAAAATGCTTGTAGTATATGTGACTGTGCTTTTTTGGAGTCCAATTTCGTCTACAAATACAATTTACCCATTATTTTTTTTTTTTCAGTTTCTTTAGGAAAACTGTAAAATAAAAGTATCGACAACATTATTTACGTCACTATGTATGATCAAGATAATCTCAAAACAGTTTCCGAATATTCGCTAATAACTTCTATTGGAATAGATATTACGTCTGGTTTCCGCTACAAAATTATTCAGCAATATTTCGCACATCAGCAACGAGAGTGTCACAACACAATAAACGTAGTTTTTGGGAAATCACGATTTTCTTTTTTTGAACTTATAATTCCATTAAAAAAAAAATTGAGAGAGCATATCGGTGAACTTAAGATATATTTAAGAAGACTATTTAATGTTCTATTATATTTTTATGGAAATTAAAATCTAAAGATATTTTTTCCATTTTATATTAATTTTTTACTTTAAAATTCCTATAATGTGTCACTTTTGTCGACAAAATTTTGAAAGATTTCATGAAATGAAACACTGTTATTAGGTTAATATTTATTGTTTTTTAAATTAATCAGGTAATATTAAATATTTTTATAGGTTTCTTTGTAGGTTACATTAGAAACGAAAAGGTACAAAACTTTCATATAAAACAAAATATCACATTTTCAGACAATAGATAATCTCTCCACTAAAAAATTATTATGAAAATTATTCGAAAATAGTTAACACATACAAAATAAAATTGTATGGCATAATTTGTGTGAACTTATCCTAGCCTAGAAGTGAAAAATAACAAAAAATTGTACTCAGGTACTTGATCTATAACTAAAACATTCATTAAATAGAGTAAATTAAAGTATTAGAAAAAACACCGTTGGTGCAATAACAAAATTATAAAAATAATTAATATTGTTATTGAGAAATCTATAAAACGACGCATAGAATTGAGGAATGTGATTATTTTCAATCAAACTTATTAGGTCATTTATTTTGTTTTATTATAGGTTTTGTTCTGTAGGCTGGTTTCAAATTTATGTCGCCCCAATTTTTTTTTTTCGAGATAACTCAGCTGTCAGGAACTGTTTGATTAAATGAAGTATTATAAAAATATTGTTGTAGGTGAATCTTTCAATATTTTCACGTCTAATACTTTAAAAGAGGGCCTGCGGCGCGGCGTGCATTAGTCGCTCATGCTCAGCGTGAAGGCTTGTGCAGACCCGACACGATTCTGCGATATTATATCCGCAGAACAATTTCTATGAAAACGCGCGCGACACTTCACACTGGAGCGACCTGTCGCGCTGCAACACAGATATATAGGCTTGTGCAGACCAGTGCGACACGCGACGCGACACAAAGGCACCGCCCGTCGCGCGACGAGCGGTGCCTTTGTGTCGCGTGACGAGCGGTGCCTTTGTGTCGCGTCGCATGTCGCGCTGGTCCGCACAAGCCTTAATAATATTGGATGCTTCTTAAGGCTTGTGCAGACTAGCGCGACACAAAGGCACCGCTCGTCGCGCGAGGAGCGGTGCCTTTGTGTCGCGTCGCGTGTCGCGCTGGTCTGAACAAGCCTTTACTGTACGAAAACTCTGATGAATTACACAAACGTCCCCCGACTCTAATCAAATTTTGTTCATCTGTAAATGGATTTAATTAAATTAAATTGTGTGAGTGATTTAAAGTTTTGTGTTTTGTTAAGCTATCTAAAGTATCGGGGAATGATTGTGACTGTGACGCCTTTGTTAGAATAGTTAGTGCCTCGTTTAACTCGCTGACGTTCAATGAGCCAGTACGATTAGCAGCTTTGTTTCGCATATTATGGACAAAACGTAACATATAGGCACAAACACGTCTCATGTGACTGAACCGAGTGAAACGATGAAATAGAAACCAGCTATCCCTATCAGAGATTTGATGAATATGTGCTTGAGACCTAACCTCTGGTAAATCAAATGTTGTATTGCCTGTGTGATCAAAACCATTGTGATTGGCTAGGTTAAATGACGGATCCGAAAGAAAAGACGGCCCTTCCCACCAAAGCGTGCATGAACTAAGTATGTCCATAGTCACACCACGTGATACTAGATCTGCTGGGTTTTCCCTACCAGATACGTGGTTCCAGGGCATATCCTTTGTTAGTTCGTGTAGCTCCGCGACCCTATTTTGTACAAAAGGCTTTAGAGAGTTAGAATTCATGCGTAACCAACCTATCACAATAGTGGAATCTGTCCAAAATGTGACACTATCAAAGGTGCAACGAAGTGACTTTGCGATTCTTTCATATAACTGCGCGCCTAATAGCGCGATTCGCGATCGATTGGAATTGTGTGGTGCCCTATTAGTAATAGGGCACCACACAATTCCAATCGTGGTATACTGACGGGTTTCAAGGGTGCAACTTTTCCTTTAGAGCACAGTAGCTTCATTGTAACTATGGACTTGCCTGTGATGGAACGAATGTAAGCACACGCGCCGTAAGCTGTTTGTGAAGCATCGGTAAATAAATGAAGTTCTATACGGGTAGCATCGATACCTATAGCGTGTCGCGGTATTCGTAATGTACTCAGCAATGCTATACCGTTCGCGAACTGAGCCCAACTGTGTGTGACGTCATCGGGTAGCTTATCGTCCCAACCTAATTTCAATAGCCATAGTTTTTTAAGTAAAACCTTTGCAGTCATGACAAAGGGACTGAGTAATCCTAACGGATCGAAAATTTTAGAGACTTCCGACAATATGATGCGTTTCGTTAATTGCCGGTTGTCATTTGTGTATTCAGTGTGAAAATGCAAAGTGTCAGATTGATTATACCAGCCTAAACCTAGGGTTTTGTGATGTGCATTTTCCCCGAGTGAAAGTTCCTTGGAATGAGACGGGAACTCTTGTGTGTCATGATCAAAATTGAAGATCCATTTCCGAAGTGGGAAACAACCACCCTGTAGGACCTCTGTTGTTTCCTTGGCTATGTTTTTTACAGTCTCAATGCTGTCAGCACCGTTCACCAAATCGTCGACAAAAAAATCATCCTGAATGACTGTGCGAATCAATGGCTCAGAACATTCCAATGCCAGCTGTTTTAAACAACGCACGCTAGTAAACGGTGCAGATGCGGTACCGTACGTGACAGTATTGAGCCTGTAAATTTCTAATGGGTCTATGGGATTGTCACGCCATAGAATTAAAAGTAAATTTCGCTGATTCGGATCTTTCTGAACTTGGCGAAACATTTTTTCGACGTCCGCACATCCTACCCACCTGTGTTGTCTAAACCGAAGCAAAATAGCAAACAAGTCACCCTGTATTGCTGGGCCCACGCGTTGTATGTCGTTGAGTGATTTGCCGGTAGTGGTTTTTGCACTTTCATCGAAAACGACTCGTAGTTTAGTGGTAGTACTGTGCTCGCGGAATACACCGTGGTGTGGCAAGACGTAGTGTGGTTTGTCGTATGCATAAATGCGTGACATGTGACCCAATGCGACGTATTCATGGATGAATTCCATGTATAATTGTTTATAGGCTGGTGTGCGTTGCAGACGCTTCTCTAGTGCGTAGAAACGACGTTCTGCCTGAGAAAATGAGTCACCCAATGCGTCAGGGGACTCCTTCAAAGGCATGGAAACGCAAAACCTACCGTCAGAATCACGTGTGGTGGTCTTTATAAAATGATCCTCACAAGCCTGCTCCTCATTACTGCGAACATCAGTCGATCTGCCTATCTCCTCGAGCTCCCAAAATTTCCTCAACTGTTCATCCAATGACAATGTGACGTTACATGAAACATGAGAACTATGTATGCGAGTATTCAAAGACCCTGAAATGATCCATCCTAATTTAGTGTTTTGTAGGTATGGACCATTTTTCAACCGGAATCTTCCATTTTCTAGAAGATCCCAGAAGAGGTCTATGGGTTGAGACTCGAAGAAATAGGGATCGGCTAACTGAATGTTCACAGGAATGTTAAGACCATCTTTAGATAAAGACACGGCTGGTAATTGTGAAGTTATGGAAGGTAAAATTAAACAATGTATGTGTGTAGTGTAGGAACCTACCAGGGACCTGATTCTAATATTACAGGTCTGTGTGCACTGGGAAACTGAATTACCTACACCTGTTATATTGTAAGTGGACTGTATTTTTTGTGTGTGTAACTGATTACATAACGCATCTGTGATAAAACATCGTGTACTACCGTTATCGAGAAGTGCGCGTGCCGTGTGATAATTATTATGAATATCGGCTATCTCGACTAACACGGTGGACAACAGAACTGGTTTGGCGACTAGCCCTAGCGTGGTGGGGTTGCCGTCGTATTTCGCATTATGTGTGTGTGATTCTAATGCGGGTTGCGAAATCTGTCCTAATGCCACTAATGAGAGAGGTTGATTTCGTGTGTTATCCTCTGACTCATTACGTTGTAGTAGTGAGTTATGTTTCTTAGAACATTTCCTACACGGTCCGAATGGGCAGACGTTCTTTAACAACGAAATTATTTGTTAATAATGCATGCTTCGATTTTTATTTCAATTTTAATATCAAACATTCTTATTCATTACTTGGATTCCTACTTGGATATTCTTACACTATAATAACCGCAACCTGCACACAAACACTAATAACCAATACACATAACACTCACTCGGTGAAATCATTCATTCAAACTCCTAAATATATATATATAAACCTTAATACCTACCTATGTGAAAATAAAATTAAAAACTACGTTGAACCACATCAGACCAAATTACGAGCATACAAACGATTATTAAGGAAGCAATACACTTCCAAAAGAACCTACCTGAACCCCTCATTAGTGTCCTATCACTATTTAATCATTTAAGTGGATAACATACGCGATTTAAACGATCATATTGATCAATTGTCAGTCTCTACTTCATTATACTGTGAACCTGAAGAATGTTTCTCCTATATTAACGACCCTGCCAAGCAGTTTAAGATTATAACCCAAAATATTCGGTCGGTTAACGCAAACTTTGATTCTTTTCTGACACTTCTATGTAGAATCAACCTTGACTTTGAGGTTATTGTGTTGACGGAGTGTTGGCTAAAATCTAACGATACTATTCCGTCGATTGAACATTACTCGCACTACTACACTACAAAACTTAAAAATCAGAATGATGGAGTCATCTTGTATGTTAAAAATGTCAGCAGCTACTCTGTAGTGGAACCTGATTTTATGGATGCAAGCTGCCTCGTACTGACGATCGGCACAGAGAAGGCCTTTATATGTATTTACCGGTCACCCTCTACATTAGACATCAGTAACTTTTTACAATCTTTAAATTCTCTTTTAATTGATCTCTCATCATATAAAAGTGTAGCTATTCTTGGAGATATAAACCTTGACATCAGCAGTACCCCAAGCCCTAAACGCATTTCGGACTATCTCAACTTGATAGCTTTTCATGGTCTTCTTCCTGCTCACACTTACCCTACTCGCGAGTCCGCTTGTTTGGACCATGTCATGCTTAGGACGAACTCACTAGCGCTCACAGTAGTAATTGACTCTTGTGTATCAGACCATAACTCAGTCTTGCTTTGTCTCAGACAAAGTAAACAACTTAATACTGGTGCCAAAACCATTTCAAGAGTCAATTACAACTCTTTGGACTCTGAAATGAATAGCATGGATTTCCAACCGATCTATGAATATGGTGATGCTAATCAAGCCACTAATTATTTTGTTAACACCATTGTCAATATTATACGATCTCACACATTCATAGTTAGACTCCCAAATCACAAACGTTTACTTAAACCATGGATGACTACTGGCATGCTTCGCTGCATGCGTAACAGAGATGCAATGCATAAAAAACTGAAGTTATCACCAGATAATCATATACTAAAAATAACCTATAAAAGATATAGGAACTACTGCACTAAAATTGTTAAAAGTCTTAGGAGGAAATACGACAGAGCGGAGTTGAGTGAGGCTGCCAATGATAACAAAAAGGTTTGGCAAATTATAAAGAGGGTCACAAACACGGAAGTTCAAAAAAATCCCACTACTGACTTACTTGTTCCTTCTGCTTCTCCCCAACAATCCGTAGATTCCGTTAACGAGTTTTTTGTCGACATAGGCAGAAATCTTGCGAGTGCTTTTACTCACCATAGTAATATCCAAGGCTCGCTGCATGGCACTAATCCCACACCTGTGCCACTACACTCGTTTGTGATGGTTGACACTGATGAGAGTGAGGTCGAAGCACTGCTCATGTCTCTGAAGATTGATGCTGCTATTGGATGGGACAGCATCTCTACTAGGTTTCTAAAACGTTATAAAACGTTGCTTGTTCCCCCACTAACGTACTTATTTAATCTTTGCCTCAGCACCGGTGTATTCCCCTTGTACTTAAAGAAGGCTATTGTACATCCTATACATAAGGGAGGGAATAGAAGCTGTGTTAATAACTACCGTCCCATTGCTGTCCTACCTTCAATATCTAAAATTCTAGAACGCATTATAAACAAGAGACTCATTAAATACCTTGAGGAAAAAAAGCTGTTATCTCCCAACCAGTTTGGGTTCCGACGAAATAAGTCGACGAATGATGCTGTTCTGAATCTAACGGGTTACATTGTCAAAAACATTGATGCAAAAAAGAAAGTAGTGACGGTTTTCTTAGATCTGAAAAAAGCTTTCGACACGGTTTCTATTCCTAACCTAGTATTGAAACTAGAGGAACTGGGAATACGTGGCTTTCCGCTCCAAATTTTTGCAGACTACCTAAGCAATAGGACTCAGTGCGTAAAAATTGGTAGTTACCTGAGTGGGGAGCTTCCCGTTACTTTTGGCGTTCCTCAGGGAAGTGTAGTCGGTCCCACACTTTTTTTAGTGTACGTAAATCAGCTGTGTAATCTACTTCTTCAAAATGGAAAAATCACGTCCTTTGCTGATGACACTGCACTCACCTTTACTGGTAATACCTGGCATGAAGCTTTTGACGAGGCCCAGAGGGGACTAGATCATGTTTTGAATTGGCTTAATAGCAATCAACTTACCCTTAATACGGATAAAACCAAAATCATTTGCTTTACCCTACGCCAATCCACACAACCACCGAAGTCATACTCCCTTATCGCTCACTCAAGCGCCTGCCCAGGCACCATAGCTTGCTCTTGCCCTAAACTCGCACGTACCCCCACAATCAAATACCTTGGGGTGACTCTTGATGACAATCTGAGCTTCTCAGCCCACATAGATCTACTGACAGCAAGGGTTAGAAAACTGATATTCGTCTTTAAGAATCTTCGTCATGTGGCAGATGCTCAGATTGTCAAAAGGGTCTACTTTGCCCTCTGTCAATCACTCCTATCATATTGTGTTTCCGTCTGGGGTGGTGCTCCTAAGACCACAATGCTGAAATTGGAGAGGGCTCAAAGAGCCGTGCTGAAGGTAAGTACCTTTCGCCCGATACTTTTCCCAACAGAAGATTTATATAAATACTGCAAAGTACTTTCTGTTAGACAGCTTTTTGTTCTTAATTCAGTCCTATTACAACACAGACATACCCCCTACGTGACAATCACTAAAAGACGTAAAGATATAGTTTGTCAGCACTACAGATGTAAATACTCATTCACCAAACGATTTCTTTGCTTCCAAGGGCCACAATTATATAATAAACTCAATAGGAAATTGAAATTTTACTCTCAATCAACCTCGTCCCTTAAGAAATCTGTGACAAACTTTCTACTTACAAACAACTACCTGGATACAGAACACCTTCTTTTCTCTGATAATAATCCACCCTAAACCCTTCAACCGAGAACATAACACACATTCTGCACCGACACAATACACACCATTATCATTACACACACGCACGCACACCCCCACACCCCCACACACACAACCCGCACACACACACACACCCCCATGCACACACACCCCCACACACACATACACAAACACAAATAATCCAAATGTCAAATAGATTGTAATTTCTGATTTCTGCAATTTTGTTTTTATGTTAACTAGTAAAAAAAAAAACACTTGTTCTGCCTGCAATTTATTTTATGAAACTGAAAATTATGTATGGGCTTGTACCACTGCCCTTAATACAAGTTATTTTATAACTTAGTAAGGGTGCTGGTTGCAACACCTACCTGTTTTGTTAACTAGCATAAGTCAAGTGTACCTACAGATGATACTATTTAATGTTAACACTATTATTTGATTCAATAAATTATTATTTTATTATTTTTATTTTATTTTTTTTTTATTTTTATCCTCTGACTCATTACGTTGTAGTAGTGAGTTATGTTTCTTAGAACATTTCCTACACGGTCCGAATGGGCAGACGTTCACTTCGTGCCCTGAGCGCAAACAGTTAGTACATAATTTATTTTGTGTGAGTTAATTATATCTGTCTGCTATGGACAGATCAAGGAATTTGTGGAATCTGAATAGGCGCTTGGTAAAATAATTGAGTTAATCGAAGGACCGTAATATTCTGTGAAAAATGCTGTACCTGAAATCCCCTAAGGAAATAAGATCTTGCTCAATACACAGGGCAGATAAAAAAGGGCCTGACCACTAACCTGATTTATCCAGACCACGGCACTAGATCACAGCTTCAGGGTGACACAGCAAATCAGCACTCGCGTGAGGAAATGTCTCAAAATAATGTTCTTTATTACAATGTATTGCACGGCAATTTAGGTATGTCTCAGGGATATATAATATTCAGTTTTGAGTTTAGAACACGTTGGTTGAGTACACCACGCTATTATCCTAGCAGCCAAGGCGAACTGACCGAGCCAGGAGCCCGGCGCGGGCGCGCGTGGCGGGCGGGGCTAACATCACCCCACCAATCCGTCCACCGATTTCCAATGCGGGTAGGAAGACAGACGAATGGACAAGCCAAATTAAAACTACCCTATATTTATGAGCAAAGATCGAACATACTCCCCACCGAAATTATCATGATAATTTCAAAGATATTTAATAATCAGTAGGTACAGCATTATAAGATCAGAAGGAATGTAGCCCATAAAAGGGTTAAACACAAAAAATAATTAATAATTAAACAAGTCTAATGAGAAATTCACTTAAGTACTAAGATATGGTAACCTGCTTAAATAACAGAAATACTGAACAGGCTTATGATTTATCAAATTTATAAGTTTAATTTGAATAAGGGAGAGGACTCTGCTTATTTACTGGCCTCCTTATAAGTCCCCTTTGTGTCCTCAAAGTAACAACCCGAACTATTTTATCTGGACCTTCGTGTAGCTGCTCCACTTTAGCACGAACCCAGTTTAGTGGACGAGTTAAATCGGATTTGATAAGAACTAAGTCACCGATTTTCATGTTTGGAGGTGAATTGAACCACTTTGATCGTTGTTGCAAAGTATGCAAATAGTCGTCAGACCATTTTTTCCAAAACGTTTGAGATATTTTTTGTATGCACTGCCAACGTGACAATCGGTTCGTACCTACATCATTTAAGTCATATTCGGGTACAGCGAGAAGACTTTGCCCTATCAAAAAATTACCTGGAGTTAAGACGTCAAACTCGTTGGAATTGTCAGATAAAGGACAACGGGGCCGCGAATTCATGACAATGAACAATTACTCTGGTTTCATTGTAACGTCTCAAGTAGTATTGTTTATGTTTTTTGCTACTCGAATAGATTAATTAGGCTTACATTTCAAATGGTTACAGTCTTTGTAAGCAATGTTCGCTTATCTTTATTACCCGTTTTTGTTACGAGTTCTATTGTTCTATGTGATAACGATTTCTGATAAAACTAGCGTACCAATTCACACGAAATTTTGCAGGGTACATTATGGATAGTTATGTTATCTAACAAAAGCGTTTTTACAGACAAACATTGAAAATAAAAAATGCTAAAAATCTAGAATTTTTAAGATCTAGAATTTCTAGTGCTTACGTAATTTTCTCCGTTTCAAAAAAATATTTTTTTGCCGTATTTAGGCGAAAAAACATGCTAAAATTATTAGAAATAATTTGTATAAAAAATGGGACTTACACATAAAATATCGACAATCACACACCAAAATACCACAAAATCACAGCACGGTCACTTTTTCATTCAAATGTTTGTTTACACTTTTTGTTTGGGTCAAAATAGGTATAACATGATGTTATTTAGTGCGAATATTATTTAAAACGATGTAATATTTACTTCAAAATGAAAATATCACCACTTTCCGTCGATTTACACACAAAAACCATTAAAAAACGAATTATTACAGCGAACGCGCGCGTCCCGGGAGTGACGTTTGACTGACATTTTACCGCGCGGGAACGTGATTTTCAACATTTTTTTAAAATGTTGCCTATTAATATTTTTGCTTTTAGTCGATTTATTTGACAAGAATATTTATCCGACCATAGACTGAAAAATTCACAGACAATAATAGCCATTACAGCGAGTACAAATAGAGTTGTAAGCCGCGTGGTACTTGGACGCACCGGTGCGTCCGCGGTCCTTTAGCGGTCTACAAGGTGCCACCGTCGACTGGTCGCCCCAGGCTAAGTACCTGGGTTTGACCGTCGACCGCCGGCTCACGATGGGGCCCCATGTCCGCAAGGTCGCCGCACAGGGTAAGGTCGCCCGCAACCTCCTCAGACCCGTGCTCTCGTCCCGCATCCCGGTGTGCGTCAAGCTGAGCGTGTACAAGATGTACGTGCGCCCAGTCTTGACGTACGCCGCTCCCGCTTGGTTCGCCCTCACTAGCGAGTCGAGCCGGAAGCTGCTCCGCACGCAACAAAATCTTGCGTTGCGGACCATTGTAGACGCTCCTCGCTATGTGAGGAATGACGTCATCCAGCGGGACCTCGGGATCGAGAGCCTGGATGAGTTTGTGAGGCGACTCGCGAAGGCCATGTTCACGCGTGCCGACGCCTCTGCCTGGCCCCATGTCAGGCAGATAGCGCCACTGCACGCGCGGCCGCCTGACGCGTAAGCCCTGCCCCGCGACCTGGTAGCGGACCCCGACCCCATCGCACCGGATTGACGCCTCGAGTAAGCAGCACTCAGGTAACACGCAGCTTACTCGAAATAATAAGACTCCACATATGTACTCATACATCTGTTGTGTGGCGTGTTCTAAGTTAATATAGGCACGTCACATAACTAAACACAGACACCCAGTACTACACATGCATCTATACACAACACGCGCGGGCGTGATGCGGGTCGCGACGCACGTATACATTGAGCGGTGTTACACTACAACACAAGCCGCTCACACATACGCGACTGCCTACCCCTCAAACCGTAAACGGCTCGATCTGTAAGCGGGGAGAGGGGGAGACTACATATTAGACCTGTAGGGCGTCGAGTCGGCATCTCTGTCGCTGGTCGTTCTCGCTGAGCCTCCCCCGGGCAACCGGGGGTCTCACCTGGCGGGGACAGACCGCCGAGATGTCGTGAAGAAAGCGGCGCTAGGAGCTAGCGTCGTGGCGCGCCTACAGAAATATTCATAGCAACCAATTACTTCGACGCATTTTGCTTAACAAAATGTGGTCGTTTCTGTTAGCCGTCATAGGCGAATACAATTGAGGGTCCCATATTGATGGGACAATGTATGGCCACCGCGGGCGAAGGGCGAAGCCCTGACCCCGCTCGCCACGCCCCCTTGCGGGGGCGTCGCGACATCCACAATCTCCCAGCGCTCAGTGCCGGCCGAGGCCTTTCAGAGGTAGGACGTGTGTCGCTCCCGTCTTCGCGCGCAGCGTAAAATATTATCGTAGTTTCGCGAGTTTTTAGCGCGACTGAAACATATTGATACTTTTTATTATAATAATATATTTTTATTTTTTAACTAAACTTTGGTGAGTACATGTTTTAATGTAATGGTATTCAATTAACTTTAGAAAATTAAATTAGACTTTTTTATGTATGTTTTCGTTTTACTTTTTTTCAGGTATGGCTAACAAAAGGCGCTATAAGGGGAAAAGTAAAAATAAAAATTATGATAGTTTGGCCAAGGCTAATGAAGCTAAAAGGTAAATTACCAAGGAGCCAATTTTTTTTAATGAAACAGTTGCAATAAGATAAAGTTAATATCTGATTCGTTGTTATAGGCGGAAAAGAGAAGGTGAAATACTTCAAAACCAGGACTTAAATACAAATGATGTTGTAAGTTTTAATTATTTACTTCTTTAAATATTATGGCACTTTTTTGAAATTTCATATCTAAACAGACACGTATTTTCTTTATTTTAATTGAGCAGTCATTAAACCAAAAATTAATCAAACATTTCTTTATTATGTATTTATCTCAAGCCGACAATCGATCGCTAGTCATAGTGCTTACGATTTGTGTCGTTATATTATACCTACATATTATTTTCAGACTTAAGGCTCCTACAAACAGGCGCGACTTGTCGCGCGACGCGATTATCCGTAGAACAATTTCTATGAAAACTTCACGGAAATTGTTCTACCGGTGTTGCGTCGCCCCTGTCTGTGGGAGCCTTTAAACATAACTGGCGAAATTTGGGTATACTATAGGTACACCTCTGTCTTGCCCAATGGTGAAATAAGGTGTGTGTGAGTTGTGATTTTACATTATGCATATTTTTTTCAGACTCAACAAAAAGAAAACCTTAGTGAAAAGACACTGGATTTTCAAGAAAAGTTGCAGGCATCAGAAAAGGCTAAATCCACTAGGGAGAATCAAATAGTTTGTGAAATTGGCGTTGATAAAACCCTGAACCTTCAGAACGCTGCACCATTATCTCCAGCTCAAGATTGTGACACAGGGAATCTTGTAAGAATTACTTGGTCATTTATATATATATTTCAGCACAAATAAAATATTTTAGTTATGTTGCTATTTTGCAGGCTATTGAAGAAAATATTTCACCGGATAACAAATTACAAGGACGTCGACGGATCAAATCAAGGCTTTAAATAACCACAATGCTACCTTTGGCTGTACTATAGACAATTTCCAATTTGTGAAAGAAGTTCAAGGTGGTTTACATTCAGATTTTTTAATGAAGTGCAATATGTGCCACATAGATTTAAAATTACAAACATCTGATCGTTCAAATGGTAGTATGGATGTTAATCATGGTGCTGTAAATGGAGCTATAATGATTGGGTGCGGTCAGTCAAACTTGGATGAACTTCTTGCTTCTGTGGACTTGCCACTTTTAGGTCAAAAAATATATGCAAAATGTCACGATGAAATTGCTAATTGGTGGGAAGAAACCACAGAAGTAAGTATGCAGGAAGCTGCAAAAGAAGAAGGAGAAAAGGCAATATTGTGTGGCCAAGTCAAGGATGGGATTCCAATTGTGAAGGCCATTGCTGATTGTTGTTGGTCAAAAAGGTCCTATAAAAGTAACTACTCGGCGTCATCTGGAGTATCTGCTATTGTGGGACACGAAACAGGCAAAGTACTTCACGTGGCTGTAAAAAACAAACATTGTTCCACTTGTGCCCAAGCAACATCAAAAAATATACCGCCAGTGGCACACGATTGCCATAGAAACCATACTGGATCTTCCACTAGCATGGAACAGTCTGGTATTGTCGAAGGTTTCAAGACGTCAGTTGCTAAACGAAATTTAATATACGGGACATTGATAGCCGATGGAGACGCAAGTACCTACAAAAAAATATTAGAAAGCCGACCATACTCTAAAGTGAATGTTGAGAAAATTGAATGCACAAATCACTTATTGCGTAATTTCAGTGGTAAACTTATCAACTTGGGTAAAGATACGGCTGTTCCACTGGCAGAAAGAAAGTTATTGACAATGGATCGAATGAAGCGACTGCGAACTGCGATAAGATCAGCTGCACGCTTTAGAAACGCCCAAAATTCTACATTGTCGGACAAGATTATCAGCTTAAAAAAAGATATTTTAAATAGCCCAAAGCATACTTTCGGGGACCACAAAGAATGTGAATCATATTACTGTACTGATGAAAAAAAATTATGGAACCTATAACACAAATTGCCTTGCATTCTAAAAGTTTGCTTTACAATTTGAATAATAACAGGGCAGAACAGTTCAACAGCATTGTTGCGAAACACGTTGGTGGAAAGCGCGTAAATTATTCTTTAAAAAATTCTTACACTACACGATGTAACGCAGCTGTTGTTTCTTTTAATTCCGCACGGCCACAATACGTCTTGTATAAATCAAAGTTTAATAAAAGCCCAGGTATTATTTTAAACCTTTACTTATATTACCATGTAAATTATCTGATTTATTATTATATAAAATGAATTAATTACCCATCATTTATAGGAAACTCATTGAAGCGTATTGAAATGGCTCGTTTGAAAAGGAAGTTAAGACAAAAAACACATCGCATTCCTAAGAAAAAAATACTGTTTGATACAGACAAAAGCTCCTACGGAGAACAATGTGAGCGGCCGGATATGCCTACAGAGGAATACAATACGGCAAAAGACGAGTTTTTGAGAAATCTTCAAGAACAAGTATGTATTTACGCTATACTTTCATAAGTTCAGTTATATGTTGTACATTGTTCCTGATAATTTAAAACTTAAAAATATATTTCCGAATTTTATGTTATAGGTAACTAATAGACAAGAAGTTGAAAGGGATACTGTCCTTCAGGCAGAGAGTGCACTTTGGCTAGAGCTAAGACGATGTTTATTGACAGCATCTTTATTTTGTAAAGTGTGCAAACGGCGATCGACTATTAGCCCAGCACCTTTAGTAAAACAATGTCTTTACTCATATTCCTTGGACCATGTCCCCAGTATTCAACATGGAAAAGTAAACGAAAAAGTGGCCATAGAACAGCTGCAGGTACAAGAAAATATCACGGTACAGAAATGCGAATTATTTGTTGATGAGGAATTATTTTTCTTGGGTATGCACTACTATTATATTTATTTCGATATCTATTGTTTTCGTTTCACTTGCTTCTCTATACGAGTAGGTTTTAGCTTTTTCTAACAACCACTTTATTTTCTTATTCTTAAATTCTATTGTTAAGAAATAAATAGACTATTGAGTTTCAAATTATTATGATAACAGGTGCTTCACCGGATGGACTGATCGAAGATGATGGCATCCTCGAAATTAAATGTCCTAGTTCGGCATTTGGATTAGAGGCAAATGTAGCAATTAGCCAAAAAAAAAAAAAATTTTTGGAAAATAGATGGTTCTATAAATCGACGTCATGACTGGTTTTATCAAATACAGGGGCAGCTGCACATAACAAACAGAAATTACTGTCTGTTTGCTGTGTGGACAGGCAAAGATTTCGAATTGAAGACAGAAAAAGTAATCAGGGACGATCAATTTTGGAGCGAAAACATGGAACATCGTTTAGTCAGTTTTTACAATAAATGTATATTACCCGAAATGGTTGATCCCCGAAAAGCTAGGTCCATGAAACTTAGAGAAAATAAATATTAAAATTTAATTTTACACGAAAATGGTTTTATTTACTTTAACGTAACTAATAATAATTTAATTGCTCATTTATTACAATAAACTAAAAAAAAATGTCCCTACTTACGCAAAAACGAAAACATTCCCTACTAACTAAAAGCTGGCAAAGTATCAAGTTGATTCAATTCGGTGTATGATACGCGCTGCAACACAGACGGCTGTGTGCGTGCTGACTGTTTACCTGTGTGAATAAATTTACCTAAACGCGAGGCGCGCCGCTCTGGAGTAACGCTCTTAAAAAGACGTCCATAAAAATACGATATTTATTTTAAGAAAACGGGGTAAAAATGGAGAAGTTACCCAGTTTTGAAATTATTCTTCTATCCTTGTCAAGCAAAACGATCATTGTACTGAATGGCGCGTAGTTACTATGGCGTTCCTGTGTTGTGACGTCAGATGCTATCATTGCTGTCTCTGTCTGGCATCGACTTTAAAACGCATACAACTTCGCCATTTTTTGAGATATTCTTTTTTTTTACTGTTTCTTTATTTATTATAAGGTTTCGAAAAATCAAATAAAAATAACAGTCAAATACCCTATTGACCGTGACGTTCATCGATCTATGGGAGAACATTTTTTCAACTGCAAAGTTATGTTTGTTGCTGGGATAAATACATGCTGGCTACGGAACCCTTCATTGTGCGTGGTCCGACACGCACTTAGCTGGTTTTTTTTTGTTTAAAAATTAAAAGAAAATCATCTCAATAGGTAATAAACAATTTGCTTACCCATTCTTTTCCAACAAGTTAGTAGTTAGACATTGATCGTCCAAATTTAAAAATGATAATGGCGACTCAATTAATTTATTTTCCGAATCACATTGGTCCGGGGTCTGCTCCGGCGCTGTTATTTTGTCGCTTTTATTGTGTGTTGAGGATCGGTTTGCTCTGTAAAATAAAACTGGTAAGTACCTAAATATAAAAAAAACCTAATATGAAAGGAAATAATATCATAAGATCGGTATCTTGTTTTTTTTTATCTTTTTTTTCAATTACTATTCCTAAATTTCAATGTAAAATAACATTCTCTGTACGCGGCACTCCATTTATGTAAATAAAACAGCAAAAATAAATAAATCGGCAATGGATGTTGAAATACTAAAATAATAAATACTCTTTAGATTTGGGTATAATAATAATATAATACTAATAGGTACTAAACGATCTAAGAGTAAAATCAGCTGGCGCTCGGCTCGCTTGGCGGCAGCGCATTGAACCCCTGGCGCCGAGGGCGACCAAAGGCTCGCGCGCTGCCGTTCGTTACAATATGTCAAATTTCTTTAATAGATTTTCAATCTTATCCCTACAGCATAAGGTTCTAGGTTGATTGGGAAAATTTGACAGCTTCGGGCAGCTTGACCTGCTGGCGTCTACATACAATCCTGACATACCTCTTTCGCTTTTTCCACAATCATCAATCGAGTCATTCAAGTATATATTCACTTACTCAATATGTAATTATTTATAAAGACTTACTTTTTATTTTCCGTCATTTTACGAGCATGTTCCCTCAGGCGTTTCAACTTTTGGGATCTGTTTACCTTTCGTTGTTTATATTTATTCCCCATAACGGCAATGTAATGTTATTTATACCTTGTTCTCTTGACAAATATAGATAAAGGTCATGAAACACACTAAACAAAAACTATTGAGATAAAAAAATGTAATCACGGTTGCGGGAGGAACCGACACAGGTCTGTTACTGACAAAGGCTGCAGGCGAACTGGGCGGGAATAAGAAAGTGACAGAGTCAATTACTTCCACATGCGAAAAAAGAGAGCGCAACAATGCGCTGGGACCAGAATAAAACAACGTAAGCGCCAAACCAATTAAAAATTGTTTAAAAATACATTAAGCTATCTATCAAAAATGTCTTCAGTCAGAATTTTCTATTACTTAATACGCACATTTTGAATTCAATTTTGCAATTAAATTAATTAGGATTTTAGAATTACAGACAAAATAATAAAAAAGTAGAGGTCTTTTCGGAATTAAATTCTATCGAGCAAATTTAACCCAATTGTATTTTCCTTCAGTCTAAGTATTAATCAAATAGTCAATAAACATAATATCCAAAAATAAAATCGATACATGCTGTAATAGTGAAATAAATGGATACGAAAAAGACCTCAATTTATTTTGGTATCGCCTTAACCTATCGCCCGGTTATAGGTATACAAGACACTTAAGCATACAGGAGACGAAGCAGCGCAAAATGAGGATCAGCGAATTTTTTAAATAAATCAAAATTACAGTGAACCAGGATTCATTGGAATAAAAGTCGCATTTAGGTTCTTTATTTGTGCATAGAATTAAATGTTTGTGGCAGTGGTAACGATGCCATATTTCGAAATTATTGCACTAGTAAAGCTGGAGCACGAACTCTGGGCAGATGCGCTCTATAAACGGCAATCTTGTGGTATATGGGGTTTGCCCGTTACAATGAAAACGTTAAATATCCGTCGCTTCCTTCTTCTTCCTTCCTTCTAGGATTTTTTTTGTCTTATTTTAGTTTTATATTAGACTAGAAACCCGCCCCTGCTTCGCACAGGTGCAATTTCATTAATATGTGTAAGATTCTTCACGGAAAAACATGCTCCTGAACTGCATGACGAACTGTCCCATCTTTTTGCTCCGATAAAGTATAACCGTAGCAGGAAGCATACATAGATTGTTCGCCGTGCCTCGGAGTAGAACCGTCGCTCGAGGCCAGTCTCCCGTCCCTCGCACACTCTGCGCTCAACGCTCTCTTGGACGCTAAACCTCACTGTGATGTGTTCGCGGATGAATAGAAGAAAATCTTGTCAGTATGTCTGGAGTATTGTGAGATGAGCGTATGACTGTCGTGTAGTTGAATACTTTTGTTTCTGTAAGTACTTTAATAATGTGTTTGTGTCTTTGTCTATAGCATTCACCCAATAGCACAATGTTATGCGTGCGTTACAATGCGTGCTGCCATAAAAAGCTACGTTTCACACCAAAAGTTGTTTCCTACCAATAATTTTTGCTTAATGTTACTTAGTTTGATGTACAGAATGCATAGATAATGGCTATATGATGGGTCATTTTACACCCTGTCTCTAAGTTAAATATTAATGTACATTATGTATGTGTAGGTAGGTATACATAAACCTCCCGAAATAGATTCCACTGAAATCCACCGTGGTCATAGGTCAAACAGACAGACACAAAAAGCGACTTTGTTTTATATGTATATTGTATTTTTCTTTTTTTGCAAATATTAAGTATTATTGAAAATAATCTTTAAATAAAATACTCCATGAAAAAAAGACTGAATACAAGATCCCAGTTTCAGCAAAATCAGCCGGACGACTTGTCTACTATGCAAAATATGGGTAAAACATCTCTGCCTACCCCTTCATACAGACGTAGAAATATGTTTTTAAACCATAACATATGAATTGAAACGTTGTGGTTGATGTGAATGCTTTTTGTTTATATGAAAATCATCTTCCTGACTTCAACTTAAAAATGGCTATATCTCTAAAACTGGCCATTATTTTTTGTTGCGCCGATATAGACTTTTAATCAGCATATTACAGGCTATATTTTACCAAAATTTCAACAAAATTCCAAAAGCCGAACGGTTTTTTCCAAACATTTTGTGCGGGGTCCTTTATAGTTTTAGAAAAACAAGCACGGCTTGTGAAATTTGAACAAATCGTTGGTACACGGTACGCTGTAATGGATTGGTTCAAAATGGCGTCCTACAACAAAATTACCAAAATGGACGAGGAAGACAAAATATTATTTAATAAGGATTGATTTTACGAAAATCTATTTAAAAAATTGTTAATCCGGCTCGTATGGACCAAAATGTGGAATGTGAATAGGCGCTTGGTAAAATAATTGAGTTAATCGAAGGACCGTAATATTCTGTGAAAAATTCTATTATCCTAGCAGCCAAGGCGAACTGACCGAGCCAGGAGCCCGGCGCGGGCGCGCGTGGCGGGCGGGGCTAACATCACCCCACCAATCCGTCCACCGATTTCCAATGCGGGTAGGAAGACAGACGAATGGACAAGCCAAATTCAAACTACCCTATATTTATGAGCAAAGATCGAACAGAATTTCTGGCATGTTTTCCTTACACATAGGGCAAGGTTTGTACTGTGTTTTGTGCGACAGTGGTTTCGTAGTGCCGGACGAAGAAGCGTTGCAGTGTACTTTAGAAGTGACCGCATTAGTGTGTTTGTTACTATCGTGTGTACCTTTACTATGCGTCCCTAATAGCTTATCTAACATATCCGCTCTCTGTCCGAGAAAACGAATTAAATCCTGAGCCGTTATCTCAAACTTCGTGCCGGTGAAACAGTCTACCATTTGTGTGGTTACAAATTGTTCCCATTCTCGCTCGGTAGTAGGGTCTACCTTACACACAATCATGTAAATTATGAGCGTATCCCAGGAATCGGTCGGCTCACCGAGTATTTTTAGTGCGCGTAAATGTTTTAACATTGTATCGACGAGCTTTCGCAATAACACGGGACTCTTTAGTTAAAGCTTGTGTGGAAAAAAGAGCTTTTACATGATTGTGTATAAGTAAACGGCTGTTATTAAACCTATTAGTGAGTAACTCCCATGCAACACTGTAATTGTTGGCTGATAATTCCAGTGAATCGATCACTAATTCAGCACTACCCTTCAAAGCTGATTTTAAATAGTGGAACTTTTGAATCGAACTTATTTGTGTGGAATTATGCACTAAGGATAAAAAGGTGTCCCTAAACTCTAACCAACTCTCATAAGAACCGTCAAAGGTTGGTAATTGTATAGTGGGTAACTTCACTAGTTGTAGTGGATCAGAGTTATTGGAACTTTTAGGTATTTTGCAATCCTCCGACAACATTGACTTAGCTTGCGCGATGACCCTAAAGTACTTTTGTTCGAATTGTTCCCTATATTCCAGATGTTCATCCAAACTATCACACGATTCTTCAATTTGTGATTGAAGGTCGTTAAATTCAGATAACAGAGAGGTAGCACTATCTATGCGTAATTTGAATTCAAAACCCTTACTTGCATCTAACGGCTGTTGGAATGATTCAACATATTTTTGCAAATTGGACAATCGACCTTTAATTACTCCCCTTTTGCGTGTGAGGGCGTCAATTTGTGTAATTAACGGAGATTTAAGAGGTGATTTAGGAATAGTAAGTAACCTTTAGATGAGTAGAACCTGGTTCGGACATTCTGGTGGATATAGAAATCTGGAGTACTCACGGTTTTGCGAACCCGATTTCAGCGTCTGGAACGCAGAGGCTGTAGCCGCTGCGGTTCCTGTGGAATTCGAGAGGAAAAACACTATTAACACAAGCGAAGAGGAAGTTGGTTAGGAATCTTGGCTGGCACGTCTTACCGAGCTGCGCGTCTCTCGTTCGTGTCCACGACGACTCTTCACCTTTGTGGGCTAGTTTGCTGACTGAATGCGGCACGAAGGTCCAAATTATGTTTGTGCGTTATGCGTCTTCCTCTTCGAATTTGCGGATGCGGTTGAGTGTGAAATAATAACTTCTTGATTTCTCCAGAATGTAAATGGTTTATTGCAAAAGAGTTAGTGACTTGTACAATACGAACTCGTCTTTACTTAAGAGTTTTGAAAAGCAGTTATACAGAGCAAGGTCGATTCAAAATGTGTTAGATTTAGAAGAAACCGAGCGTTTTAACGTCCAAGTCTTCGTAAATTGCTCCTATTAGTGTTTCTTCGATGAAATCCCTTGAGGACCTCTTATTGGCTGTCCGAAGGTGACTTGACAATTTTTGTTCTCGATGCGTAAGGTGGGTAGGTAGTTAAAAGAGCACCTACATCTTTTGTGATAGCAACACGCAGATTGTCAACATCATGCGTGAAAATCCTCCCGGCCTTGAAAGATGTTCTTTCAATGTGTTTACTCAGCTTCATTATCCCACAGAGGACAAATCTTGGAGAATGCCCTTCTTATGACGCCCTTTTCGGTCTGGATATCCGCCACTCGTGCAACTCCGTCGCTGCCTGGAACAGTGCTGATGATACGGCCAAGACACCATTTCAGTGGCGGTGCGTGATCATCCTTTATGAGTACCAGTGTGTCTGGTTTTAGATCAGCTTGCCTTGCCTTCCACTTCGTCCTGGTCTGCATCTCGGAAACGTACTCTGTGGACCATCTGCTCCAGAAGTGTTGACGAATCTGCTCCACTCGTTGATAGCGTGAGAGACGGTGTGAAGATTTGTCGATCAGGTCCTCGCAGATCGGCGCTGTCAGCGGACGGCCAACCAAGAAGTGAGCTGGGCATAGGGGTTGAAAATCATTGGGATCTGTGGACATAGGACTAAGAGGACGGGAGTTCAGGACTGCTTCCACTTGTGTCAAAACAGTGTTGAACTCCTCGTACGTTAAGTGCAAATTTCCCACAACACGGCGCAAATGATGTTTGCATGATTTTACCCCAGCTTCCCATAATCCACCAAAATGCGGAGCGTAAGGGGGAATAAAACTGAATTTAATATTTTGTGAAGTAGCGTAATCTATAATATTTTGTGAACATTCGGAAAGGAATTTTGAAAATAAATTCATTAAGCCAACGACATTCGTTCCGTTGTCTGAAAAAATGTGTGACGGTTTGCCTCTGCGCGAGACAAAACGTTGGAGAGCTAATAGATATGCGTCTGTTGACAAATCACCTACGAGCTCCAAGTTAACCGCTCGAGTAGTGAAACATATAAATATGCATATGTATGCCTTCACGGTTCTAGCGCCCCTACCTTTACGGTTCAATATGAGAACTGGTCCCGCATAGTCCACACCTGTGGTCATAAAAGGGAACCCTGGAGACAAGCGTTGCGCAGGTAAGTTACCCATAATAGGTGCAATAGGCTTGGCACGGAATCTAGCGCATCGAACACAACTATGCACAACTTGTTTGGCGAGATTTCTCCCTCCCACCGGCCACCACGTCTCTCTGAGTGTGTACAAGAGGGCCTGCGGCGCGGCGTGCATTAGTCGCTCATGCTCAGCGTGAAGGCTTGTGCAGACCCGACACGATTCTGCGATATTATATCCGCAGAACAATTTCTATGAAAACGCGCGCGACACTTCACACTGGAGCGACCTGTCGCGCTGCAACACAGATATATAGGCTTGTGCAGACCAGTGCGACACGCGACGCGACACAAAGGCACCGCCCGTCGCGCGACGAGCGGTGCCTTTGTGTCGCGTCGCATGTCGCGCTGGTCCGCACAAGCCTTAATAATATTGGATGCTTCTTAAGGCTTGTGCAGACTAGCGCGACACAAAGGCACCGCTCGTCGCGCGAGGAGCGGTGCCTTTGTGTCGCGTCGCGTGTCGCGCTGGTCTGAACAAGCCTTTACTGTACGAAAACTCTGATGAATTACACAAACGTCCCCCGACTCTAATCAAATTTTGTTCATCTGTAAATGGATTTAATTAAATTAAATTGTGTGAGTGATTTAAAGTTTTGTGTTTTGTTAAGCTATCTAAAGTATCGGGGAATGATTGTGACTGTGACGCCTTTGTTAGAATAGTTAGTGCCTCGTTTAACTCGCTGACGTTCAATGAGCCAGTACGATTAGCAGCTTTGTTTCGCATATTATGGACAAAACGTAACATATAGGCACAAACACGTCTCATGTGACTGAACCGAGTGAAACGATGAAATAGAAACCAGCTATCCCTATCAGAGATTTGATGAATATGTGCTTGAGACCTAACCTCTGGTAAATCAAATGTTGTATTGCCTGTGTGATCAAAACCATTGTGATTGGCTAGGTTAAATGACGGATCCGAAAGAAAAGACGGCCCTTCCCACCAAAGCGTGCATGAACTAAGTATGTCCATAGTCACACCACGTGATACTAGATCTGCTGGGTTTTCCCTACCAGATACGTGGTTCCAGGGCATATCCTTTGTTAGTTCGTGTAGCTCCGCGACCCTATTTTGTACAAAAGGCTTTAGAGAGTTAGAATTCATGCGTAACCAACCTATCACAATAGTGGAATCTGTCCAAAATGTGACACTATCAAAGGTGCAACGAAGTGACTTTGCGATTCTTTCATATAACTGCGCGCCTAATAGCGCGATTCGCGATCGATTGGAATTGTGTGGTGCCCTATTAGTAATAGGGCACCACACAATTCCAATCGTGGTATACTGACGGGTTTCAAGGGTGCAACTTTTCCTTTAGAGCACAGTAGCTTCATTGTAACTATGGACTTGCCTGTGATGGAACGAATGTAAGCACACGCGCCGTAAGCTGTTTGTGAAGCATCGGTAAATAAATGAAGTTCTATACGGGTAGCATCGATACCTATAGCGTGTCGCGGTATTCGTAATGTACTCAGCAATGCTATACCGTTCGCGAACTGAGCCCAACTGTGTGTGACGTCATCGGGTAGCTTATCGTCCCAACCTAATTTCAATAGCCATAGTTTTTTAAGTAAAACCTTTGCAGTCATGACAAAGGGACTGAGTAATCCTAACGGATCGAAAATTTTAGAGACTTCCGACAATATGATGCGTTTCGTTAATTGCCGGTTGTCATTTGTGTATTCAGTGTGAAAATGCAAAGTGTCAGATTGATTATACCAGCCTAAACCTAGGGTTTTGTGATGTGCATTTTCCCCGAGTGAAAGTTCCTTGGAATGAGACGGGAACTCTTGTGTGTCATGATCAAAATTGAAGATCCATTTCCGAAGTGGGAAACAACCACCCTGTAGGACCTCTGTTGTTTCCTTGGCTATGTTTTTTACAGTCTCAATGCTGTCAGCACCGTTCACCAAATCGTCGACAAAAAAATCATCCTGAATGACTGTGCGAATCAATGGCTCAGAACATTCCAATGCCAGCTGTTTTAAACAACGCACGCTAGTAAACGGTGCAGATGCGGTACCGTACGTGACAGTATTGAGCCTGTAAATTTCTAATGGGTCTATGGGATTGTCACGCCATAGAATTAAAAGTAAATTTCGCTGATTCGGATCTTTCTGAACTTGGCGAAACATTTTTTCGACGTCCGCACATCCTACCCACCTGTGTTGTCTAAACCGAAGCAAAATAGCAAACAAGTCACCCTGTATTGCTGGGCCCACGCGTTGTATGTCGTTGAGTGATTTGCCGGTAGTGGTTTTTGCACTTTCATCGAAAACGACTCGTAGTTTAGTGGTAGTACTGTGCTCGCGGAATACACCGTGGTGTGGCAAGACGTAGTGTGGTTTGTCGTATGCATAAATGCGTGACATGTGACCCAATGCGACGTATTCATGGATGAATTCCATGTATAATTGTTTATAGGCTGGTGTGCGTTGCAGACGCTTCTCTAGTGCGTAGAAACGACGTTCTGCCTGAGAAAATGAGTCACCCAATGCGTCAGGGGACTCCTTCAAAGGCATGGAAACGCAAAACCTACCGTCAGAATCACGTGTGGTGGTCTTTATAAAATGATCCTCACAAGCCTGCTCCTCATTACTGCGAACATCAGTCGATCTGCCTATCTCCTCGAGCTCCCAAAATTTCCTCAACTGTTCATCCAATGACAATGTGACGTTACATGAAACATGAGAACTATGTATGCGAGTATTCAAAGACCCTGAAATGATCCATCCTAATTTAGTGTTTTGTAGGTATGGACCATTTTTCAACCGGAATCTTCCATTTTCTAGAAGATCCCAGAAGAGGTCTATGGGTTGAGACTCGAAGAAATAGGGATCGGCTAACTGAATGTTCACAGGAATGTTAAGACCATCTTTAGATAAAGACACGGCTGGTAATTGTGAAGTTATGGAAGGTAAAATTAAACAATGTATGTGTGTAGTGTAGGAACCTACCAGGGACCTGATTCTAATATTACAGGTCTGTGTGCACTGGGAAACTGAATTACCTACACCTGTTATATTGTAAGTGGACTGTATTTTTTGTGTGTGTAACTGATTACATAACGCATCTGTGATAAAACATCGTGTACTACCGTTATCGAGAAGTGCGCGTGCCGTGTGATAATTATTATGAATATCGGCTATCTCGACTAACACGGTGGACAACAGAACTGGTTTGGCGACTAGCCCTAGCGTGGTGGGGTTGCCGTCGTATTTCGCATTATGTGTGTGTGATTCTAATGCGGGTTGCGAAATCTGTCCTAATGCCACTAATGAGAGAGGTTGATTTCGTGTGTTATCCTCTGACTCATTACGTTGTAGTAGTGAGTTATGTTTCTTAGAACATTTCCTACACGGTCCGAATGGGCAGACGTTCTTTAACAACGAAATTATTTGTTAATAATGCATGCTTCGATTTTTATTTCAATTTTAATATCAAACATTCTTATTCATTACTTGGATTCCTACTTGGATATTCTTACACTATAATAACCGCAACCTGCACACAAACACTAATAACCAATACACATAACACTCACTCGGTGAAATCATTCATTCAAACTCCTAAATATATATATATAAACCTTAATACCTACCTATGTGAAAATAAAATTAAAAACTACGTTGAACCACATCAGACCAAATTACGAGCATACAAAAGATTATTAAGGAAGCAATACACTTCCAAAAGAACCTACCTGAACCCCTCATTAGTGTCCTATCACTATTTAATCATTTAAGTGGATAACATACGCGATTTAAACGATCATATTGATCAATTGTCAGTCTCTACTTCGTTATACTGTGAACCTGAAGAATGTTTCTCCTATATTAACGACCCTGCCAAGCAGTTTAAGATTATAACCCAAAATATTCGGTCGGTTAACGCAAACTTTGATTCTTTTCTGACACTTCTATGTAGAATCAACCTTGACTTTGAGGTTATTGTGTTGACGGAGTGTTGGCTAAAATCTAACGATACTATTCCGTCGATTGAACATTACTCGCACTACTACACTACAAAACTTAAAAATCAGAATGATGGAGTCATCTTGTATGTTAAAAATGTCAGCAGCTACTCTGTAGTGGAACCTGATTTTATGGATGCAAGCTGCCTCGTACTGACGATCGGCACAGAGAAGGCCTTTATATGTATTTACCGGTCACCCTCTACATTAGACATCAGTAACTTTTTACAATCTTTAAATTCTCTTTTAATTGATCTCTCATCATATAAAAGTGTAGCTATTCTTGGAGATATAAACCTTGACATCAGCAGTACCCCAAGCCCTAAACGCATTTCGGACTATCTCAACTTGATAGCTTTTCATGGTCTTCTTCCTGCTCACACTTACCCTACTCGCGAGTCCGCTTGTTTGGACCATGTCATGCTTAGGACGAACTCACTAGCGCTCACAGTAGTAATTGACTCTTGTGTATCAGACCATAACTCAGTCTTGCTTTGTCTCAGACAAAGTAAACAACTTAATACTGGTGCCAAAACCATTTCAAGAGTCAATTACAACTCTTTGGACTCTGAAATGAATAGCATGGATTTCCAACCGATCTATGAATATGGTGATGCTAATCAAGCCACTAATTATTTTGTTAACACCATTGTCAATATTATACGATCTCACACATTCATAGTTAGACTCCCAAATCACAAACGTTTACTTAAACCATGGATGACTACTGGCATGCTTCGCTGCATGCGTAACAGAGATGCAATGCATAAAAAACTGAAGTTATCACCAGATAATCATATACTAAAAATAACCTATAAAAGATATAGGAACTACTGCACTAAAATTGTTAAAAGTCTTAGGAGGAAATACGACAGAGCGGAGTTGAGTGAGGCTGCCAATGATAACAAAAAGGTTTGGCAAATTATAAAGAGGGTCACAAACACGGAAGTTCAAAAAAATCCCACTACTGACTTACTTGTTCCTTCTGCTTCTCCCCAACAATCCGTAGATTCCGTTAACGAGTTTTTTGTCGACATAGGCAGAAATCTTGCGAGTGCTTTTACTCACCATAGTAATATCCAAGGCTCGCTGCATGGCACTAATCCCACACCTGTGCCACTACACTCGTTTGTGATGGTTGACACTGATGAGAGTGAGGTCGAAGCACTGCTCATGTCTCTGAAGATTGATGCTGCTATTGGATGGGACAGCATCTCTACTAGGTTTCTAAAACGTTATAAAACGTTGCTTGTTCCCCCACTAACGTACTTATTTAATCTTTGCCTCAGCACCGGTGTATTCCCCTTGTACTTAAAGAAGGCTATTGTACATCCTATACATAAGGGAGGGAATAGAAGCTGTGTTAATAACTACCGTCCCATTGCTGTCCTACCTTCAATATCTAAAATTCTAGAACGCATTATAAACAAGAGACTCATTAAATACCTTGAGGAAAAAAAGCTGTTATCTCCCAACCAGTTTGGGTTCCGACGAAATAAGTCGACGAATGATGCTGTTCTGAATCTAACGGGTTACATTGTCAAAAACATTGATGCAAAAAAGAAAGTAGTGACGGTTTTCTTAGATCTGAAAAAAGCTTTCGACACGGTTTCTATTCCTAACCTAGTATTGAAACTAGAGGAACTGGGAATACGTGGCTTTCCGCTCCAAATTTTTGCAGACTACCTAAGCAATAGGACTCAGTGCGTAAAAATTGGTAGTTACCTGAGTGGGGAGCTTCCCGTTACTTTTGGCGTTCCTCAGGGAAGTGTAGTCGGTCCCACACTTTTTTTAGTGTACGTAAATCAGCTGTGTAATCTACTTCTTCAAAATGGAAAAATCACGTCCTTTGCTGATGACACTGCACTCACCTTTACTGGTAATACCTGGCATGAAGCTTTTGACGAGGCCCAGAGGGGACTAGATCATGTTTTGAATTGGCTTAATAGCAATCAACTTACCCTTAATACGGATAAAACCAAAATCATTTGCTTTACCCTACGCCAATCCACACAACCACCGAAGTCATACTCCCTTATCGCTCACTCAAGCGCCTGCCCAGGCACCATAGCTTGCTCTTGCCCTAAACTCGCACGTACCCCCACAATCAAATACCTTGGGGTGACTCTTGATGACAATCTGAGCTTCTCAGCCCACATAGATCTACTGACAGCAAGGGTTAGAAAACTGATATTCGTCTTTAAGAATCTTCGTCATGTGGCAGATGCTCAGATTGTCAAAAGGGTCTACTTTGCCCTCTGTCAATCACTCCTATCATATTGTGTTTCCGTCTGGGGTGGTGCTCCTAAGACCACAATGCTGAAATTGGAGAGGGCTCAAAGAGCCGTGCTGAAGGTAAGTACCTTTCGCCCGATACTTTTCCCAACAGAAGATTTATATAAATACTGCAAAGTACTTTCTGTTAGACAGCTTTTTGTTCTTAATTCAGTCCTATTACAACACAGACATACCCCCTACGTGACAATCACTAAAAGACGTAAAGATATAGTTTGTCAGCACTACAGATGTAAATACTCATTCACCAAACGATTTCTTTGCTTCCAAGGGCCACAATTATATAATAAACTCAATAGGAAATTGAAATTTTACTCTCAATCAACCTCGTCCCTTAAGAAATCTGTGACAAACTTTCTACTTACAAACAACTACCTGGATACAGAACACCTTCTTTTCTCTGATAATAATCCACCCTAAACCCTTCAACCGAGAACATAACACACATTCTGCACCGACACAATACACACCATTATCATTACACACACGCACGCACACCCCCACACCCCCACACACACAACCCGCACACACACACACACCCCCATGCACACACACCCCCACACACACATACACAAACACAAATAATCCAAATGTCAAATAGATTGTAATTTCTGATTTCTGCAATTTTGTTTTTATGTTAACTAGTAAAAAAAAAAACACTTGTTCTGCCTGCAATTTATTTTATGAAACTGAAAATTATGTATGGGCTTGTACCACTGCCCTTAATACAAGTTATTTTATAACTTAGTAAGGGTGCTGGTTGCAACACCTACCTGTTTTGTTAACTAGCATAAGTCAAGTGTACCTACAGATGATACTATTTAATGTTAACACTATTATTTGATTCAATAAATTATTATTTTATTATTTTTTTTTTTTTTTTTTTTTATTTTTATCCTCTGACTCATTACGTTGTAGTAGTGAGTTATGTTTCTTAGAACATTTCCTACACGGTCCGAATGGGCAGACGTTCACTTCGTGCCCTGAGCGCAAACAGTTAGTACATAATTTATTTTGTGTGAGTTAATTATATCTGTCTGCTATGGACAGATCAAGGAATTTGTGGAATCTGAATAGGCGCTTGGTAAAATAATTGAGTTAATCGAAGGACCGTAATATTCTGTGAAAAATGCTGTACCTGAAATCCCCTAAGGAAATAAGATCTTGCTCAATACACAGGGCAGATAAAAAAGGGCCTGACCACTAACCTGATTTATCCAGACCACGGCACTAGATCACAGCTTCAGGGTGACACAGCAAATCAGCACTCGCGTGAGGAAATGTCTCAAAATAATGTTCTTTATTACAATGTATTGCACGGCAATTTAGGTATGTCTCAGGGATATATAATATTCAGTTTTGAGTTTAGAACACGTTGGTTGAGTACACCACGCTATTATCCTAGCAGCCAAGGCGAACTGACCGAGCCAGGAGCCCGGCGCGGGCGCGCGTGGCGGGCGGGGCTAACATCACCCCACCAATCCGTCCACCGATTTCCAATGCGGGTAGGAAGACAGACGAATGGACAAGCCAAATTCAAACTACCCTATATTTATGAGCAAAGATCGAACATACTCCCCACCGAAATTATCATGATAATTTCAAAGATATTTAATAATCAGTAGGTACAGCATTATAAGATCAGAAGGAATGTAGCCCATAAAAGGGTTAAACACAAAAAATAATTAATAATTAAACAAGTCTAATGAGAAATTCACTTAAGTACTAAGATATGGTAACCTGCTTAAATAACAGAAATACTGAACAGGCTTATGATTTATCAAATTTATAAGTTTAATTTGAATAAGGGAGAGGACTCTGCTTATTTACTGGCCTCCTTATAAGTCCCCTTTGTGTCCTCAAAGTAACAACCCGAACTATTTTATCTGGACCTTCGTGTAGCTGCTCCACTTTAGCACGAACCCAGTTTAGTGGACGAGTTAAATCGGATTTGATAAGAACTAAGTCACCGATTTTCATGTTTGGAGGTGAATTGAACCACTTTGATCGTTGTTGCAAAGTATGCAAATAGTCGTCAGACCATTTTTTCCAAAACGTTTGAGATATTTTTTGTATGCACTGCCAACGTGACAATCGGTTCGTACCTACATCATTTAAGTCATATTCGGGTACAGCGAGAAGACTTTGCCCTATCAAAAAATTACCTGGAGTTAAGACGTCAAACTCGTTGGAATTGTCAGATAAAGGACAACGGGGCCGCGAATTCATGACAATGAACAATTACTCTGGTTTCATTGTAACGTCTCAAGTAGTATTGTTTATGTTTTTTGCTACTCGAATAGATTAATTAGGCTTACATTTCAAATGGTTACAGTCTTTGTAAGCAATGTTCGCTTATCTTTATTACCCGTTTTTGTTACGAGTTCTATTGTTCTATGTGATAACGATTTCTGATAAAACTAGCGTACCAATTCACACGAAATTTTGCAGGGTACATTATGGATAGTTATGTTATCTAACAAAAGCGTTTTTACAGACAAACATTGAAAATAAAAAATGCTAAAAATCTAGAATTTTTAAGATCTAGAATTTCTAGTGCTTACGTAATTTTCTCCGTTTCAAAAAAATATTTTTTTGCCGTATTTAGGCGAAAAAACATGCTAAAATTATTAGAAATAATTTGTATAAAAAATGGGACTTACACATAAAATATCGACAATCACACACCAAAATACCACAAAATCACAGCACGGTCACTTTTTCATTCAAATGTTTGTTTACACTTTTTGTTTGGGTCAAAATAGGTATAACATGATGTTATTTAGTGCGAATATTATTTAAAACGATGTAATATTTACTTCAAAATGAAAATATCACCACTTTCCGTCGATTTACACACAAAAACCATTAAAAAACGAATTATTACAGCGAACGCGCGCGTCCCGGGAGTGACGTTTGACTGACATTTTACCGCGCGGGAACGTGATTTTCAACATTTTTTTAAAATGTTGCCTATTAATATTTTTGCTTTTAGTCGATTTATTTGACAAGAATATTTATCCGACCATAGACTGAAAAATTCACAGACAATAATAGCCATTACAGCGAGTACAAATAGAGTTGTAAGCCGCGTGGTACTTGGACGCACCGGTGCGTCCGCGGTCCTTTAGCGGTCTACAAGGTGCCACCGTCGACTGGTCGCCCCAGGCTAAGTACCTGGGTTTGACCGTCGACCGCCGGCTCACGATGGGGCCCCATGTCCGCAAGGTCGCCGCACAGGGTAAGGTCGCCCGCAACCTCCTCAGACCCGTGCTCTCGTCCCGCATCCCGGTGTGCGTCAAGCTGAGCGTGTACAAGATGTACGTGCGCCCAGTCTTGACGTACGCCGCTCCCGCTTGGTTCGCCCTCACTAGCGAGTCGAGCCGGAAGCTGCTCCGCACGCAACAAAATCTTGCGTTGCGGACCATTGTAGACGCTCCTCGCTATGTGAGGAATGACGTCATCCAGCGGGACCTCGGGATCGAGAGCCTGGATGAGTTTGTGAGGCGACTCGCGAAGGCCATGTTCACGCGTGCCGACGCCTCTGCCTGGCCCCATGTCAGGCAGATAGCGCCACTGCACGCGCGGCCGCCTGACGCGTAAGCCCTGCCCCGCGACCTGGTAGCGGACCCCGACCCCATCGCACCGGATTGACGCCTCGAGTAAGCAGCACTCAGGTAACACGCAGCTTACTCGAAATAATAAGACTCCACATATGTACTCATACATCTGTTGTGTGGCGTGTTCTAAGTTAATATAGGCACGTCACATAACTAAACACAGACACCCAGTACTACACATGCATCTATACACAACACGCGCGGGCGTGATGCGGGTCGCGACGCACGTATACATTGAGCGGTGTTACACTACAACACAAGCCGCTCACACATACGCGACTGCCTACCCCTCAAACCGTAAACGGCTCGATCTGTAAGCGGGGAGAGGGGGAGACTACATATTAGACCTGTAGGGCGTCGAGTCGGCATCTCTGTCGCTGGTCGTTCTCGCTGAGCCTCCCCCGGGCAACCGGGGGTCTCACCTGGCGGGGACAGACCGCCGAGATGTCGTGAAGAAAGCGGCGCTAGGAGCTAGCGTCGTGGCGCGCCTACAGAAATATTCATAGCAACCAATTACTTCGACGCATTTTGCTTAACAAAATGTGGTCGTTTCTGTTAGCCGTCATAGGCGAATACAATTGAGGGTCCCATATTGATGGGACAATGTATGGCCACCGCGGGCGAAGGGCGAAGCCCTGACCCCGCTCGCCACGCCCCCTTGCGGGGGCGTCGCGACATCCACAATCTCCCAGCGCTCAGTGCCGGCCGAGGCCTTTCAGAGGTAGGACGTGTGTCGCTCCCGTCTTCGCGCGCAGCGTAAAATATTATCGTAGTTTCGCGAGTTTTTAGCGCGACTGAAACATATTGATACTTTTTATTATAATAATATATTTTTATTTTTTAACTAAACTTTGGTGAGTACATGTTTTAATGTAATGGTATTCAATTAACTTTAGAAAATTAAATTAGACTTTTTTATGTATGTTTTCGTTTTACTTTTTTTCAGGTATGGCTAACAAAAGGCGCTATAAGGGGAAAAGTAAAAATAAAAATTATGATAGTTTGGCCAAGGCTAATGAAGCTAAAAGGTAAATTACCAAGGAGCCAATTTTTTTTAATGAAACAGTTGCAATAAGATAAAGTTAATATCTGATTCGTTGTTATAGGCGGAAAAGAGAAGGTGAAATACTTCAAAACCAGGACTTAAATACAAATGATGTTGTAAGTTTTAATTATTTACTTCTTTAAATATTATGGCACTTTTTTGAAATTTCATATCTAAACAGACTCGTATTTTCTTTATTTTAATTGAGCAGTCATTAAACCAAAAATTAATCAAACATTTCTTTATTATGTATTTATCTCAAGCCGACAATCGATCGCTAGTCATAGTGCTTACGATTTGTGTCGTTATATTATACCTACATATTATTTTCAGACTTAAGGCTCCTACAAACAGGCGCGACTTGTCGCGCGACGCGATTATCCGTAGAACAATTTCTATGAAAACTTCACGGAAATTGTTCTACCGGTGTTGCGTCGCCCCTGTCTGTGGGAGCCTTTAAACATAACTGGCGAAATTTGGGTATACTATAGGTACACCTCTGTCTTGCCCAATGGTGAAATAAGGTGTGTGTGAGTTGTGATTTTACATTATGCATATTTTTTTCAGACTCAACAAAAAGAAAACCTTAGTGAAAAGACACTGGATTTTCAAGAAAAGTTGCAGGCATCAGAAAAGGCTAAATCCACTAGGGAGAATCAAATAGTTTGTGAAATTGGCGTTGATAAAACCCTGAACCTTCAGAACGCTGCACCATTATCTCCAGCTCAAGATTGTGACACAGGGAATCTTGTAAGAATTACTTGGTCATTTATATATATATTTCAGCACAAATAAAATATTTTAGTTATGTTGCTATTTTGCAGGCTATTGAAGAAAATATTTCACCGGATAACAAATTACAAGGACGTCGACGGATCAAATCAAGGCTTTAAATAACCACAATGCTACCTTTGGCTGTACTATAGACAATTTCCAATTTGTGAAAGAAGTTCAAGGTGGTTTACATTCAGATTTTTTAATGAAGTGCAATATGTGCCACATAGATTTAAAATTACAAACATCTGATCGTTCAAATGGTAGTATGGATGTTAATCATGGTGCTGTAAATGGAGCTATAATGATTGGGTGCGGTCAGTCAAACTTGGATGAACTTCTTGCTTCTGTGGACTTGCCACTTTTAGGTCAAAAAATATATGCAAAATGTCACGATGAAATTGCTAATTGGTGGGAAGAAACCACAGAAGTAAGTATGCAGGAAGCTGCAAAAGAAGAAGGAGAAAAGGCAATATTGTGTGGCCAAGTCAAGGATGGGATTCCAATTGTGAAGGCCATTGCTGATTGTTGTTGGTCAAAAAGGTCCTATAAAAGTAACTACTCGGCGTCATCTGGAGTATCTGCTATTGTGGGACACGAAACAGGCAAAGTACTTCACGTGGCTGTAAAAAACAAACATTGTTCCACTTGTGCCCAAGCAACATCAAAAAATATACCGCCAGTGGCACACGATTGCCATAGAAACCATACTGGATCTTCCACTAGCATGGAACGACACAAAAATTGCGATGTTGCCGGTTTGTGCAACGCCACTACGCTAGGTACTATTCCGCGCTACTATTTGCGCGCCATTGTCAGGCGGAAATCTGCCTCTTTGCTCTGCAGAGTGCGGGAAAGCTCCAACTCTATCCTGAGGACCATAGCCGGGAGGTACGATTCTCCATTGTTAGGTGATGTTGTTCGAAGATGCATGTCGAACAACAGCCTTGTTTCCAAATAAATAATAAGTTTACTAACATAGATATAAGTTATCTTTTTGTTTTACTAACCCATATATGGATGTCCCTTATCCGAAATAAAGATTTTTTTTGATTTTAAACAGGACGTTTCGAATTTATTGTCAATTATTCAATTTTTTTAATTCGGATTTTTTTATACTTATTTTTCTATGCTGATATTTTTATTTAAATCTATTAATGATATAGATTAACGAGTTTAAGGGAACGCCCTCTGTTATTTAACATACTGTATAAAAATAAATAAATTTGCACACCCAAATAATTATTTCCGACAGAGATATTTAGAGGAACATGCAACATGCATACATTATGCATTGTGTGTGTTATTAGTAATATTTACGTGCAGCACGTAAATAGGTTCACATAATGCATGTAATAACTTATTACATGCATTATGTGAACCTATTTTTCACCTTATGAAATGTTATACCTGTCTTCCTGTAAGATATGTTAGGTTGCTATTGATGACGAGTGGTTCCTTGAATCTGCAGATCTGCGCTATGTCCTTCTTCGCAGACTTCCATAAGTATTTCCTGTAATGTAATTCAAATTTGAATGGGATACTATTTATTGCAAATAAAATCAAATTACTAATTAATATTACCGGAGGAACAGCACGTTCTCTAAGTCGTCTCCATTTCGTTTCATTACATACAAATTAATTTAAAGTAAAATGCTTGTAGTATATGTGACTGTGCTTTTTTGGAGTCCAATTTCGTCTACAAATACAATTTACCCATTATTATTTTTTTTTCAGTTTCTTTAGGAAAACTGTAAAATAAAAGTATCGACAACATTATTTACGTCACTATGTATGATCAAGATAATCTCAAAACAGTTTCCGAATATTCGCTAATAACTTCTATTGGAATAGATATTACGTCTGGTTTCCGCTACAAAATTATTCAGCAATATTTCGCACATCAGCAACGAGAGTGTCACAACACAATAAACGTAGTTTTTGGGAAATCACGATTTTCTTTTTTTGAACTTATAATTCCATTAAAAAAAAAATTGAGAGAGCATATCGGTGAACTTAAGATATATTTAAGAAGACTATTTAATGTTCTATTATATTTTTATGGAAATTAAAATCTAAAGATATTTTTTCCATTTTATATTAATTTTTTACTTTAAAATTCCTATAATGTGTCACTTTTGTCGACAAAATTTTGAAAGATTTCATGAAATGAAACACTGTTATTAGGTTAATATTTATTGTTTTTTAAATTAATCAGGTAATATTAAATATTTTTATAGGTTTCTTTGTAGGTTACATTAGAAACGAAAAGGTACAAAACTTTCATATAAAACAAAATATCACATTTTCAGACAATAGATAATCTCTCCACTAAAAAATTATTATGAAAATTATTCGAAAATAGTTAACACATACAAAATAAAATTGTATGGCATAATTTGTGTGAACTTATCCTAGCCTAGAAGTGAAAAATAACAAAAAATTGTACTCAGGTACTTGATCTATAACTAAAACATTCATTAAATAGAGTAAATTAAAGTATTAGAAAAAACACCGTTGGTGCAATAACAAAATTATAAAAATAATTAATATTGTTATTGAGAAATCTATAAAACGACGCATAGAATTGAGGAATGTGATTATTTTCAATCAAACTTATTAGGTCATTTATTTTGTTTTATTATAGGTTTTGTTCTGTAGGCTGGTTTCAAATTTATGTCGCCCCAATTTTTTTTTTTCGAGATAACTCAGCTGTCAGGAACTGTTTGATTAAATGAAGTATTATAAAAATATTGTTGTAGGTGAATCTTTCAATATTTTCACGTCTAATACTTTAAAGGATTGTGTATGGATGCCCATATCCTGTGCTAAAGTTTTTAACGACATAAAATCGCAGGAACTCATTTCAGTCAAGTTGTACGGTCTCCCTTTTTTCTTCGCTGACCTGATCACTTCAACATACTGGCTTGGCACGTAAATAGGCCCAAATTTTAACCTTCTCTGTATCTGTTTTTCAATTGTCGAATGGACAGCATCACCTTCGTTTTGAATATGTCCAGTTATCAGAAACTTATGAGATATACTATTAATTTTTGAATATTTACTTAGGCAAAATGAATATAACGATATTGTTTGTGCGTTATGCGTCTTCCTCTTCGAATTTGCGGATGCGGTTGAGTGTGAAATAATAACTTCTTGATTTCTCCAGAATATAAATGGTTTATTGCAAAAGAGTTAGTGACTTGTACAATACGAACTCGTCTTTACTTAAGAGTTTTGAAAAGCAGTTATACAGAGCAAGGTCGATTCAAAATGTGTTAGATTTAGAAGAAACCGAGCGTTTTAACGTCATTAGCATTCGGAAGTCTTCATAAATTGCTCCTATTGGTGTTTCTTCGATGAAACCCCTTGAGGACCTCTTATTGGCTGTCCGAAGGTGACTTGACAATTTTTGTTCTCGATGCGTAAGGTGGGTAGGTAGTTAGAAGAGCACCTACAGCTTTTGTGATAGCAACAAGCAGATTGTCAACATCATGCGTGAACAGATATAGCAAATCTGCTTTTGTTTTGACCACAGCAGTCATCCGAATAAAATGTGAAATCAAGACCTGGGCCTTTATAAGACTGAATTTTGCTTTGAATGTATTTGAATACACACGAGCCAATTTCATCAGCCCCACGATTACCTTCCCCCTTCATGCCAAAAATAACATTCATTCCTGTCAGTGCTCAATTCTGAAATCGTTAGGTTAAGATTATTTAATTTTGACTTATAATAAAATACTGAGGTGTTTCCACGAGGTAGCTACAAGACAGCTTGTAAGTCATAAACAGCCACTACATTATCTGGACTGATATTTCCATTATCACGCTCTTTTTCTCTTCTTGATTCTTCTTTTTCTTCCAGATGTTTTAAATATTTCGGCTTCAAGTTTTCTTTTGCAGTGCCTTCGGCATTTTCATAACTTGCACACAGTTCACAGCGGTCTTTCTTTTGGTGTAAAAATCTTATGTTAAAGTCTTTATTAAATACTCTTGAATACATTTTCTCACCAGCGCAAGGTTGCTGTTTTGATTCGCAATCCTTTTTATTGTCTCTATATAAATCTGCAAGTGTCTTACCACCTTCTATGAATTCTCGTGTTGTATATTTCCTAATGTAATGGCTCTCCATTCTTGGTATTGAGCTGATATGATCTTTAACCCCTTGTTTTATAGAATCATCTACTGTGTGGTGATGACCGTCTTTACCTCTTAGATCTTGCTGTAAAAATCCATCTTCACTTTTTTTTATAACAGTACGAATGTAAGGGCCTAGTCTTCTAGTGCACAATATAAGAATCGCGTGCGGCGAGTCTACGCACCCGGGCTCCCCGCAGTCCCCGGATTCACCGTACCTAGTAATTATTAAACAATATTTGACACGGTCGGAAAGTTGCTCTACTAAGTATTATTCAATAATTTTTTTCATATTTGAATGGTACCTTGGGTCTGGGTGTTAGTTGTCCGTGTTTTTATGTGTTCCGTAGTATCCCGACATAGAAAATTATAGTTGGGGCAGCCAATGAGTGGAGTGTGAAGCGTTATTTTTAAGGTGTAAGAATACGCCATATTTTTATGTAAAGCAAGTTTATTATAATTTTTTATGAAGTAGGTAGTTATTAAACACAAAATTGTTGTTTCTTATTTTTCAAATTATACTTAACTCTGTGCACTGTGTAACGATTACTCTCTGCAGGACTCTCGTATTGGACTTTCTGTTTCATTTTTCTTTGTACTTTATAGATAATTTGGTTTTTTATTTTTGACTGTGTTTAATTTAGATCTTCCTGAACGAGTCGCAATAAATACTTTTTCTTTCTTTCTTTTTTTCAGGAATTAATTTTCCTAAACGACAGCGTCTGCGGTAGAAGATGTGGACGCGTTCTTATTTTTTTTACTGATTCCTCAATAGCTTGAATGATATATGGTGGGTCGTTTATTGGCATCGAGCGTTCAAGGTTGGAATCAATTAGCTCAGGAAGAGACAATGCAAATCAAATTTAACAATGGGCCTACCATTTTGTCGTGCCAGAACGTAGGGTCTCTTTTTATATAATCTACTTTCATTGAGTACTCTTCTCCAGTCCATACGGCAAAAAAGCACGTGTCCATCTCGGTAATGTTTAATTGGCCCTGAATTTGAAAATAATAATCTTGGTTTTTGTCAATCACAAACGTATTTTTCTTTGTGTTCTATTTCCAAAATTAAATTTTTTTGCTTTTATAGCTTCTTCAGCTTGCATATTTTTTGCAGAAAATGGGCATTTTACTTCTACCAGTCCTGTTTTTCCATCTTTGTCTTTAATACCATCGGGACTTGCTCCTAAATATTGGAGTGTTTTATTAATATACTCGTAAAGACCGCAGCTGGCAATTGTGACGTTTTCCTGTAGAGATAATTGGGTTAATGCTGTTTGTTCATTATCTTTACCATATGTGATCGATGGGACATTTGACAACTTTTGCGGTTTCACAATAACTTTCACTAAAGGAGCGCAGCTAATGTTTTCTTTCCGTTTGCATGTTTTTCTAAACATAGACGCGGTTAATCAATTTTTTTCTGTTTTCTAACCATTCTTGACTGGAACTTTGGTCTATCGTCTTTTTCTGTAGTTCGTCACTTTGTTGGTCAGAAAGCTCCATTTGTTTAAGAAATTCAGTTTTTGTCATCTGAAATCTTCATCAGTCATATCTATCTGGTCTTTCGAGCTTTCTGTCCATAATCTGAATCATTCATATTTCTACGGATTTTTTTACGAAATAATCTTTTGTAAACTTTTTTTTTCGCTTTTTGTGCCTCATATACATTTGTGTATTTGCTAGTAGGTTTACCAAATATACATTTATGAATAGCGTTTATTGGTTGCTTGGTGTTAAAGGAAATAACTGAAGCGGAACACCTTTCCTGGTATGAATTCTTCAGTGTGTAATTAATTCGTTCCCCCCTCCCCCCCACATATTTAGCAATCACTGAATTGGTCGTCGCCACTTCATCTAGCACGCAAGAAGAACGACGGCTGGAGACCGTGCGGAGACTACAGATCCTTGAACGCACGCATGATTCCAGACCGTTACCCAGTTCGGCATGTGCAGGACTTCGTGCATCAGCTGGTAGGCTGCACAATCTACTCCACTGTTGATTTGGTTACGGCCTACAACCAGATACCAGTCGCAGAAGAAGACATTCCCAAGACCGCCATAACGACACCCTTTGGGTTGTTCGAATTCCCGTTCATGACTTTCGGACTTCGCAACGCTGCACAAACGTTTCAGCGGTTTATGGACGAAGTGCTCCGGGGCCTAGATTTCTGTTATACCTACCTGGATGACATCTTAATTTCCAGCAGCAGCGTCGCCCAGCATCAACAGCATCTCAAGCAACTCTTTGAGAGGTTGTCAGAGTATGGAGTGCTGATAAACACAAGCAAATGCACATTCGGAAAAGCTAAAGTGACTTTCCTGGGCCATGAGGTTTCAGCAGCCGGAATCAAGCCACTAAATGCAAAGGTCCAGGATTTCCCAGTGCCCAAAAACATCAAGGAACTTAGAAGATTTCTCGGAATGATAAACTTCTATCGGAAATTCCTACCAGCAGGCCTCAAAACTAAGGGATCACAGCCAATAGAAATGACACCAGAGCACCTGGAGGCTTTCAAAAGATGTAAGCAAAGTTTATCAGAAGCCACACTGCTTGTTCATCCTGATTCAACGGCAGAACTCGCAGTACAGACAGACGCCTCAGATACGGCAATCGGAGCTGTATTGCAGCAAAAGCAGGGTCAAGAATGGAAACCCTTCTTCTCCAGGAAACTGAGCCCTGCCCAGATAAAGTACAGCCCGTACGACCGCGAACTTCGAGCAATATACGAGGCCATACGGTATTTCAAGTTCATGGTAGAAGCGAGAACGTTCACAGTTTTCACCGATCACAAACCACTGACATTTACATTCAGCAAACCTCGTGAAAACTGTTCCCCGCGCCAGTTCAGATATTTAGATTTTATCAGCCAGTACACAACAGAAATAAAGTTCGTGGCTGGCAAAGATAACGTGGTAGCAGATACCTTGTCCCGTATTAGCGAAATAAATTTGCCTATAGATTACCAGTCCGTGGCCAGAGAACAGGAAACCGATAAGGAACTACAAGACATCATACATAACGGCTCCAGTCTGAAGCTGAAGAAAATCAGACTGCCAGAAGCAGGGGTTGAGGTGTACTGCGACGTCACAACGAAGACACGCCCATTTCTCACCAAACGGTTTCGCAAAGAGGCCTTCGGTACCCTTCACGGATTGAGTCACCCTGGTGGTAAAGCAACAGTCCGCTTGGTAACCGAAAGATATGTATGGATATGTATGGTATAAGATATGTATATGTATAAGATATGTATGTATATAAGATAAGAAGGGACTGTCGACAATGGGCAAAAGAATGTGAAGCATGCCAACGAAGCAAAGTTTCCAGACATACGTCAGCACCTTTGACAACTTTCCAGACGCCTTCAGCACGGTTCCGCCACATTCACATTGACTTAGTTGGTCCCTTACCATTATGTTCTGGCTACAGGTACTGCCTCACCATAGTCGACCGCGTAACGCGTTGGCCTGAGGCATACCCGCTGCAGGACATCACGGCGGAGACCTGCGCAGCCGCCCTAACATCAGGGTGGATCGCGCGGTTCGGCAGCCCTGAGCACATCACCACCGATCGGGGCAGGCAATTCGAGTCCCGCACCTTTAAGGAACTCGCTGCCTTAGTCGGAGCATCGCATCACCTAACCACAGCTTACCATCCCGCAGCTAATGGCCTGGTGGAACGGCTACACCGCCAGCTGAAAGCCGCCATTATGTGTCACGCCAATTCGAACTGGACCGAGGTGATGCCGTGGGTTCTACTGGGCATTCGCAGCGCTTACAAGGAAGACCTGCACACAACCGCGGCAGAGCTGGTGTATGGTGAACCACTCCGTCTACCAGGCCAGTTCTTCGCCACCGCTCCAGAAGAGACAGTCGACATGACCGGCCTAATCAGCAGACTCCGCTCTCACATGAGTAAGCTAACATCACTACCTACTTCCTGGCACACTAGTTCTAATCGACCGTTCTATGTGCCCAAGGACCTAAACACAGCTACCCATGTTTTCATGCGGCAAGATCCTGCACGAAGATCGCTGGAAGCTCCATATTTAGGACCATACAAGGTCCTGCATCGAGAACAGAAGACTTTCGACCTTGAGGTGAAAGATGCAAAAGGTCACAATTGACCGACTAAAACCAGCATACCTAAGCAATGAGCAACCTGTCATGACGTCACAGCAGCAACTTCCAGAAGACGAGGAGCGGGCGCACAGTCAGATTTCCGGACTACTATCGTTCGTAGCCAGGCTACGACTCACCAGGGGAGTGGTGTGGCGAGTAGGCAAGTAAACTCGCACACTAGAACGCAGCATAGAAATCACGCCACCTTTTAAGCCCCGCCTCCGAGATAAGGATTTTACTATGTTTGCGTAGCGAAGCGCACACACGAACGACCGCCGCCTGCGATCCTTTTGTATAGGATGATGACGCTCGCGTGGAGGCCGTTCCTGACGGTGACGTAATTTGTTTGACGGCTAGTATAAGTACTGTATCCTGACGGTATTGCCAAGCATTCTCCCTGTTAACCTCGCCTGCTGTACGCTTATTCATTTATCGCTATTATAATATTCGTATAACCTGCTTGCATTTCATTCAATCTCACGGTGCCCGACAAGTACTTACTTACCAGTGCTCCACAGTAAGTGGGCAAATAAAGCGAACATTCCACACACACGCATACCCACTTCACTTAACATGTTTGTAATCCAGTCCGTCAGTACCTTTTCTACTCCGTGTCTGGAGAGGGCGCTGCTGATGCTGGAGAAGTTGGTTTTGTCGAAGGCTCCTTCAATGTCTATGAAAGTGCCCAGGCAGGTGCCTTTTTGATGAATCGCATCCTCAAGCTGGCTGACCACCAAATGGAGAGCAGATTCGGTCGACTTACCTGAGCTGTATGCGTGCTGATTACCGTGTAGCGGTATGGTTTTCAGAGCGCCATCCCTCAGCTCTCTATCACATAGTCTTTCCATAGTTTTTAGGAGAAAGGAGGTCAGGCTGATTGGTCGGTGGGATTTGGCGTTTGTGTAGTCACCCTTACCTGGCTTGGGGATGAATATTACTTTCACTGCCCTCCATCCTTTAGGAACGTATCTAAAGGTCAGGCACGCTCTCATTAAAGGCACCAGTCTTATTGCGACAGAAGCACCCCCCCACTGTAGTAGAGCGGGGAACACTCCATCAGGACCAGCCGCCTTAAAAGGATGGAAGCTCCGGATGGCCCATTGGAGTTTCTCCAACGTGATCATCCTGCGTGCGTAACTCCAATCATCATCTGATGGTGTATGGGTTTCATCTTGCCAGTCGATTATCTGCGCAAAGACACATCCCGGGAAGTGAGTTTCAATTAGGACGCGTCTTGTTTCTTCAGGCGTCGACGTGAGTGTGTTATCAGGTTTGCGGAGGGTGGCGGGCCCAGATGTATTCTGTTGCGCCAGAACTTTCCTTACCCTGTTTGCTTGCTGACAAGATTCAATGCTACCACAGAATTTGCGCCATCCCGAAGTGCTCCTGAATCTGATGCCCACATCCGCACATGTGTTCATGGCTCTATTCAGAGCTGTTCTTACCTTACTGCGTTTGCGCTCCAGATCAGCGCTCCACCAGGGTTGTTTACCCGGTATGTTGCGCGGCGTGGTCTCTGGGCAGGCAGTTTTGTAGCTGTCTATGATTGACTCAGTTAGGTGCCTTACTTGTACCTCAATCTGTGTCGTGTCCGCAAATGTCATCGAATCGCTTAGCGTCAAGCCTGGATTCAAGACTGCGTGTGTAGGTGGCACGATCCGTTTTACGCGGATAACGCCGTGGTGATATCGGTGGGACACAGACCTGAATGTCGAAGCGGATCCACCTGTGATCGGAGCAGGAGGCCTCCGTAGAAACCTGCCACCCAGTGGTAATTTCCGCCACGCCCTCTGTTACCAGAGTAAGATCTATGATTGTGCGGCTTCGCCTGGTTACGAATGTTGGTTCGGAGCCAGTTTTAGTAGGGATAGGTTAGTTGAGAATAAGTAGTCAACCAAGGCCTTACCCCTCTCGTTTTGCGTGTCCATACCCCACAGCTGATACCGAGGCAAAAACGATCACCATCTCCGAGGCGTTGTCACGCTGTATTATCAGCTTTGCTGCAGAGACATCTCTGCAACAGAATTCAGTTAAGAGGTGTGTTTTAAGGTTACCTGTGACATAGATGCACGATTTGGGATGATCATGGTCTGTGGTGACCAGGAGCTTACCGCCAAGATTGGAGAGTACTTGTATGCGGCCCGCCCTAATCCACGGCTCCTGGATCAGGGCAATGGCCGTGTGTTGAACCTCCAGCTACTTGCGAAGCTGAGCCGTCGCAGTCTGACTGTGGTGAAGGTTTGCTTGCAGAACTTTACAGGCTGACGAAAGGGACGCCATCGCTGGTCGAACCCTCGTCTCCCTCAAGCCTAAGCCCGGCAAACAGGTCGCCTTCGTCGAAACCGTCCCCTTCCTGGCCCGAAGCCGGAGACAAAATCATGTCGTCCAGCTTCTCGCCCGATGAGGGGACGGCGCCCACGATGGCGGCAGCATAGGCGGCCGACTCTGCTACAGCAGGCTCAGCCCGTCTCGGCCCGTAGACGTTTCCGGGTTGTTTGGTGGGGGAGTAGACTTCCCTGCTGGTGTCGGCGGCAGCTGCGTCAGTGCCTCGCAAATGGATCCCGTGGCTGGGTCCCATCCTTGGGGAACATCGGTGAACCTGCCATTCCGACCCTGAAACTTTACGTACACCGCTCCCAAACCTATTGAGAGACGGCGCCCGGCCTCCATCAGGGTCGGGATTTGAATGAATGAATGTTTATTTGCTAAAAATAGTGCTTTACATTTCCTTAAAGTCTAGATTATTAGCTAGGTTCATATTCTTTAGTGACATAAGACGCAAAGGAAGTAAGTACATTGCTTATGAACTCCACACTAGGACGTGCCTGTCTCGTGGAGTCCTTGGGTGGTATTGCCATATGAAAATGCGTATTACATATTTAATTATTGCTACAAATTCAGAAGCACATAAAAAAGTGTTATTAGTAATTAGTAATCAAAACATTGTTTAAACTAAGAACAGTTAAATATAAAAATAAAATAAAATAAAATTAAACAATTAAAACAGTCTACAGGAACACCGACTACCACGAACCATGCCGCTGCTTGTTGGTCGGCATGCAGAAGTACCCACCTCTTTATGTCGACCCAGGGGTTCTGGTAAGACAGAACGCGCCCAATATTGGTCGGCTCTGGAAAGACCCCCTGCTCGTCTGGGATCACGAAACCACATCGTGCTTGTTTTTGAATCTCCGACTGACTCTTGACGACTAACGAGATGCTAGCTGGGAGAGAAAGATCGGAGACTGTCTTCCTTAGCCAGGCTAAGGTGTGGTCGTTACCGCACCACAGTTTTAGAACACCCCCGGCAAACAGCGGCTTTGCATTGAAGGTCGGCCCTGGAGTGTCTTGCTTGGGGGAGCAGGCCTCGAGAATGATCTGCTTCTGGATAGCAGCGAGTACCTGGTCCGATACGTCCTTGCTGAGGAACCCCGTGCGGTCGCAGGTGATCGCGACGTCGAGGGTAGCGCTGGCAGCTTGGGCGGAGCTGCGTTGGGCGACCCGTTTCGATTGATCAAGACGCGGCCGCTTATGCTCTCCCCGAGGTGTCAAAGTCTCGTTGAGAGCTCGCTTGGCCGCAGCCTGATCCTTCCAATCGGGTCGCTGTGTCGTGATGGTCTCTACAGCCGGCCTCTACCTGCGACCGCTTTCCGGCGGAGAAGTTGAGCTGGCCGCTTGTGACCTGTTTGTTCACCGAGCCCTTTCCTGCCATTATGCGAGCCTGGCGACGCTCCTGGCGTCGCTCCTTCCTCGTCGCTCTGTCCCTCTGTTTGCCCTTATCTAACACAGCTGGTGGACCTGAAGGGTCAGCGCAAGGGCAACGGGTTTTTTGAGTGCATTTACCCTTGCCCTTGCGTTTATGTACCGAGGCTGCCGGTTGACCTGAAGGGTCGGTGCAAGGGCAACGGGCTTGTTGAGTGCCTTTACCCTTGCCCTTGCGTTTCTGCACCACTTGCCAGGCACGTGAGAACACGTCCTCGGTGCTGCCGGCCGCCTCCGTATGATGGGTGACGGCGTCTGATGGAAGGAGGCTAGAGGAGCCACAGGAGTGGGTGGGTGTATGGTAGGATCCTCGGTACCGGTGTTATCTGCGTGGAAAGGGTCGGACCGGCAGTGGAATTAGTCGTCGCCGTAGTCTTCGCCTGACGTCCTTTGTTTGTTAAGGGACTTTTTGGTTTTGGTCTTAGCTGTGGTTCTCGCCACAACCGCACCGGCGCCCGCGCTGGTACCCGCGGCGTTAGCCGCCAGGTCACCAGGGGCAAGAGAAGTGCAAGCACCTCCCTTCAGAGTTTCATTGGCTTTCACCTCCACTCCGGTGTTGGTTTTTTTATATGGCCTTAGATTATCTATGTTAAAATTGTCGTTAAAATTCATCTCTGGCTCCCACCCTCCATGGAGCCCGTACCTGGGAACGTCTCACTATAAAAAATAAGTTCGAACGTTAGGACTACCAGAGAGATATAGGTGCGCAAGGCTGGTTTACAGTGCGACATCGGGTGCTCGATCGGGTTGGCGTTGGCCAACGAACTGATCAACCCTCACTTACACCGTCAGCATGACCTTTACCTACCGCTTCGATCGTCCGAGGACGACCTCACGCACCTCGCCTGTGGCCCTCTGACGGGACACTATGACCATTTCCCTACCCCTGGCTATTGGGTACGGCCACCGTTTCGCTTGAAATCCGGACCAAAGGGGGCGTGTTGCCTTACGGGCACAATACAACCAGAGCTGCTCGGCTCAACCCCCCAGGACTCCTTCATCCCCGCTCACGGCGCTCAGCTGCGCAGGTCCTAGCGCAGGTAAGTGCTTACTCCTACTCGCCATCAGCTGGTTTTAGTGATAGTCGAGCCCACTACCACCCAGTCACGGGGGGTCACGGTTAGGAGTGGAAGTTGGAAAGACGGAAAGGGAGGAGTGGGGATTCGGACAGGATAGAGTGGAGAGGGTTTGTGAGATTTGGGACAGGAAGGCATGAGACGGGAAAGAATGAGGTTAAGGGAATTGAGGAAGGGATGCAAAGGCGCCTGGTGGTTTTAGTTACGTCTATTTCTTATGGAATTAGACCAAGAACGGGGTGGCAACCTCGAGAAGGTGCATCCGCCAGACTTGTCTTGAGGATCTACACGACTGTAGCGCTCACCCTCAAGACCCCGCCAACCCTACCCCCTCTGAAGGAGGCGGTAGGGTAGGCCTGCATCTATACTACCAAGCAAAGCAAAGCAAAGCATGTCGTTGTGCAACCGCGAAAGCATAAATCCAGACCTCCCCATTCAAGTACCTTGGGCATGTTTTGTCTACTAGCCTTAAAGACGTTGATGATATTGAGAGAGAGCGGAGGGCGCTGTCGGTCAGAGCGAATATGATTGCTCGCAGGTTTAAGCGTGCTTCTACGGAGGTTAAAAAAACACTGTTTAGAGCCTTCTGTTCCTCGTTTTACACCTGTCGCCTGTGGGTACATTTTACGCAAAGATCGTACAGCACCCTTCGCGTGCAGTATAATAATGCTTTCAGGGTGTTGATGGAGCTACCTCGCTTCTGTAGCGCATCAGGGATGTTTGCGGAACTGCGTGTTGATTGCTTTTATGCATTAATGCGTAAAAGATGTGCGTCCTTGGTGCGCAGGGTGCGAGGCAGTTCTAACAGCATCCTGCTCCAGTATCTCAGCTGGAATAGTGAAGCAGTGACTATGTAGCGGTTACACCGCCACTTATGAACTACGCATCATAGACATGACGTCACATAAATCCTGCATCGCGCAGTTAGAGTTTACCAAGCGATCGATATACATACAAGATTTCAACTTCAAACCATTGGGTAGTTGCCCGCCAAACACAACACCCGTCTGGTCGGAGGATCCTCCCTTTTCTATGGTGGATGAGTGAACTTTACACCCTGTTCCTCATACCACTAAAACTACTTTGTTGAGTGTGTTTGTGTAGATGATTTTTGTTGTAATTGTATCACTAACATAGTTGTAAGTTTATTTTATTGTTACTAACATTGTATGAGTCTCATAGTTACTCGTAATAAAGAATTTAATTAATTATATATAAATGTAAGCACAAATAAATATACATAAATATACTAAAACAGATAAGATAAACAACGGGAAAACATTATCTGCCAGCTTCTTGCGAATGTGCTCGCGGACTTTAACTTTAAACGATAATCGGTTGGTCGCCACCCTGATTTCAAGGGGGAGCGCATTCCACAGGGAGATAGACTGAACGAAGAAGGAAGAGTGATTGAAGTCTGTGCGGTGGGTGGGTGTTTTATCAAAATATTGTTTGACATCTGGCAACATTTAAGTTAAGTTTCGTTGGCGGATGTACTTAAAATTCAGTTAAATAACCATTTATTACGTTTTTCAATGCTAGAGTAAAATAAATGTTCATAAAAAACACATAAACATAAAAAAATAAGATATAAATTTTGAATAGCATGAAGTTACGACACGGTGCCACAAAGTGGGGCCCGTCTGCGGTTTCATTATTTTTTTCATAATTTGACAAGTTTCTCTTTCTTATTAATCATCACATTTTTAGGTCAGTTATTTTGTAATCAAAGAGGTAACTATCTACTTGTAGCTGATATTTTTTTTTGTATATTGTTTAATTTGTTGGAGAGTGTTTTAATACTAGTACTTCACTTCGCGTATTTGTCAGAATATTCGTGTCACTTAGGTAAAACAAAATCTACCTTATTCATACTAACATAAAGTTAATGTTGTATTTACGATGTAACACGAATATTCTGACAAATTCGCGAAGTGAAGTGCCAGCATTATGTTTGAGGGCCCAGCTACAAGTACTTTGTAGTTAGTTGGTAAATTTGTGACATCACAAAGAGTCGAATGCTTTGTTGCTGCTAATAGAGTGACATTATTTTTGTTTTTATCCTGTTTCATGGTTATTGCGGCTGAACGTGGTATTTCTATAAAACCTAAATGTTTTCCATGATCACATATCTGCCCACATGTGCATTTGAAACAGCTTGATGTTCTTAAAGTTAACCTCTTACAGTGACGCTCCTACAGGACCTGATGTACTTTAAGAGTACCCTTAAATGTGTCGAGTTTGTTGGATTTTTTATGTTCTCTTATCCCCACGTTAGTTTCGTTTACAGCAATATATCTATACTAGTCATGTCTGTGCCATGATTTACTTGAAAATCAGCTGTCCTCTTGATCACAGTCCCCACTCCATCGGCGGCTCCTTTGCCGTTGTCAGATTCAGTGTAATTCCACGTTATTCCGGTAATTTGTGGGAAATCTTGGGGCAATTGTGTTATTATATAAAACATGTATTTATTCCTGTATTGAGATGTAGGCGAGTCTTATTGAAAATGCAATGTAACGAGGAGTGGATTATTTTTGATGGCTTCATTTATTACATTCGCTTACGGTGCAGACTGATGCTTTTATATCACTTTTTTGGAAATCGAAGGCATTAATAACAGCAGTATGCAGGGTAAGTTCTTTTCGGTTCCCACCAAAATGTAATGAGATCTTCATTAGCGGCTTTCGTTCCATGATTTTCTGAAAAGTCGACATGTATGAGCAGAGTTAACAGTCAAAGAATTCTTTAATTATTTCAATTCGTTGGATTGTGCATGGATTAGGTAATAATAAATGGAAGCTTTCGAGCAGTGTAAACAAGGATTTAAAAAAACTAATATGTTGTCACACCCGAGAGCAAATGTGCGTATAGCCCTAATGACTGACGCCTCAGACACATGTGCAGAGACTGTGTTGCAGCTAGGGCATGCAATTATCCGCCACATTTAACTATCCGGATATTTCGGATACTTTTAGACAACTATCCGGATATATCCGGAAAATATGGATATTTTGGATATCACTGTAAAAAGGTAAATCAAACTTATTTAAGTTTCCAATCGACATTTTCATTAAAAAAACTCTCCGAAAAATCGTGTACTAAAGTACTTCAGTTCGTAGCAGAAGCAAAAAACCAAAGAAAAGGTACTAAACCCTTACTGAAAATTATGTTCCAAAGTTTTACTCGTAAGATTCTGAGTGTGTGCAATATTGCAAAGCAATTCCAAAATCCATTTTCATCAAAACTGATTATAATAGTGAAAGCTTCATTGAGTTCAAATTAAAACCGAAGAAAGGGAAAAGTACAGTTATAATTCCAGCCCGTCCCATTGTAACGGCTAGGGCTGCGCAAGGTAGGCTGCGCAGGCCGTTAACGGTTAGGTAGAAAGTAGAGGTAGATAATAAAAACAGCTGAATAGGTTATTAGTTTTTTTATAGTTAGGTTAGGCAGAAGAACACGGCTAGGTCGTAGGTAAGGTCACTTCACTGACACAGTTCTGAGCACTCGCACACTTAGATTAGGAAGGAAGGGTACCGTCCTTGGCAGCACATGGTAGATGTGGGGGCCTGCTCAGCACAGCATCCGTAGTAGGTCAGACGGTCCTCGTAGGCTGCTGGTAATCGGCGTCGGCAGCACGTGGAGGTCGCCTGTCAGCACAGGCTCGCCACGGTAGGCCGCAGGTAGGTAGGCATAGGGGCACAGGTGGTAGGTCGCCCGTCAGCACAAGCGTGCGGCGGTAGGCCGCAGGTGCGCAGGCCTTCGTCAGCGTGCAGCCTTGAGCCCGTACAGAGAGCCCCAAGGTTGGGGCACACAGAGTCCTGAGGATCACTTCCATCAGGAAAGCAAGCGGCAGTCGAAATGACCGAGGGTCCATAGAAAATTAGTGTTGTGCCAAGTTTTTTGTGATGTGGTTAGTTACTTACTAATTGTATCACTCGACTAATTACGGTTGAGACCGCTCACAACGCTACACCATCCTTGATGTCCTCCCTCTGGTTGACGCCCTAAGCCGAGGTTCGTACCACACAGGGATGCCCTTAGCGGGCGTTCACTTAGTTTTAATTAGCATAGTTGAATAACCCATGGCTGGAGGTTTTAAGTGTAGTAGCTTAAGGCACCCACAGGAAAGCCCGGTTAAGTAGTCATGATCTCAGAGGTCAACTACGAGATGCCGTAATAAAAAAATAAAAAAACAGTTAAGGTCAGGTGGGGTAAGAGGAACATACTTTATTTTCAGTAAAATATTTTGACTGCTAGGACGAACAGTTGAAGTCTTTTAAGATAATTATTTGGAAAACACAAAACTTGCCTTTATGTATTAGCTTCCCGTGGGCTAAATGTCATTACGCTAATAACACTTCTTACGACGATATTGACGTAAATGTCAAGATTAAATAAACGTTCCTCTTCCCCCTCACATGGGGTAAGAGGGACAGTCATTGTATTTCCTAAGATTGGAGTTTGAATTAAAATATTCGTTGCTAAATGTTCGTTAATTTGTAGGCAAAACTGCTTCGATCAATATTAGATCTTAAGTTCGATGAAATAAGGTATCATTTGGAATGAAAAAGAAGAATAAATCAATTCGGGGTAAGAGGGGCATACAGGTTCGATCAGGGGTGGCAAACTAAAAAGAAGTCGATCAGTTATATTTTTATTTAATCATACAAACAGTAGTAATAAACAGTCTCACCCTAACTAGTTTTAAATAACAATGGTACTATGTAACGAGATCAACATTGCGAATCAGTCTTTTAATTCTTCTAAAAAACACCAAAACTATTATAAAAAAAAACTAAAACTTTTACTCGTTAAAAATAACAATGGTACTATGTAACGAGATCAACATTGCGAATCAGTCTTTTAATTCTTCTAAAAAATACCAAAACTATTATAAAAAAAACACTAAAACTTTTACTCCTTAAAAATAACAATGGTACTATGTAACGAGATCAACATTGCGAATCAGTCGTTTAATTCTTCTAAAAAAATATAATTTTCAAAAATTAAAAAAACACGCTTTAATAGCAAATCGAACTAAAAATCAGAAAATAACTTAAGAAAATTAATTTCATTGTAAAAAAACGTGGGGTGCTCGATATTGATTGTTATAAAAATTAGTTATTCGTAAACTTAGAGTTAGTATAGAAATATGATAAAAAGCACCCCACGCTTTTTTACAATGAAATTAATTTTCTTTATTAAGTTATTTTCTGATTTTTAGTTCGATTTGCTATAAAACCGTCTTTATTAAGTTCAGATGTGCTAAATTACGCATTTTTTTTTCCATATACTTATCAAAATATTGTATTGTCGTCGGTCGTTGATAAGTCTACAACGTTTAAAGTAAATCTGATCGCTTAAAGTGGGGCAAAATCGAGCCCAAACGAGTCAGTTACATTCAAACATACAGGTGAAACTAATAAAAGCGTGTTAAAAACACCAAAACTATTATAAAAAAACACTAAAACTATTAAAAAGTAACACCAAAACTATTATAAAATACCTGAAATTATTTTTGAAGCAAGGCACTTGAATCAATTAAATTGGCGTAGGTACAGCGCCTCTTAAATATTTATGAAAAATATGAATGATCTTCTTCATCTAAAATAAATTCTTTGGAATTGCTAGGATTTTGAGACAGGCGAACTTTCTTGACTACAGAGTATTCTAAAACAGTATCACGATCTACTTGTTTAGCGAGTTTGAATTTCAGTGGCTTTTTGTAAGTTTTGTAAAACATTATATCATAATTAGTATCGCTTCCAGAAAGTATATTTTCTATGTAACCTACATAATACACCCACCTTTTCCTGATAAAGTATCGAATCAAGACATTGTCATTTATTTTATAATTCTCTTTCTCTTCTATATTCTTCATATCCCATTTGTCATTACCTGCTTTTGCCATAGTATTATTGTTCCTTTGATGCGATCTCTCACCAACTTCCTTTGCCGCCTGATATCTGTCATCCGAACTATCACAAACTTTTTCCAGCACATCGTTTCTCTCATCCGATATTCCACTGACTTCATGTACCACCTTGTTCCCCTCAGTAACTACTTGTTCATTAGATGCACAATACTCTTCGTTTTCCACTTCTGTCAGCCCATCCCATTCGCCGTTAAATTCCCCTGCTACCATATTAGTTTCATCTGATTCCTCTCTAAAATTCACTGTCTCCTTGCTTCGCTTGTCCAAATTCTTACCAACTTTCTTCACCACATTGCTTTTCTTATCTAAGATAAAGATTTCATCCTCTTGTTCACTATAGGGTTCATAATTTTGTAAAAATTCGTTACTGTATAAATCTCTTGTTATATCATATTCTTCATCGGTCAAATCTATAATATCAGAATCCTCATGCACGCTCATGCAATCAGATATGCTGGTAGATGAGGATGATGATATTTTTCTGAGCTTTTTATTTCGTCGAATTATTTTTTTTGTAGAATTTATGGTTTTACTCTTTTTTGACTCACTTTTAATTTTCCTCTTTTTGTTAAGACCTGATGGACCTGGTAATGACATATCCACTCCAGAAACCTGTACATCAGTCTGCTTATAATCACCTCCGTTCTCACACCTTTCCTCCCCGTTCTTTTTTTCTGCTCCTGTCTTATTATTTGTGCTCGCTCTTTTTTCCGTTGGTTTCTTTTTTTCTTTACTTGCTTTGTTTTCTTCTCGTTTTTTCAACTTTTCTTTTTTTTCTGCTTCCTTTATTTGATATCTTTCGTACACAAGATCATGAGTGATGACCTCTGCTCCTGGCGCTATTTTTGTTCTTTTGGTTGTCAAAGATGGTTTTCCAGGTTTAATCATTTTCAGAAGCAACTCTTCAAATGTGACATTGGTATATACACGCTGATTGTCAAGAATTTGGACTTTAGGACGCTGTTGAACATTTTCAATATTTAGCAATGGAGCAGCTTTTTCTTCGCTGTGTAAAACGTACTTTGGTGACGCTTCTATTAAATTACACTGAGGAACTTCCTGCTGTATTATAAATGTTTCATTTAAAACAGTCAGTGCGATTTCACTCAACTTTTTGGGGGATATTTGTTTAACAAGCTGATTTTGTGATTTTTGTAGCTGTTCATTCTTCCATTCTGCTAACTGAACTGGATCAAATTTCTCTTCAGCTATGACATTTTTATTTATTGGGTATATCCCTGCTTTACGAAAGCCTGCTTGACATACTTGAGAATCTATCTGAGTCCACACTTGACCAAGAATCGTTGAAAACTCTTTTTTGGGTAAAGCCTTGCCGACATTCAATCTTTGCCATTTGACCAACGCTATGTCCCATTTGTCTTTGAACGATTTATTTACCGCTAGATCCAGAGGCTGCAATAAATGACTCGTATGCGGTGGGATTTTTAAAATCGTTATGTTGTTTTCTCGTGCCTTTTGTATAATATTAATTCCCACATGAGTAGAATGACCATCGTAAAGCAAGAGAATAGGGCGTTTATTTTCAACGGTTGGCAAAAAAACTTTTTCGAAAAAGTTTTCGAATACTGTCGCTTCCATCCAACCTTTTTCTGTCGCAGCATAAACTGTTCCAGGAAACCCATCTTTAGAAACCCATTCGTTCCAGATATTTTTGCCTGTATATATAATTAGCGGCGGAGCTTTGTCACCAGCGGCACTGCATGCTAAAAGCACAGTTGTATTCGTTTTCCCTGGAGAGGCGATGGTTCTTGTAGACGTATAGCCTCGACGACCGACAACATTTGATTTACTTGGGTCCTTGCTGAAGCTGGTTTCGTCGAGATTCCAAATATGCGATGGTTTATCACGTAAGCCCAGTTCATTGATAGTTTCCTCTAATAAATCAAAGTAACTGTAGATCACGAAAGGTCTGCATGCAGCTTTACGTGCATGTTCAACGGCCTGGGGTTTTTTAACGGAAAGGCCATGTCTATTCTTAAAAGCAAGAAACCAGTCCTCTCCAGGGATCCCATCTCTAAACGGAGTTTTAATATTATTCTCAACCACGTATTGGCCAACTAATTCAATCACTTCCTTGCGCGTTAACCCAAACCCTGACTTTTCCATGACATGGAGATTTTCCGCAAGTGTTTCTTCCACATCCGTAGGCAATGCAGTACACCTGCCTAAAGTTTTGGATTTTAAACCTTTGCGGTCGTATACACGGTTAACAATTGTTGTTCTTGGTATATTATAAAGTTTTGATGCAGCGTATGCAGATATTGTTCCATTTTTTACTGCATTGACAGCCTCACTTAATTTATCATTATCATAACTGCTTCTATCAGTTTTTCTTATATATTTTCGCGGCATGTTTTATCATTCCTGCAACAGTCAAACAACAACAAAATATTACAATTAAAGAGAGAGGGACACAACGCATGAAACTTTATTTATCTAAACTATTATAATATACTAAAAAGAAAAGATTTGATTTTTTATTTGTTTGTGATATATATATGTATATATTTAAATCGGTCTTTTAGTTTTTCTTTTGACTTCTCTTTTTTGTTTATATAAATAGATAGATAGAAGATAGATAAATTATTCACAATGTTGGTCACCCCTGACATGGGGGAAGAGAAACATATGTTCCTCTTTCACCGTGAATAGTGAGCCTCTTACCCCAGCTATTGTTTTCGGAGGTTAGGATTTTCAAGCGTAAGAAACTCATATTATTAGTTGTTTTTAAACTAAAATGGTTAATAAAAATAAATACTTACAGTTTTCTCCATGTATCATTACATTTAAAATATTTCCAGCACTCTTTTTTCAGCAAAATATTGGTTAGCAAGAAAACGTGCTTACTTTGTGCTAGTCGAGTTCACAACTGTCAAACGTGTTTTCATTTTTTGTGGCGTCTGAGTTACGTAGCGACATCTATTGAAAACCGTTCAAACTATTTTGCCTTCACTGTTTTATCGACGGAACGTTCATAGTCGTAAACGCTTCGGTTTACTAGTTATGGTCCTTAGTCCCTCTTCCCCCGGTATCTCTCTTACCCCACCTGACCTTATAATACCTAAATCTGTTTATAGTGGCCGATTGCCTATTTCGAAGGCGAAAAAGACAGATCTACTAAAATTAGTAACGATCTCCTCATACCAAGGAGCTATCATCAGTATTTTGAGAACCTGCCAGTGTCAAGAGAAAGAAGGAATACGTACCCATTTCACAGCACAACTTTTAACCACACAGGGTTCATAAATCACTGAATCACAGTGAGCACATTTAAAATTAACAATGAAAGGAAGGCAATAGAAGCACTGGTTAAATAAATTTCAGTGTTTTCATAGTCTAAAAAATATCGTCCATTCTAAAGATTTTTCTGCAATAACATGAGTCGTAAGAATAAAAAATTGCACGTCGGCCGAAGAATTCAAAATTCGAAAAAAATTCAATAAAATTGATTGCAAATAGGGCAGATAAACAGGTTTAATGAAATAGTTATAAACGAAATAGGATAATTATAAAAAATATGCAGGCGTGAAACGCTGCAATTCATAAAATCTGTGATTCAATCAATCAATCAATCATTTATTGGCAATGAATGTAGGTTACATAAAATACAGGTGGAGTAGATAGGAGTGAGCCATGTACATTCTGCCTGGAAATAGGCAGGCAAAAATTATAAACAATGTTAAGAAGCTATTTAAAAATAAAATAACAAATTAAAATGTCAGTTAGAATTATTACAATTCACAAATCTGCATCTTTTATTACAATTATACATACATTAATGTCATTGAAAATGACAAATTAAAATGTTATTAGTTATTATAGAATAAATTAAAAATAAGTTTAGGTAGTGTCCATATGTTTGTGGCGACTTAGTAATTGTAATATGCTGAGTTGCATTATTGACGAAGTATGTGGGAGCGGGCAATCGGCTCGCCAGTCGCCTACGTATCACCGCCCTGCCTCGACGCATACATAGTACCTAGTTAGCTATAGCAAAGTATTGTGGAACTTGAATTAAAGACAATTTATTTCCTTGTAGTCCGAATCTTTATTTATCTCACCGACAACATAACACGCACAACACTGGTGACCTTTCGACGATTTAAAGATTCCGCGTTGTTAAACACGTAGCAACAGGGTAGGCGACTCAAAAAAAGCTTACGAGGCAGAGGCGATCAGACCGCGTGGCAAAGTGAAACGTAACGTGCTTTAGCAAAGTAAAGCGACGCGTGTGTACCGTTTTCAAGATGAACCCGCAAGCGTTAATCGGCCAACCCGGGGCAGCTACCACTGGAGACGTATCAATGGTAACAGTGCAAATGAGAGTTCCGGAATTTTGGAGAGAGATACCAAGATCATGGTTCATCCAGTTCGAGGCAATGATGGCACCACAGAAGCAAGGCGACACCCAAAAGTACGAAATGGTGCTCGCAAAATTACCAACAGACGTTGTACGCCATGTAACCGACATCATAGAAGCTCCGCCGGATACGGCCAAATATGAAACAATTAAAAAACGCTTATTGTCAGTATATGAAGAGAGTACAGATAAACAATTTCACAAATTAATGCATGACACAGACCTGGGAACCCAAAAACCGTCGCAATTACTCAGAGAAATGTCGGCCTTGGCGAATAAATGCAGCGTGACAGAAGAACCATTGAAGAGGCTGTGGCTGGACAAGCTAACACCTAATGTACGCGCAATGTTAGCAATGAGCGAAGACACCAAGTTGGAGGATCTGGCTAGGAAGGCAGATAAAATACTAGAAACCTTGGGAAGCGGCGCGGTCGCGTCTATCACACCCAGCACATCAACAGATGACGGTATTGCCAGCCACCTAAAAGAATTAACAATGGAAATGAAAGAACTACGCGGAGAAATAAATGAGATCAGGAGGCGAAAAGACAACTCGGGCGGCAGACAATGGCAACAACGTCCTAGATCCAAAAGCCGGACGCGGCGCACACCAGAATCTCCCGACTGGCTATGCAGATATCATTACCGCTACAGGAACAACGCGCGGACGTGTGAAGCACCGTGTAGCTGGACCAAGAAGCAACAGAAGCAGGAAAACTAGACGCGGTGCAGTCAGCGTCGGTGGACGATTGTGCCGCGGGAAACCACCGACTTTGTGTGAAAGACTTCAAAACGGGAATTGTGTATTTAGTGGACACGGGTGCGAATGTATCAGTGATACCAGTAAGTAACGTGAAAAAAAAGCACAAACAAGAGTGTACATATAAACTTTACGCAGCTAATAACACGGAAATAAAAACCTACGGTGTAGTGACTATAGAATTAAACTTAGGATTAAATAGAAATTACAAATGGTCATTTATAGTTTGCGAGGTGAAACAGCCAATCATAGGGGCAGATTTTTTAAAAGCACACCAATTAGTCGTAGACTTACACAACAAAAGGTTGATTGACGGTCTCACTAAAATAAGTAGAGAAGCAACTACAGTGAAATGTTCCGAATTTACCATATCTAGCATTCAACATGACAATCCGTACAAAGAATTGCTTGAAAAATTCTCAGAAGTAACTAAACCGATTTCGTACAAACCCCCCTAGCCATAATACATACCATCACATAGAAACTACAGGCCCTCCCGTGTTTTCCCGTGCTAGGCCGTTGCCACCGCATAGATATAAAATAGTACAAGAAGAATTTAGGTTAATGCAAGATTTAGGTATATGTAGGCCATCAAAGAGTCCATGGGCAAGCGCGCTGCACGTCGTGCCTAAGAAGGATGGCCAGATCAGACCCTGTGGCGACTATCGTGCACTCAACGCGATCACGAAGCCGGACAGATACCCGATCCCAAGACTACAGGATTTCACCTATGGACTAGCAGGTAAGAAAATTTTCGCACGTTTAGACATAAATAGGGCCTATCATAATATTCGCGTAGCACCACAGGACATAGAGAAAACAGCAATTATTACACCTTTCGGACTGTTCGAATTTCCGAGAATGTCATTCGGTTTGCGCAACGCAGCGCAAACATTTCAGAGGTTCATGAACAACACAGTGTTACAAGGATTAGAATACGTAAACGGAGAACGGAAAGGGGAGTGTTCATACCTATTCTGTTATATAGATGACGTAATTATCGCAAGTACTGACGCCGAATCACTTCGCAAACATTTGAGCCTTGTTTTCAGCAGATTCGAGCAGTTCGGAATTACTATTAATATGTCAAAATGTTGTTTCGGTAAGCCCGAAATAGAATTTTTAGGTTACAATGTCAGCCAGGAAGGAATAAAACCCTTGAAAGATAAAGTCGAGGCGATACAAGGTTACCCGCGGCCGGAAACCGTCGAGCAGCTACGGCGATTTTTGGGAATGGTAAATTTTTATAGGTTACACATACAGCAAGCGGCTGAGCATCAGGCAGAGCTAAACAAGTTCTTGCATGGGGCCAAGAAAAAGGATAAGTCAAAAATAACATGGGATGATAAGGCCACGGCGGCTTTCGAGCAGTGTAAGGTAAGCCTACAAAGCGCCATCACACTGGCTCACCCAGAGGCCACAGGTAGATTGTCCCTAATGTGTGACGCATCCAATACATGCGTGGGGGCAGTGCTACAACAAGGAGTCGCCGGAAAAACGAGGCCCTTAGGTTATTTTTCTAAGAGACTATCTGATCATCGAAGATCTTTATCGCCCTTTTTTTATCGACGAGTCAGGAGTATTTTTATAGCAATAAAACTACACCACATACTCAGAACGGAGACATTTATTCAATAATTTCGAGGTCTCTTATGCTTTGCGTGGTAACGAAACCATAGCGCGAATTTAAATCGACCAACGCCATCTATCGAGACATATGGTAAACTTTACGTACAAAATTGGTTTAGGTTTAGGCTATTAAACATTAAGACGTTAACATTCCGCCCACCAAGGACCCAGTCCTTTCAAGCCGCCCACCATGACATTACAACTTCAGCGTTGTACTAAAGTCCTCGGTGTTCGGAGACTACAATGTTCATATTATATTGACAACCTAAAACAACAACATAAACACAACAATATAAACCTCAATACTGTAAAGAATGAGTTCAGGTTTTCAATAGTACAACATAATTCTATGTGCTTACTTTTTTTACATTTCGAAAATAATATCTGAGTGGACTGTATATTTAACATAACAAAAAAACAATAAAATTACACCATTATTATTCATCGTTGACAGGTAAAATACATAGCTTAGAAGTTGGGCGTTTGACTCGGGAGTCCCTACACTGAAGGGTAACTACGCGCACTAAATTGTCCTTGCCAGGGTGTAATTCGACTACCTTCCCGTATAACCACTTAGCTGGTGGTAAATTGTCTTCTTTTATGAGGACAACATCACCCACCTTCGGATCGCGCGTACGTTTAGCCCACTTGTGTCGTTGGAAAAACATAGTTAGATACTCCTGAGACCAACGTTTCCAGAAAGATTGAATCATTCTTTGTGTCAATTGCCAACGTCTCAAGCTACTGACTGTCACGTGCTCATAATTATAATCTGGTACTGTTACCAGTGGTTGACCGACCAAGAAATGTCCTGGCGTCAATGGGTTTGGATCTGACGAATCCACACTAGACTGTGATATAGGTCTGGAATTCAAACACGCCTCAATTTGGGATAAGACGGTACTCAGCTCCTCAAAAGTTAGTGTCGATTCGCCAATCACCCGTTTGAGGTGATGCTTGGTGCTTTTGATCCCAGCTTCCCATAGACCTCCAAAGTTGGGAGAATGAGGCGGGATGAAATGCCATTCGGTTCCATTATTAGCCAATATAGGCGCAATTTCTCGGGGAAGAGATGCGCATTCATCGCGAAACATTGCTTTAAGCTCTTTTGAAGCCCCTACAAAGTTGGTGCCATTGTCGCTGTAAAGGTGACTACAATGGCCCCGTCTAGCTACGAAACGCTTAAATGTAGCAAGAAAGCCTTGAGAGGTCAGATCAGAGACCGCGTCTATATGCACAGCGCGGGTTGCCATGCATACGAACAGACATACGTAGCCCTTGTAGGACTTATGTCCACGACCCTTTGCTGTTCTTATTTGAATCGGTCCTGCGTAGTCGACACCTGAATGGAGAAAAGGCTTACTTGGAGTCACTCTGCATGACGGTAACTGACCCATCAATTGGGTTTTTATTACGGCTGCATGACGAATACACGGTACGCATTCGCGGATGTGAGCCTTGATCAAATTCTTTCCACGAATAACCCAATATTTAGACCGAAGAAAATTAAGGGTTAATTGGGGTCCGCCATGTAGTACTCTCTCATGAGCATCTGATATGAGTAACTTCGTCAAATAGGATTGATGAGGAACTATGATGGGATGCTTCATATTATCACTTAGCTGCGAATTTTGGATCCTACCCCCTACTCTCATCAAGTCCTTATCATCCAAGTAAGGATTCAAAGAAGTCAAACCGCTGCTTTTGCTGACGTCTCTTCCAGCTTGTATTTCCTTTATATCTGTCTCAAACCAAACCCTTTGACTTTGCCTGATACAGCCATGCATGGTGTCCGCAATCTCAGAAGCTGCAAGGTAAGGTGGCAACTTTGTTCGTGATTCTCTGGCAATCTTTATTTTTAGGAATCGTCTGCAATAGGTGAGAGTCCTAATTAACCTACGTAACGATGAAAATCTGGACCACATCAGTTCAATCGGGTGATCGTCTACCTGTGCTGCATGAACCTTGACAGATTTTAGTTCCAGTTTAGTCATTATAGACTTAGGTCGGCAGTATTCTATAGTATCCGCAAGCAACCACGACGGTCCATGTTTCCAAAGCGAGTCGTCTAACAAAGATGCGGCTGTTGTACCCCTCGAAGCAATGTCAGCTGCATTGTTTTTCGTATCGACATAATGACATTGAGTAGAATCAAGGGCATTAAGGATTTCAGATGTCCGGTTTGCGACGAAGGTTTTCCATCTACTCGGGTGATCACTCAACCAAGCCAGCACGACCGTTGAATCTGTCCAAACGTGTAAGTTGGATTTTTGGACATTCAAAACACAAGCCACTTCTAAAAGTAATTTGGTAACTAAAACTGCGCCACATAGTTCCAGTCGTGGTATAGAAATTTGTTTGATTGGAGCCACTTTCGTTTTTGCAGTTACCAGATTACAGTGGACTCGACCTACAGCCTCGATGACTCTGATGTAAATAACCGCGGCGTATGCTACGCTTGACGCATCAGAAAAACCATGCAGTTCAACCGTTTGATCATCGCTTTTTCTTTTCAGCCAGCGAGGAATTCTGAAGTTGTTGAGTATGTGTAACTCACTACGATAAGATTGCCACTCTGTTAAAAGATCCTCGGGCAGTTTCTCATCCCAATCCAAACCAGCGATCCATAGTTTTTGGATGAAGATTTTAGCGGTAATTATACATGGTGCAATCCAACCTAGCGGATCATACAAACGCGATATCTCTGATATAACTGTTCTTTTAGTTTCAGATGCAGACGGCGGCGACGGCGACGGTGATGGAAAGGGTAAGTTTACAGTATAATGGAATTCATCGGAATTGCGATTCCAGGTAAGTCCTAAAATTCTAGTGGTTTCATCTTCCTTTATTTCCAGATCTCTTCCAGTATCCAGCCTTATCTGTTTTAGCAACTCTTCTCGGTTACTTGTCCATTTTTGCAAAGTGAAACCTGTTTTATTCAATAGTTCATTAAACTCATGATAGATCTTTACAGCTTCTTCCTCAGTCTGGCAACCAGTCATTAGGTCATCCATGTAAAAATCTGTCCTAATCCTACTAGCAGCGCATGGATATGATTGACCTTCATCGCTAGCGGTTTGCTGCAATGCCTTGACTGCCAGGTAAGGTGCACTAGATGTACCAAATGTAACTCTCAAAAGCCTGTATTCCTTTATATCAGAATTGACGTCATCTCGCCATAAAATCCTTTGAAAGTCCACGTGATCATCAGCTATTTTAACTTGGCGATACATTTTTATGATATCGGCTACTAAGCATACTGGATGTTGTCGCCACCGCATAACTGTATGACGTAAATCAGCCTGTAAGAGTGGGCCTACCATTAAGGCGTCATTCAAGGAAACACCATCGGATCCCTTGGATGACGCATCAAATACCACTCTTAATTTTGTGGTCGACTTGTCTTCGCGGATTACAGCATGATGCGGTAAGTAAACAGCGCCAACTTTATTCTTGTCTTTTTCATTAGAAATTTCTTCCATATGACCTAGTGATAAATATTCATTTATTACCGATGTATATTGTCCTTTAAGCTCGCTATTTTTTGCTAGCTTCCGTTCAAGACTGTATAATCTTTTTAACGCTAATTCCTTTGTGTTGCAGGGCGTTTTACTGGATCGAAAAGGCAGTTTTACAATGTAGCGACCATCTGCATCCCTACATGTGGTAGCAGCAAAGTAATCTTCACATGCTTGCTCTTCAGGGCTAAGAATTGACTTTTCAGGGCCTGTTGGCTCTGCCTCTAGTTCCCAAAACTTTTTTAGGATTTCATTTTCTTCGACCTTAGCGTGCATGCTTAGAATTACATTGTGACATGACATCACTCCCTCTTCATCGCTGACTTCTCCCGATATGATCCAACCGAGGTAAGTATCTTGAGCCATTGTTTTACCCCTAGGGTCCTTGATTAAGCCTTCTTTTAAGACTTTAGTATAGACTCTCGATCCTAACAAAATGTCAATTTTGTTAGGCTTATTGAAATTTGGATCAGCCAAATGATTAATGCTATTAAGCTCTGGCCAGTCCACCAACGTAAATTTCCTTTCAGGTAAAATCGAAGTCACCTTACTCAGCACATAAGCTTTTATTTGAAGGGTGAAGTCAGGATCCCGTAACGACTGAATGTTAACTCTAACCATAAATTTTGACGTTAGATCGCTCTGACCTCCCCCTACACCTGAGATAGACGTTTTAACTGCTATCTTTTTTAACTTCAATAACTGAACCGCAGATTCCGTAATAAAGGAAGCTTGTGAACCCTGGTCTAACAGGGCTCTTAAAACTTGTGGATACCCATTTGTCGATCTAGCCTTAATAACGGCTGTAGCCAGTATGACCTGACTAAGAATATTTTTTGCAAAATGGATTGAAATATGTGGTTCAGCCGTGGTCTCGTTCTGTGGCGTTTCCTTTTGCAATGGAGACAAAGAACAACTCGCCTGTGCCTCTGAATCAGTTTTTAGGTGCAAGAGAGTATGATGCTTTCTGTTGCACATTTTGCATTTGGTATTGACTCGACAATTAATATTAAAATGACTCGACCGAAGGCAATTAAAACACAAACCATGAGATTTAACTATTTGACGACGCTGATCGACGGTCTCCTGAGCAAACTTTTTACAATAACACAAGAGATGCTCCTCGGAACAATGTGGACAGGATATTTTTGAAACTACGTGAAATGCGTTAGTACTACTTTTAGACTTGCTACCTTGAGGTTCTACAAATTCAAAAGCCCGAAAACGTTTATCCAAAAAGTCCCGAAAATCCTTGAAGGTGGGAAGTTCCTCGCAAGATTGACTTACCTGCAATTCCCACTGCTTCCGAGTCTCAACGTCCAACTTGGAGCCAATCAAATAAATAATAATAATATCCCAAGCGTCTACTTGCACCCCTAGATTTGACAATTCATGTAAGCAATCGGTTGTGGTATCTAAAATCTCCTTGAGAGCAGTAGATGACTCAGCCGTAATTTGTTTTTGGTTTAGTAAGCGCTTGAGAATACAATTGGCTAAAAATCTCTTATTATTGTAACGACTGTTTAACAGAGTCCAACATTTCTTATAATTTGCATGCGTGATTGGTATGTGCTTTATGAGCTGTGATGCTTCACCTGACAACTGAGATCTTAAATAATGTAAACGTTGTACATCATCCAGCGATTGATTACTATCAATTAGTGACAAAAACAAATCTCTAAACGTTGACCATTCCTGATATTTACCACTAAAAACAGGAACTGTTATTTTGGGCAATTTAGCAATTGACTTCATTTTCGATTGGCTATGGTCAGGTGAGACATCACTCATCTCAGAATACTGGTATTTTGGTAAAGCATTTTTTAATTCTACTTTATAAGTTATAAAAGTGTCTGTAACTGCTTCAAACTCATCATTTTTGATGTAACTGGTTGCATTCAATTCATTTGCTGTGTAGTTGACCAACAGATCTTCATGTTTTCTTGTGAAATCTTCAAACTGTTTGTCTAATATTTCCAAACGTGAGTCCACATATGCCTGGTTTATTCTGTCTTTTGGAGATTTTTTGAAGTTAATCAGCCCTTTCTGAATGCGACCTTTAATATCTTCCAACAGCCTTAACTTAGCCTCCATGATTCCAAATACGGATACTTCGGTATAAGCAAATAATTCGATGTGTCTAATTTGCTAAGTGTCAGTTTGGAATTTTACTAAGTGTTTGAATGTCGTAGTTTTTCTAAGTGTTTGAACTGTACTTTTATTCTATGTGAAATCGGGCATAGATTCGGGGTCTCTTCAATTTTTGACGAATTATTCTAAGTCCCAAGTTTCTTCAATTTTTTATAAGTCCATGCAATTACTTTAAATTTTACAAGTCTCTGACACTTGGAACTGTTAATCAAATAAAATGTACTCACAGTTTTTAAGTTGCACTTTTATCACCTTAAAATCACTTTCCTTTAACGCTCCACTTATTTTTGTTGACCTCACTCCGCTCAGCTCAGCTTCGTCGACCACGCTCGCTTTCTTAGGTCAGCTTCGACTCCAACTTGCACCAATTCAACCAACTAGTTGCTTCTTAACTCTCAACTCCGACACCAGAGGGCACTTATAGCTTTTTCAAAAACCGTTCCGGATCGTAGGACCTTATGATCATCGAAGATCTTTATCGCCCTTTTTTTATCGACGAGTCAGGAGTATTTTTATAGCAATAAAACTACACCACATACTCAGAACGGAGACATTTATTCAATAATTTCGAGGTCTCTTATGCTTTGCGTGGTAACGAAACCATAGCGCGAATTTAAATCGACCAACGCCATCTATCGAGACATATGGTAAACTTTACGTACAAAATTGGTTTAGGTTTAGGCTATTAAACATTAAGACGTTAACACTATCAGAAGCCCAGCAAAAATACAGCACTTACGACCGAGAACTGCTGGCGATTTATTTAGCCATAACGCATTTTAGAAACATGATCGAAGGTCAAGAGCTTACTATTTTCACAGACCACAAACCATTAACGTATGCTTTTTCTAAAATAGGTACTGACCGAGAGACCCCACGGCGCACAAGGCAGTTATTGTATATCAGCGAATTCACGAGCGACATACAATACGTCAACGGAAACGAGAATCAAGTTGCTGACGCGCTGTCACGGGTGGAGTCCGTGTTTTGCCCGACGCAAGTTGATTTCGACGAAGTCGCACGGGCACAGGAAACAGACGAACAAATGGCACGTATGTTAGCAGAATCGCAAGGTAACATCGTATTAAAGCAAATTCATTCACCATTGTGCAACAGAGCAATTCATTGTAACATTTCAGAGAACCAGGTAAGACCATATCTACCACACACATTTCGTAAAATAGCTTTCGATGCAGTACATAACATAAGCCACCCCGGAATTAGGGCCACACGGAAAATGATAACGAAACGTTATTTTTGGCCAGAAATGAACAAAGACGTGACCAGGTGGGCCAGGGCATGCATACATTGTCAGAAAGTAAAAGTACAGCGACATTCAGTATCCAAATTGAGTAGTTTTCCGGTAGTAGATAGATTTGAGCATGTACACATAGACATAGTCGGACCACTGCCAACGTCACAAGAAGGTTATAGGTATTGCGTCACTATGATAGATAGGTTCACGAGATGGCCAGAAGCGATTCCGGTAACCGATATTACCGCGGACACAGTAGCTAAAGCCTTTTACGAAGGTTGGGTATGCAGATTTGGGTGCCCACTCACAATAACTAGTGACCAGGGAAGACAGTTTGAGAGCGAACTATTCAAGAGCCTGTTAAACCAGTTAGGCATAAAAAAGACCCGTACAACAGCGTATCATCCGCAAGCGAACGGTATGGTTGAAAGAATGCATCGCTCACTTAAGGTTGCAATTAAGGCTAGGCTACAAGATAATAGGTCATGGGTCGAGGAATTACCGACAGCATTGTTGGGACTTCGTGCGGCTTGTAAAAATGACGAAAACGTAAGCTCAGCGGAATTAGTATTAGGACAGACACTACGTTTACCAGGCGATTTTTATTGCGAAAACAACACAACACAAGTAGAACATCTACCCACGTTCGTAAGCAAACTTCGAAGCGTAATAAACAGTATGCGGCCACAGGCAAGGGAGAGCAGCGATTCGCGGAAAATATTTATCCATAAAGACTTAAATACATGCTCTCACGTTTTTATGAGGAACGATATGGTAAAAAGTCCATTAACCCCATCATATAACGGCCCACACAAAGTAATCAGTAGGGACAAGAAAACCTTTTACATACAAATAGGTGATCGTCAAGCAACCATTTCCATAGACAGATTAAAACCAGCGTATATATTAAATCATGAGGAAAAACCGTCAGAAAATAAACATACAGAAAATGAGCGAGAACCAAATGTAGAACCAAGCGAGCAAAAATCGCTACCGCCCATGGCTAAAACCACGCGCTGTGGTCGAGTAATAAGGCAACCGGTGCGATTTTTGCTCACATGACAATAATGCTAGTGCATCGAATATCGACAAGAATTTTTTGTACACTTCACTACGGTTATTTGGTTAAAAATACAGATTAGAGTTCGAGAATGGGGAATTACCAAAATAAAGAAAACATAACCATAGCACAGGCCCAAGTAGTATCAGGGCAGCAGTTAGAAAACAAACTAAACTATTTCGGGATAATGTTAATCATTATCGCCGCAATAATGGGCATATTACTATGTTACGCTATGAAGAGAGGGTGCGCAGGCCATGCGAGGGAATGGCTAAGAAAAGAAGTGCCGGGGTTACTGGCAAGACAACCCGGTACAGTGGGAAACCCGGCCACCGCCACGGGATACGTTTAGCTAAGCGGCGTTGTGAATTGTGAAATGAACGTTGTGAATTGTGCAAAAAAGAAAAAAACAAAATAGTGAGTAAGAATACGTAGCATATAATATATGTAGTTTATTTTGCGAACGGCGTTACCATGACCAAAGCTGCCGACCCGCGAGGTGTTATTTAGTTATTGCAGAGCGGAGGTCATGGTAACTACCCTTAATTGTTATATTGTTACAGCCCAAATGTAAAGGAGAAACCCGTTTCTGGGCCTAACTGTTACACGAATCAGATATGTACCAAAAAAATCGTCTATTTTGCTTAATTAACCCATTTTAATCTTAGCCTCAATAGCAATGGCCAAGTGTAGAAAATAAGTAGTTTTCTATTTTTTGTTTTAAACAACTTTTGTAAACCATTAAAACACTTATTTCGTTAAACATCACTAACTTCACAAACGCTGGCATTATATCAATAGAGCGTGCCATAAGAATATGATCGATTTAGTGGAAATCGATACTGTTACAAATAATTAAATAATACTCCATTGTTTTATTATAATTGTTTTTTTATATTAAAATCAAAGTAAAATAAAAAAAATCTGGAATCTAATTGATTTTTAACGTAACCACCATAAAAAAAATCATTAAAAGAAATAAATAATCGATAAAAGCGATTGCACCACGGATTACACTAGTAAACGGCAAATGTCAATGTCAACGTCTGTCAAATGTCAATTGTCATAATCATTGTTGTCATTCGCTTTTTATTGTTTTTTCGTATTTCTCGGGATTTATTATTTCTTAGAACCTCTGCTCGAATACTGAATTCCGAAATTGATTGCCTTCCGACTGCCCTCGCTTGAACATAGGACGCCGTACCCTGCCACCACTGTAGACCTTTGCTGTATCTGTATAATGATCTTTTGAAGACTGGTTAAATAACGACATCATGAGCCTGTACATTAATTATGGAATAGCAACAGACCGCTGCAATACAATAGGAAGGCAAAAATTGGAAGATGAAAATGATTCTTTCAATTTACAGGAATGGGTCGCGCCTCAAACGGTTAGTATCCGATATTTTTATATCGTAACATTTTTGTACCATGTAATTATTTAATGTAATCAAACTAAATAGTATTATCGTTTGTGTCCAGTTGTCTGTTGATAGTTGTATTTTATAAAATGATACCAGAATGTGCAATAAATTCATATTCGAAGACATATATATGTGACATCACCAATCCGGACTGAACCTGCATAGTTAATTATAGCCTATTCCATCTTCAGAGAGGAGGTGTGTGTCCCTGCAGTGGGAATGTAATCAGGCCGCTTATGTTTATAGATTGTGCAATCCACAAAGACGCGCCCCACTCCGCGATTATTGTACTGTAAGTTATACTTTAGTACGGAGCGGAGCGGAGTGGGGCGCGTCTTCGTGGATTGCACTATCTATACCCAAATGTGCCACTCAGAAGTTTCTTGCTAAATGCTAGTGCTATACCTAATAGTCAAATGATAAATGTTTGTTTCAGGTACTTAAATGAAAATGAGTTTATCTGCCAAGCTTGCTGAAATCATGCCAATGCTGTATCTCTTGATTGAAATAAGTAGACCAGAAGAGAGTGAACATACACCTATAGGACACTGATGAATGGAAGTGTGTAGAGAGGTGGACGGTGGCCTACAGCAAGAGCTGTCAACATCGGAGTCAAACTGGATGTTGAGAGGAAGAATAAAATCCAAGCATATTAGTAATAGGATGTATTTCGTTTATATATTAGTCGACAGCTCTCTAAGTGGGAGGGATCCTATACTTCAATATTATTGCACCTGTATTGTTGGCAAAAGAATGGTTGGTAGCCGTGCCCACACGATGAGGAGAATTATGATAATTATCTTGGTTAGGCACGGCACCAGGGTAGCCAAATGCCTGCTGCACAATTTCTGGATACTGTATTATTATATTATGATAATCCTAATGAAGAAGGTGATTAATAAAATCATTTATCACAATTATGTGTTTTTACTCTATTTTACCTAATATATTATTGCAATCTCAGATTACTGTAGGTAATATGAGGTTGCATTAAATCCCCTAGTAGATACAATATTAACAAATGCAAGCCAGTAATGTTGTAAGTGAGCCTTGTCTGATAAATATAGTTTTCAGCTGACATTTTCAGTAAGATCAATCAGATAAGATAATATTCAGTAAGATAAATCTAAAGGTCACTTTAGATTCCCCCCCAAGCGCTTTTTGTGTACCTACCTAAAACCTCATCATGATAGACTGCAGGCGCTGCAGCACAAGCCTCAAACATATTTTTTTTATTGAAATAACTCAAATAATAAAAATAACCTAAAATGTAAACATTGTCTGATTTGACCAATTTGGCCATTGCTGGGAGACGTGCAAATTGGGGTCATGAATCCTTCCTAAATACTCTAATTTATGTCCAAATTCCAGTCCTGGAACGCCAGGCCCAAGTTTCTATGGAGTTTGGGTTTCTCCTTTCAAGCCGGCTCAGAGCCCAAGCAATGACGAGACCGCAAAATTCTTAGAAAATAAGGTGTATAGGATCTATATTTAGCGATAGAAATAAAACAATAGGAGCATTCAACTGTTGGAATGCTGACAGGATAAAATGTTATCATAAGCAACATTGTAACTTAGGAGATTTCTTAGCACCATAATAGTGATGTAAGCACGTAGTTACGTTAAGAATAGAGTAAAAATTTTTTTTTTGTAAAAATTTTTGAGAAAGGGGGGGTGTGATGTGGCGACTTAGTAATTGTAATATGCTGAGTTGCATTATTGACGAAGTATGTGGGAGCGGGCAATCGGCTCGCCAGTCGTCTACGTATCACCGCCCTGCCTCGACGCATACATAGTACCTAGTTAGCTATAGCAAAGTATTGTGGAACTTGAATTAAAGACAATTTATTTCCTTGTAGTCCGAATCTTTATTTATCTCACCGACAACATAACACGCACAACATGTTCAAGATAATATTAATTATATTTATTATACACATTGCCGATTAACAAGTTTTGTCCATTAAAAAAATCATTAATCGAATAATAAAAAAATGATATTAGGAAGGCCACTAATTTATTTTTAAAGTTCTTAATTGTATTATTTTCCATTACATCTGGCAATTTATTGTATAAAGTAGAACCCATACAAATAACACTTTTTCTCAGTAGCGCTGTGTTACAGGACTCGATTTGTAATGAATTTTTGTATTGGTTTCTGATAGGTCGTTTTTTAGTTTCTGACATCGTGGGAAATAGGTTTTGATTGATCTTTACAAACATGGCTATTTCCAGAATATACAATGACGGAAATGTAAGCACTTTTAGAGACTTAAACTTTGGTTAACAACTGTCTATGGTATTCAAACCACACATCGCTCTAATACAACGTTTCTGCGCCTTGAATATGCATTTCCTTGAGCTGCAATTACCTCAGAAAATAATACCAAATCTTAGAACTGATGCAACCAGACCATGATAAGCTACCAATGTTGTTTGAATGTCAACTTTTTGGACAACTTTGAAATGACATATATATATGTATGCACCCATTTGCAAATTTTCTCTGCTTGTGGTTGCCAATTTAGTTGTCTATCAATGTAAATCCCTACAAATTTTGTTACTTTAACTTGGTTAATTTTGTGCTTATTGTAGTCTACACATACTTCTTTATAAAATTATGCGTTGATGGTAGTTCATTGCGTTAGTTTTTTGTAAGTTTATTACTAAGTTGTTTTTGTCAAGCCAATGTACAACATCTTCTAGGGTCCTATTTATGTCATGTTCATAGCTATCCGGATGTTTATATTTTACGAACGCGGTGCTGTCATCGGCAAATAATACCATTGGGTTATCAACATGACGTGGCAAATCGTTGAAATAAATTAAGAAAAGGGGTGAGCCAAGGCTTCGCACATTTACTGCTATGATATCTAGTACAGATACGATTGAAACTTTTTCACGATATGTACTACCAAATTGGGAAAGGATTGCGTCAAAAAACAGTTTTACGTGAAAATGACACATTCGCAACTTTATCGTGGATATGACGATATTATATATATTACATATAATAATATATAATTATATAGTTGTAGTAGGATAATAGGATGTAACCAGTGGAGGAAACACCTTTTTAGCTTCCAGATTGGAGGAATGTGATGAGGAGGTTGTTTACTTGACTAAGATGATTTTTTCTTGGTGTGTGCCATCTGTGCTCGGCAAAGAGTTTCTAAATCTTCTTTATGAGCTGGTATTCACCAGCTCACACTTGACTTCAGTTGATGACACCGATAATGATTATTACTTAAAAAAAACATTTATTTTAACAGCACTACGTTTACTGCAACTGCGATCAGTTGCAGGGGGCGTTGAAGGTGTTTTGGCATGGTCCTTTCGATCTCTTTGCTTATTTTCTCTGTTATAGTAAATGATTTTTCAGTTTCTGCTGCTGGTAATCACTGTGTACTACGTCAACACCATCGACGTCGGCAATTGGAGTCGAGCTCTGAGCATAACATTTTTGAATTATCTTTATGATGAATATAGTAATTGTGTCATTAAATGGATTTTAGAAGATATACCATGAATTGAGACGATTGCGAATACCTTTTTTATTAAAACGCGTTAAATGTTATATTTTTATTGATTTTGATGTAATAAAACATAGAAAACGAACAAAAGGAACTATCCGTAATATTCGTTTTATCCGGATAGTAAAATAATGTTATCCGGATAACATTTTCGACATATCCGGATAATTTGGACATCCGGATATCCGATAGAGAAAGATTTTTTTGGCCGGGACTTAATAAAGACGTCGGACGATGGGCAAAAGCTTGTGTACAATGTCAAAAATCTAAAATAAACAGACATACCATCTCAGATTTGCACGTGGATCCACGCGAGACACAATGGTTTTTTAGTTGTTTCTGTAATTACGACATACGAGAGGTTAATAACAATTTACATTGTATCTGAATGATTTACAAAGATAATTAAAAAAAAATTATAACAAGTTAAACACAGGATTTAATTAGTTCCACACAAATACATGTCACCTACCTAATAATTTCATTTAATTTCCAATAATAATAATAAAAATTACTATGTGCTAGCGACAGTATTCAGGGGCCATTATCAAGTGTGCAAGTCACCCCTGACATCTTATCCGTGTATATTATATATCATAGGTCAGACAGGGGTCATAGTCCTAGCATAGTTCTTGGTAACCAATCCACTATAGCCAGCCAAATTCATAGTCCAATGTTTTGTTTCCATGTACTGCAATAGTCTTACACCAACCGGGGATTGTCCTTTTGTGCACTTACTAGTGCGTACGAGGATAATCGTCGGTCGGTGCCTCATTCCATTTAAATTTGTCTAAGTCGTATTTTTCGAGTTGTATTTGTGTTTGTTGAGTTGACTTCGGCCCCTCGTACGCCTTTCAAAGGACCGGGATACATACTCCCGAGATTTACAAATGTAAAAATTATAAAATAAATTTACAATGTTGCCTATCCAGGCATACAATAAAAAAATTACAATAATCACACACAAGAGGGATATAAGTACCTCATCACCATGATTGACCGATTTAAGCGTTGGCTTGAAGCCATTCCAGTCTCAGAGATCACAGCAGAAGTGGTAGTAAAAACATTTTACGAGACGTGGATCAGCAGATTCGGCTGTCCCGAGAAACTGATAAGCGATCAAGGACGTCAATTTAAGAGTTCGTTGTTTAGGCAATCAATAAAGTGCATAAGTATAAGTAAATTGCGTACTACACCATACCACCCTCAAAGTAATGGTATGGTAGAACGCTGGCACAGGTCCATGAAATCGGCATTAACAGCTCGTCTCATTAACAATAACGACTCCTGGTGTGATAAACTGCCTACGGTGCTGCTAGGGTTACGTTCAGTAGGTAAGAGCTATAATGGCGTGAGTTCCGCAAAATACGTTTACTCAAAAATGCATGTAATGTGGTCATTATTTTGACAACCTTGTTTGAGCAAAGTCGACCTTGCCGTTCTGTTTCAAGGAGCGGCCGGCAAAGTTTTGCTGGTCGCTCTAACAGGCCGGCAAAACATTGCCGGCCGCTATTTTGACGTTTCAACGTTTTAAAAAATCAAATGCAAAAAGGTTTTATTTAAAACACAGCTGTTTGTATTTATAGAGATAGGTACAAAAAGATTTTATTCCATATTTGGCTGTATAGTTCCAACCAACATTGTCAAAAAAAAAAAAAAAACATAGAAGTAACAAAAGCGCGGTTCAGTGAAAATTTTATTTTTATTTAGTGACTTTTTTGCCAAAAATGAGCTCTCAAAGCGAAAATTCTTCCGATTCAATGAGTTTAACATCGCCAGACATTAAAGATGAAGCTAAATTAGTGGTTGAAAATTTAATACCGCGAAACTCAAAGGTAAAATATAAGCTTGCATATGAAAAATTTGTGCAGTGGAAAATCAGTAGGAAATCTAAATCTTTATCCGAAAATGTTTTTCTTGCGTATTTCAATGATCTTTCCAACAAAATGAAGGTACTTGCATTTTTGAGTAAAGCACTATACAAGCCTTGGCCCACTATGACTGCTTCGCTGGTCACGCTATGATTGCCTCGAGCTAGCCTAGCTACGCTCTAGGCCTTCCGGCTTGGCCATCATTGCAGCCCTTGCTGTCCTCGCTGTAAAGGCCTCGACCTACGGCCTCGGCCTTTATCTCAGCTCGTCCATCAAGTGCTGCACGCTGACCGCGCTGTATCGGCCTGGAGCTGCGCTACGCTGCGCTGTCGGCCATCATCAGCGCGACCAGCAAAGAAGTCATTATAGACCTCGGCAGTAATGTACTATTATGGCCAAACACTTCGGTTACCGGGGGATTTTTACAGCTCACCCAACGAACTGTTCAAATCAAATAATTTATTTGCATAATACATGTTAAAAATGTGTTACAGGTTGTTCACACACATATATCCAAATCCAACGAACACACTACGTCGTCAACGAGCAACGAGCGACCCGGCACGGGGCAGCGCGGGGTCCCGGTCCCCGCAACACCATCATCAGTGCAACGTCCGACACGACTGCGCTTGGACATACCTTAAGACCAGTACTTAGGTTGCTATAATAATTGTGAACCACCTATTAAATCTTGGCACGGGGCGGCGCGGGGTCCCGGTCCCCGCAACACCATCATCAGTGCAACGTCCGACACGACCGCGCTTGGACATACCTTAAGACCAGTACTTAGGTTGCAATAATAATTGTGAACCACCTATTAAATCTTTTATAATACAGTCCACTTGCTTTACTTCAACCTGAGCTTGAACATGGTCCTTCGAGAATAAATCCGTCATAGCAACAGTCAAATAGGTTTAAAAGTCTAGCCGCGATAGCAAGAATAAAGCCACGCCATCACACAGCGACCGGAATTCAGCGGCAGGTCAATCAGGGAATCATTCCGATTACCAACCAGTTTATTTAAACATATTTATAATCTAATACTTTCCCTTTGTTCACCAGCATACATCGCCTTGCTCTGAGCGCACCGAGTGAGTCTCACACCGAGTGTAGTTTGGTAAAGTTACGTGATCATCACACAGTGCCTGCCACATTCCCTAATTAATTTATGTAACGCTCTAACTGCATAACTTGTAATTTTAGACACCAAAAGACCCCACAAATCTAAAATACCAGATGATGACGATTCACAGCTCAGTAGTTGTTAATTGGGGTTTCTAGATCAGATCTTTGCGATCTGATCTAGAAGCCCCCAATTAACAATGTTCATCTATTCATTCAAAATGTTTTTAATTTTTAACATCTATTTTTAAATACAAACAAAGGTACAAATGTGTTGTACGATGCTGAATGTGAATTGAATGAATTAATCATGCAGTGATCAGTGTTTGTTTTATACTATAGAAAACTGGACACTAGTAAGTGTGTGAGGGGGTGTGTGTGTGTGTGGCTTTGTGCTATACGTGAAACTGTGAACATGATCTTGTATTCTTAATATGGAAGATGGCTGCATTCTTTCGTTACCAACAAAATATGTATGCATGCAATTACCTTTGTAATTAAATCATGTTCAATTACATCACACCTACTGATTAGAGCGTTAGTATTAAACAATTTTTTTCTTCAATATCTGTTTATGATGGTACAAGTTTAGATAGGTTTGTCTTGAGTGGGAATCGTACCCGCTATAACCCGATGTAGTATATTATATAATAAGAATCAATAGCTAGCATCCACTAAATAAATAAAAATGCATTTTTTTTAAATTAGCTTTTATTGTTATGTTGCACAAATTAGTATAAGTAGTAAATACTTTATCTATGACTATGAAGTAGCTTCATACTATTTACGCGTACTTACTAAGGCGTCCCATGTTATTATAATTATATAGTACCTATATGTATTAGGTAAGTAAATATTTACGACCTATCTATTCATTAAAAAACACTTTCCAAATTTTCTTGGATCCTAGCTATGAGGTCCTCGGTTGATTGGTATATACCGTCCATCATGGTATGTTTAACAACATGTTGTACGCACAAATCGGCTTTGCATTTGCATGAACTTTCTTCGCGATCGACAAAATCTTTTGCATCGTAGATTTCGATGCGGATTATCTTTGATCCTTTTAAAGGCCGCTTCACAAAACTGTAATGCGTTCCATCATTGGACCTTCTCTTCAGATTCAAACGCCTCGACGATTCTTCGCCAACCTCGTTTTGCACTAGCCGAGGTTCCATTGGGGGGAAAATGAATAGATCTTGAGAATCCTGGAAAAAAAAAAGAATATTAATTACAAACTCTAATAATTATAGCATGATGCATTGATTTTGTAGTATGCATTCTTCCATAATATTAATGTCACAAAAGGTATAAAATAATATTAAGCATTACCTATAAGATATATATTTTATAAAAGTAACATCTAATAAATCATTTAATAACTTTTGAACAATAATAAAAATATTTTCTTACCGACATAACAGTTCCTTATATCCACCTTGCTAACCTGACTGATAATTCGATTTGATTTGATTTTTCCTCTTTATTTCACAACTTATATATATTTTTTAAACATGTTTTTAAGGTTGAAAATCAAATATTTTTTTGTGGCATTCCCGAACTTCACAGAAATGGTTGGATGTAACAAGACTCTCCCGACGGATCGGCGCCGCCACTGCTTTGTTTACAATAATTCAATACTAATAACAGAGATCCAAATGTATGTTTGTTTATTGACAATGTTCTCATACATTTATCATGATATTAATGCAAAAGTAAAGTCAGGGTATAAGACTAGTATGTGCGTTTTCTTACAGCGGCAAATCTTTATTGTGTATGTTTAAGGTTGAGAATTGAACTACTTAATTATGTTAGCGCTAGGTAAGCATTTTCCAAATAATGACAAATCTGACTCAGGATTTTTAGTAAGTCTTACTTTCCTTTTATGGATTAAAAATGACGTAGATTTGTTGGTATTTAAATCGGGACGTGGACACCTGGAGCATCATTACATATCTCTGCCGGCCAATATCAACATCGAGGACTACACCGTTAAAAATGTAAGTTATAATTATTAATACATAATTTTTTCTTTATTATAATGTAGTACATTAACCTCTCAGGTATTTTTTGACAGATGAGTCATTCCTGTCAAGCCCCGCGACCACCCACGACGCAAAAGATTTATGACTCACCTTCAGATAAACAAAATACTCAAGTTTCCTAGAAGCCGTCGAACGATAAAGCCTATTATTTTCGGTTCTCGGATAGATAAGGAACCCAACATAAATATTTATAACTTTCGTGTGAAATGTTTACTAAGATTTATTACGCGTTTTTGTTCGCGAGTCTATTGTCCACTAATTTTACGATTTCTGATAAAACTAGCTAACCAATTCACACGAAATTTTGCAGGGTACATTATGGATAGTTATGTTATCTAACAAAAGCGTTTTTAGAGACAAACGTTGAAAATAAAAAATACTAAAAATCTATAATTTTTAAGATCTAGAATTTCTAGTGTTTACGTAACTTTCTTCGTTCCAAAAAAATATTTTTTTGCCGTATTTAGGCAAAAAAAGTGCCTAACATTATTAAAAATCTAATGTAATCATTAAAAAAGGCGACTTACCCATCAAATACCAACGATTACACACCAAAATACCACAAAATCACAGCACGGTCACTTTTTCATTCACATGTTTGTTTACACTTTTAGTTTGGGTCAAAATAGGTATAACATGATGTTATTTACTGCAAATATTATCTACAACGACGTAATATTTACTTAAAAATGAAAATAACACCACTTCCCGTCGATTTACACACAAAAACCACAATAAAAATGAAATATTACGGTAATAACCTTCAAGGCCGGAGCGATTCGTAGACTGACATTTTTTCGTCCCCGAACGTCACTTTCAATATTTTTTTAAAATGTTGCGTTCCAGGTATTTTTAATTTTATGCAAATATATCAAAAATAAAACTACGGAGATCGTTTCGCTTGAGAAAATAACGATGAAGAGGGAAAAGTCATACAATGCATTTAAAGTGCTTGTTAATAAAAACAAACTGGACATTTTTCTAGATGACCAGATATGGCCTGACGGCGTGACTTTTAGGCGCTTTATTCATTTCAAGAATAGAAGGGAAGACAAAAATAATTCCATTTTTGGGAGTGAGGCAATAACAAAATCAAATAATGGATAGTATTTCAAAAATGAACGTAATAACATTCAATTGCAAAAATATCAAAAGGACGGTGAACTGTGTGCGTTCACTGTGCAAAACAGCTGATATTGTTTTGCTACAAGAAACGTGGTTATACCCACATGATCTAACCTTTCTTGATAGTGTTGATCAGGAATTCAGTTACAAGGGAAAGTCTTCAGTGGATACGTCAGCTGGCATGTGTAAAGGGAGACCCTACGGAGGGCTCGCCATACTATGGCGTAAAAGTGCATTTAGCTACGTGAGTGAGGTACAAAGTATCAGTGACCGTATATGTGCAGTGAATATAGTGGTGAACAACAGGTGTTTTTTGGTTATAAACATGTATATGCCGACGGATTGTCGTGAAAATCTACCACTTTTTACGGAGTGTCTTAGCGAGATGTATTCTATTATACAAAACAATAATGCTGAAGCAGTGTATGTGTTGGGAGATTTCAACGCGCACCCGGGTGAGTCATTTTGTAATGAACTTATTAGCTTTTGTAGTGAGCAGGAATTATTATGCGCGGACCTAGATTACTTAGGCATATTATCGCAAACATACACGTTCATTAGTGACTCACACGGGTGTAAGCGCTGGCTCGACCACTGTCTTGTCACACAAGCGGCGGGAAAAACAATTGTAAACATTGAGGTTATTTATGATACGTTTTGGTCAGATCACTTTCCCTTAAAAATAGAATGTGATGTGAATGTTATTAGATTAAAAACTAGTGTAATTGAATCATCGCTTAACGGTGTTCGATGGGGTGAGAGAAGCCCTGATGAAATAAAGGAGTACTCGTACATGTGCAACAACAAATTGAAAAACTTAGATTTTCCTGAGGAACTTGAGCTATGCGCTGATATTTTTTGTGATGATCCCAATCATAGGTTATTGTTGGATTCGATGTATAAAGACTTAGTATCTATATTAAGTGAATCAGCTAGTGTAAACAGAGTGTCTAAAGCCATTATTAGAAAGAAAGTTATTAAAGGCTGGAACAAGCATGTCAAGGATTTGCATACTCGGGCAAGGTCTAATTTTAAATTGTGGATTTGGTATGGGGAACCCAGTAGTGGGCCTATCTATGAGGACATGATATTAAGTCGTAAAGTATTTAAATCAAAATTGAAATGGGTCATTAAGAACCAAGAAAAAATTGCTATGGATATATTGGCCTCGCTCCATTCTAAGAAATGTTTCGCGTCATTCTGGAAAGGTACTAAAAAGCTCAATGTCTCTCCAAGCTTACCAGTTACAGTGGAGGGTGAGAGTGACCACACTGGGATAGCTAATTTATTTAAAGAGCAGTTTATTGTGAGCTCACCTCTTGAGTCTGTGGGAAGGGTGAATGATGCTGAGTCATATCAATCAGGAACACCCTTTAAGTTTACGTGTACAGAAATAAAAGCAGTCATTAAATGTATGAAGCGGGGAAAGTCTCCGGGCCACGATGGACTCAGCATTGAGCATCTCCAAAATGCTGGTGTGCACTTGCCAAGAGTATTAACCATGTTTTTAAATCTTTGTGTAGGCCATTCTTACCTTCCACAGGAGATGCTCGATACGTTAGTTGTACCTATTGTAAAGAATCGCACGGGAGACACAGCTGACAAAGGGAACTATAGGCCAATATCATTGGCAACCGTGATAGCCAAAGTGTTTGACAGTGTGCTTGACGCGCACCTAAGTAACTTTACAAAACTACACGACACACAGTTCGGTTTTCGTGCGGGGCTGTCTACAGAGACTGCAATACTTGCGTTAAAGCACACTGTCAAATATTATACGGACAGGAAGACACCAGTGTATGCTTGTTTCCTAGACCTTTCCAAGGCGTTCGACCTGGTTTCATATAAGGTTTTATGGGAGAAGCTTCGGAAGGCGGGCGTTCCGGCTGCATTGGTGTCAATATTATCTATCTGGTATGAAAAGCAGAGGAACTTTGTAAAATGGTCCAATGCATTATCAGACCCATATAAACTGAAATGTGGTGTAAGGCAGGGGGGTCTGACTTCCCCGAGAATATTTAATATGTATGTTAACGACTTGCTTGTTGAGCTCAGCAGCACTCATGTTGGTTGCCATGTAGACGGAGTTAGTTTAAATAATTTAAGTTATGCAGACGATATGGTGCTGCTGAGCCCCACAATCGGGGGAATCAGAAAGTTACTCACTATGTGTGAAAGATACGCTGAACAGCATGGGCTAAAGTATAATCCCACGAAAAGTGAGTTATTGGTTTTTAGAGGAAGAAATAAATGTCCCTCAAATGTCCCACCCGTAGAACTGAACGGTTTACCCTTGAACAGGGTGTCACAATTTAAATATTTAGGCCATATTGTTACCGAGGATCTAAAAGATGACTTAGATATGGAAAGGGAGCGTAGGGCGCTGGCTGTGAGGGGAAACATGCTAGCACGCAGGTTTGCTGGTTGTTCAGCACCGGTTAAAATAACACTTTTTAAGGCGTTTTGTCAAATATTTTACACCAGCAGTCTGTGGGCTAATCATACCCAAAAAGCAGACAGCGCACTGCGCATTCAATATAATAACGCCTTCAGGGCGCTGTTGAGGCTTCCACCTTACTGTAGTGCGTCAGGGATGTTCGCGGATGCGCGCACTGACGATTATTTCGCGATCATGCGCAAAAAAGTGGCATCAGTGATACGCAGATTGAGGGGAAGCAGCAATAGTATTCTGAAGGTGTTTGCAGAAAGGCTAGAAGGGCCTACAATGGATACATTTATCAAACGGCATGTCAGACATGGGACTTGATAAATCTTCTTTCTCTAATCTTGGCTGTAGTTTTATTGTGTATTTGTGTTTTTATTTTTGTACTCATGTGTGTCTTAGTGTTACTACTAACATAGTTTTTAAGTTTGTACTGATTACTAACATGCTATGGGCCGTCGACGCCTGAAAATAAACGATTTTTATTTTATTTATTTTATTTTTATTTTAAAATGAAATGGTTTTGTTGACTAGCATATCTATCCGACCATAGAATAAAAAAGCCACAGAGGACATTAGACATTATTTTATATTAGAAAAAGATAAAATCCCGGTGTCCAACAATGTTTGTCGGGGTGTCAAACATTGTTTGACACCGGGGCTTGACGGCATGTTCCAAGTGTCAAACATTGTTTGACACCGGGGCTTAAGCGGATTAATAAGATAATCTTCTATTCATTCGGATGTGAAAAGTGGGATCTCAGTGACGTTGTATCGGAGTGGTTTATGTCAAGCTGATTGGTTATTATATTATTAATTCAGTGAAAACGAAACGATGTTCTATCTATTAACTCTATTTTAAACATGTGGCTCATTATAATAAGACTGTTTGTTTTTTCGTCACATTATGCTCAACTACCTAATACAATTTAGTTTTCTTGTTTTCCATTGTTGTTAGTTTTCACATTGAAGTACTTTCATGACTAATGTCATGAAAGTACTTACAGAACAGAATAAGTAAACATAATGATTGCAAAATGCAAGCCTCCCGTTATTGATTGAAATTTTAATCATATCTATTTTATTTTTCAGGTCCCATCAAGTAAATGCTGAAGCGTTGTTCCCATCCGACGAAGAAGCTCAGCTGCGTGAACCTGAGAAGAGGTCAAAAAAAAGGAAGCTAGCGGCCTCCCCGTCGTGCTCACCGTCGGCGCCGAGTACATCACGAGCGAGCCCTGCCCCTATGTGTACGCAATCTTCATCATGGGGTAAGAAGAAGCCAGTTATCAAGCCAATCCCCCCGAAGAAGGCAACCGTTCACGATATCTTCGGGAGCGACAGTGAAGACGACGCTGTGGAACAATCTTCAGCCCCGGGTAAACCTATTCCGCATCTACTATCCTCCATTAGTAGAAGACTCGCTAATGGACATTCGCGTCAAACGTCCGATTATAAACAGGGGACACACTATGTAGAGTTGAAAGTTTATAGTTGTGACGAAATAAATAAGGTGCAACCCATAAATAGATGGCGTCATGCAATTGTCTGCGTCAAAAATCGTACCGACCAAAACACAGACGCATGGCAGCACTTAACTAACTTCATTACTGCCACCCGGAAAGAGTTTCGCAATTGCCCTTCTACCTTTATCAGTAATTATTACTGACCGTTTAGACGTAGGTAATTACTGGTAAAATATACTTTTTTAATTATTATTATTATCTTACTTATGATGCCGCTATTACATTATCTTGAATTAAGGCTTTCGTAAATCAGTACTGGTTAACTCTCTGAATTGTGAGAAATTTTATGGTATTTAACAAGTAACGATTTTTCCTGCCCCCATCGAGAAAGGTTTGGTTAGGTACCGATGACGTTCTGATTATTCAAAATTCTTGAAAAGAGAAACCTTCTTAACCAGGAAGGACGCCTGCATTCAGGATAGTGCATTAACGATATTCCTTTGTTTTGTGTATCTTAATTACAACATACAGTACTTTTAGTTACCTAGATATTGATTTAATGTTAATGTATTCATTACCTAGGTCATTTATTGACTTGCTTATTTACTCACATGATTATAATTTTGTATTGTGAAACATAAGTTTTATTTACAATAAATACAAATAATTAATGTTTATGTTGTATCTTTGTTTACAGTTACACGCCCTTCCATTGCAAGATCTAATAATTTATTGAATTGTATGTACTGTCAAATTGAAATACCTAAAAACGAATTTCAATATCACTTGAGAACGAATTTTCATAAATCGAATTGCCTATTAAAATCTGAATTTGAGAATGTTGATATAATTGCCACGGCGTTTAAAAAAAGAATAATTACATATCGACTTAATCCATCAAAAGAGTACCTCACACCAGAGGCATTCCTAATGGATAATCAAGAACATGTCATGAAATTAATTAGTGTTTGCATTGTTAAACATATTTGTTTAAAAGTGAACTTCGAACTTTTTGCTTACTTTGTTCTACCAAATTCAGGAGAGCAAGAGCTAAAATCATTTAATACAAAGTATGTATCAATACATCACAGTACCGATATTAATGAATTATATTTAAATGTGATACATACATTTCAAAGAAAACTATCTGAATTTAAACACTGTGAATCTGGTTGGACTTGTCTATTCATGAGTCATCTAGAGATTAATATTAATAAATACAATCCTTTGAGAGGTGGCTCGTATATAGAGTTACCGAGTGTAGTAAAACATTCAAAAAGTTGTATTAATATACAGAACAACGATGATCACTGTTTCCTGTGGAGTATTGTGGCAGCATTATTTCCACAAAAGAGTAATATTTGCAGAACGAATTCATATCCGCATTACTCCACAGTACTGAATACAGATAATATGACGTTTCCACCATCATACACTGATATTAGAAATTTTGAAAAGAAAAATTCTGACGTAAGTGTTAATATTTATGGATTAGACAAAAACATTGTAACTGGTCCTTTATATGTGACTAATTCCAGAAAGCGCAATCATGTGAACTTGTTGTATTTTGAGAAAAATGGTAAAGGTCACTATTGTTTAATCAAAAGTCTTTTACGACTGGTTAAACGGCAAATCACTCGTCATAAAGGTAAAATGTATTTATGTGATTTATGTTTGCAATGTTTCACAAGTGAAGTAAAGTACAACTCACACATGTGTAACAAAATATTAACTACACTACCAGAGAAAAATACTATTCTACAATTTAAAAATTATGAAAGGCAACAAAAAATTAACTTCGTTATATATGCAGACTTTGAAAGTATTCTATTAAACCATAACGAATTTATAACACAGAGTACTCGTATGTACAAAGTTCACGAACCTTCTAGTTTTGGTTATTATATTTGTTGCTCACATGATCGTCATTTAAATAAATATGTTACATATAGAGGACTAGATTGTGTTGAAATATTTGTTCGAAATTTGCTAAGGGATGTAGAAGAAATTTGTCATATATTATCAAATAAACAACCAATGTTGCCCCTAACGGTAGATCAAGAAAATAACTTTAATAATGCCACTTTATGTCATATATGTAAACAGTTATTATTCGATGACAAGGTGAGAGATCATGATCATATAACATCACAATACCGCGGTGCTGCACACTCCCATTGCAATTTAATGTACCGGGTTTGCCCATTCGTGCCGGTATTTTTCCATAACTTGGCAGGTTATGATTGTCATCTATTTATCAAAGAGTTAGCAAAATATGAAGGTGATTTTAAAATAATACCGAAAACTAAAGAAAAGTACAGTAAGCGCTCAAAAGTGCATGAGCACGCTAAGAGTCGTATTGCTGTGAACACGCGGTATAGCTCGTACATTTGTATGTGTAAGCAACACGATACACACACCACAGATAACGCAGTTACACGAAACAACAATATATTTCCGTCGCTTTAAACATGCTAGCACACACGCACTATGCGCGTGAACTTGACCAGTTAATGGCATTGCTAAAATTCGATAGTTACTTAACAAGCGCAGATAGCAGAAAGCGTTAAGCGTTGGTATGGAATTCAATCTGCCTCAGGTTCTAATCTCGTGAAACACAGTGCGGTTTTTTGCAAATATTATTATTTTTGTTTTCGATAATAATATTTTTTAAATATTGCTGCTTTTTTATGTTGTTATTGCAATAAAGGTTTTAGAATAAAAAATGCGTGATATATGATAACAAAATTAAAAAATATATGTTTATTCGTTATATTTATTTTACATAAGTTAATAAACTGCTACAATTATTTATCATTACTTCAGCTGAATAAGATGTGAAATAGATGTCAAGAAACTTAGAAGCAGTTTGTATTATTTAGACATATTTAAATTATGAAATATTTTAAATTTTTAATGGATTTTTTCACCATAAATATTAAGCTTTGATCATGGTCGAAGTAATTAAGTAATAAATAAGAATATTAGACTACTTAAAATGTAAAAAACTACTTACAGAATAGGTAATTTTAAGGTTAAATATGGGCAGTTTGTTTATATTTTATTTGTATTAATTATTTTACATTTTATTTGACTTTAGTAAATATTGGTTGTTATTGAGGTTAAAGCTTAAGTATTCATTTTCTTTACGAAAAGAAGATTGAAACTAAACCTCAAATTTTTATCCTAAAATAATACTATTACTAAAATAATATTAAACAATTTCGGTATATCTGCAAGAAATACGACAAACACCCTATTGAAACGTGCTTAAAAAATTCGTTACCATAAATTCATGCAATAACGAATCTGTTGTTTATTAAGTTGGTACGGTCAATATTTTAAGGTCAAAAACGGTTTTCTAGCTGGTCTTCAGTGATGCAAGCCTTCAGAGTGCACGGCGAACGGTTCATAATGACGTGTTTTTAATAATTCAGCAAAATGTCTCGTTGGTATGAAACCATTTGTTTCATTCACCATTTGACGTCGCTGCTACTCGATAATAAGCCCCTTCCTCATATCTCTTAACCCTCACAGTATTTCTCTAGAACAAAGAAAAACATTGTTTTTATTACACATAATACCTTATTATTTATTATTCACTAATCGAATTAAACCTCACAATGAATTTAAAACTTTAAAGGCATCTTCTGTCTCAACAATACCTCTGTTCTATCAACAATACCCTTGATTAAGATTTATGTTTAGTAAAATATGAAATATATTAATGATAACACTCACACTTAGTCCGGTTTCATTAGATATTCACTTCACTTTTACGCAGCGCAATAATATTCTCTGATCTGATCTGATCTCTTCAATATATTTTATGCCTGCTTTTTGATAATAATAACCACAACACTGCGCTAAATACTCGTCACCAATATTATCCACGAACCAAAAAAGTTCTATTAATTGAATACTCGTAACAAACTGCATCTACCCCACAGAAATCGAAATAATTTACTTAGTTTTTTGTGGTCTACCTGCTAAACTTTAATATTTATGTGAACAAGACGAATGAAACTAAAAACGAATGATGATTATTGAACTAGTCATTGGTTGCAGACAAAGTGAGTGTGTGTGTGTAATGTGCGTGTCTACAGTATTGTAACAACTTATAGAAGAAGGTCGTAAGTCAAACCGAAGCGTCAGTCTATTGCTTTGTGAGATTGCTCATGGACTTTTGGTCGGCACTGTACATGTCTGTTACGAAAATTATTAAAAACAGTAATATTTCACACCCAGTTCAAATAAAATTTATTGATTCTTTCCAGTTCCTTAATACTAGTTTGGATGTCTTATCTAAAAATTTAAGTGATAATGACTTTATTAATTTATCAAATGAATTCCATGAAACAAACTTGGTGAAATTATTGCATCAAAAAGGTATTTATCCTTATGATTATATGGATTCTTTTTCGAAATACGATCAAAAACATCTTCCTCCCAAAGAATGTTTTTACAATAGTTTAAAATGTGAACATATAACCGATGATGAATATAGACATGCACAAAAAATATGGCAAAGTTTTAGAATTAAATCTCTTGGTGAATATACAGATTTGTATTTAAAAACAGATGTGTTGTTACTTTGTGATATATTTGAAAAATTCAGGGATACTTGTTTACGACATTATAACCTTGATCCAGCTTATTATATTTCTGCACCCAGCTTGAGCTGGGACGCGATGTTGTTGTTTACAAAGGTTCAGTTAGAATTAATTAATGATATAGAGATTTATGAACTTTTAGAAAAAGGCATACGAGGAGGCTTAGCACAGTGTTCTCTTCGTAATGCAAAAGCCAATAATAAATATTTACCTAATTTTGATGTCTCTGAAGCATCGACTTTTTTGATATATCTTGACTGTAATAATCTGTACGGTTACGCAATGACAAAAAAATTACCAATATCTGGTTTCCGATTTTTGTCACTTGAAGAAATATGTACAATTAATATAACTAGCATACCAGATGATTCAGATTACGGGTACATCTTAGAAGTTGATTTGATTTATCCAGATTACTTACATAAAGCTCATCGTGATTTACCTTTTGCAGCAGAAAAATTTACTCCTCCTGGGAGTAAAAACCCAAAATTGATTGCAAACTTATATGATAAATGTAAATATATCATACATTACGTTAATTTAAAAGAATGTATAAAAAACGGGCTTGTTCTAAAAAAGATTCACCGTATACTAACATTTAGGCAAGAAAAGTTTTTACAGAAATATATTGACTTAAATACTCAATTACGTCAAGCTTCATCTTCGCCTTTTGAAAAAAACTTATTTAAACTACTGAACAATGCTGTATTTGGAAAAACTATTGAAAATAGACGAAAACAAGTTAACATTAAATTAGTGATGACATGGAATGATACAGACAACAAAACAAACAAAAGCCTCGGTGCCGCGAAATTAATTGCGAAACCTAACTTAAAAAATATTACCATTTTTTCAGAAAGCTTTGTTGCTGTTCATTTAAGTCCAGAAAAAATAATTCTTGACAGGCCGATATATATAGGCTTTACGGTTCTGGAATATGCAAAACAGCATTTGTACAAATTTCACTATGACTATATCAAAAATAAATATAAAAATAAAGCAAGGCTTTGCTATACAGATACAGACAGTTTGCTTTATTTTATTAAGACTCCAGATATATATCAAGATATGAAAGAAGAAATACTGAAATTTGATACTAGTAACTTTGATGTTAACAATAGCTATCATATGCCTAGAGTCAACGCACAAATTCCAGGCCTATTTAAAGATGAGCTTGGAGGTGATATTATTACTGAATTCACTGGGCTTAGAGCTAAGCTTTACTGCATAAACAGTTTAAACGGAGAAATTAAGAAAGCTAAGGGTGTAACCAAGTATGTAACAAAGCGATTACGCTTATATAATTATAATAAAGCATTAATGAGTAACAAAACATTTAAATGCAAAATGAATACTATTAAATCAATAAAACACGTATTGTTTTCACAAGAGGTAGATAAAGTAGTAATTAATAAAAGTGACGACAAGAGACAGATAATCAAGTAGATACATTACCATGGGGGCATTGTGCCACAATATTTTAAATAAATACAATATTATAGTAAATGAGTATTACTTATTTGTAAGTGCATTAGAACCCACTTGTCAATTTAAACTTACTTTATTTAGTTAATTACATTGAATAATTAATGGCATCATAATTAATTAGCGTTTCTGATAAGCATTATAAATACTAGAACATATTACTTTTCTGATAGATACAAACATGAAGTGGGTCAAGCAACCCGTTTCGTTAGAAGTTAGAAATATTGAGGTGAAGGAAAATAAGCTACACGCAAAGCATAGTGTTCTTCTGCCGAATAATATAAGATGTATAATATGTGGTCCTTCGAATTGTGGAAAAACTAACGTCATGATTAGTTTGTTAGTTCACAAAAACGGTTTAAAGTTTAAAAATGTTTACTTGTATTCCAAGACTAGCTTTCAACCAAAATATAGTTTTCTAAAACAGATCCTAGAAAGAGTGCCCGATGTAAAACTTTTTATATTTAACTTTGACGACGAAGTTATTCATCCTAATGATGCATTACCAAATTCTATTATCATTTTTGATGATGTGGTTTGTGAAAAGCAAATTAACATACGAAATTATTTCTCAATGGGCAGACATAGAAGTATAGATTGTTTTTATTTATCTCAAACGTATTCAAAAATACCAAAGCAGTTATTACGTGACAATGTTAACTTTTTGATAATTTTCAAGCAAGATGAAATTAACATGAAACATATATATGATGAACATGTTAGTTCTGATATGGAGTGGTCTAAGTTCAGAGATATGTGTTCTAAAATCTGGATCCATCCTTATGATTTTTAACAATTAATAAGGATTGTGAATTAAATAAAGGCAGATATAGACAGTCATTTGACAATTTTATTTATTTTGATTAATAGTTATATAAAACATGAATGAAAACATAAAATAATCATTTGAGCATAAATACTTCTGCGTACAAGTCGTATAATGGACCATAACATAACAAATCAATTAATAAACTCTGCGGACGCTATAAGGAAAAAGGTGAAACAAATGAAAGATTATGAATTTAGTACTGACACTCATCTGAAATATTTTTTTAAACCCCTTGCTGACCCCCTTAATGCTATAGCAGGTAACAAGCAAATTTCTATAATAAAAAATGAAGATACTTATGACGAACAACCTAAAAACACTGGTATCTTAGGTTCAAAAATGTTTTTGCGTGAAAAATCACATGATATGTACAAAAATGAATCACCAGAATCAGAAAAGTTTTATTCAGAAGACGAAGAAGGCAACACATTTGAATCAGAAAAAGTTAATAATGTGTCGCTGGAAAAAGAAGATATCTTTGAAATATACGATGATATGAATATACCATTTGGCGTACGTAGTGAGAACGATAAGCATATGATTGGAAATACAATAGTAAATTTTTCTACCACTCGCGAGAACTCTGATAAAGTGTATTTTATGCGCGTAGCTAATAAACAGTATAAAATAACACCTGGTCTAAAAGAATTATTGCTTCGCAAGAAGCCTGATTTAAGTTTGGTCGATTTAAAAGATAAATTAGTTTACAAAGAAATACTCATCACAACTAATGCTCATAAAAGAGACTTTGACCCTGCAGGTCAAGTTAAAGGTGATAAGGGTATTAAATATTCTCAAGTGATCAAACCGTTATTTCCCGAGTCTAGTAAACGCTTACAAGAACCTACAGAAGTTAAATCTAAACAAAAACGAGGTGCTGGTCTGCCGTATCTTAAAAAATATAAAAAAAATACCGAGCTTGTTTATTGGGATGATCCTAATGAATTAGTGGACAGGCTTAAACTTTTGATCGCATCTAAAACTGCAGGTAATACTAATCTCGATAACGAAATCTTATCAATTATTGAAGAGTTAAAAGAAGCAGGCGTTATAAAATAATAAAAAGACACATCATATAAACTTAATATCAGTATAATTTTGTAATTCAGAAGTGACAGTTGACAGAATGAGCAAAGTGAAAAGAGACATTATAAACGAAATTCATAGAAGTACAAGAAAAAATTTTCCTCGAAGGCATGTAATATTAAAAGATATAGATGATCTTTGGCAAGCTGATTTAATGGATATGCAAAGTTTCTCCAAATTCAACAAAAACAATAAATTCATTTTAATTATCATTGATGGATTCTCTAAGTACGCTTGGGCTATTCCACTTAAACAAAAAAACAAAGAAGCTGTATCTGAAGCTTTTATTACATTATTGAGTCAAGAAAAACGTATACCTAGAAACTTGCAAACAGATCTTGGAACAGAGTTTTACAATAGAAGTTTAAAAAAAATATTAATAAACAATTCTATCAATCACTACTGCACTTATTCGACTAAAAAGGCCTCAATTGTAGAACGATTAATAAGGACGCTAAAGAGTAAGCTTTTCAAGGAATTTAGTTTCAAGGGGGATTATAAATGGACTGACGGGACACTTGCAAAAACCATTACTAGATATAATAATACAATACATAGAACAATTGGTTTACCACCAGCTCAAGTAAATCATAGCAATAAAACTAAAGTACTACAGAGATATTTCGATCAAAATCGAACGAAAAAAAAATGTCCTAAGTTTAAAACAGGCGATTTTGTTCGAATAAGTAAACATAAAGGTTGTTTTGAAAAAGGTTACACTCCTAATTGGTCAACAGAGATATTCAAGATCAGTAAAGTTCAAAACACAAATCCTGTTACATATTTATTACAAGATGTTAAACAACAACCTATTTTAGGAGCCTTTTACGATCAAGAATTACAAAAAACCAAACATCCTGATATTTACCTTGTTGAAAAAGTTTTAAAACGAAAAGGTAGAAAAGTTTTCGTGAAATGGTTGGGGTTATCATCATGCGAAAATAGTTGGATTGACGTTAGCAATGTTTCGTGAGTGATTTATCAATATAACATCACGGTCTATGATAGTGATCTCATTCTGTTTGTATACATGAAAGGAGAAGGACTTATAAATAATTTAATTAATAATTTACCATTTGAGCTCCATTTGCCAGGATATAATTATTGTGGTCCAGGAACTAAATTACGTGAAAGATTAGCGCGAGGTGATAAAGGTGTAAAAAAGTTAGATGAATATTGTAAACATCACGATATTGCATACAACAGTTCGAAAAATTTGAAAGATCGGCACAAAGCAGATACAATTTTATTAAAAATGGCAAAAAAACGTGCTTTGTCTTCCGATGCAAGCACCGGAGAAAAACTTGCTGCCAATTTAGTTAATAATATAATGTTAACAAAGGTAAGCTCTGGAGCTGGGCTCAAAAAAACCTTTAAAAATTTAGTAACCAATACTAAAAAATGCATTAAAAAAGTAAAACCGAAGTGTAGGAAAAAACTAATAGAATTGGCCTACGCTGCTGCTAGAGAATTGAATCATGATTCATCTGCCAGGATTCCACGTATAATACCAATTCCTAAGACTGGAGGGGTTCTACCTTTAATACCAATATTCGCTGGTTTGTCCGCTGCTGGCAGTATTGCAAGCGGAATTGCTGGAATCGTCAAAACCATAAATGAATATAGAGTTGCAAAAAAGCGGTTAGAAGAAATGAAAAGACATAGTAATAATGTGGAAGGTGTATGTATTGGAAACGGACTGCGACTAAACCGTTACAAAGATGGACTTGGAATATATACAAATTTAAAGGAAAAAAACTAAATCATAGGCTACCTAATCGTGCTCTTACGAATATAGATATCATACATTTTACCAAAAACGTTCCATATTTTCGCGGAGTGTTTATGAGAGATACCTTACCGAAGTCTCCGTTTTTTAAAGAATGCGGAATCATAAATTTAGATCATTCTAAAAATTCTGGTACACATTGGGTAGCCTATGTAATTTTAAATGAATATGTTGAGTACTTTGACAGTTACGGCAACTTGAAACCTCCAATAGAATTTGTTTGCTATGTAGGTTCTAACAATATTAATTATAATTACAATAATTTTCAAAATAATAACTTATTCAATTGCGGACATTTATGCATTAAATTTCTTAAAGAGTTTTGGAAAAAGCAAAGTTTTAACAAATCATCACTTAAAAGGTTTAAATGATACGTGTCGTCTACATAAGACAACACTTTGACTTTATCTGTCACAAGAGATGAATGTCAATTAGATTGAGAAATTATATAAAAAAATGATAGTTTACAATATAAAATCAACTGCCAAAGTTAATAATTTTACTCGTTCTCGTACCTTCAAAAGACGAAGACATATTATACGAACTATAAAAAAAATTACTAAAGATAATAAATTGTTTCTTCGAGCTTTAGGATTTAAATTATGAGTATTCTTCAAGTGAATGATTTACCACAATTCGACAACTCTGTAGTGAGTTATGAAATTCATACATATAATCCATATAGCAACAGTTTTAATGAAAATGATGAAATACGTATACCCATAAATCAACAAGATTTGTACGTATTACCTTCAGCTAGCTACATTTACGTTGAAGGCCGAGCCACTACGGTTTCGAAAGATGGATCAGGAAAACTAACACGAAAGGTTGTTAATTTTACCAATAATCATATTTCATTTCTATTTCAAGACATTCGATATGAAATTAACGGTGTAGAGATGGACCGAATAAAAAATGCAGGTATTTCTACAACTCTAAAATCATATGTGTCAATGAACCAGGGGGAAAGTAAAGCAGCTGCTATTTGGGGTTGGAATTTGAACGGAATGAAAGATAATGATGGTATTTTTAGTGCCCTTATACCTTTGAATAAAGTTTTAGGATTTGCGGAAGATTATAATAAAATTATCATTAACTGTAAACATGAACTTATACTTAAAAGAAGCAGTTCAAATCTTAATAGTGTTATACTTGATAATAATGACTCCATTGAAGTAAGTATAGAGAGACTGCAATGGCGTATGCCTCATATAAAAGTTTCAGATCGAGAAAGATTAACTTTACTTAAACATTTAGAAAAGGATCGTCCTATTCAAATAGCTTTCAGGAATTGGGACTTGTACGAATACCCTTTATTACCTAGAACTACAAAACATTCCTGGGTTGTTAAAACTGCTTCACAACTCGAAAAACCAAGGTATGTGATCTTTGGTTTGCAGACAAATAGAAAAAATATGAAAAGTAAAGACTGCTCAATTTTTGACCATTGTAAATTAACTAACGTTACTCTTTTTTTAAATTCTCAATATTATCCATACGAATCGGTGAATGCAAAATTTTCTGAAGATAAGTATTATATATTATACTAGCTAACCCAGCAAACTTCGTTTCGCCTGACAGTCAATGCATGTGCATATTTAGGATTTTAAAATTTCTACCCTACCTATCCTACCTACACTACCCACCCTACCTAGATATCAAAAAAGCCGATCCACACAAAATGTATGAGAATGTGAATTTTCTTCAAAAATTTTTTTTCGTGAGTTTTACCATATTTTCTCACCATTTAAACCTTCCCTGGACTACGACAAACATTTCAAAACCAAAATCAGCTAAATCGGCCCAGCCGTTCTCGAGTTTTAGCGAGACTAACGAACAGCAATTGATTTTTATATACCTATATAGATATAGATGAAATGTTCACCAAATTTCGTCAGTCTTATTATAACACCCGGTCTGAACCAATGCTTAGTTTGGACGAATTTAAAGAAAAGGCTCCTTTATTTGTAATTGATTGCTCAAGACAGAACGAAGCCTTGAAAACTGGGGTTGTAGATGTGAGACTGGAAATAGAAAGTTCTGAAGATATACCAGAAAATACATCTGCCTATTGTCTAATCATCAACGATCGTCTGTTCGAATATAAACCCTTAAGTGGTATTGTAAAGAAATTATTATGAACGCTATAGTCGATGTGCAAGGGTTTAAGACGGAAAGTAACGAGTTCATCGTTAAAGAAATAGCAATAGCATGTGGAAATCAAATTATGGTATTATTAATCAAACCGCCATTCCCATTTTACAAGCTCACAAAAAAAGAAAGATTGCAAGTATATTGGATACAGAGAAACAGAAAAATTTTTTGGAGAGAGGGTTTTATACCATACTTAAACTTAGAGCAATATATTGTACCTTATCTGAAAGATAAAATCATTTATGTTAAAGGATGCGAAAAAGTGTCGTGGCTAAGAAACATTGTAAAACATGATAAAATATATAATTTAGAAGATAAGAACTGTCCTAGTTTACAGAAATTGTTTGATGATTATGGAATGTCTAGTAATATATTTTGCTGTATGTATCATTCGAATGTATGTGCTTTAAAAAATGTTACTTGTTTAAAAAGGTGGATTGATAATAAAAGTGTTTTTAACAGTAATTTAGAAGATAAGGGCTGCCTTGAAAAAATATAAGTTAGAAAGTAATTTGTATAGCTGTTTATATCATAACGATATAATGAGAATAAAGGTTTTTGAGTAAAAGTTTTCTTGTTTTATTTCATAGCAAATACATTAGAAACAGAATACCACAACGAACTGTGGTGTAATATTCTAAAGATACCAAAAAAACTTCAATAGGTAAGTCCTGCTCCCATAGGTATGACTCGCAGCATATCTTGATAAATTGATAACACCAGATACAAGACTTCATTATGCTTTCATACATATCCGTATCAAGACTCATAAAATGATTCAAAATTATTCCACCCCGCGTTATGAATTATATAATGAATATAAAATTCGATTATGTTCATTCAGACATTATTGGGCTACAGTAGATTCAAAACGAAGATTGGTGATGGAAATGGCTGATGCAGGTTTTTTTTACTGTGGAAGTGGTTTAAACGATAAAGTTATGTGTTTTTCGTGTGGGGGTGGTATCGAAGATTGGGAGTATTACGATGAACCTTGGATGCAACATGCTACATTTTTTCCTGATTGCTTATATTTAAATGCTGTAAAAGGAACAGATTATGTTGACAAATCAAAACGTCTATTTTTTATAGAAACGAAAATATAAAATTCTAAAGTGGAGGAGAAGTGCTAATAGACAGCTAACATTCTCCCGAGTTAACGATATGCTGACTGGTCTTGAAAAAAATCCTTGTAATTAAATCAGGTTGAAAGACATTTTCATTCTAATCAGATGAAAAGTGTTATCTGAGTTTGAATAGATAAAAAGTGATACAGTTGATATTTGGGCTATAAATAGATGTTAAAAATTACAAAATGTTGTTTGAATAGATGAACATTGTTAATTGGGGGCTTCTAGATCAGATCGCAAAGATCTGATCTAGAAACCCCAATTAACAACTACTCAGCTCAGCACTTACAAAAAAAGACGAGCAAGTCACAAAGCAAAGGTCACTATTTTCAAAAATTATATAGAATTATTAAAATAAAATAAAAACTTGTCAGAAACTGATGTTTTACAATTAAATAATCGCTTAGATACCTTTAAGTCCCTTGCAAAAGATTTTGATGAAAACCAGACCTTCATCGACGAAATTATTGGGGTTTCAGATGAACAGCTGCGGGAGCTGGAGCAATTTGAAATGGAATACCAGAATCAACTTGCACTCGGCATCCAGCTGATGCGAGCCAATGAAACAGCTGTCGTCAACGGGTCTGTACAAACTCCAAATGCAGGTGAACCAGGAACTATAGCGTTAAATAAATTACCAACCATTGACCTTCCACACTTCTCAGGCGAATATCATAATTGGCTAGAATACAGAGACACTTTTGAATCACTCATACACAAAAATAAAACAATAGATAACATACAAAAAATTCATTATTTGCGTGCATCTTTGCAAGGTGAAGAAGCTTCGCAAGTTATTCAATCATTACAAATATCATCAGACAATTATCAGGTAGCTTGCGAACTCAAAGTCAAAGACGTTTATTGCGAACTAAGTGTACAATGTTGGTGTTATGGTATGTTAGTACTTATGACTTAGTAGCCTTTTACAAGCATTGCAATTATCATTCGCCTGCCCTCATCATCCTAAATTAGCATGCATTAAACATTCTTATTACTTAATTATTTTCTTTTATATTAGCAAAATTAAATAGAGTAATTATAGTTATGTCAAAATTAAATGTCAATAATAATAAATTTAATACTTAAAGGACTTGTTGCCAATTAAAAACAAGCGAAGCCATGGTTTTGATGAACTTCCTCCCTCATTAATACAAAAAAGCGCAAAGGAACTAGCCATACCACTTTCTTCTTTAATAAACCAATCCTTCACTGAAGGAACTGTCCTCAATTTACTAAAGATCTCAGTAATCAATCAAATCCACAAAAAAGATTCTCAAACTGACTGCAATAATTATCGCCCCATAGCCCTTTTGCCTACCTTTTCAAAAAAAAAATTAACCGCTATGTCGACTCGCCTATATTCTTTCTGCGAAAGATATAATATATTTAACGATAGCCAAAATGGATTCAGAAAGAATAGATCAACAACCAATGCAGTTTATAGATATATACAACAGATCTTAAATATCATTAATGAGAAGAAATATGCTATAGGCGTTCTCCTAGACATGAGTAAAGCATACGATAGAGTTCAATATAACATCCTCTTAAATAAATTGGACGGAATAGGTGTACGTGGCATTGCTCATAAATGGTTCAAGTCTTACCTCGAAAACCGGTCACAATATGTAGAAATTGAGCACTACAACCATAGTACTGGAGAAATCACGAACGTTAAATCTGAAACTACTTATATAAATAAATCAATTCCACAAGGTAGCGTGCTCGGATGCATATTATTTCTTATCTACATCAACGACCCCCGAAAATAATAGATACTGTAAGCGTCTTATCCACAGATGACATTTCAGTTGTCTTTCCCTGCACAAATAACCTGACCCTTAACCCTTGCTATGCAACTTGATCCCCCAGCGGAACTTTAGAAATAATGCTACAAATGTAAACTGTTCCTAAGCGGGACGCAAGGATCCCGCTTGCCATTGGACGACAATATTTGGCATTTATTTGCACTTGCAACACGATCTGGCTGTATCATTCGACTAATCGATTAATACTTGACCGGTTTTAGTAACAATTTACTGGGAACACCACTAAAATGAACGAAAAAAAAAAAACAAACAAAATGTATCTGTGGTTTATGTGACGCGACGCCGCCATACTGTCAAAACTTGGTGAAGTGTGTGTGTTGTTTACATTTGTTCGCAATGTTTTTATGAAGAAAACGGTGAGTGATCTTATTAGAATCTTATACAGAATTACTGAGAAATAAGTATAGATTTCATATTGAGTGTTAGTTTATCGAAAAGTGATAAATAATTCCATGAAAAGATAACGAAAGTTTTGTAATGCACAAATTTTGAAGCTGTCGCCGCCGCCGCCGTGTTTAGTAAAGTTTTTATGATAAATATTCTTGTATACTGTTTGAAATACACATAAGTACCTAGTTTATTTATCTACGAACGTAATTTGGCCTATAGCTACTGATACTATTGCGTATTCTTATCGTATTCGTATTTCCAAAAGTAAAGTTCGGCGTAGTTCCCGCGTATCATGACACGTCAAATTTTTACCGTTGTGTAAACAAAAACTTTTTATGGTTTAGATAAGGTTTTAAGTGCTATGGGTTTCTGTTATCGTATTTATGGCGTGGCCTACACATTGTTTTGTCGTAATCAAGTGTTTATGTGGTGAATGAGTGTGTGAATTCGATATATTGTGATAAAGTTTCAAGGTTATGTGAGTGAAAATTATCAAAATGAAAAGATATCACATCACTGCAAAATCAGGTGAGTATAAACCTCTGTGAAAATTATTTATTTAGTTAGGTTAACTCATAACGAAGCCAGAAAGGTATAATATGTGCCATGTTAATGACTGTATATTGACGAATTCTTCGTTTTTCCGAAGGCCTACCCAAAAATCAAAGCAAATGACAATTAGGTGGACAAGATGTTTGTTTTTAGGTAAACCTAGGCTAACAGTCTAAAGGTTAACAATGACATCCATCGATTTCTATATGACATATCTATCTGGTTAAATGAACATAACCTTGAATTAAATTTCGCTAAAACTAAAATAATGCAATTTAGAACTTATCAAAAACGACCTCTCGAAATAAATTTTACCTACAACAAAACCAAATTAGACTGCGTTGATAATTTTAAATTATACAATACAAACTTAAATTGGAAATCTCACAGAGCACACATTAGTAACAAAATCTCTAGATTCTCTTATGCTTTATCGGGATTGAAAAAAATCTACAGATTTCAAATCTGCTAAAGCAGCCTATAACGCATACGCACACTCTTGGCTCCGTTACGGTATAATACTTTGGGGCACAAGACTAAAAAAGGAACAGACTGCAAGCTTCATACTAACGCTTTGCGCGAGATCACTACTATACGCACAGCTTTGTGTGCGTGCAGTGTCACAGACAAGGCGCGCGGGGGGTGCTCGCTAGAGGCCAAACCGGTTTGAGCCGGCTCAGTCAGACGACAAACTTCAGGGGTACGCTGCGCGCCGTGTGCCAGCGGTACGAGTGACGCGGACATTTAGGTTTAATAAAAATGGCAAATTGTTGTAAGTACTGTGTGTATGAATAATAGTAGGAAAAGTAAGTTTTTTTTTATATCGAAAGGATTTTGTCAGGTAATTATCTATATCTACTCATACCTACTCATTTTTAATGCTTATTGCAAAATGATTTAGTTACGAGGTAAGTAGTATCCTAAATAACAAAGATGGCAATTAGGTTTTCCCATAAGAATTATTATTTATTATTCTTATGGTTTACCGCCTATATTAGCGAGTTTTTGTTCGTCTCCTATTTGTTTCGTATTTTTGTTTTAGTAGGTTTTACCTAAAAACCTAATTTTAGTTTAGTCCTGTCAATTTAATCAGCGCTTGACGTAAATTGACGTAATTTTAGTTGGCAAGTTTTTAATCACGTCTAAACTTGTATGGAGTAGTGACAGGCGCTGATTAATTTGACAGGACTAAACTAAAATTTATCTTCTGTCCTTTTCTTAATGAAATAGAAAGAAAAAGATGCACTGAACTTAAATTTAGTTTAGTTTGTAAACAAGGGAATCAGCACCATTACTTAATTTTAAACAAACTGTTGAAATAATTACCAGTTCAGTACCGTAATTGGAAAACGGAAAACTCACGGGATAACCTCAGTCACAGTACGAGTCCGTCCGTCTGTCCAGCTGTCCATCCGCCCATCCGTCCATCCATCCATCCGTCCGGCTGTGCTCATCGCCGAATCTCGACTCGCACTTACCTGGTTTTTTTTATTTTTAATAACCGAGTGACAGCCCTATGAAAGTAGGTGAGAATTTTGAACTCTGTTAGGGAGCTTGCCTTCTGCTCGTTTTTTATTCTTGTGCTTTGGGGTAACAGTAATAATAATAATTATTATTATTGGCCGGCTGGAGTGAACACTGACGAAGAACGGAGCTCCCACCTCATTCTTGCCTTAGTTGGCCGGCTTGAGTGGAGATTCGCAGAGCAAACGTGCTCGGAGGAAGGAAGTATTCCAGTAAGATGCTGGTAGGGATCTTGACCGTACTTCCGGGATTGTCCTGATAGCCGTGGAAAACCTCTCCACTCCTCTTAAGCACCTCAGGACATGTTGCCCCTTGTCGCTACGACACTGTGCTAGCGACCGTTTTCGGGGGCCCATTATTGAGTGAGCAAGTCACAAACATTGATCAGGCAGGGGCCATAGTCCTTCCATAGTTCCAGGTCAAACCCATAGTTCAATAGATTTGTTTCCATATTCTGCAATAGTCCTACACCAACCGGGGGTTGTCTTTGGGTGCACTTGCATAGTGCATACAGGGATAATCCTCGGTTGGTGCCTCATTTCATATAAAATTGTCTAAGGGGCCTCTGCGAGTTGGCTTCGGCCCCTCGTACGCCTTCCAAAGGTCCGGGACCCCAGGGTCCCGAGATATGTTAAAGACAAGAAAAATAATAATAACGTTTATTGTGTCCAAAAATTATACACAAACAATTTTGGGTTTGGAGTCTTCATTTAAGCAATGCCTGTATTAGAGGACTCCGCTCCTTCACAACAGTAAGTACTTACTAAAAACACAATAAAAACAGTACAAAAAAAAACAAAACATACAGTAAAAAGACAAATTATAATTATGTGAACTTGTGTGAGCGTGTGCATGAGTGTGTATGTGCTGTTGAGTGTACATGAGTGTTATGGATGTGTGATTGTATGAGTATGTGTGCGTGAATGTATGTGTAGGATGAGCGGGTCGTAAACTTGTTAAGTAACGTTTTGTAGGAGAGCTTCAGTATTATCATATGTCAGTGGTTTTATCCAGTCAATCAACAATTCTTTACTTAAATGATAAGATTTTTCATATATGAAAATTTCTTTATTTATTACCCGACTACGGCGAAGCAAAAAGGAGGGTTATGATTTTGACCGGTATGTATGTATGTATGTATGTATGTATGTATGTATGTATGTATGTATGTATGTATGTATGTATGTATGTATGTATGTTCATCTGTTACCTCATAACTTCTAAACTGCCGATCATAATTTGACAAATGAGGTATCATTGGAAGCGTTTTGATTGTCCGCTGGTTATAGGCTATGTGACGTTACATTAAATGCAATATGGCGCCCTCTAGCGGACATAAAGTAATGAAATAAAAAATAAAAATAATTGAATTGTGCCATGTTGGGTATCAAATGAAAGGGCTTGACAAGTACATTACAAATATGTATATATATCATATTGTCCAAGTAAATAAATATGTTTAAATTGTTAAAAACAAGCAAAAGTGAGACTGCTACGTACGATGCAGCTGTAAAATTAACACATATTTTACCATAAATGCCGTGATGATCCAATGGTTAAGGCCTCACCTCTCATGCGCGAGGTTGTGGATTCAAATCCGGGCAGGTACCAATGTGAGTTTTTCAATTCAAATGTACTTTCTGAGTTTATCTTGGACATTACTAACATCGGTCAAGGAAAAACATCGTGAGGAAACCTGTACCCTAATTGCGTAATACAACACAACCACAATCTGTTTCGATTTGAAACAGATTGCTAATCCATTGCTTCATAAGTTGGAAAAAAAATCTGCTCAACAACGTAAATAACGCAATGAATGTTGTGAGACTGTCAGAATGAAACAAATTAGGCAAAATTGTTTACGAAAATAAGTTACACAATTAGAGTAGGTACTGGACTTGTAGTTAAAATATATGTCACCGTAAGATTGTGAGAACCGTTAGTTTATAATCTGTCGGAATTATTTCCGTTAGATTATAAACTGTCCAAAAATTGTGAACTGGGTGAAATAGGTTAGGTTAGAACTGTGACCAACCGCACGCGAGCCGAGCGAGCGAAGCGAGCGGTGCCGCGGCAGCGGCCGGCGAGCGCTACTTCCAAGTTGCTCGCAGCCAGGCAGGCTATTTAATATTAGCGCAAGGTGCGTTACGTCGCAAGCAAGTTTGATACCAGTTCACAATTTGTCGGTTTCCCATGGAAAGATTATAAACTAGCGAAAAATAATGCGTTAAATTGTAAATGGTTCATTGCAGTTCACAATTTTTCGACAGTTTATAATTTAACGGAAATAATACCGATAGATTATAAACTAACGAAGTTCATAATTATACGGTGACATATACAAGTCTGAAATCGCCAACACGTCTTGAGCGCGCGTGGTGATCAATGCTCGTGCCTTCTCTGTATGAGAAGAGGCCTTTTCCCAGCAGAGGGACAATAATAGGCTGGTATTATTATACCATATAACCCAAAAAAAAAAAAATGCTGTTCTGCAAATACTTTATCTATACCATATAACCCAAAAAAAAAATGCTGTTCTGCAAATACTTTATCACGAAACTGTAACCCCAAAATAATGTAAACAAAAATTAAGTTCAAAAACTAAAACCCGACTAAAAGGTATGAAACAAGAAAATATTTCAGACAGAAGTCAAGACATATAGGTACAAAAATGATCAAGGTAAAGCCGTGGTCGCATGCCATTATAATTTTGTAGGTGTACAAGCATGCGACCACGGCTTTACCTTGATCATTTTTGTACCTATATAATAAAATTCATTTATTTCAGGTAAATAACACCCATTACAAAAACATAAAATAATAGAAAAATTACATAAATATTAAAAAATAAATTGAAAATTGAATTTAATTTGAAGTTAGATTCGATAAAAACAAACACAATTAAAATAATATCTTGACATTAGTCAGTACGTGAACCATGCAACAGTGGTTCACGTACTGACAGTCGAAACGTTCAGCGAAAGCGTTCAGGATACTGTTGCGGCTGACCCGCACCCCACGCACCAGGGATGTGCACCGCTTGCGCATGATTGTGTGGAAACAATCCACACGCGCCTCGGCAAACATCCCCGATGCGCTACAGAAGCGAGGCAGCCCCAAGATATGTCTTGACTTCTGTCTGAAATATTTTCTTGTTTCATACCTTTTAGTCGGGTTTTAGTTTTTGAACTTATTTTTTATTTTGTTATATAATTGAGCTGATCGTTTACTAAATTGCGTAGATCCGAATTTGGTCTTGGTTAAAGGTATTTGAACTATGTTGTGTTTTCTTCTCCTAGAGAGTATATCCGGATTATAAGGTAAGGTTTTGTGCTTTTTTTAAATCATTTGTGTAATGTGTAGTTTCCTAACTGACAGTACATCACTAAGTTTGTAGAGGTTCTATATATATCTCCTTGTTTTAAAATACATAATTTTGAGCAGGGCTCGTTGTGCTCGCTCCAATTGGATGAATTTAGATTTTTTTGCCCCACCCCAAACAGGAATACAGTATATCAATGTTGATTGCGCAAGAGAAATATAGATTTGAGTGAGCCCATTTCGAACAGTAGGCTTACCGCTACTCTGTATAGACCTAGGGAGCACGTGACGCAGATTCTTAAAAATCCAATTTAGCTTGCGGACCCGATTCGCCACCAGCTCAAGATGGGGATACCAACACAATCTCTGATCCAGCATTACCCCTAAATATTTTGTGCTAGAAACTTTGCCAATTCTAGAACAGTTACAATTATCAACATACAACATTACGAACGTTGATAAACTGTTCAAGTTACAAAAAAGATGCATGCGTATCTTGACGAATATAGGTATGGACAGCTGTATATCTTTGAAATATGTTTGTTTGTCAGGAAAAATAAATCACTTTTCCCCTTAAATAAAGATCATAACACCCAGCCACGAAACTTGCGACACCAAAATGATCTAACATTACCGGTTTCAAAACTATCCATTTTCCATTCAGGCCCGTATGTAATGTGTATCAAGATTTTTAATAAACTACCGAAGACTTTAAAAGAAATAAAATTATACAATTTATTTAAAACAAAATTGTTCACTTATTTGAACCAGAAATGCTACTACACATTGCAAGAGTTTTTTGAAGAAAAAGTATAATTTAATTGAATTTTTTTTTTTAAATAAATAAATAGAAAGTAATGACTTAAATAGCTGACCATTGACGATTGTTTGTATACATACCAATATATTTAATTTATTTGTATTAATTTATTTTATTTTTGATTTAATTTATTCTTATTCATTACTAGGTACTCGTAGTAAATAATATAATATAATTCGATAGCTACAGTAACAAATAACAATAATTATTCTATCCTATTGATTTGAAGCATGTTTTGTAATGTAATGAAATGTAATTTATTTAATTCATTAATTTTATTTTGTTTTGTTTTGCAGTGCCCTTACAGGGTGCATGTTTGAAACTAATTAATCTTACTCCAACCTCTGTACAACATGTTTGCAATAAACTGATTTGATTTGATAAGCCAGACATAGTGGTGATAGATCGATTAGAGCGTCGCACAATGATTATTGATATAGCGGTCCCGCATGACGAGAACCTGTGAAAGCTGAAAAAGTTAAACAGATTAAGTATCTTGACCTGGCTCATGAGGTTGTCGACTTGTGGGATGTGGATACAGCAATCATTGTGCCGATAGTCGTGACGGCCAATGGTATAATAGCCAAGAGCCTCGACCAACAGCTGAGGAAGCTCTCGTTAGGCAGCTGGATCAAGGGCTTGATCCAGAAAGCCGTACTCCTAGACACGGCGCGTATTGTTAGGAGATTCCTCTCTCAGGAGCCCTGACCGCCGGTAACTTGGACCCTGTTCCCGATACCGGTGGGTTACTATTTTTATATTTTAAATGTTTTTATATTTTCTTTATTCTAATATTTAAAAATATAATTTATAAGTATTTAGATGAAATAAAAGAATTTAATACAATTATTCAGCAATATTAATGTCATCCATTTCAAATAGTACAAATTATAATTTTATATAAAATCAAATAGGATAAGCTAAATCTTATTGTTTGTATAGGACAGAACGTCACTTTTGTACATGAGAGAAAATCGTTATTTCTTTTACCGAGTAGAAACATTTTTGGATTAGGTATAGTTTTAGCCTTTTTTGGAATATTGTTACTGATTTTTCGGTTTTAAACACGTTGATTCTTGAGAATGGAGCGCATAATCTCTTTTTATGGCGAGTGTTGACGTTGTGCGTATCTTCTACTTTAGTGAACTTGTCGATATTTTTAAAAACAAACATGCAAATGTCAAGTATGTATATTGACGGCAGAGTTAGAATCTGATATTTTATAAAGTATGGTTTGCAGCTCCCCGTATTATCTATTTAGGCTAGAATTCTCATACGCTTCTTTTGCATTATGAATAGTTCATCTACGTTAACACTATTTCCCCATAGCATGACACCATATTGCAGCCATGAGTATGCGTATGCGTAGTAAGCAGCTATAGCTGTTTTTGTGTTAGTGCTTTGTTTAATTTGAAAAAGAGCGTAAGAGAATCTGGAGAGTTTTGTTTTTATATGTTCTATGTGTGAATTCCAGTTAATGTGTGTGTGTCAATATTTATGCCAAGTAGGCTAAATGTATTAACTTCTTTTATTTGCGTGTATCTGAATGTTGTTTTTAGATTGAGAGGTGGTTTTTGTATGATCTAAATTGTATTATTTTGGTTTTATTACTATTAATTTCCAAGTTGTGGGTCTGGAGCCAAGTATCTACAGTTTGGAGGGGTATCTTGTATTTGTAGACTAGGATTATTTACATTTCCACACTTAATTAACATGGAAATATCGTCTGCAAATAATACTGGTAAAGCGTTTTCTTTATCTAATGTTTTGGGAAGGTCATTAATATAGATTAAAAAATAGTGGGCATCCTAACACTTCCTTGTGGGATTGAGCAAGTAATTTGTTTTTCTTGTGATCTAATGTTTTTGATTTAATTTTTATCATGGTCGTAATTTTCAATTTGTACTAATTGTGTCCTATTAGCCCAGTCTCTAGTGGCCCAGCTGCTCGACCGGTGACTATATATGTACATTTATAAGTATCACACTTCCGCTCACTATTTTCACGCCAACACTTTGGCTGTGCATGTATATCTCTGCAATAATTTACAATACTTCCCTTTTATTATTACAAATTACACCTAACACTATGTACTTCGGTTTATTTATATCTCCTATTATTAAGCATAACTCTACACTACATCTACTTACAATACTATCTACAATGAACATACTACTACTATTCTTTACACTACCATTACATTTATCACTATTTACAAGAAATGAATAGGACAAAAATCTAAAAGTTGGACTATTTAATGCGGGGTCACTTGGTACGCGCCATGAGGAGTTTCTTGTCGCTATGGAGAGCCTCTCGGTAGACATCATGGCAATAAATGAGACCTGGCTCAGACAGGGAGAGGAGGATCGTGCGCCGACTGCGGCACGAGCCGCGCGCGCGCACCGTGCGCGGCGGGCGTGGGGGCGGCGTGGGGTTCTACGTGCGCCGCGGGGTGCGCGTGCGCACCGTGCCGCACCCGCCGGCGCCGCAGGTCGAGCAAATGTGGCTCAAGCTTCATATTAACTCGCATTCAGTGATCATCGGCACTGCATACAGGCCGCCGTGGCTGGATGTCAATGTCTTCCTGGATGCGGTTACTGATTCTCTATCCTCTTTTGCTAGCGCGGACAAGGTTGTTTTGGTTGGCGACTTCAACATTAATCTCTTAAACCAAACTGACAACAAATCAAAGCTACTAAACAATTTTATTCATTGCTGCAAGCTAAGACAAATCGTTACTGAGCCAACCCATTTCACAGACAATAGCGAAACTTTAATTGATGTTGTGTGCACTGATGCCCGTGTGTGTGGGGTCTCTGTCACCATGCAGTTATATCTGTTGAACTAAATTTTAAGTTAGAGAAACCATCCCCTCGCTGGATTACCTTTAGGCCACTTAAAGATATCCTCCCTGCACTTTTTAATGATGACTTAAATAAAATGGACTGGGAACATATTGAAAGTCTGGAAGATGTGGATTCCATGGTGGCAATGTTTAATCAATATATTTTGACATTATTTGATTTGCATGCTCCCCTTAAAAAAATCTTAATTAAAGAGAAATCTTATCCCTGGATAACTGACACTGTCAGGGAAATGATGAGGCTGCGTGACAAGTGTCACGTAAAGTCCAAAGCAACAAAATCCGAACATCATATTAAATCATTATAAAGAGTTTAAATACCTTGTTAGAGCTGCTTTTGATAGTGAGAAGTGTGCATATTTTAAAACATATATTAATAGTAATATTAAACAACCTAAGAAGTTATGGAGTCACATCAAATCAACTATAGGCACCTCAAAGAAACCAGAGCATAGTTTGCCACATTTCTGTAACAACCCAGAATTTATAAACCAACACTTTTTGGATGTACCGGGCAGTGGTAAGGTCACTACTGCAGATCTAAGTTATTTTGAGCACCATAGACACGGTAACGGTCACTTCCGGCTTGAGCCGGTCCAGCAGGATGTGGTACTGAGGATCTTGCGCAGTCTTAAGTCCAATGCGCAGGGCTCTGACCATATTTCTCTGGAGATGCTGTTGTTGACACTTCCCTGAACACTTGCAGTTATCACAGCTATCATCAACAGATCCATAGTCACCTCTTCTTTCCCTGATCTGTGGAAAATGGCAATAGTTAGACGAAAAGTACCTAACCCCACTAGCGTGAAAGACCTCCGTCCGATAAGTCTACTGCCATGTCTATCCAAGATTCTTGAAAGGGTTGTCTCTGAACAATTCAGGGCATATCTTGAGCACCATAGCATTTTGCCGCTAGCTCAATCCGGATTTCGCAGGGCCCACAGCACAGCGACAGCTCTCCTGGATGTAGTCGGTAATATTCTGGAAGCTAGAGACCAGGGTATGGGAACTCTGCTTGTCCTACTGGATTTTTCACGTGCTTTCGACTCCATTAATATGTCACTTCTTCTCTCCAAGCTATCTCACTATGGGTGTGACGTAGAAACAGTTAAATGGTTTGAAAGTTACCTCAGTAATCGTTCTCAGTTTGTCCAGGTGACAGACGATAGTGGAGACACCATGTCCACTGGTCCGAGGCGCGTGGACAGAGGCGTACCGCAGGGATCGATCTTGGGCCCGCTTCTCTTCATTCTGTACAGTGCTGACATCACCAATTGTCTGATCAACACCAAGTTCCACCTATATGCCGACGATCTGCAGTTGTACCTCTCCTTCCGCTCCCGGGATGCTGCTGAAACTGTAAACAGAGTTAATGAAGATTTGGACAGAATCTCGGCTTGGTCCAGAAGAAACTCTTTGGTCCTCAACCCAAGTAAGTCCAAGTACATTGTGATGGGATCTAGGGATTTCCTGAAAAAAATGCTTGCTTGCAACCTGGACCTCAGGATTGATGGTTGTGATGTGGAGAGGGTTCTGGAAGCTCGTAACCTTGGGGTAGTATTTGATGGGCAGCTGCATTTCGAAACTCACATATTGGAGGCCGTGCGTAACTGCTTCTACCGACTCAAGCTCTTGTATCGTGTCCGTCCCTACATAAGTGTGGATGTGTGAGTCACTTGTTCTATCCAAGCTGAACTATGCTGACACTGTGTATGGGGCGTGCATTCTCGGTAGAAGCGAAAAACTTATCCAGCGGGTGCAGAATGCTTGTGCAAGATTCTGCTACAATGTCCCACCACGATCCCACATCACTCCCTTTTTAAATAAGGGTAATTTGATGAGAATATCAGCACGTAGAAAGCTTCACCTGGCTACCCTACTCTTTGGCACAATTCTCACAAAGAAACCAGACTATTTATTCAAGAAACTCTCTTGGTCGCGCGATGTTAACAAGATTAAAACCAGAGCATCTTCGTACCTCATGTTGGCCTCATCGCATACCACTGCTGCTTTTCGTGGTAGTTTCAAATTCGCTGCCTCTCGTTGTTGGAACGACCTGCCACCTCCTTTTCGTGCTATAAAGACAGTTGGTACTTTCAGAATCAAGTTTAAACAGCACTTACTTAAGCTTCAAAAGGATACCACACATTCAACTTAGTGAAGGATACCACACATTAACTTACCCTTTATATGCACGCGTCTGTCGATGGTGACGAGCGTTTAGCAGCGATTATGCTCTGTGCATCGATTGATTTACATCAATGGCTCTGTGGTTCACTGAGACACAGCAGTTGTTTCGCATTTTGTTTTGTTTTTCTTATCATTGTTTGTCGTAGGTGAAATTTGAAATTCGTAAACCACTCAATCACTCATAACATTAGTTTATCTGTATTTCTCCAATTGCCGTTAACTGACTACCACAAAACACTTTTCATTATAATAAACACTGTACTATTGTAGTATTCACACAATTCACAAAGTACGTAGCTTAAACAGCCGTAATGTTAATGTTATTGTATTAATTTTTGCCGGTGTCGGCGTCTGCGTCTCTTTACTTGTCTCAACGATGCCTAGACTGCCACAGATACTAAAAGCATAGACAAGTAACTGTTGTTACGTCGGGTGCAGACACGCGGACTACTTATATTTTATTTCTAAAAGTATTTCACTTATCTATTTTTATTTTATTTAATGTTTATTTCTGTATCTATCTATCCGTGACATCACTGTGGGCCCTATCAGAATACCAGCGCTGCGACATTTATTTTTTAAATGTCGCAGCATATGCTGAGATAGGAGCCTTTTGGCCTCGTACAGGACTTTCTGCTTTTGTTTTAATTTTACCTTGTTTTTTTTTATTTTAATTTTTATTAATGTTTTAAGGTGAAGGTGTTTAGTTAAATTTTTTATTCCCTGTGCGAGTCACAATAAATACTTTTTCTTTCTTCTTTCTTTCTTTTCTATTATGTAAATATGATTTGAACCACGAATAAGCCGGTCCTCGTACGCCGCAACCATATAATTTAGTGAGTAAGATGTCATCATCTCTGATAGGTACAACAACACGCGACAACTGCTAAACAACCACGTTCACGCATTGTTTAACATAAACATCATAAACAATGAATCCGCAACATCACTCAGACAACTACTGGATACAGTAAATAAAAACCTCAGAGCACTTGAAAACATGGGTGAACCCACACAGTCCTGCGATACATTGGTAATTTATCTTGTTGCCTCCAAATTAGACTTCAAAACACTCAGATATTGGGAGGAACACAAGAGCAAAATCGAGAAAAACCCCACACTTAATGATTTAAAAAACATTACTCTCTTTCTGGGGCAGTCGGGTAAAAACATGTCTCAATGATCGTGCCATTCTTTTACAAAATCTTGAAGACAGTTGACAAAACAACACAACAGATTCGAAATCACATTCGTTCAAATCAACTACACAAACTCGCACAAATCAATTACCCATTCCTAACTGTCCCTTATGTAAAGCTCAACATTATTTGTTTTCGTGTCCAGTTTTTAAGGAAATGACAGTGGAAAAAAAAATAGAAAAAGTTAACAAATTACATAACTATTGTTCTAACTGTTTACATACAGAGCACGGGACCAAATCCTGTCGCGGTGGTGAATGTAAGTACATAACATAACATCACGCCTTGCCACGCCGAAAGGTTGGGCAGAGGTGTCCCTGTAGCAGGTACACCCACATTTCGCCAGTTATATTTAAGTCCCATGTAATAGGGGCGAGCCTATTGCCATCAACCGGGCACAAATCCAGACTCCGAGCTGCTACTGAGAAATTTCAGATAGAAAAACCCAATAACACTGCCCGACCCGGGAATCGAACCCAGGACCTCATGCCCAGCAGTAGCGCTTGCAACCACTAGACCAACGAGGCAGTGTAAGTATTGCCAACAAAAACACAATACAATGTTACATAAGGAACAACCTAAACTAGAATCAAGTCACAATACATTCGCTTGTAACACTAGTACACAACACATTTCAGTTTTACTTTCCACCGCCCTAGTGCATGCATGTTGTTGCCAGTGATGGAACACCACACTTGGCGAGAGCATTACTGGACAATGGAAGTACCTCTAGTTACATCACAAATAACCTATGTACAAAGCTCAATCTTACACTCAAGTCCATACAAGGCACAGTTTCAGGCGTCAATCAACAACACACTATTATTTCAAATGTTCAAATAAAATCATTACACAATTCCAATCAACATGCAATGTTTGGTACTTGACATAATAGCACACTAACACACTAACCTAACCTAACGTGCGCGGAGCTCTCACTCATGCGGTCTGACGTTTACGACACCAAAAAAGAGGCGAAAGGAATCCGGGAATGGCTCGGCCACGAAACCCTCCGAAACCTTTAATGGCATCAAGGAGTTAAAAGGCGAGGTCACTTCGGCGAGTCTCCGAAACCAGAAAGAGCATGAGAGGACTAGGCAGGAAAGTGCAAGAGCCCCGGGATGAGATCCCAAGTGGGATTCGATGGGGGCCGGCCTGTTATGCCTCGACACAGACGTATCCAGCATCTCCAACCAGCTGGCCGTGCTCCGAAAGGCACTGAAGAGACTCAAACATGACCTCGACCAGCCAAAGACCACGGAGATGGACCCGAGTAGCCGGGAGAACAGGAACGCCATGTTCAAAGAGGAGATAGGAAGCTTGCGGTTTCAGTTACAGGCCATCGCCGACAGGCCTGTGGCCTCCCCCCCACCACCTCAGTCACAAATAAACCTTCTACAGCATCTGAAACCGATCTCGGAAAGGCTAGAGATCGTCTCAGCAGAACTCCGCGTACTGTGCGACAAAGAGCCGCAAATCCAGGTGCCCCCGGCGCTGAATCTGGAAGCGGAACTCGCAGTCGGGGAGGTGAAGAAGACCCTCCAAAATATCGAGAAGGGGGTAGCGAACCTGGAAAAAGCGGACAGACCGCTCTAACAACAACAGCAGGGCCCCGAAACCTTCGCCCAGGTTGCCAGTAAACCCAAGTCCCCAAACCGCCTACACAAGCCAATCACACTCTGATCGTCTCCTCCACGAACCCCCAGCACACTGGGGACAACGTGATCGAGAGGATCAGGACCGCCCTGAACCTCAAAACAAGCGAAGCCCGAGTGGACACGGTACGCAAAGCACGGAACCAGAAAGTGGTCATGAGGTGCGCGACCAAGTCGGACTTGACTAAGATCAAGGAGCAAGTCCAGTTCGAACGCAGGGCTCAGGGTCCAGGAGCCGAAACCGCAAAATCCCCTCGTCTGCATCAAGGGAGTGCTGTCCAGCTATAGCGACGGGGAAATCGTCGATCTCCTAAAGGCGCAGAACAAACACCTTCTGCAGAACGTCGCTGTCGATGGACAGACCATAAAGGTGCGCTATAGAAAGTGCGCGAGAAACCCCTATGAGTGCTACCCTGTTCTGGAGATCTCCCCAGAACTCTGGAAATGCTACACGCAGGTGCAGAAAGTTCATGTGAGCATCAAGCGATGCTCGATTGAGGACCAGTCCCCCCTAGTCCAGAGCTCAAAGTGCCTTGGATATGGACATAACAGGTCCATATGCAGGGCTGCTAAAAATGTCTGCAGCTACTGCAGTGGAGCACATAACGGAAGAGACTGCCTCACTCGAGCTGATGGCAAACAGCCCACTTGCACAAACTGCAAGGTGGCACACAGGACGGGCAGCGACCTGGCACACACAGCGTTCAGCGAAGACTGCCAGGAACGCCAAAAATGGGATGGCATAGCAAGATCGTGCGTTTCTTATTGCAAAAGGCAGCCAAGGTAAAACACAAACCAGTCAACCAGTCACCCCTCAAAACACAACAAGACCGGCGGCAAGATTGCGGTTCATCCAAGTTAATCTTCAGCGCTCCAAGCTGGCCACGGAAGAACTCTACATGGCGGCTCAGTCAAAGGGAGTTTCAGTAGCACTTGTTCAAGAACCTATGTAGGTAGAACAGGTGTAATGAAACAATGTCCCGGCAAGCAAGTCATCCAGTGCAGCCTCAACCGCCAAAAACCAGTTAAGGCGGCTATCGTTGTTTTCGGGAACAATCTGGAAGTCATCCCCGACCCCCAGCTTGTGACTGAGAACATCGCTGCCGTCTTGCTGAAAGTGGGCCAGCTCAGCTTTGGGGTGCTATCGGTCTATTTTGAGGATGACCAGGAAATCGAACCCTACTTTCTCGAAACACACAGTACTATACAAAAACTGCACACAACCAACATCTTGGTGGGAGGAGACATTAACTCCTGGAGCCAGTGGTGGGGAAGTGTTTCCGAAAACCATCGCGGGGCAGCGTACAGCTCATTCCTCAACGAGCGGGATCTCCACATCCTCAATACGGGCCAAACACCGACGTTCGAGACCTACAGAGGTGGTGCACAAGCATCGTCGATGTGCATGCAGTCTGTCCTTGCTGGGTAAGTCGAGGAGTGGCGTGTAGAACGGAGTCTAACAATTTCAGACCACAATGCAATAACCTTCTCGATGCGCTTAGAAAAGGCCTTGGAACCCTTAAGGCCAATCTCGGCGCGCATCTACAACACTAAGAAGGCAAAGTGGTCCGACTTCAGCACGCACTTCAAGATCGGTCTAGCGGACAGTGACATCACACTAGTCAGAGTCTCGGACGTCTCTAACCCAAAGGATCTGGAGACAATCATCACGTCATACACGCAGAACATCCACCGCTCATGCAGGAAAGCGATCCCAAAACTAGGGTCGCCCAAACACGACGCAAAGCTCCCATGGTGGACTCCTTCTCTAGACAGTCTCAAAAAAGACGCTATGACGAAGAAGAGAAGGATCCGGAACGCAGCCGCAAGTCGGAGACACTTCACTATCCAAGAATACGTCCTGGCTAAAGCTGCATACACCACAGCAGCGACGGAAGCAGCCACAGCAAACTGGAAGGAGTTCTGCTCGAAACAGGACCGAGAGAGCATGTGAGATGGCATCTACAGGGTACTAAGGAAGACAGCTAGAAGACAGGACGACGCACTCCTGAGAAATACCGCAGGCGAGACGCTCAGTCCAGAGCAATCCGCGGATCTTCTGGCAAAAACCTTCTACCCTGACGACTCAACGGATGCCGAGCAGCCATACCACACAGTTCTGAGAAGGCTAGCGGAGCACAAGAATCCCCAAGGTCTGTCTGCCAACGTTGCCAACTGTCCACCTTTTACGACCGCGGAGCTGGTCCAAAAGCCCCCGGTCCCAACGGATTAACAGCAGACATTTGCACAGCGGCAATAAACTGCGACAGGGAAGTGTTCTTAGCGATAGCCAACAGGTGCTTGTCGCTATCGCACTTCCCGAAGCAGTGGAAGGTCGCCCACGTGTGCATTCTCCGCAAGCCAGGAAAGGACGACTACACCAGCCCAAAGTCGTACAGGCCAATAGGTCTGCTCTCGGTCCTAGGAAAGATCGTCGAGAAGCTCCTAGTGGGCAGACTGCAGCGCCACTTCCTCCCAACACTACACACAAACCAGTACGGATTCATGCCGCGACGCGGAACCGAGGACGCCCTCTATGACCTAATGGGACACCTACGAGCCGAAATCAAAGCCAAAAAAATCGTGCTTTTGATATCACTGGACATAGAGGGGGCCTTCGACAACGCGTGGTGGCCAGCACTCAAAAGACAGATGGTAGTCAAGAACTGACCCAAAAATATCTACGCATTTGTCACCTCATACCTGGAAGACCGGAACATCTAGGTCGACTAGCGAGAAGGGTACCACGAAAGGATGCGTCCAGGGCTCAATTGCCGGACCGACGTTTTGGAACCTTATCCTAGACTCACTCCTACACAAGATGGCTAGTATGGGGGTATACTGCCAGGGAAAGCCTGGCAGTATACCCCCATACTAGCCATCTTGTGAGCTGTCAGGATGGCAAGAGAATCCAGGGCGACCTCCGTAAGCATCCTAAGTGACTCAAGATCGTCACTTGACCTGCTGAGGAGACCGTCCGTCACTCACCACCTGGCACTACACACACCAAGAGATGTGTCCGAGAAATCAGAGACGAGGGCAGAGAAGCGAGGCTCTTTTGGCTCAAGGCCCACGTGGGAACCGCCGGGAACGAGAGAGCGGACGAGCTGGCCAAGGAGGCAGCTCTAACAATAGAGACAGCAGACAGCAAACAAAACGGACGCAACCTTGCGAAGTCGAAACCGACTACCACCCAGGACCACATCAACAACCTCAACAATCACCGCACAAACAACAAAAACACAAAGCACAACACGTAGACCACTCACCATAACACAAGTCACACACACAATCACCAACCAACAGTCAGCACCAGCGGTAGCAGCAATAGTAGCAGCAGAAGCCAGCCTACAACCAGCCCCTAGCACCATGCACATCACCTAATTCCTAGCATGCGGAGGAGACGGAGTCCCAGGCGTCAGACTGCGAAGCGTCGCCCTCTTCATGAACAGGGAAGGAGAAAAGTTAGGCGTAAGCATAGGCTGGAGCCGACCTGCAGCCCGCATACCTATATCGCCAGGCCTTGCCGCCTTGATCAACGGAAGCACCACCAAAACGAGTATAAAAGGCAGCAAGTATGCTGCACTGGAAGTAGCCACTCACCGATGCCGTCTATTGCGATCCAAAGGAAAGACGATCGCACTATTCGAGTGGGGAGAGGAGACTCCATTCGCTCAGGTTAGCTCACTGCTTCAAAAGATCAGGGAGGCAGGAGAACATACGGCACTAACACGCACGCACCATAAGTGTTGACGCGATGATGCTTGGAGGGAAGAAAGGACACGTCGTAGATCGCTTCGGCTGTTTAAAAGCCTCAGAACATCACGAGGTAGTTGTCTATGAGGACAGAGGGGAAACTCTGAGTTTCCTCAAAGCTCCTCGACAACCAGCAGCCAGCGCGACGAGCCCCGCAACTAGCCCGACCACTCAAAGCGGTTCAGAGAGGGCCCAGCAGAAGGCAGCCGCCGAAAAAGCTGTGAAGGAGCAGAGCAAGACCACTAGCCCGGAGGACCGGGCCCGGTCGAGGAGCCGGTCGAGGCCTGAAAGCCTTCGGCACTTTCCTCAGCGCACTGCTTCCAAGCACCAGCCGCACATCACCATCCCACAAGCAGGAGACAGCAGTGGAGAGGTTCTTAAAAAAGAAGCCCAAAGAACCAACAATGCAGAAGCCAACGCCAACAAGAGCTGATAAAGGGCAAGTCAGCCCGCCGACCTTCGCAGTGAATTCGGGCACATAGCAGTCGTGAGAGCGATCAGAGAGGTCAATCTCATGACATGCAGGAAGATCCTGCAGACCTACCAGAGAGACACAGAAGGACTGCTAAGGGTACTACTCGAGGAAGCAGAGGCAGCAGTGTACAACAACGTCACATCTCAAATCATCAAAGGGGAAATGATGGGGTCGTACATGGCAGCGTACAGCGCGAAGAGCGGTTTTGTGGCCCTGGACGAGGAGGAAACGGAGCGCTCAGGCAAGCTGAAATTTAAAACACCAAACGACGACCCGATATTGGTAATGCCAAATGTACCAAGATCATGCTGGACGATAAGATCCTCGAAATGGCACAGTCCATTTTGGGGACTTCAGACACCCCAGCACCACAGGAAAATTGGGCGGTACCCAATATCAGGTAGGTCAAGGAAGTCCCGGGTTGCGGCAAGACAACCTGGGTGGTAAAAAAGCACTTCGATGGGGAGAAGGACGTCGAAGTCACCACGACGACCGAAGCTGCCAAAGATCACAGGGAGAAGCTTGCGCACCGCTTAGGAGACCGAGTAAAGACAAAGGTGCGCACTATGGCCTCAATTTTAGTCAACGGGTTCAAGAAACGAGAAATGCTACCGCCTCACGGTAGACGAAGCTCTTATGAACCACTTTGGGGCCATAGTTATGGCAGTAAAGTTGTCTGGAGCAAGCGAGGTTGTCCTCATCGGAGACGTAAATCAGCTGCCATTTTTGGACAGAGAGAACCTATTCGAGTTAAGGTATACCCGTCCAAACCTGGTGGCTGGAATCACCCAGGAGCTGCTTTGCACACACCGCAACCCGATGGATGTGGCGTTTGCACTGAGCGAGATATACTCCGGTATATACCTACTGCTCCAAGTCGTCGCTGTCGCGGGTCCACTCCCTGTGGGTGGAGGGTTACACAGGAGCGCAAATACCGAGCACTGCCCAAAACACCCTATTCCTGGTTCACACGCAAGAGGAGAAAGCTTCTCTTGCAAGCCAGGGATATGGTTCTGGCAAAGGGTCGCGTACCTTGACCATACACGAGGCTCAGGGGCTGACCTACGACAGCGTCATCATCATCAACACTAAGTCCAGGAGGCTCCAAATCCACGACAGCATCTCCCACGCGGTAGTGGCGGTGTCGAGACACAGTCAGTTGTCTATTACTCCGACGACGCCACGGGCCGTTTTGCAAAGAGGGCGATGGATGCGCCGACTAAAATGGTCGTCGATTACAACCTGAAGACGGCCATGCAGCATCGAGACTTAGTCGTCGTGGAAAAATTGCTCAGGCTAGCGAAGTCCCTGGTCAACAGACCCCACCTAAATACCACCTAACAAGTCCCCATTCAAACTCCAACCCAATCCAACCCAACCTAACCCGAACCATCACCCAATCTGAAACTCCTGTAGAATAAGCAATGACATATATGTAAAACTGCATAGCAGAACGAGTCTGTCATACTCACGCAAATGCCCTGCCGATGGTGGCGCTGCGCGTCCGGTCGTTAAGTTCCTTAAAAAATGGTTGAGCTAAACGGTGCTGATGTGTACGTCAACTCCGTGAACGGATGCCGTCGGTCGGGGTCGGTCGGCTCACACTGTCATGTAGTTATATGTAAACCTGTATTAGAAAATAACACTAACCTTAGTTAAACAATAAAATAAATACAAAAATTGCATGAGAAAAGAAAAAATATATATATATATACATATATATGTGTTGATGGACTCACGTACATTTTAAGATTAGTATTTAAGCTAATATGTGTCCAATGAAGGAGCACAATGACTGAATAAATAAATAAAAAACTGTACTTAAACAAAGGCACGGACCTCCAAGTCTGTGGACTAATTGTGAGGCAGGAATGTGGTGTTAGCCGGTAAGAGTCTGGCACTGCCCAGACAAAAACACCTAACCTTACCTAACAGTAATCAATTGATCTTGGATTTTCAAGTAAAGTACATGGAACTGCTCAAAGATGAACAACATCAACGTATTCTTGTGATTGGGTAATTACCCAAAAAATATCAAATAAAAAATAAATCAAAGAAAACAGTTAGGTTAGGCTAACCCTTAACTGGACTGAAGGAAAATATTCCCCACAATAAATTTTTGAGGTTCTACTCGAGCTTTAGTCAAGATATTCCCACAATATGTCAAACACACAACAACAGTAATATTATCTATGGTCCGAAATGTAGAATCGTAAATCGGAACGCACCGTTTTGCTGTCAATGTCAATTCATTTAAGCCCTTTGAAGTTAGTTGGTGAAAGTTTGTGTTTTCGTGAAAGTTTTTCAGAAAAATAATTACAATGCCCAAAAAAATCCGGTAAACAAAAATGGTTATTTTTAGTAGATTTGTTGTTTCTTTGTTTGAATTACTAGTTTTTGAGGTGCATAAAATGTTGTATATGAGGTAAAATGCTTTTGCAAAAACGTGGGAAATATGTGCCTAGAGCCCGATTGTCGAGGCATTTATTTTCGTCGGTTCAGAATTTATTCTATTTTAGAGCGTTGATTGATGTTGTTAGCAGTTTAGCACCCCAAACGTTTCAATTGTCATTTATACATTTATTTATTTGATTGCAGCCTGCTAAGAAGAGAAAGATTTTTTCTCTGATGAACGAGAAACACCGTGATGAAATATATGAAACACTACAAGATATGATGTCTTCTGAAGAAGATGATGACGAGGATTTAGGAGAGGAGTTGAATGATAGATTAGACTACATCCAAAATATAGTTGCGGACCATGATTTGTATGAAATTTATCAGGTATAAACCTATTTATTTTCAAGATAAGGTCACTGCAAAATTTTATAGAATTTCTAACATACAAATTATTATTTTCCAGCTCCAGTTGATGATCAAATCTCTGCTGTGAGTTCAAGTTTACCTCCGGGTTCTCCTTCGATTGATGTGCCAATTCCTGCCCCTGGTGTTCAGTTACCTGCAAGTTCTTCTCCGATTGATGAGCTCATGCCTGACCCTGATGTTTACTTACCTGCAAATTCTCATCCAATTGATGAGCCCATGCCTGACCCTGATGTTAACTTACCTTCATGTTCTCCTCCAGTTGTTGTGCCCATATCTGACCCTGACATTCACATACCACCTAGCTCTATTTAGGCCAAAGCTATGTAGAGGTACAAAATAGAAACTGGCAGTGGACAAATGATATTGAAGACTTTGATTCTCCTATATTTGATAGAATATAGAAAAAGATATTCTAACAGGAGTCAGCCCAAGGATTACTTCATGGATATGTGTCCTGAAGAAGCAATGGATCTAATTGTAGAAAATACTAATATCTATGCACAAACAAATCATTCCAAAAATTGGATTGACATTACCAAAGTAGAATTATTTGCATATTTCGGGATAACAATACTAATGTCTGTGAATCCTTTATCTGATTACCAGCTTTACTGGAGCACTGATCCCTTCTATAATAATCAAGAAATATGCCAGGTAATGACGCTAAAACGTTTCAAAAAAATTACAGAAAATCTACATGTTTCTAACATAAGAGAAGAATTACCAAGGAATTCACAACATTACAATAAATTGTGTAAAGTCCAACCATTCATTGATTTTTTGAGTGTGACATTTGGAGAGGCATGTGACCAATCATCAAACCAATCCATTGATGAATCGATGATTCGGTTCAAGGGCAGAAGCACAATGAAACAGTATATGCCCAAAAAGCCCATAAAGAGAGGGTACAAGTCTTGGGCGAGGTGTGATGCTAAGACAGGATTTCTCTACCAGTTTCAAATTTTTACTGGAAAAGTAGGTACTGCCAGTGAAGAAAATCTTGGATATAGAGTTGTTTTAGACTTGTCTGAAAATTTACCTACAAATACCTTACTGGCATTTGACAACTTTTTTACAAGTTTAGGAGTACTTTCAGCACTGCATCAAAGACAAATTTATGGTGTAGCTACAATCCGTAGTAACAGAAAAGGTCTACCAGAAGCTTATAGTAAAAATCTTAGAGAAACACGTCTCAATGCTGGTGAGTTTATATATTTTTATAGCAGGCCTATAAGTGGAAAGATACCAAAGATGTCTGTTGCTACCACGGCTTACTGCCCTAAAGAAGTAACGGTAATAAAAAGAAAGCAAAAAGATGGGTTCGAAAAAAGAAATGTTCTGTCCGCTGGCCATACAAATGTATACAGAAAATATGGGGGGTGTGGATTTATTTGACCATTTCAGGTCATCCTATAACGAGGAAATAAAAAAAAAATTGGCATACTCTTTTGGTTTTTGTTTGAATCTGCAATGATCAATGCTTTTGTTTTGTACATGCAAGGTCACTCCGGCAGAAGGAACACACACAGAAGTTTCAGATTGCGATTAGGTCGATCGATGATAGACTGTTTTTCCAGCAGGACAAGAAGGCCACCAGTATTCAAAAACAAAAATGGTGGTGTGTATGGTGTACCTGATGAGCTTCGGCTCTCAAATGTAGGAAACCATATGTCAAGATTGAATAAATTCAGAAGATGCCGCTTTTGCAGCACTCGTGCTAAAGAAGTGCATTCAAAATACATTTGCAGTGTATTTCAAGTGCCATTATGTCCAGCTCCATGTTTTGAAAGGTTCCATGGTAATTGTGATATAGGAAATAATTTTCCTGCACAAGATACATGAAAATTATTTCCCACATAATACTTTCCATACAGGTCCTAGGAAGGCTGAAGGAACACATTTCCCACACAATTTTTTTTTATATTTAGAAATAAAAATATCAAAAAAAAAAACTGGTCTTCTTTATTTCCCTAACTACATTACATAACTAACTGCAGTTACTGTATAGCCTCACTGTTTAGCTCAGGCCCTATTAAAGGCTAACCTAACAAAGGCATCAGAGAAAAAAAATGGTCCCTGGTAAAAAAAAAAATGCTTTTGGCTATACCAAACTTATAAATGTAAAAAATGCTAACATTGAATAATAAAAAAGTAATATTCCAGATAAACCCCACATATTCGAACAATGTAGCCACAGTAAAAAAAAACTAACCCACGAGACGCTTCGAATGACACTAGTTTGAAACTTGTTGGAGGGTGGGACGTTTCTTCTCATTGAATGCTAATATTGAATAAAAAAGTAATATTCCCGGTAAACCCCATATATTCGAAGAATGTCGCCATAGTAAAAAAAAATCTAACCCACCAGACGCTTCGAATGACACTAGTTTCAAACTTGTTGGAGGGTGGGGGACGTTTCTTACCATTGTCCTTTAAAACAATAATTATATTTTTCAGCTTGACGATTCACCTATGACAGATAGTCATGGCAAGTTGCTATGGAAATAGAAATAGGAAGTACTATGGTAAGTTTATTAATGATCAGTGTATATTATGGAAACTGATTCTTGTAAATTGGACTTTGTGCAATTCCTGCTGTTTTAGCGGTGTATGTGTAGTCGTTTGTATACCTACTTAAATATTTTTAACTTTCCCATGTGTTTTGAATCGTTAAAGCGGTAGAGATATTTTTTTATATTTATTATTTACGGTAGTTGTAAGTATGTATTTATTATAAATACAGATATATTTTTTGTTATATTTCAGACACAAGAAAGATTATCTATGGTGGCACCGCCGAAAGTTGAGATGACTCATCGTAAAAAGAAGTTAATTGAGAAGTTGGATAAGATAACAATATTAAGTAATAATAGAAGGAAGAAATTAGCTGCCGAACAATCTAAGTACTGTAATTTCGGAATTAAAAACTCGTTCATTAATCAACCAAGAAACGGCTGACTTGCTGTCTTCGATCGATGCAACCAATCGAGATTTCTTTAAAAAGTTTTTGTGTAAAAATGTCATTAAACGGAAGTACTCTCCAGAACTGCGAAAATTTGCCTTAAGTCTCCACTACTTCAGTCCCAAAGCTTACACCTTTGTTAGGAAACACTTTAACACTCATCCGCGTACGCTATCGCGATGGTATCAATGTATCGATGGAAATCCTGGTTTTTCCACAGAATCTATGAAAGCTGTAAAATTGTTACATGAAATAAATACAAAAAAAGCACATTACACAAAACAATATGCGCCCTAAGTTTTGATGAAATGGCAATCAGAAAAGGTTTGGATTTTGATGGCAAAGATTGCATAGGATTTGTTAATTTTGGCAATAACGTTCATAACGACCAATTAGCTAAAGATCGTTAATTTTTATGCTGACGTGTTAACGGATCCTGGAAAATTCCTTTAGGATATTTTTTAATCAATGGCATAAGCGCTGAACAAAAGGCCAGTTTAGTAACAAATTGTATTGAAATATTAACCCAGGATTGTGGTTTTGAAATTATCTCACTAACTTTCGATGGATGCCCGACAATTTTTTCTATGGCTAAAGTTTTAGGTTGTAAATTAGATGGTGATGGCATTGATCCTTCCTTCATCGTCGGCAATAATAATATTGTTATATTTCCAGACCCTTCACACATGCTGAAGTTAGTTAGGAATACCTTAGGAGAAAAGGGGCCAATAACAGATCCACAAGGCCGTGTTGTATCATGGAAATACGTTAAATTACTGGTAGAGCTCCAAGACAACGAAGGATTGCATTTAGGTAGTAAAATAAATCACATACATTTTTACAAACAAATCATGAAGGTCAAGTTGGCAGCCCAAGTAACGAGTGAATCCGTTGCAAATGCTATTGAATTTTGTAATACAGAACTCAATATTGACGAATTTAAGAACTCGGCTGGTACTGTTGATTTTATTCAAAAAATTTATAATCTATTTGATGTAATGAATTCAAGGAATCTGAAAGCATATTCATACAAAAAACCACTATCTGTCAGAAATTACTCGGACAACAAAACATTTTTAGATGAAAGGATTTTATATTTGAACAAATTAAAATTAGGTGACAGAAATGTAATGTCATCAAATAGAAAAACTGGATATTTAGGCTTCCTAATTTGTAATAAAAGTGTAATTTATTTGTACGAAACTCAAGTGATAAATAATAACCTCCAGTTTTTAAGCACTTACAATTTAAGTCAAGATCACTTGGAGTATTTTTTTAGTGCTATTAGAGCCAAAGGAGGAAACAAAAACCCTTCTGCTAGACAATTAAAGTCGGCTGTTTCGGCCTTTGCCGCTTGGCAACACAGTCGGCGGCTGGGCACCCGATGGACATCACACCAAACTGCGCGAGCCAATGGCAGTGCTGCTCCGCGCGTCAGTGAGAGAGGGGAGCGGGGAGCAGCTGTGTAGAGGCAAGCCCGGCGCGGCGGCGCTTGGGCGCTGCCCTTATCGCTCCACCAGCGACCAGTAAACAACGAAGAATAAAGCGAGTGTAACGGGTCAAGAGAATTTGTAACTTCCATAATTTTAAATTCAATAGAAAAACATTAATTAGTTTACCAAGCGGATTTCATTTCTAAATAACCTTAAAGCGCAAGCGCGTGAACAAGTAGCGACCGTGACAGGACCCGTTACCTCGTACCTACCGCGTAAAGAATCGTCGCAACGTGGCGTGGAGCAAGTGCCTGAGCCCGCCATCCATCCAGCCGGCTGCAACCAGATGAAGCTAGTGGAAGAAAGACACGGACGAGCTGCTTAGTGGATCCCGGTGAAGACGGCGAGTCAACACGTCAACCGAATGTCTTGCCCAGGAGAGTAAGCCCTGATCCTTTCTTATTCCTTGCTTATTAATCTCGATTTCTGTGTGTCCTCGCGCTGCGTAACAGTGGACGGCTTGCTAGTCAAAGGTCAAACAGGCATTCTAGATATAGTAAAAGGCTATTATAATGTGTAAAATTGCCAGGTTAAATTGCACGTGGGTGAACGGGGTGATGCTAGGCTCGGCGCTAAGGGGCAGTTTTTCCCATCATTATTCATTAGCATGTTCGTTGCACATACCCTGCCAAGGTTAAATCCATAATAACAACATTTTAAATCGAATTTTGAAATGAGTCCGTTTTGTATTTCCTTTACAATTTTTAAATTATTTAATCGGCATCCAAAATTTTCGCCACGTTTGTCAATTAAAAGCAATTGATTCATAAAAAAATTAAAATCTGTAGGGTTGCTGGTTGTGAAATTAAAGCCCCGTTGAACTTGATGATAATTTATTGGCAACTTAACTTATACTTTTTACGCGTTTCATCGCTTTTAAAATTGGAAACATGCAACGAAAATAATTTAAATTTAAATGTCATTACAGGCGCAGTGTCAGGAGCATTAATGGTAGGAAATGGAATTGCCAACCATGCCAGTCCGCTTGTACAGCTCAATCCATGCAGACGTGGCTGAAATGTGGCGTATTACTGCAGAAGTGACTATGCAGGAAGCTGCTAAAAAAGAAAGAGAAGCTGCAGTATCACGGGGTGACGTCAACGATGGGGGTATTGCAATGATACCAGTAGAAGCAGATGCATGCTGGAGTAAATGGTCATACAAAACAAATTATTTGGCTTTATCAGGTGTATGAAGTACTTTTCCAGTATGCTCCCCAATTATTGTAATTGGGGAGCATACTGGAAAAGTACTTCATATCGGGGTTAAAAATACATACTGTGTTATATGTGCTCGCGCAAATTAAAAAGGATTAGCGCCACGAGTTCACGACTACCACAAAAATCACTTAGGATCATCAACTAGTATGGAGCAATCTATATTAGTTGAAGGTTTCAAGGTGTCGATGGTAGAAAGAAATTTAATATATAACTGATTGCTGACGGTGATTCCAGCACTTACAAAAATATTTTAGAAAGTAGGCCTTATCCCGACGCGACGTTCTTATACAAAAAATCGAATGTACGAACCATTTGTTACGCAATTACAATGGTAAAAATTTGGCATTGCAAAAGGATACAGCGGTTCCACGTAGTGAGCGTAATTTTTTGACCGGGGATCGCTTAGCAAGATTACGCACAGCTATTCGCTCAGCAATTAAATTCAGGAAAGCACAAAATAATACAATATCACCTCAAATATTGAATTTGCAAAACGACATTTTAAATAGTCCCCGGCACATTTTTGGTGATCACACCTCGTGTGATAGTTATTATTGCACGGAAGAAAGAAAAAAAGATAAAAAAATAGTTCCGTCAATTGCGACCCTGATGCTCAAATTACAAAAAAATGCTTCCCAACTAGCATTTCACTCGAGAAGTCTCATGTTCTGCTATACCAACAATAGAGCTGAACAGTTTAACAGCGTTGTGGCGAAAGTAGTAGGAGGAAAACGAATATTTTTTTCTTTAAAAGACTTCTATGCAGCACGCTGTTATGCAGCTGTTGTGATTCTTAATACTGGCCTCCCTCAATATAATCTTTATAAATCCATTTTAAAAACGTCTCCCGGGCGATCGTTTAAACAGAAACGACATTTGGGTAACAGTACTGAGACAGGCTATAAGCGTTGTCGCAGGCAACTGCAATTTAATAGCGCAGATGGCCAATATGGCAGTCAATGCCAACGTCCCGATATGACCTGCGATGATTACAAGAACGTTAAGACACTGTTTTTGTCCCATTTGCAACAGCAAACATTGAATCGCCAAGAAAAAAGCAAGCAAGCAGAAAGTGCTTTATGGCTGCAACTGCGCAGATGCATCCTCACTGCATCCATGTTCAGCAAAATATGCAAGAGACGCCCTAATACGGACTCTGCGCCTTTGGTTAAAACTTTACTGTACTCTTACAGTTTAGATCATGTGCCTTCCATCAAACATGGAAAAGAAAACGAGTCAAAAGCTTTAGCTCAACTTTCCTGCCAAATGAATAGAAAAATAGAGAAGTGTGGCCTATTTATAAGTTCAGAGCATTTCTTTTTTGGAGTGTTTGAAGACGGTGTTGTTGAAATTAAGTGTCCCATATCTGCTTTTGAGATGGATCCTGATACGGCTATTTTAGAAAAGAAATTGAAATGCTTCAAAATAAATCAAAATGGCGAAGTATTTATTAATAAAAATCACGATTGGTATTATCAAATACAAGGTCAACTCCATATTGAAAATAAAAATGTTTTTTTATTTGCAGTGTGGACTGGTACTGAATACCCACTAAAAGCTGTAAAAGTTTACAGAGATTATGATTCCTGTAACCAGAAAATGTTGCTAAAATTAACAAAGTTTTATGAGGAGTGCGTTCTTCCCGAAATCATAGATTCGAGGAAAGCACGGTCTATGCCAATTCGGAAAATATTATTTTAATTTATTTTTACAATTATAAATTTTTTATTCTTTGTTTTTTATTTTTTTATTAACTAGTTATACCCATCCATAAAATAATAAGTTGTCTCGAACGATACACATTTAAGGCTTGAATCACTAAATAGTAATGAAATCTTTATGTGCATATTTGGTAACTACCTACTAACTAACCTACCTGTTTTACTTATTTACAAAAAGTATTTTTATACGTAGCAGTGCGATTACTTTCTTAGAGGCTGGCAACGCCCAAGTGATGCTTCTGGCATTGCAAGCGTCGTCATAGGCAGTTTGCATGCTACTTTGCCACTTAAGTGGTAGGTATAAAAATTAAAATTAAAATTCAAGCATATTTTTATGACCCTATTGTAACTCAATAGATAAGCCGTTCTAGGTAGTAACATTCATCGGTACAAAATATTTTACGAACTTTATAGTTCGTAAAATATTTTAAATTACTGTTATTATTAACAGTAATTTAATTTCGAAAGCAAAGTGCCAAAGGCTCAAGTTGGTTTGTTCCACGCGTCCGACGCATAGCGGGTTTGCATGTGTGCGTAGCGTACTTCACTAGACGCACACGAGCGGATTCCCTGCCGCGCGTCGTCAAATTTACCTAAAACTGTGCACTTCGAATCGAAGTGCACAGTTTTAGGTAAATTTGGATGCGGATTCCGCACCGTCTTCGAGATAAATGACCAGTGGATCACTTATGTTGGCTGGATAACCGGAGAAATTTGATCCAATGATAATGACAATCGAGCATTCGGCCATTAAAACAAAGCTATGGACATGAGTGCAGACTGAGGTTAAGTCGGAGGGAGGATTTGCCGCCCAAAATTTCCACAGGCGTAATGATGGCAGCACTGCCAAAACTCAAGCTCGACATGGCAGTGACGGAAAGAACGGAACGCGCCCACCTGTCGATACTAGAGAAAACAACATGGCCTGGAAGAAAATAATTCGTTGCTATAAATGCAAACAGATTGCACATTTTAAAAATCAATGTCCGGGTGCAGAGAATAAATTTTATGCAGTTTTCCTTACAAAGGAATTTAATCAATCAGATTGGCACTTGGATTTTGGCGCAAGCACACATATAATTTCGAACGCGAAATTATTGTCAAACGTTTGTAATCAACCCAAAACTAAGGAGATAATAGTTGCAAATCAAACCACTGTGCAAGTTTTATGCTCCGGAGACCTTCAGCTCACATGTGTCGGCGATAGTTTCAATTGATGTAAACAATGTTTTGTGCGTACCAAACCTCACCACCAACTTACTATCAGTGAGTCAAATAATAGCAAGTGGCAACAGAGAGATATTTAATCAGCATGAATGTTTGATTCATTACTCACAGAACGATTGCATTGGCGAGGGACACTTAGTAAATGGTGTGTACAGGTTAAATGTTGTGAAGTCAGTACATCTCTTAGCAGCAGCAGTAAAAACTTCAAGCACAACTTGGCGTAGTTTGAGAAATTCCTTTAGGCAGAAGCTGTAAACACAGCTGGGTATATTAAATCTCAAATTCTTTATTGCGTACCATAATGTATAGTTGATAGGGAAATAATTATATTAGTCACAATTATGGACCCTGTCGGGCACAGCATAGATCAAGTAGGAGAGAGGAGGAAGAGCACAGGTCGTTTAATGTGACAAATTGTATTATTAGTTAAGTAGTTAGTTAGTTATATATGTACAATGTGTCCGGAGATGGACTAGCGATATTCTAAATACAATTATCGGTAGTGTCGGGTATCACTGGAAACGTTTTAGATAGGGAACGTCCACCAACTGTGATGTCCACGGCTGAGGTTGGTAATCTTCGGGTTCGAACCGTCCCGTCGACTAGGATTGTGTCAGCCGTTTTCTCGTTGAACGTCGCTCCAGTACTGATGAACAACTTGTGCTGTTGCATGCTTGCCACACTCGTTCTTACAGCTGTATCTATGTGAGCATAACCTTTCTCATTTTTCCAGATGATTTCTATTGTAGGTATCGTAACATGGTCCTGTATTATCTATCTTTGTGATATCCACTGCGTAAAATGCAACCCGCTTTGGTGGAGTTTCTGTATTCTGGCATTTCTTACAGTTACTCCTGAATACTCCTGATTCACCGCATCCATATCCTTTGTAGTCTCGGTGACTGTAGCTATCGCTGCTGGTTGTTTTTTAGCCGCTGCCAAGCGTTTTCGATATTCTTCCGTTGTGTCCTTTCTTTCCACAAAATACACAACGCTTTGTTTTCTTTTTTCAAAACATTCTTCCGTCGAAGAAGTACTTGTTTGTGATTCTTTCTCCAAACTTTCTAAATGGCGAACTTTTTCGAGTGGCTCTGTAAACGATTTAAAATCGTATCTGGCGACTTAATTTTGATGCCCAGCTTCAACAAACCATTTACGAAGTCGAGTTGTTCCTCTTCTTTGTTACGTTTAGATGGCAGTTGCGAAAGAAGCGCACGTTTTATAAAAACAAACTCATCGATTGCTTCAGTAGTTTGCTTTTTGCCGAACAATTCTATGTAAGTACGTGATTTCAGTTTACTCGAAACGAAATTTTGCAATTTCGGTGATCAGGTTTTAAAAGGATTTTTTTAAGAAATAAAGGTATCACTTTTATGCATGCTAAATAGCCTTTGGTACACATTTAAGATTATAGAAAACAATAGTCATAGCCTTGATAGTTTCTTGTAATTAAAAAAAAATAGCCACGTTTCCAATTTCTGTGGTTTCTGTGGCATCTGGATGTCCACGGAAATTACACGACTTCACAGAAATTGTACCTATCAATGATTGTATTAGGGTCATTATAAGTTAAGAGGTAATATGTTGTATGAAGTGACGGCAAGGCATTTTTTTTTTTTACTTAAGTATACATCTTTTTATGGAAACTTTTAATTTGAAAACGTTTACAAAGTGGCCAGTCAATAATGAAATAAAAATAAACAAAAACTTCTCTGAGTAACAGTATTAAATTTTTCGTGTGCTATACCTTTGGTACACATTTAAGATTATAGAAAACAATAGTCATAGCCTTGATAGTTTCTTGTAATTAAAAAAAAATAGCCACGTTTCCAATTTCTGTGGTTTCTGTGGCATCTGGATGTCCACGGAAATTACACGACTTCACAGAAATTGTACCTATCAATGACCCTAATACAATCGTATTAGGGTCATTATAAGTTAAGAGGTAATATGTTGTATGAAGTGACGGCAAGGCATTTTTTTTTTTTTACTTTAGTATACATCTTTTTTATGGAAACTTTTAATTTGAAAACGGAACGAAAAAATAAACAAAAACTTCTCTGAGTAACAGTATTAAATTTTCGTGTGCTTAAACTCTAAAAACATTTTAATTAAAAGGTAACTAAAAAAAATCTTTTTCTAAAACCCGCGTTCAAAGACATCAATAGATTCATTAAATGCATAAAAAATACGCTGCCCTCTCATTTTTAAGCTAGGGGAGGGTAGTTTTTTCAAAACCTGATCCCAGATGATGATTTTCGTTGAATCTGTTGCAGCAAACTTGGTTTAGAAGGTCCACGTAATTCGACACAGATATTATCTTAGCGTTGTATAGTGATTTCAGCATTAAATCTATATTGCTGTGTATAACACACATGCAAGTGTTACGACCGTCACAGCGTGGTTAGACGACCCAAAATGGTCGGAGTTTGCAGAACATTGGGTAAGATATTTTAATGTCTTTTCCACAAAACGTTTGTGTAAGTTGAGTAACGTATCTAGCATAACTCGCTTTTGCTTACGCTCACCCTTCTTCGTTATAAAGTCTTTTTTTCCTGCACAAAGTCTACTGCTCGAATCATAGATATAAGAAAGAAGGAGATATGCCCGGTAGTTGAAAATGTATCGAAACCCAATGTCTCCACTTTGTCCCCACTACCTCGCGACTAGTCGCCACAACTACACATGCAGATCAGTAAACCAAATAGAAACGAGGCTGCGCTCACTCTTGCAATTCATAAATCAGAACGTACTACACAATCAATTATGAACCTTATCCCATCAAACACAGCGTGCATTTACCATGCACCGTACAACTCACTCACACGAAAACATCTTTTCTATCGTTGTGCTGTACAGAAACAATTTATTTTACATATACGCTAGTGATTGACTAAATCAGAAAGGTATCGATTCTTCCATTTAATATTATCGACGGTGAAGTATCAATATCTAATAACTAACATTTTGGCGGTTTTCACTTACTAATGTTTACTTCAAATGGTCAAAAACTATAGAAATTAAACGTTTTTTTCTCCTCCTGTAAAACCATGTTTTTGTAGTTATTAGATATTGATACATCACCGTCGTTATACTTTAAAAAATTTGGTATCCTGAAAATAAAATAAATAAAAAGTCCAGAAAATATTATGATAAAAATAAATAATAAGCAAAAAATTCAAAAAATAAAAATCCAGTTACGTTGGTTTAACCTGTCATAGTTTATTTGAAACAGTAGATATTGTTGAACCCTGCTATGATGTTTACTCACTGACCTGTAAAGTGGAGGTATTTGTGCAGCACTTGACGCTTTGATATTACTGGAGTGGCATTTTTTGTCAAATAGTGTAATCTTAAATTAATATATTTTTCCATGACTGCTTTAATTTGAAATATTATGTGATTATTCATCGGAGACTGCTCAAATTGGTGAAACTTAATATTTTCAAAGAGATCTAATCCTATGAAGTGAGGCAAAGCCTTTGCCATGAGTTCCTGTTTGACATTTTTAGTTTTAACTGTTAATTTATTATTGGTGAGACAAGCTGTTTTTATGATTATTTCCATTATCTTACAAATCATGACGACATCAGGAGATGGGTACATAAGCCCACCTTTGTCCTTATACTTTATAAAATGACGTGTTTCTTCATATTTGTAATTATCTGAACCATGACGATTGCTATAACGCATTCGAAGCTTTTGAAGACTTTAACGGAAGTAAAATACCAAAACCATAAAAAGTAAGGAAATAGCACGAGTATAAGGCATAATAGACCAGCGATAATTCAAACCCAAAACACTCCACCTAAAATTTTATTAACTTTACGACCGTTGGTTACGCATTTCTCTACCACGCTGTAAAATAATCAAAATAAGTAAAACACATTATTTCACATCGATCTTCCACCCGGGTAAAAGAGTTGACAAATTGAAGAATAAAGTATAATAGCAATAAATTCATTCGCCAAACGACATTGTTGTCGATAGCCTACGTTACTGGATCTGCACAACCACATCACTAGCTCGTCGCCAGACACAGCGGCCGTACTGCGTGATGCATCCGCAGTCCACAGTATCGTTTTGTGATTTTTACATTGCTTGTTGAGTCACTGAGCGACATATTTAGGTAGTGGTTAACGAGCAATGTATGTAGTGCAAAAATAGTACAGTCGCTGTGATATTTGGAAACAAAAATAACGTAGTAAAAGCAAGAAATATTTTACGATTTGTTGTTTTTCATTATTTTAAAGAAAAATATAGTAAAATACTTGTAATTACATATGGTAAGTGATTCCATGATTCACAAAGTTTTTGTTTTGACTTCGGTTTTTACAAGAAACCACTGAACAACACGGCATTCTTATAAATTATCCCGATCACGGCCGAAAGCACACTAGTTCGCGGAGACGGCCATTTTCGTATGCAATGAGCACTTTGATCATTACGCGCGGACACAGACACGCCCCCACGCCACTTCTCCTGTTTTTTATATTTCTATGGCTCGAATCATCTTCCATAAATTTGACTATGCACGTTTTCAAATTCTCACAGTTTTTTCTTGAGCTGCGCTTTGTGTCCATCAGTCTTAATTTCTTGCCTATTTTACTCAAAGGTTTTATTTTCATTTCTTTCGGTAAAAAATTGTATTTTTTTACTATTTTCCCGCTTAACACTCTCCTGAAGACTCTTTTTTCTTGGACAGTGTTGAGATTTGAAAAATTTTCATTAAGTTGTTGAGTAATAACTTCACTGAAAAGCAGTTTCTTCTTTATAGTTTCTTTGTCGCCTGCACTTACTGCTGTTATAAGTGAATTTACTTTGGTGTTGGGTGTGCTAATTGGTGGTTTTTTGATCCGTTGTATTTGTTTCTTGTAGCGTTGGACTGCAGACTTATGTTGAGCTATTTCAACCTCTTGTTTTCTTATTATCAGGTTTCTTGCTTGAATTGACTTTTGCTGTGCTGCCTGCACTCGCCTGTTTATATTTTGAGGGGGCGGTGGGTCTTCACTATCTGAACATGGTGGTGTTTCAGGAGCATTGCTTATAGAAAGAAAGAAAGAAGAAAGAAAATTCGTTTATTTGCGGTAAACATGACGCAAAGAAAGATTAAAAAAGAACACGTAAATAACAAATTGGGGCAAAATATGCGTCACATCCACGCAAATCCACGTTATATTATCTTGGAGTTCTAAACGACGTCTACGAAGTTTTGCTTTTTCTCTCCATACTTTTCTAACCTTCCGCTGCTCTCTGGGAGTCATTTGCTGAACTGTCTTAACAACTCCTTTTTCTTTCTTCTTTTCATATTTTTCCCTTTCCTTGATTTTTTGTTGAGCGTACTTATCTTTGTCATTTTTAATTCTTTGGTATCTTAATCGTTCTGCTATCATTTTTTTTTCGAGCCGTTCTTCGCGCGTAATTTTTTTTCTAGGTGCCATTTTTTCTGTAAAAAAGTCATATTAAATTGTAAAGCTAAGATATACATAATGCCAAGTAAAGGTTCAGAGAAAAATGTAGAAGTATTCATGAAAACGCATACAAATGTATCTCCCCTGGACATTAAGTATCTCCCCTGCCATCAAAAGAGCCAGGGGAAATACGCCAGGGGAGATACATTTTCGATTGATATCTAAAATAGCCGTAAAAGTGTTTCTCGTACGCAATTCACAATCAAACGTAACAATGTATGCACTTTTCATAGTGAATATTTAAGTCTATATTAGTATTTTAACAAATAATTGCTAAATAAAACTTACCAGAGGAAAGACTGCATTCACTCAACACTTTTACACCCAACGAGCGGCGTGACTGAAATGGCCGTTAAAATCGCTGCGCAGTCGGCTTATGCGCAGCTTGCTGCTAGCTTCACGTTACATCCTATGCACTCAAGGTCACAACTTCCACAAACTAGCAAAACAAAACTGATTTTTAAACGAAAACAAAAAGCCAGGGGACGAGATACGAAACACGGAGGACAAATTTCGGCGTTGATATTATTTATGAAAAATTGGAATATAAGTAATTTTACTACTGTGACTAAGTTATTGTTCTGTATAAAATTAACGATGATAAAGTAATTATTGAATTTTAATACATTCATAATAACTGGTTTATAAATAAAGTCGGTTTTAAACTGAAGAAAACATTTAATTTTAAGTAATAAATAGGTTAATTAGGAAGTTAACTAATTAACCTATTTATTACTTAAAATTAAATGTTTAAAGTTAAAGTTAATATAAAAAAAAAGTATTTTTTTGTCTTGGCCTCTTAACTTATACTGACCCATTAATGTTAATGAAGGTTTTTGAAAAGAAGCAATATTTGTTATGCCGAAATTACTCTGACAGAACTCATTTAACATATTACCTAGTTATAGATTACACAGAGATAGCATTATCCAATCCACTACAGTCTGTTATATCCCATTATTTTGCTCATGCCTCCTTTCATAATCAAATGTGAGAGTTTAAATTGACTCAACAGTATTTTAAATATCTTTTTATTTTAGGAATTCAAAAAAGAAAAAAAAATAAGACAACAATAAGATAAGACTTAAACAAAAAAGAAACAAAATTAATTTCAGAAATTACTATAAAAGACAACAACAACAACAAAAAAGGAATTACTCAAACTACAGGAAAATGAGAATAGTGGAGATACAGATATATCACCTTCAATATTGATGCAACCTAAAAGCTCTTTACCATATTTATCTCAAGCCAAGTCACAAGATAGTACTCCACATGCTAATGAACAGGTTCTACGACACCCTTTGAAAAATCTACGTTCAAGAAAATTATGTTTACAAGAAAACCATGGTGACAGTGTTGAAGAGACACAAGCAGAGCTACAGTTTTTTTCAATTCAGTAAACCAGTACTCCACACCCCTGCACATCACCTGTTCCACTTAATTCAACCAAAGTACCATGTAGTCCTAAATCTGATGTATCCATTAACTCCATTAATATTAAAACGAGAAGTAAATACACAACTAAAAAAAATATCAGAAAAAAGAGTCCACTGAAATTTATTTTACAACTTAAGAAGGAAAAAGAAGTACACAGAAAGAGATTAAAAAGACTAGAGCAGACACTTAAAATAAGTCCTAAAAGTAAGACGATCAACAATAAAAATAAACCGAAAAGATTCAGGCTAAAATTATTCAAAATTTAGTAAAAAACTTCTACGAGGATGATGAAAATACACGTTTGACTCCAGGTAAACAAGACTGCATTACTAGAAATGGTCTATAAAAAAGCAAAAAAGGTTTTAAAATTTACTGGACCAATTGAAAAACCTTCATCGCAAATATTTGTAATCAGGATTCCCGCCCATAAGTTATGTCACATTCACGAGATTAAAACCTTTTTGGATCGTACAACCGAAAGTAGACAGCCCAGACACTTGCTTATGCAAACCACACGCCAATATGGATTTATTGATCAACTCTTTGAAAAAGAATAAGATTGAGAGAATTCCACAACAGAAGTTTTGAATAGCTTCACCTGTAAAAATGCTAAGGTTGAATGCTTACAGCGTAAATGTCAAGAATTCAAAAATAAATGGATTCTGTACAATGAATTTGATAATTCCCATAGTATTTCTTGTTACTCATGGAATAAAAATAATAAAACCTACGTAAAAAATAAAATTGAAATAATATCGACCATTGTGGAAAAAGTTAGAAAAGACGAAAAACTTCTAGAAGTTATAAAGTTATTTTGAAAAGGAATTAATTCCTTTTATGAGCCATTGTGCAAACATTAAAAATCAATACGAAAGTATTAAAAAAATTAAAGCAGAAATCACAAAAAAATGAGTGCATCGTGCACATGGTGCACACTTCAGCGAAAACTATTATAGTTCGAAATATAGCTCGGAAATCCAAGCAGTCCATTTCGGTGCTAGCTGGTCTCAATTGACATTACACACAGCAGTAATTTATTATTACGAAATCAAATCCCAGTCATTCTGTACTGTGAGTGTATCTTTACGTCACGATGCGTCTGTAGTATTGGTGATCTGTCAGCTACCGAATGAAACTACCGTTGCTATTGGATGCTAGTTTATTACTGACATAGCGACACAACATAATAGTATTTGAAGTTTGGACGAGACACGTCTCAAGAAATTGTGAGGAATCCGACGAATGCACAATCGCCAATTTCCGAAAAATCTCAGGAGAGTGATTATCGGAATCCGACGAATGCACAATCGCCAATTTCCGAAAATTCTCAGGAGAGTGATTATATGGAACTTTTTAATTCCATCACTGACGATGATGCTTGAAATGTGTACCTACATTATTTTAATAAAAATTGAATTATACATATTTATTTTACTTACCGTAGCACTATTATGAACTTTGCTTCCGGTTTAATACTATTGCGAAATTGTGTGTCTTGCTTTGTTATAATTTTTTCTAAAATGTTCAATAATTCTTCAAACGTTTTTATGCTCATTCTAGTAAATCCGAAAAACTTATCTTCATATTTTTTTAGTTCTTCGAAAAATATTGCAAAATGCTTGCTCTCATCTCGTGTTTGCAAATAAGGATGCACCCAGTACTTCTTTCTTTGTTTTTTCTTCTTTACGTAACGTGTGTAAATGTAGTAAATAGCTGCAACTTCTTCCACGTCCATCTTTGAAATGGATCGACATGACCGCAAATCGCAACGGTTCTTCAACCGCATCCTGTCAGCCGCGCGGCTAGCCGTAATGCGGCTAGCCGTAATGCGGCTACCCGCATAGTGCGTATGAACCCTTACTGCTGTGACATTTGTTGGCCGCGGCGCATTCATCCATGTCCATGGAAATTAGGTAAAAAATCTAGTTGTTGAAATTGACTCATACACAAGTTTACAACCCTGAAAACCTTGTGCTACTCCCATGGTGCTCGAATTTAGGGACTTTTTCAGTTTTGAAAAATTACCTTTTGGACGCGTTGGTATCTTTATTCTATTTTTTTGTAAAGCAAGCTAAATTTGCTACAAAGCTAGTCTAATCCAAGCACTCTAGGCCTACTGGTTGCGAAGATATAGCTAGTCAAAGATGGGCATTTTTTTTCAAATAGTGAAAATTTTCGGTATTATAGGATATAGTGCTCCTCATAGCAGCTTGTGGGTCCATCGAATCTAGCTACGTTTTTAACGAACTGGTTGAAAACATAGCAGAAGTATCCCGCCACAATGGCTCTGACTGAATTATTTCATTTATTTTATCATAATTATATCAGTATAATTCTTACTTCAAAAGTAGAGCAAAAAACTTCTTCATAAAACCCGTTTTTTTATGTCGGATAGAAAACTATATTAGTCTTCCCCACTTTAGCAGTTTATTAGTGGATAGCACCCATCTCTAAAACATGTCTTCTCTATTTATTATTTAGTTTATTAATATTTATTTATATAGAAATGCTTAAAGACTGTTTATTTTGCATAATATTTATAATTGAATTCATGTGAAAAATATGATGAATATTTTCATGTTAATAAAAAAAAAACATGTATTATGTCTTTCTTTTTGTAAACTGGTACATTCATTATATAATTTTAATATCATGTAGTATTATGCAGAAACGCAACGTCTTTTCATTTAAAAATAATATTTTCCGCATGCCCGTACTACCTGCACCACTGTGCGCCGTCGCGAAGGTACGGTGAAAACATCTACCAAAGTTTACCATACCTAAAGCCGTACCAAGCCATAAAAATCTATTTTAAAGTAGCCACTTATCAGTAATAAAATACCTACCGCGGTAAACTTTTAACTTTGGTATTTTCTAGTAAGTCGTACAAAATTTTGTTTATGGAGGTACATTTCCCTGTAGACAATGCTGTGTCCCGTGAGTTAGCCGCGCGCCGCAACTACTTTGATACGCGAGCGCCGCAGTGTCTGTGTTGTAGGAAGTTACGATAATCTCGACATTTTAAACTTTGTCTTTTTTGTGTTTTTTCAAGAACCAATTATGTTTTTTTTTTTATTGGATGCTGTAGAATGGTAGTAAACCATGGTCTGAACAATGTTTGTTCTAGCAAAACTCTGATTCAAATTTCACGGTGTATAAGTGAATTTTGATTCTTTTGTATCTTTAACCGGAAGAGATTAATGGATACTAGGCCTACAGAAGCAGCTAGTTATCTAGTTAGGATTTTGCCCATTGCCGGACAAGCACACAGCTGTCCAATGATTTACTAGTCACTCTGTAAAATACTTCAAGATATAGGTAACCTACAAATAAAACATTTCAATAAAGTGAAACTCAGTGTTACAAAATCAACGAACAAGAAAATCACTACGAAGAAATTGTAAAGAGAAATCAAAATAATTCAATTATATTAACATATCCTCGTTTCACCCAAACAATCCGGTTTACGTGAACTTGTTATTTATAAAAGGAAAAGAAAACCATAATGAAGAGATTAATGGCTAGTTAAACGTGGGTGGCCAGAAACTACAGAAAGTCGCCTGCTACGATCCTTACATATTCCTTTTGCCTCGTTTACGTTCATACATCTGGTCATACACGCATGCCAGTTGCGACCTGACCTTTCTGAAGAACATCACCAATAGGGTCAGTATATGTCCTCCTGTGACGTCCCCTCCCGGCGTTTCCACTCACATCTGTCTTGTAAAGCGGTAGCCTTAAATAGTGAAACAGGTGATTTTGAAACCTATAGCGACCTACTGTCACACTGGCGAAACTGATCTAAAGAACATATTAAATCTTGTTAGTGCGCCGAACACCACTGTGGAATGACCGCCAACAATCAATGGAAAACAGCGTTATACGAGCCTGATTGTGTCGAAAAGGGAGATTCAATACTTCGATCAGAAAGCAGGCCATTTAAAGGAAGGGACGATGGAATGGTGGGTACAACTCTTTAAGTTCATGACGATCTAGATGGAGAAAGTGAATATCAAATACCAGACAAAAAGTGGAAAATTTTGGAAGGATAACAGGACAATACAAACAACACTGACGAACAACCAGATTGCGAAAATAACGGTTGAAACACAGATATTTTTATACTTCTATACAAAAGTGGTGCTTTCACAGAAGCCGAAGCTATGGGGGGCTGTTTGCAAAATCAAATAAAAGGATTAACTTTATTTGCTTTATTTTGTTCGAGTTTTGGTATTTTCGGAATCGATAAAGCAACGATTCGAAAAAAAGAAGTCGAAGTACGAACAAAACACTCATGAACGAAAACATCCGAGAAGAAATCGCATTGAAACTGAAAGAAATATTGAACATAAACAAGATCGACATGAGATTTTTTTAATATTTCGTGACAAAAAAAATCAGAACGCAGTACCCCGCTTCCTCGTACCGCAGCTAGTTGAGAGAATTGTTTTGGTACGTCAGATCAATAGGCGTCTATGGGCGGGCTGTATGGTCATTGGTTGTTTATATTTATATCTTGTGAATTTATATCTGCCTGTCGCAATGTTTTCCTCATGTCTGTTCTCAAAGCAAAAGCGTCGTCGGCTACAAATACGTACTGAAGTATTTTATTTACAACTTCTTTTGATCGGTTCATTTGACGGGATATTGAATTGGTTATTCTGAAGCTTTTTATAGAATTTTGTACAATTGTGCACACCTTCGTCTGATATCTCGCCGTTAACTTCCGAGTTGCACATTATACATTGGTACCTCGCATTCAAGCGATATAGCAAGTACTACCATGCTGTGTCGATCTTTATAATCATAAAAATATGATTCTACTTGGAGGATTATGTATGTGTTTCCCGTTTATGGCGCCGAGGCAATGTAGAAAATTCTATCTGGCTTTAAAATGTTTTGCTGTATTCTTCCATCCCTCTTCTAATTGTGGAAACTAGAATAAATAATTACGATTGTTTCAGGAAAATGAACCTCAGTCAATGGAGAGCGATTATCTGCCGTCACAAGATAGACATAATAATTTACAGGGTAAACCTTCGGTCTCTGCACAAACATCAATGCGCCCTAGACCTCGCATAAGAAAAACTATGAATTTTTCATCAGATTCGACTGATTTCCTCAACGAAGTATTACAATCTGTAAACGACCATTTCAAACGTGCTATGAGACGACTGATTTGCATGATCTACCGAAACAGCAAAGACTGATTGCCGAATAAAACATAAATGCCAAACACTATTTCAAGCAGAAATGGGCAACTTGTCCACCTCCTACAAAGAGATGATCATCCTATGAGCGTAAGTTCATCCATGCAACACCTACTCCCAGTCCTCCAACACACCAGCCACAATAGTCAGTGTTGGCAAAATTTTTGTTTGATTGACGTATTATAACTAAAACTAACGTAATTACTTTAATTAACGATTGATTATTGAATTAATTTTTGTTGTGTAAAAATTTTTCTTAAATTTCGATTGAAATAGTAATTTCAAGGAAAATGCAAAAAAAAAGCGATTATTAGATTAAATAAATGGTTGATTCTTTTATCTACTCTCTTAACGTAAAATTGGAATTATAAACTTCAAAACGAGTTTGGGCGGGTTATGTTAGCCGCATGCATCCTAACCGTTAGGCAACAGCCTCCACACGGTGGGTGCCGGAGGATGGACGGCGGCGCCGAGGTCGGGCCAGGAAGAGGTAGCGAGACGACCTAGACGCGTACCGCAAGGGTTGGATGGAAGTGGCCCTGGAAAAGGATACATGGAAGTATTTGGGGGAGGCCTTTGCTCAGCAGTGGGACAGTGTAGGCTAACATAAAAAAAACGAGTTTATACTGACGTACTTTATAAACACAATACCGAAAAGACATGGCCGGATCCTGCCCTCAGAATTAATTCAGAATAAATAAATGTACAGTAATTATTAATACATGAAAATTATTTGTTAAATATACTTAAATAAATCGCAACAGTTACATTTCTCTAGAACAGGTGACAAAAATGCCAAAAAAATATGTGTTAATTGATTTTGTGTGGTTTTTAATTTCAACATATTTAGAGCAATGCATTGCGTTTGGATACATGCATAAGACAAACACTGTATCTGTAGCTCGCCTGAAGATCAGACTAAAATAAAAAAAACACCCACGGCTGCTAGAATCGTATTGCTAAGGTAAATAAAAGTAAAAGATGTACCTGCATCTTCGGGAACCGACGCTAACAACACTTAATCCTCCACATTAAGAATCACCCGTCCAGGAAAGAAAAACTCTTATTTGGATTATATATCAGACGACGAGGTAGCCTTGTTAAATGCCTTTGGCGATGCAGGAAGCTCAGATGAGTGGGAACTGGAAAGTAACGGCAAGAAAATGAAGAAAATTACTCTTGACGTCGAAAAAAAGATTGTAGGTAACAAAGCGGCGAAAAAGATTCCCAAAAATAAGAGAAAACAAGCTGCCCAAAATGGTTATCGGGTCAAAGTTACGTTAAAACAAACAGAAGTTGTTCAAGAAAAAAAAAGGTCCAACCAAACCCTTGCGCGGTTAAGAAATGTGGAAACAACTGCGGTGGTATAACGGAAGAAAAAAGGGTTTAGTATTTTTGGAGCCTTTCAGAACAGACACATTGAAGGGGCTGAACTAAATGAAAAATTCATAAATGATAGTGAATATGAAAAGTTAAAACATATTTCAGCTTTGCCATAAATACCAGCGTCTGAAATCCCAGCAGTTTTTAATCAAATCTAAGAAAAAGTTTTACCCGTTGATGCAAAACCAATTATCGGCTGGTTTTCGAAATTTGATGTCACTAGAACATAAAAAATAGCACAAAAGACAAATCCACTTAAAGTTACTTACATATTCGAAACTACCACCCATCCTATCCACCAGAAATGTAATCGGTTGCAGATTCCATTGAATGTGGATTTCCTTCAACTCATAATTGAATCGATATGATATGACGATCGATATGATACTCTGCGCAATAGAAAAAAAAATACATTTTTAAAACTTTGGCTAAAATAAAAAGCACAGTGAACAAAATACAGAGAATTTTGACTCAAATAGAGAAACTAAATAGTAAAAACAGCAGAACGAAAGGCTGCAAAAAAATTTGCTGTTGAAAAATGACATGGATACAATTTCGTTCCTAAGCATACGTTACTCACGATTTAAATTATCTGAAGAAATTATTAAACTGTACAAAGATTTGTTACTGATTATTATTAAAAACATAATTGATTATTATTTATGTTTTAATTTTGTACCTAAAACCATAAAGTAAAATTCAATTATTATTGTCACATTTCAGAGCGGTATTATGTCGAAGGTATGTTCCGTCGAAATAGAGATTCACCGAACAAGTGCATATCGAAGAAGGGTTATGTTCTGTCGGACTAATGCTAGTTGAATATATGTTCTGTCAAAGAACTATTGTTTTTCGAAATTATGACCGTGTCGAAATAATTAACTGTCGTAATTCAGTATGACACTCATCGTAAACCCTACTCTGAACGAGAAAATTTTAGTTTGACAAGAGTTACGTCGTGAAATTAAAGTAAAAATTCACGACAGCAAAATATCTATCTTTTGAGTATCGTAAGTATCGAATTGAATGAATTATTACAATTATCTTGAGTTTAATATTTAATTAAAGTGTTAAAGTGAATGTGCATTATTTAATATTGTAGCGAAATGACATTACCAATGTTTTTGGTGGAATAGGCTCTCAGAGAAGTGCGTTTGGAGCAAAGAAGGAATCGCAGACGACTTCGTGACTCCTTCAATACTAATTTAGTGCCCGATCTTGAGTTTGTATCTAATTACAGACTCAGTCGATCACTGTACGAAGAACTCTGCCAGGATATAGTGCCCCTGTTACCCCGGAAGCGTAATCGCCGTGCAATTGAACCTAGTACAAAAGTATTTTTGAATAACTATCATAGTATTAGCAACATAGTAAAAAATAATCATTCTTAAATTTTAGATACTTGTTGCCTAGAATTTTTACGCTCGGGGCAGCTATCAAGGCTCTGTCGGGCAGAATGATGATGCTCCAATGGCCCAGCAAACCATCTTCCGATGTATACGAGAGGTCTCATTTGTAATTAATACACCCGAAATACTCAGAAAGTATATTAAATTTCCACAAAATGCAAGTGAAAGGAATGTCATCAAGAGGAAGTGAGTTTGAAAGTTAATTAATTCTAATACCTACAATTACTTACAAAGTATCTATGTAGTGAGCAGTTTTGAGAAAAAATATACTGTAAGAAAAATAAATTAAAACTACGATGGGAGAATTTATAGCCGAGATATCGACACCTCCATGCAATAACATCGTAACTCACTTTTTTCCAAAAATTGAGTTACAACGGCATTGTTATGTAAAAAAAAAATGCATTTTTTCTGTACTATCATTGTAATTCTATTCCCCTTCGTTTCTAAAATAAACCAACGTCAAAGTATTGTAACTAATCCAAAAAATATTTTTTGTCAACAATATAATTTCAACTTTATTTACAATTTATAGAAAATATTATGAGTAGCTTGTTTATCAAGTGCAACAAAACTGTAACATTAGATACAATCTATGTACATGATAAAATTACGGTTTATGATCATAAAATGTACTGTTACTGCATTGTAAGTTGAGTTACAATGATGTTGCACGGATCTTTACGTTAGTTTTTAGTGCATTACGACAAGTTAAGACGAGTTGCGATGTTCTATTTAGTAGTTTACTCCCGCTCATAGAACTTCGGTGTTGTTACGTTGTTTGGTAAATAGAAGTGAGAAGGTGTACAAAGTGACTATTGCGGTGTTTATGGTGTAAAACCATAATAAAATGAAGCGTAACCAAAATATCTTAAATTTGGCATTATCATTAAGTGGAATTTCAACTGGTAAGTTGTATTTGAATTATAAATTCTCAGTGTTAGCATAATAATACCTATTTAAGTTTTGGCATGCGCATCGGAGTTCTTCAGTCAGTTCAAAATTAAAGATATCCTGAATTCAACTTGTACCAAATAACTGAATACAGAGTTTTACTTTGATTTTTGTTATTGCTTTTAACAAAAACTACTTTTTATTATTATTTATCTTATTTATTTTTTATTGTTTTTTTAATATAAATAAATAATCGCATCAGTTTGACTGAGGCTTTACGTTCCGACACGATGAGGTATTCGAATAACTTGGTAGCTCGAATAGCTTGGTATTTTATTATAGCACCAAACTATTCGAGCTGGTGCTATTCAGATAGGTGCTGGTGCTATTTAAGTTGAAATGTTGAATGAACTTTATTATAATCTGTACTTATTTTAAATTTTAGATCAAGAGGAAGCTTCGACTTCGTCCAAGGCGGATGATCATGCTACCCAGAAAATTTCTCCACCAAATGATGACAGCCATTTTCTCGAACATGGTGACGATTTACTTTCATTCAAAAAAAATATACGGAACAATGCTCAGGTACGCTATTATAAAGACTTGTCCACCTCATCCAGTATAAAAGAACCATTTTCTCCTGATGTTTCTGAGTATATCCCTTCCGAACACAATGTTTCAATACATAGTTCTCAACATTCCATAGAATGTAATACGCCTTTACAAGAGATACCAACATCTACAAACTTTATATCTGAAAATATAACAGCTCCTGAAGTGACACCAAGGACAGTGAAAAAGACTGTTCCGAAGAAAACTAACCCAGGTAGAAAACGAGACCATAATCCAAAAAACTGGAAACGCAACATCACGAAACAAAAGAAAAATTCTGGCGAAGAATACATAAACAGAAGCGGAATCTTAGTACCAAAGAAAAGTATGAGGAGTGGTTGTAATAATACCTGTATTAGAAAGTGCAAAGAAAAAGTAATGGAAACGACAAGAAGTGCAATTTTTAAAGATTTTTGGGGTTTGGCCGATCACTCAAGACAAGCAGACTTTATTTGTAGATTTGTAGAACGAGTTCCACGAAAACAAATAACAGCATCAGTTATTGGACAGTCACGGCGCCACTGGTCCTTTCAGTATTATTTATTTGAAGATGGTAACAGAAAAAGGGTCTGCAAAAAAATGTTTCTTGATACCCTGTGTATTAGTGATATGTGGCTACAAACAATTTACAAGAAAATAGACAAAGACGGAACCGGACTGATGACAGGAGACTTGAGGGGGCGACATAGTAATCGGAAAAATGTGATACCAAATGAAGTTAAAGAATCTGTTAGGGCTCATATTTCATTAATTCCTACAGTGGATTCACATTATGTAAGAAAAAGAACCTCAAAGCTCTACTTTGAGGAAACTTTAACATACCCTGCATTGTACAGGCTTTACGTCGATTGGATGAAAGAAAATCGTCCGTTGGAACAAGTGGCAAATTCTAGGCAATATAAGGACATATTTTATACTGAATACAATATTGAATTCCACAAACCTAAGAAGGACCTTTGTATTCTTTGCGACCGCTATAAGAGAGGGACTGAGAACGAAAAAGAAGACATGAAGCTAGAGTATTCCTTGCATATTGCGAACAAAACAGTGGTAAGAGAGTTGAAAGACACTTGTAAGTCTCAGTCAAAACAATCGGATTTAATTGTTACAGCCTCAAATGACTTACAGAAAGTATTGACTACACCCCAATCTGAAGTTTCGCTCTTTTACTACAAAAGGAAGTTTGCGGTATATAATTTTACTATATATGATATAGGAAAGGCCAAAGGATACTCGTACGTCTGGAATGAGACAATTGGCAAGAAAGGATCCTCAGAAATTAGTAGCGCTGTGTTTCTTTTTATCAAAAAGAAATACGAAGAAGGATTCCGTATATTTAATTTCTTTTCCGATTGCTGTGGCGGACAAAACCGCAATCGAATAATAATAGCTATGTACTCGCATGCATGTAAACTATTTGGAATAACAATTACACATAACTATTTTGAAGTAGGACACTCACAATCTGAAGGGGATGCTATGCACGCGTTGATAGAGCGCCGGAAGAAAAATCAGATTATTTTTGTACCAGAACAATGGATCACCCTGATCAGATGTGCTAAAACTACGGGGACTCCTTATGACGTTACTGAATTAGATCAAAACCTGATTCTTGATTATAAATGTCTTTTAAAGAAAAAACTAAACTGGGACTGGAATAGTTCTGGAAAAAAGATGACATGGACTAAAATACAACACATTAAAATAGAAAAGGAAAACCCTGATTTAATTTATTTTCAATACGATTTTCTCAGTGATCAGCACTTATCTATTAACCTTGCTATGAAACCTACTTCACGAATCACACGAACGAAAAGAGCACAAGGGACTGTTCAGTGTGAACAGTTAAACGAAGGACAAAGTATTCCTTTATTGTATAATAAAGTGCTCCCAATATCAACAGCAAAGTATAAGGACCTTGTAAGCTTGTGTCAATGTAAGGCAATACCAGATATTTATCATAGTTTTTATTTAAATCTTCCACATTCCACTCAGCTAGCTACAGACAATGACAGTGATGAAGAAAATTAATATTTTTAATAAGTTTTTTTTTGTTTTTTTAATATGTTTAAAAAATTGTTACTTACGTTTAAAAGATACTTACTTAGTGTCTTAATTTTATGTTGAATAATATAAGAAGGTATTCAGTTAAGTTCTGCTATTTTGTCATTTCTGATTCTGATTTTGTGATCTCATTAAATAATATTTAAGTGCTACAAACTGTTTCTTTTATCTTTCAAATTAATAAGACAACATAATAACAAACACAAAAATACGTATAATAATAATACATTATCGCATTATGAGATGTGTATTTACAGATTTGTTTTGGATTGCATGAATTAGCTTAATTTTTACTATATAAAAACATTTTATGTAACTTAACACCTTGGAGTTACAATTATCTGACCACAAAAATAAATTAAACTACAAAAAAACTAAATTGTAACTCAGACATACAATGTTTGTCCTCGTAACTTATATGTCATTTCACTGTTTTGTTTTTCACGTAAGTCATGAAAACCCATGAAAACAATTTTTCTTTTACAACTTAACCATACCTATTTATAGTCCGCCTAAACTATATTAAATAGAGCCAGCTTCAAAAATTGTACGGGGTGTTTTGAGTTTGCTAAAATTTTTCAAACTTTAAAATCGCGCTCCTATAAAATCACAAAAAGTGAGTTACGATGTTATTGCATGGAGGTGTCGATATCTTCCAGCTGCTTTTAATGTAACTTTTATTTCAAATTATGTTGTTTCTTTTCAGATTTTATGGAAAATGTAATTTACCAGGTGTGATTGGGTGTATTGATTGTACACATATTGCTATTGTGAGGTCCAGTGAGCATAAGGAGCGGTTTATCAATAGAAAACATTTCCACTCCATTAATACCCTAGAGGTATCTAAGATAGTGCAATCCACGAAGACGCGCCCCACTCCGCTCCGCGCCGTACTAGAGTTCAGCTTACAGTACAGTAATCGCGGAGGGGCGACTAGAATCAATTCTATTAGACAAAATCAAACTGGTTGCTAATTTAATTGTATAATTAATTATTAGAACATTTATTTTACATTCTGTGATTACTTGAACTCACACAATGGTGCCGATTCCCTTGTTCACAAACTAAACTAAATTTAAGTTCAGTGCATCTTTTTCTTTCTATTTCATTAAGAAAAGGACAGAAGATAAATTTTAGTTTAGTCCTGTCAAATTAATCAGCGCCTGTCATGCTCCATACAAGTTTAGACGTGATTAAAAACTTGCCAACTAAAATTACGTCAATTTACGTCAAGCGCTCATTAATTTGACAGGACTAAACTAAAATTTATCTTCTGTCCTTTTCTTTGAAATAGAAAGAAAAAGATGCACTGAACTTAAATTTAGATTAGTTTGTGAACAAGAGAATCGGCACCACTGACTTATTACTATTACTTGTAATTTTTTTAGGAATATCGTATCGTTTAGGTACCTACTTTTACAATGCTTGTAAATATGTGAACACCATGTATCCATTACATAATATTTTTTTTCTGTCATTGCTTCATTTTTAATTATTTTTACCTATTGTGGTATAGTAATCTTATTCCAGGTGCATCGTCTTCATAATTATACGAGTATAATGAATGTACACAAAATATTGTAAAACATTTTAACCCTATTCTTGGCACGGTGGATAATTTGATACATTGAACTTTGCGAATATCTCGAGACGTATCGAGACGTATTTACGAAACATTTATTATTTAATTTGCTACAAAATATAATCCCAATTCTACAAAAAAATACTATTTTATTTCTTGTAACACCAAATATGCAGTAGAAAACAAGATGGCGAATCGATCGAAGGCGTCTGCGTGTCGCAAGGTAAAAATATTCATTTTTTATTATATTTTGGTCAAATTGTTTTCAAAAGCTGTTTAATTCGAATAGGTTATAATATTTGCTACTCGGAAACACTATTTTCGAGTACTAAACTGGATTAAAATCGACTGTAATTTACAATTTTTCTCGAGTGTACCAGAAATGACACACTGCCAGGTAGCCATCCTTCTAGACATCTTTTGTTATGTATCAAATACGTGACATTGCTCGATTTGTACGGTTACAATTTATTTGTGAATTTTATTGTTATTATAACTATTTTATATTATTATTGTTATATTCTTGATATTACTATTTTTTATTTGTATTTTTCTGTCACAGGGGGTTCATCAGCTTAGCATTCAACAACAGAGAAGAGCTCGGCAACTTATGGCTCTTGTTCCAAAGCCAAACGCAAAATCGGATTTGGATGAAAGCGAATCATCTGCTGAGGATGAACTGCAGTATTGCTTCCGCCCAGCGCACTCCGACAGCAGTTCACCGCCTCCATCATTGCCTTCTTCGATAGAAAATCTAAATCTTCTATCAGATGACGATACTGAAGTAAATCAAGTGGTTGCTTCAACATCTTTGGTAATATACTCCCCACAGTCATCGCCGTCAACCAACCCTTGTTCGCCATCATTTTATCAAATCCATCTGTAATAAGGCAGCTTCATTGTGCTGAAGCTAGTCCATTATCTCCAGTACCACCTCTGTTTCATCAAGTAAGTTTACCATCTCCTCTAGCAACCTCTTCGTTCGTCGTTAAAATGCACGCGTATACAGATTATTGGTCCAAAATTCTACGATACGACAAAGTAGCGGATATAATGACTCTGAAGAAGTTCCAGTTACTGAGGCGATATTTACATCTTAGTAACAATTGTATTGATGATGGCGATAGATATCACAAAGTGAGACCACTTCTTCAAAGAATCCGTGAGAACTGTCTAAAAGTAGAAGAAGAGACGCGTTTCAGTATTGATGAAATGATGGTTCCACATAAAGGAACCAGAGCAGGCAGCCGCAAACAATATATAAAAAATAATCCAAAAAAATGGGGGTTCAAAATATTTGTTCGCGCTGGTGTCTCTGGAATCGTTTACGACTTCTCTACGGAGGAGACGACACATTTAGATTTCACTCTTTCACTGATGAAGAAAATGGTATGGGCTTGGGAGCAAAAGTAGTAATAGCTTTGGCGAAATCCATTCACCTGCCTGCATGCAAAGTCTTATGCTTTGACAACTTTTTCACATCTATTGAGGTCCTGCAATATTTACGAAACGAATACGGAATTTTTGCACTGGGAACAATCCGATCAAACAGGCTCCGTGGGGCAGAGAAAAACTACCCACAGATAAAAATCTTAAAGAAGCGGCAGAGGATCACACGCACAAGTCGTATACAACACAAATAAGATAGTTGTCGTCAAATGGTGCGATAACAAATGTGTTACAGCTGCAAGCACATTTATTGACGCGCATCCTATCCAGAATGTACTTCGTTACAAGAAAGAACAAGGAAGGAAATTGCCAGTGACTTGTCCAAATTTGATAAAAGAATATAACACCAACATGGGTGGAGTTGATCTAGCAGATATGCTGATTGCTCTGTATGGAACACCGTTCCGAGGTCATCGCTGGTATTTACCAATTTTTTCGCAAATGCTCGATATTTGCGTGAAGCCAGGCATGAAGCCAATAAACTAGAATTGAAATTTTCGAAAGCCTACGCATATATGAGAGAACGAATACAAGCAATGTCAGCAGGACTAGCGTTAGCTCAACCAAGACCATACAGAAACCAGTAGCTGAAAGACCCCCAGATGCTGTTCGGTATGATCAAATTGCTCATTTCCCAACTATAGCATCCATCAGAGGGAGGTGCATGTATTGCACTAAAGGGTAGACCAAATTGTTTTGTCAAAAATGCAAAATGAGGTTATGCTTATTGCCGGAACGTAATTGTTTCTTAGAGTATCATAAGAAATAATAAAGTAATTGTAAGACTGATAATAATTTGTGATTGTAAGACTGTTCGTATAATTAGTAGATATTCGTGATTGATCTCATTCTACAAATAATATTAAAATTTTTAGAAAGTTCGAAGGCTGTTTATATCTATTATTGTTGATTTTAATCGACTAATACTAAAAGGAGGTTCTGTTTTTTAATTGTATGTACGGAAGTACAAAATATAATTTAATTTCATGTTTTTTTTCACGTTAGAATGTTTTTTTTTTTTGTTTTTTTGGTTTGCTATAATAATCTTTATAACTTGTTGAAAGCCTGGCAGTGCGGCAAATGTGATACATAGATTTTATGAGGTTAATTGCTAAGAGTCTGGCAATGTGCCTTTTGTGATACATTCAATACATCATAAACTAATATTTTTGTTTTTATTTTTTCTCCCCTCAATAAATACCTAAGAATACATTCTATGTAAAATTTATCAACAAATCAAAAAAAAAAACCTGCCAAGTATAGGGTTAAAAGAGTAACGGTGGAGTTTCTTGCCCATTCTTCTCCATACAAAAACTACCTTTTGGAAGGGGCGACTAGAATGAATTCTATTTTTTGTAAATTTTGACGTTCAAAAGTGCCTTTTTGTGCCTAATTGAAATAAATTATTTGACTTTGACTTTACTATTTTGTAAATTTTGACGTTCAAAAGTGCTTTGAAATAAATGATTTGACTTTGATGGCCACAACCGAAAATTACGATTTGAGCTCTTTTATGCAGCTAGTTCCAAAGGCTGGATGGAGACAGTTTTTTTTTTACAATTACTTGGATAAAGTTTTGATTCCAACTCTAGGTGAAGAACGTCCTGTGTTAATCATTTACGACGGAGATTTCACACATGTAGATGCAAAAAGTCATAGAATTGGCCATAAAAAATGATGTTACTATTCTTAAGCTTCCTCACACTTCTCACCTACTACAGCTGCTTGATGTCGCAGTTGTTAAATCCTTTAAAACCAAATGGGACCGTAAATTTGTTGAATGGCAGTGCCGTAATGTTGGTTTTAAGATGCCAAAAAAGTTTTTGCTCAAACTTTAGCAGAAACTTGGTAAGAAACGAGCCAAGATATGATTAAAAGAGGGTTTAAAAAAGCTGTCATTCACCCATTTGATTCTCATATGATACCAGAAGACAAATGCGATCCAGCTGTTTACAAAAGATACAAAGATGAAAAAGTTCTGAACATATCGTCCACAGGCGCATTTAAGACTTAAAACCCCAAAGTCGCTGAAAGAATTGTGCATTGACTTTTTTAACGAAGTACTTCAAATTGCTACGGAAATGCACAAATGCAACATGCAAATTGCTGATCAAAATATGAATGCAAATAATGTGATTTTTTTGTCTGTTTTATCAAAAACAAACGAACAAACTAGGCCTTTTGTGGCAAAATTAACCTTGATGTTGCCAGAGTGCCTGAGTAATCATTCTCAAATCAAAGAAAAAACGCATCTCAGATATAAAAGTAAATTTTGAAGAACTTTACTTTGAGACATGTGACGATACAGCCCAGTTCCTCCACACTCCTTGTCTGCCCACCTGTCTCCGTGCCTGTCGCGTTATATATTCTCGCGTTAATATCACGTTTTATATTCTCGGGTACTTGGAGGACACGGTGGAGGTCTGCTCGGCATGGGCGGAGCATCGCCGTGTCCTCGTGGAAGCGATCGGCGGCGGTGATCTCTCACGTCCGGCCCTGGTTCAGGCCATGGTACGGAGCGAGAGGTATATAGTATATGATCTAATGTTATATATTATATATCAAATATAACATTAGATCATATGAAATTAGGATGTTAAATGAAATAAGATTATCTGTTATTATACCAAACATTACACACCCGGTGATAGCACCAAAACTTAGGTATATTTTTTGTAATAACGTCCTTTTTTTGTCATAAATATACGTATGATTTATCATTTAAACTTTTGTTTTAATTATATGTTATTGGTATCATACATACATATTATGTTAAGCTCTTTTTTTGTCATTGTCTTAGAGATTTTAGGCTTTGGGATGTAATTTCGGGATTTTCATCTTCGGGATATGGATCTTCGGGATTTTAAGCTTTCGGGCAAATTAAATTTCGGGATTTACGACTTTCGACCAAACAATCATTCGGCGTTTAATTTTTCGGGATTTCTTCCATAGGTATTTAAAAATACGGTCTTTTAAATTTCAGGATTTTAATACGTACCCAAACCAACATATGTACTTTCTCCAAACATTCACAACCGTAACACCTGCTTATACGTAATACACAGCAATATGAAAATGATGATTTTGAGTTTATTCAGAAACAGTGCGTTTTCTAAAAATATGAAATCTCTCAGTGACGTTATTTCTAAATTGTCTTGCGATCAAAGTTCCTACAATTGTATGCATGGAAGATGCATAATTCGTAAAAATGTCAAATTGGTTTATGCTTTAGAAGGAGCGGTTCTGTCTCAAAGAGTCTACTGTGTACAGTGGGAACGTGTAGACCATTCTTAGGAGAAGGTGGTAAAGGGATGGTAAAAATATATCACAAAATAGACCGTAAAAATTAAAAACATGCACAATCACAGACATAATACAGATTTCTGAAAGAAATATACCCTTGTATAAGATTCATATACACAACTGGAAACATCAAAAAGTAAATATCGCAAGAAAATAGAAACATTAGTCCATTACATCCGAGACATCCGAGGCATTGATTATTTGTGATTTTAGCGAAAATTATGAATGTAAGTCGCATGAAGAGGTATAAGCCACCCATTTTCTTTCGCGCCACTTGCAGCGCACAGACGTGCTCGTTAGCAATATTTAATCAATAGTTTATTTAATAATAGTGATCTCATTTAGCGGATTACTGTCGTAATGCATCTGTAAAATTTTGTTTAGTGTGAAGTTTGGTAAATAATGGACACAAAATAGTAAACTTGTCATAAAACAAAATGGATAACAGCCCCTTTAATCCAAGGGGCCCAGTGCAACCTTCCGCCTCGCCTTCAAAAATGACGATGCAAAATCCAGCCCTTGAGTCGGCCATGGCTGATATTGTTTCGACGCCCGAGATTCAAAAATGGATCTCAGCCATCGAACAGCACCTAATTGAAGTTTGCTCTATTGCTGCGGATGGAAAACTGAACTCGGAGCAAAAAAAAAATTTTTTTACCTTATGCCGTAAAGTAGGTTCTGGCACCTCACAAATGGCAGTCCTCTATCAGTTGCTCAAGCAGAAAGCCATTCTCGCGTATGATATGGTTGATGCCCTTCAAGCGCAACCTGATGGAACATATTTCGGACCTCAAGCAGACAATAAAGGACTCTGGCTCTGCGGGAAATGCTTCTTTTGCCGATATGGTGAAAAAGGGATCAAATGATTTCGTTCGACTCAACAATCTAAGCTCTGTTGTCATTTATCCCAATGATAAAATTAAATCAAGTGACGAAACGAAAGATCTCGTGCAAAAAAATATACGGCTTGAGCAAATGTCTGTTGTATTGCCATCAACCGGGGACAAATCCAGACTCCGAGCTGCTACTGAGAAATTTCAGGTAGAAAAACCCAATAACACTTTGCCCGACCCGGGAATCGAACCCAGGACCTCATGCTCAGCAGTAGCGCAATAAATGTTATTATTATTAATATTTTGGAGCCTCCAAAAATCAAATTACTTTGCATTGTGGCATGATTTACTGGGTTTCTGGATCGCAATCGTTTTGCTCTGTTTCGGACAATAAGTGTCTTGAACCACACGCTATTTGGGCTCACCACTTACCCGTTATTAAATTATTATTATATTAATAATCATATTCTTATTTACAATATGTCCGGTTTCGGACTGTACAAACTTAAAGGAGTGTTTTTTTTTTGGTAGGTCATCTCGTAGTTGACCTCTGAGATCATGACTACTTAACTGGGCTTTCCTGTGGGTGCCTTAAGCTACTACACTTAAAACCTCCAGCCAGGGGTTTAAAGGGGTGGTAGTTTGCTCTATTCTATCAATAAAATTATTGTACATGTAGGGTCGGAACCCATCCCCCCCTGAATGGCAGCCATTTTTGTGTTTTGATCGCCTTTTATGGAGCGTGCATACTAAAAGTACAGTAACTTTAAAATTTTAAGCCCAAATGTCATAAAATAAATACTTTTAACAACGGAAAAGTATTAACAATGGGTTAAATAACTCAAATAATAACATTGAATGCTGCATCATATTGAAATAAATGCAATATAACATCGTTTTTTTTGTTAATCAACGGTATTGCAAAATTAACCCCGAGGAACTACCTTTTTTATCGACTCGTCTAATAGATGTTTAGTTCACCTAAATAATGATACAAAAAAAAAACTATGACTAATGGTTTAAGAGATATTGTTGTTGGAACACACAACGTTGTTTTTTTGTAGATATTATTTACAGTCATCACAGATCGATTGTAAACAAATAACAAGTATTAATTACTATTTATTATTTACAACACACAAGAAATTATAAAAGTTGTTAAAATGCCCCCCGCCATTTTGAAGGCACGCTACTCGGATCGCTACCTGCTGTGTTGACCGTCTTAACTGGCTCGGATCAGCCTTAATTTCTGCTGCAGCAACGCGAATACGCTCCATCCAGCAGCTCTTCCCTGGTGTTGGCTGGCTCAAAAACTTTTTGCTTCATCCAACCCCAAAGATAAAAGTCTAGTGGCGTTAAGTCTGGTGAACGCGGTGGCCAGGCTACAGGACTGCCGCGACCAATCCACTGTGAATGACGTTGGTCTAGGTGACTTCTAACTGCTCGGGCAAAGTGTGGTGGAGCTCCGTCTAAATGTAGCCACATGCGTCTGCGATGTGACAGTGGCAATTCTGATAACGCTTCCCAAAATTAATTATTCCGAAATTCTAGAAATCTTGGGCCATTTAAATTTCTTGGGAGTTCGATAGAATACCCTTTAAGTTTGTACAGTCCGAAACAGGACATATTGTAGATGTTTTTTCTCTTTTATAGCTCAAGAGTTTCCTCCGTTGCCTTGTCTCCGGATGGAGAGTGGGCTGAGGAGACAGCTATATTAAATAATTTCCCATTTACTGGGACCCCAAGATTAAGATCGCGAAAGCATCTAAAATTTGGGCATGCATATCAGTCATTGCCGCTAGGCTGCTCATAAAGCTATCTTGGAAAACAGCTTTAAAATAGAGCAGCCTAGCGGCAATGACTGATATGCATGCCCAAATTTTAAGTCCAGGCCACTTAAGCCTCGCCATGGGATCTGGAGGCAAAGGTCCTTGCGCACATTTGGAAGTGGCGCGAGGAGGCGAAACGCCGGGGTTTAACTCCGCTGCCGCAAGAAATTGCGGCACAGCGGACAGAGCTCCGGCGGGATCTCATGGCGGCATGGTGAGTGCGATTGTCGCAACCCAGCGCTGGGCACGCCACAATTGCGGCGATAAGACCCCTCTTTGACGAGTGGCTAGAGAGGCGCCACGGCGTCTTCACCTTCCGCCTGACGCAGGTCCTCACCGGACACGGCTGTTTCGGAAGGTTCCTGTTCAGGATAAGGCGGAAGAAAAAGCCCGGGTGTCACCACTGTGCGGATCGCCCGGAGGACACGGTGGAGCATACGGTGGAGGTCTACCCGACTTGGGCGGAGCATCGCCGTGTCCTCGTGGAGGCGATTGGCGGCGGTGATCTCTCGCGTCCGGCCCTGATTCGGGTCATGATACGGAGCGAGAGAAAATGGGAGGCCGTCACCTCCTTCTGCGAAGCAGTAATGCTCGCGAAGGAGGAGGCGGAACGCGTGAGGGAGAGGCAAAATTCGCGCCCTCACGCCCCTAACCGCCACAGGAGGAGACGCCCTGGGCGTCGGGAATCGCGAGCCGATTTCCGGCCACCGTAGGCGCGGGCTTGCGGACAGTGTAATGGGTAGCTCGCCGCCCGATAAGGAGCAGGCCTGGACCTGGGTCTGCCGGGTTTGCGAATAAGGCCGAAAGAGAAATCGTGGCCCCCGGCAACATGGCAACTGAAGGAACACGGGTGGGTTTTAGTCAGTAAGAGTCTGACACGCCCTCCTGCTCCACCCAGAGCAGAAGTTATTTGATAGTTTCACACCAAAAAAAAAAGGCCACTTAAGCCTACTAGCCGCCTAACAAAGTGGAAAAGCACAAATATAGCTGAATTGTGGACGTTTTTGGGCATTCTTTTTTTCATCGGCACCGCTAGGTTGAATAAAATAGCAATTTAATATATCAACAAATATATGTCTAGGAATAGATTTCTGTTAATCTTAAGATGCCTTTTTTTAACATTACTTATGAAACACGAATTAAGTACTCCAAAATTGATAACTTATTAAATTACTTTTACGATATGATGAAAAATTTTACCCATCCAGAAAGAGAATTAAGTATCGATGAATCAATGGTTGGATATAGAGGGCGAGTGATCCTTCGACAGTATATTAAAAATAAAAGGCACAAGTATGGCATAAAATTATATGTTTTGGCCGATCTTAAAGGACTAGTGTATAAAGGATTGCTCAGATATTGAAGTTGGTGGTAAAAGTTATGTCGACAAAGTGGTTATGAAACTTTTAATGAATTATTTAAACAGCGGCCATTCTATTTACATGGACAATTTTTATAAGTGTCCAGTTAGCAGAAACACTTTGAACAAAAAAAAAACATTATGTACTGGAATTTGGCTAGCCAAAAGAAAAAAATAATCCAAAAGCTGTTGTAATTAAAAAACTTTTGAAAGGTGGAAATATTTATAGATACAACGGAAAAGGTGTTTATGTCAGTAAATGGAAAGACAAGAGAGATGTGCTCACTATTTCCACTGAGCATTTACCCCACTTGATGCCAGTGGAAAATACGCGAGGTCGTGTGGTCAACAAACCAAATATGGTTATAAAATAAAATAAATATATGAAAGGTGTTGATCGACACGACCAAATGTTAGCCTATTATCCTAGTGAGCACAAACTTATGAGATGGTATAAAAAATCGGCATTCACACATTGCAAATGATGCTATTATCCCTTTAATTCGTAACGTTAGCTATACTTAACATTCACAAATCGAAAAATCCACTGACAATATTATCGGTTTATCTTACGATTTTTTCCAATTAGTAAGTATGCGTCCAAAATGGCGTTCCGATCGCGAGCTGCACAAAAGGTGAGAAATATTTATTTTGTTTGAGGGTGTTCGCATGCATAATTTTTTGGAGCGTTTAAGGAAAATACTAGTACTTGTCCCACCACAAGATGCTTCTTCCAGCGATAGTAGCACAATAGAAGATGATAACGAGGTTAATGTACGGTGGACTGCATCAATTGGGTACCCCAGTTGTATTAAAATTTTAATACAACTGGGGTATCCAATTGATGCAGCCCACTGTACTAGCTGCGGTACCGAATACAGTTCCGAACCCTGCTCATTAGATTTCTAGTTTGAGCGATTTAATATTTTAGAGAATTATGAGTTTTAATATTTTGCCAGAAGATGTGACACCTCACACCCGTTGTAAGTGAAGTACTCGCCACACACCACCCACCACAACATTTGCCTGCACTGCAATCCATTTCTTCAGTTTTATCCATGTTGCTAAGCCCTGTTGCTTCTACAATAGTCAGAGAAACTAGTTAAAAAAAAAGAACTAATTTACCTCATTTACTGACAAAAAAAAAAGAAAGCATTTGTAAGAAAACCACTCGAATTTAAATGGGAAAGCGGTAAATTCAAACATGGTGCAACGTTGGAAGAAATAACCTTCACTCAATTTAGTTCGGAATCGAAGTCTCCATCAGATTATTTTGCCGATTTTTTCAGTGTAGATGTTATTGATATAATTATTCAAAATACAAATTTATACGCAGTGCAACGAAATCTCAAGTCTGTAAATGTTACTCATGACGAGTTGTTGAATTTTATTGCTATCAATCTATTGATGGGTTATGTTATGATTTACTATGAACTTCTCTAGAAACAACGAACGCCTGCTGGTACGAGTACGTCTTTAGAAAAAACTTAACAGACAAAATTTATAGGCGGATAGCGTCAGTAGGCCTTGGTCCAGAGTCTGGGCCAAGGCCTACTGACGCTATCCGCCGTGATAATATAGGTCATGTGCCTGACTACACAACAGCGCCGGGTAGATGAAAATTCTGTAAGAAAGGGATGACTAACGTAATTTGTTGCAAATGTAATTTAACCGGTTCAGTCCCATGAACCATATGTGGTCTGTTCAATTGTTTTAACTATTGTGTCTGCATATGGGACAGTGAACCTGTTAAGATTATGTTTTGTGAAAAAACGTGATTGTTTTAAACAATTTCATGATCGTTGAACGTTGAACGCAATTTTAATAAATTAATATCATAATTAAACAGCATTAAGTTTTATTTTTAATTCCCTGTACATTTCGCAAAGTTAAAAATACATAACATGTCTTTTGTACACTTGAACACTGTCTACTTTGCAATGTTTTGTATTTTAACATACTATTCCTAAAAATCTGTTAAGTACAGATTTTTTTTTCTATTTTTTTTTAGGTGAATAGTAATAATATCATTAGACATAATGATTAATTACTTAACTAAGTGGAACTCCTGTGTGTGTACATAATAAACTTTCGTTCTTCTTCTTGTGTACTATAAGTGTGTTTATTTTCTCGTAATTAACAATGTTTTTACCGGCGAGATGATTTGCGTATGTATTAGTGAGTGATATGTTTACACAAACGGAGTCTTGGGGCAAAACCGCTCGGGGTAAAACCGACCCAACCATGATTTTGACCCGGACATATTATGAATATGAGATAACCTTGTAATTTATTATTACAAACCCTACAAAGATGCCGCGTAAATATAAAAGGAAGACAAATATAAGAATGGGACACGGAAAATATAAGAAAAGCGGTTTGTTAATGATCATGCATGATCAATAGCGACTCATCAGATCAACAAAATAAATGGTACTTTGTTCAAAGTTGTACATGAATGATGTAACTAGATGGTGTTGGCGTCGAATTAGAAGTCTCTATAGTTTCGTTACCAAGATTTACTTCGGGTCTTGTGAATTTTAGTAAATATAGAACCATCTGTAGATCGTTCTATATTTACTAAAATTCGTAGGAGGAAGAATTTGTAGGAGGTATACAGCGGGTCAACGTATAGCCGCCGCGGGCGAGAAGTTACGCTCTGACCCCGCTCGCCACGCCCCCTTGCAGGGGCGTAGCGAACTCTTTCGAATGATCAGTATACAGTTCGGTTGTTTTATTTAAACCTCGACCCTACTTATACACAAATAAGGCCAAAATTGTAGTACTGAGCACCATTCCCGGTGTTCGGTATTTAACAAGTGGTGTATGGGATATTCGAAAGCTCGAAAGACCTTCCAGGTACCAAAATCCACCTTACGAGATCGTGTAAAGATATTTATACTGAATAATAATATGGAACAAGCAAAGGCTTAGGACGATTTAAGCTGGTTTTTTCATAGTCAGGACTATGGAAAAACGATTGTTTGGCGTCACGTATAAAAGATCTTCGCCACTTAGCGTTCCCGTTTGCAGAAGCGAATAATATTGACCATTGTTTCAACAGGACTACGAAATTAGTTGTTTTAGATTGGTTAATTGGGTTCATGACACGACAATCATTGCGTGCAGCTGTGCCGACGTCCGAGGCTATGGGACTGAACATGATAAATGTCAATACATTTTTTGATTTGCATGAGGAAACTTATAAACTGTAGCAGGTTGCAGGTCGACAGATTATACCGGTCGAGACAAAGGTCTAGAAGAGGCGACAGTCGGGGACGTTCACCTTCAGGTCAAATGATTATATAATATTTGGAAAAATATTTTCACATGATATTTTTTCTAGTCGAGAGAACAAAAACATTAAAGAAGTAAAAAAGAAGTACGTCCAAACTCTTTCCGGGAATTGCTTGGTTTACACATTAATTAACCTCGTCAAGATTTTGGAAACAGCAATGATGGAAATATGGCAAGGAAATTCTTCTCACACTGCCTTTTTTCGGTCACTGGCATGCTTCAAAGCGCATTCAACAGCGCACGTGAGGCATACGTCCACGAGGTATGCCTCGTTTTAGTTGAAGCGTAGTGCGCGCTGTGATCCACGCGTTCCCGCGCTCGGTGGGTTTCGGTGCAATAAATCTTTCAACATCTCAAGATGGGGGACAACGATAAGGAATCTACTTTAAATTTTATTGAAGATTATAGAATTTTCCCACAACTTTGGGATCAAAATAATAAACTATACCAATAAAATTAAATGACAAGATGCTCTGCGAGTTTTAGCCACGAAATATAATAAGTCTTCGTAACAATTTTTCGAAAAAACAGATAATAAGTCTTCGTAACAATTTTTCGAAAAAACAGAAGTCGATCAAGAAGTGCTTATCATTCTCCGTGGTTCACCTATAAAATTTTTTTGTTTCCTGCGGACTCGGCTAACGAAAGAAATGACAATGCCTGACGATAACTTGCAAATAATTAAAAAGCCATATTTTTTGATAATAAAACATTTAATTCATGATGACTATTTAATTCCAAGTACTTTTTCTGAAATGGTACTGAACCTTCATTTGATATGAAATAATTCATGTGTTCGTCTTACTTCATTCGCTATTAGCGATGGTCTACGAGGAATTATTTTAAGTGCCGTTAAACTATCTCCTATCTAATATGGAGATAAAATCTCGTGACACTGAACTAGTAGCACATGTTTCTCAAGGAACTGAGGATGCAACAAAATGGAATGAATGTCTTTCACCTGCAATATTTTTCCTCATGCACCATTATTTCTTCCATGAGGGCCATCGTACCAGAAATCTACTCCCATTAACATCGAGATCTGGCAAAATCTTCATGCAGATATGTAAATATGGCCACTCGTTCCAAGCTTGGAAAGAAATACAGACCAGGTCCTATAATAAACAATGGGAGACACTACTCAAGACTACTGTGGCTGGATGAACACATGAAATCCATGAATGACAGAACAAGGGAATAGTATTTGAAGCTACGTCATAAGATTACGGCAGAAAGAAGATTTGTGCAGTCGAGTCCAGGAATGCTTATGGGTATATTAAATGCAGCAAGTACAACAATTGGGCTGCTTCCCATGAATTACAGAATGCAGAAGAATGAAATGAAAGTGGTGTGCATGAGATCAAGTGATGATTCTACTACAAAGTATGCGTTCACGTTTATACTACCGATTTACTACTAATACTTGTCTTTAAAAAATAAATGGTTACCTTCCCTCCAAGGCACGGTAGGCCAGGCTAATAATCGTATTTTTTATTGATTTTTATTTTACATTTCAGGAAGAATCAGGAAATAATGACAAATGAGGAGGCTCAGGAGGCTGGTCCGAGTCGAAATACAAACAGTCAGTAGGAGGTTATTGGGCATTCTACCCCACCTTCCGTTCCATCGCACAGTGGGACGAAAATCGAGTTTCATAGACATAGACCACTTATATTTTTTTTTGTCGTTTCTTTGCTGGAAACCAATGCAGACTAGTTAAGGAAGCCCCAAAAGTATCACATTTTTGCACGTCAGGTGATTCTGACGCGAAAATATTTTTTTTAAATAAAAAATGTATGGAGGAATACAGAAAAATCAATTTTTATCGAGACTCGTGAGAGGGCCCATTATATCCTCGAGTATGATTTTTGTCCTTATTTTTTACTATTTTTTGACATATAGCACGCCCCTCGTACTCGACGGACTTTAGGTGAAAAAAAATGAAACTTATTTTTTATT